>JAQPZY010001556.1:2400000-3695000 GCA_029931535.1 Margaritifera margaritifera
AGATGTCTGAGGACGGCTAAGTTGTTCAATTTAAAAACTATCTGCATCAGTTAAAAGTTCCCTATGTTATTTATTGTGGTTCTACAAGTATCATAGTAACAGAGTGTCCGAAAGGTGTGCTTAAGGCACACGGACGGTGGAACCTCATCGTCGGAGGCGAGGTGTCCCTAAGGGAAAGCACTGAAAGTACACACGAAGTGTACGATACAATGCCGAAGGTGGACACAGAGTGTACATTGACTCCTGGACAATAAAATATAGCTAAATTCTGGGCAATAAAAAATAGCTAAACACATTCCGTCTAGTTTTCGTACATATCTCTAATCAATCCACAAAGCATACCAACCAATAGTAGACATAGGTACAGATTATATTAAAGTATTTTGCGATGCGTTGGGAACGAGTGCCCAACTCGTATATATAGAATCAAGACCCACAAATTCAATGTTTTGAAGCTCACAAATTAATATAACAGACATTTTAACTCAACGCACATGTTACAGTCGTGAGAGAGAATAACTGAAAATAAAGTGAGAGACCATGATCACATAACATGTGAATATATATTCGAACACGTAACGAATACAAATTTTATTTAAATATCCAAAACACACCATTGCTAATTTATAACGTGTTCGCTTATGACAGCCATAAGACAGTTGTATAAAACGATTCAGATGAAGATGTAAACAAAATCATACCGAACAAAGACGAAAAATGTGTTTCATTTAGCAAAAATTTCATAGTTGATTGCTTAATGAAAGAAAAAAACAAACAACCCAATAATAGTTAAAATCGCAGTTTGGTTTATAGACAGCTTTAGATTATTAGGACAATATTTAAACCGGATGGTTAAAAACATTAAGCACAACAAATGTAAAGAGATATCAAAACAGTTCCAAAAAAAAAAAGTATCCCTGTTTATGTACGATGACGTTTATAGTTTGGTTGACAACTTGAACACATTATCTTACGGTCATTTCAGTATCTTGTAATAGAAAGGGTATTGAAATCTAAGTAAATTTGTATTTTCTTCTTTTTCAAAGTATCTACAATGTATCCTTTCATTTCATCCTAAATAACATGGCTTTACTTTAACAACATTTTCTATGCGTGTAAAACTCTTCCCTATTAACTGATTGTAGCTAATATTGTTTTAATTAATTGTAACAGAAGCAGTTATACATGTGCTAAAATTTTACATGCTAAAATTATGTCCATAAAATGTTTTTGTTGTTAATGGGGCAGTTATAACGATTGATGTACATTCTTTGAATGAAATTTGAAAGAAGTTTAAATATGATTAAGATTAAGTCAACATTTATGTGATTTTCATTACCTATTATTAGCTGCAAAATATCATAGACAAGCTTACAGTCCCTTACATTGTAATTGTTTTCTTCAGTAATGTCATTTATTATCCTGTTTGGACATATTTATACACTGTAGTCGTCTTATCACGTTTTTCGTGTGTACCATTTTGTTAGTTACTGGGAATATTTTTGATTTGCTTTAATTTGACCTGTTTTCGTGATCAACATAGATTCACATGCCGTGAATATTTTAACTCTTTCACCCTCTAAATCGTTCTTATTTTCTTTCCTTTTGCATGTACCACATTATACAAACTTATTTATCTGTTAAAAACTCAAATGTTTTCATACCCTTTAATACTCCTATCTATGTATTCAGATTCCTAGATCATTTATGTTAATGTCATAATGTTTTTATCTGGTTCCTAACTGCTAAACGATTTATCATATCCTTTTCATTTTACGAATACATTAATTTGACCGCTCATTCATTCCATCTCCAAAATCTGTTCAACTTTGTATATGTTAAATTGTTTATCGCATTGTGATAAAGCTTGTGCGTAAAACATGTCCTCTATGTACTGTTCCTTAATGTCTTCCCATTTTTCAACTACTGGCCGTTTACATCTGTCACATTCGAAAAAAAACGAAACAGTTATCTTTCAAAAATTCAAAGTTTCATGCCCTTTAATGTTTATATCGATGTATTGTGTTTCATCCTCATTTATATTAATGTCATCATGTTTGAGCTTGTTCGTAACTGTTAAACGTGCTATTGTGTCCTTTCCATTTTGCGAGTACATACATTTTGCAGTGCATTCTTTTGGTCTTCAAAATCTTTTCAACTTTGTATATGTCATATTGTTTATCATATACAAATTACTCTTGCTCGTAAAGCATGCCCTCGATGTCCTCTCCCTTTAAGTCTTTCATTTTGTAAACGACTGGATCACCTAACATTGCAAGCCCGATTTAAATATTTCTCTCGTAAGGTTAGGAAGTTAGAAACTGTTTTTTAGATAGATCAAAATTCCGACTCTTTAACCTATTCTGAATATAGGAGTTCCAAATGTATCATTATTCAGGTAACAAAATAGTGTTCTCCATACTACTGGTCTGTTTTCTTCCTTGCATGCTTCAAACGGAGTCACGTCTATTGATCCGTGATAAGTGTTTTAAACCCCACCCCACCCCCAAATTGCTTTGGTAAAACGTCAGTTTATTATCTGGAATTCATTGTGAGTGAAATACCTCCGCACTCTAGTCTTTAAGGTTCTGCTAAATCTTTCAACTGCACACGCCTTTTTGTCCATGTAAATTGAAAAGTATTCGCTATTTCTCTTTCCAACAGATTCTTAACACTCCTTTTCTAAAACTCTTTTCAATCAACAAGCTGTATCTTTTCAGGTTTTCGTTCTAACAACGATTTCTTTAAAAGCATCGTGTGTGCCATCTTTCTTTCTTTCTTTTCACTTTGTCGGCCCGAGAATATTTTGAAAAAAGACATCTATCATATATATCATATGTTTGCATGTGAAGAATGTCTGCATGCCACTGGACATCCACGTGACTAAAATCAACACTGTGAAATGGAAATATTTTTCTTGCTTGCTTGTATAATGTATAGGTAAATTGTTCAGTTAACCATTCTTTAAATTTAGTTGTTTTTATTTTATTGTTGTTACGTTTAATTTGTTCCCACAATTGAGGTATATTCGTGTAATCATTAAGACTTTCATGACAGCAGTAAAGATGTCTTAAATACTGTTCTTTCTAAGTCGTCTCTGGTGGAGATGTGTACTTTTGGTACATCATTTAAAATGAAATAAATATATAAAGAGAATACTTTACGCCTAATAAATTATCTTTAGATGTTATAAACATGCCTACAGGACACGCGTGTACTGAGTCACCACTTAAATCTAACTTTGTTCTCCATAAATTCTGTATCTGTTTTTGTTGAATGGTTGGAGATTGACCTCGTAAAATTTACCAGATCTAGTTAGTTGTACCGTGGAGGCGATTACAGATTTGTGTATTTATCCATCAAATACGTAATTTATTTCTTCCTCGTACCCTGCTATCAGGGTTTGTTATCCTTATCTCTATGTAATCATCATTAAATGGAAATGTTTTTTACATTGGTTTTTTTTTTGTTTTGTTTTTTAGCACAACTAGATTTAATCATCCTTTTATCTCATCCACAACAAATACACATAATCTTCAGTTGTTTTCTGCATAACTTATTTAATATATTTGACTTCCCTTAGAACTGTTGAATTAAATACTATGAAGGTTTCTGCCATTATTTCTGTTTCGTAAAAATAATATTTAAAATAAAATTTAATTTAGTGTTCTGCATGTCAATGTCAAAGTCAGTACTTTTGAATATTATGACCCATAGACTTGTGGGTATTTTTGTTTTAATAAAATATGAGTTGTCCAAATGACTGTCTGGTTTAATCTGGTTTAAACTGGTTGAGTTGTCCTGGTTCGGCTAGTTGTATACTACTAAACAGGATGTTGCTGATCTAACTATTATTCGGCTTAACGTTCAATTGTGCTGACTGCAGAACGTTCAATATATTAAGTGAGTTGAAAGCTAAGTTTAAAGTCTTCTCTAGTCTACGGGTGACCCACAAGTTCCGGGTCGGAAATTAAAAGCAAAAAATTATGATATTGAGTTAGAGATTGAGTTTCTGCTCTTATTCGATCAAAAAAAAAAAAAAAAAAGGAAGAGACTTTTCACAGGCAAACTCTTGTGTAAATGGTTGATATAAAACCTTAGGTTCACGCTCTGTTTCAAATGTTGAATAATTTCGATTTGCTCTAGCATGTGATTGAAAAGGTCAAGGGCGTTCCGACTGAACACCACCCCAACCACTCACCCCATACCCATCCCGAAAGTGACGCCAGAGCATTTGAGGTTAAGTATCCCTCTCGAGAGCCCATAGCCATGATCATGTTGGGACTCGAACAAATTATCTTAAGTAAAAGAAAAGAAATAAAATCATGGTGCGGTTTACCGGAATGGTGATCTTCATGCTTCAGATTCCTCATATTAAGCATAAGTGTTGGTAAATTACAAACTGAAGGCTATTTATTTCTTTACTTTTTTATGTCTTTATTTTCCAGCCTGTAACGAATGTTGCGATGACGATGATGATGCTAATCAATATTATTATTTTTAGTAGTAGTAGTAGCATTACTACTACTACTACTTCTACTACTACAACTACTGCTACTACTGCTGCTGCTACTACTACTACTACTTTGTGGCTATATTGCATGTTATATAATTAGTGTCCGTGCAATATCAGGATATTGTTCCCATGTATCTATTTAGGGGTACATACCTTGTTAAGTAAATATTGACTGTGGACAAAAGGTCGAGGGTCGATTTTTCTTTTTATGCGAGAAAATTGGCGAATAGTGTGGTTTTATTGTGATACAGTACCTGAAGTGTGTAAAGACATTTCAACACCTGTTCAGAAAGATTTGATAATTGGTAAAGCATTGCAATATGTCTTACTTTTTTTAATTAATATAGGATACATTTATTTGCCGCGACAATAAAACTTTGTATCTTTTTAATTTACAGTGAGAGCGAGACTGCCGATGAAAAGTTCATCCTGAGAAAATACGAAACTTCCTTCCAGGAGATGCTGAACCCATACAAACGTTTCTTTAATACAGTTGAAAAAGGACAGAAGGTAAATTTAGTCCGCAGACATTTACTGCTACTATATTCATTTAGCAAAGACTCGTGCTCAAACTGTAAACGTCATTTCTTATAGTCGTTTGTACAATATAATAAAATATCTTTATTGAGGTGAACATGAAGTTTCATGAAACAGTAAGCCTCATACTGACACGCTCGCGTCAATCAATATGATATATTTACTGGTTCATAAAACTTCCTATTCGTCGAAACAAAGATCTATAATTGTTTTATTCCTGATTTAGAGAGAACAATATAATATGGCTCTATTTACCTAAATAACACAGTTGTAGTGTGATAAAGTGGTTTATCACACAGTTAGCATACTTTACATTCAGTGCTTGCGGTTTATTATTTTTGATATGTCAACACGTTAACATATCACTTTCTCTGAATTTGATTAGCCCAAATAAGCCTATGAAATCTTTGTGCAGTATTGTCATTATTAATTGACTGCGACCGTGGGAACTTTTCTTGTCCCGCCCTCTGGAACCACTTTATCTTACTGTTACTATTAACAATATGGCGCCCGTCTTACCAATTGGCAGCCAAATGGACATTGGGAAAAAAGGGCAACTGTCACAGAGACGCATAGAAGTGATTACATATATCAAAATATGGCCCATTTAATCCTACGTAGAATTCTCCGAATGCCAAACTAACACAAAAACATGAGTAAACCCGCTGGACGTTAACCTAGTTAAACCAAAAATGTGGTGGAACCGAACAAATTCCACCACGCTGTCCAACACGAACATACTAAGTAAATGTACAATTCTTAAGCAAATTTGAATTGCATTCCTCCCCCACCCCCAAACCGTTTTCTCTATATCATGTAATAAAATATTTATTGATCTTTGTTCGATAAATGTGAAGTTTTCTAAACCAGTAAACCTATCGTATCTCGTGGACATCAGATTTATTACGTGGTCAGCGTTCCACGTTTATGTCGCCATTTTTATTTAGCCGTAGCCAGAAGTAGTTCATCTAATACGGGCACGTGTTTACCATATAAGGAAGCGGTGAATATTTTTACTTAACTACGGTCAATACCGCTGGATATTGACCCGTAGGTACAACGTTAAAGTAATGGGATTATTTATGAAGTATATAATAAGTAGAGTTTATTAACCGAGTATTGAAAAATATTCGACCCGAGGTCATGTGGATACCGAATCGTACAAGACAGGGAAACTCTATTGCGTGAGGGAGACACGATATTTTGTTCCCTGAGACGGGACATTCGGCGTGCCAATCACTGACACTGTTACTGTTATGGGGTATAACAAAAATTCTTATCACATGACTATAGTGTTAATTTAGTGAATAAAGCCATGTTTTTTTTTAATCGATATTAAATCACGCCATAACAATTGATAAAGTCGCGCACTCTCAACAGCTCAGATGTTGACGAGAGCTGAGACACAAAGAAATCCAAATCTACAAACATGTAAAGTTGTGTCCATACGTCAAGTTAACGAAAACAAGCTCTGAGGTTTGTCCTGAACAAATCTGGGTCACGTGATTCGTATTATATCTAATTTATATATCCAATTTATTTTTTAAAATCTACCTAACTTGAAGTGGAAATGATCACCCCATATTTCTTACGGCTAAGTTCATATTGCAGTTTGGTTTCATTATTTTTCTCATTATTTGGAACTATTATCCATATGTGCAGATTAGAGGATTTTTTTGTCCAGATGTCGATGATATGATGGTAATTTTGTTTTCTTCCCGTGTCTAGGCCTACAAAAGATCAATGGTCAGATTAGAAAAGTTGGTGATGGAAGAGACCGCGTCTTGGTTTAGCAAGAAGAAAGTAAAGAAAGCCAGGAAGACGGCAAAGAGGAACTCCGACGGATACATTCAACTTTTAAAGGAGGAGACAAATCAAGGGATGAACATTGCCTCGGTAAGCAAATCTTTATTACTAACTGATATGTGTGTAAAATGCTACAGATAAAATGCCATCCCATTCACATCAAGCTTTCTTTTTATATTAGGAAATACCATTCATTATTTGAATTCGTTGTTGCATAATATTATTGATGCCAGTATTATTCAAACTGCTACGCAAATATTAGTTTTTCACACACTTTTTATGTCTTGATTGCACAACAATTTCCAACAACTGTTTCTACGTATTCTTGACAATTTAGATGTTGGAGTAAGATGTTATCTTGGATTTGGAGAAAACAGTAAAGCTCGGGATTAACGATCGACTTTGGATGGTCCACCAATTGCAACTAAATATGCCGGACTGGCGATGGAACCCATTAATACAGGGTCGACAGATTAATGCTTTAGGTCTTCGTAATTCAAAGCCCTACTTTACATCCCCAAGGAAAATAGTACGAAAGGACCATTTAAGTCACTGTTTTACACTATATAACAACAACAACAACAATAATAATAATATATCTTCCAGCTCTCGAAGGAATACGAGGGAATCGCCACTGAGATTGCTGAGAAAAGAGTAAAATCTTTCGTGGGCTGTTGGTCTAGCTGTATGTCGCAACTTCCAGACAATTCCACTGGTGAAACAAGGTAAAGCATTCACACTGTAACACGCACATGGGTTCCTCTACCGAGCGAATCAAACACCTGCGTGAGGTTGGGCTGGAAGTCCCTTGTTTTCCCCTATTTCCAACGACTTCCCGACAACATTCGTTGTCGACTGGAAGTTCTCGTAACGCGCCAAGACTAGAAACAATTTTTCTCCAATCAATAAATAAACGACCACAATGTCACAACTAAAACTTCACAATTGCATGGCTATTCCTTGTTAGCAAACACCCAATGCAGGGAACTATAAAAATACTAAAACTGCATCAAAAGAATCTTGTCTCTATTTTTTTTAGGTACAGATAGGATAAGCTCTCAAAATAATTTGTTACTAAAATTTTCCCTTTCATTATTAACCAATTATGGACCACCAAACCAGTATATACTCTATTGCACCCATTTCAAGACTGGTTCACAGTTGTTCCGTATAATTAGTACCGTGAGTCCTAAAAACAACAGTCTGAACCGCGTTTCGCACGTGCACTTCCACCAACTGCTACAATGAAAGGCATCTCCAAACAAAGAGATGACCTCTTTCCAATTATTCCATGGCACAAAACAGTAGTTCTTGTCACGAAATCTCCCACCGAAAGGCACAATCAATCAACACCTCTGAATTAAAATAGGAACTACTTGGCTCCATGCCCACTTTTGCTAGTCTGATCCCATCTCAAGCTACGAAACCAGTCCATGCCACTGCAAAGTCTCTTAAAAATTCTTAGTATGAAGTCTGTTCCTAGATATTGGCTAATTACTCGGGCTGGGAAATATTTTCCCCACACAGTGACTTCCCATAATCAAACAACTAATCACTAAAATCTAACGAACCTATAAATGGAGACGTAAATACAAATTGAATATACCCAAATTTATTATAATATGCATGCACGCACATCCATCACTACTTCTTAACGTTTGTCAATTTATACATTCTTCCATCTACATGTCTATTAATCTAACCATTGATTCATCCGTAAATTATCTGCAGTGAGAATTGAAAGCCCGTTATTACTTCATATCTCTCTCCCCCCCCCCTCTCTCTCTCTCTCTCTCTCTCTCTCTCTCTCTCTCTCTCTCTCTCTCTCTCTCTCTCTCTCTCTCTCTCAAATACACATACTCGTATGTCATATAAAACTTTTCCAGGAAAGAGGGGAAACTGTAGAAAAGAAAATATTTTGTATATATGCACACACATAAAGATCGGACCACAGAAAAGAAACAATGGTTGGATCACATCCAAGAAAGATAACACCTTAAATTTTCAACATATCCATCCAGTTTTAGCCAAAAGAAGACAGTCAGAGCAAATCAGAAAAGAGAGGACCCGAAAAATATCCTGTCTGTTTAAGGAGTCCTTTCTTTGTCGCTCTGAAATCGTAAAAAGTTCTTTCCTACCAGGAATATAGAATGATCCTTTAAATCCTGAAATACGAGAGCACACACACACACACACACACCAATATCGACTGCAGTATTTTTACTAGGCTATCCCTATTTCGTGCCTCTTGAGTACTGGTAACTATTTGTTTCCTTCTCTGGTGCCTTTTCTTCTTCAGCTGATAACAAAAGCTTGAATTGGATTTGTCTTTTCCAGAAACATGTTCAAAACAGGGCAAAAGCTGCTCAGCCAGGTTGATTCAGAAATGTTGATCAAGCTTCTGTCAGAACTCCACAAGGAAAGCCTCAATATACCAACATATCAGGTAAAAGTCATTTAGGAAACTCCCATCTTCGCTATGACCATTCAACCTTCTTATGTATATAAGTGTTAGTCACAAAATCAACGTTTGTTAATGATGTTGAGGTCAAAGTCACTGAGATTAAAGGCTCATTCATTTGTAATCGTCTTATATTACAGGGTTATAAGACCACGTGACATTTGAATGCGTATTAAAAACACGTTTTTTCATGTACTCGTGCTGGTCTTCTACGATTGGAGCATTTATTGCATGTATCGTGTAGAGATTTACAAGCCATATCTTTCTCGTGTGTATATTTGTGTAGTATGGTCTCTTTAGCTGAGAAGACTGTTGAATCGAGAGAAAATCGCTGACAAAGGATTAATGATCATTAACTCTTACGCGTACCGGTGGCTGACCCTAGGAGGGGATAGCTGCGAACCGTGCACATTACAGTTTCACTATCTTAGCACTATGACTTGTACAAGTACGTGGATTCCAGTGTCAGACTTTTGTCACATATATAGTACATATGTGTCAAGTGTGTAGATTTGGGTACGTGTGTCGAATTTGAGGTACAAGTACGTGGATTCCAGTGTCAGTGTCAGGTGTGTAGATTTGGGTACGTGTGTCGATTTCTAGGTACGTGTGTATATTTTGGGGATGTGTGTGTGTGCGTGTGTGTGTTTTCGAGGTACGAATACTTCTATATCTCTGTTACTGCTATAACTTCTAGTCATTTCTTTAAAAAATTATTTATTATCTGTCATAATTAATATTCAGAATCTTGATGTATTTCTAGGAATTCCAAGGAACGTTCAATGTCGAGGAGCTACTGGGCTATCAACCCGTGGTAGATATTATGATTCCTGGTAAGTTTATAGTGAAGCAAAGAGAGTATTATGTTTGCATGTATGTGTACATAGGATTTAACGGCACATCAGCTTTCTCCTGGCTATACAGGGCCGAGTAAGTTTAGATATAAAAAAGACACACAAAACTCAAGTTAAGACAAAAAAGGGTAATCCCCTAAAAATACAAAGTCTATTATATATATATATATATATATATATATATATATATATATATATATATATATATATATATATATATATATATATATATATATATCGTACTCTTGTAAAAAGTCCAAGACCAGATCAGATGGAATATTATCACACCACACGTCCCAGGGCGAAACGGTTTCCTTTATTAGTTGCCCCTTACGACATACAGGAGGACGCATCAGACCCATTCTACATCCACAAGCCTGCAGGGGTGTAAGTGAAGGTGGTAATATTTCATAATAGCCTAGCAGCATAAAAATGCGAACCCAGCGTCAGACATAAATTGTGTGAAGGAAATTGCTTAACGTTTTCACTCGATATTTAACACTTAGCATTGTTAGGTCCTTTTGCACATACTACCAGTACGTGCACTCTTCACATCGTATTTTTGTTCATTATTAGATCAGCGCTTGATTCATGCATTGAGATCAAGACGTTGCCACCAAAATGGCAAATATATGGTGTCACACAAATAAAGAAAATGGCAATAAATGAACAACTATAAGAACAAAAAATAACCTTGAAGACACGGCTGATGTTGTATAACTGAAAGGGTCCAATTTACCTATTTAATAAATTAACAGTTGTTTTATTTGAGCAAAATATTTTTCTCATGATAGGTAATAATCATGCTTGGTACTAATGCAGTCGTATATATTGAATGCATCTCATGTATACTTTTCATTTACAGATATTCAGATCGATGATGTCAAATCTGATACCAGATGTAACAATGCCTCGACTAAAAGTTCCTTCACAGTGGAGAGTCATTCACTAGACAGTTATGATGTCCTTCATAATCCTTTCTATGGAATAAGTATGTTATTGCTTATTGGTCTATATTGTTAGTAAGAGAAATAGGGGAGGGTATAGGGAGACAAACAGACAAACAGATAGAGACAAATTATCATAGGAAACAGATTGTTTTAGGTTCTTTCTACCAAATAAACAAATGCATCATTATGGACGTTAGCTTTAACCCAGGCCCTAAGTCCATCGTTGTTGCGTTGTTGTTTTTAATTCTAATATGAAATGGGAAACCGTGAATGAAATATATAACCAAAATTTTATTTCTGTAAAAAATGGGAATGATTTACAAAAGCTGCTACAATGCTGCTATAGCGAATTCTTACAGGTTTCCAATAATGAAAACTCGATATATGATTTATATTAACTGATTGACTGTCAGGTGATATCTTAACCAGTTGCTTCAGAATCGAAGCATTAGAACATTAAACTCACTCGTCAGCACCCACCCCACCCCTCTTTACGTAATTCGCCTCACTTTCATAGGCTGAACATTTAAATATTAGTGACTTGAGAGAGCGGTATGATTGGGTTGACCGTGTCTGTCGCAGTAAATTACATTGTAGACTTTTTATAAACTATTTGATCATAACTGACCACAAAACAAGTCCGATTCATCAATGCGTCACAGCGGGTTTATCATTGTTGTCAAGAAAGTAAGGGGAAATAACGGCGTCGAGTCATATTTCTTCAGCAAAAAGTAATTTCCACATCTGAAATGCAATGCAGTTTCTATTTATTTATTCTAGCTCACAAAGTGCTCGTTTTTTGTTGCTGCAGGTTTAACTTTAGGCACACACAATCCAGCGTCGCATGGCATGATGGGAAATCTTATATTTTCACATGTGAAAATATACGGATATATTTTTTACATGTGAAAATATAGGAATGAAAAAAATATGAAAATTATATCGCCACTAAGTTTCTATATTTCACACTGAAGTACATTATATATATATATATATATATATATATATATATATATATATATATATATATAGTGTGTGTGTGTGTGTGTGTGTGTGTGTGTGTGTGTGTGTGTGTGTGTAAGTGAACGCTTAAAATGTTTTTTCATTTTACAAATCGAAATAATTAAGTGCCAAAATATATTGCAGAAGATGAAGGTGGAGAAGAAAATAAAGAGGAGAATAAACCTATGACACCAACCGATAGTTATGATCATCTGTACAATCCTTTCTGTTTAAATGGTAAGTGCCCAGTCGACAGATATTCGTAAACGAACATGAGGTATTGACATGAATGATAAACAAATATATAAATAAATGCCACAAAACTCAAAAACTCGTACCAATTCGATCACAGGAAAATCTTTTGGTTGAATAACATAAACTTACTTTTATTCGAGTGATATTAATATTAGTGAATTCGCGCGAAGAACGTGTAAACGAAATTAAACAATTCGAATTTGTTTGTGTGGAAAATCGTATGAAATACGTTTACCAGCCGACTGCGAACTTGCATTGTCCTATAATAGCTGTACATAATTGTCCCATAATAGCTGTACATAATTGTCCCATAATAGCTGTACATAATTGTCCCATAATAGCTGTACATTTGGAAAGCACGAAGAATGTAGTAGCTGCGATTCAAAGTAGCTTTACAATTTTCTTATTTTCCCTGTATTAACTCTCGCATTTGTCATTTGTATGTGTTGGAATAAAGTTTGTTAACTTTAAAACCTCCGCCAACTTATACGATCTTACTTTGTTTATTCAGACAAAAGTTGGGGATTCACCTCAGCATCTATTGTCTTTTTTCACTGGGGGGGGGATAAAGAGAAAGAGACAGAACATTTGCGCCCTAAATCCTGCTCAAATACTTATAAGGAATAATTATGCGAAAATTGACTCATAAAATATGATATTGTTTTCACAATGTACATTTACCTTCAACAGATGCACATGGGGATGACCAGAAGGAGGTGGAGGTGAACAATCCCATAAGCCCAGCCGATAGTTACGATAGACTATATAATCCATTCTGTTCCAATGGTAAGTTAAGCATTTAAAAATAGATACACAAAATTTAAATAAAGTATGAAGAAGAACATAATTGATAAATTCATAAGACTTGATATTGTTGTTAAGATAAAAGCCCTGTAAATAAAATCAACCCTTGAATATATCGTAATTATATGTTGTTTTTGTTGTAGTTGTTGTTGTTTTCGCAATGTACATTTACTACAGTTATCTGCCAAAATATCTTTCAGCAGATGAACATGATGAAGAAAAGAAGGAAGTCGAAGAGAACAATCCCATTACCCCAGCTGATAGTTACGATAGACTTTATAATCCATTCTGCTCCAATGGTAAGTTCCGTATCTAAAAATGTATACATAAATATGACGTGTTGAAATAAATTGTGAAGAACATAATTCATAAATCGATAAGACTTGATGTTGCTATTAGCTTAAAAGCCCTATAAGAAAAATCAACCGTTTTACAAATCGGAAATATTTTTCGTTGTTGTTCCAATAATATTATTGTTGTTTTCACAAGGTGCATTTTCTACAATTAGCTGCCAAAATATATTTCAGTAGATGAACACAATGACGAAAAGAAGGATATGGAGGTGGACAGTCTCATTACCCCAGCCGATAATTACGATGAACTCTATAATCCATTCTGCTTCAATAGTAAGTTCCGTGTTTAAAATTGTATACACAAGTATTACGTTTTGAAATAAATTATCAAGGAGAACATGCTTCATAAATACATAAGGCTTTATATTGCTGCTGAGTTAAAAGCCATGTAACAAATATCAACCCTTGTTCAAAACGGAATTATCAACGAATGTTGTAATTGTTGTTGTTTGCCAAGACTAGACTTTCGGAAATTGTATCAGCTTCTGCGTTCTTTCTTGGAAAAACAAATATTAATGAAACATAATTAGATCTGTAAATTATATCCAGAATGTTTGAATAAAAATTTACAATATAACAATATAGCTAGTACAGAGCGCCACCTACAATTTATTCCAGAACATGAACATAAAGAAGAAAAGAAAGAAGAGAATAAATCTTTGACCCCAGTAGACAGCTGTGGTAGGTTGAATCCGATAATAAATCTTTGACCCCAGTAGACAGCTGTGGTAGGTTGAATCCGATAATAAATCTTTGACCCCAGTAGACAGCTGTGGTAGGTTGAATCCGATAATAAATCTTTGACCCCAGTAGACAGCTGTGGTAGGTTGAATCCGATAATAAATCTTTGACCCCAGTAGACAGCTGTGGTAGGTTGAATCCGATAATAAATCTTTGACCCCAGTAGACAGCTGTGGTAGGTTGAATCCGATAATAAATCTTTGACCCCAGTAGACAGCTGTGGTAGGTTGAATCCGATAATAAATCTTTGACCCCAGTAGACAGCTGTGGTAGGTTGAATCCATTAATAAATCTTTGACCCCAGTAAACAGCTGTGGTAGGTTGAATCCGATAATAAATCTTTGACCCCAGTAGACAGCTGTGGTAGTTTGAATCCGATAATAAATCTTTGACCCCAGTAGACAGCTGTGGTAGGTTGAATCCATTCTGTTCCAATTGTAAGAGCCTGTACTTACAGCTATTATTACCATAAATACATGAAGCGTTGACATTCATAATGTAAATAATACAAATAATGAGCACATAAGAATGCATAATAAAAAGTGTCGCTCTACTAACAGTAGAAAAGAACAAGGCTTTCAAGCTTATTTAATAAATTCGAGACTATGTTATTATCTCAAAGAGCTTGATGGACGAATGGAGCCTGGTTAGAAATTCATTACTGTTATTTTATTGTTGAATAAATGGTAAAGAAATAAAGCGTTCAAATTGAATTTACACAATGGTTGAGGTTGTAATCAATCAATATCCAGAACAGATATAGCTCCGCCTACTCATTAGCATATTATTTTGCATAAAACTCAGTCTTTCCTTTAAAAAATAACTTTTTTTATTAAAAACAAGTGAATGCTCAGTATATACTGACAATTGCAAGAAAAATGGAGGAAACGTTTCGAAACTTATTTCTCTTTGAATTTGTACATCTTAGATAGTGAAAATCACACAGGTGACGGAGTTGCCCCGAAAAGCTTATCAGGGTGTCTGATATTAAGTAATCCCTCACATCTCTGTGTGTGTGTGTGTGTGTGTGTGTGTGTGTGTGTGTGTGTGTGTGTGTGTGATTTGCAGAGTAAGAATCCAAGAGACTATCAGATTACTTATTCTTGACATTCGGACCAAAATATAATAAATAAAGTAGACTAAGTACATATTAATACAAAGAAAGATTTAAGAAACATAAAATGGTGTCAACAAATCTCATTAGATTATATTGATGAACATTCAAAATCTAACTAGGTGAGCACAATCAGCAGTTTTTATTACATGTGTGCTCAACATAAGTTAAAGAAATAAAGCGTTCAAATTGAATTTACACAAGGGTTGAGGTTGTAATCAATCAATTACCAGAACAGATATAGCTCCGCCTACTCATTAGCATATTATTTTGCATAAAACTCAGTCTTTCCTTTAAAAAATAACTTTTTTTATTAAAAACAAGTGAATGCTCAGTATATACTGACAATTGCAAGAAAAATGGAGGAAACGTTTCGAAACTTATTTCTCTTTGAATTTGTACATCTTAGATAGTGAAAATCACACAGGTGACGGAGTTGCCCCGAAAAGCTTATCAGGGTGTCTGATATTAAGTAATCCCTCACATCTCTGTGTGTGTGTGTGTGTGTGTGTGTGTGTGTGTGTGTGTGTGTGTGTGTGATTTGCAGAGTAAGAATCCAAGAGACTATCAGATTACTTATTCTTGACATTCGGACCAAAATATAATAAATAAAGTAGACTAAGTACATATTAATACAAAGAAAGATTTAAGAAACATAAAATGGTGTCAACAAATCTCATTAGATTATATTGATGAACATTCAAAATCTAACTAGGTGAGCACAATCAGCAGTTTTTATTACATGTGTGCTCAACATAAGTTATATCAACTATAGATTGTCATAGACTATTTCTTCTCCAGGTTGGCACAAACTTTGGATCTAGCCAATAATGGACAAAAGAAATATCAATAACGATGCATAAATACTTTTAAGTTAAGATCTTTCTGATTAGGTTATCTCGCTATACTAAAAAAAAAAAAAAAGAACAAAAAAAAAAAAAAAAAAAAAAGGACAACACTGCGTGTTATAAATACTTCTAATGTACTTTGCAAGCTGTTACCTTTGTTTTATTAAATCAATCACTTTTTTTAGGTGAGAAAAGACTTAAACGAAGTGTAAAGGCCGTGGCTATTAATGAGCATAAAAAGAAGGGATGTCTGGAAATGAATATCAAACCAGGTGAAGATATTAACATTTTGCTATTTCTATTTCCATTTTGTTTTACTTTTCGTTAAAGAAATTTTTCAAAAGTTCATCTATCTTTCTATGTATGTATGTATGTATGTATGTATGTATGTATGTATGTATGTATGTATGTATGTATGTATGTATGTATGTATGTATGTATGTATGTATGTATGTGTGTATGCATTCGAGTGGTTCCTGAACTTATTTGATCACGACCCTAAATACCATCTTTTGCGACCCAAAATGCTGTACCGGTATAGGGTTGCGAGGGTCCTCACGGTCCTCATTTGGGTCGCGACATGGGGTTTGGGAACCACTGATGTATTGCATGTATGCATGTATGTATGTATCTATCTACTTGAAATCTTAACATTTTAGCGAGCACAAACTTTAACGAATTTCCCCGAAACTATATTCTCCAAAATGTTTCGCCAAAAGGGAAATAGTTAGCAGGTCAATTATTTGCCAAATATTTACGTCGCTAATATGCTGGGTTGACTTTTTTCGCGGAAATTATTGAAGTTAAAATATATGATTTACATTATCTATCTATCTATCTATCTATCTATCTATCTATCTATCTATCTTTAGGCGACAAGGTGGAGCAGCTGACACCTCCCAACTGCATGGGAATGGTGTATGGACAGAGGAGGTCAAGGATCACGAGAAGGAAGAAGGGTGGATTTATTCCGTCCCATTGTATTTTACCAGCTTAAAAGAGAACTGATCTAATGCACAGACTGATGGAGAAGGGGTCATTATGACGGGTTGTCAAATCCCGATTTCGTCTCTCCTCCTTAAGTCATCAATCGTTTCTGTTTTTATTTAGATATTTGAATTAGATTTCATTATGTTTTATGTAAATAATGTGTTTTTACTAGTCAAATACGAATATATTTCAAAACCGAATAATTTATTCTCTCTGTCTCTCTCTCGTAAGTTCTTATGTTCTTAAATTTGTTTGTACACCATTGTCATATGCATCGAATCGTGAAATAAATAATGAAAATTTTAATTGAAATGTTACTCTTTTGATTACATTACGTGACCTCTTACCGCGTTGTTTAAGAGAAACAGCAACAACGCAATCTGTCCGTCTGTTCGTCCGTTTGTCATTTATTATCTCTTATTCTGTGACTTGAATCTTGCAAGTCAAATTTCAGTTTTATTATCTCGAAAAACTTTTTTCCCGATGGAACAGGTACTGCCATTCAAAGTATATAACTCTTTGCCAAATACACTGAACCCTACATAGACCAATATCACTGTGACATGTGAATTTACGGTGATAGTGTCTACTTTTCATGTGCGTGATATTTAATCGAAAAACATTTCGCCTAATCCTACATTTTATCGAATTCGCAAAAATATGTCGAATGCGACAATTCGTTGAAAACCAGAAGCACGATATTAGGTCAAATATAAAAGCAGTATTATTTGGCCATTCTTTCTTTATGGCAAGGTTGAATACTTTTGTAGCATGCCATACTTAATGAGATCTACACTCTTTATGGCAAGGTTGAATGCTTTTGTAGCATGCCATACTTAATTAGATCTACACTCTTTATGGCAAGGTTGAATGCTTTAGTAGCATGCCATACTTAATTAAATCTACACTCTTTATGGCAAGGTTGAATACTTTTGTAGCATGCCATACTTAATTAGATCTACACTCTTTATGGCAAGGTTGAATACTTTTGTAGCATGCCATACTTAATTAGATCCACACTCTGGTGCGTCGAAATAGACATAATTTTCTTATTGATCAGCATTTGTAGAGGTATGCTTCAGTTATTGAAAGGTAAATAAAATTCACATCTGTCTGTTTTCATGTTAATTTTGTGTTATCCTGTCATGTTAAGTCAACGGATACTGATAGATCCTTCGAGCTGTGGCATACAACATATACTATGAAGATAAATAGGAATATAAACGTGCTGTTTATAACCTTTTTCCTAAAGAAAACAAATTTTTTTAAAAATGCTAATAAATTTCATAATAATTCTTTGAAGTGTATCTATTTAAGAGTTTTCGACAATTTCTCTTGATCTGGGCTTTGCGGGTAGATGGGTGGGGAGGGTATAGAGCTAAAGCTCGATGAGAATGATGCTACTATACAGAGACTACTGAATGAGAAACATCAGCTACAAAAGGTCTGTTTGGAAGACAGCACTTCATCATCTAAGAAGGCATCTTTCAACAACATCAAACGGACTGTCCAATGCAAACTCAGAGAGTTGCAAGACTCATAGCTGAGCAACAAGGCAGATTATATTCAGTATGACGCACACAGGAATGACATGAAGAACTTCTATAATACTTTGAAGAGAAGCTACGGGCCACAGACTCCAATACTGCTTGCTGACAACACCACACTGCTCTCTGACAAAGAAAAGACTCTACAAAGATGGGCAGAACACTTCAACAACATCTTCAATCTACAATCATCTATCAGTGAGGAGGCAATTGATCGACTGTCCCAAGTGGAAATCAACATATCACTTGCTGAATCTTCAGAGCTGACTGAAACTGGTACAGGAATTGACCTGCTATCAAATGACGCAGCACCTGGAGCGGATGCTATACCACCAGAACTCTCCAAAACTGGAGGCTCACACATGACGCAGAAACTGACTGAACTCTTCTAGTCAATGTGGACTCAAAGAACTATACCCCAAGAGTACACGGATGCATCCGTTGTCCACTTGTACAAGTGGAAAGGCAACAGCCAATCCTGCGACAACCATCGGGGCATCTCTTTGCTGCCTATAGCCTGCATAATCCTCGCCAGAATTCTGCTGAATCGCCTAGTGCATCACATTGGTCACGGGCTCCTGCCTAAGAGTCAGTGTGGCTTCAGGAAAGAACGAGGGACCACAGACATGGTGTTTGCAGCTCGTCAACTCCAGAAGAAATTACAGGAACAGAACTCCAACCTGTACACAACATTCATCAACCTGACAAAACCCTTTGACACAGTTAGTCGTGGGTGCCTCTGGAAGAAAATGGCAAGCTTTGGTTGCTCAGAGAAATTCATCGTAATGGTTCGGCAATTCCAAGATGGAATGCTCGATCGTGTCGTGGACGACGGCAAGTCATCTGAACCATTCCCTGGAACCAAGTGAGTCAAATAAGGCTATGTGTTGGCCCCAACCCTCTTCAGTATGATGTTCTCTGCCATGCTTACTGATGCTTCCGTGACTATGACAACGGGGCTTGACATCAGATTCCGGACCGATGGCAATCTCTTCAGTCTGAGAAGATTACAGGCAAAGACTCAGTTATTGAAAGTGACTTTTAGTGATCTCCTCCTTGCTGACGACCGTTCCCTGAATGCCAAATATGAGTCTGACATGCAACACAGTATGGACCATTTCTCTTTAGCTTGCGACAATATTGGTCTCAGAATCAGTATCAAGAAGACAGAGGTGATGCACCAAACAGCACCAGGAAAGCCTTACGTAGAGCCTACCATCACAGTAAATGGCTAAACCCTCCATACAGCGGACAAGTATACCTATCTCGGCAGTACACTGTCACATGCAGTCCACATCGATGATAAAACCAACGCCAGAATTGTTAAAGGAAGAGTGGCCTTTGACAGACTATGCGTAAATGTGTGGAAGCGCAGAGGCATTAGTCTGCAAAAAGAAAAACAGAAGGTCTTCAAATTCATTATGTTGCCGACCCTGCTGTATGCATACAAAATCTGGAAGCATCTTCACGTGGGTTGCCTGACTAAACTGATGGGGATAGGATGGCAGGACAGGGTCCCATACACACGGGTAGGCATACCAAGCATCCACACTTTGCTGACGAAATCACAGATGAAATGGGCAGGCCACATTACCAGATTTTCAGAAGAGCGACTACCAAAGAAGATCTTCTATTGTGAGCTGAAGGAGGGAAAGCGATCTCAGGTTGGTCAGAAGAAAGTCCTCAAAGAGTCCCACAAGTCATCCTTCGAACATTTCAACATTGACTCTGAGTCTTCGGAAGATCATGCACAGGATTGCTCCACCTGGCGCAGTCTCATCCATACTGGAGCTATAGACTTTGAACTGAAGAGAATTGCAGAGGCGGTACAGAAGCGCGAGCAGCGTAAATCTCAGAACTGCAGCACGTCCTCTGTCGATCAAGCAACCCCAAGCGGCATCTCCTGTCCAGTGTGCCACATACAGTTCAAGGCACAAATTGGCTTAATCAGCCACTTACATACTCACAGGAACCAAACCAGTTAGTGATGTCATGGTCATCTTCGTACTTGAAGGACGAACAACAACAGAGCTAAAACTAAAACAAATCCCAAATTGTGAGTCACATATTTTTGAAAATTGATGAGTCAGGGGTCAACACACATTACACTGGCCTCAAAATAAAACCTTTAGTTGACGCCCTGGGGTCTGGCAGCTGTTGACCCTGGAACAATATTTAGCTCCCCACCCAATAACATTGATATGCATGTACCCGCTGCGCTGGACCAGATGATATAAAAACTGCATTTAGCACTGATCCCATAGTCTAGCCTTACCCCCTGGGGGACATTGACTCTCATCCTATAACTCTTTGTACAATTACTGGGTACTGAAAGGCGTATTCAGAAACTTAGTCAGTTTTTGCCCCTTTAGTTTCTATAAATACACTCAAGGAACTGAGCCCATGAGTCATAGCTTAAGAAGCTATTCCATACTTATAACCTTACATACACTTACATAACTAGGGGCTAAGTGTGACGAAAGAATATAGTGCATGAATTTGTGTTATACAAACAAAATGTTATGATTATTATTATTGTTATTGTTGTTGTTATTGTTATTGTTATTATTATTATTGTGTTAGGTAATTGTTCTCACACGTACTTAACCTGTTCGCCTCTGCTGTTGTTGGGAAATTAGTCTAGGACACGAAATGGTACAATACGCGTACAAGCTAGGATTGACACAGGCACTAACATAAAGATCATGCAATAGCATGTGTTCTGATAATGAGCACAGAATAGATTGATGTGACATTTTACTGCCGAGACCATATAATTGAGGCTAATCGAGATAATGGTGACTGACTGCAATTAAGAAGAGATATATACGACTTGCACAAACAACTGAAGTGATTAGCTGATTAAATGGGCATCAGCTTGAAAATTTATGCTTTCTGAGAACCATGAAGAATCAGTTTACAATTCACTCTTTTTCATAAAACGTTGGTGAAAAATTACCCCATCGAGAGGTGAAAATTGTATCCAACGATGAAAAAAACTATATAATTTAGTAAAGATTTCATAGCAAACAGATTTACAACCCCCCACCCCCACCTCCACCCCAAAAAAAAGATATGTCATTCATTACCGTAACTCAACGTTATATTCATCGTTGGAAACCCACTGCCTTCCTTCCTTCCTTCTTTCTTTCTTTCTTTCTTTCTTTCTTTCTTTCTTTCTTTGTAAGAAATCCAGAGACTAATATCACATCTTTGAAAGATTCGAGCACAACTTAAATATTTGTTCTTCGACGTTGTAAACACTATGGGCCTACTAGTAATCAAAATACACTGTTCAAAGTTAATTTTCTTAGCACTAAAATAGTCAGCTTTTCTTTCTTTTTTTAAAAAAAATGTATCTTATCTTCTATGATAATATGAAATTTATTGTTTATAGCTGAATTAGAAAAGTTTTTTTTTTCTTATCACAAATGCTAAATCTGATAGACGGGTATAAGACCGATCGCCTTGAGCTATTAAACCATTATATCGAGGTACGATTGTAAAATATTTAATGATAATCTACATTAGGTAAAGGTATACGTATGTGAACCATATTCTAGTAGAGGAAATGCTGTTGGTATTGCTACTTGAAGGAGCTATAATTTCAGTAATTTGTTTATATAACGGTACATGGCGATGACTTTATGCTTATATGACCCCTGAAAAGGCGGGAATTTTCAACAAAGTATATGATGCACATGTGCTCATTCGCCCCCCCCCCCCCCACTCTCCCTTTTACATGTATATTTGACACTTTCGTTTTGCATTTGCAAAAGAATGTCATATTTCAGGTTGAAATTAAAGATGTATTTTTTATTATATAGAGACGCAAAAAATAGTTAGCAAATATTAGTAATTTGATTCGATGATCCGTGTTTTTATAAATATAATTTTATAAACATTGGAGTCAAGTTCTATCTGTAAATCTATGAAAATGTCAAAACATTTGATGGTCTGATAAAATAAATTAATTCGTGGCATTTTCCTATTTTCCTGACTGCAATACATCGATTATCTCTTAACGTATAACACAATGTTTACAGATAGGGTTATTGTTTCTAAAATATGATCCATATATAATCCCCCGAAGTATTATACGTGATATATTCATGCCTAGAAAGTTCAAATGTATGGTTATATGGTTATAAGTTAGGATTGTCAAACTTTCAAAATTATGACCCAAAAGCTGAGTCCCTGAGGGTAAAGATAGACCGCAGGGGCCATTGTCGACGGTCATATCTGAATTTATATTTCATGTCCGAAAAATCGTGTGAATAGTTTAGATATAATATGGATAATCATTTCGAATGAAATGCATGAAACCTTTCGATTGCTGCTTGTTTTTTAAACATATAAAGCCAAATAACTTGCCTTCAAAAACCACCAATTCAGCCTTTAATACACAGTCCATATTGTTTGAGTTCTTCGTAAGAATCGACATGCCAAAATCAGGTCCTTGTCCAAAGAGTGTTTTCGTCTCCAAAGACACCTTCTTAGTCACAATTGTATACCAACAGTAATTGAGTAATTGCATCATTATCTGCACTGTGTCCCTTGATATTATCATTCCTTGCTGACGACATCGTAAATGCATCCAACGATAGCTTTGTTCTTTCCCGGAATTATTAATCTGCTCTTAAATAAATTGGGCTGCCTCCAATACATCAGAAAGAAATCTTCTCCTAAAAAGGCAGCGAGAGCGCAGTACTTGTTTTTGAATTCTCATACTGATGCACAATCCATGAACCTGGGCTAGAAAACAAAGAATTTCCGTGTAACTCAATCCCAAGTGAAACTAAAAGCTGCATATCCTTGCACCATCCATCCCAAATTACCAAAAAGGTTGCACAAATCAGAATGATAATAAGACCGTTTGGTTTAGGATTAAACGCATTTCACTACAGCGGTATGACTTTCTTCTAACTCTCAATGACGTGCATTGTTGGTTTACAGAAGTTAAGGCGTAATTACGACTTAGCATCTCGCAATTACGTGATACTAACACGTAATTACGAGATAGTTAACTCGTAATTACGAGATGCAAAGTCATAATTATGAGATAGTAACTCGTAATTACGAGATAGCTAAGTTGTAATTACGAGATACTAAGTCGTAATTAGGAGATAAAAAATTGATTCTGACGTGGCACTGACAGGCTTCCGTATGGATTGGCATGTGCTTATTAAGTTCTTATTTGTTCGGGTGTACTGTACTTGTTATGAGTGCATTCGAGGAGAATAGCCAATACATAAACATCACAATATAGTCTATTTCTAAATGTTTAGTTACCTTACCTGTGTTCATAGACTGTCTTCTCCGTAGGACTTTTTTAAACGTACAATTGTAAAAAGGAATAAAATAGTATGTAGTGAATAGATTATTAGCTTTGTTTTAATACCGCTGAAAAAGTAGAGAAGATAAAACTTAACACTGAAACATTTCAATCAGTAAGAAACTGATTGCCGTGGAAAAGGTAATATTGAAAGTTCCATGTACAAAGTTACATTGCAAATATACAAGATAACAATATTTAATCATTTTGACATTGATATAAATGCTTTTCTGTAGTCAAATATTTAGCGTATGGAATTATATAACGAACAGCGACTATAAAATGGACAATAATTCGTATGTTGACAGCTTTACAGTGACTATAAAAAGGACAATGATTGGTATATTGACAGCCTTAGAAACCAAAGTAACTATCGGTTTATTTTCTCCTCATGAATTATCTTTTCTCTTTGTAATCTAAAAAAACATTATTGAAGTACTTCAAACTCTTTGAAATATTTTCAAACATATCTTTTGCCTTATTATACTCAACTGCAGTCTTTTCTAACATGACTTTTGTGTGGCTCCTGATAATGAATGGGGCTACTTTCATACATATATTCTGCGGCCGTTTATTCAGGGCGCGAACGTTGTTGTACTTGATGGTTCAACCTAAAGTGTGTGTGTGGGGGGGGGGGGGGGGGAGATTTCATAAGTACAAATTTCAATGGTTCGTACTAAATGGAAACATTTTAATATCAAGATTTTGGTTTTTCCTATACTGGACAGGTACGTCTACTTACAAACAATATTTGTTTTTATTACGAAATAAAGAAATTTTGCTATACAAACTTTTTGTCATACTTATTGACAACATTTTCATATACACAAGCAATATGTTCTTTTAGATCAGGCACAGACATTCTCATCTATGCATCCTATGGGTTTGGGATACAAAACGTGTCATTGTCATACAAACAGCGTTAGCGTGGTACATGCGAAACTAAGAGATATTTTGATACACACAAACTTGAGGTATTACATACAAAACATATTCATTTTTTTTATGCACACAGCCATACCAAACGGCAACATTTTAATGAGCACAGCCGTGACGTGGTACATACAAAATGGGGACATTTTCGTACCAATAACGTGTTATATACTAAATGATACTATTTATATACACACAACCATAACTCGGTAGATATGAAATGGGGGCATTTTCATGCATCCAACTTTGACGTGGAACATACAAAACTTGGACGTTTTCATACATACATCCATGACATGGTACTTGCTAAATGTTGAAAAATTCAAACACAACCATGACATAGTACATAAAAAACAATGATATCTTCATACACACAACCATGCCATCGTACTAGCAAAACGGGGGACATTTTCATACACATACATACGAAACGGGGACATGTTCATACACACATACATGACATCTGCAAAACGGGACATTTTCATACACACAACCGTGACATATTACTTGCAAAACGGGGAAATTTTCATACACACAATAATGGCATTGTACTTATAAAATGGGTTTCCTGCTTAAATGAGACATTTTATAAACATATTCTTGGTGTGTTTCATATAGAAGAGACATTATCATGCATTGATTTATTAATCCAGTGGATTCCATTATAAAGGCAGAAATTTATTACACACAAAGTTTAAAAATAATTGTTATTTGTTGACATTTAAAATTAAAAATGTATACATGTCAGTAAAATTATTTCAACTGAACATATGACATAGAGATCTTTGATTATTTTCTTTAAGAAAAACATGTTTTCTGTATTTTTGAACACTTCTGACGAACAGGTTTCTTCCAAATTGGGTACATACAATTGTACCTATGTATAAAGTAAACGTAATACAAAATTTCAACATACATTTCAATTTACTTTGTTAATATGGAAGGTAACTATGTACCTGATCTGAGATTACTGCATTATTTTGACTAATTTCGTAGTTATTTAGACTCAAAATACATATTTATGGAATGTCCCCGATTTGATTGTATAAATCCCGACAATTTGTGTATATTTGTCTGCCCCCATTGCGATGGCAAAAATTATAATACATGTACATTCATTTTTGGAAATCGACTACAAATAGATTGCAAAAGACATAGATATATCCAAAGCATAGTAAAACCCATCTTCCTCTACATTAATGTTAAGATACAGATGACACAATTTTGATGGTAAAAATATTATATCCCTGTTTCGTAAGTTTTACAAGTGTGTGTGTTTGTGTGTGTGTGTTAACGAGCTTCGACATCCTAAGTGGCATTTTGACGTCACTCCATTTTCGACGTCATTAGGCTGTTGTCAGGGGACGTCAGTGTTAGTCTAGCGCCATTCTTGCATTTAACACGCGTTGCTTCAGATAGTGATAAATTTCGACAAAATGTCAGATCTAAAGCTCTTTAATGGACTCGGGAATAGCTACAGTGTATTATCGTAAGTACCATTCGACATCTTTTGCTTTGGTTTTAATGCCTTGTTTTTTCAGAGTTTCAAATATATCATTAAACGATCAAAAGCAAAGGTCACGACCTCGGTTTCAGTTACAGATTCTCGAATATAGTATGATCTTTAAACTAAAATTTACCAAACGAGTCTCCAAGTTTCAGGAAGTCGTGAAACAGACTGGCTTTCTTCCATTGAGTTCATATCTAAGTCTACATGATAATTAACTTAATTCGAGTGTGGTAATATCTAAATGTGTTGAAACAATAATGTAGTGACTGGTAAATAAGTGGATAGATAGTTAGGCAGATAGGTTGGTAGGTTGTATGCTGGTCATTAGTTGTCAAGTTTCTCCGTCGATTCAATAACTGCTTAGTTGGCTAGTTGGTAAACTAGTCATTTACTCGCTTACATAGTTTTCTATTAGTTAGATGGGTAATTAACAAGGAAGACGAGTCGATATGTACAAACATTGTAAGTTGTAAGCTATTTGTCTGGTTAAATTGTTCGTTCGAATCAAAAATAAGTCAATCATATCCATCAGTCCGTGTATCCAGTCATTTATTTATTTATTTATTCACTCAGTCAGTCGGTTAGTCGATGCATCCAGTATGTAATCCAAGCAGACACACTGGCAGGTAGTCAGTCGGAGTTATGCAGGCAGACACACTGGCAGCTAGTCAGTCCGACAGTCCATCAATTCGGTCGGCCAGTCCATGCATCCACTCAGTTAATCAGTTAGTCAGTCAGTCAGTCCATGATCTAGTTAGTAATTCAGTCAGTGATTTTAGTGGAATTTTGGTACCTTGATAATATTTATAATAAATACAACTTTCCGTCTATATTTCCGGTATATAGTTGCATGAATAATGATCGTAATTAAGTGTTAGCTAAAGTTATTAAGATTACAATAGAGCAAATGAGTTGTGCATCTCTTTTCTTCAGAGACTTTCCGTTCTGGTTCTCTGTGATGCAATTTCGTACCCAGCTGGAAAGAGAGTTTGCAGAGAAGACGGAGAAATGGTGTAAGAACGTGTCTGATAAACTTTATATCCTGAGACAACACAACGTTGATGGTAATATTCCAACATGTTCGCATTTTTGATGTTTTCTTTTTTAAAAAGAGTTGTTTCTTTGACAATATTCATTCACAAAAGAAGGGGGGGGGGTGTAGCGTGCATCGCATTTCCTCTTTAGTCAGAGTTAATCTTTTGACGATATTTACTCGCGATAAAGTGATAAGAGGTATCACCCTGCTTTTCCGCGCTAGATGGAACACTGCTTATTGCAAATTTAGAACTTCGTCCACATCTTTAAGATATCCTTTATATTGCTTCTCTGCAACTAGTAACCATTGAAACATTTGTCTAAACTTACACATTCTTGTCTGCATTTATATACTGAAACATCAAGTAGTTCATCTATTAAGTAAGAAAATTTTGTTATCCATCCATCTATCTATCAATATCTAGCAATTGTCATGTGAATAAAATATTTATTCAACCAAACAAGCGACCAAATAATCAATCAATCACTCAAGCAATCTCCTTTTCACTTCAGAGCAGTAATTCAGTCTGCCGATTTGTCCGTCGACGCATCATCCATCTACTTATCCAACAGTCCATTGAAAAACTCATCCCACAAAAAAGAATGTCTGAGTATATTACAGTTAAAAATATAAATTCATAAGCTCTTTCATTATTAATTTATAGGTATAATTCAGATAGAATCAGCTCTGCAAATGGAAGTGGCAAAGATGGAAGAAAGGGCCCGTTTTGCTCGTGTATCCTCCTCTTCATATGAAGAGGCTGCCAATCTGTTTGTCAAGTGAGTAAAATTGTCAAGTAGAGTAGTGTCCAAATGGTAGATTCTGCACCACTCAGCAACAGTTTAAACCAGCTTAAAACAGATTAAACCAGAGGGTCATTTTTGCAATTGTAAATCTCGTATCCATATATGAGAACATTTCTGGACCACTCATACTTTATAAAAAACAATAATACCCTCAAGTCAATGAATCATAGTACAGATTGATGCTGTCTTTGATATTGAAGTACAGCACCATTCATAATTTTTTTAAAAGAAAAATTAGCCTAGGTTCCCGGAATATTGTATACATTGGTGCTGTCTTACACATTGCTATGTAGAACCTTATTTTGATTTAATGGTCAAGGGAGATAAATTGTAGTGCTGACTATGGTTTTTACAACTTAAAAAAAAAAAAAAAAAACACCTAGGAGCTGGAATGGGAGTTATAAGCAAAGATTAAATAAAATATTACAAACAGACATAGAAAGTCATTTAATAGAAATTTAAATGACTATAGATTTTAAGGCGGTAGCAATGAATATTGTGTATGAAATTTTGTATGACATTGAATCATATTTGAAGAAGATTATCAGTATAAAATTTCGAGAATTCGACTTGTTGAAATCTCGGTTAGACGCAACTCTCAGACTTAGGCAGAGACCTATCCAGGATGGAGAGCAAGTAGGGCATGGATTTTTTTTTACAACAGAACAAGACTCTATGAACATGTTAAATAGAGACCAGGGGATAATTATCATCGAACGTTTATTCGACATTTGACATACCAAATTTGAACACGAAATAAGCGAATGTACAAGATGGATGTTTGACAGGATTGAATATTTAACATTGCACATAGATAGGTATCAAGGACTAAGAGAAAAACTCATACACAGATTTTCCTAATTGGATTAAAAACAGAAAGGTTGGCATACATGTGAAAAATAAAGATGGTAGGTATTTGCTATGCTCTGGAATCTTTCTGAAATGCAGCAATTGATCATGTAGATAGATCATCAAAATGCAATTTAGATAGAGATACAGTCATTGGTTTAAATGATGTCCTCCCTGTGCATATTGAGGACATTTTATTTTCTTTCTGAAAATGAATTCGATATATCCTTAAATGTGTATGAAATATTGGAAGGGGAATACTAATGTATGAAGATAAACTACATTATTCCTGCTGAAATAGCTAAAACAGAGAGAGAGAGACAAACACATGTTGACATGTTAATTCTGTTTCAATTTAGTGGTCTTATCGACTATAAAGATGGAAAGAATTCTCCAAATTGATCAAAGACAGTGTGTTTGGTAACAAAACAATAAAATCTTAGGTAAAGTACAACTGTAAAATTGTATACAGAATCAAATACATTTTTTAAATGTCAGAAACATCTATACCTTGCAAGAAGAACAATTATTAAGATAGAAAAAAGTGTTAGCCAGCGTCAAAAACAAGAAAATCAAACTAAACAAACCAATTGACTGTGGCTTTACAGCGTTCAAGCATATCTATATGTCTCATATATGAATTTTGCTACAACATATTCGACAACAAACATGATGACTGAACGAGACTGTTAATGACTGATACGAATTCTTTATGCATTATTGTTGAGATAGACAGTGACATGAATGATAACATCTAGTTCTATGACACCAGCGACTATCCAAAGGATAAGATATTTGGTATCCCATAAATGAATAAAAAGTTTGTGGAAGGAATTGAATTATATTCCTTTAAGACGGACAAAGAGGAAACCAAAGTTTTTAAAGGAATAACAAATGCGTAATCAAAAACAAAATGTAAAATTCGAAATGTTGCTTATTCAGCCACAAGTAAAATTACCAAAAAAATACACTGATTACGTTTATACAACAACGAGATGCATAGCATCAAAATAAAAAGTAGCCCTGTCTATGTCCGACGATGTGGGGGTTTTTTTTGGCTGACAATGTAAACACATTATCATACGGTCATTGCAGTATCTTGTAATAGAAAGGGTATTCACGTCTAAGTATAAGTCTCTTTTTCAAAGTATCTACAATGTATCCTTTCATTTCACCCTAAATAACAGGGTTTTATTTCAAAAACATTTTCTTTGCGTCTAAAACTCTTCCCTTATCAAATAATTTTGGTTAATATTGTTGCAATTAATTGTAACAGAAGGATTTATAGATGTGCTAAAATTGTACATGCTAAAACTATATCCATAAAATCTAGTTAATGTTTATGGTGTAGTGATAACGATTGCTGTACGTTCTCGGAATGAAATTTAAAAGAAGTTTAAATATGATTAAAATTGAGTCAACATTTATGTGATTTTCAGGACCTTTTATTAGCTGCAAAATATCATAGACAAGCTGACAGTCCTTTACATTGTATTTTTTCAGTATTTGCGAAATATAGGTGGAATTTGCATCATATTTGTTAATGTTGTCTTCTTTCATTTCTTCTGTAATGTCATTTATTATCCTGCTTGGACATAAAACACTGTAGTCACCTTATCACGTTTTTCATGTGTGCCATTTTGTTAGTTACTGATGATATTTTTCATTTACTTTCATTTCACCTGTTTTCGTGATCAACATAGATTCACATGCCTTGCATATTTTAACTCTTTCGTTCTCTAAATCGCTGTTATTTTTTTAAATTTTTTTTATATTTTTTTCCATGTGCCACATTCTACAAACTCATTTTGCTATTAAAAACTCAAAACTTGTATGTTCCTATTTATGTATTCAGATTCCTTGGTCATTTATGTTAATGTCATTATGTTTTCATTTGGTTCCTAACTGCTAAACGATTTATCATATCCTTTTCATTTTACAAGTACATGCTTTTGACCGTTCATTCATTCCATCTCCAAAATCAGTTCAACTTTGTATATGTTAATTGTGTATCATATAGAGATAAATCCTGTCCGTAAAACTTGTCCTCTATATCCTCTCCCTTGAAGTCTTCCCGTTTGTAAAACACTTGATCAGCTAACATTAAATGCCTTATTTTAAATATTGTTTTCTATTTAGAAATTCCTACTCTTTTACCTATTTTGAATGTAGAAGTTCCAACTTATTTCCTGGTTTCATTTTGTTGTTTTTGTTTTCTTTTGCGCCTGTCACATTCTAAAAACTCAGTATCTTTCAAAAATTCAAAGTTTCATGCTCTTTAATGCTTATATCTATGTATTGTGCTTCCTCACTCATTTATATTAATGTTATCATGTTTGAGCTGGTTCGTAACTGTTAAACGTGTTATCGTACCCTTTCTATTCTTACAATTACATACTTATTACCATTCATTCTTTTGGTCTTCAAACTCTTTTCAACTTTGTATATATCATATTGTTTATTGTATAAAAATGACTCTTGTTCGTAAAACATGCCTTCGATGTCCCCTCCCTTCAAGTCTTTCATTTTGTAAACGCTGGATTGCCTAACATTACAAGTCTGATTTAAATATTTCTCTCGTAAAGTTAAGAAGGTAGCAGTTTTCAAAAATTGTTTTGTAGATCAAAATTCCGACTCTTTAACCAATTAAGAATGTAGGATTTCTAAATGTATCACTTGTAAGGTAACCAAATAGTTTTCCCCATGCTGTTGGTCTGTTTTCTTCCTTGAATGCTTCAAACGGAGTTATGTCTATTGATCCGTGATGAGTGTTTTTCACAAACAGACACCAAGTTAGCTTTGGTAAAATGTCAGTTTCTTTTCTGGTTTTATTGTGAATGAAATACTTCCGCATTCTAGTCTTGAAGGTTCTGCTAAACCTTTCTACTGCACACGCCTTTTTGTCTGTGTCAGTTGAAAAGTATTCGCTATTTCTCTTTCCAACAGATTTTTAACTTTCCTATTGTAAAACTTTTTCCCTCATCAAACTGTATCTTTTCAGGCTTTCCCTCTTTAAACGATTTCTTTAAAATCATCGAGTGTGTCATCTCTCTTTCTTTCTTTTCACTTTCTCGGTCCAAGAGTATTTTGAAGAGACATCATTGTCAAAATATATCTATATTCATTGTTATGTTTTTCATATATTTGCATGTGAAGAATGTTTGCATGCCACTTGACATCCAAGTGACTAAAATCAACTCTTTGGTATTTTTCTTGCTTGCTTGTGTAATATGTAGGTAAATTGTTCAGTTAACCATTCTTAAATTTAGCGCATTTTATTTTATTTTTGTAGCGTTTGCTTTGTTCCCACAATTTAGTGATATTCGTGTAAGCAGTTAGAGTTTCATGATTGTAGTAAAGATGTCTTAAATACTGCTCTTTGTAAGTCGTCTCTATTGGAGATTGTACTTTTGGTACATCATCTAAAATTAAATAAAACAATAGAGAGTACTTTTCGCCTAATAAATTATCTTTAGACGTTATAAACAGGACACGCATGTACAACAGGAACTTTTATCTTCATCAATTTGTAATAGTCTTCAATCCTTTCAAACGCAAGAATGATCTCAGATATGTCAAATTTCGCCATTCTATGTTTGATTCTAACACAGCTACTTCATATACCGAATCACCACTTAAATCTAGCTTTGTTCTCCATAAATTCGATATCTGTTTTTGTTGAATGGTAGGAGATTGACCTCGTAAAATTTACCAGATCTGCAAATTGAATGGAGGCGATAGCAAATTTGTGTATTTACCCATCAAGTACGTAATTTATTTCTTCCTCGCTTTGATCACATCCACAACAAATACACACAATCTTCTGTTGTTTTCATGTAAAACTCATTAAATATATTTTACTTCCCTTAGAACTGTTGAAATAAATACAATGTAGGTTTCTGCCATTATTTCTGTTTGGTTAAAACTATTTAAAATAAATATAAGTAAGTGTTCTTTATGTCAATATCAAACTCAGCACTTATGTATTTTATGATCCATAGACTTGTGGGTATTTTTGTTTTAATAAAAAATGACTGTCTGGTTTAATCTGGTTTAAACTGGCTGAGTTGTCCTGGTTCGGCCAGTTGTATACTACTAAAAAGGATGTTGCTGCTCTAAATATTACTCGGCTTAACGTTCCATTGTTCTGACTGCAGAGCGTTCAATATATTAAGAGAGTTGAAAGCAGCTAAGTTTCAAGTCTTCTCTAGTCTACAGGTGGCCCACATGGCCAGGGTCGAAAATCTGAAAAACTATGATTTTGAGTTAGAAATTGAGTTTCTGCTCTTATTCGATCAAAAAACGACTCTTCACAAATAAACTCTTGGGTGAATGGTTAACATAAAAACTTCCGTTCATGCTCCATTTGAAAAGTTGTGTGATCTCCAGTCCTAATCTTATCCCTGTTTTCAATGTGTTATGCGACTCAGAGTACATGACACCACTCAATGCGGTACATCCTCGTTTCTTTCCGATGCGAGCGAGTTGAATAACTTCGACTTGCTCTAGCATGTGATTGAAAAGGTCAAGGGCGTTCGGACGAACACCACCCAACCACTCACCCCGTACCCACCCGAAAGTGACGCCAGAGCATTTTAGGTTAAGTATCCCTCTCAAGAGCCTATGGCCATGACCATTTTGGGACTCCAACACATTACCTTAAGTAAAAGAAAAGAATAAACTCATCGTGCGTTGTATCGGAATGGTGATCTTCGTGCTTCAGATTTCTCATATTAAGGATAAGTGTTGGTAAATGAAGAACTGAAGGCTATTTCTTTCTTTATTTATTTATGTATTTATTTTCTCGCCGGTAACGAATGTTGCGATGATGATGATGATTATGATTATTATTATTATTACTTCTACTATTACTACTACTACTTTGTGGCTATGTTGCATATTATATAATTAGTGTCCGTACAATATCACGATATTGTTCCCATGTACATATTTAGGGGTACATACCTTGTTAAGTAAACATACTGCTGTGGACAAAAGGTCGAGTGTCGATTTTCTTTTTATGCGCGAACATTGGCGAATAGTGTGTTTTTATTGTGGTACAGTACCTGAAATGTGTAAAGACATTTCAACACCTGTTCGGAAAGATTGGATATTTGGTAAAGCATTGCCATGTGTTTGTATTTGCCGCGACAATACAACTTTGTATCTTTTTAATTTACAGTGAGAGCGAGACTGCTGATGAAAAGTTCATCTTGAGAAAATACGAAACTTCCTTCCAGGAGATGCTGAACCCATACAAAGGTTTCTTTAATACAGTTGAAAAAGGACAGAAGGTATAACACATTTAGTCTGCAGACATTTTATACTACTATATTAATGGAGCAAAGACTCGTGCGCAAATTGTAAACATCATTTCCTATAGTCGTTTGTACAATATAATTAAATACTTTTAATGAGGAAATATGAAGTCGTTGATCAATATGATATATTTACTTTTTCATAAAACTTCATATTCATTGTAACAAAGATCAATAATTGTTTTATTTTCTGGTTTAGAGAAAAAGATGATAAGGCTGTATTTACCTAAATAACGCAGTAGTAGCGTGATAAAGTGATTTATCACATAGTTGGCACACTTTACGTACAGTGCTTGCGGTTTATTATTATTACAAGCCCATGAGATCTTTGTACAGTATTGTCATTATTGATTGGCTGCGACCGTGTAAACTTTTCTTGCCCAGCCTTCTGGGACCACTTTATTTTGTTATTACTATTAACAATATGACGGCCGTCTTACCAATTGGTAGCCAAATGGACATTGGGAAAAAAAGGCAACTGTCACAGAGACGCATAGTAGTGGTTACTTATGTCGGAATATGGCCCATTTACCCTACATAGAATTCTCCGAATGCCAAACTAAGACATGAGCATGAGTAAGCCCGCCGGACGTTCACCTAGTTAAACCAAAAATTTGGGGGAACCGAAAAAATCCGCTACACTGCCGAACACGAACATACTAAGTCTATGCAGACAAACGCCCGGCAGCCTATTGTAATGCAGACAGTTCCCTTTACATTGCTGGTACTGCGCGGTATGAATCGTATACCCCACCCTCAGGACAAGCATGGTTTAAATGTCAATCTTTAGGAGCAAAATAAACTCTCCTCACTTAGGTAAAAATGTCGACAAATGCTGGTGTTCCAACTGACAGAAAGTTATCCAGACACAACATTCTTCCAAATCAAATAATGTAAATATACGGTCACAAAAAACATTAAATCTGGGAATCACTAGAGCCAGATGACTTAAAATCAGCACGAGCATATATATTTCATACTCAGAAACATCTCTAGATCTATTACAATTTCTGCATCTAGTATTTATCCATTCACACGAATATCCAACAACTGGAATACTATTTCTTCCGCTGTATCCAGTACTGCGTACGTGGTGTCTGTTCATGGTAGAATCGACGCACTCTTTGGTGGAAAGGTTGCAAACAGTCTCATCGAAATCCATTTATATAGCGCTACAACTTCTCCAGCTGACCTGACCGGAGTAAACTATGTGACATTACACAGGAATTTACTTCGGATATCCAGTGTTGAAAAATGATGTGGTCCGTATCAAATGTTCCACTGATTTGGAAAGAGAGTTGCTCTTTAAATTATAATTTGAAAAAAAATGTTACTGTTTATCGAATTGAGTAATATTGTTTCAACTCGCGTCTTTTCAGGCGCAAGTATTGAAAGGTGCAGAGTCTGAGTCAGAATTAAAGGAAATGCCACAAATCATTTGATCTTCTTTCTATCTAGACTCTTTCCACTAAAATAAAACTATATGATAAACAGAATCTCAAATGGGTACTGATTGAATATTAAATTTATGAAACTCGTTGAATAATTACCAGCTTTTGCTCAAAAAGCTCCCAAACGCTAGCAAATATTAAACTCGTTTCATAAACTCAGTATTAAATCATTACCCATTTGAGATCCTCTATTTATTACATGATTCCTGTGACAGATGGTTTTTCATTTGATGGCACAACGTACGTGATATTTCTTCATGTCGCATGGTTTTCTTTATATCTCATGGTCATGACGTCATTGATTTGTAAGTGACATCATCACATTAGAGTCTTAGCGTCATGTAGTTTAAATTACTTTGGTACAATTCTTAAGCGAATTTTAATTGCATTTTTTCCCCTGTTTTCCCCCTCTTTTCTCTAAATCTTGTAATAAAATAATTATGGACCATTGTTTCAATAAACGTGAAGTTTTATGAACCAGTAAACCTATCATATTGACCGACGCTTTATTGGTTCATAAGCATAGGTTATTAACGGAGTACTAAAAAATAGTGTGGTCCATTGGTCTTGGATAATACCTCCCCAAAAAAATAGATTCATTTTGGAGTCGCCTGTGTTTCATTAAATTCCGAGTAAAGGACAAAACGATGCCATTCAGTGAATAAAAATACACTGTTTACGTGAAAGGGAAGTTGTTGACTGATACATCGTATCAAATGTCAGTTTCACTCTCTCTCTCTCTCTCTCTCTCTCTCTCTCTCTCTCTCTCTCTCTCTCTCTCTCTCTCTCGTACTAACAGCGGCAACTAGGGATTACTAGCTGTCCATTTCAATATGTATTTTTTATAAATCATGTTTATTTTCTATTTCTTTCCTTGCAATTCAAATCTTTGGATGGATTCAGATTTTCTTTATTTAATTTGTATGATAGATAGTTTTATTTGGATCAGAGCCAGATCTACTGATTCCCCAACACTGGCGTCAGGTAGAAAGGGCCATCAGATTTATGACGTGATCAGCGTTCCACGTTTATGTCGCCATTTTTATTTAGCCGTAGCCAGAAGTAGTTCATCTAATACGGGCACGTGTTTACCATATAAGGAAGCGGTGAATATTTTTACTTAACTACGGTCAATACCGCTGGATATTGACCCGTAGGTACAACGAGTTTGTTAACCGAGTATTGAAAAATATTCGGCCAAGGTCATGTGGATACCGAATCGTACAAGACAGGGAAACTCTATTGCATGAGGGAGACACGATGTTTTGTTCCCTGACCCATGACATTCTGAGCGCCAATCATTTACACTGTTACTATTATGGCGTATAAAGTCTTATTACATGACTATTGCTTTAAATGAGTGAATAAAGCCAAGCTTTTTTTTTTTAATCGATATTAAATCATGTCATAACACTTGATAAAGTCGCACACTCTCAACAGCTCAGATGTTGACGAGAGCTGAGACACAAATAAATCCAAGTTTACAAACTTGTAAAGTTGTGTCCATACGTTAATTTAACGAAAACAAGCTATGAGGTTTGTCCTGAACAAATCTGGATTGCGTGATTCGTATTATATCTAATTTATATATATAATTTATTTTTAAGAATCTACCTAATTTGAAGTGGAAAATGATCACCCCATATTTCTTACTGCCAAGTTCATATTGCAGTTTTGTTTTCATTTTTTTTTTCTCATTATTTGGAACTATTATCCATATGTGCAGATTAGAGGATTTTTTTGTCCAGATGTCGATGATGTGATGGTAAAAATTTTTCTTCTTCCCGTTTCTAGGCCTACAAAAGATCAATGGTCAGATTAGAAAAGTTGGTGCTGGAAGAGACCGCGTCTTGGTTTAGCAAGAAGAAAGTAAAGAAAGCCAGCAAGACGGCGAAGAGGAACTCCGACAGATACATTCAACTTTTAAAGGAGGAGACAAATCAAGGGATTAACATTGCCTCGGTAAGCAACTCTTTATCACTAACTGATACGTGTGTAAAATGTTACAGATAAAATGCCATCCCATTCACCTCAAGCTTTTTTTTTATATTAGGAAATACCATTTATTATTTGAATTCGTTGTTGCATAATATTATAGATGCCAGTATTATTCAAACTGCCACGCAAATATTAGTTTTTCACACACTTTTTATGTCTTGTTTGCACAATAATTTCCAACAACTGTTTCTACGTATTCTTGACAATTTAGATGTTGGAGTAAGATGTTATTTTGGATTTGCAAAAAACTGGAGAACCCTGGAAAAACGATCGACTTTGAATGGTCCACCAATTGCAACTAAATATGCCGGACTGGCGATGGAACCCATTAATACAGGGTCGACAGACTAATGCTTTAGGTTTTCGTAATTCAGAGACCTACTTTACATCATCAAGGAAAATTGTTCGAAAGGACAATTTAAGTCACTGTTTTGCACTATATAACAACAACAACAACAAAAATAGTAATATATCTTCCAGCTCTCCAAGGAATATGAGGGAATCGCCAGTGAGATTGCTGACAAAAGAGTCAAATCCTTCGTGGGCTGTTGGTCTAGCTGTATGTCGCAACTTGCAGAAAACTCCACTGGCGAAACAAGGTAAAGCATTCATACGCATGCATTCATACGACCACAATGTCACAACTAAAACTTCACAATTGCATGGCTATTCCTTGTTAGCAAACACTCAATGCAGGGAACTATAAAAATACTAAAACTGCATCAAAAGAATCTTGTCTCTATTCTTTTTTATAGGTACAGATAGGATAAGCTCTCAAAATAATTTGTTACTAAAATTTTCCTTTTCATTATTAACCAATTAGGACCACCAAACCCGTATATACTCTAATGCACCCATTTCTAGACTGGTTCACAGCTGTTCCGTATAATTAGTACCATGAGTTCTAAAACAACAGTCTGAACCGCGTTTCGCATGTGTACTTCCACCAACTGCTACAATGAAAGGCATCTCCAAACAAAGAGATGACCTCTTCCCAATTATTCCATGGCACAAAACAGTAGTTCTTGTCACGAAATCTCCCACCGAAAGGCACAATCAATCAACACCTCTGAATTAAAATAGGAACTACTTGGCTCCATGCCCACTTATGCTAGTCTGACCCCATCTCAAACTACGAAACCAGTCCATGCCACTGCAAAGTCTCTTAAAAATTCTTAGTATGAAGTCTGTTCCTAGATATTGGCTAATTACTCGGGCTGGGAAATATTTTCCCCACACAGTGACTTCCCATAATCAAACAATCACTAAAATCTAACGAACCTATAAATGGAGACGTAAATACAAATTGAACATACCCAAATTTATTACAATACGTATGTACGCACTTCCATCCCTACTTCTTAACGTTTGTCAATTTATACATTCTTCCATCTACATGTCTATTAATCTAACCATTGATTCATCCGTAAATTATCTGCGGTGAGAATTGAAAGCCCGTTATTACTTCATATCTCTCTCCTCTCTCTCTCTCTCTCTCTCTCTCTCTCTCTCTCTCTCTCTCTCTCTCTCTCTCTCTCTCTCTCTCTCTCTCTCTCTCTCTCTCTCTCAAATACACATACTCGTATGTCATATAAAACTTTTATAGGAAAGAGGGGAAACTGTAGAAAAGAGAATATTTTGTATATATGCACACGCATAAAGATCAGACCACAGAAAAGAAACAATGGTTGGATCACATCTAGGGAAGATAACACCATAAATTTTCAACATATCCATCCAGTTTTAGCCAAAAGAAGACAGGCAGAGCAATCAGAAAAGAGAGGACCCGACAAATATCCTGCCTGTTCAAGGAGTCCTTTCTTTGTCGCTCTGAAAACGTAAAAGGTGCTTTTCTAACAGGAACATAGAATGATCCTTTAAATCCTGAAATACGAGAGCACACACATCGACTGGAGTATTTTTACTAGTCTATCCCTATTTCGTGCCTCTCGACTACTGGTAACTATTTGTTTCCTTTTCTGATGCCTTTTCTTCTTCATCTGATAACAAAAGCTTTAATTGTTTTTATGTCTTTTCCAGGAACATGTTCGAAACAGGAAAAAAACTGCTCTGCAAAGTTGATTCTGAAATGTTGATCAAGCTTCTGTCAGAACTCAACAAGGAATGCCTCAATACACCAATATATCAGGTATAAGTCATTTAGGAGACTAACATCATCGCAATGACCATTCAACCTTCTTATGTATATAAGTGTTTGTCTCAAAAGGAACGATTGTTGGTGATGTTGAGGTCAAAGTGATTGAGATTAAAGGCTCATTCAGTGGTAATCGTCTTATATTACAGGGTTATAAGAACACGTGACATTTGTATGCGTCTCAGAAACACGTTTTTTACATGTACTCGTGCTGGTCTTCTACGATTGGCGCATTTATTGCGTGTATCGTGTAGAGATTTACAAATCATATTTTTCTCGTGTGTATATTTGTGTAGTATGGTCTCTTCAGCTGAGAAGACTGTTGAATCGAGAGAAAATCGCTGACAATGGATTAATGATCACTAACCCTTGCACGTACTGGCGGCTGACCCCAGGAGGTGATAGCTGCGAACCGTGCACATTACAGTTTCATTATCTTAGAACTATGACTTGTGCAAGTACGTGTATTCCAGTATCAGACTTTTGCTACATATATAGTACATATGTGTCAAGTGTGTAGATTTGGGTACGTGTGTCGAATTTGAGGTACAAGTACGTGGACTCCAATGTCAGTGTCAAGTGTGTAGATTTGGTACGTGTGTCGAATTTGAGGTACAAGTACGTGGATTCCAGTGTCAGGTGTGTAGATTTGGGTACGTGTGTCGATTTCTAAGGACGTGTGTATATTTCGGGGATGTGTGTGTGTGTGTTTCGATGTACGAATAATTCTATATCTCTGTTACTGCTATAACTTTTAGTCCTTTAATAATTATCTATTATCTGTCATAATTAATATTCAGAATCTTCATGCATTTCTAGGAATTCCAAGGAACTTTCAATGTCGAGGAGCTACTGGGATATCGACCCGTGGTAGAAATTCTGATTCCTGGTAAGTTTGTGGACATGCAAAGAGAGTATTATAATTATATGTATGTGTACATAGGAGGATTTAACGTCAACTTAGCTCAATCCTGGCTATACAGGGCCGCGTAAGTTTAGATATAAAAAGATACACAAAACAAGTCAAGACACAAAAAGGGTAAACAAAGTCTATTATATATATATATATATATATATATATATATATATATATATATATATATATATATATATATATATATATATATATATATATATATATATCGTACTCTTGTAAAAAGTTCAAGACCGGCTCAGATGGGACATTAACACACCACACATCCAAGGGCGAAAAGGTTGCCTTTAACAGTCGCCTCTTACGACATACAGGAGGAAGCATCAGATCTATTCTACATCCACGAGCCTGCAGGGGTGTAAAGTGAAAGTGGTGATATTTCATAATAGCCTATCACCATAAAATTGCGAACCCAGCGTCAAACACAAGATGTGTGAATGAAATTGCTTAACGTTTTCACTCGATATTTAACACTTAGCATTGTCCAGTCCTTTTGCACTTTACAACCAGTACGTGCACTCTTCAGATTGTATTTTTGTTCATTATTAGATCAACGCTTGATTCATGCATGCATTGAGATCAAGACGTTGCCACCAAAATGGCAAATATATGATGTCACACGAATAAGAAAAATGGCAATAAATGAACAACTATAAGAACAAGAAGTAACCTTGAAGACACGGCTGATGTTGTATCACTGAAAGGGTCCAATTTAGGGCAGCTTACTTTGAAGACTATCAACATCAATCGTAAACAAGGATACCTATTTAATAAATTAACAGTTGTTTTATATTGAACAAAATATTTTTCTCATAATAGGTAATAATCATGCTTGGTACTAATGCAATCGTATATATTGAATGCATCTCATGTATACTTTTCATTTACAGATATTCAGATCGATGATGTCAAATCTGATACCAGATGTAACAATGCCTCGACTAAAAGTTCCCTCACAGTGGAGAGTCATTCACTAGAAAGTTATGATGTCCTTCATAGTCCTTTCAATGGAATAAGTATGCTATTGCTTATTGGCTTATATTGTTAGTAAGAGAGGTAGGGGAGGGTATAAGGACACAGACAGACAAACAAACAAAGTCAGAGACAAATTATCATAGTAAATAGAATTTTTGAGGTTGTTTCTTCGTTAATACCGGATATATTTCATCCTGTGGCACAAAATAATAATGATGACTTAATAGAGCGCTTATTCTTTTAAAAAGCTCTAAGCGCTTTAGAACATAACGTTAACACATAAAGGCATAAAAAAAAAAAAAAGTGGCAAAGCCACGAGTTAAAATATATCGTTTTCGGTACCACAAGATGAAATATATCCGGTATTTACGCAGGAAAGGAAAATTGTCTTTTATTATATACCAAACTTGCTCCAGAATCGAAGCTTAGAATATTACTCTTCAGCACAACCCCCCACCCCCCTTTTCGTAATTTACCTCACTTTCATAGACTGATGATATAGATATCAGTGCCTTAAGAGAGCGGTATGATTGGGTTGTCGTAATCTGTCGCAGTAAATTACATTGTTGACATTTTGTAAACTATCTAATCGTAATTGACCACAAAGCAAGTCCGATTCATCAATGCGTCACAGCGGGTTTATCATTGTTGTCAATGAAGTAAGGGGAAATAACTTCATAGAGTAAAATAATGTCCATGTCTGAAATGTAATGTAGTTTCCATTTATTTAATCTAGCTCACAAAGTGCTCGTTTTTGATGCTGCAGGTTTAACTTTATGCACACACAATCCAGTGTCGCATGGCATGATGGGATATATTTTTCACATATGAAAATATAGGAATGAAAAAAAATATGAAAATTATTTTGCCAATAAGTTTCTATCTCTCACACTGAAGTACATATATATATATATATATATATATATATATATATATATATATATATATATATATATATATATATATATATATATATATATAGTGTGTGTGTGTGTGTGTGTGTAAGGGAACGCTTAAAATGTTTTTTTCTTTTTCATTTTACAAATCGAAATAATTAAGTGCCAAAATATATTGCAGAAGATGAAGGTGTAGAAGAAAATAAAGAGGAGAATAAACCTATGACACCAACCGATAGTTATGATCATCTGTACAATCTTTTCTGTTTAAATGGTAAGTGCCCAGTGGACAGACATTCGTAAACGAACACGCGGTATTTACATTAATGATAAACAAATATATAAATAAATCCCACAGAACTCAAAAACTCGTAAATAATTCGATCACAGGAAAATCTTTTGGTTGAATAATATAAACTTACTTTTATTCACGTGATATTAATGTTTGTAAATTCGCGCGAAGAACGTGTAAACGAAATAAAACAGTCGCGAATTTGTTCGTTTGGAAAATCGTATGAAATACGTTTACAAGCGGTCAGCGAAGTTGAATTGTCCCGTAATAGCTGTTCATTTGGAAACCACGAAAATTTAAGTAGCTGCGATTCAAAGTAGCTTTACAATTTTCTTATTCTCCCTGTATTAACTCTCGAATTTGTCATTTTTCTGCGTTGGAATCAAGGTTGTTTATCACATCAAAATGAATCGTATTTTTATTTCATTTAGTTGGCTCACAAAAATCAGTTCACCGTTTGTTATTTAAAATTATGAACTATTAACTAAGATGTTGTTTGAAACCAACAATTATCCTGATTAATTCTGCAACACAGACTTTAAAACTTCCGCCAACTTATACGATCTTCTATTGTTCATTCAGACCTCGGCATCTATTGTCTTTTTTCGCTGGGGATGAGGTGGGGAGAGAGACAGAGCATTTGCCCCCTAAATCCTGCTCAAATACTTATAAGGAATAATTAAGCGAATAATGACTCATCAAATATGATATTGTTTTCACAATGTACATTTACCTTCAACAGATGCACATGGGGATGACCAGAAGGAGGTGGAGGTGAACAATCCCATAAGCCCAGCCGATAGTTACGATAGACTCTATAATCCATTCTGTTCCAATGGTAAGTTAAGCATTTAAAAATAGATACACAAAATTTAAATAAAGTATGAAGAAGAACATAATTGATAAATTCATAAGACTTGATATTGTTGTTACGATAAAAGCCCTGTAAATAAAATCAACCCTTGAATATATCGTAATTATATGTTGTTGTTGTTTTTGTTGTTGTTGTTGTTGTTTTCGCAATGTACATTTACTACAGTTATCTGACAAAATATCTTTCAGCAGATGAACATGATGAAGAAAAGAAGGAAGTCGAAGAGAAGAATCCCATTACCCCAGCTGATAGTTACGATAGACTATATAATCCATTCTGCTCCAATGGTAAGTTCCGTATCTAAGAATTTATACATAAATATGACGTGTTGAAATAAATTGTGAAGAACATAATTCATAAATCGATAAGACTTGATGTTGCTATTAGCTTAAAAGCCCTATAAGAAAAATCAACCGTATTACAATTCGGAAATATTTTTCGTTATTGTTGCAATTGTTGCTGTTTTCACAATGTGCATTTACTACAATTAGCTGCCAAAATATATTTCAGTAGATGAACACGATGACGAAAAGAAGGATATGGAGGTGGACAGTCCCATTACCCCAGCCGATAGTTACGATGAACTCTATAATCCATTCTGCTCCAATAGTAAGTTCCGTGTTTAAAATTGTATACACAAGTATTACGTTTTGAAATAAATTATCAAGGAGAACATGCTTCATAAATACATAAGGTTTTATATTGCTGCTGAGTTAAAAGCCATGTAACAAATACCAACCCTTGTACAAAACGGAATTATCAACGAATGTTGTAATTGTTGGTGTTTGCCAAGACTAGACTTTCAGAAATTGTATCAGCGTCTGCGTTCTTTCTTGGAAAAACAAATATTAACGAAACATAATTAGATCTGTAAATTATATCCAGAATGTTTGAATAAAAATTTACAATATAACAATATAGCTAGTACAGAGCGCCACCTACAATTTATTCCAGAACATGAGCATAAAGAATAAAAGAAAGAAGAGAATAAATCTTTGACCCCAGTAGACAGCTGTGGTAGGTTGAATCCGATAATAAATCTTTGATCCCAGTAGACAGCTGTGGTAGTTTGAATCCGATAATAAATCTTTGACCCCAGTAGACAGCTGTGGTAGGTTGAATCCGATAATAAATCTTTGACCCCAGTAGACAGCTGTGGTAGTTTGAATCCGATAATAAATCTTTGACCCCAGTAGACAGCTGTGGTAGTTTGAATCCGATAATAAATCTTTGACCCCAGTAGACAGCTGTGGTAGTTTGAATCCGATAATAAATCTTTGACCCCAGTAGACAGCTGTGGTAGTTTGAATCCGATAATAAATCTTTGACCCCAGTAGACAGCTGTGGTAGTTTGAATCCGATAATAAATCTTTGACCCCAGGAGACAGCTGTGGTAGGTTGAATCCATTCTGTTCCAATTGTAAGAGCCTGTACTTACAGCTATTATTACCATAAATACATGAAGCGTTGACATTCATAATGTAAATAATACAAATAATGAGCACATAAGAATGCATAATAAAAAGTGTCACTCTACTAACAGTAGAAAAGAACAAGGCTTTCAAGCTTATTTAATAAATTCGAGACTATGTTATTATCTCAAAGAGCTTGATGGACGAATGGAGCCTGGTTAGAATTCATTACTGTTATTTTCTTGTTGAATACATGGTAAAGAAATAAAGCGTTCAAATTGAATTTACACAAGGGTTGAGGTTGTAATCAATCAATATCCAGAACAGATATAGCTCCGCCTACCCATTAGCATATTATTTTGCATAAAACTCAGTCTTTCCTTTAAAAAATAACTTTTTTTGTTATTAAAAACAAGTGAATGCTCGGTATATACTGACAATTGCAAGAAAAATAGACGAAACGTTTCGAAACTTATTTCTCTTTGAATTTGTACATGTTAGATAGTGAAAATCACACAGGTGACGGAGTTGCCCCGAGAAGCTTATCAGGGCGTCTGATATTAAGTAATCCATCAAATCTGTGTGTGTGTGTGTGTCTGTGTGTGTGTGTGTGTGTGTGTGATTTGCAGAGTAAGAATCCAAGAGACTATCAGATTACTTATTCTTGACATTCGGACCAAAATATAATAAATAAAGTAGACTAAGTACATATTTATACAAAGAAAGATTTAAGAAACATAAAATGGTGTCAACAAATCTCATTAGATTATATTGATGAACATTCAAAATCTAACTAGGTGAGCACAATCAGCAGTTTTTATTACAGTTGTGCTCAACATAAGTTAAAGAAATAAAGCGTTCAAATTGAATTTACACAAGGGTTGAGGTTGTAATCAATCAATTATCAGAACAGATATAGCTCCGCTTACTCATTAGCATATTATTTTGCATAAAACTCAAAGTCTTTCCTTTAAAAAATAACTTTTTTTATTAAAAACAAGTGAATGCTCAGTATATACTGACAATTGCAAGAAAAATAGACGAAACGTTTCGAAAGTTATTTCTCTTTGAATTTGTACATGTTAGATAGTGAAAATCACATATGTGACGGAGCTGCACCGACATGCTTATCAGGGCGACTGATATTAAGTAACCCCTCACATCTGTGTGTGTGTGTGTGTGTGATTTGCAGAGTAAGAATCCAAGAGACAATCAGATTACTTATTCTTGACATTCGGACCAAAATAAAATAAATAAAGTAGACTAATTTTTAAGTACATATTAACACAAAGAAAGATTTAAGAAATATAAAATGGTGTCGACGAATCTCATAAGATTATATTAATGAAACATTCAAGATCTAACTTGGTGAGCACAATCAACAGTTTTTATAACATAACTATAGATTGTCTTAGACTATTTCTTCTCCAGGCTGGCAAAACTTTGGATCCAGCCCATAAAGGACAAAAGAAATATCAATAACGATGCATAAATACTTTTAAGTTCAGATCTTTCTGATTAGGTTATCTCGCTATATTAAAAAAAAAAAAGGACAACACTCCGTGTTATAAATACGTCCAATGTACTTTGCAAGCTGTTACCTTTCTTTTGCTAAATCAATCTTTTTTTAGGTGAGACAAGACTTAATCGATGTGTAAAGGCCGTGGCTATTAGTGAGCATAAAAAAAGGAATGTCTGGAAATGAATATCAAACCAGGTGAAGATATTAACATTTTGCTATTTCTCTTTCAATTTTGTTTTACTTTTCGTTAACAAAATCGTCGAAATCCATCTATCTGTCTATGTATGTATGTATGTATGTATGTATGTATGTATGTATCTATCTATCTATCTACTTGAAATCATAACATTTTACCGAGCACAAACATTAACGAATTTCGCCGAAACTATATTCTCCAAAATATGTTTTGTCAAAGGATAGTTGTTAGCAGGTCAATTATTTGGCAAATATTTATGTCGCTAATATGCTGGGTTGACTGTTTTCGCGGAAATTAAGCACGCTAAAATATATGATATACAGTATCTATCTATCTATCTATCTATCTATCTATCTATCTTTAGGCGACAAGGTGGAGCAGCTGACACCTCCCAATTGCATGGGAATGGTTTATGGACGGAGGAGGTCAAGGATCACGAGAAGGAAGAAGGGTGGATTTATTCCGTCCCATTGTATTTTACCTGCTTAAACAAGAATTGGTCTATTGTACAGAATGGTGGAGAATGGGGCATTATGACGGATTGTAAAATCCCGATTTCGCCTCTCCTTCTTCAGTCATCAATCGTTTCTGTTTTTCTTTAGATATTCTGAATTAGATTTCATTATTATTTTATGTAAATAATGTATCTTTACTAGTCAAATATGAACATATTTGAAAACCGATTAATTTCATCTTTCCCTCTCTCTCTCTCGTAAGTTCTTATGTTCTTAAATTTGTTTTTACACCATTGTCATATGCATCGAACCGTGAAATAAAAAATGAAAATATTTTACTTGAAATGCTACTCTTCTGATTACATTACTTGACCTCTTACTGCGTTGTTTCAGAGAAAGCAGCCGGGCAATCTGTCCGTCTGTTCGTCCGTTGGTCCTTTATCATCTCTTCTTATGTGACTTGAATCGTGCGAGTCAATTTTTTTTGTATTATCTCGAAAGACATTTTCCCGATGTAACAGATACTGCGATTTGAAGTATATAATAATTTGCCAAATACATTGAAGCCTAGTACAAACTAATTACATAAACTACCTGGACTAATATCACTGTCACATGTGAATTTTCGGTGATAGTGTCTACTTTTCATGTGCGTAACATTTAATCGAAAAACATTTCGCACAAATCCTACAATCGAATGCGCAATGTCTTCGAAAGCAATAATATGTCGAATGCGACAATTCTTTGTAAACAAATAAGGAGCACGATCTTAGGTCAAAAATAAAAGCAGTATTGTTTGGCCTCTCTTTCTTTATGGCAAGGTTGAATACTTTTGTAACATTCCATACTTAATTAGAACCACGCCCTTTATGGCAGGGTTGAATACTTTGTAGCATGCCATACTTAATTAGATCTACACTCTTTATGGCAGGGTTGAATACTTTGTAGCATTCCATACTTAATTAGATCTACACTCTTTATGGCAAGATTGAATACTTTTGTAGCATGCCATACTTAATTAGATTTACACTCTTTATGGCAAGGTTGAATACTTTTGTAGCATGCCATACTTAATTAGATCTACACTCTTTATGGCAAGGTTGAATACTTTTTGTAGAATGCCATACTTAATTAGATCTACACTCTTTATGGCAAGGTTGAATACTTTTGTAGCATGCCATACTTAATTAGATCTACACTCTTTATGGCAAGGTTGAATACTTTTGTAGCATGCGATACTTAATTAGATCCACACTCTTTATGGCAAGGTTGAATACTTTTGTAGCATGCCATACTTAATTAGATCTACACTCTTTATGGCAAGGTTGAATACTTTTGTAGAATGCCATACTTAGTTAGATCTACACTCTTTATGGCAAGGTTGAATACTTTTGTAGCATGCCATACTTAATTAGATCTACACTCTTTATGGCAAGGTTGAATACTTTTGTAGCATGCCATACTTAATTAGATCTACACTCTTTATGGCAAGGTTGAATACTTTTGTAGAATGCCATACTTAATTAGATCTACGCTCTTTATGGCAAGGTTGAATACTTTTGTAGCATGCCATACTTAATTAGATCTACACTCTTTATGGCAAGATTGAATACTTTTGTAGCATGCCATACTTAATTAGATTTACACTCTTTATGGCAAGGTTGAATACTTTTTGTAGAATGCCATACTTAATTAGATCTACACTCTTTATGGCAAGGTTGAATACTTTAGTAGCATGCGATACTTAATTAGATCTACACTCTTTATGGCAAGGTTGAATACTTTTGTAGCATGCCATACTTAATTAGATCTACACTCTTTATGGCAAGGTTGAATACTTTTGTAGCATGCGATACTTAATTAGATCCACACTCTTTATGGCAAGGTTGAATACTTTTGTAGCATGCCATACTTAATTAGATCTACACTCTTTATGGCAAGGTTGAATACTTTTGTAGCATGCCATACTTAATTAGATCTACACTCTGGTGCGTCGAAATAGACATAACTTTTTTTATTGATTAGCATTTGTAGAGGTGTGCTTCAGTTATTGAAAGGTAAATAAAATTCACATCTGTCTGTTTTCATGTTAATTTTGCGTTATCCTGTCGTGTTAAATGAATGGGTACTGACAGATCCTTCGAGCTGTTAATAACCTTTTTGAAAAAGAAAAAATCTAATAAATTTCATAATAATTCTTTGAAATTTATCCATTTAAGAGTTTTCGACAATTTCTACACGAAATTTTGTACAAATGTCGCATTTTTCGAAATATTGCATTCGACGTAATGTCGTATTCGACATATAAAATTCTACAAACTGTCGTATTCGACAAAATGGCTTCGACAAATTATTATGGATATCTGACACAAAGTGTTATCGTAAGTTTTTTTTATTTAAATCTACTTACTGATATCACAATTAAATCGACGGAGTATGCAGTCCGTCAGCTTCCACGTCGGGGGTTGAAGAACACAATTCATATTGGTTCAATATGTACCTGCCACTCTCTGCTTCAGACAAACAGAGATGTATGTTAATCAATGTTTGTCCTGTTTTAGTCGGAATGTAAGATGCGTAAATGTGAGTTTGGTATTAAAATAATTTAAAAAAAACCCCCCCCAAATTAAACAGCACGTTCAATGCAACGTTCCCTACTTAATTGTTTCGTTTGTAAAATAACACATACACATATCCTCTACCTCTCGTTAAACAGTAGAATCTCGGTGAATGGAACTACTGATCTCTCGAACTGTTTGCGAGGTCTCTTCGGTATTCGAGATATTTAAATTCTGCATGACACATAAAACACCATGTTCAAAAGTTGGTAGCTGTTATCCCAAACTAACTCTGTAATATTTATCGATGACAAACGAGGCAGACTCATATTTGAATGAACTTTCGAGTTAGTTTTCACAGAACAATTCAAGCAGTAATGTCATAACATCAAACAGTGGTGGTAGTTTACAGATTGCTGGTAGCACTCACATTATGTCTACCTATCGAAGTCGAACGATGAATTCGAGGAACACATTTAATCTAAAAAGTTTATATGCATAGCAGTTGATCTGTCACGTAAAGCCACGTGTTTTAAATAAGATATGTGACAGTGGGTTCATCAAGTCAAAACAGTTTTAAAATAGGTGTCTTGGTTGTTTTGGCGAGTTCTAACTGAGGAACCTGCTGGAGTGCCTGTTCAAATCTGGTAGTTCAAGAGGTTAAAACAGTAAAAGGTAATACGGCTGCGTGCTTTGAAAAAAAAAGAAACAAAAAAAATGCAATTAAATATTTACAAGGTGTTTTCATGAAAAGAAGGCTCTGGTAAGAGACAATGCTATCCCATATAAAAACAATCTATAAAATGATTAAAAGGGGATTGATGTACGGGTTGAACGATGAGTTTATAAAGGTGAACCATGGGGTTAAAGAAACGTTGTCTTCAACCGATGTTTTTTTAATTATTATTATTATTTTTATTTCGAATATATAAACTCAAGACTAGATAAAGTTATGACAGACGAAACTAAACTCGATCAGTAATGTCGATAAACACAATCTCAGTTTTTTTTTGTATCTCAAAGACATTCCTTCCTTTGGATTTCCTGCAACATTTGCTTACAGTTGATCTTTACTCCCCAAAAATTCTTTCCTTGTTCAAATGTATATTTCTTTGCGGCAAATAAATAAACAAATAAATCAAAAGAAAGTTAATTTAAAATTTTATGGTGAGGATAGATACAGTATATATGAGTAAATGTAAAATGGCAGTTCAAGGTAAACTTCTCGTCGCGTTTGGGAGCTATTTCATGGTGTTTGTCTTTGTAGAGGCTATAAAACTATGTCTTTTTGACGCTCTACTGTCTTTATATTATAATATTCATAGTGTTAGAGCCTCTGGATTTAATATGCTTTTATAACATACTTTTGGTAGTATTTATGTGTTTTACAGGTTTGTGGATGAATATGTTGTTTTATTTATTTATGTGCGTTTGATGGTAATTTTGCGTTACAGAGGTTCGTGGATGAATATGTTGTTTTATTTATGTGCGCTTGATGGTATTTTTGCGTTACAAAGGTTCGTGGATAAATATGTTGCTTTATTTATGTGCGCTTGATGGTATTTTTGCGTTTTATAGGCTAGAGGTGAATATGCTTTTTGGATGTGCGCTTGATTGTATATTCGCGTTTTAGAGGCTCGCGATTAATATTCTTTTAGGACATGTGACTAGCGTCTTATGCACGACTATCCGGGATCAAAATATAGTAGTAATTATTACCTGCATCCACACTTCCTGGTTACGGTGTGCAAACTATCGGTGGTTTTAATTACAGTTTTGGATATTAAAATGGACTAATTCGTGTTCTCGTGTTTGTATGTTGGCATAGTGAGATGCTTAGGAAAAAAAAAACACTTCACAAAGCTAAATCGAAAACGGTATCATTTCTGTGAAAAACGTCCGATTTCCATAAGCTATTGATTTGTTTTACCATCACCCAACTCTTCAAACTTTATCTTGATATCAACAAGATTTTGGACTCTCTTTGATATTTTTAATAAAAATTAAAATTCATATTGATAATGTCGAAAAATCTCATTGTTGTCCCTTCACCTGTTCCAGATCTAACTATATTGTCACCATTCGCCTTGATTAATAAACCATCAGATGTTGTTATATTCACATACTTTTTTAATTATCATATTTTATTATATTTTGATTGTTACCTTATTTCAATGAAAATCTTTTTCCTGTTGTAATATCATCACAACCAAGAATTAATGAGTCGTTTTTAAAGCAAGATCACAAGTCTTCATATCACCAGTTTTATCAAATAAATATCATCTAATTTCCGTAATTGTTCATCATCTCTTTGGAAGTGGTTATCAATTAATTTTTTTATGAAAGTGTTGACATTATCATGTGTATACTGTTTTGTTACCGCATTTTTTGCACTAACAGGTTGCCATAATTTGACAATCTTATTATTCATATTTAGATTTTGTAACATTTCCGATGACCCGGGTTGCAGCCAGACCCCACGGTGAACGTATTCATCCAATTCATTTTTAATATTAATAACTTTTCATCTCTTGTTGCATATTTAGTAGTATCCAATTCTGCAATACCAGTGCTATCTGTTAGTGGTCCAAAACTTGTGTAGCTCATTATATTATATAACTATATAATATAAACGGAAAGAATATTGAGAATACACAAAATAAAATTAACAAAAGAACAAAAGAAAACATTATTGATGCAATCAAAAAGTTATATGATGATCCAGATAAAGATCACACTATAAAATTAAATGTAACAAGAGAAGGGAATGATATTGTTTCGCTGACTAATTCTGAAATTGTAAAATTAAAAAACGATAGTATTATTGAAACTGAATATGATAATGTTACATTAAATAAACATGCAGTATGTTGCATATCAAGAAAAACAGCCCGGGATTTATTAATATGAAGTTTAGATTGTATTTTTCTCATATCAAGTTATGTTCTTGCACTACCTTTTTTGCTCTGAGAAATTTTGTTTGAATAGGAGTTTGAAAGATATCAAATAATATTTGGAATAGGTAATCAGACTTAAGTATTTTCGGTCTTGGTGATTCAATTTTGATAAGCTTAACCGCTTTGTAATGAATGTTCTAGTTATATAATCATTTTTATATTTATTGTTTGTTTTATAATTATATAATAATTAACTAATGTAATATTTATTATCATAAACGCTTTTTCTTATTATTTTTCTTTTGTGCTTTTCATCATAATAATCGACAACATCTTTGGTTCGAATATAACCGTACAAATTGTCAGGAATATTACCTGTGGTACATCAAGGGTTCTGTGGATACTGTATAGGGTTATTTCCTGATAAAATTGTCAGGAATATTAGATGTGGTACATTAAGGGTTCTGTGGACACTGTATAGAGTTATTTCGTGATAAAATTGTCAGGGATATTAGTTGTGGTACATTAAGGGTACTGTGGATACTATATAGGGTTATTTTCTTTTCTTCTATCTTAATATTTGACATAAATTCTAATACTTGCAAGAATATCAACAATTAGATGATGTTATATCACAATTTGGTACGATCAGGGGCATATCTCTGGTATGGTGTTATGAAACTGGGGCCTGATTCCGAACCCATTGGCCCTAACGGATCATTTGATACAAATGAAATTGATATTATTTTGTTCACACCCTATGAAATAACTCAACTTAGTAAAGTCAGGACAGCCTGCCGACTGATTGATAGTACGGTATAAATTTGCTTGGCTCTGTGGCCAGTCAGGCGAACAATAACATAACTGACTCCTACAACTTGCAATCCTACTCTATACGAGATTGGACAACACGATGTGAGGTATTTTCCTTCTTATTTCATTTTCATTCAGATAGTTATTACATATATGGAACAATCTTAAACAAATAATAATATTTAAAACTATGATAACATTTACATAATAATCAATTAAGTTCAATACTTACCGTACTTAGTTCTTGCGATAAATCTTTCCGGTTTGGGGAAAAAGCAGCATAATATAGGACAGTCATTTTTGTAACATGACGTGGAGTATGTTTTTTAAATGTTTGCGACTTTTCAGCTTAATCTAGATACAAAGAAGGTGGTAGCTTTTTATACGATACGAAAACTGCAGAGGGGTTATTGTTTGAGAGGTGGTAGCTTTTTATACGATACGAAAACTGCAGAGGGGTTATTGTTTGAGAGGTGGTAGCTTTTGATACGATACGAAAATTGCAGAGGGGTTATTGTTTGAGAGGTGATGACTTTTTATACGTTACGAAAACTACAGAGGGGTTATTGTTTGAGAGGTGGTGACTTTTTATAGGATACGAAAACTGCAGAATAGTTATTGTTTGAGAGGTGGTAGCTTTTTACACAATACAAAAACTGCAGAACAATATACTCGACGACTTCTGCTATGTCGTTTTCTGTATCATTCATTTAATATTCTCATTATTAAAATGGCAATAAATAACATTAGTACCTTCAACTTGAATTGTTCATCGTTACTGGTATAAAGCATTAGTCAATGTGTACAGGTGTAAATGCCAAACATCGATTTGAATCCACAGGAAATGGGAGCTAAGTGTCTTTCCTAAGGACACACAGAGGCAGCTGATTTGGGCTAGCCTGGACGGGTATCTTGTGATCTTGTTTTAAAAACGATCCTTGGATTATGAGTCTGAGGCTCTATCAACTGAGCTAGCGTGGTTCCCTGGTGAAAGATGGATGAATAAAAAGAAAACTATTCGGGAGAACGTTTATATAGTATTATGATATTTGCAAGACACGATTAGCGCCAAATGACATAATAGCTCACGCGTAGCATACATAATAAACAGTTGCGATACAAATATATTTTACGGGTGCTTCACATCTCAAAACGTAATAATCAACAATATCGTAATCACCTTGTCCGTATGTTAATCATTCTTCCGCCCATACCGTGTTACAAGCAAGCTCAGTGGCAAAGAGTTCAGTTTTATAACATCTGGTAATATAAAACATAAAAAACATTTAGAATGCAATGTAAAAATCTATGTTTCAAGTATTACAACATAATTCACATAAACCTTAAAGTAATCGCAGTGTCCGTCTATCCAAACACACCATGTATCTAACAAAGCTCAGTAAGTACAGGTTCTATTTTCATGACATTGGTAACATAAAACATAAAAAAGAATACATACTGGAGAGGATACAAAGTATTTAAATAAAAGCAGTTACAATACGAATATACTCTGCATGTGTTTCGCATATAAAAACATTTTTATAATTGAGTTCCCACAGAATCGTCTACTCTCTTCATTACAACAACGTGCCTCCTACTCTATTTCAAGACGAAGACTTCCCAATTTTTTCCGGGCCCATGAAGTTGCCTTTGGGCCATATGACTCGGCAGATTTCTGAGACTGAATGGAATCTGTACACATTTGTCCTGAAGTCAAGTTTTGCATTGGCAGGCGAAAGTCAGACTCTGAAACGAAGCCAGGACATCTTTTTTTAAATTGAAACAGTAGTCACGGGACTATTTGCAAATGTTTAATTTAGTACCGACATGAGTTGTCATAACTTGTGCCAAATGATTTTAAATGCACCCCACCCCCCAACAAAACTATTAAGCCATATCAACACGAACCAAGGAGAGTAGTTTAGAATTCACATGTGCTGTAGTTTATAACATGTAAAATATTTGTAGGGCACATGGCATATTAGCCCATAACTTAGTCTCAATATTTAATTTGTTCATAGTGGGGATTAAAAGAGTCTTCAATCAGAAAAAAAAATGTTGTTCAGTGTCTATTGAAATACTGGTGACGGTCGTCTAGGTAACTGCTTGCGTGTTTAATTTCCGCCAGTGAATATAGGAAACTCTATCTTTCATCACATGACTCTTACCTTACATTACCAATGACGTCAAAACAGCTTTTTGATTGAACTTGTTTGAGCCGTCATCATGTATATTTTACGATTCTGTCATTTTTTTTCATTTTTATTTATCGCTTTAAGTTCAGTAGTTAACTAATCTGTGTCTGTATTACCGTCTGTACTTGCGAATAACTCGGGTCCAAATGCAAACGACATAAACCCTGATCAGCTGTCGCATAATGCGCCGGCAGATCAGGGTCTATGTTGTTTGTTCTACTGATTAGTCCTTACAAACTGCGTATACCCAGATATGCTGGCGCATTATGCGACGGCAGATCTGGGTCTGTGAAGTTTGCAGTTTGCATTACAATATAAGCGAATATAGACGGTAGCTATATTTCCAAGTTTACATGGACTTTGTCAGCTTATACCAAACATTTTACGCTCCTTATAAAAGTTAACAAAAAATTAATAGACATTTTGCCCTTTTTTGGCTTGAATTGTACCAGTGAGGTGCAATTTCGCTTATAAATCAAGCTTTTTATAACCAAAATTGTGAGAATAATAAAAATAAGTGAAAAATTCTACACTCGGAATAGAAATGTTTTTTCGTCAGACACTCGCATAGCCTCGCGTCTGACGCAAAATTCTAACCCTTGGGTGGAATTTTCCTATTCTCCACCGACGGACATGAAGGATTCTGTTAGTCTTGCATTTGATGTAATTGGTATTGAAGGAAACATTTCCAATATTAGTACTATATCAAGACCACAAGTAAAACTATAGACTGGTAAGCACACACATATGACCTATATTATGACGCTATATATGTTCCTTTGAGGGAATACTGCTATTATTTCACAAACAACCTGTACAACAACAATTTTCAATTATATATTTATTCTAAGTGCAGTAAAACCTCAGTTATTCAAACTCCTTGAGGGACAAGAAAAAAAGTTTGTGAGTTTAGGTTTTACTAAATTTGTACTTTCAGGGGACATTTCTTAAAGACTGAATGACAATTTTTCAACAAAAAGAAGATCCGGAATTCTGAGTCGCAGTCCAAACATATAATCTATTTGCTAGCGGAGTCTAGACCAGAAGTTCTCATATAGATATCTTAGCTCCTTCATCCCAGGCCTTTTTCTTGAACTTGCCAAGCATCATTTTGAATCTGTTGATGATGAAATCAACCACCTCGTCTGACCGGTCAGATTTGGTTTGCTGTTGTACTCATTCAATGCTGGTTTCGAGGATGGCCAGAAACATGGTGAGGATAACGTACATCAAAAACACTATCATCAACATGAAGTAGATCTTAGCCATAACAGGATCAGTGTCATTGATCTCTGTGAACCGACTTTTGCCAATCATACTGATGAACACGGTGCCAAGCGATCTGTAAATGTCCATATACGATTCCAGTCGAGAGCCGAAAAGGAGGAGGCCAAAAACTGCATAGATCAACAGAAGGTAGAAGAAAAAGATGCCAAACCAAAGAAGATCATCTCCGCATCTCTCAAAAACCAAGATGATTCCATGGATTCTCTTGTTGTAGCCCATTATGTACAGAAAACGAACAGTAGCAATGAAAACCAAAATACCGATGCAAACCTGAAACACTTTGTTCCAAACGGCAATGTTGTAGAAGTTGACGAACCTCCTCTTGTCGCTGTTGAACTTGGCGATGGCTTCGTTTGTCATAAACATTCGATTGAAGTACATGATCAACGCGATTATGCTGACAATCACCCAAACAAGATCAAGCATTGTGTCAGGTTCTTTCAAAACCTTCTTCTTCAACTTGTAACACCTTCCAGTGACATAAATACCAAGGGCTGCCAAGACGACAATATAAATCAGTTCGCAAACCATAGTATAGATGCCCTGTGTGCCAAAATGAAGATCAAGTCGAACGGGTACAATATCATAAAATGTTATTGCACCTCCTGTTTCTGGAAACTCAACAAGAAACATGTTGTAGATGAAAATGTTTAAGTTCGTGCAGTACAGAGTGAACTCGAAAAAAACCGCCCTCGTCTGACGGTCTATCCAATCCGTTTTGCGAATTTCATTGATGATCCTGAATGACACTTCTCTATTGACATCCATGGAAGCTACATATCCGCCTCCACCATAGAAGTTGTACAATCCATTGATAGCTATTCCATCAATCGCTGAAGATGACATGTACCGCCAAGCTTCTGCTGAAAAGTTGTAAACCATTTCCGTCCTTTGACAGGGAGGATTCTTCCAGCCAATGCAGTAGTCCCTGTCTTCCTCTTCGGTCATGTCGTAAGTTGAATAGCAACTATAACTGTTACCGGTCAGGTCAGGGCAGCTTCTAGCTGTAACGAGATACTGAGATAGTATAACTATTACCTGTAAAGACATGGCAGCTTCTAGCTGTAACGAGATACTGAGATAGTATAACTATTACCTGTAAAGACATGGCAGCTTCTAGCTGTAAGGAGATACTGAGATAGTATAACTATTACCTGTAAAGACATGGCAGCTTCTAGCTGTAACGAGATACTGAGATAGTATAACTATTACCTGTAAAGACATGGCAGCTTCTAGCTGTAACGAGATACTGAGATAGTATAACTATTACCTGTAAAGACATGGCAGCTTCTGGCTGTAAATAGAGACCAGGATGGTATAACTATAACTGTTACCTGTTACCTGTGAGGAGAGGGCAGCTTCCGGCTGTAAAGAGAGACTGAGATAGTATAATTGAAAACGGGAAAAGATGTCTTGACCTGGTGTTTCTGAGTTCAGGTCTAACCATAGTCCTTGTTGTGTAATTTGTACTGTTATGTATGATGTTTATATAATATTATAGATATTTTAGGAAATTATAAATGTTTCTTGACTTTAATATTTGCTTAAATCTTAATGTTGTTTATCAGGAAAAAAACATGTTTAACTAGTGTCCTTGAATTAGGTTGTTTACTTCAGATTTGAGCTAAAGGATAGTTTTGATAAACAAAATGTTTTCCAAATTTGAGGTCAAGGTTGATTTTGTTTACAGATAAAACTGGAAATACCTTAGGAGTTACCTGTCAATGGTCACACGTACATTTATTATCCTAGAACATTCTGTCATGTGACCAATCTTTATATATACCATGTTTAGTGGACAGTTTTTCAGTTTCGACATTACTATCAGTCTTGTAAAGAGCTATTACAGTTGTGGAAAGTCATTCCAAATTCTGAGAGAGGAATCATTTTAAATATTCATTGGATTGTAACAGTGCTCATACACTTTTGGATTTTGGATTTTTAATTGATGATTTTGGAATTTATGTGAACTTATTCATAGATATTTATGAGTACTTCATTTTGACATCAGCACATTAAAGACTACTAGTACATCAGGACTTTGAAGACCATTGGCACATCATAACATCGAAGGATACAGCCGTGAATTCGGAACATTCTATATTTAGGACTTGTGATTAGAACACTAATTCTTATTGGATTATTTGGATTTTAATGCACATTACTGTAAGTGTTTTTTTTTTTTTTTTTAATCTTAATTATCTAGAAATAAATTGCTTGTTGATTTTTATTTGATTTGTTGGTTTCACTTTCTTTCTGTTACATTTTTCTAGACCATAGAGTCGTAACAGTACCTTGTTAATTCCAGTCTGCTCAGCAGTAAATGGTTGCTAGCACCCAAGTTGGGGACAAGGGTCTATATTACGGAAATGAATGCTCTCTAAGTTGCTTCGCGCCTTGAAAACCGGGAAGAACTCCAATCTTTGTTTTGTAGTTCACATAGATGCACTCAAGTTCAAAAAGGAAAAGAAACAGACAAACAAATGAGCAAAAGCAAGGGACTTGTCGAGCTACCGATATCCATGTACTATAATAAGCTCTGTTAGGAGTCAAAATAAAACGAACTATCTACCACAGTGATACAGGATTGTCTGCATATGTATGTATGTCTGTTTAGATAAGTTGACCATTAGTAATATTGCAGATCTTTTTTATTTGAAACCATATCTGCCAAGATTTCTATTTACAATTGATAGAATGAACAAGTTTCACACAGTACAATACCTATCTGAGCATTAACATGTCTTGTAAAATCAATCGACCTTAGTTCTATGGCTTCCTGTACAACTAAATTTTACAAATTTTTAAAAATTCTTTTGCCTTTTTTACAAAATCTCAGGGAATAATAAATATATAATGGATTTTGGGGTTGACATCAAAAGCGTCAATGTTTACGTTCTGACAAGCCCAGCCGTGTGATCCACTTTTGAGATAAATCGATGTACTAACTGTAGAAATGCTCTTCCTAAATTTTCTGGTGGAAAATGACAACAGTTTATAATTGCTGGTATTTTGAACCGATCCTTCCTTGTACTGAAAAAAAATATAAGTTAAAGTCTTTCTGGATCTTCTGGTTGAATCATGTGCGTCTGGAGTTTATTCCGGTTTCCATGACGCTAAGAATCTGAAAGAGCATGAATCCTCTTGGAAGAGACGTTAGTTAACTGCAAGTGTACCCGAACCCATACCCTGTTCCACCCCAGTCAACAAATACTGGTAGATATTTATAGCACGTGTACCCGAACCGATACCCTGTTCCACCCCAGTCAACAAATACTGGTAGATATTAATAGCAAGTGTACCCGAACCCATACCCTGTTCCACCCCAGTCAACAAATACTGGTAGATATTTATAGCAAGTGTACCCGAACCCATACCCTGTTCCACCCCAGTCAACAAATACTGGTAGATATTTATAGCACGTGTACCCGAACCCATACCCTGTTCCACCCAAGTCAACAAATACTGGTAGATATTAATAGCAAGTGTCCCCGAACCCATACCCTGTTCCACCCAAGTCAACAAATACTGGTAGATATTTATAGCTCAGTCGATTGTAGTCTCCTTCAACCTGACTCTAGCACTGCTATGAGATATCTTCGCCAAGACAAAGTCTGGTAAAACGATGCTAAGCGAACGTCTGAAGTTGTTTATTGGTCTAAAGACTACTTACATTTTAATATTCATTAGGATCTGGCTCACTCCAGGGAAAGGTAGAGTTGCGCGTATGCTTGATGTGGACGGGGTAGCTTGTCTAAACCAGCACGCATGATGCATGCACAGCAGTACCTACTGTTCAAGTGCACATGGGCCGAATTAATATTCCACTGAAAGAACATACGGCCAGCACACTCTTGTTGAGTATAAACATACACACAAGGCTTTGATTTTTGTCTCACCTGCGTAAACATGATGAGATATATGAGTCACTTTTCCACTGGCGACGGCGTCGTCAACAATGTTAAAGTATTGAATTAATGTTTTTGACAGTCGCATATCTTCTACATCAGTTTCTGCAGACAAGTTAAACTTTGGCATAATATCACTATAGGCCTAAAGTTTATGCCGTTGTATGTTAGGAGGTCGTGTCTTTCCTTTATCGCCTGCTTAAGCAGAAAGTTTGGTGTAGCATAGTCCACAATGCTAAAGTTTTGCGTTTAAAGTTTTTGAAAGTCGCATATCTTAGACATCAGTGGCTGCATTCAACTGAAACCTTAGCATAATATTACCAGTGGTCTAGAAGTGTTTCTCTTTTGCCTGCTTACGCAAAACATTTGTTGCATCACGGTGAACAATGTTAACTTTTCATGCTGCATTCAACTGAAACTTTGGGATAATATTACTATAGGTCTAAACATTATACGCTGATACGCGAGGAGTTCCTGTCTTGTAAATATGGCCTACTAAAGCAGAAAAAAATTTCATTATGATCAACAATGTTAATATGTTTTGTGTGAAAGTTAATGAGTCAGATACAGAAGCTATACTGACACGTATATGAACGCAAATGAGACACTACGTTCTGCGGTACACTTTTTGTTCTTTCTGTTTGTAATTGCACCTCGTAAATAGAACTTGCAACGACGTAACATGATTTGCTTCAGCCCCAGAAAGGACGAGCGAAACCTATCGGTAACAATCAGTTGTACAGACCTTTACCAGAGTCTCGATTGGCGCATATCTCTCACGGTCACGCGATAATCTTGTTCAACGAGACCAAATTGATTGGGGTTGCAAGTGTCTTGTCCAAGGATATAACAACGAAAGTGAAGGTATAATTCGAACGCGTGACCTGATTCCGAGTTGGCAGTGTCTACTACAGAACCACACTGTCTCTTTATTAGTAATCTGCAAATTTGGGATATGATTTTGTGAAACAGAGCATATCATATACTCTTTATTAGTAATCTGCAAATTTGGGATATGATTTTGTGAAACAGAGCATATCATATACTAAAATACTCTGCAACATGTATATCACAAACGCCTTTTGATTTTACCATTAATAAACGCTTTATGTTAATAAACTGGATAGTTTTTATCACTGAATGTTGTTTAAAAAGGCGAAGACCAAGAACTGTATTGCCTGAAATATGGTACTATTACCTCAAGGAAACAATACAAAAAGGGGTATCATGTCAAAAAAACTGTCCAAGAGAATTTGGCACAACATAAATACAGAACCGCACATCAATCCTCATTTCATGTAAAACTTATGAAATGAGTTCAATAACTGCTATCTTCGCGTGCTTCGCTGAAAAAAAAAATTAAACAGGTTCCAACAGTTTAATACAAACCAGCACGAATTTAATACTCTACTAATCAGGTGCCGAAAACCATTTGTTTTATTCAATAAGACACAAATACTGTGTTGGTTGACTATGAAGCTAATTTCAATTCCAAGACTTCATGCCGCCAACTTATATGACGTCATTATCACGTGTGATGTGATGAGGCGAGATCCCACGCATTTAATCAAACTGGTCATTGGAACGTCGTAATGATAAAATGAGGTATTAAACTGAAAAATGCATTTGATGAGCCTACCTTCTCTGCATCTGACTTGTCTCAGCCTTGGAGGACCCAGTCGGTAGCTGGTATAACCCTCCATGAATTCTTTGGCTCTCCAGTGGAGATTCATCCCGTTTATGGCCTGCTCTGGGAAAAGAGTTGGGACTGCCGTCTGCTCTAACCAATCCAAGAAGTCTGGGGCCGTGCGAATCTGTATGGAATAACCAGACTTATCCGTCTCCTGCAAATTCTTTTGGCATGGAAATTATATATATGTTTTAGGGCTCCAATGTTAAAAGAATTACATGATTTTAAACTTTATCTAGTTTACGTCGATGACAGCCTACAAGCTGAAACAACTTTAACAAAGTTCTCTGGATGGCCCATAGTTTGACTTTACGTGGTCTTTTAGGAGGACAACAGAACGTTCTGTAAATCTGTGTGTCGCCTTTGTTGAAACGTTACGGTTTCTTTTGGTTTATTCCAAGTTTTACATATAACTGTATCATTGTATGCCGACTAAATTATCATGAGAAAATTAGAAGAAACGTTCCAGTACTTATCGGCTTATCCACACACACAAACACACACACACACACACATACACATACACACATACACATACACATGCACAGTGTCGAACCTGTGTATAAAGGTCCCTTAAGGCTACATCTAGAAGTGGCCCTTATGAGCAAGTGGTCTTTATATGCAGGTACATGTACATTATATAGAAAATGAACCCATGGAATTCGGTCTTAATACACAATTGCTCTTTATATATATATATATATATATATATATATATATATATATATATATATATATATATATAATGTGTGTGTGTGTGTACACAACGATGAGACTGATAAACATACGAACCTGCTCGAACTGTCTTCTTTTGATCGGAGTCAAAAACTTGTTGGATATATCCCTGAAGAGATTGATAGAGCGGCTGTCTGAGTTAGTGTAGCACAAGCTATAAATCATCCACAAGAACAGCAAATTAAATACAATATGAACCATTTTATTTTGGATCATTTCCTCTCTTCTTTTGATCTTTCGTGCATGTTCAAGGGCCTCGGGTGTCATAGTCGGACCTGACTTCCCCGATCGTACTGCAAACGAAAGTCTACATGTAAAACTATTGAAAATCAAAAGTAAATGTGATTTAGTAAACTCATTAGCATACAAAAGTTTTTAAAGCTGCAACTTACTGGTTTTAGGACTTCTTTTTTTAAATGTCTCGTTTATTTTCAAAAATGCATGCAGATATGATAGCTTTTAAAGGAACACTCACATTTAAGTACGACTGCACACTCAAGTTAAGGGTGACCTGAATATGGGCCCTGAAAATTCGACATACGATTATACATGCCAGCAAGAAGTACAAATGGCGTACTACAAGACGGTAACTTCCATGACGATTTACAATGGCAGTAATCCTCAATTTCTTATTTACAAAGTACAAGTATCACAAACTGGACTGTTTTCAATATATGTTTCAACACTTACACATTTTTCAAGGCTGCCTGCAAGTATTTCTTTCTCTATCACATCAGACTATGGTCAATATCTGAGATGAGTTATGTGCCCTTAAATTGCAAAGTCACACACACACACACACACACACACACACACATATATATATATATATATATATATACATATATATATATACACACACACATATATATATATATATATATATATATATATATATATATATATATATATATATATATATATATATATATATATATATATATTACCTGACCTGACCAGACAAGCATTTGCAGCCAAGATCTAAAGTTATAACTTAAAGTTATAGTATGCCAGAAATTAAGGCAATATTCAGAGATTATGTAAAAAGAAACATCGAAGTATAACACATAAAGATTATGATGAGCACCCTACACCTATGTCCCATGTAAAGAGTTCCGTATACCTAAATGATTACTACCCTACACCCATGTAAAGAATACGGTGTACCTAAATGAGTACTACCCTACACCCATGTAAAGAGTATATTATACCTAAATGATTACTACCCTACATCCATGTAAAGAGTATATTATACCTAAATGATTACTACCCTACACCCATGTCCCATGTAAAGAGTTCCGTATACCTAAATGAATACTACCCTACATACATGTAAAGAGTATATTATACCTAAATGAGTACGACCCTACACCCATGTAAAGAGTATATTATACCTACATGATTACTACCCTACATCCATGTAAAGAGTATATTATACCTAAATGATTACTACCCTACACCCATGTCCCATGTAAAGAGTTCCGTATACCTAAATGAATACTACCCTACATCCATGTAAAGAGTATATTATACCTACATGATTACTACCCTACATCCATGTAAAGAGTATATTATACCTACATGATTACTACCCTACATCCATGTAAAGAGTATATTATACCTAAATGATTACTACCCTACATCCATGTAAAGAGTATATTATACCTAAATGAGTACTACCCTACACCCATGTAAAGAGTATATTATACCTACATGATTACTACCCTACATCCATGTAAAGAGTATATTATACCTAAATGATTACTACCCTACATCCATGTAAAGAGTATATTATACCTACATGATTACTACCCTACATCCATGTAAAGAGTATATTATACCTAAATGATTACTACCCTACACCCATGTAAAGAGTATATTATACCTACATGATTACTACCCTACATCCATGTAAAGAGTATATTATACCTAAATGATTACTACCCTATACCCAGGAAAAAAGTTCCGTATGCATAAATAGTAGAAAGAAATAACTAGTATTAACACTTTCATCGTCTAAATCGCTAGGAAACGTATAATATTGTCGCTGTTGATGGTGCTTACTACCCATCACATATGTCTTGCACTCAAATAATAGCATCGCTCTTTTAACCGATTACTTATTCTACAAGGGCTTCAGTCACCAAAATATAGAAGGACTTATTCAAGAATTTATTTTATGCAGGTAAAGATTAACCGTCTCTTGCATATTAAATGCATGACAGATGCAAACAGTGACTAGGTCAGCTATTCCATGACAGCTGTAGACAGTTACTAGGTCAGATATTCCAATGCAAACAGTGACTAGGTTAGCTATTCCATGACAGATGCAAACAGTGATTAGGTAAGCTATTCAATGACAGATGCAAACAGTGATTAGGTCAGCTATTCCATGACAGATGCAAACAATGACTAGGTCAGCTATTCCATGACAGATGCAAACAGTGACTAGGTCAGCTATTCCAATGCAAACAGTGACTAGGTCAGCTATTCCATGACAGATGCAAACAGTGACTAGGTCAACTATTCCAAAATAGGTCAGCAATTCGATATTCAACCATTCAAAAATCTGCATATTGATATCTCATTACGGTATATCTTCCATTTATTCTCTTTCATAAATTTGTATAATGTTTCTTTGATACGTTTTCCAGACACGTAACGTAATGTTGCGAATTTTAAGGATAATGGACAAAGGTGTGAACGCAGTATGTCTTACTTTGAATAACAATCCACCGCAAACGACATACACTAAAGTTACTATCAGTATATTAGAACTACACCTTACTACTCCCTGACCTGGGTATCCCGTGCAGCACCGATGATAGTTTTGTATGAATATCTTCCGTTCTGACCTCTCCATGATGGTCTCGGTTTTCTTCTCTGACCGACAGATTAATGCATAAGCACAGGAGAGCAGCATCAACTATAAATGTAAGTTTGACACACGTTGAAGAATTTGATCACAAAATGTGCGTGCTTATATCTCCACAACTATATTTTGCATATGTTTCTCATGCTAGAAGTAATTCTATTCGACAACAAAGGGTTCACTTTTCCCGCGCCTTTTACTGGCTAATAAGGCCATGCCTAGAATTTACCGGAAACTGTTACACTCCAACCTTGACTCAACTCAGAATGTTGACGTCTCATTGATCAGTGATTCTACGTCAACCAATCTGACGTCTCATTGATCAGTGATTCTACGTCAACCAATCTGACGTCTCATTGATCAGTGATTCTACGTCAACCAATCTGACGTCTCATTGATCAGTGATTCTACGTCAACCAATCTGACGTCAGAAATTTGAGTTTAGTCTGAGTTTCAGTTTGAGAATTTTTTGTAATCTTTGAGCCAAATCTTTATCCGAACATTTTATGGATGGAAGCGACTGAGAGTACATGTCTTTACCGAATGGGGTGACAGTCCATCACAGGTTAACACCCACATTCTCTACCAGAGTATACACGTATCCACAACGCCCTGCACAGTACAGCTAAAGTACCAAGGTTAAACTCCAAACCACGCCTTCAAGACCGAACGTTTTCAGTGCTGTCCAGTAGGTAACGACCCCCCCCCTCTCTCTCTCTCAAAGTAGCTTTTTTTACTGCATATTTTACAACATAATTTCAAGGTTTAGAACCCACCAAGTTTGTACACATTTACTAAAAACAAGGTGTAGCTCGACCAATACGATCTGTCCGCTTGGACATTTCAATATATATATATATATATATATATATATATATATATATATATATATATATATATATATATATATATTGGTGCCGAGTCACTCGAGAAAAAGGTATTATGGTATGCATGCTGGGTGCGCACAAGATAATTCGCCAAGAACATGTCAGCTGAGAGCTGACTATGTCCTCATTAACATTCGACCGAAAGGTCAAAGGAACTGGTCATTCTGGTCGACCTACACAGGATCGCCTGACGCAGAGACCTTCTCTTTATCTGCGTTGTGATGAAAAACTGGAAAGTTATCTCATTGTCCTGTCATTTTTGTTTTCGAAGTCAAGAAAGAGGTTCGTTTGATAAATTTGCCATGAATTCTAAATTTTTAACCTTTATTAACACCCTTCTTAAAAGAACTGTAAATACATCCCACGATTATACATGAAGGAAGTAAGATAATTAAAATATTTAGTTTATTTTCTGTGTTACAGCATGAAAATATTTTATATCAATATCAAGGAAGGAAGTGCAATTACCTTTATTGGATCCAGAAAAAATAAGAACTCCACGAAGGAGAGCAAAAATGTGGCCAGCCATGTTTCAGACTTTTGCTTTCCCCACTCCATGCTGTACAAAAGCAAGAAAAATGCGCAGCTGACGCAACCGGCGCCTAGCAAAACCCAGATGACATAGATGAACCAATATGGCAGCATACGTCCTGAGACCTCAGGGTAGCCATTTTTAAACAGACGATCTTCCAGCATACTGACTTCTTTGTCATCCGACTGGAACAGTTTATCGAATACTGGAAACTTCTTCTTCAAACAGGAAGAGAATTTATTAAAGAACGAAAATCTTGATGGACAGCTTGCTTCTTGACTGGCGTCTACCTTGTGTTGACCTGAAGAGTAATTGCGTCTAGTTCGCTTGAAGAGGTAAACAGGTACGAGAACCGCCAATAAGTTGATGAAAGAACTCACGAGGGACACGTATATCTAAATACAAAAAGGATATCTTACAATGAAATGATTAAAAGGTCTAGCCATAAAAAAAAAAATACACAAACAAATATTAACATGCGAAGTATGTAAAACAAACACACCGGTCATGACGTTTATGAATATTAAAACATATTTTAGACACTAAATAAAATACACCATTAGGGGTATATATACTGCACACGTCTCTGATTGTAATCACTTAAACAGCAAGAAATAGATTCTTAAAAATGAAGAACAACCTACAAAATATTAATTTCACTTTAGTGCACGTTGTTTTATTTACTTATTGTTTTCCTTCCAGGGTATAAATTTTCACAGCTTTGCGAGGAAGAAATCAGAGTGACTTATGAAAAACTGTAACTTTTGGATGGGCGACCACGAATAAAATTATATTAGCTCTCACTTGTTCTTAATTTTATATATTAAACGTCGATTGTTATCCAGTTATCACAGAGAAAAGTGTAACTAAAGGGAAAAGAAACTAATTAAACTATAGCATGATTATTTGCCACAATAAAATGTGTTTTAATAACATGTGCGCAGTTATACAGCAACTAGGGCAAATTGAAAGCATTCTCCAAAGAAACCATGAGAACAAATTGCATAATAAACTCTTGACGGATCATACGTTGACGTAAGAAGGTTTCTGAGCTGAAGAAAACGGCAGAACCCGGAGAAAATCACCAATCTTGGATAGACAATAACGCATGCCTGCATTCTCGCTTTCCAGACTCATACTAACCTGTTTCGTTTGAAATGCAAACGGACCAACTTTGACGACATTTTGATCTTCATATCCCCGCCCAAAGTTGTAATACATTGCATTGGTCAACATCGACATCAGAATGAAGAATAATGCGCAGGCTGCCCGCTCTGCGCGGGAAAAGAAGCTGGGAGTCGGGCGGTAGACCACTGATGTGCAGATGTGATTGTCAGAAAGATTTTCCCGCGCGTAGAAAGCCAATCTTTTTCCAAACGTGAAATGTTCTTCCGGTCCAGACACGGGTATAATGGATGAAGGAGGCTCCTTGTCCACACTTATCCAGTCCTCGCAGAGAAAAGTGTAGCTGTAGGTGAAAAAGGTATTAATTAGACCATACAAATCATCATTTGTCAATCCTAATATATAATAACACATGAGCAATTTTGGGATGGACAACAATTAGGACAAATGGAGCTCTCGATTATGATCCGTCTACTAATTAGAACATATAATTTATTTAGAACAAGATCTCGTACAAATTTGCAAATATACTGCAACAGCACTGCCGAGTATCTCTTGCAGATTTCCTTAACTTGGGCGAACAATGGAAAGTTATAGCAAGATTAACTGACACATCTTTTATAGGAAACAAATGTCTAAGTGTCAGCTTTCAGTCTTTCAGACTCGCACAAACAAGTGGTACAGAAGTAATTGGGTAATGACTTGTTAGGTGGATCAGTCCAATCGATTATGGGTCCCCTGGAATTACCAATAAGCAATAATGGACAGCTGTCTATAGGTCGATTTGAACACATTCTCAAAATAAATAATGAAAATGTCATTCATTCATCTACCCAAATATGTCCTGTGAAGCATACGTTGTCTCGATGATTCCTTTTCTTTTTTAAACTTTTGTTGTGTTTTTTGTTAATTTAAAAAAAAAAAAAATTATATATTTTTTTTGCATATTAAAATACCAGTATTATTGCAATATGGTTAGAAAATTTTGGTTGCCTTGTCAACGAAGTAAAACTTAGTAAAGACGTTACGGTACTGATACGACGTTACGGTACTGATACGAGAAAATTGCCTTGCCTTTGAAATTACAGAACCAGACATGGAGATCCATGCTGAAAACTTCTATTTGCTCATTTGGAGAGTTTCCTCTCCCGTACTTTGTACGATCCTGGTAGGAGTTTGAAAAGCATTCTTCATGTCGGGGATTCATACAGACTGGATGTCGACACAAAAATAACTGTAGTAACGGTTGTTCCCCTTTTTCGTTAATCTCAACTATGTTCGAATTTCAAAGATGTTTGCAGTAGCAAGCAAACTTGAAAGTTCTAAGCTCCGACAACTTGTATCGATTACTCTCGAAGCAATGAATACGTGAGAAGATTGTATTTTTCTTGTTCCAAATATACAATTATAAGTAATTGCTCATTTGTTTAAGGATTGTGGATTCCGTCAATGCGACCGTGTCGTGGATTGCACTTGGGACCTCAAAGCTGCAAGCTATTTTCCATCTTTCATCGATCATTACATAGATACTGCTGTTTGTATTAGAGGACACGCAGACGGGTCCTCTTCTTCGTGTTTGATTTTGAGCTTTTGATTTTATCCAAGTCCAGCACAGACAATGAAGCTGTGCATCTATTTGTTGAAATACGAACTGGTTTTTGATATTGCTATTGTCCATAGACTTAGGAGACTACACTAAAATTCCGCAAAATGCTTTGTCTAGCCTGCTTCGCCGTGGCATAATAAAAAAAAGTCACTAGAGCAAGCAACGTAGGTCACTGTGACCTACCTCTTCTAGTGATGAATAGTATCCTGGAAGATGAATTTACATTAAGTTTCATGACTGTACATACAACAGTGTCAGAGAAACTGAGCTAAATGCAAAAACAGAACGCAATCACTGGAGCATGAAAAGTAGGTGATTGTTACCTAACCTTGCGATTGATAAGTAGTACAATTTAAGATAAACACACCCATCCAAGTTTGATGTCAGTACATACAACAGTGTCAGAGAAACTGAGCTAAATGCAAAAGCTTAATGTTAACGCTGACTCCAGCAACGACGACAACGATATCGCCGTCAGAAAAAGTATCCCCATGTCTCTCCTCTGCTTTGCAGGCGAGACAAAAAACTGCAGGGATTCAGTCAAGGTTGAAGTTTAAGTCATACAGATATTTTCTATGCTTCCGTTGTTTTGTTTCATTTTAGTGCTGTTTCTTCTTTCTACTGGTTTCAAAATAGTATTTGTTTAAAATCAACTGTAAATCAGCTTTCATTTACTTTTGAGGTGGGGAAATCTATAAATCCGAAGAAAAATCACAGACCTTGGATGGATGACCATTTGTTCTTGCACGTGTCGTAACAGGGAATTAAAGGAGGGACCTAACAGATGCAAAGCGAGTTTGTTCTCACTTTAATATCCCTTACCATTTGTTTCTGAGCAGATCATGGAGAACGATTTTACTGAGATACCAGGCCGAATGTTTCCCATCTGACTCGGGCTCTTGCCAGACGTGAATGTACTGTAGATCCCCTAAGCTCCGGGGAACAGACATCAAAAAGTTCATCACGCTGCCAGTCAAAAATCCCTAGAAAGAATTGCATGTAAATACACAAATTTCACAATCGATGAAAAAACAATCGCTTAACGACCTATTTAGATATGTTAAGTTGCATATATGTGGATAGAAAGACCTTAAAACAATGAATAAATAAATAAAATAATCAAAACGTGTCACGGGATGAAACGTTCTAATAGCTAGGCATGATTGAATTGATCCCTTCTTTGAGGACGACAACTCGAGGGAGTGTGACATGCATCATAAAAGCCTGAATAATACAGTTTCCCAGCATAGTAAATCTGTCGAAAATATATTAAAATACATCGGCTTTAACCTTATGTGCGAAAATAAAAAACATTTCGTGTGTATTCTTTAATTCAAGCTATAGAGTCAAAACTGGAATGAAGCTTTGTTAGTTGGTGGGGAAAAAAAAATATTTCTTCATCCAATAAATTATCAACTTATGCCACATTAAAAACTGTTTCATTCGGAGCCTTACCTACCATCTATACTCGCTTATAAGTCGAGTCCATCTGCAAACTGCATAGAGCCAGATCTGTCATCGCATCATGTGCCAGCAGATCTGGGTCCATGTAGTTTGCTAGGAGTAATCAGTAGAACAAACAACATAGACCGTGATCTGCCTGTGTATTAGGCGACGGTAGATCTGGATCTGTGCAGTTTGCAGTTGGACTTGACTTATAAGTGAGTATAAACGGTACTGACAGAAGTATAGTCATAATTTTACAAGACAGACAGTAAGTGTCCATTTTCTCAGAAGAGAGAGGGGCAGAAGCAAAACACCTGCAGTTGACAAAAATAAAAAGTTTTGTCTATGCTGTATTAATTTTATAGAAAAAGACATGCAATTTATCATGGGCTGTGTTTTGTAAAGTACCATAACGGACAAATTTGTTGATAGTCTACGAGATGCAGTTGTTAATCTTGAACATAATGTTAGCAATAATAATCAACCTTTATTCATTTTCTAACTTGTATGATGATATTTATTATGATATGTGTTCGTGAATTTTGCGCAAAACTGCTTTGATGCTAGACATACGTTCGTTAATGCCATTTATCATGAAAGGTTTGAACAGTATTTAATATATGTTATCATCCTTTTTTACTTCACCGACAATTTTGTTTCTAAATTTAGTCCCCTGTTAGTGTTTTAATCTGATGTGGTATTTTATATTTGTTTTGTCTTTGCTCCTCTTTTTCACGTTTGTGTATGTGTGTGTGTGTGTGTGTGTGTGTGTATATATATATATATATATATATATATATATATATATATATATATATATATATATATATATATATATATATAATCTTATATAGAACTATCATGAATCATGTATGATACATGTGACAATAACAGAACTGAATTGAAATGGGTTATATCATGGAAACGAATGTGCAAAGCCAATTAAATTTGATTATAAAAAAATACCGATACTGCTGCTATGGCGACCTTTATATGACAGAAAAGGGCAATTATTACATAATCAACGTCAATAATTTCCTTAATGTAACTGTTCATCAGCTTTTTTGCTATTTAGTGGTGCGGACAAGATAATACGGTTAAGGAAAAATCAATGGTTTTTGCTGCCAGAAACTGAGATTATATCAATTATTTAAGGAGAAATATATAGATTAGTATGAAATAAAGAAGGGATTCCAGAGGGAGCACAACGATTTTGCAAAACAGAACAATCATTACTTTTGTCCGCACTTAAGGAATAAACTCCGCATTAAAAGGAATTAAGCAAACAAATCTGTAAACGCAGCAACAATATAGAGGTATAGATCTTTTTATAGTATTTTCTGCAATTCATCTCACTAGCTTGTAATATTTTCAAATGCCAGAGACATTTTGAAAAGAAAAGTGAGAAACCAGAGACAAATTTTGAAAAGAAAAGTGAGCGGTAGATGTAGGAGTTCGAAGGAAATGGTAAATTTTTGCGTTTTAAATTTCGGTCATGAAAAAATCCTCACTTTTTGCATTATTGGTTCGTATATTCGTACCTATGCTGAGAAAATCTTAATGATGCAGACAAATCGGCACATGAATTTAGCCTGGTATTTGAACATGAAATTTTGTGAAAGGAAAAGTAATAGACTTAAAAACAAAACATGAGGATTATAGAGCTGACATCGTCTTTGATAAAACTGGAAATATCCGCTGTGGACACCAGCTGTGGTCGAACCCTCCCCATTGATTATTTGTCCTGCAAAGTTATCATATGCTTAATAATTAAGAAAGTTTAATATACGATGTATATACTACCTTCATATCCTTAGTTTAAATAAAATATACGATGTACATACTACCTTCATATCCTTAATTTAAATAAAATATACGATATATATATATATATATATATATATATATATATATATATATATATATATATATATATATATACTACCTTCATATCCTGAATTTAAATAAAATAATACTCGGAATAAATAAATAAAAAAGATAGAAGAAATACAACGACTTGCTGGGGGTGGGATTGATTGATTGGATTGGGTTTGGTGTTTTACGACACAGCGACACTTTTAAATTTATATCGTGACGATGAAAGCAGAGAATATTGTGACGATAAAAGTATAGTATATCATGCCGAGGAAAGTAGAGTATATCGTGCTAGACAAATTGAGAATATCTTGTTGGGGAGAGTAGAGCATGTTGTACAGAGGAAAGTAGAGTAAATTATGACGAGGAAAGTAAAGTGCAGTTTGTTATAAAGAGCAAATTTATCGACAAACTCATTTATTGAAAACAAAGAAAAATATATTCCACTGACTCAACAAACTAAATAGATGATGATTTCAAATTTAATGCATTCAATATGTGAGAACAACCTATAATGCTAAACACAATAATTTTCTATCTCTGATGAATTTGTTTTTGCTACATATGCCTTTTTAGCATTGAAAAGCTCTTGATAGATTGTTTACTGAAAGAAAATATAGTCTAGCATAAAGATCTTTTCAGACACTGCAATTTTTTCTCTATTTAAGAAAAGAGTGTATAAAAATAGTAGGAAAATGATTTACCTTTTTTACTCCATCATAAAGATCTCTCACACCAGTATCACCCCTTTCACCAGCGAGAACAAACTTGACCCTAGAGTTGGACCCTGCGTTATACCTCAGGCCTGTGTAAACTTTCAAAACATAGAAGTAGGTGTCGCTTCTGAAGTTATCGACAAGCACAGTGATTCCCCACTAAAAGCAGGATAAATAAATAAATAAATAAAAACTGATATGTTTGCTGACTCTTCGAAGATAAAAAAAAATTCATTTTTTCAAGATCAGGTCGGATTAACCTGGTTGGACACGTGCGATTTTATTCACGTCAGCCGTACTCAAGTATCAGGACTGTGTGGGCTGTTTGAGTACAGTTCAGTTGTGTTCCAACAAATCTCCATTTTGTAATATTTGGTATGTAATTTGCGTATGTAATGCTATAAGAATAATGATAATTCACGGTTTTCTGTGTGCAAACATCTACTGAATCACTCTTGACAGATTTTAAAATCTCGGGCTTAAAATCTTTCTTTGTGCTCTGCAAACGTGTATGATCCTATTTTAGAAAGATATTTATATCCACGCTACAGATTTTTCTTCACTAAAATTGCTTGTTAAAAGATACAAATTACACGTGATAAATACCTTTGCGGCAGAATAGATAGAGGATAGTTACGTTTTCTGAGTAGATATAAGGAAATATTTCACTCGTGTGAAGTGGAAACATTGTATTGTCACTAGTGGTGATGCCACGAGTGACAATACAAAATGTTTCCACTTCACAAGTGAAATATTTCCTTATATCTACTAAAACAAACGTAGATTTTCTATTTATTTATATTTTTAAAGGCAAAAACCTTCGATTTGCATGGATTTGTTTCTCCATTCTGTGATAATGCAATTAACGGCTGCATTACTACATCGATAAAAAGAAGTTCCGAAATTTACAATAATTGTAGGACAAGCGATTTTGTTTACAAATTTAGATTGTATATATAATGCTTCAAATTGTGTTTTTTTTTTCCCGTTCAAATTGTTGGATGTTTTCATACGAAAATGAAGATATTTCTATGTTAGTTGACATATTTCTTGCGCGGATTGATACAGTAAACATTGCTGGAGTGTACTAATTGTAGAAACAGAACAGAACGGTCTAGCAGACTTCAGAGCGTAACATCATTAAACATCAGATTTTAATGATTGTGAGTTTACTTGTAAGGATTTTGGTTTCCATTTTTGTTTATTTCTGCATTCAGACGTGAATTTTCGTTTGCTGGCAAGTTTGCAGTCTATTTCAGTAACAGAGACTGTACCCAAATTTCGATTGTCATTTAATTTAGGTTTGAAATCGACCCTAATCAATACCTGATTTATCTGTCGTTTTCAGACATGCATGTAATTGTGATTACAGTAAAAATAGCTAATTAAACAATTTTATTACTATATATAATCAAGAGTTTTTCACACAAAAAAGTTCCGTTTGTTGTTGAGTGTAACAGGTATACGATACTGTATGGGTGACACCGAATATCGAATAGCAACAGGTCATGTAAGTTCAGTCACTGACAATTTGCATGATTCATGTGGAAAACTAATTATAAAAAACTTAATACTTGAAGCATGCTCTTTGTTGTTTAGGGTTTATTTTTATGCATTCTTGATGGCGCCTTGTCATTGATTACATAAATGTATACTAGATGGTCAACAGTCTTGACACATTTTAAGATCTATTCATCCTGATGGAGAGAGAGAGAGAGAGAGAAGACAAAATAAATAGACCTAAATATGTAGATACAGGTCTGAGTAACAATCATAAAGGCAGATATACTTCCTAAATTAAAAAAGAAAGTAGTTCCAAAAGTGATATCGCCACTGTGGCGAGAAAAGTGGTATCGCCACTGTGGTAATACAATTTTTCTCCCATTGATATATTTCAATATCTCATTATGAAATATATAATAAATATGTTAGTGTGCTTTAGAGAACAGCAAAACATAACTTTTGTCACGTGGTCACTTGTATGAACATTTCCTGAAAATGTTCGCACTGTCATTTTTGCAGCAGATCTACAGCGTGACCATAAAGATTGTGCCAAAAAAATAAAAAATAACAAGTCCTAACTTTTATTGGCAGTTAGAGAAAACAATTCGCATTTAGAGGAAATCGATGACGAAATCAATAGAAATAGTACAGAAAAGCAATCTGTACCTATCATTTTCTTTAAAATGTGCCTCATTAATAATTCACCTTGCAATATTATCAAGTGCTTAAGATATTTCACAAAGAACAGTAAGCAGTAACTCGTCGGAATTCGTAAAAAAATAAGCTTATCACTCATCTCAGTTATGAAATCAAGATACGCACCTTCGCATTATCCGTCCATATATCGTCAAAGAGGCAGAAGAAAAAAAACAGTAAACGTTGTTGGCCTGGTTCGAAAACAACCCACTAAAATCCTTTAAAGTGTGCACAATCTATATCTTCAAGATGTACTTACTCTCAGAAAATCTTTCTTGTCCTCCCTGGCCGCCCAGATCATCAGTAGACTGAAGGCCACCGCTGTGCTCACCAACATAGAAATCACGGACGCTTGGTCGTACGGAGAAAATTTGAGGAAAACTGTGGGAAAGTGGATGGTGTTCACAGGAACATAGAACGTGTTTCCAATGGCAACGGCGCCATCTTGGAGGTTTTCGCACGTGCATGTTATCTTTCGCATGTTTGGATACCATTCCATCTGGATAGAGGTGGTATTCCAGCAATAAATATAAATGAACAATGCTACAGCAATAAATAAATAAATAAATTTTTACAAATAATATACAATTCTTAGAAATTACAAAATTAAAAAGTGTCTAATAATGTTTTCGTATATTGTTTTCTTTTTTATTAATTTTAATAGAGTCGAATCAAGTTATGATACTCAGTAGAGAAGACAAGAAACGTCACACCACCATTACACAGAAGATTATCACCTGAGTAGCAATGGGCAATAAAAATAGCTTAAGATTGTGTATCGTATTCCTTCACACGCTAATTGCATGGTACTTGAGTACTCTTAAGTGGTTTGGTTTTGTGGAGTTTAACGCCATTTTTAAGAACATGATAGGCTATACATGGCGGCCAGTATATTTGGTGGAGGAAGAACCCGGAAAGACCCCGGGAAGAACCACCGATCTACGGGAAGCTACTGACAAGCTTTCTCACATACCGAGACTCGAACTCACGCGGACAGAGGTGAGATGTGTGAGTGATCTGTAAAGGCGAGCACCTTAGACTACTCTGCCACCCTGGGACTCGAACTCAGAAGTGAGTTCAAGAATACAATTAGCATTCACCGAATACTGAGAAAAATTTCAGTGCAATATATTGTATTTTAATGTTTGTTGCGATACGAAACTTGTCATATGTGAATCACACGAATGCAAATAAGAGCAAGGCGTCCGCGGAAGGATAAGTCTTGGTTGCGAGCCACTGTGTGGTCTATAGTATATTTATGTGACATTCACAGAAAGATTAACGCAAAATCTATTATGTGACATTCACAGAAAGATTATTTCAAAATCTATTTTTAAAAAAACTACCTCTTCCGCCTCCCAAAAATGATACTATATGTCTTTATGCTAACTCTGGCGAGACAATAAAACCATATACACTTGTCTTGAATGCATCAATGTCATATATATAATTCTTCTGACTGAAAAATATATGTATCTATGGTATATTGGTTGGTTTGCAGCACACATTTTTACCAAGGAAAACCAGTTTATATAGATACTTACGTTACATTGATCGTGTCTCCAAAGGGTGCTATTTTCTTCCCAGCTTATACAAGCCGACGTCACTGCGGCAAAGTGGTAATCCGTCGAGTTAATTGTGTTTGCTAATAATAATAATAATAATAATAATAATAATAATAATAATAATAATAATAATAATACAATAAGAAATAGAAATACATGTCATTTAAATCGCCAACGCCTACATACCAATAAAAGGTGCATTTCTCTTTGAGACGCAAATGGATATTTTTGAAATGATCAATATTCTTAGTAAACATTAGCCAAAATCGCCTCTACAAACTCAGATGAAAAAGATAAAGCACAGAGAGGTAAAGCAAGAGTAATCCAATATTTTGGCTAAAAAAGATTTGTCCTTGAAATCTTGGAACTTAGGCGTACGTTCGTTTTTTGAGGACTGACCTATCTGACAATCTGCCCGAGGGTAGATGGGCCGCGAGCTTTTAGATAATATTATAAGGGGATGGCCGCCATGATGGTGGGTCGCCTGATCTAAGAGCATGTCCAAATTTGTGTGTCCCAGTCTGTTTCTGAGTATATGGAATCTATTTTAGAAAGTTAGTCGTTTAAAAATGGGATAGTAAAAAATTGCCGCAAGTATAAAAATGAGACAAACATAAAATTGATGGAATATTTGTTTCAAATATCAGGATATGGATTTTTTATGGTTGCTTTACAGAAGAAAACAAAATGTGTATGTGCTAGGTATTTTCAGGAGGAAGTGGATATTTCACAATTTATTGTTAGTATTCCTTTCAAATCCAACTACAACGACGAGCTCCTATAGTCAAAATGTTCATTGCGTGAGCATGAATGAATATGCTTACCAAGAAGAAAACCTCCCAAACCAAAATGAACAATTCCTTCATGACCTTTGAACTCCTCCGATTGCAAACAAATGTGAGTTTTGTCCTTCGGAATTTCGCGCTTAGCATCGTAGTCCAAAATCGTTGGTGGTGCAGAAATCTTCATATAGACCTCATGTGAAATGTCTACGTTGTAGGCAGAAGTGGTGTAAATGCAAAGATAGTCTTTCTTGTTTCTATACAGAACCTTGTGGTACGATAGCTGCGAAACATCTTCCGGATTTATCTGCGGATGCACCAATTTCGGTACCACTTCAACATGGGTCTGTTCTACCACCAATATATGTCCACCTAAGGAATTCTTGGTGTTGATGTTGATGTAGATCAGTTCAGAGTTCAGAATTCCGGATGGTCGATAAGTTTCCGTTACAAATAGACTGTGTCTAGGTTGAAAACCGGACACCTAGATGAGAACAGCACATACACATTGAGACATTTTAAACTCGTTTTGAAACTGACAAAAAGTATATACATGTGGATTAAAAACTTCATAGTTGTGCCCGTGAATGCACGAAATAAATTTTTTGTTGTTAATGAACTATTCTAAATGACGCAAAAGTTTTACCTTCTTAAAAATAAATCTTTCAAAAATGATCCAAGATGCTGCTCCAAACACTTGTGACAGAATGACCACGAAATCAAAGCCATATTTAATAATAAAGCACAAACTTTAGAAAATGAACATCGCGGTGCCCTTCCACTTAGAAACTTCTGCGATCACTGAGATCAATCTCACCCCTATCCCTCCCCACCCCCCACCCCCACACAAAAGTTGCAAGTAAGTTTGTTTTTTTGCATTCATTTATTAAGATTCTATTTAAATATATTCATATAGTCAAGGTTTTGTTTTGAAACTGTCGAAAAAAATTCCGGTAGAACAAAAAACTTAAGGCTTTAGTACCTTGAAGATCATCAATAATAATAATAATAATAATAATAATAATAATAATAATAATAATAATAATAATAATAATAATACCAATAACAATAATAATAATAATAATAATAATAATAATAATAATAATTATAATAATAATAATAATAATAATAATAATAATAATAATAATAATACCAATAACAATAATAATAATAATAATAATAATAATAATAATACCAATAATAATAATAATAATAATAATAATAATAATAATAATAATAATAATACCAATAACAATAATAATAATAATAATAATAACAACAACAATAATAATAATAATAAAAATAATAATAATACCAATAATAATAATAATAATAATAATAATAATAATAATAATAATAATAATAATAATAATAATAATAATAATAATTATAATTATAGTAACAATAACAATAATAATAATTGTTATTTAACGAGGATAACACATTTGGTCGTAAGAGACACAGCTGCTAAATCCTCAACATATTTGCAGATCCTAATAAAATCACTATTTGTTCCATTATGACCACAGTTAAAATTCTAAGTACCGGACCAAACCAAACACTATCCCTCCACTCGTATCCTTCTTTCATCCCTCTCGTTTCATTATATGTATGTACGTCACCTGTCTTGACTTTTTTTTAAACTCTTGCCTGCATGCTTGTTCATTAATTATTTATGTTTATAATGGAGAGGAACTTGTAGGTTGAAAAACTTGTTTCTAATTCTTTTGCCCTGTATCCATACCTTTTATCTTCTTGGCAATAAAATGTTTAAACTAACTAAAAACTAATTACTTATATATACTCAACTATACTCACACACGCACTCACAGATTTGATATGGATTTATTAATACATATAAAAATAGTGGTCAATAGGTGCACAAATGAACATATATACACAAGTATGCACATTTCAACACGTCGACAGTAATACAGACATATGTAGAACAAAACACACAAACGAGTTTTGAATGTACAATCATACATACAAATAATGTCTGGGAACACTCATTCATTCTGTTTACCTGCACACTTACACCTTCATTCTGTTCACCTGCACACTTACACACTCTCACATTATATCTGGATAAAATGATAAAATTCTGTATTGGGAGACTTTAATATATCATTGTAACTGGTCAAGAAGGAATATTTGTAATGAAATGAACCTGAATTATGTATCGACAGTGGTTGGAAATTCCAAAAGGTAGGTGCTGATACAGACACAGTAAAAGAGGTTTTGAAATGGTTAGTTCTCGACTTGGGAATCTGGATTTCATTATAAGCGATAAATCTAAGATCAGGCTCAATGTCTGATGATTTTAGTTCAGTTAGGTCAGAGACATCATCTGGGGAAAGATTGTTTAGTAACTTACCGTCTCTACTCGCTTATAAATCGATTCCAAATGCAAACAACACGGACCATGATCTGCCGTCGCATAATGCGCCTACACATAAGGGTCTATGTTGATTGTTCCACTGATTACTCCTAACAAACTGCATAGATCTAGATCTGCCAGCGCATTATGCGACGATATATCAGGGCCTGTGCAGTTTGCAAAATGGACTCGACTAATCAGCAAGTTTACGGTATATGTCATGAATCCTTTAAAATACAGAATGCGTTTATGTATTGGTTGGTAGCCATGGTAGACGTGAGAACAAAACATCCGTTGGAGTCAGAATAGGAAGGTTCTGAGGTAATCCGGCTGCCTTTTTCTCGAGTTTATCAATCCACGATAGATATCATTTCATGTGTTTCTTCATATATAGTACAGCCGTAGTCTATCGTAGGAAGTATACATCCAGAAAAATATAGTTCAAGTGACTGGAAGGTAAAAATTTAAACAGGATTTGTAAAAGAGTAATTCTTTTGATGATCGTTGAACATATGTGATCAATATGTCAATTCCAAAAGAGGTTTTAATGAATGTTGACACCAATTAATTTTTTTTTAATTTTTTTATTTTTTTTAACGCTAGACAAGAATTAGCCATTTAAAGTGAGAAGTAAATCCATGTGGGTGTATATGTGCTGTCTAGTTCCGATTGTCATACATTTCGTTTTAGATACATCTAGATACATTCTGTTTTGTTTACACCAAATTTATTAATTGTTGAGATCGATTTGAAGTTTGTATTCAATGGAGCTGAGAGATTTACCAGATGTGTGTAGTATAGAATCGTTAGCGAAGAGACCATTAGAGACAACAATTCGCAAGCAATATTCCGTGAAAAACGACAAGGTTAAAGTAAAACCTAAATTGATATGTGTCCGCAAATAAAGAGATATCCTACTTTTAGGCTGCTTTCTCAACCAACCCAACTCAAAAATAAACTCGTGGTTTTATTGGGGAGGGGGGGGGGGCGGTCCACTACGGGCCTTTTCCAATAGAGCAAAGTATCAGTGGATTGTATCTCAAAATGACACCCAGTGTTACTCCGTCGTTGCAACATGCTCTCCATACGACTTTGTTAAGCAATGCCACTACCTGTACAGACCATTTGACCCCTGAGTCGTTCTCGTTTTGATTACATCATTAGGTCGGTTTTAGCCCGCGATTTAGAACGCGTGCAATTTTGTGACGTCAGCCTACTCAAACGTCAGAACAGCACGTGTTCCTTGATTACGGTTTCTTTGTGTTTAAAACTCCCTTTTGCTGGCATTTAGCATATCATGTTTGGATCCAGTGCTGGATCATGTAACAATAACATGGTCATACGTGGTCTAGTGCTGGATCATGTAATAATAACATGGTCATACGTGGTCTAGTGCTGGATCATGTAACAATAACATGGTCATACGTGGTCTGCATTGTGCAAACGTTTGCGAAGCACTCGATAATTACTTGGAACCCTCAGACTTCTCCCTCTATCTCACACCTTTCCATCGTGATCCGCATACCATCACGATCCCTGTATTCAAACCTTTATTTAAAAGAAAACTGGTACAAAATTTACAATGTTTCCTTACTTACTAAAACCGTGACAGGGGTGGTCTCATTTTGTCCGTCGTCTTGCAAGTCAACGTGGACTCTTGAGTTTAGTACACCAATGAATATATCTTTCATGTCCTGACTCGTGCGTGTGATCAATTTACTATTGATGATATTACTTCCGAATGTTTGACTGCAGTTCAGACACACATTTGTGGTGGATGCAGCTAGATCCAAGGCATCCAGAAGCGTACCCCGTAGGCTTGTGATCTGAAGGGGGAAAAAATATAAGCTGCAGTCAACCCGCATCTAGTACCTTAGTTATAATCCCCCAACCGTCCCTCTTCCCCAGGCTCGCCCCTTCTCCCTCCAAGAGGGATGACTACATTTCTTAGATTTTTCTGCACATTTATGTATCACTTTCAATCATAATCGATGATTAAAGTTTCTATTGTATACCGGTGTAGGAAGAGTTGCGTGACATTGTGAACGCACACAAGTACTAATTCATACACGCACACACGCACGGACAGACGGACAGAATCCATAATCCACACGTTTTCTTCAAAAGGTCCGGGGGAAAGGCAAATATATAAAGCTAACTTCTGTATCAAAAGAATGTTTTTCATATTAATTCATTTTTATTTCTCCCAAAATTTTGAATTATATTTTATCATTCAATAAGAGCAGTCAAAACTTTTGAGTCTTGCTGATCAATATAATCATGAAAGCGACATATTCTTGTCCATGAAACTGAAATACAATTACTAGATGAAAAATGTAAGTCAACCGCAGAAATTATAAAACGATCTCTGTTTACTAAATCTTGACTGGCCGTACAACTAGTTTTCTTCAAAGTTTAAACCGATGGGCAGATTGAATTCCCAATTCGCATATGTTTCAATAAGAGTCATTATGATTGAATTACATCACTATCAGAGTTTACTCACAAGTTCAGCGTTTTCAGCAAACTTCATGTTCAGCACCTGTTGTGATTTCAGATAGATATAGCTTCTTTCGTTAGGTGAAATTTTCGCATTCTCCACCTTTGCCATCGTACTGTTGTCAGCTAGGGAAAGCAGATAATCGTATTTGTGTCTTGCGTCTACCAAGTCCGTGACGGAATCCCAGTTTTCTATACCTGTAGGTACAACCATGGGGATCATATTCTCGAGCAAAGAGATCGTATCTGAAAGTAACGAAAGCGAGGTACGCATTACTTTTTAAAGATAAGCAATTGGAATTATTAGGAAGCAACAAAAATGTTCGCGCCTGAAGATCTCTTTGAGATCTTTTTGTATGCAAAACATCAGCGTATAAGACTTAATTTGATGATAAACTTTCGTGTAATAATGTTAACGTACTGTACCAAAGAATAGCTATTTTTCCAAATTTCTTGCATGCATTAGTTTAACTAAGTGTACTGCAGACCGATTTTATGTGCATTTAATAAACTATCGTAAATGTATTGTAATTCCATTATAGAAGGGTTCATCACTTTCTTTAAATCTTGGTCTCAGTAAAACGTCTCCCTTTGTCATACAGGTAACGTCTAATAATTGGAACAATTGTAGGGGTTATCTCGATTAAGTCTTCACCTACTTTAGCTTTTGTGAGAAATAATTTTGTAAAGTCTATACATCACAGGAGGACGATTGGTTAAGAATAATTGTTCGATTTAATTCCATCAGCCGGGTGACCACATTAGTTCCATATAATATTCGTAAGGTCGGACATGAAGGTTGGTTGAATGAATTATTGGTTTTTAATGGTACATCAGATATACAAACGACTACTTAGTGTGGAGGCAATCAGAGTGAAGTGTCTTGCCCGGAGGCAGTCAGAGTAAAGTGTCTTGCCCGGAGGAAATCAGAATAAGTGTCTTGCCCGAAGGCAATCAGAGTAAAATGTCTTGCCCAGAGACAAACGATGGCCCATGTGGGCTAGTCTAGACATGATTCAACCCCGCAACACACTGATTGTAAGTCCGGAACGCTAATCACTGATCTACTGTGTCTCTTTCAGAGATGAAGAAATATGTAGCTATCTTAAAAAGAGGCTTGGGAGAGATCCCTGAGAAACTGTATGTTATCTTTCTTTGTTAAAAATCTCTATGATATCAATGCTATTCATGTATTGTGCTAAACATTGTTAACGGAAAATATATGCATATAAAGTATTGTAGTGATGAATGAGAAACATCTGGAAAATCTGCAGGATGCAAATTTTATCAAATACATAAGTATTGTCCGAACATCCGTAAAAAATATTATAATTGCTTCATATACTTGAATAACATTAAAAAAATTACCAAGTTTCAAGAAAACCCAGGTTTGGCCAGACTTCATCAGAGTTTTAGGAAATAAAACGTACAAGAAGGAAAGAAACAGTTTAATTCACCGCCTTTTCTTTTGCTGTTTTTCGATCGCAATGCAAAGTATGAAAAAGGCAAACTCCCATTCTTCACCGTGATCTATAAATTACTGAAAAAGATTTATTGATAAGGATAATTACAAATTCTAGGTGACATACCTTTGACAGTACTAATATATCTCTCGCCATTTTCTTTCCCAGTGTCCAGAGTTCTGAGAACATCTACCATCGTGGCTGTACTACCAATAACTGCAACCTTGAATAGATACGTAGATAGATGCATGAATCAATAGATAGATAGATAGATAGATAGATAGATAGATAGATAGATAGATAGATAGATATATAGATAGATAGATAGATAGATAGATAGATAGATAGATAGATAGATGGATGGATGGATGGATGGATGGATGGATGGACGGACGGACGGACAGACAGACAGACAGATAGATAGATAGATAGATAGATAGAGAGATAGATGGACGGATAGATAGATAGATAGATAGATAGATAGATAGATAGATAGATAGATAGATAGATAGATATATAGATAGATGGATGGATGGATGGATGGATGGACGGACGGACGGACGGACGGACGGACGGACGGATGGATGGATGGATGGATAGATAGATAGATAGATAGATAGATAGATGGACGGATGGATAGAAAGATAGATAGATAGATGAATAAATGGATAGATAGACATATATACACTAATTAGAAGTAAATGGTGCAAATGCAGTATATATACAAAACTACATACGCGTTTTGTTCTGAGTCAGCAGTAAGAACGAGTTTGATATGGCGTACGGATACGTCGTGGCCATCAGGTCAAGACGTATTCATAAGCCATATCAAACGAATTCTTCCACTCGACTCAGAACAAAACATGAATGCGGTTTTCTATTTATTACATACTCCTCTTTTACGCTTTTAAAATATTTGTAGCTTTACAGTATGAATGAAACTGAAAACGAATTGGGATTTACAGAAGTTCTTTTCACTGCTTCTACAAATATCGACGTGCGGACTTCAGAGAAGACACCTTAATAGTTCCAATCTGGGTGTGTGATACGGAAATCTGGATTGAACAGCAATTAAGATTAAATGGGTATGTAATAAAAGCTATTAACTTCTGCACACGTGATTAGAAATAATGCTCAAACCATCAATTGCTTATTGTATCAACCCATGCCATTACTTTCTGGCTTATCGATTTAGTTTTTATCGTTATACAGAATGAGTTTCCTTTATGTTAATTTAAAATGCATTTTGTATGAGAAGTTAAATTTCATGATAAAAGTTTAATGTTATTATTCAAGGCGAACAAGTAACTTTGCAAAGAATCACACACTCTATCACTCAAAAAATCGCGCATATCTGAAACCAATATACAGCGAAACAAATTTACCGTTGTCTGTCTTTAAAAAAAATTTGATGGTAATTTTAGTTTCAAGTCAAGCTGGGGGTTTTCTCTAGCATACATACACGATCAAGTCTGTTCACAGGAAGAAAAATAGAAACGAGCTTCAAATTTTAAAATGAATCTTCGACGTCTATAATTTTGAAATAATATGCCTGTTTTAGAATAACATCTTCGGAAGCCATATTGTATTACAACTGATAAATATTACTCATACATTATATATGACAACGTCTACATTGACATTTTGTAAGTGTTGATTTTTACTCAAGAAGACTTGTTGAAACCGTCAAAATGTGGTTGACTACTATAAGGATCAGCTTTCATCTTGTACTCCAAAGATCTTACCGAACAGCGTATATTCTAAATTATTGGCAATAGTAATATCTATCAGAGTGTGGAGAGGTCATAGAGCTAATGTTAATATTATTTAAGATCCGAGGGAAGCGAATTAAATGAAAAAAGTAGTGCTAATGGTAGAAATAGTGATGGTAATTATTACTAGCATCAGTAGTAGTAGACTTAGTAGTGGTTATGGTGGTAGTAGTGGTGTTGGGGGTAGTGGTTGTAGTGTAGAAGTGGAAACTGCCCTCAGCTCAGTTAATTTTGTCTCCGAAGAACCATTATTCTCCAAGTATGTAAAACATATATGACTTCGTTATGGAAGTCAAAGTGTAGATACTATCGATTTGGATTGAGTGCAGCAGCCTTTATTCCAACCTGAAATCTACAGCTCGAAGCTACCCTCCCCGCACACCGGTTGATTAAAGCCATGTCAGAGAGAGAGACTTTTGAAGCCCACAACTGATCACAACAAGTAACATGCGTTTATCTTAAAAATTACAGAAAAAATGCTACATTTATATATAATAACTGGTGGTGCTAGACGACATTGAAGCATGCCATCTACTTCACAGTGCTATTGTGACTGAAATGAGCGGGCAAAGTACTCTAAATTAATCTAAATGAGGTTGGTTTATTTTAGCTGGTTGTAGAAACGGACAGCTGCGTATGAGCGCACAGTCACTATTGATGGAAGGTAGTGTTTTGCATCGTCGCTAAGGTCAATCCAAATCGATAATATGTTAGAAAGAGTTAGATGTGTGCCTTGGTGTGCTTGATTTAAACAATATGTATTCAAGAAAATGTTCATTTTAACTTGAATAGTTAAAAGTTTGTGTGTGTTCACAAGAGTTCAGATAGAATGGTCTAATTTGAATCTTCAAGATAGAGTAAATAGTACAGAAATAAATTTAACAATTTCATAGGGGGAAACGTATGATGATTTAAAACAAATAATAGACAATATCATTTATTTATTCTATTTATTATTTCAATACAGAGAATACGACACGTACCATTGTTTCCTTGTTGATTCCTTTATTCAAAACATAGTTCCTGAAACAGTCTATAACCTGACTCATCCTCCTTTCATAATTCCGGTATGCTGTACTATTTAAATTGACTTGGATTTGTTTCACTATTTTTTCCATTGCCTGAAATCAAAGATATCACATGGATATTATACCCTAAGATTAGAGACTGGTTCTTGTATCATGATGCGGATGGGATATCTCGTTCTCTTGTTAGAACTTTACTGATCCGTTACGAAATCTTGTTTGTGATGTTGTGATGATCAAAATATTTTATTGAAAAGAAAATACAAAACTTTGAAAATGACTGAGCAGAAGGCATAGCTTTTTTTGTATTGCTCTATCTAGAACATGATGGCTACATGAAGACACGACACTGTATAAACTATATTTCGACACCCAAGCTCGTGGAAGTTCCAATTACTTTTTAATAACTCTAACGAAACAAGGTCTTAAAAAAAAGCTTTGTATGTTTATAAATATCATACTGTTAGAATTTAATGTGTGTGTAATCTGTGTATCCAATACATGTCTTATTTTGATTTTCTGCTTTTTGTTTTGGATTCTCATTTTTCTCACGTATGAATTGTAATGTTCTTCTTATATAACACTTAATTGTGTTTTGAGGATAAAGAAGTTGAACTGAAATGAATTAAACTGAAAATTGAATCCTCGCAACTATTACCGTTTAAATTCGCTTATAAGTCGAGTCAAACTGAAAACAAAATAGACCCTGATCTGACGTCGCATACTGCGCCGGCGGATCAGGGTCTATGTTGTTTGTTCTACTGATTAATCCTAACTAACTCCATAGACCAAGATCTGCTGGCGCATTATGCGACGGGATATATGGGTCTGTGCAGTTTTGCAGTTGGACTCCACTTATAAGTGAATATATACGATAACTGTACTGTATTGCTGGTTACAGATAGGATAGTATGAAGCCTCACAATTAGTGTATTTGAATCAAATATTATACAGGCGAGCACACATATAGTTTTCAATCGAATCACACACAGTTTGAAAGATTCAACAAACTAATCAACAAACTAATCATAAAGACAATCATTAAATGTGTGGTTATCTTACATTTCTGTGTATAAATTACTTATTTACATAACTAAATAACTCTAGTTTTAAAAACTCAAAGCTCTGCGGGCTTAAATGTTTGGTCGAAGTTTTCGGTTGTTTCGAAAAGTCACATATAAGAGAATGCTTTACATTGAGACTGAGCGTGTTATTCGAGTGATGCCGAGTATTCGAGATAATTGATTGTTGTATGAATATACTTGAAAATGTGATTCACTAAACTAAGTGACGTTCACACTAAACATAACTCGATCATACGGGTAGATATCACACTGACAATAAGCCCGTTTAGTAAAACAGTTTCCTCATATAATAGGTCGTCAAAATTAAAAACCTTTTGAAATAGGGTAAAATTTAAATGAAGTAAACATAACTCAAATAATTGGCATATATGGAACATCATGCAAAACCCCATTGTACAGCCGTCTGCTGACTGCAGCCTAAACAAAATCTCGAATAACAGAAAATTCAAACAAAAAATTGGTCCGGAGCCCTTTCTTTTCTCGAAGTTTTACAGAATATCTTGTGACACGTTTGGTAGAAAAACTCCACTACATGTTGCAAGGCAAAATCATAAGCTATCTTGTGTGAACGGATTTTAAGTGCTTAACGATTTATGGTTATATCTCGTGGACAATGATTGCTCTTTCAAAACACAACAATGCAGGGTGACAATGTGCATGAAAAATTTCCTGCAAAAATTACAGGAGGAAAACAACGATCCATGCATCAGGCTTTAATAAATCAGCATATATGCGGCAGTAGTTTACTAATTCTTGATAAAGAGTTCGATGTTTAATCCATAATACCTCATCCATCTAAATATCCATAACGAACACCCGAGTTGTTATTATGTCCAAACACTTTATTAACTACTCTCTGTGCAATTTCACTTATATTTTTTTTTAATAAAGCAAAGCTATATAATATAAATACAAACTGTTGTGATGAGAAAGGAACAAATTCATTGGACAAGGCGCACGATTAATGAGTTCGCCTGACTTCTTCTGCTGATATCACTAGGTCGCATCAAATGATTATTTTTTGCTAACTCTATTCTCGTTCAACCAGACTATCGCGAGACTTAATGATCCGGCGTAGATCTCTGGGAGTCACTGCGACTCGAGTAAACACACACTCACTCACACACGCAAACACACACAGAGTTCGCTTAGGAGTCGAATTGATACTTAATATAAATGGCGTCAACATACAGTCTCCACACGTACTTTTAGCACCCTAATACTCGAACCAGAAAGGGCTACCCTCTATCTCCTGATTAGCGCTTCCTCTCGTCAAGGTTGAAATCTGGTAGTATCAAATGTCACACTCATGACGTAGCAGAGTAACTCGGTTTGGTTAAACTGTGAGTCTCGTCAAAGGAGTAACAACTCAACACTGAAATGAAGTAGGCCATTACGGTTTTGTATATATCTATAACCATAGGTATTAAGATTTGCTCGTGCCTTCATAAAACGTCTCAACTTCAGTACGTATTCAAATAACATTTGTGTCCATTTACCGAATTTTTGCAAAGTCATATTTAAGCATCATATCCATTGTATCTTTAAAAAACTAACCAGTTTTAAAACACGCGTTCAATTAAATGTATCCACCATATATTGTGAATAGCGAGGTTCTAAATTTAGGCTATGTACGTACTCAAAGTTTATACATTTTATGCGAGCGATGCCCAATCCAAAGGTTATAAACCATTCTATCTTCACACACATACTCAGTACTAATTTATGACGCCTGATTGGTCAGTGTTTTGACAGTAACCAATCAGATGTAAAACGTTGGAGCTGAGTTGGAGTTTGAGTATGATAATGTTTTATAGCCTCTAGGCTTGAGCATCCACAACAGTACCTCTTGCAGTATGATTGTACTCGCAGATGGTGAAGGCGTCATGATGACGTTGTTCAAAAGTTCACTGAAGGACATTGGGGTTGACGTATTCTGGTAGTCCATCAGACCATTCCAAATGTCGTACAACGATCTGAATCTATCATCTTCTTCAAACGGAGGCTAAATAAGACACAAGTTACCGTCTGAATACAATTTTCTTCCAGCTGTTTGTTAGTTTGTCTCTCTGACGATGTATTAGGTCCGTCTGCTACGTGCCTGTTTCTGTCTGTATATCTTGCTCATATTTCTTTAAGTCAGGCTTTATTTCTATCAGTTGATCTATTTATGCAACTAAATGGCTGCCTGCCTGTCGATCTCACAGTCGGCCTTTGTGTCAGTCTGTCCTATGTATGTATGTATGTATGAATGTATGTATGTATGTATGTATGTATGTATGTATGTATGTATGTATGTATGTATGTATGTATGTATGTATGTATGTATGTATGTATGTATGTATGTATGTATGTATGTATGTATGTATGTATGTATGTATGTATGTATGTATGTATGTATGTATGTATGTATGTATGCATGCATGCATGCATGCATGCATGCATGCATGTATGTATGTATGTAAGCAATTAATTACTATCTATTTGCCTCTGGCGGTCTTTCTGTTTGTGTATCTACTTTAAAACGCAACTATAAAGCTGAAAACTGACAAGATAGCTCCGTAAATAAAATACGTAGATTCGTTCATTGACAAAATTATCCAGGAAAACGTTTTATAATAAAAAACGAAGATTAAATGGATATCTGAGGTAAAATCTCATACTCTTGTCCACAAATATTAATAATTTATTAAACATAAAATCTCATACTCTTGTCCACAAATATTAAAAATTTATTAAACATGGCCCTCTGTTGAAAGTTTTTCTTTTCTTTCTTAACGCGAAGATGATTCCATTGTTTTTAAAACGTCATCCTCTTATCCAGGTGTCAATCGAACGCCGCGAACCAACACAGCAAGAATACAAAACCTGTACCCCCCCCCCCTACACCGACATTAGAGTGTTTCAAGATGACGATCATTAGAAAAAACATTAAACTTGGATTCATTTTAATGAATGCTTATATTTATTTGAAAACTGAAATCACAAAGAGTTTGCTGACTCGGTGTTTATTTAGTAGGCTTTGAATTCTGAATTAGTCACATGATTAGCGACATATGATGAACTAAATTACCAAACTTCCGTCAAATACGGAGGCCTTAATGTTTGAGTTTGGATAGTTTCTGTTCTAGTAGACGGATAATGGATATTTAAGACCGTCTGACCAGTGCCCATTCCCAGGTCCGTAACCCTTTCTAGTTCGTCATAACTTGTTCTCACTGTGGAAGTTGTGCACACATGTGCATCTGTTATCCACCAAGACAGTGCGGGGGGTATTGCGATAGGACATTTTGACTGACCTCCGGCATAAATATTCCCCCTCTTCCATATATGCCGCTTTTATAGAGCTTTTGCTTGGTGGTGCTTCTACTTTTTGCATTCTACCACACTGGGTCTGCTCCACGTTATCTGCTTCTCCAAGACGCTGCAGTGCTGTTTGGTATGCAATCTCTGCGCCTTTCACAAACTTGCATATCTCCTCCTTTTTCCGTTTGTTCGGAACTGCGAGAATATATATTTTGTTCCAGTATATTTCTTGTCCCTAGCCGTTGCAAAACATTCTTAAGGATTGTATTTCTAGTATGATTTGCCAGCTGGGCGTCGATGGAACTAGGTAGAATAGCAAACAGCAATGTTGTTTGTCCATTTTCTCGAGAAAGTACTCCTTGCAGTATACCAGAATCGACTCCAACCCGTTTGTTGCCCCCGCGATGTGTTTCTCCCCATCGATTTTGAGAACAACGCGTGGACTAGCTTGCGTGGACAGGAGCGAAACCTTCCGTTCGGTACATATCTCTTCCAAAGGCCATATTGGGAATTCCACACCACGTGCGTGACTTTTTTTGTCTCTCCAAACCCACGCGACGTGTTTTGTGTCTGGAAGCATCGTAGATGGATCCGGGGCATTGTCTACTTGCAATGGACGGTTGCACGCCGCCAAAACCGTCTTCGTGGAGGCGTCCTTTGTGTAGAACCGAAGTGGAACTACCGAAATGCCATCGTTGTCTCCAGGAAAAATGTCCACGCGAAAGATTGGGCAACAGCGGAAACCAAATTCCGACGCGGCCCAGTATACCGCTCGATCTCACTTGCTGTCGTCGTCGACACCTGCTTGCGTTGACCGCACCCGCACGCCAGCCACGCGCCCGGTTGTTGTTTGTGCATACCAAACCGCGTAGATTGCGCCATCCGGGCGATCTGCCAAAACCATGCAGCGATCTAGCTCTTTAGCAAGATTTGTCCACTGCCGGTGTGGGGGTTGCACAATAAAGAGGCCTTTTTCTGGTGGGATGTTTGGAGATACAAACAGTTTCTGCTGTGCGTGTATCTAGCTTTATGCCAGGCCTACGTACAAAGATTCCACGATCTTGGTGCACCCGCGGGTCTGCACGGCTGCATGGAGAAAGGTTTTCCGAAGGTGCTGTTTTGGGCAGTCGGCATAGTCTGCTAGATGCCCACCAAAGGACTTGCGTATCACTCCAGCCTCGAAGTTCGAAACAATTTTTCTGTACAGCTTGCAATGCATGGTGTACCCGGCATTTTGCCACAAGTACGAGAGAACGTGCTTTCCAACACTGCCCGTATTATTGACTATTGTCCCTTTGGAAACTATGGTTCCTCCGGAATCTCCCTGCTTTCGTATGCCTTTGCTTTCCAGGTCGTGCACCATGCGTTCGTGATCTATAACTCCGGAAAAGTCTTGGATTTAGTCGATCGAGCAGCTGCCGTATCCATGGGGAAGAATCCTGCGACCAAAGTCTGCCAGGTTTGTTTGCAAGTGCTCCATGGAAATTTCGGAAACATCCAGCTTTGGCACAAAGACTGCTACCGCGGGGGATGTTCCATCGGGGTTAATTTGCGCCTCCCATGCGTGCCATGCCAAACTTTTCGGTGTCCTCTTCGATGCGGTCAATCATCAAGCAAACTACACCGTCCAAGCTATTTTGATCCACAGTATGCACGATGGAAACTTGAATGTATGGAACCTTTGCAGCATTGTGTGGAGTGGCGATGCTTTTCTGCACTGCTAACTGGATGTCGGCAACAATTGCCTTGGCGGATCCTTTTCACCCAGTCGTGCAAAGAAACGCACCGCTGGAACACACAACGTCCACAACGTCCTGGCGGCGTAGATATCCAAACACGTACATGTCGTCCAGAAATGGTGGAAGCGTATCGAGCTGGCGCAAGCGTGTGCGTCCCTCGTGTCCGGCTAGGTAGTTGGCGTTTGCTATGTCCGGAACTAAGTTGCTTTCGTATGCGTTTTCTAGGAGAATGTGCAGCGCTGCTGATTTTCGTGTGTGGATCACCATGCTGCGGAAAGTAGCGTAGACTGCTTGCTTTGCCATATTGTAGCATAGTATATGGAAGCTACTCCTTTCTTCAATTGGACGCACCGAGGTGGGAGGCTACTTTGGATCACCTTGGTTTCTATGTGCGAGTGATGTGTTTGCCTGTTTTGGGGTCCGGACCGAAGAGCGGTCTCGTGCGAGTGTGATCGCTAGGTGCGAGAACCCTTCGGTATCCTGCTTTGTTGCTATATTGGTGGTCTCGTGTGGATGCTAATCGCGAAAAGCTCTCGCGCGGCAAAAGAACAAAGAGTGGCCCCAATCGAGATAGCCTCTGAAACATCTGCGCGTCCAATCTGTGGGTAGCCTACGAATACTACGAATACTAGTCGTCGAAAACTCGCGATGGCCTTTGTGGAGCTCCGGTAAAATTTGCGCCCTGATAAGATTACACAGGCACCACTATGAAACCACGGCTGTAGTGTTATAGATGGCGCAGAGCCTCCTTTGGTTAAATAACCAGCCATGGTAAATTCCACATTGAGAACAATGTCCACCTTGAATCCGTTTCACCCACGTGCTGCAATGTTGATACGATTCCCGGATGCATGTTCCAGAGAAGCTTCACAGCGTTTCTGTTTGGCTTGTATACGCTTGGGATGATTGCCGGTAATCTTGAAGATCACGATAGCGTTTGTGTAACTTGAATTCTGGAACTTTGATTATTTGAGGCCCATACACAACAGTCTCGTTGGCAATAGTACGTGCGATACGGCGACGGTCTTGACCATCAGCGACCATTCGTGAAATTTCAGCCCGCCTGGCCCGTGGAGGAATCTTAATATGTAACTGTTGCTGCTGTTGCACGAAGCTGTCTCACGGTCGAACCCGGCTTCCCTGGAGGAAGTCCTAATAACGCAAGTATATCTGTCTTTGCTGTACCTCTCGGTATCCGTTTTCTACGTTTTCGCGCGAATTGTTTAAGTTGATTTACAGTTGCCATTGCAACCAGCCTTGATTAATCTGGGGGAAGTTGTCTTACAGCCAGCCGTAGTTAATCTGCGACTACTAATACTGCAAGTATACCTGCATTTGTCATACTGCTTGGTACCTTTATTCCACACTCTCGCGCGAATTGCTTAAGTTGATTCACAGTCAGCATGCCCGTATATATCTACCAATGAGCTTTTTATATAAACATCAATCGTTTTGATCCTTCGCCGCCGTTCACGATAATACTCGGCAACAGATCCACATGGTCGGCATAACTGATTACGCGATTTGACTCCGAAACCACATTTAAGACATGGCCGAGCACACATAACGCGGACAAGTGGGATTTACAATATTCGTAAATATTGCTCTGTTGCAAAGTTCCCGTTTTCCAAGACACACGTCTTTACATCGATTGCGTCACAATGCCATTAAAGTTTCCATATATACACGAAAATTGTATTCTTTGATATGAAATACTGCTCATCTGTCCTCTTGATTCATGGTGTTTGTAACCTAAAACGATGCTTTATCAGAGTATACTCCACTGAATAGTAAACAACGTTACACCAATCAATCAGCAACCATAACAGATGTTGCATCGCTGATGGTGATGTTAAAAGGTAGGGTAGCGTCTCGCATGCAAGATATTTTACCACGCGGCAGCTTCCGCAGCTTGGTAAATCAAATCGTTCTTCTGGTTCAAATACAATTTTCTTCAAGCGGGTATTTGATGAAATCACTGCATACTTACCATCACGATAGTGCATCACACCAGCTCGAAACTGACCATCTATTTGTACATTCGCATCCAAGAATTTCAAACGTGTTCCAGCGCTTGTCTTTGAATTTGAAATCCCCTACTACTACCGTACAGTCTCTGAGTATTGACTGCATGGGTTCTGTGTCTTTGCACCGGAATAACTCTTCACAGAAATTCCGCCATTTCTTCGGGCTGTGTTTCATTTCCGAAAATTTCCGAAAATTATTTATTACCGCAAATAAATTCATTGTTGTGTATACGTGTAAGTGCCAATGGTGTTTCTATATATTATACACCGAAGGCATCTCTCTAACTGATTTACCCCTGACGATGATCGCGAAGATATTAGCTGTCTTCACTCTCTTTGTCGTCTTCACTGTCTTCGCTTTCTTCGTTGAATATTTCACTGCCATCGCTGGGTGTTTCACTATCTTCAAGGTCGTCAACGGTTGAACTCACTCGCACCGGCAACTCGGTTAACGTCAGCGACTTAAAGTTTTCTTGTACAATATTATATAATGACTTTTTTGGCGTTTTATTATATACTTCGCCAAGATTTCGTCGTGCTCGCTCCAACTCAATCCCTAACCCGGTTAATTTATCAAAATGCTCCGGATACGTCTTTGAAAAATTATATAGCATCTTTTGGGTCTCTTTGACAAATCGATATGACGCATTCAACCTAAATAGTGATTTAATATTTTCTTTTGACGTTACAAACACAATATTGGTCTGATATTTTCATTCACAATACTATATATATCAAACTGTGTGGTTTCTAATGGCATTATATAATAGTGCACTTCAATTCTCTAATAGCGAATCACTTATGTGTTGTCAGCGTATATCAGTCTGTAGACGGCTTTACAGTCCACATGTGGGTTACAATCACAGATACACACACGTGCAAAAACTCTACAATGAGAAAAAGTTATATCGAACTTGAAGGGGTTACGGGTCTGGGAACCGGAACTGGTCAGACGGTCTCAAACGGCCATTATCCCTCTACTGTTCTTGTTGTTTGATTTGTTCTGCAAAAGGTTACCCGCTGCGCATACGCAGATTCAATAATATTGTTTTGAGACATGTGATTGGATGTAAGCTGAGGAAAACGAGTTAGACTAAAAATAACATGGGAAGGCAATCAGCATAATCCATGGAAAGGTGATCATTAAACTATATTCAAAACATCAATAAATGGAACCTGGGACTTAAGAGCTACAGAGCGAGTTTCCAAAAAACTGACGTCAACGGCAGGAATTTGTGACGCAGCTGAGATGCCTATGTTTACAGCCAGTGTCGGATCGCCTATCAAATTGGCCACATGAATTGCTTGGTCCACGCGATCAAGAAATTCGCTGAGCGTAGCAGCCAATACGGTGTCGTTCCCGGGATCCAGATTGACGTAGGGGAAAGACTGTTGAAAAGAAATTAAGTTTGTGTGCATATGAAATATAAAGATATTCCTCATTGTTGTTCAGCACTGGAAAAACACAATTATACAAATCTAGGAATGTGGAAAAGGTATACACTAAATGGCTTTCTTACACATTGGCAAACTGTGTCATATATATATATATATATATATATATATATATATATATATATATATATATATATATATATATATATATATATATATATATATATATGAATGAGAGCGGGAAAATTCATGTACCCGTGTTTCAAAATAATTACTTTGGGGCTGGGAAATCACTCAGATTTTGCCTTCATTAAATGTACCAATGGTTTTCCGATTGGAAGAATATAAGTTTCACCAATAAGAATAAATATGCGAAACTGAGCCAACTACTAATTCACACGTGTCTTTGAAAATGAAATTCGTCCATTTAAATAAAAAGTGGACATAAGTAAAGACATACAACCAAGTATCGTGTATTTATTTAAAGACCGAATTTAACAATTAATCTACACTACTTTTTTATATTGCAATACCCCTCCATCGACAGAAAAACAGCTGTCTGTGATTTTAAGCAGGCTGGACAAGGCTGGCCAAGTATATAATACCAAACAGAGTGATATGATATTCTGACATTGGAATTGTTTATATTCATTTTCGAGTGTTAATTGATTCATGTGACTTATAAAAATGTGTAAATTGATTTATTTCACACTTTGCTCTAAATACTCAAACAGTTTCAATGTCTATGTCATACAATTATGATGAAAATGGATAATTTGCAGAATAGTTTACAAACAGTTACGAAATTTGGATGAAATAAATAAATAAATAAATAAAGGTAACAAACCTGTATATGTATTACAGTTTCCATGTAATTGTCAAAGAGATCGTAAATCCGCACAAGAAGTGTAGAGGAATAATTATCATAGGGATCGCCGACGTTGTTGGTGATACGTGACTCCATAGATGCTTGAAAATGTAAAGATAGTCTGAATGTATATAGTACTCATGGTTATTTAACTTTCGACTGAATGTACATAGTACTCATGGTTATTTAGCTTTCGACTGAATGTACATAGTACTCATGATTATTTAACTTTCGACTGAATGTACATAGTACTCATGGTTATTTAGCTTTCGACTGAATGTTCATAGTACTCATGATTATTTAACTTTCGACTGAATGTACATAGTACTCATGGTTATTTAGCTTTAGACTGAATGTACATAGTACTCATGATTATTTAGCTTTAGACTGAATGTACATAGTACTCATGATTATTTAGCTTTAGACTGAATGTACATAGTACTCATGATTATTTAGCTTTAGACTGAATGTACATAGTACTCATGATTATTTAGCTTTAGACTGAATGTACATAGTACTCATGGTTATTTAACTTTCGACTGAATGTACATAGTACTCATGGTTATTTAACTTTCGACTGAATGTACATAGTACTCATGATTATTTAACTTTCGACTGAATGTACATAGTACTCATGGTTATTTAACTTTCGACTGAATGTAAATTTTCTTAATCTTCGTTCTCCTGTTCGGATTAGGATCTGCAAGATATTATTCTATTTAAATTAAAAACAACAAGACATAATTAAATATACTATGTTCTGACTCATCATGTATTTTATGTTCGATCTAAATATTATTTTAATTGCTAAAATGAATAAAAGCGATTTGTTATTAAATATGATATACATGTTTTATATAGTACAGGAAGCGAAACATCGTAATTGAAATGACATAAAAATGCATAAAACATATTGCACTCGTAATCTTTACATTTCCTAGAGGACTTTATATAAAGTGACTTTATATCTTGTATATAGTTTCTGAATTTAATGTAGAGGAAAAGAAAGGTATATTTGTCCAAGATTATTAGAAGGCGTTTTCTTCTTTCATTCCTCTTCTTAATGTGTGTCTGTCCGTGTGTTGGACTCTTTTATGTTACTAAAACCAGGGGAAATCAACCGCTAACGAGGGAATACGTATCATCCATCACAGCAATACAGTACTATATTTGGCTGCAGGTCATGATGAGAAATCTCGTCCAGCACTGGACTTCACCTCTTTAGGCCCACTTATCGTGATTCTTACATAATCGAGCCGTTTTAGCGGGATAGATGCGTGCGATTTTCTGACGTAATCCGTAATTAAAAATCGAAGTGCAGTTGTTTGTTGTTGTTTTTTTTTTTTTTTTTGGGGGGGGGTCATGTTTCAAAATTTCGTTTTTCTAGGTCTTTGGTACATAGTTTACTTACTTAGTAATTGATCAGGTACGAATAACGACCGTACACAGTTTGCTGTGCTAACATTTGACGGAGCACGCGCCAAAGACTCTGAACCCTCGGTCCCGAACTCTTTCTTCCTGCTCCGGCAACCGTTGGATAGATCTCTCATCAAAGACTCTGAATACTGAGGCTCAAATTCTTGCTTCGCTCTCCGGCAAACTTTTGACGGCTCCCAAACACTATGAATCCTCATGGCCAAACTCTTTCTTCGTGCTCCGAAAACCATTTGACAGAGCACTCGCCAAAGACACGGAACCCTCAGCTTCAAACCCTTTCTTCGTGCTTAAGAAAACATTTGACCGAGCACTCGCCAAAGACTATGAACCCTCGGACACAAACTCTTCCTTCGTGCTCCGAATGTTCACAGCCAACCGTGTATTATCCATATATGAAAGTTTGTACACCTAGCGATAATTATGTAAGACCTGCTACCAAAGTTTGTAACTGCTCACGTCTCGATAGAAAATGTTCGTATTTTCAGCAAACGTATGCTTGTTCTCTACTAACATTTCTATCCATATTTCAATATCTAACCATGTACTAATATTAAAGCTAAAGTAATTTTACCGCGAACAAGCTATGTTTGACGCAATCACAATATCGAGACATAGCATGGAAAATTACTTCATTGACTTTGAGTTTAAATGATATAATCTGTTTCAAAATGCCACCGAATGAATAAACTGCCGATAATATTTGTGAATATTAAAGGATATTGAGACATTCAATCAAATTAAAAAAATAAGCATATCTTTGTGTTTACTCATTTTCTTGTCAGAAATGTGGCTTTATGTCCTTTCGCAAATAGAAAGATCTTCACTGTTATCATTTGAAACAGACTATAGAATTTGCCCACCAGGTAAACAAATGTAAATATTACCCCGGTGTCTGAACATTACGATCGAGTTAGACTGTTTGTTCGCGGTATTGTGACCAGCTTTTATGTACTTGATACGGAGATAACGTTTTCTCGTCGAGGGTTTTCAGTCCTCTGGATGATGGCATAAGACAGGATTGGATTTTTGTCCGACATGTCGTTCCTCTCAATTCGATTTTCCTCATCTAACCAGTTCGAGCAAGCTATATGAAAGAAGTCTAAGGTGGCAAAACCTAAGTGAAATAAAATACAACGATTAAATTATACATGATACCCATATCTCGAGTACAAATACCTCAAATATATCACAATAAATTGTCTTGTTGAATTTGACATTGAAGTATTGCATTACAATAGAGTATTAATTACATGACGCTAACTTTCTACAGAAAACTTGTGTGTGTGTGTGTGTGTGTGTGTGTGTGTGTGTGTGTGTGTGTATTTTTCAGGTTTTCGGATTTTCTGGACTCTCTTCTGCAGTAGACACAGTTGGAATAGTCTGTGTGCAGTTTTCATATAATACTTTTGGCTAAATATCCCATAATTTATGTTAAGTCAATATAAAATAGATTGATAGTATAACTGCTGATTGTAAAAATGAATAATTTTGGAGCTATACTGGTCCAGACGACACTTATAAATATAATGTTTTCCTATAGCACTAAGAACAATAACACCATTCAAAATGGGAGTTTTTTTTATCAACAAATTAGTATGACAATAGTTTGACTACACTTAGTCGATAGGCAAATACATGTAAACACAAGTATGTGGATACGTATGTATTTTGTTTTATTGATGATTCTTAGACTTTATTCCCATTGTCATATCGGCTTCGTTCGGCAGTTACCGAAGTATACATGATAAATCTTTCTGTCTGTCTCTCTCTCTCTCTGTTTGTCTGTCTCTCTCTCTCTCTCACACACACATACACACACAAACACAAACACACACACAATTACCTATTTTCCTGTCTGTTACACAAGTTCCCGCATATGGTAGCAAGTTAACCGTTAGTATCTCTTTGATTACGGCATCTCGGCGGTTAGCTGCGGACACGCAAACACTTATTTTGTATGTTGCACCCTCTTCAAATGTTTCCTTTTTGAAATTGACCCCCTGCGATATTAGCCCTGAGGAATAATGAATAAATAATAACTTACGCACCACCTATAACTAGTACCAGGCACAGTTTGAACTATGTTTGCGCACAAAGAATTTACAATGAGAAGTAACACTCAAACCCTGCAGTGTTAGACCTGAGTAAACACTAAAACTTATAACTTATGTACCACATATGACTAGACCGAGACAACAGTTAGCCTGAACTATGTTTGTGCACAAAACAGCGAGAAGTAATAAACAAACCATATTGCAATCATGCACAATATAGTGCAGCAGGTAGTTATTTGAAGTTCCACTTCCCCTTTTCGTACATTTTATAGTTTTTGAGAACCCTCCAGACAGAATTGATAAGAGAAAACTGGTCAGTTGTTTCATTTTAGGTACAGTTCGTAGAAAATTTTAAAAAGGTAAATCTGAAACAATGAAATGGGACATTGCAGTTATTATCAGCGTTTCTGACAAGGACACTTCGTGTCGTCCCACCTATTTAAAGTGACCCTTTCTTAGAAGATAAAGACCACAGTAAAAAGAAACAAAGCTGGCATCCCGTTTGGCATTTATAAACACATAAGAAAACTTTAATTCATCTGAGTTTGGATACAGATGGAAAGTGAAGTAAAAAAAGCAAAGATCAATCCGAAAGAAATAAGGGCAATGTAAATAATACGATACAAGGGATCGTTATTGAAGATGAAGAAGGCGACGTTGATGTGGAAACCAAAATTGGGAAGTGAGATGATGTTTACTAATTCCGGACACGGATTTAGAAGTGAGGGCATTTATTTGTTTAAATGACACCAGGTATTTTCACTTATACTGTGTAATGTATATTGAATTTATAATATGTGTCCATGAGGTAAGTTGTACTTTAATCATTTTGTAAACAACATATTTACTGCATTTGAGTTCAAGGTCAGTCTTGTTTACATAGCATTTAACAATTAGATTGTTATTTTCCATGTCTTGTCATGAGAAAAGTCACGTACGCAGCGGAATTTTCCATTAGAGTTACTCATATTCTAGAAGATTGTCACGTGACTTATGTTTATAGATTGAGATTTTAGTGGACAATATTTCATTCTTGTTTAAATGGTCAGTCTATGAAGAATCATTTTAATAATCAGATGTTTATAGTTGGGTTGTGAAAATTCAGAGCAAATTAAGAAAGAGTAATTATTTATTTGAAATATTAATTGGAATTACTAAAAGTGCTCATTCTCATATGGAATAATACTTGACTTTGGGATTTATGTGAATTAATTCAAAGATATTCTGGATTACATAATTCAGGCATATCAGAACATTCAAGACTACTGACACATCAGGACATTCAAGACTACTGGAATTCATTCGAAACATTCTGTATTTAGGACTTGTGATTAGGACACTTCGAATTATTGGATTATTTGGACTTTAATTCACGTTATTGTAAGTGTCTTTCGAATTTCACTTTAATCGTATAGAAATAAATTGCTTGTTGATTTTACTTACATTGTTGTTTTCACTTTCTTTCTGTTACATATTTTTAGGCTATAAAGTCGTAACAATATATATATATATATATATATATATATATATATATATATATATATATATATATATATTCAGATTCTGTATTTATTACCAACATTTTGCAAACATTTTAAAATTAGTTTCAATGTCACAATCACAATCAGCTGATGAGTATCCAGGAAATGAGTAAAGTGGTATTAGTGTATAAATAGGTATGTAGATCTAGCGCTATGTCGACAGGATCCGACTGTTTTAAATGACAACATAATGAGTCAAAATTTCAGTTTTGTTTCTTTTCATAGCCATCTCCTTTAAGTATTTGTGTAAGTGTCAAGCCTACCAACAATGGATTTATGAAAAAATGAAAGTGGATCTTAAGTTCGGATCAACAGTTTCCTTCTACAGGTCAGGTTAATCATGATGATGTTTGTGTTTTCAGAATGTACAGCCCGGCAATCTCCAATTTCTCTCCCTCGCCCCCCCCCCCCCCTCTGATGTGTATCAAATTAGAAGTGATACACTGGTGGCAGTGGCTGCCAACAACAGCTATGACGGGTGTCCGTTGCCTACTGTCCGTGCTAGCATATATGACAATAGTGGGATAATTTGACATATACCAACAGAGCTATGTAAACATGTTATAAATCCAGTTTCCGCAAACTATATATTGGCTGCTCATCTTCCCGAATGTTTTCATAATTTCTTTAGAAGGAAAGGGCGTTATGGATTTCAGAAGATTAAACTATTTGATGAGTAATGGCAAAAGTTTCGTACACCACTCTCAACGAAAATTCCATCAAAATAGCATGAAGGATATAATTCTAACTGGCTTTAAAATCTATTAACAACAACAAAAAAAAGGTTTCTTCCGATGCCTCAATTATTTTACGTTTCAAAAGGACATTACATAACTCATTCTTTGAATTTGCTATGGAAAATTATTTTACGTTTCAAAAGGACATTACATAACCCATTCCTTGAATTTGTTATGGAAAATGCAGTGAAAAACTACTGGTTAAGTCAATCAATATGAAACAAATATAAAATTTATTCTTAACGTCAAACATGTAGTATAAAGTAATCAAACCTAAAAATATAAATAATAATGAGAGCATAAAAAGAGACGAAAACATCCCATTATTCGTTATTATCCCATTATTTGACCCTGTACAACGGACTATATACATTACTTCAAAGCCTAAAATACCATATGTGTGTTGAAAGGGACAGGGGCTGACACAGCTCACGCTGAGCATGTCCATGGAAAAAACAGGATTTTGAGAAAAAGAGATCAATTCAAAAGTCGTGCTTAATAAGTATAAAATAATATACCTTATAAATGGGACTACAGAAAGTCCTAAAAAGCCTAAAACACTGTAAACCACCATATGGATCATGGAAGAAACAGGGACCCACACAAGCTAACACTGCGCGTTCTGATTGAAAATATCAGCTTTTCGATAAATGGAGATCAGTGTCAAAAGTCGGACTTATTATGCATAATATAATAAACCCTAGAGAAAGCACTATAGAAAGTCCATAAAAGTCATAAAGGGAACCACCATATAGACCTTAGAGGGGAAAATTCCCACACCAGTATCTGGAAACAAGAAGATCAGTATAAAAAGTCTGGCTTATAAAATGTAATGTATTAGCCCTAAAACTGGACTATATAAAGTCCTTAAATGCCTAGAACACTATAAACCATCATATGAGTCACGAAAGGGGCAGGGACCAACACTAGCTGAATTTTAGCAAGTCCATCGGAAATATTAGGCTTTTGAGAAAAAACGATGCATGTAAAAAGATCGGAAGTATTTTATATAACATCAGAGACTGTATATAAAAGACTATATCAAGTCACAACAAGCTGAAAATTTTGACACCAACCATATAGGTCATGCATTGGACAGGTCCCACACCAGCATTGAAAGCTCTTGGGAATAAGTCGGAATTTAGAGAAAAAGATTTAAATGTCAAAAAGTCAGTCTTAATATACATTATATTATAGAAACGACTATAGAATGTCCTTAAACGACTATAGAATGTCTTTAAACGACTATAGAAAGTCATTAAACGACTATAGAAAGTTCTAAAACGACTATCGAATGTACTTATACGACTATAGAATGTCCTTAAACGACTATAACTCTATAAACCTCAGAATGGGTCATCGATGGTATTAGGATCCACACCAGCTCACAACGCACGTGCATATGGTAAAAGTTAGGATTTCGAGAAAAAGAGATCAATGTCAAAAGTTGGGCAAATCATATGTAACACAACAGACTCAGGGAATGGAGAATACAATGTCTCTAAAATGATAAAACACTAACAACCGCTATATGTGTCATGGAAGGGTTTTGTTTTGGTTTTGTGGGGTTGAACGCCATTGTTCAGCATATGATGGGTTATACAGGGCGGCCAGTACATCTGGTGGAGGAAGATCCTGCGAAAACCCCGGGAAGAATCACAGACCCACCGGAAGCGTTCTCACATAGCCACTTTGGCCGAGCAGAGACTGGAACCCACGCGGACAGAGCATCTTAGACCACTCGGCCACCCGGGGCCCCGTCATGGAAAGGGAACAACAACAGCTTACGTCGAGCATTCCATTCGAATATAAAAAAATAGTCCGGGTTTATTAAAGATAATGTAATAGACTATAATATATATATATATATATATATATATATATATATATATATATATATATATATATATATATATATATATAGATAGATAGATAGATAGATAGATAGATAGATAGATAGATAGATATACGGATTGCAGAAAGTCCTTAAAAGCTTCCAAGACTGTAAACCACCATATGAGACATGAGGGTGAATGGGGCTCATAGTAACTCACACTGCACCTGCCCATGGGAAAAATTAGGTATTTGATGAAAAAATTTTACAAGCACCATATGGAGAGTATATGATCTCGCAAGCTCACACTGCGCATCTCAATTGAAATATCATGGTTTCGAGAAGAAGAGATCAATGTTAAAAGTCGGACTTATTAAACATGATTTCAAAGACCATATGTAACGGTGTATATAAAGCCTATTAAAGTCAAAACACTGTCCACCAAGCTATGAGTCATGGAGAAGAAAAAAAAAAGGACTTTATGTTTATTTTCTTTCTTGTTTGTCGAGAAATTAATTTAAAAAAATAAAAGATCCTGTTTAAAAGACTTCAGAAAATCCTTAAAATCCTAAATGTCAGACAGCCTCCACCGGGGTTATAAATATCGGAAACCTCCACCGGGGTCATAAATGTCGAACAACCTCCACCGGGGTCATAAATGTCGAACAACCTTCACAGGGGTCATAAATGTCGAACAACTTCCACAGGGGTCATAAAAGAGGCATATTCTCAAACCAGATGAATCTGCACAGGCCCATGAGAAAACTCAGGTTCTAGAGGAAAAGAAATCAGTGTCAAATCTCGATCTCTTATTGGTAGATAGGAAATGATCATCCGTGTTGTTTTATTTTCAATGAATCAAACTACCATTCCAGGTGCTGCTTTTGACAAGGCACTTTTTAAATTCAAGCTGTAAAAATCTGAGAATCGAGATAGGATGAAATATTTCTACTTGCCATTAATAGTTTAGATTTTAATCAAAACCTTTCACGATTAAATGTTTACTGCATTTCTTTTCAGAAAAAAAGTGACTTGGCATATTTCTAAGGAAACTCTTTGAGAATGTACTGTATATCGGAAAACCTATTTTCCATATAACTGATCATGATTGAATACTGATGCCAGAAATCCAGGTTGACATTTAATACTATTCTTGCAATGAAATATTGATTAAAGAAACTATCTACTTTATTAAAGTACGGAGTGTAACTATCTTGACTTTTCCTCTGACTAGATTAAGATTGAAAATATATATCAGAAATCAAGGTTGACTAAAAATGAGTCTAAAGTTAAAAGTCAATAAATCAAAGCATATATCCTAACATTTAAAAATTGACTAATAAACTAGTTATACAAATTTTGAGATATAACTATGCTGACTTTGATCCACTTATTAGATTTAGATCGAAAATCAATGTCATAAAATCCAGGTTCATAAAATATATTTTAACCAAATGGATAAATTGAAGAGTACAAAAAGGAGAGCAACTATGTACACTTTCATACCTCATTACTTTATCACCGATGTTTAAAATTTTGAGACCTGTACCTTGACGAAATTCTGGTATATCAATAGATAAATTAATTCTTTAATACTTTCCTCTTAAGATATTTAATATAGATACATACACACGTATCTACCTTTGTTAGATAAAGAGTCTAAAATCAATATCAGATATATAGATTGATTGCAAATCTTCATGATAAAAGCAATATATACATCAAAGAACATAATAAAAGGAGTATATATATATATATATATATATATATATATATATATATATATATATATATATATTATTTCGTACTGTATCTAGTGCATTTAGATTTTAACCCTTCATAATATAAGCAGTGCATATATGGATTTTCTGCATTAGTTTATTCATCGAGGTTTATCTGATTTCCCATTTTACATCATGGCTAGTAAAGGAAATCACTCACACATACGCAAACTGAGACTTATTTTAAAACCTCCATGGATCTGTTATATGACGTATAATATCGGCAGTTTTGACATTTATCTTCTATTCGCGAAATCCTGATTTTTTTCCTATGGATATGCGCAGTGTAGGCTGGGTTACGTTGTAGGCTGGCTGGGTTGGGTTCTATCCTCTGTATGACTACTATAGTGGTTGTAAGTGTTTTCGGCTGTGAAGGACTTTCTTTCACATTGGTCTCTTTTTCTCTACATGCTGACTTTTCCATGGGCATACATAATATGAGCTTGTGTGGGCTCCTGATCCCTCAAACCCATATTATGGTTGTCTGTGTTTTAGCCCTGTTTTGACTTGTATACTCCGTTCTATAGTATCTAATATACTGTGAAATAATAAGTCTGACTTTTGCTATTGACATCCTTTTCTCAAAACCTGATCTTCCCTTGGCCATGCAGAGTGTCAGCTGATGTGGCTCCCTACACTATGTGTAACCCATAATTATGGCTGTCTGTGGTTTAGGCTTTTAAGGACGTTATATATACATTTTTATAAGGTGTTTTATTCTCTTTTTCTGGAAGACCTGATTGTTTTCCCCAATTCATGTAAGTGGGACCTAGTGTGGGCCCTTGCATCCACCATTGAAGATATGGTGTTTTCCTGTGTTTTTAGCTTTGAATGACTTTTGTATGGTCTATTATATGCGTTGTGTTATTATAGATAATAAGTCAGACTTTTGACATCGATAACATTTCTCGAACCCTAACTTTTCCAATGGGCATGAGCAGTGTCAGCTGGTTTTTGGACAATCAAAATATGTATTGGACAATAAGAATTCACGTTGTTTAGTTAGAATAGGTGTTGGTCAGTCAGACTAGGTGTTGGTCAGTCAAAATAGGTGCTCTACAGTCAAAAAAAATATTACTCAGAGTGAATCATTGTCTGTAATTAGGTTTGCTCTCTTTCTCTCTCGATAACAATAACACTGAGTCATACCACACATAAACATTAATAACTTGTAACAGTGTTGCAACAAATTATATCAATGTGTGTTCGTGTCGACTTCTCAAATGTACACATTTAAGGCGAATTTCAGTGTGGTCTTATCTGTCATTAGCAGCATATTTGTTTGTCTATTCATCTTGTTAAAATTTCTCTAGAGGGCTATAGTGATATTCGTTATCATAAAGTCACATATGACACCATCGTGTCCCAAACTTAATGTTGAATTCACATACAGGGCCATAAAGCTTTATATGCAAATTCCCGTAGGCGGCTATAAACAACTAATGGTAAATTCCTTTACAGAGCTATACCATCCAAAATATTCCATAATGTTAAATTCCCGTAAAAGCCGTAGTGGCCCGAATGTTAAATTCCCATAGGGGTCATGGTGTCATCCGTAATTAAACACTATAAAAGGTAGCTATACCGTCCCATATATTTTTCGTACAATTAACTTCCATTGGGGCCATAAGACGAATCATTTTGACATTGATTTCCCTTAGGGACTATACAAGCCCCTATAAGCACACACACACACACACACACACACACATATATATATATATATACATACATACATACATACATATATAGCCCCATTATGCAAAATGTAGGAGATATTGCGCTGGAAATTGTGAGATCCAAGGAATGCAGCACGGATCCATGTACAAATAAATGTAAGCACATGAGTTTGAATACACAAAACTGGTTGCCAGTAATCGATGGACTCAAATATTACAGTGTGCAAAAATCAGTCGTTGTTATACTTTTAATACAATCGTATACAAAATGTTGAATTGTTCTGTAAAAAAACCCTGATATGTATTTTCGACACAGTATCTCTTATATGATGTTCCTCTCTATTAGAATGTAATTGCAAAATATAAAATTCCTTATTAAAATACTTTGTCCCGACTTCATTGTGTTCAATTTCTATATACAGTAAAACCCTTCAAAGCCAAAACCCTTGGGACCCTCAAAGATTTCGGTTTTGAGAGGTTTTTGGTTTACTGAGGTTTTTGCAGATGTGTAACACATTTCTTTTCTAAGCGCTTATGTGACGAGAGAGAGAGAGAGAGAGAGAGAGAGAGAGAGAGAGAGAGAGAGAGAGAGAGAGAGAGAGAGAGAGAGAGAGAGAGAGAACCTGTCAAGCTATCGATTCTCGGTAGTGCAATAAACTTATCTTCTGCTTCTGACCATTTCTGTATGTCCCATCTGTATGTGATCTGCGATGTATTGATATTCTCAGCATCCAGAAGGAGAACATTCAGCTGAAGGTCATCATGTGCTATCTTTCGATGCACGTTTGCCATGCAGTTGTAGACGCAGCTAAGACATGGAAAAAAGTAAAAGTCTATTTTCTCGTATGCTATAGTAGAGAGCAAGGCATACGTTATATTTTTCCAGCAGTGTCGGCGTCAATAACGCACAGAATTTTTACAAGGTTAATTGATTTTTATTTTTATTTTTGAAATGTATATAGCGATGCAATGTGAGCGATTTCGGCTGATCAAGAAAATTTCACAAAATATGGATAAGTGCAGTTATTACACTTTAATTTGGGCAACTTATGCAGAGAAAACAACCTTGTTGTCTAACCATCAGTGTACGAAGCTGCTTCAAGGTTAGACAAATTTAGCACTCCAAGTATGAGCATGCAATCATTCACACATCTGCCGGAGTAAAATTGGTCCACCAACCATTGTAATTTAAAAAAAAAAACAATTACCGTACAGATGGTAGTAGATAGAAGAGCCTTGGCGATTCGTCAGTTATTCTATGAAATTATACCAAAGGTAAAGGTCATACATTATTCTTTCCAAAACCATGATATAATAAGAGAAGCGCTCGTAAACAGAAACAATTTTCTAAAATTGGTGTCAGTCGATCATATTCTCGTCTCTGATTCTGACAAGTTTGCGTGATTATTCATTGGAAGGCGTCGTCAATATTAAGTAAAAATCTCCGAAAATTAGGATTAGAAAAATTCATTTTACAGAAGAGCAAACAATGAAAGTTCCTAATTGCAATGCAGAAATATTTCTCGTACTCAGTGTATAAGACAAGTTTTCTCTTTGTTTATAATACTACTTGAATATTTCCTATGAGAGTGGGCAGGACAGGATAAGGAAATCTAATGTGAATGGCCATGATAAGATATGTGTATTTGTCCCAGGCATTAATTTTTTTCACTGTAGTTTACATTTGCCCAATCCTATCTATACACACGAGAAAACTTATTTTTGTTCCCCCAGAACATGCATTTTACTTCGGTCTGCAACCTTGGAGAAAATGCAATATCAGTGTAAAATCTGCGCTTATCAATATGACTGTCAAAAACTTCAGGCGAATGACATGTTAGGTCGCGCGTGAACATGGCCATTCACATGTTTCCAAATACTAATCAATTTGGTTTGGTTTTGTAGAGTTTAACACCATTTTTCAGCACATTATAGCTATACGTGGCGTCCAGTATATTTGGAGTAGGGTAGTTTGTATGTTTTGGACTTTTTTACTGACATCTGTCAACGCCTTTTATACCAGCCTCTATGGCTATTAGTATTTGTATCGCGATCGTCAATTATTAGCGCATGCGCGGTTGGGTTTGCATGTACATGTCTGCGGGCTGTTACACAAACAGTTACTCGACTTTTACTGTCTGCAAATCCACTACGCGGCTGTGTATAATTAATATGTTAGCAGACCGATCAATATTACACTGAAATAATAACTGTCTACTACGTAGCAGACCGATCAATATCAAACTTGAAATATTAACTGTCTTCGCGCAGCAGGCACTTTAGGCCGGCCCTTGTTTGAATACGAAGTCAATATTTTGCGGGCGTATCTCAAAGAAGAAATATTTGACTTGTAGTAATTTTCTGGCGTGCTTAAATCTCAAAGACGGAATTTACATTTCTTATTCAAACAAGGGCCGGCTCGAGTCAACGATAACTGCCAAGGTGAAAATTGCTCTAATGATTGGTGGCGGACGTGCTGTCGATATTTGAGATACCTACAATTACTATGTCAAGACTATGTATGCGAAGGTATATTATAATCGATTGAATAAATAATTTATGGGCATAATTTTTACATTTGCTCGACCGGGGGAAGGTGCGCGCCCATGTTTTCCCAAATATGAGTTGTTTTCGTATATTTGGCAAGTGAGCTCGGTGGCCAAACTAGTTAGCGCGTTATAATTACGGTCAGAACATTGCATTTTCGAGTCACAGTCGCGGAAAAGTTCTTCCTTAATAATTGAGGAGACGTCGATGCTTAGGTTGTTTGTACATGAAGGTCAATCGATGATGCAAGGTTGATGTTAATTTCAAGTACGAAGCACGCATACATTCTTTGAGACGTACTGAGCTTTCTAGTCTGTCGTTGGCAAGCTAGGGGCTCATCTGGAGTTGCAAATTTAAACCGCCTTAATTAATATCGACATTGGTTGATTGTAAGAACATCATGTATTACAGCTTAAAAAAATATCGACATTGGTTGATTGTAAGAACATCATGTATTACAGCTTAAAATAGGTAGCGTGTTTATACTCTAAAAAAAATACCTGTTGACAAGCACAAACCGAGCGGAGATATCTCCTTTTATATTAAACAATTACGCATAGTATTTCAAATGGATATTAACAATTGTCGCATCATTTTACCAGACCAATGGATTGTTTTAAACGTTACAAAAAAGGTTACGTCGTTGTTTTGCTTAAATGCCTCATACAGATCTATCAAAGAGGCTCAGAAGATGTTGTACGATATTTTAAATACGTATATGGAGCATCTTGGTAAATTAATCAAGTTGGGAATTATCTTAGAATTGCAACGACGCAGAGATGGAGAACAATACAACAAAAACCTGAAATGTCATTATACGATATTGTGCAAGAAAAGTTTAAGTCGCTAACGTTGACTAGACCACCTAGTAATATATTTATTAAAAATATATAGCAAGTGGAAACTATTTTAACAAGAAGGAATGGCTGCAGCATCTGGAAGAAAAGGCTTATAATAAAATGATTTCCAAACAGATACAGCAAGATCCAGCTGTTAAGAAATGAAAAGACGAGGAGTTTAAGCGAATGCTGCAATGTCACAATTCTAAGCGAACGTCGCAATGTAACGAGATTTATGGAAAGATATTTTCACGCAAAAACACAGAAACTATAGAGTCAATATACGAAAAACAGAACACAACATTTTATGTTATGGGATGTCATTGTACAAGCGGTTGTCATTTACGAGTTGGTATAATATTTAAGGGTACTGATGAATATGCAGTGATTTTGGCCAAATACCGAATTTAAGAAAATTATATTCAAGCAGAAAAGTTTTTTTCAGGATGATCCTCAGTCGATGCTGCCTGGTGCACGAGTTTGTTTACAACCCACTGCCGAGAATTTGAAAATTACTATCACCGGTTTAAAGTCTTTTACAATCAAATACTATCCACTGCGAGCAACTGTAAAATGAATTGTACCCGGCGCAGAGCACACACATCCCTGAAGTTATGTACTCCATTATTCGAAAACATAGATGAGTATATCTACGAAAACACAGCTGAGTATGTCTGTTAGAAAATACAATTTGTACATATATTAGAAGTTCGATGGCATTAGGGCGAAATCAAGGCAAAGGTATATGCCTTGGAAAACATGAACTCTGTGGCAGAACATGCCATTACGAATACTGTAAATCACATTTGCTCGCGTTACGTGTTGGTCCGGGTGCTTGACTTGACTTCGATGTGGTATTGGAGTAAAGTCTCCTAATTAGCTTTGCCGACCATGGGGATGTATTCGCGAGTATTATCGTGCACGCCGTCAAAGATCCGCCTGTGTAACAGCAGCGGAACCTATTGCGGAAATACCCAACTTTAACACCCCTGACGATGTTGATGAAAACGATACTGAAGTAAATGAAATAATAGCAAGGATTGAGGCAATTTCCGTTTCTAAGCCTTGTAAAGTAAAAATTCGTAAACAATTTATTGATGGAATTCACAATTAGACAAAGATTTCCCCTTTTATAACAGTATGCCGACTGTGAATCAACTAAGGCAATTCACGCAAGAGCGTGTGATACGAATACCAAGCCGTATGCGAAAAGCTGACATACTTGCATTATTAGAACCCGTATCTGAATCACAACCGCAACCGGTTACACCGGCAACACCAGCGTATGTTCGCGAACATGGCGCCCCCGTGTTTGAGTTACACAAGCGCAATGACAATTATGTAGATTACCGTGCGATTATTTCAAACACGTATGCGCCAAGCAAAGACATACAACTTTTATCGAATATGCACCCGGAAATGTATCAACGTTACAACGCTCTGACACCCCCAGTATTAGAAAGGATATTCTTGTCCATGCACATTTAACTATGCCGCTTCATCGCAAGTGATCAGTCAAGGATGGATTTAAAACCACGCCAAGGATATTAATGAAGCAATCGATACAGGTACTGAAAATATTCTCCACAATTTGGAAAAATGGACCAACACCGGTTCGGAATGGACTCTTGCCAGATGCACGTAAGTTCAACTGCATTTTTCCAAACATGCCATTTCGCGGTTCAAATTATATGCCAAAGTCAGACTATGTTCCGCCGCAGTCAGTGATAAATGTAAATACTATGACAATCGATGTTTTAAATGGGCGACTAGCCGCTACAATACTGGTAATATCTGAACGAACTTGATTTTGGCAACATTGAATTTTCGGTTCAGGTTACCAAGGCGATACTAAACAAGTTTGTAGAACTTAACCCCAGTATCGCCGTTAACGTGTTCGCTTGGGACAAAAGCTTTTATTCGCTTTCGCTATCCCACGCGTGCAAAACAAAATTTCGCATGGACGGACGGAGATTGATCTTCTGTTGATAAGCGGCATGAAAGGTTCAGAGTCGTTATCTCATTACGTATGGATAAAGAATCTTTCCCGATTGCTTAACCGACATAGCAAGCACACAGGCAAAAAGTTTCCATGCACACGTTGCTTGCATTCATTTAGCTCGCTATGGGGGAATGACGAGCATGACTTTTATTGTGGTGGAATCAGTGAAAAACCGCAGCATACGATTATGCCAGAACACGGCAAAAACATTTAGAAATTTACCGCAGTTCAGCACAAGCTGACGGTACCGTATATCATTTATGCGGACTTTGAATGTTTGGATGTTCCAGTGAGAACTGAGGGTTCCAGTGAGAACCGAGGGTCCAACGCCACCTCTGAGGTTCCGTCGAATACAATACAAGTAGCTGAACAAATCCCATGCGTGTTTTGCTACATTGTCCGATGCGATTGAGCAGTGGCGCAACCAATATTATATCGTGGCCAGAACTCGGTTGAGGTGTTTCTTAAATCGCTCGAGGTTATAGTGAAATGGATCCGCAAACAGCTTTATTCGCCCGAAGATATAAGCATGACCCGTGATGATATTGATAAGTTTTTCGCGGTCACCCATTGCTAGATTTGCAATGGTGCTTTCGGTTTCAATGATGCGAAAGTTCATGATCACTGTCATATCACTGGCGCGTACGGAGGATCCGCACACAATGCATGCAATCTGCGGTTGCAAATTAAACCAAACAAAATAAAAATGTATGTGGTGTTTCATAAACTGCGCGGTTATGATAGCCACGATAATTATGCAAGCAGTAGCAACAGCGTTAAATGCACCAATAAGCGTCATTCCCAAAACGATGGAAAAATACATGACGTTTACGGTGCGTCAATTGCAGTTTATTGATTCGCTGCAGTTTTTGAATTTCAGCTTGGACAAGCTAGTTAGCTACCTTGTGGCGGAAAGCTTTAAAATCACCCGTCCATATGGTACCACCACTGACAAGTTAAAGTTGATAACGCAAAAGGAGTGTACCCATACGAGTACATGAGTGGATGGGAAAAGTTTGCCGAAACTCAGTTGCCACCAATCGAGGGATTCCATTCGTCGTTGTCTCGCGAATATATTTCCACCAACGACTACGCACACACAAATGCGAAGTGTTCCCGCTCGCGGATGTTTTTGAAGCGTTTCGCGATACCGCCAAGAGAATACACAATCTCCACCTCGCGCACTACTTTTCGTTACCGGGAATGTCCTGGGATGCATTGCTGTTAATGACAAAAGTAGAGTTGGAACTGTTCACCGATATTGACCAGCATCTGTTTATCGTATTTGGGGCTGGATTTCAATGGTGAGTCATCGTCGCTTTCGCGCGAATAACCCAGACTGGGCAATGATGCAGCCCTTGCCTGTTGGTGGGTTTTCGTGGATAGATCCCACAGATGTGGACGTACAAACACGTGTACACGATCACGACAGCGACAGCGGCCACAGATACTTCTTTGAAGCTGACTTGGAGTACCCCGAATCGCTGTTTGTTCACCGCGAATGGATGTCCCCGTATCAGTGCGAGTTCGTGGATGAATCCGAACGCAAGTTTACCGAATGCACCAAACGTGTTCCAAGTCTTCGGCGGAAAACCAACTATGAAGTTCACGTACGATGCCTGCAGTTGTATCTGCGATTGGGAATACGTGTAAGCAAAATTCATTGGGTGCTTAGATTTAGCCAACACACTTGGATGGCTCCTTATATCTAGATGAATACGAATCTGCAAACAATGCTAAAAATTATTTTGAAAAAGAATTTTTCAAAGTAATGAACAGTTCCGTGTTTGGCAACACTATGGAAAATCTGCGGAAGTGAATTCGCGTTAACCTTGTCCGTGATACCGAACCGGACAAGCTTCGGAGGCTCATCGCTGACTCGGCATTTGAATCCCGAAAGATTTTCGATGGTGGGCTTATTGCCGTACATAGTAAAATATCAAAATTGAAGTTGAAAAAGCCTGTCTACGTTGGCGCGTCCGTGTTTGATCTTTCAAAGCTGCTCGTGTATGAGTTTTACCATGAGAAAAATTAAACCATTTGGGGGCTTTCCCGCGAATAGCTTTGTGTTTCCTCAGACGGTGGCGTCACCTGGAATGTTGTTGGACTTCCCACTGGCGTGTACGAGTTTGTATCAATCAATGAAGAGATCCGACAAAGGATCACATTGTTGACCAAACGCGATTCTAAAAGTTTTAAACACGAACATGACCCTACACTCAGCTCTGCAATCTCGATCTAATCTCCAACGTAGGCGGTTGATATTGCACAGTCATCGTTGAGAACGGTTCTCGGTTGGCGTGAAGATATTAATTCGATTCCTGAGGACCAACCAATTCTGCGTGCAGGACCTGACGGTACCGGTTACAATATCGCGCCAGATATTGTCAGGATCACAACCACGGCTCAGGTTAATATGACCTGTGACGCCATCAGTGGCAGTTATGAAGCCTCAACCTCGACAACACATGCGTAGCATGGTTATACATTATTTGGGTTTTCTCCGACTGAGACCCCCAGTGATCTGATAACGATTACTCCCGCGACGCTTTTGTATCTTCCATCATATAATGGTCGGTTGACGCATATGCCTTTTACCCTTGTGGACCAGGTCGATACAGCTGTACATTAGAGATCGACCTGATCAAATATAATGACAGTCGTACGTAGACGTGTGATACCAGTGCGTGTTGTAAACTCGAGAAAACCCATTTACATGGCTTATTACGGAAATGGTCTTGGCGATGTTTTCCAGGGATTGATAACAGGTGCACCAAAAGTGCTCGCGGCCTTGCCTTCACGCACTGCGCCAATTGCTAACCAAGTTGCAATGCGAGTCGTTGATAGCATCAAAAACGTTGCTGCGGATCGGTTGAAAACTCTAGGTTTACAAGCGGTTCAGTCGATTTGAAATCGACTACGACGATTAATGAATCAAGCACCACCAAAAGCGGTTACCAACAACAGCAACAATGCTAACTCCTGTTAGTAAAATCATCAACGAAGCCGTTCAACAACATCTAGCTGATTCAGTGATTACAAATCTGGCAATGGGAAGCGGATTACGGTTGTCGGACAAAAGGTATTAGACAAAACCAGTGATGTATAAGTCGAAAGTAAACGTTTCACAATTACAAAAATCAAAGATGCACCCGATCCCGCCTGGGACATGGACGTGCCTATGATGGTAGATCGGAGCACCAAAGATTTCAGTAGTATTCGTACCCGGCTAGGGACCACAGGCCATTATAAATAGAATTGCATGTGCAGGACACATCTTGGTATTTTCTTCCATGTGAGGCCTTCTTGGAAATTGAGGGACAACTTGTACAGGCCAACAATAACCCTTATCCCACCGGTGCCAAGGTTGGATTTGTTAACAATGGCATCATTGCGTTGTTCGACAGCGCACGTTATTCCATCGACGGAAAGGAAATTGAATCAATTCTCGACAACGTTGACATTGCCACAACAATGCTCGGACTCGTCAGATACAGCTACGATTACGGAAGATCTGCTGGCCCGTCTATGGTGTTTCATAAGGACTCAAACGAACATGCAGATCATACCCCGTATACCCAGCATCAACTTGACCCAGCTGCTTTCATTAACCAGCAACCTGCTAGTATGTCTGCCAGACCAGGTGCTGGTGGTACCACTATACAAAGTACAAACCCGAATTTAAACCTTGGCTTTGCACAGCGTCGACAAAAGTTTCATGGAGCTAAATTATCGTTTTCGTTTGCGATTCCTCTCAGTCATATATTTGGATTTTGTAGACATATTCGCAAGGATATTTTTGGAGTCAAACACGGAGTCATTTTAACCCGTAAAGGTACCAACAACGATGCAATTTGGCATGACCCTAGCGTCGCTGCTGGTCAAGTTGTGTTGTCAACATTAACATTGTGGATGCCTGCGCTAATTCCTTCAATGAGCACATAATCGCGTTTTTTGTCGTTTATGGGGTCTGGAACCGCGTCAACGTTGTCGTTTCTCACACTCACCACAGACTTAAAAACAGACATTACTACTCGGGCAGTTTACATGGCAAACAAGCACCCAACATGCCATCAACGCACCAAAACACGTGTGGCGTTTCAAGATTCAACTCGGGCTAACGATCAAACCCGTAGTGCGCTGATATTTGACCGGCTAGGAGTGTCTGAAGTTTCTCTACGGTTAAACGTTAATCAGGAACCCACCGAAGAAATTTTGCTTAGCTTTGCAGACAATCAACTCTCACGTGTATATCACAAGCTGTGGTCGTTCATGGACCGGCATCAAAACATTGACACAGGTCTGCAGATTTCCCAGCACGACTTTCGTACGTTTTACCCGATTTATTATTTTTCATTGGAACACCTGGACCTGTTCAGGCAGTCCGTGGTCGACATGTTCTTTCATGCACGTGTTACTGATCTGGCTGGTTTCCCAAATATTCACAATTACAGATGCATTGCTGTGATCCTCTCCTACAAGTTTTTGTTGTTGGAGGGCGCAGGTGGCAGAATGAGGGTCCTTGGCAGACCTGTAGAAAACTCATAGTTGGTTTCTCAAAATTCGTAGTTGAACCTGTTACTTTGTAAATAATAATGTCCTATCACGAAGTAAAAGTTGACATTAGCCCACGGCAGCTTGTGAAAATCAATAGCGCAATACGAAACGATTGTGGGGTCACATTGGGGCTTTCTCTGGCAAAGTTAACTGGAAATGTCCCCGCGTGGTTAACCCAAACGCAACTTAAATCAGCCTAATGTGGTAAAACGAAAGAACACCTCGGTGACATTAGCGTTATCGAAGTCAGAGGTGGCACAGATGCAAAAGACAGTGGAAATATTGACATTCCTCGCGGTGATTCCAGCATTGTTAGCGGCTGCGTCTCCGGCGGTTGCAAAAGCAAGATGTTATTGTGAGGCTGCGAGGCGCTGTCGCGTAAAACCTGGCAGCGATCACTGAAAACGGAGGAATCAGATACTCTGGTACGTTGATTGGTCTTTATCAAAAACAATGTTGACGATGCTGCTGCTACAACGAAATAATATGTGGATGAACAGATCGCAGACGTACCTTTGCCACCAAGCGTATTAACTTCATGGGGTGAATACAGTAAATTATTAACCAAAGAAGGAGAGAAAAAAAAAACAGTCTTGCAATTGAAAGTGGTTTTGATAAGCCTAACTCTAATATCTTAAAAGTGCGCGAGTCCGGATCATACTTACTTTTTTTTATCATAACCGGAAATAATGGTGGGTGGTATCAAATAGCTATGTTGATAAATGATCCGGTGCTTTCTGGTTTGCTACAGAAATGACATGTCATCAAACTCAATGGTGTTCGTTACGACTTTTTCACATTTGCAGGATCAACATCATTAATCGCCGGAGATGAAATTCAGTTCATATTAATGAACACCCATCCAAACGGGTTCTTAACCGTCTTTGGTGTTTGTGTTTAATATTAGATTTACATATAAATAATGGATTCTGACCGCGGTGATTAGGTTCTGGAATTTACGGACGGGGTGTTGGATCGGCTAACCAGTGATGCCAATATCGATAGTGATTTCGTTCCACTTGTCCACGAATATCTGCTTCAAAATAATGTTACCAGATCCTTGTATACACTCAAATATAATTTTGTTAAGGGTCAAATAGAAATCAACCGTTGGGACCACCTGCCTGATGCACCAATACCAACTCGAAGCCAGCTTGGAATCATTGCATTGAAAATACCTAATCGTTGGCTGCACCGCCAAGCGTTAAAACATCCAGGGATTGTTTCTACAACGGTGAAGTAATATTCAGAGGTGAAATTCCTCAACGAATATGTTAAACCGACATTTACTCAAACAAGAAAAGAAAATCTCAACTGTTATTCAACAAGAAAGCACTTGTCCGTGTAACAATTCTTGGGCGAAAACGAGTACAATCAATCAGTCTGGTTCTAAGTGAACGTGGCGTCGTACCCCCAGAACGCACAATTGCTGGAGATTTAAGTATTCCTCGGGAAGATATTTTCTATAATTATATGACAGTTGTACCAGTAACAAAGGGTAATTGGTTAGAAATGCGTGTTGCACCTGAGCAAGGCATGGTTGTCGAGCAATTGTACTACGCAATTGTATAATTAACAGAAAAATTATAATGGACCCTCAATGTTACCGACGTGAAAAAATAATCGAAGTGGAAATGCAACTGCGAGATGAAATCATTAAGAGAACCGCGCTGCTCACGAAATACAAACGCGTGTGTGTGGTCGTTGATGCTATTGATGCTGGGTGTTGTTGGAATCACAGCCACTATTATAGGTGCACCAATAGGGATTGTTGTTGGAGCCATATCAATAGTGACCGGTGTCACGGGTGGTGTAGCAAAATAATTGCGATACGGCTGCATTCGCGAATACGTACCTATTCAGAACTTCTCGCAGCGGCACAAAGTAGTCTTAATATAATTAGTAAATTATACTCGATTGCTATCGAAGATAAAATCATTAGCGCGGCCGAGTTCGAGACTGTGTTGGCGGAAATGGAAAACCACAGGCAACTCCAGGCACAGATACGCAACCGCGTTGTGGATTTGCAGACAGTCGAGTAACTATTTGTGTAACCGCCCGCACACATGTGCGATTACATTTTGCAAACCTGTCCGCGCGTGTGCTAATAATTGACGATCGCGATACAAATACTAATAGCCATAGAGGCTGGTATAAAAGGCGCTGACAGATGTCAGTAAACCCATCCGTGCATGTGCTAATAATTGACGATCGCAATACAAATAATAATAGCCAGCGAGTCTGGTATAAAAGGCTCTGACAGATGTCAGTCAAACAAATCCAAAATATACAAACTATCTCTATTTTTGGTGGAGGAAGAACCCGGGAAGAAGCACCGACCCATGGGAAGCTACTGGCAAGTTTTCTCAAATACCCATCAGATGTGAGTGATCTATAAAGGCGATTGCCTTATGCCACTAGGCCACAAATCAGACCAGGATAAATTCTGAATAATTCGCCTGTCGGGAGGGCGAGAAATATTTAGTCAAAATTCCCCAAAAGCCTCTTCATTCAATCACTTACCTCAACTTGGCCTTCAGCGGGCTTCCAAGAACCGGTTTCACAGCCTGAATAGCGGACGAGCTCCGATTATCTCGGGATAAAGTGAACACAACCAAATACCAAACATTAACTTCTTCAAAACCTGATGCCGCTACCGTAAAAATTGTGTCATTTGACGGCAAACCTAAACCAGTACAATTGTGTATGTTACCAAAGTAGGAGGAAATGGGAAAGTTTTTGATGTAAGCGTCAATCAAAACGTCGTCTGCTTCTGTTTGGTAGCATTCCCATGATGTTTTGAGAGGAAGAATGGTAACTGAAGGAAAGGTCACTGGGTCTTGGGAAGAAGATGCGTCGAATTGGTGCGTTTCGGTCTGGTCAAACTCAATTTGTGCCCCAGCTTCAATGATGGCCAAAATATCCGGGAGTAAAAATTCAACGTATAGAAAGTCTGTCCACTTCCGTCTTGCATTTTCTAGAGGGATGTCACCAGTTTGAAAGAAAACAGCAGTGAGACTTAAGCGATACAAACCCGGATCGACCGTCTGCTTTAATAGCCTGGCAACTGTTGAATTTTGAAGGTTCACTAGATAAGGTATCAGCGTCCCTGATGGACCGAACTTGTCCATCGTCCATATCAGATCAGGTTGCGTCTTTTCACACAAAGCTTTGGGTGTAACTTTTGCTATTACCTGCAGTTTAATCGTAAAGTATGAACATATATGTGTAAACCTTTCTTTATATCAATATTCGCCCTCAGTTTTGATCTATCTATCCGTCTCTGTTTGTCTATCTATCTGTATGTATGTATGTAAACATTTCCTTATCTCAGCATATCGCGCTTTTTATTTATATTTCTATTTGTCTCTATTTGACTTCCCGTCTATTGATCAACCTGTTTTTTAATATATAACTACAGTCTTATCATATGCATCTCTGTAGCTCTCCGTATATCCATGTTTGCATAAAACGAGAGCGAATTTGAAGCAAATACATTTTCTCTATGCTAAATTCTAACTTAACCATACAAGTTTTACAAGATACAGTAATATTTTATCGTACATTCAAATACTTTGGGCTTACCTCGGTTGTTTTCGTGACGCAGGTTTTAAGTGGGGTTGACGGATCCTTGAAGGCAGCATCAAAGAACTGGGTTGAATATGCGCAATGGTAAAAATCTATTGGTCCAATTTTCAAAACTTCTTCGATAAAGCTGAGTGGGTTGCTTAGATTGAAGTAGACATCATACACCTCACGAGTGTCAGGAAAAGCAGTCATCGGCACATATACCACAGCAAAATCTTTTAACATGAAACTGATTGTAAATTCTGACATTGGGGCAGAAAAACTCAGAATGAAGTCCGTGCCATACAAAAGATCTATCGTAAAACACAGTGATTGATTGATCAATCCTTCTTGTAACGTTAGTTTGTTTACGATGATTAAGTTTCCGACGTAACCTTTCCAGATTTGAGTGGAAATATTTTCTGCAGAGTGGCTGTCAATATAAATATCATAGTAACCCGCTTTATTATATGAATAGCCAACCGTATCTCCATTTTGTAGAGAAACTGCAACAGCTGTATCATCCACGAAATAGATGATTCTCAGATTTTGGTCCGTGTCCTCGATGGCGGTTACATTTGCAAGGAGGTCTTTTCCTGGAACGTCAACGGCACATCTGTACGAGAAAATGCCTGTTTGGAAAGAAAAAGGGATTCCATCTTCAGGAATGACTCCTTATATTTCGAAAAAGTAAGTTCAGTAGTATTATAATGCTCTATGTTACGTTGCTAAGAGACTCTACAGTGTATGACCAAATACTCTCTTGAAAGACAAGCATTAATTGCTATTGAAGTAATGTTTGGTAGTTTCAAAACGCTGCATATATTTTCATCAAAAACCGAACATTCAAATATTTTAAGCCGATTGTTCCATGTTATAAATAGCTTACTTTTGACCGGTACGGACTGAATTTCACCATTAGAACTTAAGTTTGGACTTATAACTTAAATATAAAATCTACCAATCTGATTGACGGAAATTGAAGTCTGACTTAAACTTCACCCATAATATGTGTCAACTTAAAATGAAAACTGTAAGAAATGTTAGTGACATTTGGTCCAGGTATTATTGTGAAGTGGCCTTGATGCTGAAGAAATTGAAAATCCAATTTAGTATTGACATTGGGTAAGCGACCACTCATCCCTGCCCATACTGGAACCAGCTGGTTTGACGCGTGTGATATTTGATATCAGCTGTATTATAGAAATTGCACGGGGTACTTGATAACATGTGTATTTATTGTTATATAATTCTTGTTTGTAAATAAAATTCGTAAATAAATTAATTCAGGATCTAATTGAACATATAAGACGAACGATTATGCACGATTTGTATTGCGCAAACATTAGCAGGACCACTCTTTGAACCTTTCTTTAGTGCTCCGACAAACGTTTGCACACTGCAAACAATATATGATTCGTATATACATTTTTTTAAACATCTGGAGCATAGCGATTGAGAGAACTCTCCCCAAAACAATCTGGGATCGATAAACAAAGCAGAACTATCACCTCGGCTTACATCATCAATGATTTCCACTTTTGCATTCGACTGCATTGAAAGTATTACATTTAGCGTGTCGTTGTTCTATTTGCTATTATTTAAGGTATTCATGCCTTTGGTGTTAATTGCTTATTTTTAAAATATGTATGTAAACTTCCTATTCTCATGCGTGTATTTTGACCTTCTCTTGCTTTTGTATCATCTAAAACTAGCACTGTTCATTTTTGGATTTTAGAGTCATGAAAGTGTACCAGACTATAAGTGAGACTGCCATATAGTGAGACCGCCTTATAGTGAGACCGCCTTAGAGTGAGATATGTTACAAAAATATTGCGCTATAATGGAATATGTTGTACACAAAACGACAAATACTGGAGTATTTGACGTGAAACCGCATTACAATTGTTCATCCAAGAGCTCAAATGAAATAAAATGAATAAGGTATCAATGGTAAGTCACAATTATTTAAATTTTAAAAAGATCAATGCAAATGACATATCTCCATGTTATTACCCCAAATTTAATTTACGAAAAGAAAGACAAATCAGTACTTCTTACAAACAAGTATCTCCTTTTATTACTTACCTTCAATTAATAGTAGATTGTACACACAGTATACAAACACCTTATCATACATTGTAAGGCAATTTGTCGGTACACCATTCATAGCGTCAGACGTGTACCGCGAAGCAGAGAAGTCTGTTGAGACGCAAATATAAGTTAAACAGTTTCTACTAATGAACAGTTCGATTACACTTGTATTGATTGATTTTAAAATCTGGTCATAAATGTTTACTAATACAGTGTAACTTGAGACAATACGTAGAATTTATCATGTATTATTAACAAAGATATATATGATTATTTTTCTCTGGAAGTAACGCTTACTGAATATTTGTAATATAAGCGGACAAATTTAACGTATTAAATTTCCAAAAAACAAATGGACAACGACCAAAATCGATTCACCACACAGATGTTGAAGCTTATGTTCTTGAAGGCAACGCAAATATTGAAATGTCAGCCACATTTCCACCTAATGTCGTAATTACTGAAGACTGAGTGGTATTAGCGGAAAGCTGAGATATGCACACTTAGCGGAGGAAATGTCAAAATGACATAGTTTATTTATTTTACTTAAATGCCGAATTACTTATCAAGAAATCTACTCATAATTATTTTGATTTACATACGTGACACTAGAATCATGATACCTTTTTAGCTGAAGACATTTAAGCACGTCATCTTTCCATTTTAGAAAGCAGCCAATAGGAGTGGGGTACGGAATCTGAACCGGTGTAATTGCAAATCATATTCCATAGACATTTTAATTTGACCTTACCCTTTCTTTAGAATCATATGCAATCACGAGACCTGTAATTTCTACCTTTCTTTTCATATTTGCAAATTGAGTAATTACCCCTTTAATGCCCCCTCCCCCGGTCAATATTGACAACGCAAGAAGAAAGTGGTGGTCAACTTTCTTTGTATGTATGTATGTATGTATGTATGTATGTATGTATGTATGTATGTATGTATGTATGTATGTATGTATGTATGTATGTATGTATGTATGTATGTATGTATGTATGTAAGCAAACTATTTATGATATTTATATTGTGCAACCAGTTCTGAGAACTTGAATATTTAACACCCTATAGGCAGATGTTTGTAATGGCGTACCTAATAAGGTTGAGGAAAGAGTACCATAGAAAATTATCGATAGTTAGTTGTGTCCTTCCTGAAGATTAAATCCGGGACCGCAGAGATTGAAAACGATAAATGTAATGAATTGGTAAAGAGTTCTTAGATAGATAGATAGATAGATAGACAGATAGATAGATAGATAGATAGATAGATAGATAGATAGATAGATAGATAGATAGATAGATAGATAGATAGATAGATTGATTGATAGATTTTTCCATTAATATTTAAAATTAACATTTGCTCCTTTGTTATGCTTTAAAAATTAAACGACCATTGTTCCTGAAATCCATCACGTATGGTACATCCTCATAAAGTGTAATGGTGTCATCGCGAGAGATCGAACCTAGTATCTAGAAGGTTCACGGGTACGCTATCCTTAAAATCTTTTGATGCGTCTCTTCATCAACATTACTTTCCACGTTTGTTAAGGAATGACAGGATATCCTCTATACTGAGATTGCTTAGCTCGTCTTTCGCAAGATTTTTTATCCCCATGGTCACATGATCAGTACCTGTGAGATTTTGTCTTATTTGCGTTAATCTGTGCACATGAATAGTCGTATTGACGTTAACTATGTACAACTATTAACGATCTTTTCTTAAACAAGTAGTACTACATCATATTGATTTTCTTGAAATCTGTCAAGAAAAAAAGTAGCACAAACTAAGTCATCGCAAATACGGACAGGTTCTGATAACTTCTGGTGCTTTGAACAGTTTAAAAGATTAGCTCTTGCCAGAGCAATGGGTGTGCCGTTACTCACTAGCATATTAATTTCTTTTTCATTTTTTTTATTTTTTTATTTTTACTTTATTTGCTTTTCTTTTCTTCTATTTTTAAATTTCTTTTACTTTTTTCTTCCTTTCTTTCTATTTTCTCCTTTTCCCTTCTTTTCTTCTTGATATCACAATGTTATTATATACTAGTGAGCTGACAGTATATTTTAAGCAAATCAGTTGAAAATAGCATACAGAATGGTACATATAAATAGGGTTCGCAAGATCACTACACCAGCTTAAACCACTCTAATCTGGTTTAAGCCAGGCAGCCATTTTGCAATTTAAAATCTCGTATCCCTATACGAGAAAACGTCTTAAAAAACAAAAATAACCCTATACCCCTTGGTCATAGTTTAAATTAGTGCTGTCTTTGAAATCTATACATGTCACGCGCTATTGGCCTTCGTTGCTTAATACACCATTAGTGACGTATCATATTTTCCAGATACTTTCTGCTTGATACTAGACATTGCAATAAGATTTATGCCCACACTTTAGTCATTCAATCATGTGTTTTTGTCTATATGGCTTCAAATGAACACAGTAAAAACTATATGTTGTAATTAGGTCTGAGAGAGTAGAATGTCTTGATTACAGCTGCGGATTCAGTTGTTTACGCACAACCACTACCACCATCTAAAAAATAAAAATAATAAATAAATAAAATTACAAATAAAACATATTTCTGCATTGAGCCCCTGGATTACATTATGGTAATTTCTTATAGGTAAAAATATGTACTAGACTGCCACTAGAACAACAGATTTTTTGAATTTTTGTTTTTAGTTTCTAAAACTTTACTCGAAATTGACTTAATCCAAGACATTTCAAAGCTAGTTTAAAAAAGAGAAGAAAAAAAAAGCACGAAAAAAAAAACGTAAATGTACAGGAGAGCACATGCACAAATATCTTCAGATCATGTTGGACGTGTATTAAAAAAATAGTGTCACTGATGTGACGGATGAGAAACCTCAACTTAAAAAATATTTAAGAGGTCAATTAAAAAAATGATTGTAAATATTGTAAATATCTTGGATTTAGTCATTATAACTTTCCGGTTATGACAGCTCTCTGTTCAACGAGACACTTGTAAAATGGTATGTCGATTTTTTTCTTCATAGTGATGCAGTCATGGAAGAAGACAATGCCATTTCTGTATCTGTCATTAACTAACTGCGTAATTTATTCCGAAGAAATCGGGTCGTATTGGAGGCATGAGTTTTCAAATTTGTAATCCTGGTTACCACCTTCTATCACTTCTGATGTTTTTGCAAGTGTTATGTTTAATATAAAATGTCGAGAACAAGCGTAAGGATACAGCTGACAGTGATCTGTTATCATCTTAAAGTCTAATGCTATTCTAAACTTCTTTCTGTACACTGTGACCTATATAGCTTCAGTACCAGTATTTTGCGCATTACCTGCCCCTGATTGTAACTTTCTCAATTAATAATTCATAATCACTTGTTGAATTCCATTTGTCCTAACCAAAAAGAGGTAACCACAAATCCTTGTATGTCACTAAGATGTTGTAGTCATTCTTAGCGTTGAAATGGCTATATATGTAAAGTTTGCTTAGATTTAATGTTGTATGGAGTATATGTGATCAAGATGTGTAGGACTGAGGTACATAACTCTTTGTGGAATCTTTTCTTGCCTTTCAGGACGTATGTATTTACAGCACGTTGCCATGTATTGTACTGATAAAAGAGCTATTACATACAGAAACATCGGAGACATTAAAAAAAACTTGTGAGCAACATGCACACCAATACCTATGTCAACTGCACTAAATATGTAATCGTATTTTATTTGATCATAATACGGTTGGTAAAAATCATTATGTTTAGGTTGTCATGGTTTTTTAAGTTTTGCATTAGTTTCTAAGTGAGTAGAATCATATCGAGCAAAGACATCATCCATGTTTAAATACTGAGTCATTAAACCTTATTTTACCAATCTTTCATTCAAGTAGTCAAGCGTCTAAGCTATGTTTTCATTGAACTTTGCGGATTTTTCTCTGGAATTCTTCATTGTTTTTTATTATACCTAATGTTTATTTCATCAGATCCATTAGGCACAGATAACTTGAGCAGATACTTACTTCCTGTAAATGCTAGACCGTTATCGATCAATCCTTCTATAATTACAGCTGGTGTGGCCTGCATGATAATATTATTTATTCGTATTTAAAAATGATCTTAATGTTATCAAGCATTCTCCTGTAAGATCCAGTGATATCACTTTCCGCTCTGTTTGATGTATATTTGTAATTCTCTCTTTCTCTCTCTCTCTCTCTCTCTCTCTCTCTCTCTCTCTCTCTCTCTCTCTCTCTCTCTCTCTCTCTATATATATATATATATATATATATATATATATATATATATATATATATATACATATATATATATATATATATATATATATATATATATATAAACGAATTGTATCACAATTGGCAACATACACATTTCAAACAATCAGCCCGATATTTGTCTTTATTTGGAATGATATTTCGCCGTCAGTATGTATTGTGTGTAAAACCCAATACTGCTAACCAATGTCTGGGGTACATTTTCAGACTTAAAAATATCCAACAGCCCTTTTGGTTCTTCATTGGCAACATAAATACAATTAGGCCCCAATAGTATTCTTTTAAAAAAAAAAAGAAAAATCCCCCCTCCCCTTTTCTGATATGCAGTTGATTTAATACCACCTCGATAGTCCTGACTTGGTTCAATGCAAAATCCATAAAGATATATATATATATATATATATATATATATATATATATATATATATATATATATATATATATATATATATATATATATGATTTAATATATATATATATATATATATATATATATATATATATATATATATATATATATATATATATATATAAACAACGTAATATTATTTACACCTATTTACGTGTTCAACTGAGTTTTGATTGTCTCTATATTTTGGTTTATTTTGGTTTTAAATATATCAGTTCTACATCTTAATGCGATAACGTTTTGATCTAGTTCAAAGCATCTGTTTCTGTTACAAACGTTTGTTCTAAATCAAATAATGTTTTTTTAAAAAGTTTCATCTTTTTGTCAATTTCGTCAATACTACCTAGCACCACACGGATAGTATTACCAACTTCTCGTTCAACATAGTATCTCGTATTTGTTTTAGATTGTTAAACCTCTGCATGCAACTTATTACAGTAAATGCAGCATATGTTATTGTTTTGATATTACCACTTTAATAGGAAATAGATAAATTATACGTTGTTTTAATGATCGTGCTTTCATTTATATTTATTTTGTCTTTGACATGGTCAATCTTTTTTGTATATCTCTGTTGAACCATTCTTTTTTTTTTTTTTTACATTTTTACAGCGCCGACAGAGTATTTGTGTTGGGAGTAATTTTTGTGCTAAAAGCATTTATTACCTTTTTAATTTCTTGGTCGTGTTGTTAGATTTTATTATTCAAGTCTTTCAATAATTGTTCCAACTGCGCTTGTAAAGTACCGTGCTCTTCAGTATATTTTTAATTACCCCGATATCACTCCCTTAAGCAAATGTCTCTGTGTTTTTCCTCTGCTCGATCGGTTGTGTATGTTGTCTAACATTAGTTAAGCATCTACTCTTAGTTTTAATGTTTGCAAGACATGTACGGTATTGACTCTCTGTCTGAACAATTGTTGTTCATCTAAAATCTGTTTTCTGTTCTCCTCAATCTCTTTTTGTAATTTGAGGTGGGGGGGGGGAGTTAGAGCTCCTTCAGTCCCACTCTGTTGAATATATGTTAATTTATTGTCAACTTGTTCTCTCCTTGTGTTGATATCTTTCAAATTGTTATCATCCAAAGTCTTGCCTGTTTGTGCATCAGCTAGTTTTTGTACAACATTTTATTAACTACATCAAATTTTTGTGACGGATCTGCTAGATTGGTAATAGTGTTATTGTTGACACTGCTTTAAATCAATGTTAATTATTTGACATAGTGTAACATCTTTCTCCTTGTTTTGTCTCAATATTAAAAGGAAAACTAAAGTTACTATGACCTCTTAAAGATATTGAAATTTCTGTCATTTGTTTAGAGATAAAACCTGCGTCGCCGAAGGTGTGCTGAAGGCACAGAGAGACGAAGTGTCCAGCGATATGTCCGTGAAGGAGAACACCTTCGGTGCACGTCATCATGCTATGCATGAGCTACTCTAAATACTTTACCTGAAAAATATACCTTACAGGCATACCGTGAAAATCTGTTACTTTAAATCTTCATCCTTTATTTTGATATTGAATATTTTAATAGAACCCTTCTGTAATTGCTAGTAATGGCCACTGAGAATGTGTGCAACAAATTCACCATGAAAAATATTTTAACCGGCAAAGACTAAAAAAATAGAATAGTTAGCATTGAAGTGTGTGTGTGTGTGTGTTATTGATTTGATTGAGATATCTGTAAATGTTTAGGTTTCAAAACCCAACAATCTATCTTGGATTCAACAGATACCTGTATATATATTTGACTATTGCATCCTTACAATTTTGAGTTGAGGTTGGTGATATACACCTTGTAATTGTTACTTAGTTACAATTTTGAGTTGAGGTTGGAGATATACACCGTGTAATTGTTACTTAGTTACAATTTTGAGTTGAGGTTGGTGATATACACCGTGTAATTGTTACTTAGTTACAATTTTGAGTTGAGGTTGGTGATATACACCGTGTAATTGTTACTTAGAGTAATTACACTTTTGAGCTGTGTTTCAAACTTTCAACATCTATGCTTTCTTTGTTGTCACCATTTGCAGCCATTCCCTCCTTGATTTTATTCATGTACATTTCGCGGTTGTAATAACCATAAGGGATTAAAACAGTCCTTGTTTTAATCCTGGTCATGTATGTAATAGAAGATATTGTTTTGAGTTAATCGAAAATTGTGTAATACGCCCCCCTCCAACACACACACACACACACACACACACACACACACACACACACACACATCTATTCCCTAAGACTGTATTGATAGTTCACCGTTTCTGCTATTAATTTGATTTGTAGAAAAAATTATTTCTGTCTCAGGGAGTGAGTCTATTGTAATGTAACTCTCCATTTAGTAAGTAACAATTTTCTCAGATAAAAATACATGTGCTGTGAGGTAGTCTATTGTAAACTGTCTTAAAGAGACTGTAATGTAAACTGGCTTAAAGAGACTGCAATGTAAACTGGCTTAAAGAAACTGCAATTCATCAGCTTTACAGTTTTTTTCAATATCCATTGTTGAATGGGGACAAATTTCGTTTAATTTCTTTCACCTAGTGTTCTTTCGGCATCTTAGAGTTTTGTCGACTCTTGTTGCTTTTTGTGTGTTTTTTGTGTTTTTTCATTGAATGTTTTCCAAGTTGTCTACCAAGTTCAGTTTTACGTGGGTCTTTTAGTTTGTGATGTAACCTTCTTTGGTGATTTTTCAGCCTTATTTTTATTTCATTTTTGTGTACGTTATGTCCCATTTAATTTACAAGGAAATCTGTAAGTTAGATCAACATAAATCTTAATCTGAGCAAAGGTAAATTGTAAGATGAGTAACAAGTTGACGTTGAATAGTGAAAAATAAATTGGAAAGCAACTGGGTACATAAAAATAATGGATACAAAGAAGTGTCCTCTGTGTGGAAAAGTTAAAAATAAATTGGAAAACAATTGGGTACATACAAATAATGGATACAAAGAAGTGTCCTCTGTGTGGAAAAAAAATAAATTATTTGAGTATAACAAAACTTTTCCATATTACAAGCCTTATCAAAAAAGAATATCTAAAATAATTGTATAATAACAAAAACGAGTACAAAAAAGATTACCCCAAAAAGTCGTATAATGAAACCAAAGAGAACAACAAATACATGAAACAAAAATACCACAATGGAGAAAACTTTATTTAATTACCACGACAAGCACTAGCAAAATCCTAGGTGAGGTTAAAGGCTCAGCTGATTCAACAACAAAGCAACCAGTACACATTTTATTATCAAGCATTTTTAAAAAAAATTTCAGATTCATTATTTTCTTTTGACTTTTTAAAATTAATAATAGCTAAAATTCAGTTTAGTGTCAGATACCATTGAATGTCATATAGTCATCTTTCAGTTCATTTTGTAAACCAAGTTGTCGATTGGAAGAAATCTCTTAATCAATGATGTCCATATAAATTATTGTCTTCTTAAGTTATTTTTCATCAATGTTTTACATTTCCTTTTCAGTTAAATTTTACTGCTTGTTTAATTCGTGTTTAAACTCTTCAGTTTCTGTAGAAAAAGAGTTATTGAGTTCCAGTTTGTACATTTCCAATTCTGGAGATATGGGGTTATTACTATTGTTATATTCGATAAATCCCAATTAAATTTTCAGTTGGATGTGCTTCGCTTCCATACTTCACATCTCCGACACAACACGATTTTTGACCATTTTGTTATTTAAAAAACTCCAAAATGGCAGAGGATGGTGATAATTATGACTATTCATTTGAAAATTCTTGGTATGAAGATGATAACGATGATGTATTAGATGCACAAGATCAAATTCAGGTTGATGATATTGTAAATCTCGCTAATGAATCAGGCAAAAGCTGCTCTAAGTGAAGGTACTAGTGTTTCACACCAAGTTTTTGACTAGTTTAAAGATGACATAAAGAAAGGACTTGGAATGTAATTGGAAAGAAAGAACTTTAGAATAAGAAAACAAACACTCTATTATGTAAAACCAGATGGTAATGCAGTTCAAATCTCAAGGAAAGGAGACATCAAAACAATGCCAACACTAAGCACCATTGCAGTCCAGACTGGAAAGGAGTTGTTGACTTCATTCAGTTGGACAAAACAAGGTGATAAATGGTCATGTCCTATTGATACATTGCAATCTAAATATCTTTAAGAACCAATTGTTTTTCACAGACAACCAATAAATGTACCCAAGAAAACAGAGACACAAACAACAAATAGCAAGAAAATGTTTGATAAGGAGTTCAGACAGCTGAGACAGTAATTGACAAATACCATGGAAAAATTAAAAGTTGACATATTCCACCTGCAATGAAAAGATTGTTCACTAAACAAGATGAAAGAGAATTAAGTGGTTATGTAAGTGCTATGGTAGTTGTCAATTCGAAAATATAGTCTATGATATTTGATGTTGAAATGTTTGACAAACTTATTGAGGACATAAAAAGAAACCAGCAAGGAATCAGATGCAACCAAACAAGGTTAAATTGCAAGAACTATTTGAAAGTGTTGAAATTAAAAGAGTGCAATTAGCTATAGATTTGACAAAGTTGGAGAGAAATTGTAGAGAAAATATTGACAGGATTAATAAAAAAGTTAATTTAGCTAACTCTAAATATGTGCACAAGTATCTGTTGAATCCAAGATAGATTGTAGGGTTTTGAAACCTAAACATTTATACAGATATCTCAATCAAATCAATAACACACACACACACAGACACACACACACACACACATTATATTACTTGTGGCATTAGTGACTTTGTTATTTGCATTGTTGATAAAGGATATAGGAACAGTATGTAATAGGATAAAAAAAAATCATAACCTATTTCAAAAAGTAATCTAAAGCATCTCCTGAAACCATTTGTATAAATATAAGTGGCTTATTATTTTACGGTCAGACTTAGTCTGCTCTCTGCAATCAATATTGTTTCTTGTGGATTCTAAATAGTCAGGTGTCCTTTGAACATCCGAGTATTGGATAGCAAACATTTCTTAATGTACTGTCACAGATTGCTATCATCCTTTGAAATACCATCCTTTGTTATTTCTTAATGTACTGTCACAGATTGCTATCATCCTTTGAAATACCATCCTTTGTTATTTCTTAATGTACTGTCACAGATTGCTATCATCCTTTGAAATACCATCCTTTGTTATTTCTTAATGTACTGTCACAGATTGCTATCATCCTTTGAAATACCATCCTTTGTTATTTCTTAATGAACTGTCACAAATTGCTATCATCCTTTGAAATACCATCCTTTGTTATTTCTTAATGTACTGTCACAGATTGCTATCATCCTTTGAAATACCATCCTTTGTTATTTCTTAATGTACTGTCACAGATTGCTATCATCCTTTGAAATACCATACTTTGTTATTTCTTAATGTATTGTCACAGATTGCTATCATCCTTTGAAATATTCTTAATGCACTGTCACAGATTGCTATCATACTTGAAATATTCTCAATGTACTGTCACAGATTGCTATCATCCTTTGAAATATTCAAAATGTACTGTCACAAATTGCTATCATCCTTTGAAATACCATCCTTTGTTATTTCTTAATGTACTGTCACAAATTGCTATCATCCTTTGAAATACCATCCTTTGTTATTTCTTAATGTACTGTCACAGATTGCTATCATCCTTTGAAATACCATCCTTTGTTATTTCTTAATGTACTGTCACATTTTGCTATCATCCTTTGAAATATTCCTAATGTACTGTTACAGATTGCTATCATCCTTTGAAATACCATACTTTGTTATTTCTTAATGTACTGTCACAGATTGTTATCATCCTTTGAAATATTCTTAATGTACTGTCACAGATTGCTATCATCCTTTTGAAATACCATCCTTTGTTATTTCTTAATGTACTGTCACAGATTGCTATCATCCTTTGAAATATTCTTAATGTACTGTCACAGATTGCTATCATCCTTTGAAATACCATCCTTTGTTATTTCTTAATGTACTGTCACAGATTGCTATCATCCTTTGAAATACCATACTTTGTTATTTCTTAATGTACTGTCACAGATTGCTATCATCCTTTGAAATACCATCCTTTGTTATTTCTTAATGTACTGTCACAGATTGCTATCATCCTTTGAAATACCATCCTTTGTTATTTCTTAATGTACTGTCACAGATGGCTATCATCCTTTGAAATACCATCCTTTGTTATTTCTTAATGTACTGTCACAGATTGCTATCATCCTTTGAAATACCATCCTTTGTTATTTCTTAATGTACTGTCACATTTTGCTATCATCCTTTGAAATATTCTTAATGTACTGTCACAGATTGCTATCATCCTTTGAAATACCATCCTTTGTTATTTCTTAATGTACTGTCACAGATTGCTATCATCCTTTGAAATACCATCCTTTGTTATTTCTTAATGTACTGTCACAGATTGCTATCATCCTTTGAAATACCATCCTTTGTTATTTCTTAATGTACTGTCACAGATTGCTATCATCCTTAGAAATATTCTTAATGTACTGTCACAGATTGCTATCATACTTTGAAATATTCTCAATGTACTATCACAGATTGCTATCATCCTTTGAAATATTCAAAATGTACTGTCACAGATTGCTATCATCCTTTGAAATATTCTTAATGTACTGTCACAGATTGCTATCATCCTTTGGAATATTCTTAATGTACTGTCACAGATTGCTATCATCCTTTGAAATACCATACTTTGTTATTTCCTAATGTACTGTCACAGATTGCTATCATCCTTTGAAATATTCTTAATTTACTGTCACAGATTACTACCATCCTTTGAAATATTCTTAATGTACTGTCACAGATTGCTATCATCCTTTGAAATACCATCCTTTGTTACTTCAGTTTTAATAGTAGGGTCTAATCCAAGTTTAAACGAGTCTTTTGATTTCTGTAAATTGTTATATCCCACAATACCACCCATTTTCATAACCATATTACTTGGCAACAAAATGCTAAACAGCATAGTTTACTGTTCATTTTTAAATGTCATATTTTGTTGAAATTTTCTATAATGCTTCCATCTGTGTCATAACCTTCCTCTCCTAAAATTAATAGCTCTATTATCTCATAAACAATGCAAGACACTGTTGAAACAAACTGGGTAATAGATATTCTGTCTTCTACCTGTGCACCCAATATACAGATTACAGAAGACTTTATACAGTACTTTGATTTAATCAAGCAATACCTTCATTTGCGAGTCCATTACTTTCCTGTAGAAAGAAGTATGTCCAAACTTTTCACTCATCTTTATCTTCCAAAGGACTAATCCTGTTATGTGATAATTTCATTTGAAGATACCACCATAAAGGTTGACTGGTAAAGTGGCTATTTTCATAATCATTTCATTCTCTTTTTTTACCAGTAGTATGTGTCATAATCTATGATTATTTTATATTTCTCTTTATGTACCTGCAATCGCTTTTCAATGATACGATAAAATTTTCACATTTCAAATTTAAACTGCTTCATATCTATTCCATTACTGATGGGTCAAAAACATCATGACCTGGTAATTTCCTAATTTGGAAGTAAACATAAAATCTGTAAACTGATTGAATTAACTCGGTAACTGTTTTGCATCGTTAAATGCCAGTACGATATACCACTACAAGGTGTTGCCATACATACTGTCCAGTTTGATTAATTTTGCTAGAATCTCACATCACATGATGATCAGTATCTATTCACTCAATCATTGCTATCAAATTGTAAGGTCTAGTTATCACAAATAGTTACCGTATATACTTGCTTATAAGCCAAGTCCAAATGCAAACAACATAGACCCTCTGCCATTGCATAATGCACCAGCAGATCAGGGTCTATGTTGTTTATTCTACTGATTAGTCCTTACAAACTGCATAGACCCAGATTTGCTGGCAGTTTGCAGCTGGTATAAGGTAATGGTTTGTATATGAAATCTCTTTTTCAATGTAATAAATTTTGATCTTGTCAAATACATTTGATACATAGATAGCATAAAAAACTTAATTAAAGGAGAATTACCAGGGGGACTGCTTTTTAGTTTTTAAACATGGCGACCATTATTTTATCCATTTTATCCAATTTTGACATACCATCTAAAACTATGACTTTAGGCCTATCATCCATTATTAGAAAATGTAAAAAGCTTTACAATAAGTCTCATTCCTTAAAAATGTTGATGAGGTATGACTGAGGCCTTTGGCACAACTCAAAAATTTCATTTGTTGAACAAAGTTACTTTATATATGAAATTGTTTTTGAGCAAATACATTGATCTTTTATTTACTGTTTATCTATATCAAACGTAACTATTTGTAGATTACTCTCTCTGATCTGTTCATTTCCTCAATTGAAATGCCATTTCATTCTCGTTAATTTAGTACACTCTTTACATTTCTGGTATATATACATTACATTTGTCTATTTCTCCTATCACTTTTTCTTTGTTGCATTTGTAACATTTTAAAACTGACCGAGTCCATACAATGTTAATTGTACCATTGATTTCAATAGTATACTTTCAATTACAACTGGATGTCACATGAAAGTCCTGAATAGATGGCATCTTTAAAATCTATCTAATTACACACTGTTAAAAGTGTACTGGATTTTACTTCACCCATGTGGCATAAAACCTCTGTTGATTGATTTTGGTTAATTCTGTGGTAATTCTTTGTAATAGAAGGTTTCAAAGATGCACTGAAATTATATCCAGATTCTTATACCTCTTAGAATGAAATTTGACAAAAGTTTAAATGTCCTCATGATCGAATCAGCATTAATGTAATATTCATTACCTTTTGCTGTATATACTCGCATATAAGCTAATACCAGCTGCAAACTGCATAGACCCAGATCTGCCATCGCATAATGCGCTGGCAGATCTGGGTCTATGCAGTTTGTAAGGACTAATCAATAGAACAAACAACATAGACCCTGATCTGCCGGCGCATTATGCGATGGCAGATCAGGGTCTATGATGTTTGCATTTTGGACCTGGTTTATACGCGAGTATATATGGTAATATGGGATGGTAAATGCAACCTGTTGTTTGCATTTGGACCCGGGTTATACGCTAGTATATATGGTATTTTTTCACACTCTCACACATGCTTGTAGTATTTTACATTTTATTCCTTTTTCAGCTTTTTTGTGATGTAGCTGGAATTAGCTTCATCTTTTATTTAATTTTATTTATTACGCTTTTATCACATTACACACGTTATTACATTTTTCCTTTGTACCACTTTGTTATTTACTGATGATGTTTCTAGATTTACTTTCTTTTTGCCCTCTGATTTCGTGATCAACATAAATTTGCATGACATGCATGTTTTAATGCCTTCATTTTCTAATATGATGTTTTTCTACATCTATCACATTCTAAGAATTCATCTATCAAAACTGTGTTTATGTTGTTTAATGCTTCTATCTGTGTGTGTACAGTGCTTCCTCAATCATCTCCAATAGAAAGGTGTGCTTTTGGCACATTGCTTTTTTTGGAGAAGTGTGCATTTGGTATATTTATTTTAATGTCGTAATGTTTTCAGTTGGTTCCCAACTATTAAAAAATTCATCATATCCTTTCTGTTTTATGGGCACATACTTTTACTGTTCATTCTTTTGATCATCAGTGTTGTATTGAGCCGGTACATGGTTGCATGCTTCTTTTATATTTACCGCTGGAGAGCATATAAAGGGAAACAAAGCAGTCATGCACATCAATTCTTATTCTCATTAAAGTGGATTAATTTGTGTCATATTAAGTGTTTATATGCGGGTTATTATCCTTGTTGTCCCTTTCCCAGTAATATAAATTGGGTTTACATTTATTTGTGTAACCGGTCTGATGTTTACATCTATAATACCAGTACAAATAATGGTAATGCGCAATGCAATTCCTGTACCAGTCTAAGAGATTTGCCTATTTAGGGCAATTATTACCATATTTGGATTTGTAGTGTCAAGATCACTTGAAGTATTTTTGAAGGAAAATATAGATTATCTTTTGGCTTTTCATAGGTAAGAGTTCATATATACTTGATTATAACTTGACTCGACTATAAGTCGCCCCCCCCCCCCTTTTTAGGGCTGCAAAAAGCTAATTTCTCTTTGACCATCCTATAAGTCGGGGTGTATTTTGCAAGTCAGATCCATCTGCAGGGGTGACTTGTCGTCAGTGAGTCAGAGTTGCACTTTGGAAAATGAACAAGCCAAACTGGATGGATAGATAGATAGGAAAAATAAAGACAAAACCAGTGTAAACAACAATTACATCAGTGAGTGGAATATGTCACAAATAAATTGACAACTTACATTTTGTTTATCTTTGTGTTATAAAATCCATAGAAATCCATAATGATTGACATTTTAAATCCATTTATATGATAAATCCATGAATTCTATTATAGGTCACATACCAGTATAAAAATAGTAGCCCAGAATGATCCGATTCACAATATCCCGTAATATGTTAATTCCACATGTCTTACAAATAAACAATGAAAGTCAAGTCCAAACGTTTGTGATTCACAGTATCCTATAAATGTCACTGTCTAATGTCATATGGTACAAAGCCCAATAATTCATCCTCATCGTCTGAGTGGCCAAATAGTGTGCTGAAATCATCCATCGTCATCTAATCATCAAATATATTGTCCGACTCCAATTCCTTGTCTTTACCGTCACATGCAGGTGCTTATGTGGAGACTGAGCTTGGGCTCTGTAAGTGACACTTTGATTATACAGTCTGTCAAATCTATTAAAGGATGCAACTGAACAGGTTTCAATTGTGTAGCAAGATCACATGGAGTTAAAACAGGCACCCTCTGTTACTTGGCACTGAACAAGTATCAAATTTGTGGCTCGATCATAGGGTTGTCATGTTGGAAAATAAAGAGTGTGCTAAGGTATTAAGGTCAAACATGCTCAGCGAGTGTAGGTCTCTACTTGGCATTGAACAAGTATCAAATTTGCAGCTTGATCAAAAGGACTGTCAACTTGAAAACAAAGTCAGACAGTGCTGTCTTTACAAGCCAAAGGCTTATCGGCCCAAGTGCACTGGCAGATAACTTGGGAAATATCACTTAGGAATTAGATCTGGCTGATGGAAAAAGAAAATATACATCAAATCAAACTTTTATGGAATCAAACACAAAATAGTGTTTATTCAGCAAAACAAAATATAATACAAATGCAGGTAGTTTGGACTTGCACGAAAATGGAAGCAATATACTTACTGGTAAACAACATTGATGGACACTTCACTTTGCAGTGGGTAATATTTAAAATACTGGTAATATTTTCAAATTATTAAAATCCAAATAACTGTAGATACAAGTATTGTGTAATGAATACCGTCATGAAAGGGATAAACACAGTGCATACCATATATGCATTTCTGAATGGGAATAGTGGCATGAAAATGTACAAATATTTGAATTGACAGTATTTGTATATACTGCAAACATCTAGAGTTTCCAGTATTACCACTAGATTTATCAAATTTTTTTATGTCATGCTTACAAGATGACCCCTACTCTGCATTAATTGAATTTTCAGTAAAAAACCTGGACTTATAGGTGAGTATAAATGGTAAAAAATTTTACATTATGAAACAATATCAATACTGGGTCAGGTTCCTAGACAGGTTCCTAGAGAGACCTGTAATGGCAGTACATGTACACAATGAACAGAAAAACAAACACCAGAAATGCAACAAAATTTCTTTTATCTGTAAAATAAAACACTGACACATTATAATGCTGGTGTTCTTCATTGGCAAGCAAAGATATAATGCAACCAAGTTTACATACATAGACCACTTCTGACCAGCATCGTATTTTATGGTCACATCGATACACAATTGTGATAAGAAAGATATTCATTTTTCAGTCAAAATATTTGGGAAAATTTATCATTTTCATTACCGGTAGTATGCGAATAATCCAGACAGAAATAAAAGTAATTATTTTTTATCATCCACATATTTGGGTTAACTTTTATGTCAATCTGCTGATAATCTATTTCCAATCAATAATAATACTGATATTCATACTATATGCATATTGTTTTATTTTTTTCTACAACTGGGTTAAATATCTATAATATCGTTAATTTGCTACTGTACACAAATCACAACTGTATAACATTGCAAAATTGTCACATACCCCCACTAAGGAGTTTGACTAGAATTAAAAAATAAAAGCTTAAAATCTAGAAATAATAATTTGATATATAAGACAGATGTGATTACTCTGGATTATAACTACTTCATCAGGCCTTTCACAACTGAATTTAATCTATCCAGAGCTATATCCACATGATGTTTTTGCAGAGTCAGCATTGGTCGGAATCTAAGGCTTTTACTCCCACATGCACCACAGTTCACACCTGGATAAGAGAAAGATGAGGAGAAACGTGTAAGTAGACCATAACTCCAAATTTTACTTATTTTACTCGAATTACATAGATATATAATGGATGTACTGGATATGCTCAGTTATCTGTATAGATACTAGTGAATTTAGGCACTACGCAAATTTTTCAAGAGAACCTTTATCATGTCTGTGAAACCGTTCTTAAATACAGATATGATAGTATCAAGTGATTTTAAACTGCTCTGCAGATGGCACTCTTATTTGCTTATAACACCATTGTCTGCACTCATTTCTGTCTGCTAGAATCTTGCAGAAATATCTTATCTTGCTGCCAATTTTTCTGAAAAGATTCTAGCTTATTATATCAAGAAGAATTGGAAATTGTTCACATGATTCAGCATATTTCATCTCCTTATCATTAATTTATCCACTTTTTTCATCAAAGATTAAATGAAAAAAACAGTGATGACAATCAAAGCAAGGCTGACTTGAGTTTAACTACTTTAATGGGATATTTTCCCCAAATTTGTTAAAATTAGATTAAAAGAAAAGTGGAAATAGCATTCAACAATGCACTGCAGACACAAGTTTATTGACAGACCAGCATAAGCATGTGAAAATTTGATTTAAATTATTATTATTTCAAATATAAAAAAAAAAAAATGAAATATGACTTAGCATGTGGCTCAAGTGGGCCTGATATTGCTCACCTGGCTTATATAATTTCACCATTTCACTAAGCATGCTTACATAGTACTGTAAGAACACAATCCCACGTAAACTATCACCCAACTTTTATATCATGTAAGTTGTACTAATTTAGTATCCATTAATTAATACATAATTAATATGCATGGTTTTTGCTCATAATAAAACATATCCAAGATCTTGATAATATAAACCTATTTACCAAGTTTCATTGAAATCAAATGAGAAATAAAGCCTCTAGAGTGGTAACAATCTCAGCCAATCAAAATGCAAGATCACCTAATTGCATAGATCTCACTTATTACTGACCCTAAGACCATCATGATGTAAGCCTATTTGCCAAGTTTGATCAAAATCCTGGCAATTATACAGTCTCCATAGTGGTACAGGCTTAGCCAATCAATTGCAAGATCACCTCATTAATATTCATAGGTCTCCTTGATGACATAAGACAATTTACCAAGTCTGATCAAAATCAGATATATATATACCTTCCAGACAGTGGAGGTGGTGGTGGTGGTGGTGGTGGTGGTGGTGGTGTTGAGACTCGAACAGTGGGTTTTGTGGTCCCAAGGAGAGTCAGTGTGTGTCACCCAATAAAGTGACATTGTACAATTGATAATAAGTTATCTAGTCATACAAGCCAATAGAAAATAACTCAAAATTCATATTTTAATAAAGAAACTAACATATCTGTTTTATTTAAAGAATTTAATACACTTGCAAACAAAAACAAGCTGGCAATGATAGATTTAGCATTTTCATATATCATCACCACCCACACCCACACACATCCACATACACACACACATAATCATAATCACAACCACAAAGGCATGAAAAAAAACTGTGTTCATGGAACACAGATGTCCCCAGCACAGTGCCAGAAATGATATAAACCCAAAGTTAATATAAGTCTCTGACTTAAGCAAGGTGTGATGGATGGAGAGATGGATGAACAAACAAGGATAACACTATATTCCTCTAAAACTGTTGTGGTGAGGCATACAAATACATAAAGTTTCTCTCTTTAAAATCCATAATCAAAGAAAATCAGAATTCAGTTAACATCCACTTTCCACCATTTATAATTTAGTCAATAATTACTCCTAATTGTCACCATTTGTTGGACAGAGGAGTACAGCATTTATTTGTAGATGCAGATTTTGCTGCTGTCAGTAGTTACCTGAAGATTCTGAAGGTGACAAGTTTCATTAGTGTTAATTTTTGCATTCATTTGAGACTGAATGGTACTGTTGTTTAAACTGCTCCAAATATCTTGTTGAATTTTTCTGAGCACTGAAAATGAGCTTCCTCCATTGCTATGATGGAGTGTCAATCATGCAACGGGCACACTAGTTATCATGTCAAATCTTACAATTCCTTATGGTAGATGACATCTGCATTGTTATGAAGGAGTATCAATCATGCAATGGCCACACTAGTTAACATGGCAATCATGCAATGGTCACACTAGTTATCATGGCAATCATGCAATGGTCACACTAGTTATCATGGCAATCATGCAATGGCCACACTAGTTAACATGGCAATCATGCAATGGCCACACTAGTTATCATGGCAATCATGCAATGATCACACTAGTTATCATGGCAATCATGCAATGGTCACACTAGTTATCATGGCAATCATGCAATGGCTACACTAGTTATCATGGCAATCATGCAATGGTCACACTAGTTATCATGGCAATCATGCAATGGTCACACTAGTTATCATGGCAATCATGCAATGGTCACACTAGTTATCATGGCAATCATGCAATGGTCACACTAGTTATCATGGCAATCATGCAATGGCTACACTAGTTATCATGGCAATCGTGCAATGGTCACACTAGTTATCATGGCAATCATGCAATGGCTACACTAGTTATCATGGCAATCGTGCAATGGCCACACTAGTTATCATGGCAATCATGCAATGGTCACACTAGTTATCATGGCAATCATGCATGGGCCACACCAGTTATCATGGCAATCATGCATGGGCCACACTGGTTATCATGGCAATCATGCAATGGTCACACTAGTTATCATACCAAATATTGGCATTTTTGATGGTAGATGACATCTGCATTGCTATGAAGGAGTATCAATCATGCAATGGCTACACTAGTTATCAGGCAATCAAGCAATGGTCACACTAGTTATCATGGCAATCATGCAATGGCCACACTAGTTATCATGGCAATCATGCAATGGCCACACTAGTTATCATGGCAATCATGCAATGGCTACACTAGTTATCATGGCAATCATACAATGGTCACACTAGTTATCATGGCAATCATGCAATGGCTACACTAGTTATCTTGGCAATCATGCAATGGTCACACTAGTTATCATGGCAATCATGCAATGGTCACACTAGTTATCATGGCAATCATGCATGGGCCACACCAGTTATCATGGCAATCATGCATGGGCCACACTGGTTATCATGGCAATCATGCAATGGTCACACTAGTTATCATACCAAATATTGGCATTTTTGATGGTAGATGACATCTGCATTGCTATGAAGGAGTATCAATCATGCAATGGCTACACTAGTTATCAGGCAATCAAGCAATGGTCACACTAGTTATCATGGCAATCATGCAATGGCCACACTAGTTATCATGGCAATCATGCAATGGCCACACTAGTTATCATGGCAATCATGCAATGGCTACACTAGTTATCATGGCAATCATGCAATGGTCACACTAGTTATCATGGCAATCATGCAATGGCTACACTAGTTATCTTGGCAATCATGCAATGGTCACACTAGTTATCATGGCAATCATGCAATGGTCACACTAGTTATCATATCAAATATTGGCATTCCTGATGGTAGATGACAGCTGCATTTTGACATTTTACCTCCAAAAATGAATCACACTTCTGTACTTCTCCTAACTGTACCATTCCAACTACCAAAATAATCATGCCTTGTTTTTCATGATTACATTATAATAATAATAATAATAATAATAATAATAATAATAATAAATAATAATAATACACGTACACATATGGCATAAAATACAACTTCAAAGAAACTTTGCTGTTAATTCAAAAACCAGACAAAAATTTTAACAATTGTCATTTCAACATTCTCATGAAAGTCAACAAAGTGTTATGACTTGCTTCTTCAAGATGCATCTCTAAGTTACCTAACTTCAAATGAATTGCGGTGTTCCACTTCGTGTACTTTACCTAATTAGCATAATGGGCTTTCCCTCAGCAATGCTCAAAGTACTAGGAACACAAATCACTTAGCTGTTATCATTATCAAACTTATCCAAGATCTTGATGATATATGCCCATATTCCAAGTATGAGTAAAATTAGATCAGAAATATGGCCTCCAAAAGTGGTAACAAAGCAATTATTTGACAGATGGATGACAGACACAGAGTCATACCATAGGTCTATTTGGCCTTATGGCCAGGTCAGCTAAACAAACATAAGAAAAAAACAAACCTTGTTGTTTCAATTGATGAATGACCTTGTCTCGTGTGTCTGCATCTGGAAAGTCAATGGAACCATATGTTCCAAGACCCCGTACTCGACTTACAAATCCATTACTGGTTTTCTAAAAAAAAGCCAGAGATAAATTTTATATGAAACCCCTGGAAATAAATAATTTTTCACAAAGATTTTTACAAGTCAAAACCAATTATCTTACATGTAAAGAGAAGCTTACTAAATTAATATTCTGCATGGAGTCTTCAAAATCAGAAAATGTATTGACCCACTAACCCACACATTCTCACAAAATAAAGGAACATTCTTTTTCAGTGCAAATGTTTCATAAGACTCATATTGATGTTGAGAAGACAAGGTAAAATAGACACAAAGATGAAGCATCTTAACAACATTTTTTCAGGAGAAATAATCACTATTTCAAATACTGACTGTGTCACCCTACCTCTATCTCTTAGCCTATTCAGAAAATTTAATAAATCTATATCTTTGTCAGAAAAACAGAAATTCTTTCCCTCTTACAGTCCATTTCCCTCCATTCAGTGTTGTGGAAATATTAACAATATGGTTTCCAATGATAAAGCATAAAAAAATCAATTTTAAGTGGATTTTTTAAAACTGCAAAATGGGTTGTAGCACTTGTTTTCAACCCATGTGTCATTTTTAAATAGTGTAATTATTTTTGGAAATAAAACAAGTTCTAACAGAGAAACAAACAAAGAAACTAAGATCACCTCTAACTGTTTCAACCCTGTCATCAAGTACTCTCCTGTTCTATTCACATTGTCCAGCAAGTTTTCCTCTCTTATGACATTCACCACTTCGCCTAGAAGAATTACTTTAGTCGGGTCTCCTAGCCATGTGTTGAAAATCCTAAATGGCTAAGAACAAAAATAAATAAATTACACCTTTATAATGTTTATAAAAACAGTGTTTTATAAATGAGACAGAAAATAAATGAAACTGTACATTGGCGATAATACTTCCAATTTAACTGTATTTTTAGATACTGGAGTTTAATTTTTTTAATGTACTTTTGCAGTTTAGTTCCAGTGTTCAAATAAATAAACAAATTTTTAACAAATTTCAATTATCATCAGCATCATCATTATAATATTGCTGTTATCATCATCATCATCATCATCAAGGACATTATATAACATGGGGATCGGAAACTCCACATGGCTGCCAGATATCACCATTTCTTTTTGATATGCAAATGAGGTTCCCAGTGCTTGGTTGAGCAGTAAGATCAATAGCACAGCTGGGATGAATTTGCCCTCTGGCTATAAATCTAGCTGTACTTACCTATTTAAAGGAGGCTGAAAGTGAGCTGTGACAATGTTCTGTTAAAAAGCAATTTATGTTTTCTACCTCTCCTATTTTATATAAAGATTTAATGTTTGTTAATTTCAGTACCTATGGAAACATCAATTTTTTGTGTTCATTCTGATGGGTTTTTTTTTTGTAATTTAATGACAGTGATAAACATTATTTTAGGGCTATGCCAGTAAAACATACTTGGGACCCAGGGAAGGCACTTTTAAAGTGGTGTAGTCACCCATAGATTCAGTTTAGAATTTTGTATCATTTTCATATGAACTCTCTGAATATTCAGAAACCCTAGCATATATTTTTTTTAAAAAACTGCCTTCCCTGGGTACTATACATACTTAAATGTAACAGCCCTTTGTGAAAAGATCTCTTTTGCTTCTTGTAAGTTAACCTTGATTTTCAATTTTAAAGTATCAAGATGTTTAATTGAAATAAATTATTGAGGTAAAATTAGTATAAATACATTTTTCATTGTACTGAGAGTATATAAATGTTAATTCTATTCATGTATCTTGCATAATAATTTTATAAAATGGTTTACAAAAAGCCATGTTGCAAATGTTTAATGCAAATTCTAAATTCATCTTTTACGCTGCATATTTCCATAGATTTTAATAAACTCTCAGATCTTTTACCAGTAAAAGATACATTTAATCTTACAATAATGATGAAATATAGGAGCAGTATGGTTTACAAAATATGTACTATAAATAAGTGTATCTGCCCCTTCAGCAAATCCACCTTATGATCGTACAGTGCAGTGAAAGCCTCATCTGTACACCAACAGGAACAAGTGATGTTTGTTGGATAAGGTAGGGTGTTTCTAATCCTCCTGTATGACTGTGTCAGTAATCGACAACATAATCATCACCTTTGTTGTTATTATTGTTATTATTATTATTATTATCATTATTATTTATTATTATTATTTTTTGTAGCAGAAGTAGTGGTAGTAGTAGTAGTAGTAACCATTGTTATTATTATTATTATTATTATTATTATTACCATTTTTTTTAATTTTTTTTTTGTAGCAGAAGTAGTGGTAGTAGTAGTAGTAACCATTGTTATTATTATATTCGTTGTTGTTGTTCTTGTTGTTGTAATACCTCTTCAGGCCTGAAAGAATCCTTGTAGAAGAAACCTCCGGAAAGCATTTTCTTACTGAAGATCACAATATCGGGGGGTTCTGGGAGGTTAAAGTGTTCATGGGCCCAGAATTTTCCTGTTGCACCACATCCAGTCTGAACTTCATCCATCAGCAAAGCACAGTTGAACTGGCCATGGAAAAATATGCAAAGAATTATCATTTTCATGGAATAATAAACTTGGATACCATCTCTAACAATAACTATTTCAAAGGTGTGATTGAAAGTTCTTCTTTTTGCATCAGTGACAGATATAATACCAGGGCTGAGCAAATCCCATAGCCCGATGTCCCAGAGTATTCATTTTTGAAGTCGGGCAAGTAAAATTTTCTAAGTCGCTAGTCTGGGACAAGAGCTTTTTAAAAAAGTCTGGCAAGTCCTTATTTTCGTGCTTTAATCATTATATCTACCTTTTTTTGGCCAATCATGCCCTTCAGGCGTACTGAATACTTGAGTCTACCCCTCTTCATGTATACATTTACATTCTGTATAACACATAAATGTGGTCAGTGATAATTTTCGCATATGCGCACGTTCTGTTACCACTTGACTGCACATTGAGCTAAGCGACCAAATTATCAGCAAATCAAAACATGTCAAACAAAAGAAAGCCAGCATGATCAATTAGCAGTGTTTTAAGCGACTTTGTTGCATTGTGTTTACTCAAGCCAGATCCTCTCGAGCAGCTCACTATGATTTTAATCCAGCGTAATTAAATTAATGAAAGGTACTTTACCGACATCAGTGTTGGTTTCCTTTATGAACTGATTAAATGACAGTAATGATTCTTTAATTTTAAATTGATTATACAGATGATTAACTTGGACGTGCGATATTGCGTTTGAAGTGAAACAATTACACTAATTAATGAGCTGTCTCTGTTCATATTTAAAAGAGAAAATATGTTATGATCACTTTAGAAGTAGTTGTCAAGCAAGCTGATAGTTACTCTGTGGATAAAATGAGTTTGCTAAATTATTTTTGCAAGGAAGGTAATAAGGGTGATTTGGAGAGGGAAAATGTTTGTGAAAGTGGAGGGATAAAACATAAGACTGCTACTGAATGTGCGGTAGCTATTTCTCCAAAGAGACATAAGCGAAACCTTTGAGATGCTTTAGAGCATTTGACTACAGGCACTTTCCTCATGAGAGGGCAGCTTTGTTGAAATATGGGAGGGAAGACTTGCAGGTTCTTCTTAATCATCTTCAGGGCTGAGCAAATCCCATAGCCCGACATCCCGGACTATTCATTTTTGAAGTCGGGCAAGTAAAATTTTCCAAGTCGCTAGTCTGGGACTAGTGGATGAAAAAAAAATTTGTTCAGCCCTGAATACCATTAATTTTTCAGTTGGAACATACTTGATCTATTTCCGAACTGCTCCCCTAATGACCCTCTTGCTTCTCTCAAAATGCCAAAAGTTGATTTCTGCAGGAATCTTGCAGAAACCCCTGCTCTTGTTGCTACTACATTTTTAATGGAATTTGTGAAAAGTAATGTAAAACACAAAAATGTCAAGGCTTTAAACAGCAGATCTAGCATGTAATTTTACACTTATCAACAGTTTTCATCAAAATTCAACACAAAAGTGACTTTAGTGGCAACTCAAAGTAAGGCTGACCCAGTGTCAAATGATTTGAGAGGACAGTGACATTGTTTACTGGTGTCATCTGGGGATTAGTTTGGGTCCATTCTGTCAATGGTCACATACATAAATATATTCATCTCTTATGGGAAAGAGACAACGTTGTTCCAATTTCAAATTCATAAACTGTTTTCATCACAATCACCTTTAAAAATACAAAAAATGCAAGTACATTACTTTCTTTAGAGATGATGTAGATAATTTACTCAGCAACTGGAAACCTCTTACTACTGTACACTTTATGTCAATCACAGCATTATCATACACTTGAAACCTGCCCAATCGCAGCATTATCATACACTTGAAAGCTGCTTGATCACAGCATTATCATACACTTGAAACCTGCCTGATCACAGCATTATCATACACTTAAAACCTGCCCGAACACAGCATTATCATACACTTGAAACCTGCCCGATCACAGCATTATCATACACTTGAAACCTGCCCGATCACAGCATTATCATACACTTGAAACCTGACCAATCACAGCATTATCATACACTTGAAACCTGCCCGATCAACATATTATCATGCACTTGAAACCTGACCAATCACAGCATTATCATACACTTGAAACCTGTCCGAAAGACATTAAATGCAATATTTCTCTGAAAAAAGTAACGACTCAAGTTTTGTTGGTGACATCCAGACCATATCTGAGTCTGAAGTGGTCACAGCTGAGTAAATACAGTGTTGTACTGTAATACATCACACTTGAGTAAACAGTGTTGTACTGTAATACATCACACTTGAGTAAACAGTGTGGTACTGTAATATGTCACACTTGAGTAAATACAGTGTTCTACTGTAATGCGTCACACTTGAGTAAATACAGTATTGTACTGTAATGCGTCACACTTGAGTAAATACAGTATTGTAATGTAGTCATCTTTATACTTTCCCAACATGTATCATCATCATACTTATGAACAGAAGACACACAAAACTCCTATGTTATTCTAAACATTACCATGAACAGAAGACACTCTAAACTCATAAGTTATTATAAACACTACCATGAACAGAAGACACACAAATCTCATATCTTATTATAAATATTACCATGAACAGAAGACACACAAACTCATGTTATTATAAACATTACCATGAACAGAAGACACACATACTCATATGTTATTATAAATATTACCAAATGTACATAAACAATCAAATAAATTGACCAGTCATGGACTAATACTTTTGAATGATTCCTTGAAAAATATGCAAAATTATGCCAGTGAGTTCAGATTTTAATACTTATAATACAAGGGAAATGGATCAATATTTGAACAGTGCCTGGTCTCTCTAACGTAAAACAAAATGCTAATAACAACAAAAGAAAAACATGAGCAGGACCATTTAGTTAAGCATGAGTGGTTTAAAGTCATATCTGAATGGTTATGCTTTAGAGGTAACAGATATGTATTTATGCGGGTGTGTGTATGTGTATATATATATATATATATATATATATATATATATATATATCTATATATATATATATATATATATATCTCTATATATATATTAAAAACACATCTATATATATATATATATATAGATTAAAAACACATCTATATATATATATATATATATATATCTATATATATACACTCAACTCTCATGCATAATCTTCTGGATATTGCTTTATTCTACGACAAATATTGGCACCAAATCTTCATATTTAGCAAATGTGTTCAAAGATAACAAAAGAAATGTGACAAAAGGGTCAAATCACATTCTTAGAATTCTGAAACTTGATATGTAAAAAGAGAGCTGTCTGTTTTAATTTGGATAACTAAATGTTTTGCCTCGATATTATAAATCATACTCATGCATAACTGATAGGTCCCACACAAAGATTTTTCATCACAGAATTGCATGAGAGATGTCAGTGACCCTTCACTGGATGGCAAGATGATGTCTTTATTTCCCTGACTGCATATTTGATGATATGAAATACTAGGTTTTTTCCCTGATGCCTGCCACACTTTCCAACAATAAAAGCGAGTAATTTTACTATCACAATCTGTAGACAGATGCTTAAAACATTTGATGGTAGTGAAAAGGATAAAGGCAGAGTTTTGGCCAAAGTCAAATGAATGGTCACCCAAAAGTATCCAAAGTAAAAACTACCCTATTAACAGCAATCAGTCATTAAGTAGGATTAATCAAGGATAGTCACAATTTTGTGTTTTAACATATTATGAAAAGTGAAGTATTTTGATAATTAAAAATAAGTACCTCTTTGGCAATTTTCTGCAGACCCCAGAAAAACTGAGCTGAGGTGAAGTTGTCTCCTCCTTCTGCTTGGGCTGGTTCAATTAAAATTCCTGCGACTGGTTTTCCAGCTTTGTTATACTTCTCTATAATCTCTTGCACCTAAATTTACAAGCAGTATAAATAAATTATGAATTAAAAAAGCTCATGTAAAGCAAGCATAAATGTAAGATGATGCCTTTGTAAAGTTATTGATGCCAAAATAATGCTCAGAAAAAGATAACCAGTATGGAAGTAAATCACATTTTCCTAATATTTACTTTATAATAATAATACTAACAAACAGAGATGTCATGATCATAAATGAGACCTCACAATTTGTTTTAGGAGTAAACAATCTTATTTGCTAATACAGTGCTCCCCTTATTTCTCATCCCCGGGTCTCTTGCCATCCTCAGTTACTTCCAATAAATTTGAATGTGCCAACTTATAGCTCTTTAATTCCCCCTCTCAATACCCACACTAAGTAACTACCCTTTGCCAAGCCAAATCAATGGTATATAAATAATGATCACAGACCTTGAACATCCATCATGTTTGTCAGTCAGAATGATTCAATTAGTGATATCAATTATCAACAGCCTCCAGTCAAGGTGATTAATATTATCTGACGTTGGTTTCTACTTATCTAGAGAAACCAATAGTACATGGCACAGTGCTTACCACCGGTCACTGAGATGGCTCACCAGGCTGGCATTTGCCTGTTTGCCAAATGCAAGAGCAGTAGGCTAAGAAATTTTTCCAACAGAATGCTTCCTGTAGGAATTTCTTCCAATGCAGTTGATTGCAAATGTTTTCAAAATAACTATTTCAAAGTTTCTCTATATTTTGCATCTTCATCCATATTCTATGGCACATCAGCAGCATTTGTACAATACTTCACGGTCGTCATGCCAGGATGCATTCATTCAAAGTTAGTCAAATTCTTTTGAGAAGTTTTTTCAGATAAAAAAGTGGTTGAAATGTTTTCCTGTATGTAGTAACATGGCCATATCTGATGGAGTATTGGCATGGCATTTGTATGAAACTGAATGGCTTCAAAGCTGAACCTTTAGTGTAGAATTTAGTAAAATTCTACTGTTAACAATTGAGTTCTATTTTCAGAAACATGGGATATATCTTATATATGAGATTAGCATCGTCTGTACTGACTTTAAAGCCCTTTTATGCCAGAATGCTCTGTTACATTTGGTCAAATTCTGTTCAGCGCTTTATGAGATGAAGTTGTTTGAATGTTTTTCTATTGTAAGTAACAGTGGCCAAATTTGATGGTGGATAGGCATCATCAGTTTAAAGCACTATATGCCAGGATGCTTTCTGTCAAATTCACAGAACCAGGACATCTGATTAGTGTATTTCACAATTTTGATCAGTAGGATTTTTTATTGACATAAATTTTACATGGTTTAAGGTGATTGAAAACAAAACAAGTGCATTTTATTTGCCATAATAATTATAATAAAACAGCAAGTTTTGATCATGAATTGGATTCTGATGGAAAATGTTACAATAATAATTAATTAATATGAGTCAGGGTATTATTAATTAAATGAAAAAGGAAGAGTTGTATATCTCATAGTTCACTGCAAAGATTTATTTAATAAAATATATAAGCATTTTTAATGTCATTCACAAGTTCACTGCCTGGTGACTACTGGTGAGATTCATTGTGATTACTTAATTTCACACTTAACAGGCTCTCAATAGTTTTCTGGTCCAGATTTCTCCTAGAATCAGTCAGTATTTTTCGAAGAATGGAGAATGTCCTCCCCATATCAGCACTGGAATGTGGCAATGGCCGAACTTTTGATCCAATCTCAAGTAAGGCCTTTAACGCAGGTGTGTTTATTTTACAGAAGAATCATTGCTTCTGAGCAATGGAGTCTGAATTTGCCTGGTTTTATAATTTCTTCCTCCTTATACTATCTTAAAATCCCCTTTGCATGAAACACACAATGCAAACTCAGGATCTTTGCTATTTGCCTGCACCCCACTTAAACTCTGATTTCTAAGCATTCTTGAATTTGTAATATTTCTTATACTATCTTAAAATCCACTTTGCATGAAACACACAATGCAAACTCAGGATCTTTGCTACTTGCCTGCACCCCACTTAAACTCTGATTTCTAAGCATTCTTGAATTTGTAATATTTCTTATACTATCTTAAAATCCACTTTGCATGAAACACACAATGCAAACTCAGGATCTTTGCTACTTGCCTGCACCCCACTTAAACTCGGATTTCTAAGCATTGTTGAATTTGTAATATTTCTTAACCAGTAGGGTTTTTCTTAGCATTTGGAGAAAGCTTACATTTCAGCATTTTGACATGAATTGACCACACAAAAAAAGGCAAGAACTGCCCTTAAATATTCCTCTTAAAACACAAAAACAATTAAACAAGAAAAATATCTAAATACTTTCAGAAATTTTTCTGCTGAAATCAGTTTTTGGTCAGTTTCTCCTATTTATCTCACCTCAGCCAAAGGTCGGCCTCTTTTAATCAAAGACTCACAAAGCCATCATGGACCACCTTTGACCCATTTATTAATTATAACACCTCAATCAATATCCCACCTTTGGCCTTCAATTCTCCAAATTACAACAATAAGATAATCAACTGACAGCTTTTTGTTTATACATGTCAGTCTTAAATTGAATTACTGAGCTTGCATCATTGCACAAGTTGTTGCACTGTACTGTGTGGATAAAATAAGTAAAAATAGTTCTTTTTTTCTTCAAATTAAAAAAAAAATCTTTTACTTTTCAAAAACAGTAGATTACAACTGGAAAACAGTATGTGCAGCAGATGGTCGTTAAGATGGTATTTTCGTCCCACCACTAATAGAATTACATGCATGAATTCAGTTGAGCAGATTTTGAGAAGAAGTTGTTTCAAGTTTTTTGGTGGTTTGTTTCTTTAGTCATGGTGGCTATATATGATGGCAGAATGGCATAATATGCAATGATGGCAGAATGGCATAATATGCAATGATGGCAGAATGGCATAATTTGCAAAACAAACTGAAAGCAATTCATTCCAGAATGCTTTCTTTCAAATTTGGTAAAATGCTGTTAAGTGTTTTTTGAGAAGTTGAAAAGTGCTTCTATTTTTAGTAATGGTGGCCATATTTGATGGTGGATCAGCAACATTTGCATAAATTTAAAAGCACTTCATGCCAAAATGCTTTTGGTCAAATTTAGTGAAATCATGTTAAGCACTTTTTGAGAAGAAATCATTTAAAGGATTTCTGTGTTTAGCAATAGTGACCATATTTGATAGCAGATTTATATCATTTGTATCAATTTGATAGCTCTTTGATGCTTTCTGTCAAATTTGGTTAAATTCTGAAGAGTGGATTTTGAGAGGAAGTCATTGCAAGGTTTTTGTTTTTTTAGCAACAGTGAATATATTTGAAGGTGTATGATCATTTTTATAAACTTGAAATCCTTTTAGGCAAGGATACTTTCTGTCAAATTTGATCAAATTTTGTTGAGCAGTTTTTGAGAAGTAGTTTAAAGGTTTTCTTTATTAAGTAACAAAAGGCATATTTTATGGCAGATCAGCATCATTTGTATGAAATTGAAAACCCTTCATGCCAGGATGCATTTTGTCAAATTTGGTCAAAGTTTGTAAAGTGGTTTTTGAGAAGAAGTTGTTTTTAAAAAATTTATTTTTAGTAATGGTAGCCATATTGACTGGCAGATCAGCATCATTTTTATTAATTGGAAAGCTCTTCCTGTCAGCATGCTCTATGCCAAATTTGGTTTAAATTGGTCCTGTGGTTTTTTAGAAGAAGTTTAAAACAGCAAATGTTGATGGATGCTGGATGACACATTGGACACTTATTGCCAGGTGAGCTAAAAATGGATAAAATCTCTATCAGAGTTAGGACTACATCTTAGGAACATCAGATGCAAATTTATGACCAAAGTCTTAACCAAATAATATCATGACCATAATGAAGAATGTTGCTCAAACACAACTCCAGAATTTTTTTTTTTTTTATCCCAAATTATTATAATTGAACCAGTGGTGGTGGACTATTTATGCTGCCCTGCAACCTGGGACAAGCTGAATATTTTTCTGGGCAAATAACATTTTCTGTTACTTTGTTACTTGCGCAGACTTTTACATAGAATAGGAAGGCAAAAAAAAATTTTTAGTGTGCAAAATTTATGAAAATTTGCTTCTGGGCAAGTAGGAAAAAATTACAATATTTTCAGCCCTGCAGATAACATAACAAATCTTTTTTGAAGTATGCATGTTAGTAAAAAAAAAAATAAACAAAAGGTCCAGGTGGGCTTGAGATCACTTGTGCAGCTGACTGACATCTGTTTAATAGACACACGCAAGAGCAGTTGGCCAAGAAATCTGGGTAAGCATGATCCTTTCTTCAAAAATGTCTTCCAATGATGCTGATTCTATATGTTATGAAAACAAATCTTTCAAGGTTTCTTTATATTCTGTATCTTAACCGATATTAGATGACAATCAGCATCATTTATCCAGTTTTTAAAGGCCATTATGCCAGGATGTTTTCTTTCAAGGTTGGTCAAATTCTATTGAGAGGTCTGTTTTAGATCAAGTTGTTGAAATGTTTTCTATTTTTCTGTGGCAATATTTGATGGAAGATTGGCATTATTTGCATATATCTGAAATGCCTCCAAGGTAGGAAGCCTACTGTCAGAATTGGTCAAATTCAGTCAAGTGGTCTTTGAGAATGTCATGTAAAGGTTTTCTATTTTTAGTTATAGCAACCATACTTGATGGTGGATTGACATAACTTGTACAATCATTTCATACCTTTGTACTGGTCAAATTCTTTTGAGTGGTTTTTAAGAGAGTCATTTAAAGATGTTTCTGTTTTTAGTAATGGTAGTCATATTTGATGGCAAAGTGGCATAATTTGAACAAATTATAAAGCCCTTTATGCTTGAGTGCTTTCCGTTAAATTTGGTTAAATCTTGTTCAGCACCTTATAAGAAGTCAATTGAAAAGTTTCTTATTTTTAGGTAATGGAAGTCATATTTGATAAAGAATCAGCATCTTTTTGACAAATCTGAATACCCTTCATGCATAGGATGCTTTTTGACGAATTTGGTTGACTCCATTTAAGTGATTTTTGAGAAGAAATCATTGAACAGTTTGTCTAGTTTTAGTGATGGCAGCCATATTTGTTGGTGGACTGGCATTGCAAAGCCCTTTAAGCAAAAATAGTTTTTATCAAATGGGTCAATTCTGTTCAGTTGTTTTTGAGAAGTCATTTGGAGATTTTTCTATTTTTATTAAAGGTGGCCATATATGATGGTGGATCAGTATCACTGTACAAAACTGAAATCCCTTCATGCCAGTATGCTTTCTGTTAAAATTGGTCAAATTCTGTTGAGTAGTGTTTAAAAAATTGTGTACAAGTTTTTCTATTTTTAGAAATGGCAGCTATACATGGTGGTGAATCAGCAACATTTGTTTAAATCTGAAAGCCCTATATGCCAGGATGTGCTCTTTTAAAATTTGGTCAAATTCTTTAAAGTGGTTTTTGAAAAGAAGTCATTTTAAGGTTTAAATGGCAGCCATATTTGATGATGGATCGACATCATTTTGTACAAACTTGAAAGCACTTCATGCCAAAATGCTTTCTTTCAAATTTGGTAAAATTCTGTTGAGCAGTTTTTAAGAATCTGTTTATAGGTCTTTCTTGCCAGGATGCTCTCTGCCAAGTTGGGTTGAAATTGGTTTAGTAGATTTTTTTAAGAAGCTGAAAATGGCATTTGTTGACAGACACATGATGGAAGACAGACGACACACAACATTTACAGGGCCATACCATAAGCTCACTTGGCCTTATGACCAGTCTATTAATCAGATTAGTAGTCTTGTCTGAGACCCTTATGAGCTAAATATTAAAATATGTTTTAACGAGAGTTTCAATATGGTTGGTATGGAAGATGGCACAAAAATCATGAAATGGTAAATTAACAATATAAGATAAAGAAGTTTGAAATGATTTATTCTAGAAAATAAGAGAGTGTTATTTATTTTAAATGAAAAGGTATTTAAAAACGTGATTTCCAATTATAAAGAAATCATCAACATAGATGTTGTTTGCTTGAAAATGGAACCAATGCTCAAACCATTGTTTGAAGTCATGAAAGAATATAGATGCTGAAATAATTTCAATGAATAAAGGTGAGTGCAGTACCTAATTATACTGACTTTAAATGTCATTTGACTTGGAAATTAAATTTTAAAAAATCAGAACAGGATAAAAATGATACTTCTCAAACTTCAAACCTGAGCGAGGCATGATTCCTCCTCTGCCTGGTTCTCTGCCTGGAAATCCTCCAGAGGATATTTCAGCAATGGAAAGGGAGCTATTGGCCAGTCTGGAGCGGGGAAATCCAATTTATGCATCCATTTTGTATGCGAACAAGCCAGAGCTCCTGTTGCAAGAAATAGTATTTTTAGTTTTCACTGTACTCAAGCTGAAGCAGTCTGCTTATTAAATACATTGAAAGATGGTTATAAAGATATATAGCTTACTGATGGACATTATATATGTCAAATTCTTCTGATCAAAATTAGGACAAGATGAGGTTTACTGAATGTATAAAACAAATAAATATTCTAAAAGGTGGTTTGCTTTTCATAATTCTTAAGTATTTATGTTGGTCTGCTGTGTTCCTCCAACCCAAATAACAGATAGCATTCATATTTGTGCCTTGATAATTCAATAATATCTACCTATGAAAGACAGGTGGAAGAAACTATTTAAATTAAAGTTTTTTTCCACTTTAAACTCACCCATAGTTCGTCCATGAAAAGCATTTTTGAAAGATAAGATAGACAGCGTGGGGCATCCAGGTGCTGCATTTATGAGGCTGCTCTCTTGTTCTTCCTTGCTTGGAGGTTGCCCACCCCTTTTTCTCACCTGCATTCAGAAAACTTTGCATTAATGTCAATAAACTAGAAATCTGTCCATAGTACATGGATGCCCATGCAACTGTAGGGCAAAGTTCTATGTCAAACAAAGGTCATAACTTCATAAAATTCTGAAGCAAAATATTAAAAAAGAAACTGGACCTAGGTCAACTTAATGTGAATAATCATAGCAAATATGTTTCAATCAATGAAATCATTCAAATGTTATTCAGCAGAAAATGAGAGTTCTAAGTAAAACTGGGACCATAACTCCTTAAAACTTTACTGAAAAATGGTGAGAATCATACTTGACCTAATGTAAAGCTTCCATCCAATTTGATTGCATCCATTAAGTCCTTCAAATGACTTAAGGACAAAGCTCGGAGTCAAACAGGAGTCATGCCTCTATAAAAATTAGCTGCAGAGTGATGAAATCAAATTGATCTCGGTGAAAGTCTCAAACGTAATGGGAAGGGACAAGATGGGATGAATGTACATCAGTAACATTATACAACCCCTCCATAGATACAGTGGGAGCATGCAAAAATACTTTGGGCATCCATTGTGCAATATTGTAGAGGTGGCCAATTAAATATACATTTTCAAGATGTTTTCTTAAATAACGATTTTATCTGAAAGTCTCTCATTTTTTTCAGTCACCAATTGTCATCCTCATTTTCATCATGATCATTCTACTTATAATTATGTTATTCACAGTTTAAATCTAACTATCATCATTTTGAAAATGCAACCTCTAATTATCATCATGGCCATCCCCTTACTTATGAACATACAACCTCTAATTATCATCATGGCCATCCCCTTCCTTTTGAACATACAACCTCTAATTATCATCATGGTCATCCACTTCCTTTTGAAGATACAACCTCTAATTATCATCATGGTCATCCCCTTACTTATGAACATACAACTTCCAATTATCATCATGGCCATCCCCTTCTTTTTGAACATACAACCTCTAATTATCATCATGGCCATCCCCTTATTTATGAACATACAACCTCCAATTATCATCATGGCCATCCCCTTCCTTTTGAAGATACAACCTCCAATTATCATCATGGCCATCCTTTTCCATTTGAACATACAACCTCTAATTATCATCATGGCCATCCTCTTATTTATGAACATACAACCTCCAATTATCATTATGGCCATCCCCTTCCTTTTGAATATACAACCTCCAATTATCATCATGGCCATCCTTTTCCATTTGAACATACAACCTCTAATTATCATCATGGCCATCCCCTTCTTTTTGAACATACATCCTCTAATTATTATCATGGCCATCCCCTTCCTTTTGAAGATAAAACCTCTAATTATCATTATGTCCACACCCTTTCATTTGAACATACAACTTCTAATTATCATCATAGCCATCCCCTAACTTATGAACATGCAACTTCTAATTATCATCATGGCCATCCCCTTATTTTTGAACATACAACATTTATTTATGTTCATGGCTATCCCCTTTCTTTTTGAACATACAGCCTCTAATTATCATCATGGCCATCCCCTTCCATTTGAACATACAACCTCAAATTATCATCATTGCCATCCCCTTCCATTTAAACATACAACCTCTAATTATCATCATGGCCATCCCCTTCCATTTAAACATACAACTTCTAATTATCATCATGGTCATCCTCTTCCATTTAAACATACAACTTCAAATTATCATCATGGTCATCCCCTTTCTTTTAAACATACAACCTCTAATTATCATCATGGCCATCCCCTTCCATTTAAACATACAACCTCTAATTATCATCATGGCTATCCACTTACATTTAAACATACAACCTCTAATTATCATCATGGCCATCCCCTTCCATTTGAACATACAACCTCTAATTATCATAATGGCCATCCCCTTCCATTTAAACATACAACTTCTAATTATCATCATGGCCATCCCCTTCCATCTAATTGTCTTCTCTTTTGTTGTTTCTTATACGATCAAGTCCACTGGATTTACTCAATATCCATTTTATTAAGAAAACTCTTGCATAGTATGGTCTCTTGGTTGCTGACTTAGATTTCTGCATCAAAAGTCAATAAATTAACAGAAATATACAAAATATCACCAGAAAATTGTTAGCATAATAAATGTTGTATTCTGTAGAAAATGAATTCATATAGAGTCGCTGTGAGATGGTCCAAAATTATATAAGATTTTTCCTCACTCTGTGACATCTCATGGGTTTGAGATTGTAACCTCTCTTTTGTAGGTAATTTGTAAAAATAATATTAGTTTTTAGTTTTCATATACACTGAGTTTTTATGTTCAAAAGTTTGCAGATAGCAGCACATGTAAGATGCCCATGTGACAGGAACGGACAAAATATAACTGCAATCAAGGATCGTGCATCCTGTCCTATTAAAACTCTATTCCAACCTATGGCCTATATTTATTGCTATTTTAACATATAAACAGACAAGAAAAAATCTTAATATTAAAAAGTAGATAAATTTAATTGTGCTATTTGTGGACATCCAGATCTCTGCAATGGATCGTGCAATAATAAATGAGGGATTTGTGGTTTTCAAACAATGTACTACACAACTTCTACCTTATTACAGTGTTACAGATGTACATTAAATAAATAAGAAAAGAAAGGCAACTCATTCCCTGGTCTTTTCCATAATTTCCAGCAATATTAACAATATATTATGAATTTTGTCTTTATTTTCCTTTATTAAAGAAACCACATTCCACTGATTGTGGTCAGTTGAACAAACGTGTATTATTAAACATGGATACAAAAAAGTGCTGTTCACCTACAGTCTACAATTAAACAACTGATTGAGGTTGAACCTGCAGTAATTCGTAAATCTCCTGTTTATGACACCATAAGTGTGTGTGCATTTGTACCATGTATTTGATAAAAGCTGCCTTCAGACTGTGTTCCACAGAACAGGCTCCACACATCATGGTCTGCACCTGCTTCAGGCCAGGAGGGGCAACCTACAACAATCCATGATGCAAACATAATATGTCTTTTTGCATGTGTAATAATCTGCTCTGAATATAATATATTCCCATATATTTAAAAATCAACCGTAAATTAGTAAATTAAAGAAAATGTAACTACACTGATCTCATGATTACCAATCTGTGCACACATTTTGTTATGCCTGTGGGTGATTTTATTACATTTATGGCAATCTATTACATATATGATTGGCAACTGTAATACCTACCATATATACTCGTGTATAAGCCAATACCAACTGCAAACTGCATAGACCCAGATCTGCCATCGCATAACGCAACAGCAGATCTGGGTCTATGCAGTTTGTAAGGACTAATCAGTAGAACAAACAACATAGATCCTAATCTGCCGGCGCATTATTCGACGGCAGATCAGGGTCTATGTTGTTTGCATTTGGACTAGGCTTCTACGCGAGTATAGACGTTAAACTGTTATTACAATTTCAGGAATTTATTTACATTCACAAATTCAACTGGTCAATTGCTATGATGAACCTAGGTATTAAGAATTCTAGAAAACAAGAGGTCCAAGTGGGCCTGAGATTGCACACCTGGCTGATATCTGACTAATAGCTAAATGCAAGAGTAGCTGGCCATGAAACCTGGGTTAGAGAGATGATTTCTGTATAAATTTCTTCAAATGCTTTTAACTGTATATGTTATCAAAACAGTTGTTTCAAAGTTTATCAAGTATTAAGGCTTATCCGATATTGAAAGGCCTCTGTGACAATATGTTTTCTGTAAAAGTTGTTCAAATTCTGTTAAGTGGGGTTTTTTTATGATAAAGTTGTTCAAATTCTGTTAAGTGGGGGTTTTTTTATGATAAAGTTGTTCAAATTCTGTTAAGTGGGTTTTTTTATGATAAAGTTGTTCAAATTCTGTTAAGTGGGTTTTTTTTATGATAAAGTTGTTCAAATTCTGTTAAGTGGGGTTTTTTTATGATAAAGTTGTTCAAATTCTGTTAAGTGGGTTTTTTTATGATAAAGTTGTTCAAATTCTGTTAAGTGGGGTTTTTTTATGATAAAGTTGTTCAAATTCTGTTAAGTGGGGTTTTTTTATGATAAAGTTGTTCAAATTCTGTTAAGTGGGGTTTTTTTATGATAAAGTTGTTCAAATTCTGTTAAGTGGGGTTTTTTTATGATAAAGTTGTTCAAATTCTGTTAAGTGGGGTTTTTTTATGATAAAGTTGTTCAAATTCTGTTAAGTGGGTTTTTTTATGATAAAGTTGTTCAAATTCTGTTAAGTGGGTTTTTTTTATGATAAAGTTGTTCAAATTCTGTTAAGTGGGGGTTTTTTATGATAAAGTTGTGTAAATTTTTGTTCTATTCTTGGTAAATGTGGACATATTTGATGGTGGTTTAGCATCATTTCTATAAATTTGAAAGGCCTTTGGACTAGGATGTTCCCTGTAAAATGTAATCAAATTCTATTTGGCCACTTTTAGAAAAAGTTATTATAAGTTTGTATAATTTTAGTAGCAGCAGCCATACTCAGTGGCATATACATTTGAACATACATAAATACCTTTCATATCAAGAAGACGCTTTCTATCAAATTTGCTGAATTTGGTTGAATCCTTTCTTGAAGGGAAGTCATTAAAAGGATTTTCTGCTTTTAGTAATGGTGGCCACATTTGATGGCAGATTTGACATCATTTGTAGAAACTTGGAAGCCATTTATATCAAGCTGCTGAGAACAGATGACGGGTGAAAGACCATTCCATAAACTCACTTGGCCTTATGGCCAGGTGAGCTAATACAAAGATAAACGTCCACTTTGGACTCCAAAAGGCACATGCTTGGAAATGTATTATTAAATTTACCCGAATTTTTCAAAACTCCACACAAGAAGCAACATCAATATTCATAAATTCAAGTTGTTAGAATACAGTAAGAATTTCTTTTGCATGTTATAAAGCCTATGTGTGGTAAATGAAACACATTGTCCAAATATTAATTTCAGAAACTTGGAATTTTCATACATAATTCATTGTATATACAAGTGAACTGCTTACAGAAAGAAGGGCCGACTGTAGTATGGACACCCAGTCAGAAGGTGGATAGAACCCAAGAGCTGGCCTATTCACAAAGGAGGACTGTAAATAATAATAATCATAATAATAATAATAATAATAATAATAATAATAATAATAATAATATTAACAGTGATGATAAAGACAATGACAAGCATGATATGATTTTAACAGAATATACCTAAGAGAAAAATGTAATGTCTGATACATTTTCAAAATTCATGTAAAATAACAGGGTGAATAAATTTTGTCCATATGCTGACATTAGCAAAAATACAATATACTGAAACGTTTCTGTGTTATTAAATTTGTGCAATTTTTGCAACCTGGTCAAATTGGCACATGTTACTCCTCACATAATGGAACAAAACAATTGACAAATTGTGAGATGGAGAAAAACTAAACACACAAATCTTTCAAAATCAGTCATTCACGAAAAGCTAACAATGCAAAAATTTCCCCATTTATGCCAATCTGAAATACAACTGAGTAAGCAGTGAATATATGTGTATATGAACCCTTGAACAGAAGAGTGTCAAAAGTATACTGAAGTTCTAATATGGGCATGGTTGATTAAAAAAGAATGCAAATATTTCATAAGTAATTGATAAAAACTGATTTATTGACTACAAGTAGACTACAACTAGACCCTGGGATGAATGTGTCTATAAAGTTTCAAGGCAGTCCCCAAGTAGTTTAGAAGAAGAAGCTTTAATAAACTAAGGCTGATGGACGAACGACATGACAAGTACAGCTATAAACTAGGGGTCTAATTGCTCTGATGAGATTGTGTGCTAGATTGATGAACTGATGGACACCAAGATTCCTATATACACCCGCCTCTATAGAGGTGGGGGGGGGGGTATAATAAGGCAAGTGCCGTGGGTTGAAAGATACTGTATATACTCGTGTTTAATCCAGGTCCAGATGCAAACAACATAGACCCTGATCTGCCGGCGCATAATGCACCAGCAGATCCGGGTCTATGTTGTTTGTTCTACTGATTAGTCCTTACAAACTGCATAGACCCAGATCTGCCGGAGCATTATGCGACAGCAGATCTGGGTTTATGCAGTTTGCAGTTGGTATTGGCTTATACACGAGTATATACGGTACTCATTTCAGGTAATTTCCAGCTAGTTGTTTTAAGTTTGTGGCATTTTACATGTTTAACTGTGTTTCTACTTTGAATAACTTCAGCTGGACTAGAAAGTGTATTGCCAATTTGCATGGGATCTGAAAGATGTTCATGCTAGATTTCTGCTTGTCAAATCTCGCCTGACATGATCAGGCAGTTTTGGGGTGAAAGTTGGTCTATTTAGGCTTTTTCCTTACTCAATGTGGAAGCCTTCCACAAAGTTTTTGTAACTGAAGATTGTGGATACTAGTTACTGTGCAGAAATGAAATAGGAAACAGTCAAACAGATGGACAGACATCACAGCAGGGGTATAAAAAAGGGAACAAAATGGAACCTAGTTTTTAAAATGATGCATGTGTTGTAAACCCCCAACCCCCACCATTCCCCATTAATGTTAATCCTTGTCATTGACTGCAGAAGAATATTATCCTGTGTGTCTTATAAATATATCCCTGGGTAAAGTAGATCATCTCACTGCTTATTCCGATCATAGCATTTAATCTCCTTAATGTTCGGATGGTATATGTACTGTTTCATAACATAATAAACATGCATCTATTGTTTTTGTGTCAGGAGACTTTTCCATCTTACACAGAAAAGGTTTATTTAGGCACCAGCCATTTAATCTTCAGCAGAGAAATGTATTTTCTTTTTAATAATCTCTCTTTCTTCATTTCTATTCTGTTATAAAACTCCATTCCTCTTTTTCTGGAAAATTATAATTACTATGGCATGCAGTATACATCTAATAGTATTATGTAAAAAGAGGTTTGTCTTTAATGAAAAACAGAATAAACAAAATATTTTGGATTCAAAAAATGTTTAAACGTCCCATAAAATAAAATATTCGAAGCCTTAGATCCAAAAATTATTCCAACATACTTACAAGATTGGCTGGATTTTGAACAGCTCTGATTAGTCTCGGATGGTTGTAGCCTGTGAAAGTATAGGTAAAACAATAAAACATGTTTTATTTAAATTATGCTGTGTAAAAGATCAATCAGTGAATGAATCAAGTGATATCAATCTGTCCGCCAGATGACATAAACATTAAAATAACAACACTCCCTCCTCTGGTTGTTTGACTCCGGGCTCAGCCTCATTTTGAGCGGTTATCATTACCATTTATGCTTTCATTTTGACGAAAAAGGCGCATACAAAAAAAGTAAAAGACTACATCTTCTGGCCCAAACAATAAAATTTCTATTGAGCCTTATGATAAGTAGAGGCTTTCAATTACGTCTCCAAATGATGTTAAGTGAGGCTAACAGATGAAATCTACACGTGCAATGAAATTATTGCTAATGTTTGAAGATAAGTTATGGCAAAGCTTTGATTCTCGATTTTTATTATTGTTGTATCAACAAAGTCTGGTTACTGCTCCCAACTTGATAACCAGTCTCCTCAGACATAGGGTACAGTCATGTTAATATAGCTATGCACTTGAGATTAGTAGAGATAACAATATTTTCAAGATGGCCACCATGGTGCCATAATGAATGTCACTTTTCGTCCTTTTCATTTTGGACCAACTAGACACAATAAGAACTCTTCTGATGAAAACCCCATGTCAAAATGACTTTCCATTTAAGAGAGCGGTAACAGGATTTTCCAGATGGCCACCATGGTGACCATATTGGACATCAGATCAGCACCATTTTAATTTAGGATCAACAAAACATTATAACAAGTCTTTTAGTGAAAACAACATGCTGTATGAGCATTAATTCTGGAAAAGTAGTGATAACAAAATTTTCAAGCTGGCCACAGTGGCAGCCATATTAGAAATCAGATTGGCACCATTTTCATTTAGGACTAACTAGACATCATAAGAAGTCTTCTGGTGAAAAACATCATGTCAATATGATTTTCCATTCAGGAGGAGTAGAATATAAGAATATTTTTCAAGATGGCCACTGTGGCAGCCATATTGGACCTCACATCAGCACCATTTTCATTTAGACCAACTAGACATCATAAGAAGTCTTTAAGTGAAAACCTCATGCTGGTACAACCATCCATTCAGGAGGAGCAGCAATAATAAGATTTTCAAGACAGTCACTGTGTGGTGGCTATATTGGATGTCAGATCACCAACATTTTCATTTAAGACCAACTGATATCATAAGAAGTCTTTTGGTGAAAACCTCGCATCAATATGACTTTCTGTTCAGGTTGAGTTGTGATAATAAAGATTTTCATGGTGGTCATATTGGATGTCAGATCGGCACCATTTTTATGAAGGACCAGCTAGGCATTATAAGTAGTCTTTTAGTGAAAACCCCATGTTGAGATGAACATCCATGGGGGAGAAGTAGCGATAACAAGGTGACAACTGTGGTGGCCATGCTGGATGTCAAATCAGCATGATTTTCAATTAGGACCAATTAGACATCCTAAGAAGTCTTTCAGTGAAAACCCCATGCTGATATGACCATCAATTCAGGTGGAGTAGCAATAACAAGATTTTCCTATTGAATTTCCAAGCAGCATGATTTTCATTTTGAACCAACTCGACCATGGGATGAATATGTGTGTAAAGTTTCATGGCATTCCTCCAAGTAGTTTAGGAGGAGTTTTGATAACAAATTTGTGCTCATGGACAGATGGACGAAAGACCATTGCATAAGTTCTTCTGGTCTAAGATCAGTAGAGCTAACAATGATGTCGCAAAATCCAGGTTGATAAGTTATATTTTAAGCTTTGAAAAAAGTGTTATGAATGGCACATTATATGCCTGCCCCATGTTTAATAGTCCTATATGAAGGTACTAGTAAGGAGTGGTAGACTCTGGAGATTATTGACCAATGGGTCTCACTGACCTACACCTTTGGTCAAGGTATGCAGTCCTGAACTAAATGGTGCAGAAACCATTTTCATATTAGACTTACCATGACTGTGACCTCTGACCTTTAGACCAGAGAATCTACACATTTCTTTCTTACCGTAAGAGCAAGCCATCCACAAAGTTTTGGTCAAGGAGCTTACTCTAGAAGAAAAGTTATTCTGCAAAACCAAGTTTTCTTTGAGTCACAATGACAGTGACTTTTGACCTTTTGATCCCAAATTAATAGGCCTCTTCCACACCTTATGTACACAAACTTTCGTCAAGGTATGTGGTCTAGAAAAGAAGGTGGATGAACATTATAATGGGATTATAAAAATGGATAAATTAAAAACTAAAATACATGTAGACTATCATACCTCAATGCTTAATATCCTATGTTTAAATCATGTACATTCTAAGTTAACGCATTCCTAGTGTATCAAGAGACCAATTCTTTCTTTTATCTTTCCCTTTTACAATCAAGATTACAAAATTGATGTAAACAGATTAAAGTATCATTGGACAAAGAACAATGAAATATATTTGGCTGCGTAATGGGGACATAATGTATATTTAGCCACTGTTCTAGTAATAGTGCTGGTGTTTCAATATTCTTTAGAAGTATATCTGAATTTGTGATTCACAGACAAAATAAAAGAGAAACAGAAAAAAAACTAAAGGAAATTGAAAATTAAATATTACAAATTCAAAAGGGAATTGTTGGACAACATAAATGGGGAAACTGGAAAATTTAGGGAAAAAAAAAGGAAGCAGAATTAGAGGAATCTAGAAAAAAAATACAGAAGGTGTTATACAGATCCAAGGCTAGATCGTATGAGTTGGAGAAAAAAGTACAAAATACTTTATAAATCTTATTATGTCAAAAAGACCATAAAGGAAATGGTTTTTGATTATATCAGACCATACAGATATTTTAAAAGCTTAAAAACAATTTTAATTGGAATTGTACAAAAAGTAGAATTGCTCAGCTTTATGTTGATTATACCCAAGATGCTCAAAATTAACTTTTTAATCACAATATTAAACTTAGTCAAGAGGAAAGAGAATCATGTGAGGGTCTACTTATAATTAATGAATATGGTAAGTCTATAAAACAGTTGGAAAACAAAAAGTCCAGACTCTGATGAATTCAATGCAGAGTTCTATATACCATTTATACTCGTGTATAATCCCATACCACACTGCAAACTGCATAGACCCAGAACTGCCATTGCATAATGCGCTGGCAGATCTGGGTCTATGCAGTTTGTAAGGACTAATCAGTAGAACAAAAAACAACATAGACCCTGATCTGCTGGCGCATTATGCGACGGCAGATCAGGGTCTATGTTTTTTGCATTTGGACCCGGCTTATACGTGAGTATATATGGTATTTATTTTGGAAGGATCTTGGGTAACTTCTATGCATATCAAAAAAATTACGGATATAATGAAGGAAAACTTTCATATTTTCAGACTCAAGGAATTATCACATGTTTACCAAATGAAGAAAAAGACAAGATACATTAAAAATTGGAGACCCATACATGTATTTCTTTTAAATATTGACTTTAAGATAGCTTCGGGAGCTATTGCAGCTTGGATTAAAAAAGTTCTTCCATAAATAATCAGTGATACTCAAAAAGGATTTATGAATGGTAGGTTAATTGGAGAATATACTAGCTTATTACACCTTATCATGGATCAACTTGAGAACGAAAATATATATGGTTTGTAAAGTGCTAATAGACTTTGAAAAATCCTTTGATTCAATAAACTGTAGCTTTTTGGAAGCTTTACTATCTTTTAAATTTGGTCATTTTGTTTGTAAGTGGTTTAAACTGTTTTGTAATAACTCTACTAGTTGTGTTATAAATAAAGGACATACAGTGTTGCACACTGAGCATGGGCTCGCGGGTTTCGCGCAATTTTTGTCCAATGTCCCCTAAATCTTGACCCTGTGCACCCCTCTGAGCATGCTTTTTGGTCAGAAAAGAATTAAAAAATATACCTACAACTTGTCATTAGTATACGTCTAACCACATTTATGTTGGTGCTAGCAATGGCCAAAGTCACTAAAGTTGGTAAAAACTTTAAGATGGCAATGAATATCCATTTTAAAACAATGTATCTGGCAATGAAATAATTCAAAGTTTGTGCTAGTTGGCCGGATTGCAATATAAAGTGCTTGATGGCCATTAGTGTAACATATTTTCAACGCTAAAGTCGCCCCTATGGCAAGGATGATTTAATTTATTTTGAGGTTGAATTAATGACAAAAGAGACTACATTTATTAAAATACACAATTTGTCATTGAATTAATGATTTGTTAGCTTGGAAAGAAAAATAATTCAGAAAACAAGTATTTAATACAATAAATGGTGGTAGATAATGGGTGTGCACTAAACTTATACGAGAGCAAGATCTAGAATGGAAAATTCCATGGTGCTGCTCGTTTCAGGTTAACAGAGTGTCAAACATGTTAATGTTTTCACGAGTTATTTAAGCACAAGATAAAATGTTCATTGCAATAATGTAAGTGTCCAAGGAAAATATGATTGAACAATGCAGATGACAAAGTTAAGGTGAAAAAACTGTAAAAGCAAATAAGATTATCTCTTTTTTATAGCAATTTTAGTGCATTACGTACTATTTTTTTACCTTTATCCCTCTAAAATGCTGTGTCCCACAAATTTGGAGGGTGCGGGACACAGTGTCCCATTCCCTAGGTTTCCTATGTGCAACACTTGACATATGTCATCATTTTTTAGACTTAATAGCGGATGTTAAGAAGATCCTATTGCACTATATTTGTTTATCATCTGTGTTGAGATTTAAGCAATAAATTTAAAACAAAATGTGGATGTACGGGGGCTGATCTTTTATGTCAGTGAGTATAAACTGTCAGTATGCCGACAATACTTTTATGTTTCTTGATGGATCTCAAAGTTTTCTTAAAGCAACTATGAATATCTTGCAAGTTTTTTTTCTTCTAATAACTGGACTTAAATGTAACGTAACCAAACCAATGACTATTTATATTGGAAACAAGAAATTTTCCAATGAAAGAATATGTCCCAATATGAACTTAAATTGGTCTTTTTCTAACTTCACAATCCTTGTCATCAATTTTTCTCTAGATACAACAAATAATTATAGGAAGAAATTAACAAGTGCAAAAAGATTATATGCATGCTGGAGTCAAAGCCATCTTTCAGTAATTGGTAATGTAACTGTTGTAAAAATTCTTGTTCTGCCCATATTCATACATCTTTTTTCTGCACCTCCAAATCCAACAGCAAAGTTGAAACCGAACTTAATCGTACTTTATATCAATCTGTATGTAGCAGTAAAATAGAGAACTGAATGTGACATCCTAGTAGCTCCTGAGAATGAGGGAGGACTAAATATGATTCACATTTATTCATTCATTAGGTACTTAAAATAACATGGATTAAAACACTGCTGAAAAATGAAGATGGATCACAGCAGAATTTAGTCTATACAACTATATTCAAAAATAAAAAGGATATCTGAAATTTAGGGAGAAGGAAAGAGTTTCTTGTAGGGATGTCATTTTGGCAGTATCTTTTTGAAAAGAGGAACCACAAAGTCCAAATGAATATTTATCCCAGATCATTTTAACACGCCCCCCTTCCCCCCCCCCCCCCCCCCACTGTTCTATCAATACAAATCCTGGACAGAAGCCGGCATTTAAATTCTTAATGATTAATACCTTTTGAAATGATGAAATGAAAAACTTGATGCAATTTTCTTGAAATACTTCTCCTTAATATCCAAAATTCCAAAATCATGGAAAGATGCTATAAAAAAACACTTGGTACACAATAATTTTGATAAGCAGGAGGATAAAAAATAAACATGCAAACCAAAATTCACTGAAAATTTTTTTTTTACAAAGATCTATGAAAAACGGTAAAAAGACAGCATACTGCTAAATAAAAAACTTGGGCGCAGGTATTAAATACAAATATGAATAGCTAAGGGTTTGAGATTTATAGTCTGGCAAAAATGTGTACAAAGGATACCAATCTGATCTCTTTTAGTTTTAAATTAGTTCATAGAATAATTGTTACTAATAATTTTTTACACACGTTAACATACATGTATTAGATGATGACAAATCCACTTTCTGTAAAAGTGAGAATGAAAGTACTGAACATCTCTTCTGTGATTGAAATATTACTTCAATTTTGTGGTACCGTTTTATTAAACATTTTGCACTTTGTTGCCCAAATATTATATATTTGTCCAAAAAAGACAAAATGTTAGGAAATGAACAATTGGACATTTTGTGTAATTTCTTAATTATTTTGTCTAAATATTATATTTACATTTGCAGATTCAATATGGAAAATCCTTCCATTTATGCTTTTAAACAAATAATTCAAATGTATAATAACATTGAAAAATATACTGCTAAATTTTTAAAAAGAGGATGAATTCCTTCAAAAATGGACCTCAGTCATGAATATGTAACTTGTGCAAGAATCCTTTTTCTTTGTGCAGTTGGTTATTTTTTATTGAGGTCTGATCTGATGAAGAACAGGAAAAAATACTGAAATATCACAAAAGTCTATATTGCCTGGATATTGTATACCACAGAAGTCTATATTGCCTAGACATTGTATACCACAGAAGTCTATATTGCCTGGACATTGTATACCACAAAAGTATATATTGCCTAGACATTGTATACCACAGAAGTCTATATTGCCTAGACATTGTATACCACAGAAGTCTATATTGCCTAGACATTGTATACCACAGAAGTCTATATTGCCTGGACATTGTATACCACAAAAGTCTATATTGCCTAGACATTGTATACCACAGAAGTCTATATTGCCTAGACATTGTATACCACAGAAGTCTATATTGCCTAGACATTGTATACCACAGAAGTCTATATTGCCTAGACATTGTATAATGAAATATCACAAAAGTCTATATCACCTAGACATTGTATACCACAGAAGTCTATATTGCCTAGACATTGTATACCACAGAAGTCTATATTGCCTAGACATTGTATACCACAGAAGTCTATATTGCCTAGACATTATATACCACAGAAGTCTATATCACCTAGACATTATATACTGAAATATCACAAAAGTATATCAATCTCGTTCTTCCGTCAATTTTGAATACAACTGAGTAGATCACATTGACAATTTTAGCTATATAACTTGTACAATTTCCAATGTTCATAAATCAAACTTATTCGTCCAACTTTCATGAAAATCTTGCAACTTACTTAAATGCATTCCTTCAGTCACCATTATTTTATTTCTTTTTCAGGAAGAAAAATGCTGTTTAAAAAAAAGAGCTATGTAACTAGTGGTTGGAGCATTATCCTCGAACCTGAGAGGTCATTACAAGTGTTATGGCAGACACTGAGCCTAGAGTGGTCTTGAAAGTGGGGGAAACCGGATTACCGGGTGAAAACAGCAGCCATAACAAATGGCAGTATTAGGAACCAAACCTAGGGCTTTACACTACAAGCACTGCAACCACGAGACAAATTGAACCTACCGATAGGAATTGATGATATTTGTGAGTAGAGGTCAAGCATAACGTTCCCATCTGCATCAACAATGTAGTTCCCCTGACTCCGCTCAAAGTCCACGAAGAAAGATACACCACCCGTGTTCTGCAGAAAACAATGGCATAACAATCGTAAATCTTTTGCTCTGTTTGAATATCAATGAAAAATAAAATGATTAATTAAGTATTTCATGCCCTCCAAAAAACAACAACAATAAAAACCGAAAACAAAAGTAATTATGACAAGAGGTTTTGTCGTTGTCCCCATATTTCAATTGTCCATCTGTCCATCCATGACAAAGAATGTCTTCTCTTCTCCACCATGCCACTTGGAAGATTGTATTGATACTTTCTTGACTCAATATTTGGCTGGTGAAGATATGCAACAAGGTTTTATTTTTTTCCTCTTGGCCATTTTTGGGGAAAATCTTTTCAAAAAGGGGTATTTGGGGAATTCAGCTAATCATTGCTTCTCTTCCCACACCTCTTAAAGGAATGTATCAAAAGGTTGTAAGTTAGATAGGTGGTTGGTGTATATGTGCAATAAGGTTTGACTTTTGTCCTCTGACTCGTTTTTGGAAATATTTTTTTTAAATTTTCAAAAAAAAAGGGTATTTTGGGAATTGAGATCATCATTGCTCCTCTCACATCACTTGGAGGATTTTATTGAAACTATGTAAACTGAACAGGTGATTGGTGAAGATTTGGAATAAAGTTTTACTTTTTCCTCCGATTCAGTTTTTGGGGGAAAATGTTAATAATTTGCCCCAAAAAGGGGTATTTTGAAAACTGGGTTAGTCATCGCTTCTCCTCATGCACCACTTGTAAGATTTTATTGTAGATGTGCAATAAGGTTTACTTTCTTCCTATGGTCATTGTTTGGTAAAATTTCTTAAAAGCTGGTCAAAAAGAGGGCAATTTGGGAATTCAGTTTGTCATTGCTTCTTCCCCCACACTGCCTGGAAGATTTCCTTGAAAGTGTGAAAGCTAGATCAGTGGTTGGTGTAGATAACCACTAAAATGTTTGGTCATTTTTGTGAAAATTTGTCTAAAAGGGGTATTTGGAAATTGAGTTTGTCATCAATTCTCTCCCATACTGCTGGAAGAAATTTAATGAAACTATGTATGCTAGACATGTGGTTGGTGCAGATGTGCAGCATGTTTTTACTATTTTTTTCCAACCAATTTTTGGGGACACTTTTTTGTATTTAAAAAAGGGGTATTTAGTGAATTCAGCTTCTTGTTTTAGTATTTATGCAACCCTATGCAATATTGCTGCTGAACATTCACAGATGTTCAGGAAACATTCTGATCTTTCATTGATCCAAAGGTCTTGAGAGAGGTGGAATATAAATAATGTTTGCCATATACCAAAAACATGTTCAAAAGAACATGCCTGGCATGTGGGGATATGCATGTCTGTGACTGCATGTACATCCAGCTCACTGTTGCCATGACTGCTATTATGATATACATAACTGGTCAGCCTCAGCGATGTTAATTGCTCTTTCTTGTCATCACTCTTCCTTTTTTTAGCTCTACCTTTCATGGTTCTATTCATTTACACCAGATTCTATTTTGTTGTTTAATCTTTAAATGCTACAATGTTTCATGTACATGACCTCTTCATAATGTCATTAATTGTTGCAAGGAAATCTATATTAACGAAAGCATTATACATACAACATGAAAGAATAAGAAATAGTTCTTGATTAATTACAAAACAAATATGAACAGACAGACACACACACAGAGGGCACACATTCATAAAATTTAAACAGTTCTCAAAGTTTCTGAATGACAGAACAAGTCTTCCTTGTTTGATGGCATATAAATTTAAACAAACTGTATATATGCTCAAAGTGACCAAAGCCTGTCAGATTCAATCTATGTTTCTGCCAAACTTTGAAAGATTCCCAAACTGTTAATATTCCTTCCATGTCTATGTAGTAGTATTTATTTTCCATGTGGCTTGTTTGTTGTTGTAGTGGTAATTGTTGTTGTTGTTTATGTTGTCATCATTCATGATGTTTTCAATTACTACTTACATTAATATACGTTTAAATGGTCACACAATTTTAACAACTTGACAAAAATTTGCATGGTTTTACTGAACAATAAATATTAGTATGTTGTTCATACTGGTATGCAATCTTCTTTGGTATACACTTTGAAACTGTTCAGTGGATATGAGTGACAATGTCACCAGGCCCCAGTTTCATTATGCATCTCAGACTTTCTTCTTTACATTAAGATTTGTACCTTTGGTAGCAAAGGTTTTTGAAAACTTGGGGCTGTTGTCTTTTTCTTCTTTTGGACCTATAAACTATATTTTTCCTTGTAGGAAAACACACTGCTGCCTTATGGATTCGAATTCACTGCTGTAGGTTCAGACATTAACCCTGTACAACTCTCGGCTATTGGCATTCTTACCTCCTAGAGATTCATACATGTGATTCTACCGGCGGTAGGCCAAAAATACTGTTTTAAAGGCCGTCTACCGCACATATCATTTAGTAGTCGAAATCTACCGCTTTTGAAAATCTGAAGGAAATTTTTTTTTTTTTTTTTTAAAACCCGTTTTTTTTACGCGTTCCATCAACACATTAGATAAACCAGCCAGAACCAGTCTACTGGGAACCGGAAATGTTCCACCTATGCTACGCCGGTGCGACGATGCATGGTTGAGTAGTCGGATTACAATTGTTAAATAACAGCAAGCATGTGTACACAACAAGTGGCTAATTGATTACCTTATTGTTGTAATTTGGAGAGTTTAAGGCCAAATGCAGGATGTTGTTTGAGGTGTTATAAGTAATAAAAGGATCAAAGGTAATCCATGATGACCGTGAGTCTTTGATTAAAATTCCTCGGGGTGAAATGAGCTTGGAGCAGTATTGGAGATCAGTCAGCAGCCTCAGAAACCCAGCAACAAGAAAACTTAAGTTAGAACTTCTTTCCAGACTGAGTGTAGTTGTCCTATCATTGCCAGATTCCAATGCTGACATGGAGAGGACATTCTCCATTCTTCGAAAAATCCAGAGTGATTCAAGGGGAAATCTGGACCAGAAAACTATTGAGAGCCTGCTAAGTGTGAAGGTTAACAATCACAGTGAATGTCACCAGACAGTGATCTTGTGAAGGAAACTAAAAATGCCTGTGGATTTTATAAAAAAATCTTTGCAGTGAATTGTGAGATGTACAACTCTTCCTTTTTCATTTAATTAACAATATACTGGCTCATATTAAGTAACTATTATTGTAATATTTTCCATCAGATTCTGAATCTGATTCATGTTCAAAATTTGTGTTTTATTATAATATGAAGAGAATACATATTATGTGACAAAATGAACTTGTTTTGTTTTCAATCCCCTTAAAACACGTGAAATTTATGCCGATAAAAAATCTACCTTTTTAGAAGCCAATCTACTGATTAAAATTTGTAAATCTACTGGTTTGAAATCCTGGTTCTGTCACATGTATGGAGATCAGAACTTGATCGTGATAACGTGGCCACAGGTGGTGTGCACAGAGTGTGTATATTTTATTTCTGTTTAATGTCTGTCTTATTGCTAGTTCACAACAATATATTTGTATTTTAACATTTGTCAGGCATAATGGATTATGATATAAGCATTATACCTTATATTAACTTGAAAGTAATCTTCTTTTATCTCTGGAGAGTCTGAATATTAAGATTTCCTTCAATTTGAGGAATTTGTATCTCTGTATTTTTCAAGAATAAAAAAAGGATTCAAATGTGTTCATTATTAAAACTCCAGAGGTTTTTTTTTTGTCTTTTTCTTTTTGTGTGCGTCTTTTCTATTACCGGTATCTCTACTTTCGATGAAAATCACACTACTGCCAAAAGTATCTGAGACAAGACAGAGAAAAGTGTCACTCTGATGAAAAATTCTGAGGAATTTAGTGAAACCCTTGCAGGTTATTTGTCTGGTATGGACTTGAGGTCTTTATTTCCAGATGACCACACCAATTTTGCAACTAATATTTACTTTTTACCGGTAGTTAGTACTTTTAAAAGAAAATCCGCATTAAAAAAAATCAATGTTTAAAGCACTAGAAGTGATATAAATATCCATGTAACTGTCATTTCTATGGGTCTTTTTCTTCCTAATTTATCCAAAGGCATCCAATATTTGTAATTAACAGTGATATTATGAACTTAAAGTAAGCAGTAGAAGCAACACTGTAATTTTACTATGAAACAAGAGTCCCTCTTAGTGACTCTGGGCAACAACAAAAATCCAAGAATTCAAGATATGACCATTTCTTTCTTTTAATTGCCGAGTGTTGAAACCATCTCTGATATTCTTCAGCGATAACAAGATTTTCAAATTAGTTGCTGTGGTGGATATACTGAACATCAGAATGGCACCATTTTTATTTAGGACAAAGCAGACAATATTAGAAATCTTTTGGTGAAAACCTTATGTCATAATGATCATACATTAGGGGGGGGGGTAGTGACAACAAGATTTTCAAGATAGCAGTCATGGCAGCTATATCGCATGTACAACTAGCACCATTTTCATTTAGAACCAGCTAGTTATCATAAGAAGTCTATTGGTGAAAACTCCATGTTGATATAGCCATCCATTTGGAAGGAGTAGAGATAACAATATTTTCAAGATAGCCACAATGTTGGCCATATTGAGGGTTAGTCATTTTCATTTAGTACCAACTAGACACCATAAAAAGTCTTCTGATGAAAACCCAATGTCAAAATGACTCTCCATTTAAGAGTAGCGAAAACAAGATTTTCAAGATGGCCACATGCTGGCAGTCAGATTAGCACCGTTTTAATTTAGGGTCAACAAAACATTATAAGAAGTCTTTTAGTGAAAAACCCATGATCATATGACCATTCATTCAGGATAAGCTTGCCACAATGGCAGCCATATTAGGCATCAGATCGGCACCAATTTCACTTAGGATGTACTAGACATCATAAGAAGTCTTTCAGTGGAAACCTCATGTTGATACAATCATCCATTCAGGAAGGGTGGCGATAACAAGATTTTTTCAAGCTGGTCGCTGTGTGGCGGCAATATTAGATGCAAGATATACACCATTTTTTTAAAGACCAACAGGACATCATAAGAAGTCTTTTGGTGAAAACCCCATATCAATATGACTTTCTGTTCAGAAGATGTTGCGATAACAAGATTTTCAAGATGGCTGATGTGGCGGACATACTGGATGTCAGATTGGAACCATGTTTATTTAGGACCACCTAGACATCATAAGAAGTCTTTTAGTGAAATCATCATGTTTATATGACCATCCATGTAGAAGTTGTAGCGATAACACGATTTTCAAAGTGACCACTGTTGCGGCCATATGGACGTCAGATATGCAGCATTTTCATTTGGGACCAACTAGACATCATAAGAAGTCTTTTAGTGAAAACCCAATGTTGATATGATCATCCATTCAGGAGGAGTAGCGATAACAAGATTTCCAAAATGGCCACTGTGGTGGCCATATTGGATGTCCGAGCAGCACCATTTTCATTTAAAACCAAGTAGACAATGGGATGAATGTGTGCTCTTCCTCCAAGTACTTTAGGATGAAGAGCAATAACAAACTTGTGCGAACAGACGGATGAACGACGGACGACAGACGAAAGACCATTCCTATAAGCTCTTCTGGTCTAAGACCAGTAGAGCTAAACAAAAACAAAAAAACAAAACAAAAAAAAACAACACATTTCTTGACTATCCGTCCGCATATCTGCAACTTTAACGAAAAATCTGTATAATGTGCTAAAATCTGTATATGTCGTCAGTTTTGTTTCGTTTAATAATTGTATTGCCTTGAAATCGCACGTGCATAAATTGGATTGGATCAGAAGTTCTCCAACTGATCCAGGATCCTCTACCTGACAAAAATATTGACATATATGCAAAAGGAACCAAAAGACATATATTACTTTAAGTGCAGAAACAAAAAAAGCAATAATGAAAGTCAAAAAGATGAAATAAATTCTCTGTTCAACACTCTTTTTAAAAATGAAGTTGAAAGTTTTTAATAATAGCGGCTATATTATATCGTGGATTGTCATCATATGTATAAATCTAAAAGGACTTCAGGCCAGAATAATATCTGCTAAATTGTATCAAATTCTAGATATCGTTTATTGACAAGAAATCATTTTTCTACTTTTAGTAACTGTTGCCATATGTGATGACGGATCAGCATCATTTGTACAAATCTGAAAGGCCTTCGTACCAAAATGGTTTCTTTTATATTCGTCCAATTGTGTTCAGCAGTTTGGAGAAGAAGTTGTTCCAAGATTTTTGTAATTTTAGTAATGCCAGCCATACTTAATTACGGATTCGTCTCATTTATAGAAACTTAAAATGCATTCAAGCTTGGTTCATTTCTGTCAAATTTTGTCAAATTCCGTTCAGCGGTTTTGGAGATGAACTTATTTAAAGGTTTTCATATTTTTGTAAACAGTGGCCATATTTGAAGACGAATTGGCATCATTTACACAAATTTGAAAGGCTTTATGTCAAGATGCCTTCTGTCAAATCAAATTCTGTTTTGCAGTTTTTGAGAAGTTGCTTAAAGGTTTTTCTACGGTGGCCATATTTGATGGATTGACATCAGTTGTACAAATTTACAAAGCATTTAAGTCATGATTCTTTCTGTACAATTTCGTCAACTTCTGTTCACCAGTAATTGAGAAAATGGAATTGAAAAGGGTTTTCTATTTTCAGTAACGGTGGCCATATATGAAAGCCAGCCTCCATCATTTTATAAAAAAGGACCTAATTCCTGGATTCTTTGTGTCAAATTTGGCCGAATGTGGTCATTACAATTTTGAAAATAAGTTGTTTGAAGAATTTTTATATTCTTAGTAATGACAGCTATATTTTAAGATAGATATCATATTTTGAAAAAAATGTGAAAGATCTTAATGCCTGAATAGCTTATACCTCAAATTTGGTCAAATTCTGTTCAGTGCTTGTTGAGAAAAAGTCGTTTAAAGTTCGTTTTTTTTCTTCCATTTTAGTAGCGGCGGCCATAATCGATCGTGGATTGACATCATTTGCACAAACTTGAAAGGCCTTTATTCCAGGGTGCTCTATAAAATTTTATTAAATTCTGTTCAGCCGTTTTTGCGAAGTCGTTTTAAGGTTTTCTCTGTTTTTAGTGACGGCGGATCGGAATCATTTGCACAATTATAAAAGGCTTTCATGTTAAGATGATTTCTGTCAAATTTGGTAAGCTTATGTAACGATGAAAACTTTCATGCTCAGAAATAAAGATTATACTTTTATGAAACTAATTGAAAAAGTGACGAATAGTATCTTTACTTTTATCTTAATAGTACGACTTTCATCCATATGGGCCTGAGATTCCTCACTTAGCAATTGGAATAATGCATTATTTGTATAAATCTGAAATGTCTTCATGCCAGAATGCTTTCAGTCCAGCTGTTATTGAAATTAAATAATTTAAATTTGTTTCAATTTTGAGTAAGAGCGACCAAGATTTTTGTAATTTGATTATGGATTGGCATCACTTGTAAAAAATGATTAAGCCAAGATTCTTAAAGGCCTTGATGGCAGAATATTTCCGGTGCCATTTGGTAAAAACTGGTTTCAGTGGCGTTTGAGAAGCTGAAAATAACAAACATGGACGGATGAAGCACGACGTACGACGCACATCGGACCGAGCACGCATAACTATAAGCTCACTTGGCGTTAAGGACTTGTGACCCAGTAATATACTTATGTCTCCTATCTCAATAAAATATTTTAATTTGACCTATCTAAATATATGAACCTTTGCGATGATACTTTGGAGAGTTTCATGAATTCTGCTTTAAAAATTTCTTTCAATATTTCCATAATACATACAATTTTCCAGTCGAATGCAACTGAATATTCAAGACGCTAGGAAAGATCAGCAGATTTATATTTCGTATACAGATGATCTTAAATGAGGACAAATTTCTGATGAATTTTATGAAGTTTTAAAAAATGCATTTTTTTTTCAGCCTTGACTCCAGTTTATAGTTTCAAAATATTTAATCTAAGGTTCGATGTAAGAGTCTACTTGTTTAACATGAGGAAAAATAAACATATTTCTTCAAATATTTAAATCAAAGTGATCAATATCAAATGGTATGGACTGGCCGAGGAACAGGCCACGGACCGCCAGGTTGATATAACCCGAGTCCAAAGTGTGGTCTGGGTCACCGCTGTTCAAGTGCGCCTTTACACGGGGAAATACGGTGTGTGTGTCTCTCTCTCTCTCTGTAAATTTATCCACCACCACAACCACATTTCAGATGCGGATTCAGTTTATTTACGTTTATCTGAGAGAAAACGGCAAGGTCAAAATGTTCACTTATAAAACAATTAAAGGCTAACTCGTGATTAAAACACGGACTGGCGGTATTGATTTCATGCAAAACTTCTGCTTCACTTCGTAAGATATTAATAATCCAAACTGGCTATATTAACTCTGTCAGCGGTGTATACTGGAAATTAGCTAAACTTTCGCACGAAATCGATTTAATCCTATTGTCAGATTAAACTCTCCAAGGCAAAGAGTACATCTCAAACTATAATGTGTTTCGCGTCGATGCTATTGTACATAGGCGACCAATCTCTTCAACTACTTACTGTGACAGTTTCCGACAAGCTGCTCCGCAGACGACGTTGTAAACAACGCTAATGTCGGCAAAGGCCGTTTGATTCCACGGTCAGCTTCGTTTTGAGTTGTCATTTAAATCATGTTTGCGTTAAATTTCCACTAAATAAATTTTTAAAAATAACAGTGGTACTTCCGCAAACCTTAAATTTTAAAATATTTCCGTTACTTTTTTAAATTTCCTTAACAACACAAGGTAAAAACAAGAACAAGCGTTTCTGTAAGAAAAAAAAGTTACAGAACTAAACTAGTGGTGGCGCTGGCGTTTGTTTGGAGAGAAGTGAGAATACCAGAAAATCAAATCTGTTCTAAGGTTTGGATGTGAGCTATCCGACAACAAATCGAAGCAGTGGCGGCGCGAGTTGGGGCAATTGACCCCGTACGCTGGGCAAAGGGGTGCCGTCGTGAGCTTTTTTCTTGCAGCTGTAACCGGGGCATAGAGGGAGGGGGGGGGGTGGAGGTTGGCAACTGACAAAAACTGTACTTTGTGGCATAGTACGGGCGTCACTAAAGAACATTGCCCCGGAGCGCCTCGGTAGGGGCTCCACTAAATAACATTGTCCCTGGACGCCTTAAACCCTCGCGCCACCACTGAATTGAAGGCTAGATCAAAGTTTAAAAGGACGAACCTATCATATGCATCCAGGTGTGCATAGAGCGCGTTCTTCGTCGAGTTGGTACGTAAACACACGATCATATACAAAACTAAAGTACCATAAATACCTTCGGGCACTGTTTAATAACACGAGCGAGTCCAAATATTTATCAAAAGAGGACTCGAGTTTCAAACAACATGTAAACAGAAAAGTTAATTCTATCACGAGCAATTAAAATGTGTCAACCAGGAAATGATCCCTTCAGACTGGGTATTCATTTGCATACCTATTATGCAAGAATGATTGTCAAAGGTCAAATCAATAAACATAACACTATGAATATCATGTAATTAAAAATGTACTACACAGAGGACAATATTGCAAAACTGACAAGTGTCAATTGGGAAAATGTAAATAAAGCACGGATTTCTTTTAAAGACTGTTTTTTCACTCAGTTTTAGATAGTATTGTTCCTGTTAAAGACGTGTGCTTAAAGCAAAGTGTCCTGAAGTTTCAGAAAATATTAGACATGGGACCATACACAGTAGAGTGTCCTGAAGTTTTAGAAAATATTAGACATGGGGACCATATACTGTACAGTGTCCTGACATTTTAGAAAATATATAAGACATACGGACCGTATACTGTACAGTCTCACAAAGGTTTAGAAAATAGTTAACATAGCGATCGTATACTGTACAGTCTCCTGAAGTCTTAGAAAATATTAGACATAGGGACCATATACTGTACCGTCTTTCGAAGTTTTAGACAATATTAGACATAGGGATTGTAAACTGTACAGTGTCGTGAAGTTTTAAACATACGGACTGTATACTTACTGTACAGTGTCCCGAAGTTTTAGAAAATATTAGACATAGTGATCGTATACTATACGTTCCCCCGAAGATTAAGAAAATATTAGACATAGCGATCGTATACTGTACAGTCTCATGAAGTGTTAGAAATTATTAGGCATGGAGATCTTTTACTTTACAGTCTCCTTAAGTTTTATAAAACATTAGACATCAGTATCGTATACTGTACAGTCCCCCAAAGTTTTAGAAAATATTAGACATATGGACTGTATACTGTACACGTAAAAATGACACTGATCTGTGCAACAAATACAGAAACTTAAGGAGCAAGGTACAATGTGACATTATGAGAGCTAAATCTGAACACTTATCAAACAAATTGGAAGAAATTAAAAATAATCCCCCAAAATTGTAGCAACAATTAAAAACTTAGGTTATAATTCTAAAATCAAAAAGGACAACAAAATAGTTCTGAATATTGATGGCAATATGAATTTCAAGCTCTTTCAATGAAATTTTACTACTGTCGCAATAATGCTTGCAAAACAAATAAGACTTTCTCTCGTCGTGGAATTTTTAATTTCTTTCTAAAGAAGAAAGATTGTTACAGCCAATCATTTGGAACGACATTTAGTCAGTGAAGAGATTATTAATAAGGCATTAGGCAATCTCATTAATAAGGCATTAGGCAATATCAATCCCTGTAGAAGTTTAGGATGAAATAATATACCTGCCAGATTTGTAAAGGATGCAGCCTATGTCCTGAAGAACTTTTTGCTGCCAGATTGTAACGGATTCAGCCTGTGAACTGAACGCTCCTTTTGTCGCCGGTTTGTAAGGAATGGGGCCTATGTCTTAAAGACTCTTTTTGCTGCCAGATTAATAAGGGATAAAACCTATGTCCTGAAGACATCTTTTGCTGCAGATTTGTAAGAGATATAATCTATGTCCTGAAGACTCCTTTTGCTGCCAGATTTGTAAAGGAATTTTGTAAGGAATGCTGCTTACATCCTGAAGACTCCTTTTGCTGCCAGATTTGTAAGGGAATTTTGTAAGGGATGTTGCCTACACCATGTTGACTCCTTTTGCTGCCATATTTGTAAGCGAATTTTGTAAGGAATGCCACCTACATCCTGAAGACTCCTTTTGCTGCCAGATTTGTAAAGAATGCAGCCTGTGTCCTGAAGACTCTTTTTGCAGCCAGACTTGTAAAGAATGCAGCCTACATCCTGAAAACTCCTTTTTGCTGCCAGATTTGTAAGGGATACAGTCTGGTGGGGCACGAATCCTTCTCTGACTGATGAGGAAATTCATACGCACGTTAAAGTCATGAGAAGGGATAAGATCCGACTTCTCTAGGTTGGGGATTAGACCCAGACGAGTCACTGTCAACAAGCAGAGGGATAGGTCCTTCAGGAAAGTATCTCTGAGGACGTTGTGCATCAGCCAGTCGTCGAAATACTGCAGGATGTGAATGTCTAAAAATCTCAAGTGAGCCGCTATTACCCCCATCACCCAAATAATACCTCTGGGGCGGAGGCGGGTCAAATGGAAGAGTCCGAAATTCAAATACCTCCTGGCCGAGACAAAACCGGAGGTATTTCCTGTGAGGTGAAAGATGGAAATGTGAAGGTACGCATCCTACAGATGTATGGAGACCGCTCAGTCGTACGGCCTTATGACACTCCTGACCGAGGTAGTAGTCTCCATCTTGAAGGGTTCTTCCCCAAGAAATATGTTTCAGGTGAAAAGATCGATGATAAGTCGAAACTCTCCATCTTTTTCAACACCAAGAACTGGAAACAGAAACTCTAAGTTTAATCTTTTTCCACCCTCTCGACTGTTCCCTTCTGCTGAATGGTGTGCACCTCTTCCCTTAGATGAACCAGTTTTGACTGGTGAACGAAAATAGGTGTCCGTGATAGAGGAGGATGTTCCCGGAAGCGAAGCCAGTATCCCTCCTTTAAAGTGGAACGGACCCACGCATCGTCTATGATGCCCGACAAAACCTCTGAAAAATGGCTAGTCGAGCACCTATCACTGCACTGGGAAGAGAAGGACGATCCAGGAATGTGTGCGCGTTCCTAGAGCCGACCTTTCGACTGCCTCGTCTAGCGAGAGATATTTTAACAGGGGCTGATTGTTTGTCTGTTGAGGCTGACCATGTCTGAAGAACTTTGGAGGAGGACCCCGCGGTCGGTCAGGGTGTGTGCGCTTTCTGACCGGTTTCAAATGGCCTGGAGTCGCGGCCAGGAACCGGTGTTACTGGTCCCACAAATACTGCGATGCTATAGAGGAGACGCGACCGCCGAAGAGCGTCTCCGCCTCAAGTGGTGCAGCCCTCAAAAGGTTCGTGCTGTGATTCAGCAAGACCTTTTACGTCTTCAGGGAGGTATCCCTGCGGAGGTGGAGAGGCTCCGCAGAACGCCACTCACATGGAGATCGCGTGCCTTGACGTATTCGCCACAGCCTCCAGCAAGCTCTGAATCGCCGCTGGAGACAACGATTCCTCCTTCAAGAGGCTGAAGAAAACAGCCGAAAAGATATCGGCATGGGAGGCAATCTTCACTGGGGTTAGAACTTTAAGCTCCAATGTCTCCAAAGAAGTTAACGGTAGACGTGCATATATCTCAGCTGATATCCCCACTTGGAACGCACCGAAGTCTAATGGGGTAGGCTTAAGGGGTAAAACAGAGGAATGAATCCGATAGATGGATTCAGATACCAGCGGCCGGGGATTAGAAGGGGGATATAGGACCCCTTCTGCTGCCTGGAGTACTTTGGCCCCGGGAAAAAATCTCGGCAACCTCCCGAACCATAACAGATTGCAGCAGAAGATCCACACGAGAGTAGGACCCAGAAAGCCTCTCCAGACCATAGAGAATGTAAGTGTCCTCAGCGCCAAAAGACTTGGAGCACAAGTCTTGGGGAAGAAGGCGGTAAACGCCGTTCATCTTATCAAACGTCCATATTTCCTCCTCCTCCAACATCTGAATCAACAGGTGGGAACGAGCAGGGGACCAGAATAGAAACGAAGGACCTGCTGCAGTCGGCTCTTCTGGGAACTCATTTGAGTCCAAAAGAATGGAAAGGGCATCGTCGTCCTGAACCCGTTCCCGAGGCGAGATAGGACTGTCCTCCCTTGCATCCCTCTCCTGGGAGGGAGACGTTGCATTTAGAGTTTTGTCGTCCCTTAACCCTATTAGCTGTCCTCCTAGGCGAATGGTATCGCTGATCCCTTCTTGATAATCTTGGGAAGAGCGGCGTCCCGCCTCCTTTTTGTTGCACCAGGCTGGAGGTGATTGAGAAGGTCCCCGGTCTGTCATGCTTGTCATACCTTGAAAACAAAGCACAAGGTAGGGACATCCATGGTGTCAAAAGAGGGGGGGGGGAGACTCACTACCAGGTAAAGGGCCAAATCCTGTCTGGATTAAACGGAAACATAGAGAAGGGTCGATGCCGATCCTATCCACTTCCCCAGGCGAGCGAGCGAAAGCCAACTCCCTTTCCTCATAGGGATTAGACGGTAACACAGAGAAGATCTCTGTTCCCAGACTGACGATCAACGGTCGGTGTCCGGCTGCTTGAAGGGCATGATCCGGTGACCGATAATCGGTGACCGGCGCTCGGAGCCCGGTATCCAGTAGTATATCGGTGACCTGTGACCGTAGACCGGCGCCCGGTGATTACCGCCGGGTGCCCGGTCACCTATCAAAGACCTATCCGGCGACCAAGAAATGACAGACAAGCATGAGTCTAATCTATCAGATCGAGATCGCTGCTCTTAACTGTCGTCGGGAAGGCGCGACTCGGTTATATTGGTTACCGGCACTAAGTCAACTTTGGGAGGACGCTGCTCCTCCTTGCCGGAAAAGCGCGACTCACTCTCGGGTACTTTTCCTCCCTTGGGATGGACCTAGGATCCATCCTTCACCGGTCCTGACAGCATCGGACACAGCGTCAGGGATCTTTAACTTTTTGGCTATCTCCGAACCGCGGAGCTCCTTGTTTCTTCCCCACAAGTCCCACAATTTATCCGCCCAAATACAACATATCGGACATCCGTCCGTGCATGCACAACCAGTACACGATAAGCACGTAGTGCATGTATCCCACGGGGCCTTCTTGTGCCAACACTTACCCACACTCTGCGACATAAACTAGTAATCTCTGAAAGAAAAAAAAAATATTTAAAAAAAACCAAGATAACCGGAAACCAAAAAAGGGTAGGTAATACTTACCCGAACACCTATTACTAAGAAGGGGTGAACACTGAACAGAAGTACTGCCTGTTGAGCACGGTGCAAATACCCTTCAAAATTAGCAAAAGGAACACACAAAAAAACCCTAAAAAAAACCCCACTTAAATAATGCTAGGTCTGGGGAGTAAAACACTCAATGGACACAAAAAGGTATACGATTGGCTGAAAAGAAGTGAAATAACGACAACGAAGGCGAATTTCTATGAACGATCTTGACACACGTGTACTCGCACGAAGTCCAAGGAAAAGAGGAAGGTATTCCGTATGTTGGCTATGACTAAGGAATCAGGCTGTGATTTCATTTCAATTCTGGGCCTCCAATTACTAACTGCAGATTTGTAAGGAATTGAGCCAATATCCTGAAGACTCCTTTTGCCGCATGTCTTGAAGACTTCCACTGCTCAAACAGCTACCCTTTCTATCGTGAGACTGTTCCCGATAAACTGATGGGAGCAAGGGTAAAGCCCTTGTTTAAGAACAACATAAGAGCGGAAGTAGGAAACTATCAGCCAGTAAACATTTTGAGCATATCTAAAATTATAGAGAGGGCAGTCTACATCCAATGTATAAATATCAGACTGGTTTTAGGAATTTATATTTTACTGATAACTGCCTGTTTTAATTTATTTATTTGACTGATTACACCAAAATCAGACTTCTAAAGGTTTACACACTGGTATCATCATGTTAGATTTACAAAAGACATTCGGCACAGTGAATAATTCCATTTTGTGCAAGAAATTATCTGCTATGGGAGTAAAATCAATTGATTGGGTTGCTATCATATTAATCGAACTGACTCCAAATTGTTAATGTAAATGAAACAATGGCTGAACCCACGACCGTAACCTGCGGGGTACCTTAGGATACTATCCTGATGCACATTCTCTTCCTTTGTTACATAAATGATATGGTTATAAGCATCAGTTCGGGTAGTACATTACTTTTGTACGCTGAGGACATGCAATACTCTTTTCATGTAAATATCTTAATTTCATACTGTATCTCAACAAAAGCCCCTCAAGCGAACTGACTCTCTACTGGCCAAAACTAATTTCCAGGAAGAAAAGATAAGACCATTTCTTACTTTTAAATGCTGAATAATGAAACCATCTTAGATATTCTTGAGACACTCCAAGATATCAAATTTGGTAGCAAAACTATTTACTAGTACTTGTTTTTGAGTTAACATATTCACAAGATACATGTAAGTGCAGAAGAAAATTATTTTATCATGGCCTTTAACCTTTAACCTGATATCATTATGGATCAATAATGTTAATATATACTAACATGTTAGGTTAGGTCATATCTACAAGTAATATTTCTCAGGGAAGAACAAGTTACTGAAGTGGTATCATTCAATGTAATATTATGATATATCCACAAACTGGGTTAAATGATAACAGTCCATTCACACTTGTTTATGTCATCATGTTTACAAGCCAGTATAGCTAAAAACCCATGCCAAGACCTTTGACCGTTGACCTTAAATTAAATGTTAGAGTATTATCAACTTGTTCAATGGAATGCGGTTAAATACAACGTCTGGTCAAAATTCAGTTGTACATGTACAAAACAGTGTTCTTATGCTTAAAGTAAAAAAATTATAACAATGACCTTTAGGATGACTCCAACGTAAATTAAGTCTGGAGTTGCAAACTTTACTGTAGAAAGTGTGGATATGTTGGTGGTCAGATATGCATCAGTTGTATTCAAAGCCGATTAAGTATTGCAAGAAGCGTTTTAATTAAACCGCTATGCCATTGCTGCAATTCATGCAAGATGAATAGTGATAACAAGATTTTTTTTGATGACTATGGTTCCATGTTGGAGGTCAGATGAACACCATTTTTATCAAAACTAGCTATATATTGTTATAGTGCTTAAGCGAAAACCCAATGTCGATACGACCGTCCTATCAGGAGAAGTAGTCATATAAAGATTTTCAGAATGGACATCACGGCAGCCATTTTGTAGGTTGTATCAGCCTCATTTGAATACATGATGAACTATATATTACAATAAAGAAGTAGTTTTAAACAATCGATAAGGTCATCCGTTCCGGAGAAATAGCTTTACAAGATTTGTCAAATTTTGGGAGGTCACATTGGCATCATTTTCATTTGTTACCAACTACATATAGTGAGAACTATTAGTGAAAACCATATGTCAATATGACCATCCTGTAAAGAGTACTTGTGATAACAATATTTTCAAGATGGCCACTATGCAGGCCATAGTGTTTGTCAGATTAATCTCATTTCAATTAGTACCAACCAGACATAGTAAGAAGTATTTCAGTGAAAACCCCATGGTCATCTGTTTAAAAGAAGTAGCATTAACAAGATTTGGCGGCCATGTTGGAGATCTGATCGGCACGATTTTCATTTAGTACCAAGTAGACATCACAAGTCTTTTAATGAAAAACCCATATACATACAGCCATCCGTTCAGGAGGAATAGTAAGATTGTCATGATGTCCGCTATGGCAACCGTATTGGATGTCTGAGGGACACCATTTGAATGTAGGACCAACTTGACATCATAAGAAGTCTTTTAGTAACATTTCAATGTCAATCCGACCATCAGTTCAAAAGAAGTAACAATAAAAAGATTTTCAAGATGGCCGACATGCCGACCATATAGGCTGTGTCCTCGGTACAATTTTCATTTAGGATCAATTATACACCATCTGAAGTGATTTAGTGAAAACATTATGTCGATATTACCATCCGTTCAGGACGAGCAGTGATAAGATTTTCAAGATGGACATCATAAGAAGTTCAGCAGAAGTAGTGATAACAAGATTTAAAAGATGGATGCAATGGCGGCCATAAATGATGTCAGATCGGCATCATTTTCAATTAAGACCAACTAGACATCGTAACTAAGTCTTTCAGTGAAAAGACAATGTAGATATGAACCTCCGTTCAAGTGTAGTAGCGATAACAAGATGTTCAAGATGGCCACCGTGGCGGCCATACTGGATGTTTGACCGGCACCATTTTCATTTAGGAGCAACTTAACATCATAAGAAGTCTTTCGGCGAAAACCTCATGTCGATAGAACCATCCCTTCAGAAGGAGTAGCTTTAAAACGTTTTTTGACATGGTCACCATGGCGGCCATATTGGATGACAGATCGGCACTAATTTATTTTATGACCAAATAGATGAAGTCTTTTAGCGAAAACCTCATGTCGATATGATCATACATTAAGGAGTAGAGATAACATGATTTTCAAGCTGGCCGTCATGGCGGCCATACTGGATGTCGGATGGTCACTATTTCTATCTGGGACCAACTAGACATCATAAGAGGTCTTTTAATGAAACCCCATGTCAATACGCCCATCCGTTCAAGAGAAGAAGAGATAACAAATATTTTCAAGATGGCCTCTGTTGCAGCCATATTGGACGTCAGGTCGGTACCATTTTCATTTAGGACAAACTATACATCATAAGAAGTCTTTTAGTGAAAACCCCATGTCAAGAGAACCGTCCGTTCAGGAGGAGAAGCTATAAAAAGATTTTCAAGATGACTGTCGTGGTGATCATACTGGATGTCCCAGGGGCACCATTTTCATTAAGACCAACTAGACCTTGGGATGAATGTTTTTTTTGTAAAGTTTCATGGCAATCCTCCCAGTAGTTTAGAAGTATTAGTGATAACAAACTTATGCTAAAGGACGACGGACGGACGACAGACAAAAGGCCATCGCATAAGCTCGTCTGGTCTATGATCAGTAAAGCTAAAAACCGGGACAAGAACTTTAATCATTTAATCTGTGGTTACTTGATAATAAACTATCACTTCAGCTTGGTAAAAGAGAATGCATTCGTTTTCGTTTCAGTGTTGAATGATTTGGTGATGTCATCAAGTCGCAAAAATTGGTAAAATATTTAGATCTTATTCTGGGTGAACATTTATCTGGAGAGGCAATAGCAAATGATAATGTGATGAAAATTAAGAAGAGGCTTAAGTTTCTTTATAGACAATATAATTTTTAAATGAAAACTTAAAACAAGTATCTGTGCTCTGCTTTGAATCAATGCCAGATATATTATTCTGGTTCTCAGTGGGTTTCTGGTCTGAGTCAGTGCTGCAAAACCAACTTCAAAGTGTTCAAAAGAAAACTTTTCGACCTTTAAAATAAAAAACACAACCAAGATCTATTATTCGCCTATATGTTCTTCCAAGTGTTGGGATGGTAAATGTGGAAAACAGATTCAAACAACTTAGGCTAAACCATGTATGCAACATTGTGAACAACAGCGGGCCAGCATATTTATATAGTAATTTCCTTGGAGTATCAGACAACAGTGGGCCAGCATATTTATATAGTAATTTCCTTGGAGTATCAGACAACAGCGGGCCAGCATATTTATATAGTAATTTCCTTGGAGTATCAGACAACAGCGGGCCAGCATATTTATATATTAATTTCCTTGGAGTATCAGACAACAGTGGGCCAGCATATTTATATATTAATTTCCTTGGAGTATCAGACAACAGTCGGTTAGCATATTTATATAGTAATATCCCTAGAGTATTAGACAACAGTGGACCAGCATATTTATATAGTAATTTCCCTAGAGTATGAGACAACTGTGGGCCAGCATATTTATATAGAAATTTCCTTGGAGTATCAGACAACAGTGGGCCAGCATATTTATATAGAAATTTCCTTGGAGTATCAGACAACAGTGGGCCAGCATATTTATATAGTAATTTCCCTAGAGTATCAGACAACAGTGGGCCAGCATATTTATATAGAAATTTCCTTGGACTATCGGTCACCATTATAATACAAGTAGGCAATAATTATAACTTTGTAGCATCAACAGTAAATAGCATATCTTCTTCAAGCTTTTATTAGGATTCAATAAAATACTGGAATGCCTTACCACGGAATATTAAAAGTGATACAATCAGAAACATTTAAAACTGCAGTAAAGTCTCACTTAACCGAAAAAGCTGAATCTACTGAAAAAAAGATTGTTCTCTATTACTGATTTCAGGTCATTTACTTTTAAACATTTTTACAAAATACACTGTTGTATTTTCTTGTCTTCGCCAAATACTAAATTTGTCACACCTATTCTTTATCTTCCACCGTTTAGTTCTTTCCATCTGACTAAACTGCGTGTGTTGTTTATTTGATTCTCATTGAACTGGGTACCTTGCGTGTTTGATTTGTGATCTTTTACGTATACCGTCGAATTAACCAGTTCTTTAATTTGCTTTTTTTCCTATATGTTGATCTTAAAGTTCTTCCCTTAAATGTTGAACCACAATTCGGACCCCATTGGAAATAATACCCATAAAGGCTTGATGGATAATCCTAGGTTAAATCAAGATGTCTTGTTTTATCTATGTAATGTTTACCTCTTCCCTTCTTTAAAGTTTCTTATAGAACTTTTTTTGGGCTGATGGCAGCATAACACAGATATATAGTTTACCCGTTTTAAGACCGTTTATTATTTTTGTCTTCTTTCTTTCTTCTACTTTTTATCCTTTGTTTGTTTATTTCCCCGTCACTCAAACACGTAGGAGTCAAGAATTTCTCTTGGGTTTTGTGTGTATTGTTTGTTTTCTGGATGTAAATTGTTTCTTCCCCTAACGAAGAGCTTGTTTAGCTCGAAACGTTCTGAAACTGTTTTTATTTGAGCCGTTATCAATATATATATATATATATATATATATATATATATATATATATATATATATATATATATATATGTGTGTGTGTGTGTGTGTGTGTGTGTGTGTGTGTGTTACCTGAAATGTTATTTGTGCATTTTATCTGAGAGTAACATAGTGTTACACACGGTCTCTAATTTGATACTGTTTTTATTTTGTTTCCTGTGGGTTTATGCCTTGTATCGAATGCTTTATGTGTTAATTGCTGATCTCGCCAAATAAATTCTACTATCACAACTACAATTGTATATCGAGCTGCTCGTGTACTCTGAGAAGTTTAATATATACAGAGACATCTATATAGCTATCTCCGATATATCTAAGCGATGTATACACGTACTGCTTGGTACAGTGTTAGTATAAATGTCGATCTGACTACCCTTTTTTTGCCAGCCCATGTTTTGTTTACATAAATATTTATGTTTGTGCATAACCCGTATGTGCCATACAATTAGTGTTTACCCTTTGCAGCTGACGTGGCACACTCCCGCTGAAGATGTACGCTTCAACATGTTCGTACCGATTAGAGTGTATTATAACCATACATTCTGAACGCCTTCACGGCGATCGCAAGGAATCGTACACCAAGGTCGCTAGAAAGTGTACGATATTCACTAGAATGTGTACGGCGTCAACTTATTAATCAAAAATGTCGCACACTCGTATTACAGCTTCGCCTTTTCAACAGACATGGAATTAACAAGAGGCCTAATTTGCACAGTGGTTTGATAAATGCACGAAAAGAGTCAAATAATACAAAATTAAATTAGTAATTGATGGACCGGTGACTCCGCCAACCTTTTAGTCAAAGGAACTGTTAACACATATCAACTTACTATGACCCTCTGACCATTACAATCGCCTGCAATGCGTGATTGCTAAGAGATTACAACCAGACTGACAGCTTGCTGTTTGTTTTGTTGGACCAACTCCCACAGCTTAATAATAATAATAATAATAATAATAATAATAATAATAACTTTATTTCAAACTTAAGTCCATAGGCAAAGATCAGCAATTTCACACAAGATATGACAAAAAGAAATTAAATATTAATGCAACAATGTGCTCCAACGATCGGTTATTGATGAATTACGGCAGCATGCAAAGTGAAACAGTTCTTTGAAGATTCTGTTGTTACTTCTAGCGATTTTGTTTCCAAATTAATACACTCTCTTCTTAATCAAAACGCAAAGGCCACTAATATTGTTATTCACAAACATTCCCGACGCACTATGGCCCCTATCATAACCTATTAAAAATATAAATCTATTGTTGTAACAGATATTTACCCGCATCATTGTAGAAGGTGAAAAATTTGTCCAGAGAGAAGCACAATACAAATTCATACAATAGGATTTAAAAAGCAATATTTTTACATCTGTGGAACATCTTTTAAAAGACCTTAAAAGCATATTTACTCGTATACAAAGAGAAAGATATTGTCTTTGTATATCACTATCATCTAACAAATCAAAACGAAATGACATGCCCTAGGTACATATGCTCATACAGCAACTTTTCTCCGCAAAGTCAAACATCAGTAATAGACACTTTTATTGCTTCAGCTTTATAACATATGCAAATTCAAATAGACATAACTTCAAATTTCTGGTCCAATTTTCAAGACATTGTCTGTTCATACGGAGAATGAATTTAACTTTCAATAAAAGTTTTTGCCATAATAAAAACTTTGAAAATTTTATATAAATCGATATGCCAATGAGTAGGAGGGGGTATCTGTGCTCTAGTGATCCATCAGTTCTAAAACACATCAGCTCATCAATATTCAACAATAGATTTGCCTTCATATCCACTCTTGAGATCGTATTCTCTTGTACAGTTCTCCAGATACACAGCATAATAAACTCTGAGAATATTTAATACATGTTTGGGCCACATTTCTTATTTCGAGTCACTAACCACAATAAACAGCGTACACTCAAGTTACTAACCACAATAAACAGCGTACATTCAAGTCACTAACAAACATAAACAGCGCACACTGAAGTCACTAACCACAATAAACAGCGCACAATTAAGTCACTAACCACAATAAACAGCGTACATTCAAGTCACTAACCACAATAAACAGCGGACACTCAAGTAGCTGCCAACATATTAGGCGTACACCTTCTGAGAGAGTTGTGATACGCTCATTTGTTTTCACTTCAATGTTTCGTGGGGTTGAAAAGCGGGTAAACAAAATATGAATTGAATAAGAAACATTGGAACACCTGTATACACACATCTACAAAAAAAAATACGTCATCCATATGGACTCTCAACCTTGCCCATCGTTTCGTAGTCGAATAGTACTGGAACCAACGCAAAACAGAAATAAAAATAACGGCAGCTTGTATCTTGTTTACGATTCGGAACCTATAGGTACACGAGTTTACGTCGCTTATGTTGGGTTGTGTCTCAAAGTAAAAAAAAAACAAATGTTAACCTCGAATGTGTTAAATATCTTGAAATGTATAACGGTACGTGTCAGAATTTTGTTTCAATACAAAAAAAAAAAAAAAAAAAAAAAAAAAAAAAATTCAAGATGGCTATACCTAGATAAGAAAATGCATGTACATTTATTTGACTAGCGCATTTTCGTTTCTCTCCTACATTGAGAAAAAAGAAAGATCTAGTTTCATTTTGTTGTCACTTTTTCATTAATGTAATGGGAAATTTTGACTTCACTTTACAGGCATCAATTAAACTAGAATTCTGTGTTTGTAAAACACGTATCAACGCGCTTCCCTGTTTTGACCTCTACCCCAAAGTTTGAGCTTCTTGGATCGGTTCCCGAGGGTAAGGACAACCCAGGGGCAATTGTCAATTTTGTACGTGCATTTGTTTAATCGTGCTCAGTAAGTAAGTATATGGTTATTGGGTGATGATCCCGATTGTTTCCAAGCTATGACCCAGAGACTAAGTCCCTTCTGAGATAAAGATGGACCCAGGGGTCCATGACTGTTTCATGTATAGATTTGTCTTGTCATGTCCAGTAATAATATATATGGTCCTAGGATGGGATCTCAATTTATATGTCAGAGTCCAGGGGCTAAGTTCCTTGTGGGTACGAAAAAGACTCTTGGGCAAGATCCACGGGTTCCTCGACTGATATGTACTGACACTTGAATCATTGATTGCACATGCGAAATGTCTCACACGTGAGACACGCAACTCAGGGCTGTATGAAATTTATGTAAAATTACCTCTAACGCCCTATCCCCACCCCAGAGAAGAGTTCAATCACCATCCCCAAGCAAGAGATCAACATTCCAAAAGTGTTTGCACAATCTACACCACAGAACTATCGTTGACACAAGTTTCATGTGTCTAGCTTAAACAGTGTAGGCGGAGTTTAAGGACATTACACACGTAAGTACGTACAGACAGACGGACTGTATCATATTATCCACTTGATTCTTTGAAAGTGCGGGGATAATTAGACCTTGTGATTCTGTGATCGACTACTATAGTATTCACCTACCCTCTCCCCCCACCCCTGTGCAGTTTGTACCCCCCCCCCCTGCCAATTTTAAAAACGAAAAGCATCAAGGCTATAAAAATGCACAAAACATAGTCATTTCATTCATCAATTTATAATTTTTAACCTGATCGTCACCAGGGGGTCTCTAATACTGTCATCTTGTTCACGTTCCTTACTAATACGGTCGCCATATTTGCGTGGGCGAGTCTATATTTTCAGACAACAGATGTGATGTAGTTCGTCGTCTTCGACAAGCTCTGAATAATTCCTTACATTTCCGTAATTATGGGAGTTACATCCCGTTGAACATATGTATGTAAGAGTTACACCTTTCTATTTTGTTAATTTATTTTTAGATGTCTTAAAACTAGATATTGCAAACGACACAGTTTATAGTAAAAACGGACTGTTCTAGAAACAGGAAAAGGACAGTAATCAGTCTGTTTGGTTGTTTATATCGACAGCTTCCGTTTGCTTTGAAACGCGAACAAGAAGATAAGAATGTTTGGGGCCACATGGCGACAATCAGGTTAGAAATTATAAATTGATGATAAATTATTGTTTTTTCGTTTTAAAATGACTAAAGGGGGGTACAAAATAATATAGTCGTCCAAGAATAAGAAGTTAATTACTATTTAATTAAAAGAAAAAGTTAAAATATAATTCGTTTGTACATTTTTGGCGGATAATACTCGTTATACACTTTATGTGCATACGGTGTGCGATTTCCACCGACTTAACTAATGAATGCGTTTAGTTTGCATCTCTACTTACTACTAACATTTCTTTAGGGTAGATTGAATCTGCTTTAGGAATTATGTCAACATTTATTAAAAATAAAAATAAATGGACAGTCTTGAAGCAGTTAATTGTCTTAACACAATACTCGAATACAGACTTTCCACTCTAAAATCAACGTTTATATTCTGACAATTTCAGATGATTTAATCATCGATTTAAAAAAAAAAATGTACGAGACAGACTGCAGTGGCGACATTGCTCAATCCAGTTTCAGTTTCTCTTCTGCTTCCATTAATGAATCAAATGACTGGTCCATCAGATCTCCAGATAAAAAGGTACAGTCAACGATACATGATACACCCACCATGTCAAGTTGTTTTACAGAAACAATTTTTTTCTTTCAGTCTCTGTGACCTTTGCCTTTGACCTATTGATCCTAAAATCTATAGGCGCTTTTCGTGCCTCAGATGTAATCCATCTGTACTTTTCGACCATGGTTTGAGGCATAGGAATTAATTTGCCGTTTTTCTTCTTGGAGTTCCTGTGACCCTGACCTTTGACCTTTGACTCCAAATCAATAGGTGTCTTCCTTGTCTCAAATGCAAGACATTAACAACGTTTAGTCAAGGCATGTGGTTAAGAACTTTAATAGTTTGGTGGAAATCACTTTACTTCGTTCAGGCTGTGACCTTGACCTTTCACCTTTTGACCCCAAAATGAATAGGTGTTGTCTTTGTCTCAAATACAAGCCATCAACAAAGCTTGGAAAAAGTAGGTGACAAAGATCTCAAGGCATTGTGTGGAAACCATTTTTCTTTTAGGAGTCACTGTAACCTTGATATTTGACCTTTTCACCTCACAATATATTCTTATATTAAATGCAAACCACTTACAGAGTTCCGTCAAGCTATCTGGTATGCAAGACAAGTTATTGCTAAAGGGTACTAACGGGAGCGGAGGGGCAGTTGCCCCGGGCGCCAGAGGTCTTGGGGCGCCAAAACAGCTGATAAAAATTCGGGCCAAGTATTCTGGCCCTTTCGGCCATCATCGTCGCCCGGGGCGCCATTTTCCCTTAGTTCGTCACTGTGTGCAATTTTCCATCTTTTATTCTCTCTGACCTTGCCCTTTTAAGCCCGAAATCGATAGCTTTATTCATTGCTCCAAATGCAAGCTATATAAAAAGTGTTGTATGACAGATGTGGAGAAATAGAGTTATTGTGCAGAAATGAAATGCGAACAGATGGACGGACGGACATCATAGCATATAATACGTTCCGCCTAATGGTGGGCGTGTAACAAAATTTAAAAATAAGCGTATTTTTATTCAAAATGCAGCGTAAAGGTTACGTATTGTGAAAGTCCGTTATGTTATAACTCGTAATCCAAAGCGTACCTCTGGCGTGGCTCTGTGATATCTCCGCCAAACGATGGACCCCTTGTATGACGGAGATAGTACGGAGACGCGCGAGAATCTGGTTCAAAGCTGCACGACAATATGGGGAAAGGTACGGTACTCCGCACTGTCAATAATTACTTACATTTTGTACAGCAGTCTAATAATTCTAACTCTCAATCATTTGAACGCTTGTGAAAGTCTGACTGCAGTTGCGTATGTATTTCATGCCTTGTCTTAAAAAATTATAGCAGATGTTTACCGTTACAAGCAGCATCTCGATAATGTCTAATCCGGGACGCAGAAAAAGACCTCTGTAATCTAATAATACCCGTTCGTTTATTTGATAGTATTATGAATTGGAAGAGGAGAAGAAAAAAAACTGCGTCTTTTTAACGATGTGCGTTACGCGGTAGAGAACGATTCTGTACAGTCAAGAAGCACAATGGTGATAAAGTATAGTGACACTTCCTATTAACTCAGTATGCCTATTCCCGCGGCCTTTGAACAGTTTTGTTCAGTGATGTCACTGTGCGTAACATCTGAATAACCTACATGGAAGTTCACATAGCCGTGAGTATTAAAAATTTGAAGAATAACTCTATTCAGGGTAAACAAAATCGTCGATTTCCTGTACATGTACAATTTAAGTAAGTGATAAAATCCCATTCACAACATAGCTACTCCCAATATCTTATTTTTTTGTGTGTACTTTTCATTCATAAAATCGTACCAAGCGCAATGTCTACAAATCGTCTGCTTCAAAATTGAAACAATACAAGCAGAATTGGTTACCTGACAGGACGCACTTCGATAAAAATTGTTTTCTAACTTGTGGGGGGCCCATTAAGGGTGTATTGTCAAACTCGTGAGTTTTATTTTAGTGTGGTTCTTATATCAGTAGTATAAAGCGAAGCTAATGAAGTCTGTCATCCCTTCAAATTCATAAAAGGTGTTTTCTAGACATGGGCCTTACAACTAAAGGTTACGTGGGTTGGGTTTAACTATGAATATACCATGAAATATAACATAAGAATATCATATACCATACTTATTTCATGGATTTACTACAACTCGGGCATATACAGATCTTGATTAAATTTGGTAATTGAATGTTGAAAGTTTTTTTATTAAATGTGTTGCTTTTACGTAATTTTTTTCTGATTTTTGAATTATTTGTTTTTTACTTTGATACTGTACTACCGATGGTCACTGTATTTCTCAATTTCCGCGGTAATAGAACGTTTCTATTTACGGTGCAAGAAGTCACCTCTCAATATCCGGAAATTTGGCGATCCAGTTGATCGGAAATTAAAATCATTCGCCGTGGCAAATGCATCACATGTTGATTACTGATGCAGTAGGATAAAAGTTAGAAAGTAAGTGTAGTGAAACTTTTTGAGGTATGTTTTCTATGTAGTAACCCGGTAATAGGACGTACCTGCCTACTGAGAAAACAATCAAACCCTGAAAATAAAATTCCCATGGTTGATTTTTAAAGGGCAGTGGAATAAATTTGCGTATGAAAAGCAAAATTTGCGTCATGCAGATGTCAGCAGTATTTGAGGCTAATGAGGGATCGCTGAACTTGAGAAAAGCAACGTAGAAAGGTATTGCCACACACGTTCGCACATGAACGCAGAAAACGAGGCAGTCAAATATGAAAGTTCAACTCTTGTGACCGAAATTGAATGTGTCTTACGTAATGTAGAAAATTTTAAAATCAGTGTATCAGATGATGAAGACTGTGTTCAGGACAGGTAAAGAAGAGCTCCCTTCTGATAAAATGAATGCTTGGCTAGACCTATAACGCTTAAATGGAGTTGATATTGCTTTTAAAAATATTAGCTGCGTCACTATCAATGACAGTCAAAGCTGCTAATGTATTGTTATCAACAGATCTCTGCTTGATGTGAGATTACATGTATGAATTTGCATTAACAAGCTGACGTGTTAGTTGCGTGGGTGAGCGATTGGTACTCGTGCTGAAGCTTGTCCATTGAATCAGTGTTAAGATTCAGTACGCGTGCTATATAGCGAGTCTGCAAAGAAAATAACATATATTTTTAATTCAACTCAACTCTTACACCAGATTTCCTACCTGTCACTGTTGAAGCCATATATGTTGCTAAAGATAACAATATATGCAGGATACAGATCAAGGGAGTTTAGTTTTTAATACTCTTATTTTTGACAGTTGTGTGGGCACGTCCGTCTTCCAAATGTACATTACCAATAAACATTTTAACTGCAGCTCCTGACTTGACACAACGCACTCAGATAAACACTTTTTTTTTTCTTTGTTGATAAGAGCACTGACCTAAATTAAGAAAAAAACGTGTTATCCGTTTGTGTTATGTCAAGTCAGGAGTTTCAGTTAAAATGTTTATCGTGATACATATCATATCCTAGACAGGTTTAGTTATATTTATCGTGATACATATGGTATCGAAGACATACATAGTTATGCTAATCGCAATACATATCATATCGTAGATAGGTTTAGTTATATTTATCGTGATACATATGGTATCGAAAACATACATAGTTATGCTAATCGCGATACATATCATATCGTAGAGAGATATAGTTATATTTATCGTGATACATATGGTATCGTAGATGTACATAATTATGTTTATCGTGATACATATCATATCGTAGCTGGATATAGTTATATTTATCGTGATACAAATCGTATTGTAAACATATATAGTTATATTTGTCATGATACATTCTTACTGTCCATGGCCAGTTCTCAGAGCATAGTATAGTAAAAAAACACTTGATAACATGCTAGTATTAGAAAGGAGGAATGATTTAGTGTCTTGAACATCTCATATCGTGTCCTATTCTTTGAACATGAGTTAATTGTGCTGATTTATTCTAGTGATCAGTGGCCCCGTGTACTAAGTGCATGTAGCTCTCCCCGCCGCCCCCCCCCCCCAAAAAAAAAAATTAAATTTGTTTAACAAATCGGTAGAATATTTACAACATTTTCTGACACCATAAAAGCAGATAACGGAAGAAAATATATAATCCTTTCAGCAGGATTACAAGCAGACGATTGTTAAACTTAAGTGATCATAAATATATCTGTGTGGAATACACACTACCAATTGGTCTTACATTATTCCAGCAAACTTTGCCATTTTCAGCAAGTCATAAGGCAAAATGAACACTGAAACTACAAAATAGACACGGAAAGTAAGTCAGTGTCTGATCTTTCCATTGATGTGTTGTGGGATATAAAATACTTAATTCAATTATCATACTCTCTATACAAGAATCCAATATAACCGCCAATGACATCTTTCTTAAAAGAATCTAACGGTAGTCTCATTCAACCACTCTCGCGTGGCTGCATGAGATCTCCATTAATTCACGTATCACCATCAACACATAAAAGTCAATTCCTGGCCAGATATTTCCGTAAAAAATATTCATACATTAAATGTGTTAATCCATCATATAATATAAACGTGTTTATCATGAACACACGAAGCCATAATCAAACATATGAATTCCTGAAATTACAGTTAATATCTACTGTTCTTCGTTTCTCTACCATGTCTGATAAGCATATGAAGCCTGGAATTAATGTGGTCACCAGGGAAGGCTGGTGGTGAACGAGATCCCGTTTTCCCATGTTTCCTGAAATTATCGGTCATTTTTATTTTTATCCAAAATAAAATTCAGTGTTGATATATAGTCAATAATGTATTCCCAATTTTTCCCGTTTTTTTTTTCTTCTTTTTTTTTTTCTTTTTTCTTCTTCTCTGAAGTAATCATTGATGTCCCCTTGTTCTCTGAAAATAATCACCGACCTTGCCTCAATTACCATAACCCCTCGGAAGACGTCATAAATAGGTTTTTCGAACAACCTTATTTTAAAAGTTTGCCTTTGAGAAACCTACGGGTTTCCATGACATATAATTGATACTTGCAGGGCAATGAAAAATTGTTTATTGATTTTTCGAAAGTTTCGACTGTTTTCAACTTTCCAGCCCAAAGCTAGGTTTAGTTAAAGGCTGAGACTGCACTATAAAGGGAGGGGTGGGTAGGAATAAACATAGAATCAGTCTGACACTAACTTGCATGAAGGAAAATTGATCATAATCGTAGTCTGATTGGATAGCTGGCCGCGCAGACTACCTGCTACAGTAATAAAAAGGTGAAACATGACACCTGAATAATCAGCTTAGCGAATCCCCAAGCTCCCCATATCTCTGATAATGGGGAATCGTGGTAGCTCAGTTGGTAGAGCGTCTGACTCGTAATGAAAGGATCGCGGGTAAGCGCCCGGCTGACTCAGTGTGTACTTCGGAAAGGCACTTAGCTCCCATTTCCTCGGATGATATATAGCCAATAATGTGTTAAACGTACCTTTAAACCTACAAACAAAATACCTACCACAAGTGTTGTTTTATTCGACATTCAAATGGACCGCTGCCTACCATTATGCCGGGCAATGTTTTATTTATTACGTAGTAAAGTCGGTGGTGCAAACTTAGACTGTAGAGACTTGTTAATCGTGACCAGTTTTACTATCTAGCATGTAACAAATTAAACTCTTCTAACTTCGCTATCTTTTGCTCCAATTTTCGTTAAAAGTTCACTATGAACCAAGCATTACTCTCTGATACAATGATAACATTTTCAAATAAAGTTTTGATTTTAAGAAAATGTCCTAATTAGTAGGTGTAATTTTGGCGTTGGAGTATTGGTTTTGGAGGAAAACTAATTAGCTTTGGCCCCGTGCAGTGGCGTGGCAACCGTCCAAGCAACCCCCGCAACTGATGGGGTGGGGTGCAAAATTCCCTTCAAACAACTTTTTTTTATTGTAACGGACCCCATAGTTAAGTTTTTGCGGGGGGGGGGGGGGGGGGCAGAGTTTCTTGTTACGCTATTGGCCACGTGTCATAAGACATCAAACAACAGGTGTTTTTGCTAAGCTTTTTTGTGATTGATCCAGTTAGATAATTAGGCACTACCTACTTGACTAATCACAGCTCAAGTGCAACATATGCTACCTACACCTTTCTAGTCCAACTGGCCCTTTTGGAAAATCGGCTTTTAAAGAAAAGAAGCTTGGGAGCAACAGTTAACTTCAAAAACGTATATATAATTACATTTCTAAAATAAAAATCTCTCTTTTACCTTGTACCAAGGGTATGCAGATGCTACAAATGCGATAAGATTTTTACCAGAATAAAGAAGAAAATAGGATCTTTGTCTCTGTACAACACAGCTGTACCCCACTGTGGTGCCAAGGACGGACAGCAAATTCCAAGTTTACAAATTTCTCTATCGAAATGTTTGTGCAAGAAATGTTAAATGTTAGCAATCTTTGTTGTTCCGCGTCAAAGCGCAGAGTATATTAATTTCGGAAGGTATTTCATTCATTTTGATGAAAATGTACCCGAAATCCATATAAGAAAGGTCACCTGATTGGCTGAAGTGAAACACTGACATACCGGTGGTTTATGGTCCTATGTCGGTATAGGCCGTTTCTTCCAACAGTTTCAGTTTCCGAAGAAGGTGTGAATCGTACACCGGTACAAAATTAAATTGTTACATGTGTATTGGTGTGCACGTTAACAAGGCTTGTGTGTTGGCATGCGTATTTATGAGACAATATGATATCAATCGACGCTGCATTCAGAGAGTTCAAAAAGTCCTTAGTCTCTTGATTCTTAATACGGTTAAGTCCACACGACTGGCATCGCAGAATAAGGACAATATCTACCGTTTATATTCGCGTATAAATCGGGTCAAAATGAAAACAACATAGTTTCTGATCTGCCGTGGCATAATGCGCCGGCAGATCAGGCTCTGTGTTGTTTGTTCTACTGATTAGTCCTTATAAACTGCACAGACCCAGATCTGACGGCGCATTATGCGACGGCAGATCTATGTCTGTGCAGTTTGCCTTTGGTATCAGTTATACGCCAGTACATACGGTAGTCGGGAGTCAGAAGGCATGTAGCATTCAGAACACGGGTAAGCACTAACCTCTCTGATAACTGGTCTAAAGCAACAGATACTCTCGAAAAAATAAAAACAAATGTACTGCACCCAAGTTTGCAGATTTTTCCTAGACATATAACACGGCAAAGAGAAAAACATATTGTACGGTACTTTAATGAAGTTATAACCTCTTGAAATGGTCCACTGTCAAAAGTGCATGCAACCATGGTACTAGAAGTGCCTTTTACACCTCATGCAACCATGGTACTAGAAGTGCCTTTTACACCTCATGCAACCATGGTACTAGAAGTGCCTTTTACACCTCATGCAACCATGGTACTAGAAGTGCCTTTTACACCTCATGCAACCATGGTACTAGAAGTGCCTTTTACACCTCACGTTTAAAATACCCATTATTTTAATAGTCAGTCTAGTGCTAGTGCCACGTTAAAGTAGCATAAATAACCGCCAATGCATGAATGCCGCTCTACTGGGCGAAAATAATTTCCAGGAATTCAAGTTAAGACAATTTCGTCCTTTTAACGGCTGAGTGCTGAAATCTTCTTTGATATTCTTCAGCGATAAAACGATTTTCGAATTAGCTGCTGTGGAGGACATATTGGAAGTCAGCTTGGCACCATTTTCATTTAGGACAAAGTAGACATCATCAGAAGTCTTCTGGTGAAAACCCCATGTCATAATGACCATCCATTCAGGAGGAGTAGTGACAACAAGATTTTCACGACAGCCGTCATGGCAGCCATATTGGATGTACGACTGGCACCATTTTTCATTTAGGACCAACTAGGTATCATAAGAAGTCTATTGGTGAAAACCCCATGTTGACATAGTCATCCATCTGGGAGTAGAGATCACAAAATTGTCTATATATATATATATATATATATATATATATATATATATATATATATATATATATATATATATATGTACAGTGTCGGCAATAGCTGCTCTAAAATCTGCTCCAGAAGTTTGAAAATCCAAACCATTCTTCTTGGAAATATAAATACGCGATAATTTTGTGATAGGCATACCTTTTTGATTAATTTCATTCAAAAGATGTTTGTTCATATTTTCATTCCACAAGTGAGAATATTTTTTAAGGTTTGTAATCATCAACCTGTATGTATTTTTATGCTCGTAAGATGACGGAGAAACTATGCAAATAAAATATTTGTATGACAAACATTTCCTGCGGTTATTTCAACCATCTATTGTCACACTCACCTACCCTCCAACAGTGAGGGAAAATCAGCAAAACTGTAAACTGTCAGCCCCATTACAGATCAGTACCTAACAGATCGTGGAAATGGCAGAAGTAATTGCGTATCAAATGAGACTCAAATATGTAAAATAAAAGATAAATATAGTTGACCATGAACGGACCATTTTTCTGCAAAATTACTTACTTGGAGAATTACCAAGCAGGTGCCCATGCAGAGTTAGTTTCATTGGACAGCCATCCATAACGACTGTGATTTTGAACTTAATCTCAAACCCAACTGGCACCAAGCTTTTTTTTTTTTTTTTTTTTTGTGTGTACAAAACTGATATTCCACAAGGTCTACAAAAGGTAGACATCCATTCATGACAGATTTTCTAAAAATGATATAGATACTGTTGGATAACGTATCAATACCTTAAGTATTCAAATTTACCCCGTGGCCAATTATACGAAACGCTTCTGTGTTACCTATATATGATTCTATTCAAATCAATTTTACCATAATGTCTTATAATTCTTCAAGCCTACAGAAGTATCTACACATTGTTTCCCTATATTAGCATGTCTTTAACGAGGAAAGTTCTGATTATGTTTTAGTTCAAACGAAAACTATATCACATTTAAAATTTAAAACAAGAGTGCCGACAACGGTACAGAATACGCATGCCAATAGTCCTATATATGGGCACTAGTTGGGCATCGCTGGTCTCGGTGACTTCGACCTATATAATGAAAACCGATATTTGCTTGCGAACTGCACTGTTTCAACACAGAGGAAATAAAGTGCGGTCATTTACCAAAATGATGTTATATCTAACCGCATACGACATCAATCGCCGCACAAAAATGGACTGTTAAAATGAAATTTATAAAACCTATATCGGAGCATTTCTTTACAGTCACTTTCACAAGTTCATCTGTCCACTCGTAGATGTTACGCAACATGGCGTTTATCAAACGGTAGTTACTCATATCTGTCCCCGATTACAACCTTTCGGAACTGCCGTTTTGGGTAGACATCGGCGTGTTTATCATACATATAGTTTCATCACATAATTTTAGCGAGCATACAATTTTACGAAAATTAGGTTGCTCGTTAAATCCTCTGCATATTTTATGCTCGCTACACTTTTTTGATTTACAGTATACCGTATATACTCGCGTATAAGTTGAACCCAAATGCAAACAATATAGACCCTGATCTGACGTCGCATAATGCGCCGGCAGATCAGGGTCTATGTTGTTTGTTCTACTGATCTGGGTCTATGCAGTTTGCAGTTGGTGTAAAGTTATACGCGAGTATATACGGTATGTGTCAAGTTTATTCTTATCCTTATAATGATTTATGAGAAGTCGCGATAACAAGATTATAACGATGGCCGCCTCGTGACCATTGAATTTTCGATAACAACAATTTTCATTATGAGCCTTTAGTAAATTACAATATATGTGTTCTCGAGTATTATGACGATCCTTTCAAAGTTTTTGGATGAGAACCGATCATACTAACGTTTTCAAGATGGCCACTCTAATATTGTTGCCCGAGCAGTACCTGTTTTCCATCTGTTATGGGGTCATAATGGTTATAAACTGAAATTGAATATCCTCAAAGAATATCTGGGAAAATATCTTTCGTAAACTATAGTTCTGCTGCACAACGATGGCGAGGTGAAAGGTAACGAAGAATGTACTATTCTGTGAATTTGGGTGTGCAAAGTATTCGGCCCTATGTGAATGCAAAATATGAATATTCATACAGAAACATAATGTATAGGTTAAGCTCATCTAGATGAAACTCATGAACACCTGAATCTAGCTGGTAGATTCTTCCATGTGACTTTTACCTCGCCATCGTTTTGTGGTCGGATAGTGCTTATTATGCCTATAGTTTTACCTGAATAGCATTGAGGTTTGCTAGAAGCTTCTTGGACTTGGGCCCAGGTACTTCTGTTTTCATGCTGGGGCCAGGGGGTTCCTTCGGGTCCAAGATCTTGGTGGCATGTGCTGTTGCTGAAAGAGTTCTCTGACCTATTTAGAATGAAAAAATAACGATTAGCTTGTTTTATGTTGCATTTATGATTAGCTTGTTTTACGTTGCATTTATGATTAGCTTGTTTTATGTTGCATTTATGATTAGCTTGTTTATGTTACATTTATGATTAGCTTGTTTTATGTTAAATTTATATTTGTGTGATAATGGTAACCGGTATAAGCCCCATCATTTAGAGTCCCTTGTAATCACTATCTTACTGTTCGTCTATCTGAGTGCCTGCTTTGCCTTTAATCTCTCTCTCTCTCTCTCTCTCTCTCTCTCTCTCTCTCTCTCTCTCTCTCTCTCTCTCTCTCTCTCTCTCTCTCTCTGTATAGCTGGAAGGACGGATTGATGAATGAAAGGCATGAGTAATCAATGGATGAATGTAAAAGTGGACGATTAAAATTTGAAGAGCTTTGTTGTCTGCTGCATATGTGGATACCACATTGTATGTATGGATACATAATTATATGAGAAATTCAAATGAAATAAAACAGACTAGAGAGATATAATTCGTCACAAGCACGAATGGAACCCATTCTGCGAGTAACTGTACCTATCGCATACTGAATACTGAACCTCAACCACTTGGACCACTTGGGACGAACAATAACTCTCGCACGTTTTTCATTTCACACATACACAGACACACACACATGTGTATATATATATATATATATATATATATATATATATATATATATATATATATATATATATATATATATATAGATAGATAGATAGATAGATAGATAATTAAACTCCTCAAAACCGAAACCTCAGTATACCGGAATCGCCTCAAGACCGAAATTCTTTTGGAATTGCGAATCAGAAGTCTTTTGGTGAAAACCCCATGTCATAAATAATGATCATCCATTCGGAAGGAGTAGTGACAACAAGATTTTCACTACAGCCGTCATGGCAGCCATATTATATATACGATTGGCACCATTTTCATTTAGGACCAACTAGGTATCACAAGAAGTCTGTTGGTGAAAACCCCATGTTGATATAGCCATCCATTTAGGAGTAGAGATAACAATATTTTCAATATAGCCACCATGGTGGCCATATTGAGGGTTAGTCCTTTTCATTTAGGACCAAGTAGACACTATAAGAACTCTTCTGATAAAAAAACCTACTCACTTTAAGAGGAGTAGACTTCATATTGGCACCAATTTTATTTAGGAGCAACTAGACATCATAAAAAGTCTTTTAGTGAAAACACCATGTTGATATGACCATCCATGTAGGAGGAGTAGCGATAGCAAGATTTTCAAGGCTGTCGTGGCAGCCATATTGAACCCGAGATCAGCACCATTTTCATTTAGGACTAACTAGACATGATAAGTCTTTTAGTGAAAAACACATGTTGATATGACCATCCATTCAGGAGGAGTAGCGATAAAAGAATTTAAAAGAATTTTCAAGATGGCTGCCGTGGTGGCCATATTGGATGTCAGATCTACACCATTTTCTGTTAGGACCAACTAGACATCATAGGAAGTCTTTTAGTCAAAACACCATGTTGATATGACCATACGTTCAGGAAGAGTAGCGATAGTAAGATTTTCAAGGCTGCCGTGGCGGCCATATCGAACCCGAGATCAGCACCATTTTCATTTAGGACTAACTAGACATGATAAGACTTTTAGTGAAAAACACATGTTGATATGATCATAAAATCAGGAGGAGTAGCGATAAAATATTTTTCAAGATGGCTGCCGTGGTGGCCATATTGGATGTTAGATCTGAACCATTTTCTGTTAAGACCAACTAGACATCATAGGAAGTCTTTTAGTCAATACCCCATGTTGATATGACCATCCGTTCAGGAGGAGTAGCGATAACAAGATTTTCAAGATGACTGCTGTGGCCGCCATATTGGACCTCATATCAGCACCATTTTCATTTAGGACTAACTAGACATAATAAGAAGTCTTTCAGTAAAACCACATGTTGATATGACCATTCATTCAAAAGGAGTAGCGATAACAAGATTTTCAAGAATGCTGCCGCGGTGGCCATATTGGATGCCAGATATGCAACATTATCTTTTAGGACCAACTAGACATCATAGGAAGTCTTTTAGTAAAAACCCCTTGTTGATATAATTCATTCAGGAGGAGTGGCGATAACAAGATTTTCAAGATGGCCGCTGTGACTGACAGATGTGCGAGCAGCCCTATTTTCATCTAGGACCAAATAGACCAAGGGATGAATGTGTGTGTAAAGTTTCATGGCAATCCTCCAAGTAGTTTAGGAGGAATAGCGATAACAAACTTGTGATAACGGACGGACGACGGACAACAGACCATTCCGTAAGCTCTTCTGGTCTATGACCAGTAGAACTAAAAACGATAGTGCACATGCGCCATCTGGAGGAGTAATGTCTGAGCCAAACTTCATAAGTTCGGGTGTTTTTTTCAAAACCGATTAATTAGCGGCGATGGTGCAGAGTGATGTCTGAGGGAGTTCCATTTTTGATCAAACGGTTATGGAGTACCTAGCAGTTGGGTTAACAAAATCCGCTTCTTCGGCAAAACTGTTCCTCTGGGACAAACATACGATTCAAAATAGATGGGTACACACATGCACAATTCACAAAATACATGGGCGTACATATTGCGGAATGTACGAAATACATGGGTGCAAAATGCACCCTGTTTTAAACCTGTTAACATGAAAATTCAGTCAAGAGTTAGCATAAAATAATGGTTGTGCACCCAAATTTAATAAAATATGAGCTCTCTTTTATGAACATTCCAATCAACGTGGTGGATAAGTTAAATAAACAACGTTATCGGCAGAAGATAGTCCATTTTGGATAAATTATTGCCTAGAGGTTGTATGTACTGTAGTGGTTTAGGTACCGGGCCTACGAGCTTACAAATCATATACAGATCGGTATAGATACAGATGTTTTATTATCTTTCGGATCATTTTTAAAAGACATAAATAACACAAATACAAATGTAATAGTGAAAACATGTAATAGTCATGTCCACTATTAAGTATGAACCATTCACATGTGCACACACACATATACACACAAATATACAGACATATACACACATTAAATACCCACTAGCTACATAACTCGATGCTCTCATGTCTCTGTACATAAATCGCGTCAGCACCAAATTCATTAAAATCTTAACTGTAGAGAAAGAGCAATAAATTATGTTGTTATAAATATCTAGAGCAAATCAACATCTCCCTGGCATATATATATATATATATATATATATATATATATATATATATATATATATATATATATGGCTGTAACGATTACCAGAATAACTGATCACGGTTCGAGTATTGGCGGTAACCGATTACAAAACTTGATAACCGGTCAACCGACTTCCCCCTCCTTGCCTCGTAACACCAAGAGTATTTAGTAAGCTGAGTACATTTATATACAAATTGAAAATTTGAATAAAATATCTCACTCCCAGACTTTTCTTCAAAAACAAACTTTAAACATGAATTAACATATTGTAATGCCTCTGCCTCGGATGCAGCCAAATGCTATATATGTACCGTGATCTGCTATATTCTAATATAGGATCACTAACTTGAACTATAAAGGACAAGTTATTTATACAACCAGCGTAACGACCCTTGTAAATCTTCCTGTGTACTAGACCCTGATTCAAATCTTAGAAATTGCCCATTGCCCCACCCGTAGTGGCATTACAAGAAGGGTTGATTTGCATCGTCAGCATAGATTCGTGGGTTTGTCCTTACCCTCCAAGCGCCCCGCCCCATAAAACTTGAAAACCAATGGGAGATTCAGACCACGACTCAAGAGTTAAGGCGTCGAATGTGACCAGAAAATTGCAGATTAAATTCCTAACTTCTCATCAGCCAGGATCATCACTAATATGCGTGGACTCCGCTCATAATAGAATGCATACGAGATTTTGATGATACAATCTTACATAACATGTCTGATCAAAATATGTTCAGAAATATGATCTTCGATTGTTCACAAACTTTGCCAATCAAATGCAAACTCACCTCAATAATATGAGTGGATGTCACTCACAATCGAGCTCGTCTGAAATATTGATGATACAAACTTGCATATCATGTCCGATCCAAATCTGATCAGAAATATAGCCTATAGGGTGATCACAAGCTCAGCCAATCAGATGCGAGATCACACATTATTATGCGTGGATGTCGCTCATAAACGAACTCATCATACGAAATCTTTATGACATAAGCTTACGTAACATAACTGATCAGGAATATAGGCTATACGGTGATCACAAGCTTAGCCAGCTAGATGCAAGATAATCTTGTTAAATTGCGTAGATTCCCCTCTCAATCGAACTCAACTGATCAAAATCTGATGAAAAATATTGCTTCTAGAGTTTTCACAAGCTAAGCCAATCATATGTAAGATCACTTCATTCATATGTGTGGATGTCGCTCATATTCGAGCTCGTTTGAAGTCTAGAAAATATAAGCTTACATTCCAAATCGGATAAAAGTCTGACCTGAAATATGGCATATAGATCGTTCACAAGGTCAGGCAATTTGATGCAAGATCACCTCATTAGCATGCACGGATGTCGCTCTTCATCGAACTCATTTGAGATCTTGATGACATAAACTTGCATACTATGTCTGATCGAAATCTGATTGTAAATGAAGCCTGTATAATGTTCATAAATAAGTGTTGACGAAAGGACGTACAACGGACGAAAAGCTGTCAATATTTTCAACCTGAAAACCGATTATTTTTACTCGAAATTTGGAATTGTACTCCCAGAATGGACTGGGTTGTCCCTGCAAGGGCCAGCTAACTGAACGCTTCAGCCAACGGCTAACAATTTTTTTGAATGTTTATATTTATTTATTTATTGATTTATTTATTTATTTAGCTGATGTTCAGTGTGTGAAAACCGGTACATCATATACTTTAATGTATTAATAAATTGGTTCATCTGATGTACTACTTATTTTCGTAAGTATAGGGGAACTATATTGAAGATTCGCTTTTCCTGGCGGAGTTATCGTTTAAAAATGGAATTGAAAAAAACCCGCGAGTAGACGTGTAATGCTATATTAAAAGCGTGCCAATATTTTTCAAGCATGGCTACCATGAGTTACAGTCGGATGATGGCCTTAAAGTGACATTTCAGAAGAGCACTGGCTCTGTCTTAGGGACTCTTGGACATTAATGTCACTCATTTATTTTAAAGCTGCGATAAGATTGGTGCAGAGAGGGTTATTAACAAAGCCATATAAAAGTGTTCTCTAAAACAACGATGTAATTACAAAATAGCGGCATTAGCAAACTATATTTCTTTTCGAAGAAAAGAAGAGAGAACACGCAAATTTTGTGACTTAGTGTCCCTCGCCTAGCTTGATGAGGTCACAAAAGTTCACAATAATGAAATCTGACTATGACCCTTAAGACATTGCTGTAAAGTTACTGGTCATGCATAGAAACTAACCAATTTTCATCGCCTTGTTTCAAAAAGCTGAAGCGGAAATGTAGATAAGGGACAGCAAAAGAAAAATATCAGGGTCCTTGACTTTGAAGCATAAACCTTGATTGTGATACATGACATGCCATCGAAATAAGAAGCATAAGTGCACTATAATTAATCCCTGTACATCAAACATCTTTTATGATATAAATCAGAAGAAAAAGACACCTTAAAAAAATTACATGTGACCTTGACCTTGATGATAAGACCCAAACATGCAATGCAACACATCTTCTAGTGACAATATATAAATATTACCAAACCTTGATCCATTTATCTTAAACAACTCCTTAGAAGCTGAAGGACAAATGTGACTGAAACCTAAACTATTGACTGCGACCTTGACCTTGAAGATAGGACCCGCAATGTGCTACGCGACACACTTTTAGGTGATGACATATAAGTTATTGCAAGTTTCACCCCTTCATCTTAAATGGCTAGAAAGGTAAGAGTGGAAAGGAAAGTGTTAGATAAAAATTCAACATATAACACTGACCTTGAAAATAAACTCCCCAATGTGTTACACAACACACCTATGACATACACGTATTCCAAGTTGCATCCCTTAATCTCAAACAGCTCTAAAGTTACAGAGTGGAAAAGAAAGTGTGATATAAAACTTTAAATACGGAGCATTCACCTTATCTTAATGATGGGAGCTTCAGAGACTACACACACACACACACACTATATATATATATATATATATATATATATATATATATATATATATATATATATTCAAGTTATATATTCAAGTATACCAGATTCCATCCTTAAACGGCTCTAAAATTATGGAGTGAAAGTAAAGTTAGACGGAAAACTTAAAATACTGAGCCGTAACATTAACCTTCAAGATAGTACCCCAATGTGTTACTTGACATAGTTTCTGATTATGATGTAGAATACGAAGTTACATAATTTAATCCCAAACAGTTCTAAAGTTACTGAACCGAAAGGAAATTGTGATGAACAATTAAATATTGAGCTGTGACCTTGACTTTAGGAATTATATTACAGCACATGAAACGCCTTTAAGCGATGATGTGTGAATATACCAAGTTTCATCCCTTAATATTAAACGGCCTTACAGTTATGGAGCAGACGGAAAAGTGTGATGAAAACGTACAATATTGAACCATGACCTTGATCTTGAGGATATGACCGCGAATGCGATACGCGACACACTTTCCAATGATGATGTATAAGCATACCAAGTTTAATTCCTTAATCACAAACGGCTTTAAAGTTACAGAGCGGAAACGAAAGTGTGACGCACGGGCGGAATCATGCCTACTGTCAAATCGAAATAATGCCAACTCTGTACTTAATTTCATATGTAGGCTCATTACTACCTGCCTACTTAGCTACCTTACATACATACATACATACATACATACATACATAGCAGTTTGACGGTACATCAGCTCATTCCTGACTATACAGTGCTGATTGAGTTAACGGTACATCAGCACATTCCTGACTATACAGTGCCGATTGAGTTAAGATATAAAAAAACCATAAAAACAAAGACAAAAGTCAAAAAGGATAAAATCCTTAAAATACAAAAGTAAAATTTTTAACCGTACATACAACGACAGCCATGCAATCGTACGAACGTACATAGCATTTGAAAATTCTCGTATGCCAGAGAGTATGTAATTTTTAGTCCTCCTGTTCGAGACAAAGTAAGTTTAATATTACGGTTTCGCATCCGTCCCCTTGTGTCCTTCATTCGTCCGTTAACAATTGCTTCCACTATTTCTGAGACATTTTTGTCAACAGATTTTGATCCAACTTCGTGTGTAAGCTTATTTCATCAAGTGTTTGGACGATTGAAAACAATGAGCGACATCTGCGCTAGTTTAAATGTATGTGATCCAATATCTGATTTGTTGAGCTGCTTATCAGCATACAGGTTGCATTTACCATCCCAGAGACCGTTTTTTTATTACCGTATATACTCGCGTATAAACTAGGTCCAAAATGCAAACATCATAGACCCGATCTGCCGTCGCATAATGCGCCGGCAGATCAGGGTCTATGTTCTTTGTTCTACTGATTAGCCCTTACACACTGCATAGACTCAGATCTGCCGGCGCATTATGCGACGACAGATCTGGGTCTATGCAGTTTCCAGTTGGTATCGGTTTATACGGTTTATACGCGAGAAAAAATGGTAACGTTTGAACCAATTCATGAGTATACATATTTCATCCAGATCACGGACATATGTTATGATTATATAATATTTCCATATATTTTTGCATTAGTTAAAAAGCATAGAAAACGTTTAAAAAAAATTCCATATATATATGTTCAAATGCGATAACATAATCCAAGTGAGCTATATCTGGCTCACTTGGGCCTTTGTTTGTTTATTCTTTGACTTTCATATCGATACCATTATCCAAATTGCAAGTGTACGCTTGTACGCCACAAAAGCAAATATCTGGATGCAGAACAACGAATCGTAAATTTTGGAGTTTATGGTTTGTGTAACGACAGGGTACTTTATATATGTAATACACTTTTCATTATCATACAATGTGCACAGCCTATTGTACGATCCTACATGTATGTCAAACAAAAACATGATACAATGATGCATACATACATACATACATGCAGAGAGATGGACAGGCGGGCAGACAGACAGACAGGGATAACGAAATCAAAAGGCACTTTACACATTAGAGCTTCATTATCGTTGTCTCAGGATACAATAAAGAGGACTACATACATAAATACAGTACAATCATACGTACACACATGCATACAGACCGACAGACAGACAAAAAAGAAGATAGAGTGAGGGATCGACGAACAGTCCGACAGACAAACAAATACATATGTACACACATCTACTTTTAAGCGGAGTACCTATGACGGCTTTATGATTACACAGTTCTGTGCATCTTTTGATTAACTGGTTTATCGTCTGCAGATTTAAATATTTCGTGCACCTATGATAGCTTAAAAAAAAAAAAAAAAAATTGCATGCAAACACCGTAATTTGACGATATATATATATATATATATATATATATATATATATATATATATATATATATATATATATATATATATGCTGATATATATTTGCAATATCTTGTGACAGGAGATGGATAAAGAGACCTTAACAATGACCCTGAATTAGATCTCGGTCAAGTTTTAACATTTTATAAGAGATTAATCATTACTCAGGGCTCAGGAAAACCACTCGTCCTCTCGTCCTGACCGGGTAAACATTGGCTGGGCTGAGGAGGACTTTGCTATTTACTCGTCCCTGTGCAGAAAATGCAGATTTGCACCTTCAGAACAAATCTGTGTGAATATTCTACCCTTATCAAGCGTCAAAGTTCAACAATGTTTAGGGTATCGGACCACTATTTTTTTTTTTTTTTACGGCCACAGAACCAATCTACTGGGGGAGGGGGATACAAAATAGAATACTAAATATTTTGAGATGCACCCATTGGCTAGTAAAATTAAATTAATTTTTCCATTATACATTTCATAAACTTCAATATATGTACAACAAAATATTTTTTACTTTTATTTTGATATCCTTACAAAATCTTGTTATCACATCTCTACTTGAACAGAAGGTCATATTGGCGAGGAGTTTTCACAAGAAAACTTCTTATGGTGTCCAGTTGGTCCCAAATGAAAACCGTCTTGATCTGACGTCCAATATGGCCACCACAGCAGCCATCTTGAAAATCTTGTTATTGCTACTCCTCATGAATGGAAAGTCATATCCTGAAAATTGTGTTATCTCTACTCCTCTCCAAATGGATGGTTTATATCATCATGGGGGTTTCACCAAAAGACTTCTAATGATGTCTACTTTGTCCCAAATGAATATGGTGCCAATCTGACATTCAGTATATCCACCACTGCAGCTAGTTTGAAAATCTTGTTATTGCTTAAGAATATCAGAGATGGTTTCAATGCCCAACAGTTAAAAGGAAGAAATGGTCTTTTCTTGAATTTCTGGAAATTCTTTTCGCCCAGTAGAGTATTTAGTCCCTTTGATACTAAAATGGGTCCGGGTTATGAAAATATTATGTTTGGAGAGAATACACCGTGTTTAAAATACATGGACCCTTACATAAATGTAATAAGAGAACAATGTTTGTATACTAAATCGAGAAACTGCTGTTTAACACCTAGCCCTCGATTTCATAATGGTATTCGCGTTTACAGTGACACCTTTTGGTAATCTAGACATCATTTTAATGCGGAGAATTGTTCCTTTTCAACGAGTTATCATAAATCCGTACGAGTTAAGACCTGTGATAAGTTAAGCGCCAAATAATGTCCAAATTTTGAGATTTTTCGTCTGGTCAGTGTAAGGTTCGCCCCAAGTCACCGACATTTTCAAGAGTGTGCAGCTTTATTGATACATTCTGACGCCAAAGCGAAGACGCCAGCAGATATTTCTATAAGTGCGTAATAACTCTGCACAAGGAAAATGTTGCCAAATTTCATTCGAAAAAAGTATTGTAAGTATCTCCGCCCATTCCTACCAACTTTCACACAATGCATGCCATTGTAATCTATTTATAAGACACATAATGTAGAGACAACAGCTGATTAGCCGTAATTTAAGTGGGTGATGACGTAATAGCCTTCCAATTCTTTTGGTCAGTCAGAAATGTTCCCTGTGAAATTGTAGTTCTCTAGAAATGGAGATTTGACTGAAATGGATTACCTCTGCGGAGACGCTTGAAATTTCTTCTTTCAAATGCAAGTCGACGACATTTTTCTCGTGAAAAGTAAACACATACTTGCAAAAATATCTGCTGGCGTCTTCGATTTCGCGTGACAATGTATCAATAAACTGCACAGTCGTGAAAATACCGGTGATCTGGAGCGAACTTGACACTGTTTGACCATACACAAATTCACAACATTGTGAAAATTTCTGGCTCTTAACTTCGCAGATATCTAATTCATAAAGATATGTGATAACTCGTTGAAAAGCAAAGCTTCACCACATTAAAATGGCCCACAGATAACTGACAAGTGTCACTGTGAATGCCAAAACAATTAAGAAATTGAGGGTTTTGTGTGAAACTGAAATTTTCAAGTTACAAACCTTGACTTGTAGTAATTATTTATCTGTGGGGCTGTGTATAAAAAGAGTTTTAAACTCGCTGTCTTCACTCTGAACATAATATTTTTAAGGTTGAATCCATTTTAGTATCAAACTTGCGCTGGGTGTATGTGGTGATTTAGTAAGAGCGTGTGTAGTGTAGTGTCCTATGTTGAATAAAGTGATAACAGTGACGTGTATCTGTTGCAACTCACTCGTCCCAAGGACGAGTACATGAAATTTATTTTCCTGAGCCTTGAAATAACTTGATAGCCTGTGTTGTTTAATAAGCATAGAAAGTTTATTTGTGAAAAAAAGGTCGAATTACATGTTCAACTGCTGTAACATTAGCCAGGTGAGTAATATCAGGTACTCTGGAGCATCATGTTTATTTACTTTTTTATTTTCTTATGGATACCACTGTGCAAAGTTACTATTTTAAACTCTGTGAACTTGAATAAGTCATATTGTAAACATTCTATTGCGTAAACAACTGAGCTACCGTCTTCATAGGACTCTAAATGCAAAACCATGATTGTTAATTAGTGACGTGCTTTCGCCAGAGTAGCTTGTATTATATGCACTGTATGTTGCCTGATCCCAACTCTGTGTCGCGATGTACAGTAAATACGAATACATACATACATACATACATACATACATACATACATACATACATACATACATACATACAAGAAGCAAAGAAACAATCACTGTACATAAAATTTTTTCCATAAGTATGATAAATACAACCTATCTTAATTTTAGATGTACTGTATATGATTATTTCGAACACGGAAAATGTATTCCATCGAGTAAATCATCTCTCTCTCTCTCTCTTTATATATATATATATATATATATATATATATATATATATATATATATATATATATATATATATATAATTATAGGTGAGGTCGCCTTATTCTGGGGTACCTTACATGGAAAATAGAATTAAAACAGCTATAACAAATGGGATCCATGACCATACCCGTGTTATATAAGAGCCAGTGTTATACTGAGGTACTTTATAGTGAGATCCATGACCATACCCGTGTTACATAAGAGCCAGTGTTATACTGAGATACTTTATAGTGTGATCCATGACCATACCCGTGTTATATAGGAGCCAGTGTTATACTGAGGTACTTTATGGTGGGATCCATGACCATACCCGTGTTATTTAAGAGCCAGTGTTATACTGAAGTACTTTATAGTGAGATCCATTACCATACCCGTGTTACATAAGAGCCAGTGTTATACTGAGTTGCTTTATAGTTGGGGACCACGGTATTTATTTTCAGATTAGAAAATTCACTATCCAGAGACAACTGCTGAAAGGCGCGATACTATAAAACAACGAAAAAATAAACCTTGGCTGTAACCCTAAATAAGTACTAAAAAGAAGACTATGACATTGTACTTAAAAGAATTCAACTTATATAATATCGGACTCGTAATTCCAGTGTCTCAGGTACAATACCCGCTCATGACAGCCTGGGTCAGAGTGTCCTTGGGAAAACACTTAGCTTCTATTTCCTCGGCATGATATAGCCAATAAAGTGTGAAGATTGGAATTAACAAACCAAAGCAATCAACAAACTAATAAATTAGCTTACAAGTCTGAAATCGTCTTTATATTACATTCATGCTTTTGACCTAGAGTTATCAAAAGGAGAAGATTAATAATTGATATTTAATATACTTTCATAATATATCCTATGCAGTTTTTAAACATGCTTTGTGATCAGTCAAATATATACATACTTAAACATATACGGGATTTAAAACATGTGGAGGGTGGGGTCAATAGTAAAACAGACAAATACATATAATATCACACCATCAAATAGGTCACACTATCAAATCGACCAGTCCAGCTTTTGATATTTCAGTCAAATATGATAACTTAAACAAATAATAATGTACTTTGAACACAGACTTGGGCATGCTGCCACAAATTTGCAATACCCTGCAATTAGACATGGATAAACAGACCTTGAAAATGACCTAGAATTGAAGGCCATTGATTAAAGGGTCAAAGTCAAATCTCTACCCTAGACAATGTACATTTACCTGTAAAATATGTTAGTAGATTTATCAACATTTCGCAAACACCTTGAGAAATGATCAAACTAACGATTGTTATTTACATCTTCGTCAATTTGACAATTTAATACCCTGAAGGGTGCATGCGTACTAGAAGTTTTTTGTTTGTTTCTTTTGTTCTCTGGCGAGGACAAACTTTTTCAGGACAATATGACAAAGAACATGTGAAGGTGAAAATATTTTTTCCTGGCGTCAGGGATGGAATTCCCGCCCCCTCCCTCGGGTGATTTCACTCCATAATGATGACTCTTGAGCCGTTTTACTCCTGGGACTAATATGTTAAAATACAGACCTGTCTCTCGAGATAGTTTCTTCCCCCAGCCCATTTTAATCCCGGAAAATTATCCTTGAGGACTCCTCCCCTTCCCCCTTTCCCCAGTAAAGAATCACCTGAGGGTCTTTTTGGTTTTGTTTTGTTTCTTTTTCTCCTCCTCCCCCCCCCCCCTCAGTACACACTTTCTTGGAAGTTACATACTGTTTACGTATTGCTTTACTCTCTTTTTCCCGTATACACATCTACATAACAATACAAACGAATGACACAGGCACTTGATTCAATCAGTGTTACCCTCCCTACTCCCAATTAACACGAGGGTACTACTGATTGAATCAAGTGCCTGTGGTTTTCCAGGTGCGCACATCATTAACCCAGCTTCCAAACCGGAGATCGACAGAGCAAATATTCCAGATTAATTGAGAGTGGTTTGTTTACTAGAATGATCCAAGTATCATGACTGTATGATAAATTTATTAATCTCTACCATTAGACATTGTATAGCTCCAAGCACGATACAGTTTTAAAGAAGAAGAAGAAAAACAATTCATCTACCTAAAGGACGGACCAATACATTTTCGGTGAGGGGTCTGGGAGCTGGAATATTTTTTCCCCCTGTTCCTCAAGATAATTTGTTTTCAACTAATAATAATAGATATAACAGGTTCTTTTATTTTTATAAATCAGACCAAGAACATTTTCTCTAGCTATTTGAGGACCGGAATTTTTAAAAAATTTAAAATCCCCCTCCCCCATTAAATGGAATTAAATGGTCGGTCCCTAATCCTCACACAATACAATATGTTACATGTATATCAACTTGTAAAGAAAAAGGGTTTAAACTCAGACACGAAGAAAACTGTTGATATATTCAGTTTAACTACTGGGATCCAACATTCACACTTATTGAAAAAAGACTATTTATTTTGAAAGGAATAATCATAACTTAATAAAAATATTTATCATTCCCTATTATTTTAATGCACGTCATTTTAAAATTTAAGACATGTTCTTGTTTCAAAACCTGAACTTTGCTGAATTATGTTACTTTCTTGATATCTTATGTAAGGCACATTTCATATCCTCATGTACATATGTCTCTGGATGATGACGCTATGGATCATGGCATTTCCAATAAAGAACTTGATTTGATTTTAAGACCAAAGTGCATCTTATTACAATTTCAAGAGCGCGAGAAATGCAAACCCCTGGACTCTGCGTCGTTACGAGGTAAAAATAATACGTATTATACTGAGATATAATTATGCCGAAGTAACAAAATATGGGCTGTGCAGCTTCTGAGAGGTTAGGCGCGACACAACAATAGTCGATAGATAGGTCAGAATGCAGAAATGTACATGCATTACCTAGCGTCATCATTTTTTTAAAATGACCACTGGCTAATAATCAAGGAAAAGGACGGTTGGGGCGAGAATTAGCACTATTACGCACAACGTAACTTGGTCACGTGACTCGTCGTTCAGATCCAACCCTGGGTGACAGAATTACATAGACTTGATATGGACAAGTGTTATTACTGCTTAACAAATGACATTTTCTGATTCTCTGATGGACTGAAATAATGCTAAACTTTAATTCTTATTTTTCAACATTATAAAGGATGTGTTACAATTTGCTCAGTTTTGGAATTATTCAGCTTCATTCATCCCTGCCCTGTTTTTATATCTTTTGACGTCGAGTGTGGTCATCTAAACCCAATAATGAAATCATTTTAATCAGGGCAATTTACACAATAGTAGAAGTTCCGGGGGGGGGGGGACAGTGTGATTAAAATCGAGTTATACTTATAATAAGTAGATCTGTCTGGCTCAGATAAAGCTTCATCTTATATCGACCATTGGAATTAACTGTCCACTTATTTTTAGTTTCCTAACATGGACCCTGACTGCAGAACTAGAGAGAAGAATCCATGCCTTAGAGATGAGATGTTATCGAAGGATCCTGAAAATCTCATACTTAGACCACGTCGTTAATGAGGAGGTCCGCATTAGAATCCTAGGTGCAATTGGACCATATGAAGATCTGCTCACCACCGTAAAGAAACTCAAACTAAGATGGTATGGTCACGTCTCACGCTCATCTGGCCTGTCAAAGACAATCTTACAGGGCACAGTGAGAGGAAAGAGAAAACGAGGAAGACAGAAGAAGAGATGGGAAGATAATATGAAAGAGTGGATAGACATGGACTATGCAAAGTCCCAAATAGCAGTGGAGAACAGGGCAAAATGGAGAGAGATTGTATCAAAGTCATCAGTGGCGCCACTACGACCAGCCAGGCTACGGGAGAAATATAAAAAAATAAAAAAATGAAATCAGAATAGACATTGTATTTTGGATTAGAAACGATATGTTTCGAATGAAGTTTTGCACTTTTGTAAATGTGAAAGCTATAATTTGATTGACGAATTGAAAGGTCAACACAACATTACCTCATTTTTGGGGAACGTCTCGACTTTTCCCGCGGGAAATTCGATTCCTTCAGACAGAACATCGTTACACAATTTCCGACCCTATCATAGGACTATAATTGTACCCTAACTTATCTCACTCAACCAAAGGCGGCACTGTTTATTGTCTCGCCTTTTCTCTAAGTAATGAAGTGGTATTGTAGCTTATAGAACACACATACCTGTCTTATGCATATCTTATGAAGGATGAATCTTGACCAAAGTGCATACCCTGTCAGCGTCCACTGACAGTGTAACACATTTTTATCGAGTGAATCGACTTCCACCATGTGAGACACAAACTGTTTCATGTGAATTCAGTTAAGAAACTTTATGATGATGTACCTCCAGAGAAAATCCATAACTTTTTAAGGATATGCGGTTAATATACAAAATGTTTATCCTATAAGGTTTATATAATTGTTACCTTGAACTTTATACCTTTTACAGAATTTAAACATCTTCACCGTTTATCTTTTATTTTACAGTACTTCATGTTTACATTATTTAATAGCTCCATTTCATTCAAATCATTTATTTTACACTGGATTTCTATAAAAAAAATTAAAAACTATTTTTTTTCTTCTGACGTAGGTAGTATGACTGACCTATATCTTTTGACGTCGACTGCAGTCATCTAAACCCAGTAATGAAATCATTTTAATCAGGGCAACTGACACAATAGGAGAAGTTTCCTGGGGGGAAAACATTGTCATTAAAATAGAGCTATACTTATAATAAGTAGATCCGTCTGGCTCAGATACAGCTTCATGTTATACCGACCTTTGGAATTTACGGTCCACTTATTTTTAGTTTCCTATCAGAAAAAACATTGGATTTCGGATTAGAAACTATATGTTCCGAATGAAGTTTTGCACTTTTGTAAATGTGAAAGCTGTAATATGATTGGTAAATCGAAAGGTCAATACAACATGACCTCATCTAAGGGAAACGTCACATCACCGTTATGCCGTTTTAGAGCGACTTTTCCCGGGGGAAATTCGATTCCTTCAGACAGAACATCGTTACACAATTACAGACCCTATCATAGGACTATAATTGTACCCTAACTTATCTCACTCAACCAAAAGGCGGCACTTTTTATTGTCTGGCCAATTCTCTAAGTAATGAAGTGGTATTGTAGCGTATAGAACACACATACCTCTGTCTCATGCATATCTTCTGAAGGATGAATCTTGACCAGAGTACAAACCCTGTCAGCGTCCACAGTGAATCGATTTCCACCCTGTGAGACACAAACTTTTTCATGTGGATTCAGTTAAGAAACTTTATGATGATGTACCTCCAGAGAAAATCCATAACTTCTTATGGAAATGCGGTTTATATACCAAATTTTTACCCTGTATTTTAAGGATTTTATAATTGCTACCTTTTATCTTTAACTTTATAACTTTTACAGAATTTAAACATCTTCACAGTTTATCTATTATTTTGCAGTACTTCATGTTTACATTTACTTGGAAGGGTTTATCTTCCTAGAGTTGTTGTGCAGTTCTTAATATTTACAATTTTTGAGCTTAACTTTCAATCGGCATCAGCCAGTGTTTTCGTGGTAGCTCAGTTGGTAGAACGTCGGACCCGTAATCCAAGGGTCGCGGATTTGATACCCGCCAAGGCCAGCCCGGGTCGGCTATCTCGGTATGAGCTCAGGATATGCAGTTAGCTCCATTTTCCTCTGCTTGATACAGCCAATACTGTATTAAAAGTGACATTAAAACAAACCCAAAACAAACAAACAAAAAAATCACACATCATAAGTACGAAACTCGGAAAAGTATTTTTTTTTTAATTATATTTTATGCAGAATGTACATAATTCACTTAAATTCAGATTCTGATTTGCCTGGTTTAGCTTTTACACCGGTGAATTCTAATCACTATCAAACCACTGTTAGTGAGCCGTCCCAATGATTGTGAATAAAACTGTAGGGTCATTATCTCCACTTGTGCATGCTAATTTAAATCATTTTAATTAAATCATAAATTATTCGATTTCTAAATAGCTACTGATCATAGTTTTATTTCAAAATCAGATGAAAATATGATAATTGCATGCATTGCCAAACAAATGGACACAATCTTATAAAAATAATGGTACAATATTTCGAATTATCTCCTAAGGACAATTTTTTGCCCAAGGGAAATAAGAGTCAATTACATCAATCCACAATACGTCATAACTCATTGTCGCCAGCCATGGTCGACAATCCGCTACGCTCCTTTATCACCTGTGGCTGGTTGTGCTGAGATTTCCATATGTATGCATATACAAAAATACGTCATCAACAATACCACGTACCAATCTACTACACACAAATGAAAAGTGCAAGTTTTATCGATCGATAAGTGACTGTGTTTGTAAGAGAAACTTTGATTGGTTCATTCTAACAGTGTGAAAGGTCATGTTGGGTCACAATGGCGAGAAAATTTTACTCGCGCTCGCAGTGATTGGTTAAGCAGATTTATGCATATTCATGATAAAGGAGGAAATCTCAGCACAGGCAGCCACGGGTGAGAATTTAAGGAACGTGGCTTGCAACGATGAGCATTACTATTAATTGTGCAATATATCCCTCGCAAAAATAAAATAAAAACACAGGAATGTTTCATTGTACCAACAAGTATGCATTTCGTGAGCTTTCATCCAGTGTTAGTGCGCAGATAAACTTGAAAACATATGACTCACATAATGAAGATTTTGTGTTTAGGATCACTGAACAAATCTCTCTCTCTCTCTCTCACACACACACACACACAATGTGACTTATTATAAATAATGTTTGATCAAAACTTCTCACAAGAGGATAGATTGTAAGATTTTGTATGAGAGAGCACAATTTTTTTTCACGACATATCCCTACGCTTTAGTATTGGTGATATAATGATACGCCACATCTATCCGTCTGTCCGTAAGTCTATCTTCTTCAAAACCCGCTGTATAGAAATTCAAGGATTGAGCAACACACTGTACTCAATTTATAGCAACAATTAAGAAATATTAAAGGTCCAATATGGAAGTGCAAGTAATATATGACAGGTCTGCGACCAAAATAGATTGGTCTCGGACCTCGGACCATCGTAATTTTCAGGTCTGCTTTGATGAAAGATTATTTGAGTTCTATAACTCTGGTAAGAAAATGCATGATTTATTTTTCAGTTACAGCAGTTTATTTACCATCCCTTTTCTCTCGGTATCAACACTAACATTTTGAAAATCTGATGTCATACAATTACATCAAATTAGTATTGACTGCTACAAAACACACCGCTGCATACTGATTAGATGCAAGTTTCTGCTCACAAACAAGGAACAACCCAGCCAGCAAATATGAGTTAATAATAGATTGGTTTAATTACACAACTTGACATGTTATCAAAGTAAAGATTATTGTTAAAGAGGAGAGAGCTCAAAATAAGCTTAAGCTTGTTGATTAATCCTCTATATACCTTGTTAGATTTGTATTTACTTATCTATGATGACTTCTAAAAATAAATACTGTTTAAATCAAACCGATTCGGCTCGCTAATGTTCGTCTCACACCGACCAAGCTCCTCTAGTGTGATTTTTAGCTGACAATTGAAATGAACTAGCTTTGATCTATTTATAGAACTGCGCATTGCACAATATTAGCTCGCAATGTTCGTTGATCATATAATGTTTATGTCTTCATGACGGTAAATTTAGAAGGTCTTACCTGCTCTGCATGCATTGTTGACTCTCATGGTTACCCCTAAAAGGGGGATCCTAGCAGTCGCCATTCAACTTGGTAGGGTTTGGAGCATAAGACTCGATAGTGGAAGAAATCACTTCTGCACTTTCCTCACTCTTCTCCAGTCACAGTGCTGAATGAATGAACTTTGTGCTAAGACTCACCGCTATTTATACTCCGATCAAATATGCGCACCACTATTTATACTGCGATCAGTTAACCTAAATTTAGGTCACTAACCAGAAATCAGATATAACGCTAAATCGATCAATTTTTCTCTCTCGCTCTCATTTAGTTGAAACAGTTGAAACAGGCGTAATTGCCACAAGAACATACTAAAAACAAACGACATTGGGGAGGGGCGAGTGGGAGGGGAGTTTCTGCCTGTCTGTCTGTGTATTTCTGTACATTTTCCTGATGCGCTGTCTGTCTATTTATCTTTCACTCTATCTGTGAAGCACCATCCTTGCCTCGTTGTATTTGCAATGTCTGTATGTAATCCTTTGTTCGTCCGTCTGACTGTTGACAAATTTAAATTTACTAGCTTTTATTTAGCCACCTCCCCACCTCTTCCTCGCTCTTTCTCTCTTTGTGCATATATTTCTTTTCTCTGATGCAGTGGCGTAGAAACCAGCCAAGCAACCCCAATCCCCATCAAGCAACTTTTTTTTTTTTTTTTTTTTTTTGGGGGGGGGAGAATTAAGGTTGCACATAATTTCTTGCTACGACACTGCTCTCCAGTGCGTTTTCTATTTCTGTCTCTCTTTTTTCAGGGCTGTCTTTGTCCCAGGAGCTTTATTCACATGTTCCGTCTCCATTTATTATTTCATGAAAGGTACAGTTTTGAAATACTAAGGAATTCGTGTAATTACTCTTTAAGGCACAAATCATTTAACTTTGAGAAGGTGTATATGTTTTAATTACGTCCAGAAATCTTTTGGATGTTCCTTATTAAGGACAGCTTTTTTTTAAAACCTGATAATGTGATGTGAGCTTAATGGACAGACGGTGTGTGTGTGTGATCGAAGTAAACAATTTTAGGGACCAGAATTATTTCACCCAACCCACCCCACCGCCACATCAGCAAATTGTCGGTGACCTAGAAAAATAGTAACCCAAAAGAGTTTACGAAAATCTGACGTATGACTAAGGCAGACGTATATATTATCAAGATGTCAGGGACATTTAGATTTTACTTTAAATTGGAGACACGTGACAAGTTCAAGCAATCATCTGATGCGTGATAAAACTCAATTAGTTCTGGATCCCACTGAATAAAATGAACATTGCCGATATTTGCTCCCACTCATTTGCATAGGATTTTTTTTTTTTTTAATGAACTCCAAAAATATTAAATGCTACTGGTTTATTACTTAAAGAAAAAGAAACTTATCTTCAGAATGTGAGCAAAATCAACGAAATATTATCTGAGATATTTTGGCTGAAAGTTACAATATATTTCCTACATTTTACTCCAGGTTGTGGCAATATTTCCCACATGTTGACTCCCAATATGTAATATGATAGGCTACACATACCAGGACCAAGCTGATGGATCTCTGGTTGGTCACAGGTTATTAAGTGCTAAGCATATTTGATTGATATGTCGGAAAGGTCTGTTGTATACAGGACAGTATATAACACATGTATGTTAGTCTCAGATTGTACACATCGATGTGAATATTGGAAAATCACAGTGGTATTGGTCAGTACCAAGTATTTTATACATTTTATTATGGGTTACGACATAACGGAGATCTGACGGATCCCTGTATTGATTAACTAGGCTTTACACGTGGCCTGGAGCTATAATCTTCGAATTAGCTTGGATACTATTGTTCGCCTAGCTTTCTAGCTTGGCTTTATTGCCACTGTAATAACGCCCGTTACTCAGGGTCGGCGCTATGGTATTTGACGCCCTAGGCAGACCTTCATCCTTGCGCGCACCCACCTCCCCCACAATTAACTTTTGAAAATGAAAATTGTGAATTAGTATGAATAAAAATTCTGCATCTGTTTTTCTGTTTCTATTTGTAGACGCTTATTATCTTCTATTGTACGCTATTTCCCTCTCTTTTTATTCATTCAGTTTTTTGGCCGCACCCCCCCCCCCCCCATTTTGCCGCCCTAGGCGACCGCCTGGTTTGCTTAGTGGTTAAACTGACCCTGCCGTTACTTACGATAGCAGTGGCGCACCGACAAAAGAGCGCAGTCAATTATACCCCAACAAATGGATATTGTAAATTTGTCGATTGAGTTGAGAACAAAAGATATTGCATCTTATATGAAACCTTTTAATTACTTATTAGAAATCAGCGGATCGTGAAATTTAAAAGTTAATTAATTTTTGGGCATATCTAAGCGTATAAAACCTCCGTTATTTGAAGAAAAAAAAATTCAACATGGAGAAGATCGATTCCGAGAAAGGCAAGGCTATTTTGATGGTCGACGGTTACAGATACCGCAAGGACAGAGAAAATGCTGATGGAAGTATCTGCTGGAGATGCTGCAATAAAGATGGCTGCCGTGGAAGAATGAAGATACTGAACGACGATGTCCTGTCATCATCTGAACACAATCACGCTCCTGATCTCTTTCACCTTGGTCAATGTCTCTGGAGAAAAGTTCAGGAATGAGGTCTTTCGCAACTGTATCGGGACGAGGAATTTTGGATTAAAGTAAAGATGCTGCTGACATTGAGTTTTGTGCCTTCAATCGACGTTCTTACTGCATTTGAAGATTTGATAGGGGCTTGTCCAGAAGAAATGACACCACTCATATACTATTGGGAGGATCAGTTGCGTAGCGAGGGGGGGGGTCCAATGGGGCGGTGGCCCCGGGCGGCAATTTGGTAAGAGTACCGTATATATAATAAATAATACGAATGGAGTAGGGGCGTAATTTTGGTAGTTGGCCCTGGGCGGCACTTTGCCTCGCTACGCTAATGGGGAGGATACTTATATCAGAAGGTGGAAAAGAAATCGCAGAGCTAGTCCTCGCTTCGCCATCGACGTGTGGAACGTGCATTGTCGCGTCGGTGATAGTCTACAAACAACTTCGGTGGAAGCTTGGTAAAGGGCATTTCAACATATTGTTGATTGCAATCAGCTTGGCATAAGGCATTTCAACAAACTGTTGATTGCAATCAGCTTGGCATAGGGCATTTCAACAAACTGTCACCGTTCTCTCTTTACGTTGATTGAGCATTTCCGCCTAGAGCAAGACCACATTGAAATATAAATTGAACGCCAACAGACCGGAATCCGTCAGCCAGAATCTTCAAAGAAGGAATATTCAGTTGAACAAAAGATTGCAGGCCATCGTACCTACTTATGGAATAATTCCACTGATGGATTATCTAAGTGGCATTGGTCATAATTTGGCTATATAACGTTATACTCGAACACTCAGACATGTTATTTTCATGTTAATATCTTATAAATTAGATTATAAACGAAAATAACATCACAATATAACATCCTAATAATTATTTTTCTAATATAATATGTGTGACATTGTTCATATTTTGGAAATTTAGAAAGGAAAATAATAGCTATAACTGTTTAAAAGTTTTCAATAATATACTATTTTGATAGCTGTTTTGTCGGCGCTCTTTTGTCTTGCGCTCATTTGTCGTCTCGCTATTTTGTCGGCGTTATTTTGTCGTGCGCGCTTTCGTCGAGTTGCGGACAGCAGTATGTGGATAATATGAAATAAACAGCAATTTGTTCCCCTCTCAAGATGCACATTATATAGATCGTTAGTTCGTCCATCGAGTTCGAAGATGATCATGACATCACTGACTGTTTTGGTTTATGTGGGTATGTTAGTGGCTGATCGGGCCAATTTGTGCTCTGAACTGTCTGTGGCACGCTTGACAGGAGATATCACTTGGGTTCTGAGATTTACGCTGTTCGCGCTTCTGCACTGCCTTTGCATTCCTCCTTCGTTCAAAATCTGTAGCTTCAGTATCGATGATACTCCGCCAGACGGATCGATCCTGTGTGAGATCTTCTCAAGACTCAGGGTCAATGTTGAAGTGTTTCAAGGATGACTTGAGGGAATCTTTAAAGCGTTTCTTCTGACCACCCCGAGATCGCTTTCCCTCCTTCAGCTCACTGTAGAAGATCTTCTTTGGTAGTCGCTCTTCTGACATCCTGGTGACGTGGCCTGCCCATCTCAACTGTGATTTCATCAGCAGAATGTGGATGCTTGGAATGCTTGTCTGTGTGAGAACCTCGGTGTCTTGGACCCTGTCTTGCAACAAAATTGTTCATCTTCTTGGTATGGCGTCTGTACACCTTCCAGGTTTCGCAAGCATACAGCAGGGTCGGCAACACAATGGCTTTGTAGACCTTAGGTTTTGTTTGTAGACTGATGCCTCTGCGCTCCCACACATTTACACATAGTCTGCCAAGGTCACACTTGCTTTAGCAATTCTGGCGTTGGTTTCACCATCGATGTGGACTGCACTTGACAGTGTGCTGCCAAGATAGGTGAACTTGACCACTGCAAGGAGGGTTTGGCCATTTACTGTGATGGTATGCTCTACATAAGACTTTCATGGTAAAGGTTGGTGCATCACCTCTGTCTTCTTGATACTGAGCGTGAGACCGAAATTGTTGCAAGCTGAAGAGAAATAGTCCATACTGTGTTGCATGTCAGACTCAGCTTTTGCATTATGGGAACAGTCGTCAGCAAATAGAAGATCACGAACAGTCACTTCCTGTGACTTAGTCTTCACCTGTAGTCTTCTCAGATTGAGCAGCATGACGTCAGTCCGGTATCAGATATCGATCCCAGTGTCATAGTCAGTGTCGTGTACAGGTTGGAGTTCTGTTCCTGTCATTTCTCATGGAGCTGACGAGCTGCAAACACCATGTCTGTGGTCCCTCGTCCTTTACTGAAGCCACAGTAACTCTCTGGCAGGAGCCCTTGATCGATGTGATGCACAAGACGATTTATCAGAATTCTGGCAAAGATTTTGCCGGCTATTGACAGCAAGGATTGTCTGTTGCCTTTCCGCTTGTACGGGTGGACGATGGATGCGTCCTTGTACTCCTGGGGTAAAGTTCCATGAGTTGACATTAACTGAAAGAGTTCAGTCAGTTTTTGTGCCATGTGCGATCCTCCGGCTGTGTAGGCATCTGCTGGTATAGCATCTGCTCCAGGTGCTTTGCCATTTGACAGCAGGTCGATTGCTTTCACGGTCTCCATCAGCTCTAGAAGATCAGCAACTGATATGTTGATTTCCACTTGATGCAGTCGATCAATTCCCTCCTCACTGATAGATGACTGTTGATTAAAAATGTTGTCGAAGTATTCTGCTCATCTTTGAAGTATATTTTCCTTGTCAGTGAGCAACGTGGCGCTGTCAGCACTCAGTATTGGAGATGTTCCTGATGAATGTGGACCGTGGTGCGTGAGATCAGGTATCGCCTGCTACTGTAAGTAACAATAGCTGGTACTACTTGTGACTGTTGACCCAGAGTGGACAGATACACCTGGCTTCCTCTGGAAAGTCCCTTCTGGTAGATCAGGTGGCTGAGCAGATATGCTCATTCTGCTACTGTGAAGGCAGATGGCAAGAGCTATATGGACAACGCAGTATATCAGCTCAGATCCAGTAGGAACTGATGGCCATCCACTGTATCCGGACGTGTCTCCATACGTTTCGACATTGTTGTGCCAATCGATTCAGACAGGCCTGGACGAGAGAGTGAGGGTGACTCTCCGCAACTTTCCCTCACTTAAATCCAACTCACGCGCAAGTCATGACACTATTCCCCTCCCACCACCAGATACCTTCAAGTTCCATGGCGATGGGCGAGCGGCATAGCAGCAGGATACACTGGGAACTGTAGCTGTAGACCTGTGCACAGGCGGCTCAGGGGATAGGGTCGCTCTTCACTGGACCGAAGCAGCAGTGGAACTCGGTAGCCCCGTGGGCGACTGAGCAGCCCTTTTTAGGATGACACTGCTCACCTGTGTAGCACGAGGAAGGCGCTAGAGAAGTTGCCCTAAACATTGCCTGCTTCACCTTAACCCTGGTCAGCACACCGTAGCTAACGTGGATCCCACTTTAGCCGTCGAAAACCTAACAAGAAGACAAATGTGACGCAACTCACCATCGGTGCCAGGAAAGTATGGACACTAATGGACAGTTCATCAGCAGAAAGACCAGAGAGAAGAACAGCTCAAGTTGGTAGAGAACTGGCCAGGTTCAATATTCAGATAGCAGCCCTGAGTGAAACTCGCCTAGCTGAGGAAGGACAACTCACCGAAGTAGGAGCCGGCTACACCTTCTTCTGGAGTGGCCTCAATAAAGAAGAGCGACATGAAGCTGGTGTAATCTTTGCCATCAAACGAAAGCTACTTAGCAAACTCACAAATGTCCCAAAGGACGTGAATGACAGACAAATGCAAATGAAGCTCCCACTGTCTGGAAAAAGACTCGCAACTACCATAAGCGCCTATGCACCTACCATAACCAACCCAGATCAGATCAAGGACAAATTTGATGAAGATCTGGAGTCTCTTGTTGCAGAAGTACAAAAGGCAGACACGCTCATCATCCTTGGTGACTTCAATGCTAGAGTTGGCTCAGATCACCAGACATTGCCAGGTGACATTGGCAAAAATGGATTCGGCAAATGCAACAACAACGGGCTTCTTCTACTGAGAAAATGCGATGAAAATGACCTCCTAATCACAAACACAATATTCCGCTTGCCAAACTGCAACAAGACATCTTGGACGCACCCACGCTCCAAGCTCAGGTATCTTATTGACTACGTCATCGTTAGGAGAAGAAACAGGCAGGATGTCCGAGTGACGAAAACCATGAGAAGTGCAGAATGCCGGACTGACCATAGGCTCATAGTCTCAAAGCTCAATATCCGGATTCAGCCTAGCACACGACCACAAAAGCAAAAAAGTGCCCAAAAAGCTTAATGTCGCCAAATCGAAACAGGAGAATGTGAAACAGGCATTTATCGAAAAACTGTGCAGCCAACTCGATACAATCGAAACAAACTCCAAGAATGGCGAGGAAAACTGGGCATCTTTCAGAGACACTGTGTACTCAACTGCATTCAAAACCCTTGGTCCCACCATAGGTAAATATCAAGATTGGTTTGATGAGAACGATACTGCCATACAGAGATTTCTGAATGAGAAACATCGGTTACAGAAGGTCTATTTAAAAGACAGCACTTCATCATCTAAGAAGGCAGTTTTCAACATCAAGAGGATTGTCCAATGCAAACTCATAGATCAATAAGGCAGATGAGATTCAGTCCTACGCAGATTGAAATTACACGAAGAACTTGTATGATGCTTTGAAGACAATCTACGGGATACATATATATACTGTAGTACTAATATATATATATATATATATATATATATATATATATATATATATATATATATATATATATATATATATATATATATATATACACACACATACACAATGAAAGACTGTATGGTATAGTGGTTAAATCAAAAGACCAAAATGGATATACGAGGGTGAAAAACCTATAAAATATTTTTTAAGTTAACGGAAAAGAAATTATATGAGCAAATCAGTAACAATGAAAAGTTAAAATAACTCGGGGCAAATAATAAGCCACAAACTCAAGATGTTCTATTTTGTTTTATACGTGCATTGATTTTGATTAGGCTCTTTCGTTTGAACAAGAAATTTCTTTTCCCCAAATGTTCTTGTCTATAACTTCACTCTGCTTTTCCTTTTAAAGGCTGAGGTCAGAAAAGTTAGAAAACCAAATGCATGGCGGATTGCAATTAAGCTTTTTTGGAGTTAGGGGTGGTACACCAAGTTGGTCAGTAATATTCGCTTGTTTGATCAGTGTGAAAAATGACCGTAGTTTCCGCCCCCTCCGCTGCCAGGGCTTAGACAGCAGGTGCAAATAAGTATACGTATCTGTGCAAGGCTTGATTAATAAATGGAAAATATATCGTATTCTTCTAATAAATGTAGATGTTGTTTGAGTTACGATAGATAGGAACTGAACATTAAATGGGATTCTTAAAATAAATACCGTGCCTAAACATAACATTAAATTACTCTATCTCATCCAAATAATTTATTTTACACTGGATTTCTATGAAAACAAAATTTTCTTTCTTCTGACGTAGGTAGTATGCCTGACCAATTTCTTAAATTTTAATAAACACGAGCAAAATATCTTACACTTTTGAGTTAAGTGTGTGTAGCATTTAATTTGATTTTCTTATAAAAAGTAAACTTTGTATCCTGACATTTAGAAAATCGTTATGATCCATCAAGCACAAAAAATGTAAACAAACTTGATACTCAGCTGTGTTGTTAAAGTATATATGTAAACTTTTACAAACAAATCTTTAAGTTTAAAGTTGATATGTTAATGGGTTGGTGATAATTTCTTCAAAACAGACAAGAGCAACCAGAAATTGTTATAAATCACTAAAATCACTCTGATTAATGAAAATACATACATCAGACTTTCAAATTCAATTTGTAAATCTCTCCCTCCCCCCCCCTCTCTCTCTCTCTCTCTCTCTCTCTCTCTCTCTCTCTCTCTCTTACGCTCACACCTACATTTGTGAAAATATAATATCTAAATCCAGTACACTCTAATTATTCTAATTAGCACAATCATTTAGAACAGAACAGAACGCAAACTTTATTAAAATTGCAAAAGCAATTTATAGCAACAGAGGTGAGGATGTAAATATGTCATACTGCAAAGGATAAGTCACAATTCTTTTGAGTATTAAATATAAAATACATATCATTTGATGGGGAAAAAAAGAAAAAAAACCTAACTCGAGATCATTAGATCCAGATAATATTGGGATACCTCCCAAATAAACTAGGTTTGTTAGAGGTAACTATATATTATCTGAATTTTTCATGAATTTCTCTTGCTATACTTACCTTCATATCAGCAGCGATTATACTACAGTATTCGGCTGGCAATAAAGGAAGTTATCGTGGACAATGGACAGTGAAATATAGATCACTGTGGCGGAACTACCCTCGTTACATGGTGTCCGCTTTATTTGGTTGGTTATCGTTATCTAGAGGATGATCGACCTCGGTGTTATTGTCCGGATCGAGTAAATAATAAAATAAATTATGAAGTTTATAGATAGAATAAATAGAGATCTGAGCAGATATATAGAACAGAATAACAGGAGCCACCGTACATGAAATATAACAATTTAATCAATTACATAAAACAACTGGGATAATAGATTACATTAGGAAGATACACTTCTTTTTGAAATAAATCATTTACTGAATTTCAACACAAATATACTTATGCAAATAGCCGATCTGTTTAAACGATAGAATTAGTTCATCATAGAATCGAGTGAACAATCGAAGTCATTGCCCTGTACAATGGCATAACCTGCGATAAGTTGGGTCACTCCAACTTCGATGCTGCCGTCCAGTCTAGATTGATGTTCTCCTCTTTTTTCCCTTCTCCTCTCTCTTATCTCGCCTCTTTCCGGCCCTCAAACTTTGTGTGGTATGTAGGTAGGTGGATACGTAGATACGTAGGTATGTGGATACGTAGGTGGGTGGATGGAGCTATTTTCCCCTTTCAAAATAAACAGAGAAGCAACCTAAATCTTCCGTCAAATATCCTACTGGGAATAGAACCTTACTCCACTCTCGTTACGTCAGATATCGTCCTATCGGAATTCAAACAGATACCAAAGGCTATCTGGTCAAGCCAAATTGGACAGACCATAAACAAACCTAGTTTCATAAGGTTAATGTATTTTCTAACGGTTATTTCATCACTAATTCACATTAACATCACACGAGACATAACATTTTCAGTTCCCGTCTCAATTATGCAAATGAATCATTGAAATTCACTTCATGGCTTAACTACATTAATTTCAGTGAATACTCAAGTCTTTATCATACATGAAATCATCTAGGACAACTTTTATCAAATAAAGTAATGCATGAATTCTTAGAATACATGATTCCTATAACAATCAAGACGATAAATTCAAGCAGTTCGTCAAACTCATATAAAGAAAATTATTGTACGAATTCAGACAAATGAACTCAAACAAATAGTTATACTCATATCAAGAAAAGTGATCTACGAATTTAAACAAATAAATTCATGCAAATATGAACAAAATGAATTCAAGCAAATAAGTATATTGGTATCAACGAATTACATGAGATTGATGCAAATACCTTGTGCTTTCAAGCCTTGCTCGCTTCTACCGCCAGAATTGTATCCGTCAACTTTCCAGACATCTGTCCCTTGAATAATTGTTTTTACGAGAGAACTTCTAAATTCAATCTCGGAGTCAAAAATATTTTCCTCTTGCAGGAATTTAGACTAACTAAATTTTGCGAAGGAGCATATTAAAAACCAAGAAATTTCGTGTGGGAAACACGCCCCTTATTTAGCGTAGCCAATCAGATTAAACGGATCTACCGCCTTTTATAAATATGCGACAATTCGGTCAGCGTAACCTTCTAGATTTTCAAATAACTGATTCTGGAGAATTTCAAAAGATAATGCAACTTCAACTAGCAAACAAATGGTTTCTGTACCCTCTCAACTCTGACATTTTCGATACCAAGATCGAAGTTAACCTTTTCCTTCCAATTGTCTGACCGTTAAATAAACAAATGCTTAATTAAGAATCAATTTCGCCTCTCTAACACGGACATTAAAACCATCGCAGTCTAGCGATTTAATACGGTATCTTCCCTCAAATCTAATTAATCGTTCTCTGCCAAAACTAATGCGCTCTACATAAATCGACAGAAATTTGCACCATTACAATCACAATTAACTAGTTTTGTCCTAAATTTGTCGTGACGTATTTACGTATCCAGTAGCATGACCGCAGATAATATTGCGTGAGAAAATGAGCTAAACGCCAACGTTAGCTGAGGTGTGGAAGTCGGACAGACATAGATATCATCAATCCAATGACTGGAATTGCTTTGGAATCCTGCCAAACTTTCTTATATAAAGTCAACAAGAAACCAGTGTTACATTGGTTCTTGTGCTTTATTCAATAATATAGTAGACTATCAAGTATAAATTCAAAAGTAGTATTTTGTTGCTATTTTAGCTCTTTACCAATATAAATATACACACTGATACAGTGTGCATTCTGTGAACAAATAATGTTCAGTTACTCTCATGATGAATAATAATCCGATGGCTTATAGATATTACATGCAATACACATAATATACAGATTTAAAAGAATTCAATGGGTTCCTTTCAGTCTGACCACATGCACAGGTTTTTCCGCAATTTTAAGATTTGTTCTCATGTTTGAGGATATATGCACGGGGAATACTGAAGTGCGCAATTTGTTCAGAATCGAAATTACATAATTAAAGGGAAAAATTCGGCCTTGAAATTTGTTATCACTAAATTAATCATCATTTACGTCATAGCTATTGCACCAATTGCTAACGGTTTTGCTAATCAGATAATCAAAATATGGGCCGAAATTTGATTATCTTGTACCTTGAGGCAAACTAAATTAACTCCCATTCTTTTTGGTGACGTCATAGTGGCACATCTCGCTGGTAAGAATGGTTGAGATGAATACATTTTTATACGTGTTTAATTCTTCAAATAGGGCAAGTTAGGAAGTCACCCTCTTACTATATATAGAAATGATCCCAATTACCCACAACACCCTGGATACAACATCGAAAGTGAAAACAGTAGTGAAGCTTATATTCTTTGTATTTCCAAAATAAAATGATCACTCCTATGTTCCTACACAATATCGACACGAAATTTCGCCAATAACGACTTTGAAAACAGCAACAATAGTAGTAACACCAGCAGCAGCAACAACCTGGTGGCAAGGAAAATGGGGGAGGGCGCAGCGATCAACGTGTTCGCTGAAACATAGCACTCGAAAACATAACCATTCACACTATCCACTGACCGAGTAGCGTCCGGCAAAGTGTGGGAAGAGTTGCTAGAAGGAATATAGAGTTCATGTGTTTCGAAACAAATAACCCATTGATCAAAAAGATACTATGCTAATCTATGGAGGGAGTGAAATTGCGAGAGTGGTAAAGAGTTTGTCAAACCCAACAACAGAAGGCCTTATGTTAAATATTCATTTCTGAAAATGAGGCCATTGGCGGGGAAAATGACACTTGGCTATACTGCAAGGTTAAGAGAACGAGCGAATGAGTGCGAGTTGGGGGAAAAACATCGATGACAGACATATATAATATTTAATATAGACAATTGAGCACCAAACCATTATTCAAAAAGCAATCATCAAAAAGTGGAAACTGTCCCTATTCCTCACAGAAGCGACCCGGGTAGAAGATACATCACTGCAAATAAAGGACATGAAACAAGAAGAAAGAGCAACAGCAAACGTACAACAGGAGAGTCAGTCCCGAAAACCTAAAAACTCTAGGAAGTCGCACAGCGAACCAGTTAATAATCGCCAAGCACACATGTACTGCGGACTTATTGGAGTACACAGAGAAGGAAGAGACTGCCCAGCATATGGAAAAAAATGGAAGAAATGTGGAAAGAGGAATAACTTCGCTGCAATTTGTAAATCTGAAAGTCACATAGGTGGCAGAATAGCCTTGAACTGAGGACGAAACAGGCAGCGAGGTACAAATCAAGCTAGTAACCAAGTCAAGAAAAACCACTGAACTAGACAAACAAAGTTCAACAAGTTCTGATGATAATTTTATTTTTCGAAGAAACAGTCAAGCACCTACAGCGCCCAAATAAACGATTTTACCTTGGTGACGAGGCAAGCAGCAAGTAAAAAAAAGTCAAAAAAACAGGAGACAAGACAGTGTTCAGCACTATACAGCAATCAACCAAAAGAAAAACTCGAGAAATTGTTATCTTCAGCACACCATGGGGCAACATGATACCAAAACGTCTAGTGTTCGGAGCAAAATCATTCCAAGATCTCTTTGATCCAAAACGGTATAGAATATTTAGAGATATTCCAAAATGCCTGAATCAGCGGGATGACATACTTATTGGAAGATACAGCCTTGAACAGCACAACAAAACACAAAGAGACGTCTTTAAGGGAGCATCAGACCTCGTAGTCACCTTTAATCTCGACAAATGTCGATTTGGTTAGACAGAAATTGTATTTTATGGATACTGCTTCACAGAGAACCAAGTACCAGAAAAAGTACGTGCAAAGAATGCAAGCCACCAGAATCATAAGCAGCTGTCCGTAGTTTTCTAGGCATGATTAGATACCTATCCAGATTTGTCCCCAAGTATGCACCACTCACAGTATCACTTAGACAACTGACAAGAAAGGAAGCTAAGTTTAAATGGGGACAGAAAGAAAACGCAGATTGCAAATGAAAGTACAATAATCAACTTTAATCAAGCCAGATCCATAATTGGGAGAGCTGATGCCAGTTTTAACGAAGGACTGTCTGTTTTGACTATTTCAGGAATCAGAGAAAAGACTTCAACCTGCACATTTCGTCAGTCAAACCATGAGAGACACAGAAAAAAAGATACAACCAGGCAGGTAAAGATGCACTACCTTTTAGGAGCACCGACGTTCAAGGTTATCACGGTCCCAAAACTGCGCCCGCCTATGTCTAATAAAGCAACGTCTAAACTTTCAACTATAATTGAAAAGTGGGTGATGGAGATGCAAGATGCTGACTACAAGTTAGTCTGTGAACCTGGCATAAATGACACAGATCCTACGGACTTTTTATCCAGACATTCGCTTCCAGAGACTGGTAAAGATGGCACAGAAAACGTCATCAGTGCTGTTGTAGTAGCAGAGAGAGAGAGAGAGAGAGAGAGAGATCCAAAAACTAAAAGAGAGGATTATCGTAGGTGACTCTGAGGTCCATAAGACAGATTCGGCCATTGCAGCACCTTTCTACATGATTAGACAGGACATTAGGATAATGGAGGGATTGATCTTCACATTAAACCAGATCATTCCAAAGACAAAGAGTTTACAGCGAAAGTAATCAAAGTTTCACACAGCCTTGGACACATAGGACTGACTAAAACCAAACAAAAGCTGAGAGAGAGAGAGAGAGAGAGAGAGAGAGAGAGAGAGAGAGAGAGAGAGAGAAACTTAAAGAGTGACTCCTAGGTCTCCGGGGTCAAAAAATGGTCTATAGCGATTTTCATCTTATATGTTAAAACTTCCCCCAGCCGATTTTAAAATTACCATCGAGAAGACCCCCCCCCCCCCCACTTCTCCTTCCCCGATATTGCAGTATATATTTTCCCCAGTAAAGAATCACTCTTTGTTGTTTGTTTTGTTTTGTTTGTTTTTTCTTTCCCCCCCAAGAACACGCTTTCTTGGAAGTTATAGACTTTAAATGTATTGCTTTAGTCTCTCTTTTTCCCATATACACTTCTACATAACTATACAAACGAATGACCATCCCAATACTGACTGATATGTTTGAAAATAACTTCCCGACCGATTCCTAAGTTGTTTTTGAAAGGAGAAATTACCCTTGCAAAGTTTATGACAGGTGCGCACATCATTAACCCTACTTTTAAACTGGAGATCGATAGAGCAAATATCCCAGATTAATTGTGGATGCTTTTGGAAGATCAAAGTATCATGAACTCTGTGATAAATGTATTAACCTTCACCATTAGACGTTGCATAGCTACAACTACGATACACTGTTTTTAGGAAGAAAACAAAAACAATTTATCTACTTAAATGACGGACCAATACGTTTTCAGGGAGGAGTCTGGGATTTTCTTTCGAGCTGGGATATTCTTTTCCCCTGTTCTTCAAGATAATGTTTTTAAAAACTAATATATATATATATATATATATATATATATATATATATATATATATATATATATATATTAGGTTCTTTTATTTCTATAAATCAGAGCAAGAACATTTTTTCAAGCTATTTGAGGTCCGAATTTTTTTACCCCCCCCCCCCCCCCATTAAATGGAATTAAATGATCGGTCCCTAATCCTCACACAATACAAGATGTTACACGTATATCAACTTGTAAAGAAAAAGGGTTTAAACTCTGACACAAAGAAAGCTGTTGAGATATTTAGTTTAACTACTGGAATCGCAACATTCACACTTATTGAAAAAAGAATGTATTTCTTTTGAAAGGAATAATCATAACTTAATTAAATACTTATCATTCCGTATTATTTGAATGCACGTCATTTTAAAATTTAAGACATGTTCTTGTTTTAAAACTTAAACTTTGCTGAATCATGCTACTTTCTTGATATCTTATGTAAGGCACATTTCATATCCTCATGTACATATGTCTCTAGATGACGACGTTATGGAAGATGGCATTTCCAATAAAGAACTTGATTTTATTTTAAGACGGAAGTGAATTTAATATATTGTTTATCTGACATGAACCTGCATACAATTTCAAGAACGCGAGAAATGCAAACCCTTAGACTCTGCGTCGTTACGACGTAAAAATAATACGTATTTTGCTGCAGTAACAAAACATGGGCTGTGCAGTTTCTGAGAGATTTGGCCCAACACAACAATATTCGATAGATACGTCAGCATGCATAAATGTACATGCATTACCTAGCGTCATCATTTTTTAAAAAATGACCACTGGCTAATAATCAAGGAAAAAGACGGTTGGAGCGAGAGGGGGCTATCACGCACTAGGTAACTTGGTCACATGTCTCGTCATTCAGATCCAACCCTGGGTGACAGAATTACATAGACTTGATATGGACAAGTGTTATTACTGCTTAACAAATGACATTTTCTGATCCTCTGATGGACTGAAATAATGCTAAACTTTAATTCTTATTTAACAATAATATAAAAGATGTCAAAAAATTTCTCAGTTTTGGAATTATTCAGCTTCATTCATCCCTGCCCTTCAAAGTTCCTATATCTTTTGACGTCGACTGCGGTCATTTAAACCCAATAATGAAACCATTTTAATCTGGACAATTGACACAATAGTAGAAGTGCCCTGGGGGGAAAACAGTGTGATTAAAATCGAGCTATATTTGTAATAAGTAGATTTGTCTGGCTCAGATAAAGCTTCAGATTATACAGACCTTTGGAATTCACTGTCACTTAATTTTAGTTTCCTAACAAGGATCCTGACTCCAGAACTAGAGGGAAGAATCAGTGCCTTAGAGATGATATGTTATCGAAGGATCCTGACAATCTCATACTTAGACCACGTCTCAATTGAGGTAGTCCGCATTAGAATCCTAGGTGCAATTGAACCATATGAAGATCTGCTCACCACCGTAAAGAAACTCAAACTAAGATGGTATGGTCACGTCTCACGCTCATCTGGCCTGTCAAAGACAATCTTACAGGGCACAGTGAGAGGAAAGAGAAAACGATGAAGACAGAAGAAGAGATGGGAAGATGATATCAAAGAGTGGATAGGCATGGGCTTTGCAAAGTCCCAAATAGCAGTGGAGAACAGGGCAAAATGGAACTAGATTGTCGCAAAGTCATCAGTGGCGCTCCTACGACCAGCCAGGTTACGGAAGAAATTGAAAAAAAAAAAGAAAAAAAAAGAGAAAAAAATGAAATCAGAATAAAGATTGTATTTTGGTTTAGAAACGATATGTTCCGAATGAAGTTTTGCACTTTTGTAAATGTGAAAACTGTAATTTGATTGACGAATTGAAAGGTCAACACAACGTGACTCGTTTTTAGGGGAACGTCACGTCACTGTTATGCCGGAGATCTCGATTTTAGAGCGACTTTTTCCCAGGGGAAATTCGATTCCTTCAGACAGAACGTCGTTACACAATTTCCGACCCTATCATAGGACTATAATTGAAGCCTAACTTAGCTCACTCAACCAAAGGCGGCAATTTAAACATCTTCACCGCTTATCTTTTATTTTACAGTACTTCATGTTTACATTATTTAATAGCTCCATTTCATCCAAATCATTTACTTTACACTGGATTTCTATAAATAAAAAAATAAAAAAAAGATTTTTTTTTATCTGACATAGGTAGTATGTCTGACATATCTTTTGACGTCGACTGCGGTCATCTAAACCCAGTAATGAAATCATTTTAATCAGGGGAATTGACACAATAGTAGAAGTTTCCTGGGGGGAAAACATTGTCATTAAAATAGAGCTATACTTATAATAAGTAGATCCGTCTGGTTCAGATAAAGCTTCATGTTTTATACCGACCTTTGGAATTCACGGTCCACTTATTTTTAGTTTCCTAACAGAATAAACATTGTATTTCGGATTAGAAACGATATGTTCTGAATGAAGTTTTGCACTTTTGTACATGTGAAAGCTGTAATTTGATTGACGAATTGAAAGATCAACACAACATAACCTCGTTTTAGGGGAACTTCACATCACTGTTATGCCAGAGATCTCGATTTTAGTGCGCTTTTCCCCGGGGGAAATTCGATTCCTTCAGACAGAAGGTGGATTCACAATTTCCAACCCTATCATAGGTCTATAATTGTACCCTAACTTATCTCACTCAACCAAAAGGCAGCACTGTTCATTGTCTCGCCTTTTCTCTAAGTAATGAAGTGGTATTGTAGCGTATAGGACACACATACCTCTGTCTCATGCATATTTTCTGAAGGATGAATCTTGACCAGAGTGCATACCCTGTCAGCGTCCACTGACAGTGTAACACATTTTTATCGTGTGAATCGACTTCCACCCTGTGAGACACAAACTTTTTCGTGTGAATTCAGTTAAGAAACTTTATGATGATGTACCTCCAGAGAAAATCCTTAACTTTTTAAGGAAATGCGGTTAATATAAAAATGTTTATCCTATATTGTAAGGTTTATATAATTGTTACCTTGAACTTTATACCTTTTACAGAATTTAAACATCTTCACCGTTTATCTTTTTTTTTTTTTTACAGTACTTCATGTTTACATTATTTAATGGCTCTATTTCATCCAAATAATTTATTTTACACTAGATTTCTATTAAAAGAATTCAAACATTTTTTTTTCTGACGTAGGTAGTATGCCTGACCAATTTTCTTAGAAAATAATAAACATGAGCAAAACTTAATACAGCGTTGAGTTAAGTGTGTGTAGCATTTAATTTGATTTTCTTATACAAAGTAAACTTTGTATCCTGACATTTAGAAAATCGTTATATCGTCATGATCCATCAAGTAAAAAAAAAAAAATTGAAACAAAATTGATACTCAGCAGTGTTGTTAGAGTATATATGTAAACTTTTACAAACAAATCTTTAAGTTTAAAGTTGATATGTTAATGGGTTGGTGATAATTTCTTCAAAACAGACAAGAGCAACCAGAAATTGTTATAAATCACGAAAATCACTGATTAATGAAAATACATACATCAGACTTTCAAATTCAATTTGTAAATCTCTCTCTAGCTCTCACACACACATACCTACATTTGTGAAAATATAATATCTAAATCCAGTACACTCTAATTATTCTAATTAGCACAATAATTTAGAAAAGAACAGAACGCAAACTTTATTAAAATTGCAAAATCAAGTTATAGCAACAGAGGTGAGGATGTAAATATGTCATACTGCAGAGGATAAGTCACATAATTCTTTTGAGTATTAAATATAAAATAAATATCATTTCATGAAAAAAAAAAAAAAACCTAACTAGAGATCATTAGGTCCAGATAATATTGGGATACCTCCCAAATAAACTAGGTTTGTTAGAGGTAACTATATATTATCTGAATTTTTCATGAATTTCTCTTGCTATACTTACCTTCATATCAGCAGCGATTATGCTACAGTATTCGGCTGCCAATAAAGAAAGTTATCGTGGACAATGGACAATGAAATGTAGATCACAATGAACTAGTTTTGTCCTAAATTTGTCGTGACGTATTTACGTACCCAGTAGCATGACCGCAGATAATATTGCGTGAGAAAATGAGCTAAACGCCAACGTTAGCTGACGTGTGAAAGTCGGACAGACATAGATATCATCAATCCAATGACTGGAATTGCTTTGGAATCCGGCAAGACTATATTATATAAAGTCAAATTGCGCAATATGTTCAGAATCGAAATTACATAATTAAAGGGAAAAATTCGGCCTTGAAATTTGTTATCACTAAATTAATCATCATTTACGTCATAGCTATTGCACCAATTGCTAACGGTTTTGCTAATCAGGTAATCAAGGTATGGGCCGAAATTTGATCATCTCGTACCTTGAGGCAAATTAAATTAACCCCCATTCTTTTTGGTGACGTCATAGTGGCACATCTCGCTGGTAAGAATGGTTGAGATGAATACATTTTTTATACGTGTTTACATTCTTCAAATAGGGCAAGTTAGGAAGTCACCCTGTTACTATATATAGAAAAGATCCCATTTATCAACAACACCTTGAATGCAACATCGAAAGTGAAAACAGTAGTGAAGCTAAAGTTGAATTCTGTCTTATATTCTTTGTATTTCCAAAATAAAATGATCACTTCTATGCAATACACATAATATACAGATTTAAAAGAATTCAATGGGTTCCTTTCAGTCTGACTACATGCACAGGTTTTTCCGCAATTTTAAGATTTGTTCTCATGTTTGAGGATATATGCACGGGGAATACTGAAGTGCGCAATTTGTTCAGAATCGAAATTACATAATTAAAGGGGAAAATTCGGCCTTGAAATTTGTTATCACTAAATTAATCATCAGCTATTGCACCAATTGCTAACGGTTTTGCTAATCAGATAATCAAAATATGGGCCGAAATTTGATTATCTCGTACCCTGAGGCAAACTAAATTAACTCCCATTCTTTTTGGTGACGTCATAGTGGCACATCTCGCTGGTAAGAATGGTTGAGATGAATACATTTTTATACGTGTTTACATTCTTCAAATAGGGCAAGTTAGGAAGTCACCCTGTTACTATATATAGAAAAGATCCCATTTATCAACAACACCCTGAATGCAACATCGAAAGTGAAAACAGTAGTGAAGCTAACGTTGAATTCTGTCTTATATTCTTTGTATTTCCAAAATAAAATGATCACTCCTATGTTCCTACACAATATCGACACGAAATTTCGCCAATAACGACTTGGAAAACAGTAACAATAGTAGTAACACCAGCAGCAACAGCAACCTTGTGGCTTCGGAAAATGGCGGATGGCAGAGCGATCAACGTGTTCGCTGAAACATAGCACTTGAAAACATAACCATTCACACTATCCACTGACCGAGTAGCGCCCGACAAAGTGTGGGAAGAGTAGCTAGAAGGAATATAGAGTTCATGTGTTTCGAAACAAATAACCCATTGATCAAAAAGATACTATGCTAATCTATGGAGGGAGTGAAATTGCGAGAGTGGTAAAGAGTTTGTCAAACCCAAAAGAAACGAAACAAGAAGAAAGAGCAATAGCAAACGTACAACAGCAGAGACAGTCCCGAAAACCTAAAAACCCTAGGAAGTCGCACAGCGAACAAGTTAATAATCGCCAAGCACACATGTACTGCGGACTTATTGGAGTACACAGAGAAGGAAGAGACTGCCCAGCATATGGGAAAAAATGGAAGAAATGCGGAAAGTGGAATAACTTCGCTGCAATTTATAAATCTGAAAGTCACATAGGTGGCAGAATAGCCTTGAGCTGAGGACGAAACAGGCAGCGAGGTACAAATCGAGCTAGAAACTTAAGTCAAGAAAACCACTGAACTAGAAAAACAAAGTTCAACAAGTTCTGATGATAATTTTATTTTTCAAGGAAACATTCAAGCACCTACAGCGCCCAAATAAACGAGTTTACCTTGGTGACGAGACTGGCAACATGTAAGAAAAGTCAAGAAAACAAGTGACAAGATAGTGTTCACCACTATATAGCAGTCAATCAAAAGAAACGCTCGAGAAATTGTTATCCTCAGCACACCATGAGGCAACATGAGACCAAAACGTCTAGTGTTCGGAGCAAAATCATTCCAAGATCTATTTGATCCAAAAAGATATAGAATATTTAGAGATATTCCAAAATGCCTGAATCAGCGGGATGACATACATTTTGGAGGACACAACCTAGAACAGCACAACAAAACACCAAAAGACGTCTTTCAGAGAGCATCAGATCTCGTAAGCACCTTTAATCTCCACAAATATCGATTCGGTTAGACAGAAATTGAATTTTATGATTACTGCTTCACAGAGAATGGACTGAACCAAGCACCAGAAAAAGTACGTGCAAAGAATGCAAGCCACCAGAATCATAAACAGCTGTCCATAGTTTTCTAGGCATGATTAGATACCTATCCAGATTTGTCCCCAAGTATGCACCACTCACAGTACCACTTAGACAACTAACAAGAAAGGAAGCTAAGTTCAAATGGGGACAGAAAGAAAACGCAAATTGCAAATGAAAGTACAATAGCCTACTTTAATCAATCCAGATCCATAATTGGGAGAGCTGATGCCAGTTTTAACGAAGGACTGTCTGTTTTGACTATTTCAGGAATCAGAGAAAAGACTTCAACCTACACATTTCGTCAGTCAAACCATGACAGACACAGAAGAAAGATACAACCAGGCAGGTAAAGATGCTCTACCTTCTAGGAGCACCGATATTCAAGGTTAACACGGTCCCAAAACCGTTCCTGTCTATGTCTAATAACGCAACGTCTAAACTTTCAACTATAATTGAAAAGTGGGTGATGGACATGCAAGATGCTGACTACAAGTTAGTCTATGAACCTGGCATAGATGAAACAGATCCTACGGACTTTTTATCCAGGCATCCGCTACCAGAGACTGGTAAATATGGCACAGAAAACGTCTTTCAAGTCTGTTGTAGCAGCAGAGCATTCCATCGTACTTGGCAGAACCAATGAGAGAGAGAGAGAGAGAGAGAGAGAGAGAGAGAGAGAGAGAGAGAGAGAGAGAGAGAGAGAGAGAGAGAGAGAGAGAGATCCAAAAACTAAAAGAGAGGATCATCGTAGGTGACTCTGAAGTCCATAAGGCAGATTCGGCCATTGCACCTTTCTACATGATTAGACAGGACATTAGGATAATGGAGGGATTGATCTTCACATTAAACCAGATCATTCCTAAGAGTTTACAACGAAAAGTAATCAGAGATGCACACAGCATTGGACACGTATGAATGACTGAAACACAGTCTTGGACACGTATGAATGACTGAAACACAGCCTTGGACACGTATAAATGACTGAAACACAGCCTTGGACACACACGTATGAATGACTGAAACACAGCCTTGGACACGTATGAATGACTGAAACACAGCCTTGGACATGTATGAATGACTGAAACACAGCCTTGGACACGTATGAATGACTGAAACCAAACAAATGCTCAGAGACAAGTATTGGTTTCCAGCAATTTACAACATGGTAGAAGAGATAAACCATTGTTTCGAAAACCATATAGCGAGGAAAAGGCATCGATAGGAACCAATAAAATCATGTATGATACCAGACAAGCCATGGGGCATTGTAGAGGTAGATTTTGGAGGACCATTTCCAAACGGTCATTGCAGTCTAGTTGTAACTGAGAAGAGAACTAGGTATTTGGAAGAGGAAACCATCCGTACCACAGACTTTAAGCAAACAAAACAGAAGCTAAAAGAAATATTCGCTACTTATGATATTCCAAGACAAACTGGAAAGCGACAATGGACCACCATTTAACTCTAAGGACTCCACACAATTTGCCAGAGAAGAAGGATTCATGCAGCATGGCATTACTACACTGTCTACATCCAAGAGTAAATGGAGAGGCAGAACATTTTATGAAGCTGCTAAACAAGGCAGAGAAGGTTGCACATTTGCAAGGTCGAAACAGCTCAACAGCTGCACAGAAACGCTCACATGTTACAGATCGACACCACATCCTGCAACTGGAGTTATGCCAATCGCAGAAATGATTATTAGACCAATCAGAACTAAATTATATTACCAACACCAAGACAGCTACCGAAAATATGACCCCAACAAAATTAATTAAAAGGACAGAAAATACCAACAAAAAAATTAAAACAGAATGCAGAAAAGAAGTATACAGAGGAACACAGTTTTGTATTCGGAGACTAAGTACTACTAAAACAGGCCAAAAGAAATAAATGAACATTTGTATATCAACCAGCATTCTATATTATATACAGAATAAATGGATCAACAATCACAGCCAGAAGAATTGTAAATAGAAGAGAGGTGTGCCATAATACAAGTCGGTTCAAACTTGTGAATGCAGTTGTGAAATATCAAGAGGAAGAGTAACACTATATGAAAGTGCTGCGACAGACCTAAACGTTTGGAGAGAAAAATTGCTTTCAATCGCTAGTATAAGACTGACCCTAAAGGGTCTCAACCACATAGAGGAGAGACAACTCCAGAAGACACTGACGAAATACCCTTGGATAGACTCCAAATAACTGTGATTAAGGAAATATCAGGAACCACCCATAGACCACAGCAGGACTGTTGCAGACAACAGTACCTCAGAGATTATGTTGAATAGACATTACAAATCCATTCTAGTGAAATAAATGAATTAGAAGGACCAATTAGGACTGAATCATATCATTAGGGTTGTTAGTGAATAATTCTTGCATCAAATTCAATAATTTGGACAAATAGGAATTCTATATGTAAACCAGGCAGTGAAGAACATTTTTATGTCTGACTACTTGAAGGAAGTGTTAAACAATCGTATATTCAAATGAAAAAAGCACTAGAAACTCCAAAATTCTTAGAACTTTGAAAATATCGTCTATACTCGCGTTTAGTTCGATACCAACTGCTAACTGCATAGACCCTGATTTGCCGTCGCATAGTGCGCCGGCAGATCTGGGTCTATGCAGTTTGTAAAGACTAATCAGTAGAACAAACAACATAGACCCTGATCTGCCGGCGCATTATGCGACGGCAGATCAGGGTCTATGTTGTTTGCATTTGGACACGATTTATACGCGAGTAAATACGGTACTAGCTAAAGGATAGCAGTTTGTTCATAATTAATCACTGAATACATATGTCAGTAGCTTTAAATGCAGTATATTTTGTTTTTAATTCTGTTCAAATTATTTGATTAATATAACTGATATCTCTTAAAGAAGGGAGGAGTGTAATATCAAACAGATGTTTATAAAATAACTTGCATTCGATTGATATACGGTAGCACATCGTAAGTAAAAGTGCACTGTTGGGTGTATATGCCATCACTCTTCGAACACTCACTGCGTGTGACATATGCAATAAAGGACTCAGTACTTATTATAAGGACAATGGGAACCACTCTAGAAATAGGAATATAAATAGACTATATATGCGTTAGGAAGGTCATAATTGGCTAATAGTGAAAAGTATAATATTAGTAATATTAGTACAGAGAATCTTTTGACAGCTTATCCTATTGGTAACTGAAAAAGTGTAATTGCAGTCTTTTTACAGACTTGACATAAAACCACTAAAAACCGAAAGTAGTCCTGATTGATTTAGGTGCGGATTTGGAAATATATGTTTCTAATACATAGAAATTCAAACTTAATTAATTTGTAATATGATGGTGTTTCCATAAGTTTACTAGTAGCGTGAGTCCTAAATAGCATCATCATTCACTAATATGTAAAATAAATCATTTATTTTACATATGTAAAAAGAACTACGCATCTGTGAAAAAGAATTTGACACATATGAAAAAGAATTTCACATCCGTAAAATAAGCATTTCTTTTTCACATACGTAATATTGTTCCCCCCCCCCCTCCGCACACACACATACTGTATGTAAAAGTATGTATTAATGCTAAAACAGCTTACCATAGGTACCAAGTTCAGATTCACAATGCATTATTTGACAACTTGAAAATACCTACCTTTCTATCAGTTTACTTAAATTTCTAATTGTAGTGATATCATAACATTGTAACCATCTTTTTCAGTTGTACTTTCTATCAGTTTACTAAAATTTCTAATTGTAGTGATATCATGACATTGTAACCATATTTTTCATTAGTACTTTTTATCAGGCTGTATAGTACTTTAGCTCCCAGAACATCATCTTCTTTCACAGTTTGTCCATATGAATCAAGTGATTGCCCACGCGGGCTATTTTTAGGCATGATGTAATTACGCGTCGCGTCATATCCTCTTAATTCGTAACCAGTTCTATTGCTTCTATATTTTAGTATCTACTAAATTTTGGCACACTTAAGTTTACTGAGATGGATATTAGTTAAAACGAGTATTTAAGTATAAGGGATTCTGTGATTTAATAAACGAGTATTTACGCATAAGTGATTCTGTATTTTCATTGACGAGTATTTAAGCATAAGGGATTCTGTATTTTAATAAGTGGTAGATAAGTCCGTCTTCACACATAATTAATATAAATCCGCGATAGAACGATCCACTTTTTAAATTAAAGATCCTGTAAATATCGGCGACAGAAAAAGAAAAGAAATTAAAAAATATATACGTTTATTTTCATTTAAAAATATACAAATATAAATTTCATGTACTTTTCTGTGTGATTTACACAAAAAATTAGTATGAATAGGCCTAATTAACTCGGTCAAGAGACTGATCAAGGACAAAATGTGCCATTTGAACATCTAAAGATAAACGAAACTGAACGGTGTTTTAATATCCGTTATAAATGCTTTCTTTGCACTTCGCATATACTTAGTGAGTATGATTCTAATTCATTGCGCTATATTGTCCTATATTTTCTCACTGCGGTTTCGGTTTATTGCGCTACATTCGATTCTGACGTTTTTGGTTTGTTTCAGAAATAGGTGGCTTCAGAAATAGTATGGAAAACTATAAACAATCTACCATTCTGACACCTGATCTAGTTTCCAAACAAAAAGCAGTATAATGACAGTGCTGGGGTGCAGCGCAAATAGGCCTGTTATTTCGGTCAGTGCCATATGTATGTATGTTTTGTAAATTCCATTGGAACTTTATCGGAGTACCCTCAACGTGTGAGCTAGAGTGATCAACTCTACACTCCCGACATTGATCATGCAATCAAGGTGTGATGGGATAACTACATTTACAACCCACCACCAATCCCTGTACTACGTAGCGAGCGACAGGAGGCTGACTCTGTTTTCTTGTTGTTGCGATAACTGAGTGACTAAAGCGCCCCTTGTGGATCTAGAACCAAGGTTTCTTAAGCCAATACTAGGCATGGGTGTCTGTTTCCTCAGAACTAATTTCTTGTTTATTTTATCGTTTTAGGAACAAAAATAACTAAGAGAAACATAATAAAAACACTCATCTGAAGTTTGGTATGAAGACTACTTTTTTCTTCTTCTATCATCTTGGTTTTATTCTACCAAATGTCATATGAACTACTCACTAAACCCATCCATCCACCCACCCACCAACCCATCCATCCTTTCATTGTTCCATTCATCCATCAATACATGCATGATATATACATACACGCATTCTATAGGCCTATCTGTCTATCCTACGATGTCTATCCGTATATTACATTTCGTAAAATTGATTGGCAAGAGGAATGCGTGTATCTGTGTACACACACACACACACACACACACACACACACACACACGCGCATATATATATATATATATATATATATATATATATATATATATATATATATATATATATATATATATATATATATATATAAACATACCAGATCCGCGTAACAACGTACATACACATATATGCCTGCATCTGCATATTGTAAGAAACCTAAGGCACGTGCTATTTGTATATTACGTCTCTGTTTACAGCTTTGTTATATTTTAGCGATTATCTGTTTTATTACGGGGAGTTGGTGCTGGAAAGATATTTCTCAAACCGAGTAATTACCCAATTACTAACAGCAAACGCCACAATTGCAGTATTCACGAGACTTTATGGTAGCATGAATTAGATTCGCAAAATAGACCCTCCCTAGTTTCTCACAGGATATTTTCATGCATAAGTGTTTAGTAATTTGAGATAGGAGTAATTCTTTGTATTAGGTTTATGGGTTATGTTTTTGAGTTCGTGGCGTGAAGTACCAATCTACCGCTTAGCAAGGCTAACTGATGGGTCATACAAACGTGAATCATAAAAACAACCACCACCACCACCACAACAACAATAAAAACAAAAACATGCAAAAGTGTGAAATTAGGGTCTCGTGAATGTGCGGTTGTTAGTTGATTAGAGGAAAATTATTTGTGGTATTTACGCCTGTAAGAACCCTTCAGCTGACAACGACTGTTGTCTTGAAGAATTTGGATATATGGTAAACATCGACCTTAAGCCAGAATCACATGCGTTGTTAGATTCGCTCGGTTGTGAGACTCCTTGCGTGTTACAATATATATATATATATATATATATATATATATATATATATATATATATATATATATATATATTCATGGCGTATGATACAACATAAGTATAGAACACATTTTACTGTAAGACATATAAAATACAGCAAAATATGTTTGTTAAAGCACATGTGTGTACTTCAGTACAAACTCTTTCGGTAGAAGACACAACGGAGTGTCATCAGTATAGAAGCAGTATTCAGAATGTTTTTCCTAGTAGTAAAAATAAGAACATTATACATGAAATATGATAGATATTAATGCTTGTATTAAACAACGAAATGGAGATAGACGGGCCAGAAAGTAATAGCAAATGTATTTTATCCGTATTGCCGTAGTTGCCTCCACAAGTTTGGCTCAAGAAAAGCTGAAAAACTCGGGGAAATCGGTTCACGAGGCTGATAGTTGTCGTTGTTCCTCGTGATATGAATTTCGCTTTGTACACTCCAGATCCACACATAGATTTGTCGGCGAAACTACAGATTTGAGGAACTGAAGATAACCTTTATTTTCTACCAGTTGTCTTTTCGAGGCCATAAACTAGAGGTCAACACCTATTTTTTTTTTTTTTTTGGTTGCGAATCTTGATTAAAGCAAACTAGGTTTGAAGAGAAATCATTATGTTTCGTCTATACTACTGAAATCAAATGTGAGAACAATTTAAAATCTCTAGGTGCAGAAGTGATTTATATGTTCAATTTGATATACTTATCTCTGATTTATAAGGGAAAGCAGCCAGGCAATTGAAAACCCTATTACACTTGTGCAAATTTATATAAAACTAAATAAATTATTAATTTACCAATCTTTAAGCAGATAAACATTGAGTTGTTGCTACGACTCCTATGGCATTTCTTTTGAAAATAATATATATATATATATATATATATATATATATATATATATATATATATATATATATATATATATATATATACAGTAAAACCTGTCATGAGCGACCTATGCTATGAGTGATCACCTGTCATGAGCGACCACAATCGTAATGCACGGATCGATTTTATTATATAAACGCACTGTCGTGAGCGACCACCTGCAGAACGCGACCAGCGACCGCGATTTCTTGGCAAAATATGCATTTCGACACTGCTATGAACGACCGCATCACAAAAACAGAGATAAACACAACTAACCTTTATTTAACCCTTTGTAACCACGACCGCTTAAGAAGCAAAGACGTTAAAAACAAAATCAAAAAATTAAAAACAAATTAGGCTGGCTACCGGTTTCTTGAATTGTACAGGTCATGCATGTAGTGTCATATGTTATAGATTGTAAACCAGACTAGAGTACATGCAGATTGCTCATCCGGAAATACCTCGGCTATTTCGGCGAGACTAAAGTATGATCCATAGGATTTACCGCGAATTTGCGTATGGCAGCTTGTTCTAAAATAATACTGCTATGAACTGAGACAAACACCACTGACGTTTATTTTATCCTTCGTAACTAACTGCCATTGTAGTGCCAAAGTCAATATAGCGGTCGCATACATCATTTGTCTTTGGAGTTAATCCGTAATGCCTGGGGTGAATGAGGTCTTTGTCTTTGTCTTTAATATCAGTAGGTGAGAATCGTTTTCCGGATTCCGGATTCGATTGTCATTGTGAAGGGCTTGTATTGTTTGTTGAGGTGCTTTTGATGTTACAGTGATTACAACCCACACACCAAACCGTCATCTGTTTACATTAGTGCAGCCGGTTACACTCTCTGTTTATAGAGTTAATCCCTTTGTATCGTCGGTGGATAAAGTCTTTGACTGTTGTCTCTAAATAAATTTATTCTGTTTCTGAATAAATTAATTGTGTCTTTTTATTTCATTCAAATCCCTGATCAAAACCGCTACAGTCGTTATTACAATTGATCCCTTATAACATTAACACCTAGCACTTTAATAACAATGGCAGAACATCCAATGAAAAAGAGACAAATTCTAACATTGGAGGAAAGAATTAATGTAATTGAAAGAAGTGAAAACGGGAGACCGTTTGCAACATAGTAGCCACTTGAAACGTCTGTAAAACTCAAATTTAGGGTGTTATAAAAGACAAGGAGTCAATTAGAAACGAACTAATATGCTAATACTAGTACATGTACGTGTGATCTTCAAATATAAATGTGATTCATGTTTAATGATAGATGCATATCTTTATTACTATTTAAAATTATTTTCAGATTAATGCATGCAATATTTTAACAAGAACTATGAATAAAGAATACAATAAATGTACATGATTGTGCTTATTTTTCCCTCTTAAACAGTGCTGAATTTCGACCTTGGAAACTGGTCTTTTTGTACAAACCTGTTATGAGAGACCACCTGTCTTGAGAGACCGCTTTTTGCTGGCAGAAGGGGCGGTCTCTCATGACAGGTTTTACTGTATATATATATATATATATATATATATATATATATATATATATATATATATATATATATATATATATATATATATATATATATATCATCATCATCAATGTTTCAAAATAATTTCACCGAAACATATGAACCATTACTAATGAGGGCAAATATGCGGATACAAACTTTAAATTAGCAAACTCCAGACGATTGATATTGAAGTCTTCAAAGGCTTGAATAATATGAAAAGAACTATTTTTGAGATACAATAATTCTATTGATGAACCAAATGTTAACTTAACACAGTCACATAAAATATGAAATCGTTCAAAATTGGAACCCCGCCAGTCCGGAGCACTAAACTAAATGATTTACTATGAACATTTCGCATTTATAGTAGCAGCGGCTGCGTTTATCAAAAAGTGAAATTTACAACTGCAGGTGACCCTCGCCCAGCATCTGTTAAATATAGCGGATTTAAAGCGCAGTTCAAAGAGAGCAGGATCACAATGCCCACAACTGATAACAAGTGGCATGTGCCTGTTAAAATACCTAAAGAGTGTGCGTGTTTTTATTGCTATTGCTGCGAAACTGTCGCCACCCAGGGAATACTGTCTGCTTCAATTTGTCATTTAATCGAAGTTAAACAGGGTATTCCTTAATAAATAAGGGGATTCTCATTGTAGTTTTTGCTAGTTTCGGAAACATACTATATATCATATGAGCTTTTGTAGGAATGTGTTTATTTAATCCGAATTGGTAGTAAAAATTACAACTGACGGTATGGAGTGTCAGAAGACAGACCAGCTTATTCATACCTGGCAACATGCAAACTGAATATATGTATACGCAATTCTGTATCGGCTCCAGCCCCCTTCTTTAGTGCTGAGGGGTTTGGATGGGGTGGAAGCGGGGAACAGTTTGCAAAGGGATGTGGGTCGACGGAAAGGGTCGACGGAAAATCAGATTATCATGAGGCGTAGTACGTCATTTTCGGTTGACCAATGAGAGAGCCTTATTCCATTCAGCTCGTTGCACTTGCATATTAAGCGGTCGCAATCATGGCCATGTCAACCAGTAGCGTGGGAAAATGGTCTGGCATTCCTTAAAGGTGCGGTACTAATTCAAACTTTGTGTAGGCATAAAAAGTCGAATGCCTGAGCTAGCTAAACATCGGTACCAAATTTATTACTATATGCGAAATGTAGCTTGAAATATCAGCGTCGATTCTTAAATAGATCGCGCGAGAAAGGAGAGAAGTGTCCTCCCTTGTAGTTTTCTATAGTATATGTATGACTGATAGGTAAATTGTAAGCAACAATACGAGCCCCTGTAGAATTCGTATGCCAAACGCTCGGTTTCTGAGCGTACAAGGTTTGGTATTTGGGCCTTGCAACTACACCATATGCGAGATTAGACGGACTAGAAGATAATTTCGTAGTATACGCGAGCCAGTTTCGTTTGTCTAATATAGAGTTATGTTTTATTTGCCTCGACATAGAGGATTTCTGAAGGAAAAGTATTAAATACTCCCTGACAAAGTTTAAGTCCCTGTTTGTGTGTCGGATTAAACATATGCAGGTAAGATTTAAAAGTTGATCCGTACACAATCGAACCATAGTACCTATACAGCCATGGTAAGATATTTCGGTTTGTTCCCCAATCTGTTTTGACACGTCTCGTATTAAATCAAGCCCTTTTTGACAGTTGTCTCTGAGCTATCTACTATGCGCGATAAAAGTTAGTTAACGGTTTAAAAAAAAAAAAAAAAAAAAAGTCTTAAACATTTGGTTTCCTCTGTGTAACAGGGAAAAGAGAACTGTCGAGATAAGGGTTTGGGTCATTGTGAAGTCTATGTAATTGACAGAAGTACATACCGACAGATTAGATTTAGAAAATTTTAACCCGTTTTGTTCTTCCCATTTTTGAATTCTATTTAAGTTTATTTGTAGTTGACGTTCAATACTACAAACGAGCTTTGATCTATAGCAGATAAAAAAGACACCGACATATCATGAACAGTCAGTTTGTGGATTAAGGCATTTCGCCATGTTGTTAATTCTGATGTTGAAAAGGTTGAGTGACAATATGCTGCTCTACGATAAACCCATAATGCACTGGCAGATCAGGTTTATGATATTTGTGCTACTGATTACACCTAACAAACTGCAAAAAACCAGATCTTGTGGCATATTTTTGCGATGGCAGATCTGGGTCTATGCAGTTTGGAGTTGATCCCACTTCTAAGCGAGTGTATACGGTACCCCTGTTTGCAATAGCTGGAGTGCTTGTCTACACAATTCTTCTGCTTCTGGGAAGGACAAATCTTTTGTGGATTTCAAACATTGAATTTTTTTTTCTTGTTTCCTCTTGGGGCACTCCTTTGAGTATGCACAGTGGTCACCCTTACGATTTGTCTGTAATGCAGGGATGCTGCCAGGATTTCATCTTAAGAGGGGAGCTCACCCCACCTTGTCCCCAAAATAAGCGTGGAGTAGAAAGAAACAAGGGGTGGGGAGGAAAAGTACATAGTTCAATATTTACCTAACACTTAAATATCCGTCTCTCTTTCTTCCTGCTCCACTCTGTTAAGGCTCTATCAAAATCTTCGAAAGATTTCCCCTCTAGTTTTATAAGCATTAATGTATTGATTGTTTCTGGGCTTAATCTGTTTCTAAGCTGAAGCTGTGTGTGAATATTGTTCTGTGCTGAGAACCCCATTTCACAGTCTGCTGTCTGAAGGGGCATATGCATAGCTAGCTTAGCCAGTTTGCACAAGTTGGGAAACTGTTCTTTACGATTGTTGTGTACAATTTTCCACAGATGAAAGGTATTGTCGCTTGGATATCTCTGCTCCAAAACAAGATTTGTCACCAACATGAATTCTGCCAAAGTCTCACTTTCTTAAATCAGTGCTTTACTGACTACTGTGCCTGATTTCCTATGTGTTCCATAGTGCTGTATTAGGGTTTAAAGTCCATCAATGCCATAGTCTGCTTGTTCAACTTTGCTCAGAAATGAGAGTCCTCTAAGGCCAAGTACTTGGAAACTTGTTGCAACAGATGTATTTTCCTGAGGAAATCTCTGCTTTATTTCATGTTTTAAGCCTTCAATGAAATCTTTTCTAATTGCTTCAAATTCTGATTTCACAGAACTTGCATCCTTTTCCTCTGTACTAAGTTTAATACCTTGCAATGTGCTGGTCACATTTCCACTCTTGTCCGTCTCAGTTTTTAGTTTGTTCTGCAATTCTTGCTGATAAATATCCTTTCCATATTTAGCCCTGTCAGCAGTTACAATAAATCCATCAAGTGTTGGTTGAACAGCTGCAATGTCAAGTTGTGTCTTCTGAAAAACCATATTTATGGCAGCAAGTGATGGAATCAAGTTCACGAGGAGATACAGTACCAGAACAAACTTGTAGCTGGTGAGCTGTAGCAATAGTTCCTTACATTTCTTGTTGTCACTTTTGTGCTTCTCAAAGTGACTAGTGGTTTCCAAGACTGGAAAACAGCTTCCAGAGCACTATAAAAGGCCATCCACCTACCTTCATAAACTTCTTTCATTGAATACTGGGGTGAAATTAGAACATCTTGAATTTTCTTCAATTCCAGAGGCCTTAAAGAAGATTTACTGAAATAGTGGAACAAGTCTTTAATTACCTCTTGAAATGTTGCCTTCAGGTAAGTTACCTTTTCAGCAGCTTTAGCTGAACATAAGTTAAGTCTGTGTGCCATACAATGAACAGCAATACAGTGAGGGCTCAGCTGTTTCATTCGTGTTGCTACACCACTTTTAGATCCTGTCATGATTGATGCTCTATCACTCCCAAAGGCAATCACCTTTTACATAGAAATGCCCCTATCTTTTAGAAATTGGGATAACAAATCCAACAAGGCCTCTGCTGTTGCATTAACTTCCTTCACTTCAAGGTTACCAAGAAACAATGTTTCTGCATCTAAAATGTCACTGACAACTTTGCCATAAACAACAAGTTTTTACCTCATAGTTATGTCTGTACTTTCATCAATCACTATTATCACAAATTCACTTTCTTTAAGTTTTTTGTCTATGTCAGCCTGTACAACCTCAGCGCACACTTGTACAAATTCTTCTCCAGAGGTTCGTGATTCGTAGGTGGCGTTGTTACCAACTTTAACAGATGAAAGTGCATCACACCCGTTTACTCGCTGTAATTTCAATAGAGACGGGTACTTTGATATAGGAACATTTTCAACGGCAGTAAAATATGCCGTCCTCACTGCACATACAACTTCATTCGATTTTTCAGACTCTTTCTTAACAACATTGGAGGCAGCGGCTTCAAAGTCCGATTTGAGTGCATTAGCCTTTAATGCCGGGATATAATCCTGTGACTCTGCGTGTCGTTTAAGAGTCGAAGTCCTAAAATTCAAGCAGCCCATTTCCAATGTAAAAGGGTTACTTTTCCCACAACCTTTGCAAATATCACAGAACATACCTACTGTCTTGGTGAGGTGTTGTAACCATTTGTACTCTGACAACCAATAATTCTGAAACTTTGCTTCATATTTCTTTTTTGTTTCTTTTTTTTGGCGGTACAGCTAACTCGGCACCTGACATTGTTTTTGAACTATCCTCCTCCGTTTCGTGAGAAACTCCACTACTTTCTTCATTCTCCCTTTCACTTTCCACATTCCCGCCACCACGACCTGAAGTTCACTTTCCACATTCCCGCCACCACTAACTTGACGTTGAAAAAAATCTGTAATCTTACGTCCTGCCATGCTTAATTACACATTCTGGAAATGCACCAAATTTAGCACATGCACAAATGAGAGGAAAGGGCATCAATTGCAGAACCCTCACATATGACACACGTGTTTCGGTTATAAATAATTAGCGGGATTTCTAAGTATCCTTTTGTCTTACCGTACATCTGCAGACTTCGGAATGGAAAGAGGTATTGTGAAAAAAAAAAATATCCATACTTTTGAATTTATTTTTCAACTCTTATTTATTCAATTTATCTTAACAGTTAACAGTTACAAATAACGTTAGTATACTGCCGCGCATAGTACATTTTTTATATGCGCGACTTTGAAGCAAGTTGCGGGAGTTCTCGCGCATCACTGCTTTCCAAATGCGCGAATTCATACCAATGTTGCGCGATTCGCGCAATCGCGCGCCCTGGAAGCATCTCTGTCTCCGGTAATGCTATAAACTTTAGTTTGATAGTTCATATAATAATGTCATTTTTCCATAGTGAATTATATATATATATATATATATACCATGTAACTGCTTACTTGATAAATTTATTAATTAAAAATACTAATCTTATGTGACCGGTTTTCTATAATGAACGTTGGTCACTGATTTTAACTTTAGCTCTAGCTTTCGTAGTATATTTTTCTTGTTATTTTATATATTACTCATGCACTCTGGTGAATAGCTTTTATCCTGTGTTTTCTGTTGAACACATCGCAGTATACTGGTACTATACTGTAAGTGAATCAAGCTGGACTGAAGTACCAAAATACTTTCCAACTTTTAGCCAACTTAGAATAAAATGAACAACCTTAGAGGTCTGAACAGTTAATGTGGAAACCTAATTCCAGGAAATACAGCTTTAGTATGTTTAATAAGATGGCAATGTGGGTGCTATATGCTGCCATTCCAGCTACTCAATGAAAGACAGTGACAGTAAAGAGGAGCAACATAAACGAAATACACTATAACAAGCCCATACTCTTTCTTTTTTGGGTCATAGCAATCTTGAACTTGACATCTATCAAGAGAGTGGAAAACCAACCTATGTAATTTTGTTAGGGTGTGTGCAGCAGAACTAAAGTTCCCAGAGTTATGCAAACAATGTTTCCCTTCTTTGGTTCAGTGACCTTGACCATTAACTTTTAGGCCCAGAAATCAATAGATCATACCTGCCATATTCCCAGACAGTGTTGGGATTTTTTTGAGACTCAAAAAGTGTGTTTTCAGGTCCCAAGTGGGGTCAGTGCGCGTGACCCCCCAAAAGCGATGTTATCCAAATGAAAACAAGCTATCTTTTCAAATCAGCCTATAGCAAATGACTGGAAATTAAAATCTGAATGAAATTAAATACCATCTGTTTTCTCTGAAGCAATTACAAAGAAAAAATGGTAGACTTCGCATTGTCAAATAACACTACCACACACATATGTAAATGGTCACAACCTCACAGACATTAAACACAAAACTACACCAAGTTACTGTCTTTCAAATCCATTGGACAGTGGAATGTAGTTTTAATTACATGCAGTCTTTGCTGCTTTCAATAGTTCAGTAGTTGGTTTGAAGGTAATGCAAGTGTCATTTGTGTTCACAAATATGCCTACACTTTTCCTACATCCATGTCAATGGCCAAAGTCGCTAAAAGTGATAAAAACCTGTAAGATGGCAATGAAAATCCATTTCAAAGCAATGAATATGGCAATGAAAACAGTCAAGGTTCGAGGTAGTTGCTAAAGTCATTGACCGCCGCTATTGCAACGTATTTTCGAGGTTAAAGTCACACCGGAGGCAGTCTAGATTTAAATTATTCTCATGCATAATTAATGAAATAATGTACTACTTTATGCAAATACACAATTTGTCATTTGATTAATTTCTTTTAGAAGAAAAGTAATTAAGAAAACATGGGTATTTGTTATAATAAATGCTAGTAGATCATGAGTAAACACTAAAGTTAAATGAGAGCAAGATCCGGAACGGAAAATTCCATGGTGCAGTTCATTTCAGGTTAACCAGATATTTAAACATGTTAATGTTTTCATGAGTTACTTGATCTCATGATAAAATGTTTATTGCAATAATGTAAATGTCCAAGGAAAATATGAGAAAGTTAAGGTGGCAAAACTGTTGAAGCAAATAAGATTATCTCATTTTTTTAGTATTTCTGGTGCAGTATGTACATGTACTACAATTTTCCTTCATCCCTTCAAAATGTTTATCCCCCAAATCTGGAGGGTGAGGAACACAGTGTCCCCTGACCTTGGGATCCTTTTTGATTTGTGGTCGAATTCTAGTCCTTCCCAGCATATATGACTGGTTAGAGCATTGGAAAAGACTCCTCATAAATTTCCAAATACCAAAAGGTTGATACTATTTTAAAGTTGATTTTTATGTTAAAATTTTGAAAGGAAGTTTTTTTTGAGTGAGGTTCCTCTTTTTGTTTTCCCTATATTTTCCAAGTTTTCTTGTTCTACGAGTCCAGGTTCGTACTCCCCTGCCTTCAGGTATTGCCTGTTGGTCGGGTATCCGTTCCCTTCTCCCCTAAGTAAATTGTTGAAAATAGTGACCTTTGCCTGGAGGTCTTGTTTTAATTTCTCTAATTTTTCTAGTCCCTTTGTATTTTCCGTGTGTATGATTGTGGTTGTGTTTCGTATCTGTTGTCCTGGGACTGGCGCTGTATGGATCAAATTTTCATTTTCAGTTTTATGTTTAGATCTAAGAGTTTGTTTTCTTTTTTCTTGCGTGCATGTATGTTCATCTTTCTCTCTCTTCTTGTTCGCTATTAGTTCTTATGTTAAGATTATTGTTCGGTTATATTTATCTTAGGTTATAGTTTATTAGTGCATTTTATATTTTATTATATGTTAGGATTTTATCTATAAAGTTTTGTTTATATTATACAATATTTCATTAGTACATATAGTTGTAGATATTAGTATATCAGGTTACATGGACATGCATATTTTTTTTTTCTTTCCACTTTCTGTCCTGTTCATTTCAGGTTTGTTGCTTCTGTTGTTCCCTTTCTCTCTGGGCTTTTCCTAGTTGTTTTGTTCTTTTCGGTTGTGGCTGTTTTGGTGATGTCTTCATCAGACATGTCTATTCCCACAAAGTCCAGTTTGTAGTATTCTTTTCCATCTTGTTTCGATCTTGTTTTCCTTTGCTTTTCTCTTTGTCTTTTCCCTGATGTTTCATTTTGTTTGCTTGCTCCTTCAGTTGCTTTATCTATTGTGTTTTCCATTGATTTCTTTGGGTTCTTCTGGAAGATTTGTATATACCTTTTATGGATAATTGCGTCTGTTGTTGTTGTTTGTTTATCTTCTGCTGTGCTCCTCCCTGTTGGTAATTCTTTTCTGTTGGGTGGTGGAGATAGTCAGTTGGTTCATATTTGTTGTGTCTGACTCTGTTGCTTCTGACTGTGCTATGTATTTTCCTGCGATGTCACTCATGGTCATTTCCGGTGTAGTCTGCAAATTCATTTCAGGTGTAGTTGGCACATTTTCTTCCTGTTCTGAGGTTTGAAGCTTTGGTGTTTCCATTCTAAGAGGAATTTCCTTTGGTACTTGTGTCATTTGAGTGCATTTTCTTGGATCATGTCCTGTTTGCTTTAATTTGAGCATTTTCTGTGGTATATACAGCCTCTATACCAACTTATTACAAGGAAACCGTGAATAAAGAAGAATGTTGTAATTTTATTTGCTTCTTCTTGCTGTATCTGTATAATTCTGGCTCCTGTTTGAACGGTTGGAAAAGTTTTGTAGGTTGTCATTTGTGCGTCCTCTATTTTCATGTTTAATATTTGTTCCAGTCTTTCCACTGTGACCCTCAGTGGTATTTCTATAGGAATTCCAGTTATGTAGATGTCTACATATTTCTGATCTCTCTCTCTCTCTCTCTCTCTCTCTCTCTCTCTATATATATATATATATATATATATATATATATATATATATATATATATATGACCTTGGGATCCTAGGTGCAACACTGCATTAGAGACTTAATGGTGCTGTTGTTCGACCTACAGAAATAATCATGTTTTGCATTTTATATATGAAGTAAAAATCCGACTTCAAAGTAACGTTGCCGCTGATCACAAACTTTAATAAAGATGGTTTCAACATTCTCATTCAATGCAGTCAGTAATGTGTATGAGCATTAGTTCTTCAACACCCATCTCTTTGATGTACTTAAGTTCAGACAAATTGGGTTGTTCTACTTAGTGTACTTTACCTATGCAAATTAGCCTAATGGGCTCTCCCTCAGCAGTGCTCAAAGGATTTGACACGACACATCACCCTAGCTATTGTGAGCCAAGTAAGTAAATCTCTGAAAGGTGGCTGTCTATCTCTGACCGCCTTTCCTTTGAGTTGCCTCTAAAACAGTTGTATAAACTGCCTCGATGATAGTTTTACATGAGCTCTGAGCAGGACTGTTTACTGTTTATACATACACAGATTATGGGCATATATATCATGGTGATAAAGAAATATCCGTTTTTTTTAATACTTTCTTTGTGGGAAATTTTTTTTCTCGCTAAGACTGCTGAAAAAATCGTGTTTTTTTAAACACGACTGTGTCGGGGGGTGGGTGGGTGGGTCCAAAATCGTGTTTTTTCGCGTGACACGTCGTGTTAAGGCATGTATTATAGAGTTCTTTGGACCTTCAAGAGCAGCATATATGTAAAGTTTGATTCAGTTATAAATAAGCACAACTTAAGTTAACAAGCGCAAAGCCATTTCCCTTTGTCAGGTCACAGTGATCAACAGGTTTTTTTGGTATCATTGAGGGAAGACTGGTGAAGGTATATCAAGCAGAACTCAAGTTATCACATGGAAACCAATTCACTTAACTAAGTTGGAGTATCATTGATTTTGTTTATCTGTACAACCCAATTTTTAGGGATTCTTTGTGTTCTGAAGAGCAATCTACTTGTGAAGTGTAGTGAAGGTATGTCGAGCAGTACTCAAGTTACTGAATGAAAACAAAGTTGTTCAGGTACAGACATACAGACAAATGAACATGACCATAATACAATAAGAAGCTGCTGTGCCATATATGATGTGTCAATAACAAATGCTTCCTTAAAAAAAGAGAAATTGTCATAATTTCAAAATTTATTCACTACGATTTGTTAATGGGTGAGGATAATTTACAAATTCAGAAATAATCTTTCTCCATGCAAAGTACCAATATATCTTAACATACAAATGTAATTACTGAGAACAAAAATATACATTTTACGAAAATTTCTGAAGTAAAGGAGAAATGAACCCATCTGTAAAACAAAACAGAAGTAATAATTATTTTGTTACCATAAACAATGCACATTAAAATGGGAAAGAAATCATGGAACAGTGACAAAAATAAGCAAAAACAAACACAAAAATGCAAAAACAAAACAAATTTAAAAATACACTAGATATTGTGAAAAGGGATTTTGATTTAAAAGACTTCATAAGGACACTTAACTAATTTGGAAAAATGTATATAAAAATAAACATAGAAAATATCACATGAAAACAAAATGAAATTTCACAAAGACGCATGGGCTGGTTTAACCACATATTGCTACACTAGAAAAACAATGAACAATGTAGTAACAATTTTTACAAGCATACAACTGATAGATGTAGGTACTATATACTCGCATACAATTTGGATCCAATTGCAAACTGCATAGATGCAGATCTACCACTTCATTATGCAACAGAAGATCTGGGTCTATGCAGTTTGTCAGGAGTAATCAGTAGAACAAACAACATAGAACCTGATCTGCTTGTGCATTATGCGACAGCAGATCAGGGTCTATGTTGTCTGCACTTGGACCTGACTTATAATCTACTATATATGGTAGTACAACACAAAGAGTTATTAATGTAATAAAAAAAAAAATCAAAATCTTGAAAAGTGAAAGTGAGATAATGTGAATTTATTATTTGTGGTGTGCACATTTTTGAAGTTTTTGTGGGTGAGCTAGACTATCAATATACAGTCACAACGAAAATATGAACCAAGCTGATATTCAAAGCCATCCTCCCCCCAGCCATATACCACAGTACAGTAACATTCATATGTTCATTATATCTGTTTACAATCAGGAATACTTAATAAAACTGTATTTTATCCAAAGAAGTTTGTAAACATCAGAGAAATGTGAAAGCATAAAGTTCAAGAAAATAAAATGTCAATCAATTTGTGCCTTTTTGTATGTATATATATCCTTGAATAAGAATTATGGCTATTTATTCATGAAAATATCGAACATAATGTATGGATCACAAAAGCACTATTTTATTTATCGTTAGACACTGTTCCATGTGAAAGCAATTATCGTGTCTAATTCAAACATTAGGCATTTCATGAATAAAAAGTTGTCACTACATTTTCTATTCTAATGATCACAAGTAGTATTCATTATTTAATTGATCAAATGGAACACAGGATCTCTTGTAATTACTAATGTTTCATACATATAACTAACAGCTGTATAAACAATCAGCAGATCAATCCCACTTTCTCAAAGCCCATTTTTATAGTGTCCATCCAAAGTGACACTTTGTCATGTGTGCAGATAATCCACTTTGTGTTAATTGGTTTAAAGGTGGATGGTTACAGGTTGATTGAGTCATCTAATAGTATACCTCCACTGTTCTCTGTTAAGCCTGGGCCGAATACTACTCATAAAAGCATGATTTGAGTTTCTCACTGGAGAATATGTTGACAGATAAATCTGGGGGTTCCGTGCATGATGCTGCATCAGCCACTCCCTGTGATATGCTATGAAAACATAAAAGAGTGTTACAACCCTCTAATAACACTAACTAAGGGACAGCAAGTCATGTACAGAGATCACATGGTATCGGAAACCAGTCAACAGAGGACTCCTCTGGATCAGGCACACACCCAACAGTAAGAGATTTAACTTCAAGTTTCCCACTCTTTTACCACTGCATCACTGAGATTGCCATAGCTGAAAGAATGAAACTGAACTTTGATAGAACTCTTTATATACTGAAAAGATAGAAGCTTTGTTTCGAAAAAAGACCCTTTTCCTGTCATTAGCTTTGCTTTAGCACATTATCCCTAATTGCTGAGAGCTATTTGTTTTGATAGCATTCTTTAAGAACACTGAAGAAAACCAAATTGCAATCTTCATTGCAGCAATGGGAATTAAGCTTGCTTACTTTCACTTACATGCAAAAGGATGTCAATATCTTCTTTGATTCAGATCTACACATTTATGCCAAGTGTTAGCAATAAATAATTTACCTAATCAACCTAATTACAGCAGTAGGGATTAAGCCTATTTGCTCAGAAATGCATGGAGGTGAATAATGGTAGAATCTTCTATATATACATTGTTGCTCAATATTTTATCACGTTTTGTTTTTATTTATTTTGTGACAAAGCAATGAAAATATATACCCATAAATATGTATTTTTAACCAAACCACAAAATTTGATACCCACAAATTTAAAGTGATTCTCAGAACATAATAAAGAGAACACAGTGAAATTGAGCAAACAAGTATTAACATCAATGTGCATTCTAGCTATGAAAGAGGTAAAAAATGTGTTACATCTATCACAAAGTGCAAATTGTGACCAAAAATTTAAAACCTTTAATTAACAAATATTTACAAAGACAATAAAGAGAAAGAGAAAACCTACTGAAACATTATCTTCACACAAAAGTCAATAACTAGAGCTACTTGCATGGCTCACAATAGCAAATCTCTGTGCTCTTTAAAACTGTTTCTCTACAGCAACCCCCCCCCCCCCCCCAAATCACCACCACCACATGTGACCCTGGGGCTGTAACCTAAAATCAGTTGCATATATTGTGTCCTTCTACTATGACTGCATGTATATTGTTTGTTAAAAAAAAATTCAAAAGCAAAATTGTTATATTTGACCTCTAACCTTCTTCCAGGGACACAGGGGAGGGGCACACAAATTGTACCCCTTTCATTGATTGTTACCACATGAGTAATTTATGTACCAAGTTTCCAGCAGTTTTGCAAGAGACGAGTTACATGAGTAATTTATGTACCAAGTTTCCAGCAGTTTTGCAAGAGACGAGTTACAGACAGATTGATGGATGGGCATCCAGATGTCCAATACAATGTGGTACAATTATTTTAGAAACATTTTTAGTTCAAGCTGCAAAGCCAAAACTTTTCAAAATTTTGCTAAAAATATGTGAAAATGTAACTTGACCTCTGTCTTCTTAATAATGCCCAATATAAAATTTAGTTTCAACCCAGAAAGTCCTTCAAAAAGAATCATGGGGAAATTTAATTTTTAAGGGATAGACTTATGGAAATGAATAATAGTGCATGTTCCCTCCACAGAATATGGCAGGGGCAAAAAAAAAAAAAAAAAAAAAAAAAAAAAAAAAAAAAAGGAAAAGAATATTAGGCATTTAAGAGAAATTTAACTTTCAGAACTTATATTAATTATAATAAAATAGATCTTCCTTGAATTTAGCTACATGTGATTTAATTTTTAAAATGAAACTGATTATAACAGGGTCCCTGATATAAAATAGGTATGGTCATGAATCCTGTTATTCAGTGGTCCCTCATTATAAAGAAACTTATTATAACAGGGTCCATGACATAAAATGGGTATGGTCATGAATCCTGTTATTCAGTGGTCCCTCATTATAAAGAAACTTATTATAACAGGGTCCATGACATAAAATGGGTATGGTCATGAATCCTGTTATTCAGTGGTCCCTCATTATAAAGAAACTTATTATAACAGGATCCATGACATAAAATGGGTATGGTCATGAATCCTGTTATTCAGTGGTCTCTCATTATAAAGAACATAAGTATAACAGAATCCCTGATATGACATGGGTATAGTCATGAATCATGTTATTCAGTAGTCCCTCATTATAAAGAACCTTAATATAACAGGGTCCCTGATATAAAATGGGTATTGTGATGAATCATGTTATTCGGTGGTCCCTCAATAAAAAGAACCTTAGTATAACAGGGTCCCTGATATAAAATAGGTATGGTCATGAATTCCTGTTATTCAGTGCTCTCTCATTATAAAGAACCTTATTATAACAGAGTACCTGACATAAAATTAGTATGGTCATGAATCATGTTATTCAGTGGTCCCTCATTAAAGAGTACCTTAATATAACAGGGTCCCTGATATAAAACAGGTATGGTCATGAATCATGTTATTTGGTGGTCCCTCATTATAAAGAACCTAAGTATAACAGAGTCCCTGACATAAAACTGGTATGGTCATAAATCCTGTTATTCAGTGGTTCCTCATTTGGTGGTTCCTCATTATACATAACCTTCATATAACAGGGTTCCTGATATAAAATGGGTATGGTCATGAATCCTGTTATTCAGTGGTCCCTAAATAAAATGAACCTAAGTATAAGAGTCCCCGACATAAAATTGGTATGGTCATGAATTCTGTTATTCGATGGTCCCTCAATATAAAGAACCTAAGTACACCACTCCCCCATTTTATCATGTCTTGATAACTTGTGAACCTGCCATTATTTATTCTTATAGAAATGTCCAAAAATAGGCTTCAAGCTACTTAACATGAAAAAATCATAATCAAATTTGGTACATGAAAACTGAATATATTGCTCATTTTATCATTGGAAACAGTGGTTAGTGTGCAGAAATTTGGAACTGACACCATAAAATGTACTATTTAAATCCTATTTTCCATATGGCTCTAGTGATTAGTGCTGTTGTGAGAAACCATTACATTTCTAATAGATATCGTTCATATTTTATGTATTTACAAGAATCCTATAATAGAACTCCTAAATGTTACAGGTACACTAGTTGTATACCAGTGAGTTACACTAGTTGTATACCAGTGAGTTACACTAGTTGTATACCAGTGAAACAAATCTTAAGGAATTTTTAACCATCTCACCCACTTACTCTCCTCAAGTTCCATTTCTCACAGAATTATAAATTTCTCATGCTAACATTTTTTCCCAGTGATATTTTGAACGAAGAAACATTAACTTGCAAGTATTTTTGTTATGGGTTGAACGGTTGGGCAAACCTGTAGACAAAATCAAATAGAGATCATTTATGTCATTATTGAGTGCATATTCCACACTATCTGTAACTTATCGCAATATGCAAAGAGTGAACCCCAAAGACAGTGTATTTGCATTTTGTATCAATTCATATGACTGTAGTAAAAAAATCAGATTTGACAGAATTTTCTAAAATCTAATGGAATATTTTTTCAAATCTCACAGTTGGGAACTTTGAATGTATCACAGTATGTAGCTGGGTTGACTGAATTACAAAAAGTTGTTATAGGAGATGAAATTCTATTTGTTCATTTTCCTGATATCCTCCAAACAATTAACTTTTTATGTAAAATATTTTCTTAGATAAGAAAAATGAACAAGAGGCCCAAGTGAGCCTGATATCACTCAACTGACAAACATTGATCTAAATGGTCAATGTAGTAGCAACAAGGCAGGTAACTTGGGTTGAAGTACAACCATGTCAGGATAATATTAAGTGGTGTATCTGGTTGAAATTGGTGGTATTTGACATTTTCTTTAACTGTGTTTATACTCTTAGTAACTTTAGCTGAACTAGACATTGTGTTGGCACCTTTCATATGAATGTAAAAGGTGTTAATGATAGGACTTGACCTTTGATATGATCAGTCAGTTTTGGAGAGCAAGTATTTTTAATAAGTATTTTTGATCTATATTAATAACAATAGCTGTATTGTTTTGGGAAGTAAGTATCATTTGTAGGTTTGCAACCTAGTTGCTATGGAAGCCACAATGCTACTATGAGAACTACTACAAACACAATTCTGGCACAGCATATCCTAAGGAACATTTCTACCAAATTTAATCAAAACTAGCAGAGCCATTCTGAAAAAGTCAAAAACAGGTTTACTAATTGGTTCCTACAGAAGCCAACACCACTGTTAGGGGTACCACCCTGGCCAATTCTTGTAGAGAATGTCCTAATAATTGTTCTGACCAAATCTGATCCAAATTTTCTAAACCATTCTCAAGAAAATAAAATCAAAAATAGGTTTTTCCAACTGGTTGCTATGGAAACCACATTGTTACCAAGGAAACCATCCCAAACATAATTCTGGAAGAACAGATTCTATGAAAAATTATTACCAAGTTTGATCAAAATTGGCTTGGCTATTCTAAAAAAGTTGAAAATAGGTTTTCTATTTAGTTGCAATGGCAGCCATACTTTTGCTTGGGAGCTACCCTGTGAACAAATGTGGCTGGACAGTTCATATGAATTTTTTTGTTCCTACCATGTTTAATCAAAATTGGTTCAGCTGTTCTAAAGAAGAAGCTGAAAAAGGTTTTCAGCATGGTTGCTATGTAAGACACATGACAAATAAATTTAATAAAGCATAACATAACAAACAGTTCTAACAAGTTTGATAAAAATTGGGTCAGTCATTTTGGAGTACAAGTTAAATATAAATTTTCCATATGGTAGTTATGGAAACTACATCACTGCCAGGTAAGCCATGACAAAACCAATTCTAATGTCCTATGAAACATTGCTACCAAGTTTGATCATAATTGGTTCAGTTGTTCTAGAGAAGAAGCTGAAAACAGGTTGTCCACCTGGTTGCTAAGGAAGCAAACTGCTGTTAGGGGGAGCCAGCATACACACAGCATATCATAAGAAACATTTCTATTATATTTGATCAAATATTGCTCAGCTGTTCTGGAAAAAGTTGAAAAAAGGTTTTCCATATGGTTGCTATGGAAGCCACAGTGTTGCTAGGGGAGCTATCCAGACAAAAGTTTTATTAAGCATGTCATAAGAAACATTCCCACTATGTTTGATGAAAAGTGGCTGAACTGTTTTAGAAAAGTGGTCAAATTAGGTTTTCCACCTGGGTGCTAAGAAGCTAGACCTGATGCTATGGTGGCCACTCCAGACATAATTATGATAAAGCATGTCCTAAGAAACACTTCTACCAATTTTGATCCAAATAGCCCAGTGATTTTGAGAAGTCAAAAATAGCAAATGCAGATGGACAGACAACATACTATGCCAAAAGCTCACAAAGCCTTTGGCCAGGTGGACTAAGAGTGCAATACTTGCAAAAGGTATAGTTACACAATTGTTTAAATGAAAGGGCATCAGAATGTACAAAGGTGGGTGCTGTTCCTAAAAATTATTAAAGAATATATTCATGACCACCCCACTTTAATTCAATATGTTCTGAAAAATGTCAGTGACTCCAGAGTTTTTACATTTCACATGAAAAATTGAAACATCAACAAGCATTAGTGTGCCTGTTGTGTTGACATTATTATGTAAGAAGTATGTCAGTTGAGATGATGAAGATACATTTTCCTCACATATCCAACTTTATCAGTTTGGTAAGCCCTCACAAATACAGCCCAATACCAACTGCAACACGTATACAATGCCATTTGGATGAAAGATTCTAAAGGTACTTTTGATAGCAAAATAACAAGACTTACATTATCTCTTTCTAAGGACACAAAGTATATTTATTTACCTTGACAGTTTGCTTGTAGTTGTCACAACATTAACTGTAAACATGTTAGAAAAGGCTACCGTCATATCAAGAAAAATAATACAAAAAAAATAAATATGCATTTGGTGAATAATAATTTTCTGGAAGCTAGTAATTTTACAAGATCTTTGTCCATAGTGTCCAAGTATCATGCAACCAATATTCTATGTACCATATTTTCTGGCCCAGAAGTCAATACTTTTTTACCTGAAAGTTTGGACTTTGTCTTACACTCCAAATCAACTTGTATATTGATTATGTCATTGAAATTGCTTCAAGTAATGGTAATACCATGATTTTTGAGATGTAATTGGTAAAATTGAAAACAAGTCACATAGTTGTACCAATTCTTGCTCAATTACCATGTCAATAAATTGTTATAAACTAATATGGCTGCTTTTATATTATAATTTTCATCATTATTTTGTATGCATTTGTATGTGCTTGTATTTTCTGATTTCTCCAACATGAAATACAAGAAAACAATTAAAGAGTTTACAATTCACACAGGCTGCCTGGTACTTATGGTATATACTCTATAGAGTACTGTACTTATGCAAAGCGTATTGTTTGTTCCTTAAAAACAAATTTAGAGAATGAATGGATTTTGCCTTAACTGAACAATACAGATTACAATAACCCTGAAAACTCTCTCCAAAATGAAACGGGAAAAAACATGTTAATATCGGTAACTGCAATTTCCCAATTAATCTGGAATAGCATACAGTGATACCATTATTATTCATGAAACCAGAAGTAACTAGCAATCTGGTTTCATCTTATACTCCACATTGACTTACATATGGAAGAAGGATGAAAAATTTACAAAATCAGCAAATTAAAATTATACTCCACATTGACTTATAAGCTGGAAAATACAGTAAAAAGTAATTTCAATTTTTCAAAGTAAATAATGTTTGATAAGTTGTCATTTTCCCTCAGAAAAGTGATGAAAAAACACATAATCATGACTTACACTGTATGCACATGTCACTGAACAGATGCAACTGTTTGCATACTTAAATGGTAAAACTTCACTAAAAGGCCTCAATTTATATGCATGAAACAGTGGGTATGTAAAATCTACACTCCATGGTGTGGTGTACCACCCCTACCACCCCATCATATATGACTTTCAAACACTTTATCACAAATATTTAACCAAGAACTTATAAGTGGACACTGCTGCCAGTGATGGAAAAGTGATGCCTATCATCTATACTCACTTATAAGTTGAATCCAATTGCAAACAACATAGACCTTGATCTGCTGTCGCATAATGTGCTGGTAGATCAAGGTCTATGTTGTTTGCTCTACTGATTACTCTTAACAAACTGCATAGACCCAGATCTGCCAGCACATTATGCGACAGAAAATATGGGTCTATGCAGTTTGCAGTTGGACTCAACTTACAAGTGAGTATATACAGCATGTCTTGCCATCTGCTAAATACAGGCTTGACAAAAAGATAGAATTGATAAATTAAACTACACTTACCAAGTCGACGTTTGATTGTAATTTCATAGAAATATACTGCAAATATCCTACTTTTTGACATGTACCAATTTTTGTGAATTTCATGGTTGTTGAACATCATAAATTTAAAAAACAAATGAACAATAAGACTTGTCAAAACAACAGGACAAATCCATGAACTTAAATTACCAGTCAAAATGGGATTTTTTGCAAAACAACAAAAGTTGATACCCATCAAAATAAATGGATACATGTGATTCTACCAGCAGTTGCACAGATATATCATTTTAAAGACCGACTACCTCACATACCATTTTGAAGTTGAAATCTACCACTTTAGAAAATGAAAAAAAAAAACAAAAAAAAACAACAAAAAAATTTTGAAGAAAAAAATAAATATTGTTTTACACATTCTATCACACATTACTGAAACCAGTCACCACCAGACTACTGGTTTCTGGAACCAATGCACCAGTGCAATGACTGGTGCAATTATGCATGCAGAGTATCTGATTAAGAATTGTTACATAACAGCTAACATGTGTACACAACATACTGTAAATTGATTACCTTATTGATGTAATTTGGAGACTTGATCTCAAAAGGTGGGATATTTATTGAGGTGTTATTTTAAAGATATCAAAGGTGATCCATGATGGCTTGTGAGTCTTTGATTAAAAATGGCCGACTTTTGGTGGTAGTGAGACAAAAAGGAGACTGACCAAAAAATTATTTTGGCAGAAACACTTGCATAAACATTTTGATTTTTTGCCACATTTAATTGTTATTGTGTTACTCAAGATGTTTTAAGAAGAATATTGAAGGGAAGTTCTTCTCTTTTTTTTGTCAATTCATGTCAAAATGCTGAAATGTGCGCATTCTCCCACTGCTGAAAAACCACTGGCTACAAAATATTATTACAAGTTTAACAATGCTTGGAAATCAGAGTTTATGTCCGTGCAGGCAAGTAATAAAGATCTGGAGTTTGCATTGTGTGTTTCATGCAAGGTTGATTTTAAGATAGTATATAAGAGAAGAAATGACACCACTGCATAGGGGAAATCTGGACCAGAAAACTACTGAGCACCTATTAAGTTTGAAACTTAGTAATCACAATGAATGTCATCATTGGACACCAGACAGTAAACTTCTGAACAAAACTAAAAATACTTGTGGATTTTATAAAAAAATCTTTGCAGTGAACTATGAGATATACAACTCTTCCGTTTTCATTTAATTGACAATACCCTGACTCATATTAATTATTATTGTAATATTTTTCCACCAGAATCTGATTCATGTTCAAAACTTGCTGTTTTGTTATAATAAGAAAATACATATCATGGCAAAAAATGCACTTGTTTCGTTTTCAATTCACTTAAAACGCATAAAATTTATGTCGATAAGAAATCCTACTGATTTAGAAACCAATCTACTGATCAAAATTTTTTAAATCTACTGATTTGATGTTCTGGTTCTGTTGCATGCATACAAATGTTTTCAAAGTAAGTATACAATTGCAGCCTACATAGACTCACATGATTAAGATACAAGGAAATTAGGAAAATACCAGTAATGTACGAGATTTCAGTGCACATCATTGTACATAGTCTGTTCCAATCATCAACAACATGACCACTGTAGATTTTGACACTTTCCAGGAAATTATAATTAAGGAAAAAGAATGGCTTTATCTTTCTTTGTTCTTCACCCATAATTTATATGCATGTGTTATTTCATTCGATATCCTGATCTGTAATCAGGGTGCAGAATCACGACACTTGTTCCTCCACTTTACTCCTCTTCTTCGCAAAATCCTGGGCATCTTTATCCCCCACTCTTGAGGAAAGGACATTTAAAGCTCCAAATTCTGAAATTGTGATAAAACTTGTTTACTGGTTAGACATAATATATGCTCATGCCTTAAAAAACACACCTCCTCCTCCTCTCTTTTTGGTCAAAACTTGCATGAAAATATCGATTACTGCATGCATGCTTCTTGATTCCAGCAAGCCTTATGGATGCAAGTGGCTACTAAAATATGCCTTAAACATCATGTAATTGTTTGGAACTTACCACCATGCATGCATGTTGTCTCTTAGCTATTTAACTTGGGAGTTTTAACTCTAGCCCAAATATTGGAACTTACATGTTTATATCAATTGGAACATGCTCAGGCCCTTCCACCAATGATTGGAAAAACACCTTGGAAATGGGAGATAATGCCTTTACCAAGGATACGATGAGGAAGCCAACCTGGGCTGGTCATGTAGGTATCGAACCTGTGACCTTTGGATTACAAGTCTGGTGCTCAACCAACTGTACCACTGTGGTTCCCCTGTTTTATTGGACACAATCATAATGGGAGAGAAAATGAACCCCAAAGTGCACAGCTTGCAACATTCTAGGTACATTCACATAATAGTGATATTATTCATGACATTGTCAGCATGCTCTTTTTATGATGAGGTTTAAATTCATGAAATTTAACCAAAATATTATTTTGTTAGCACACTGTGCTAGAATTATGTTGAATACAGTATCAAGTTAGGTTTAACTGCTATGTTTAACAACATACACATCTCCCTTGATAACTCGCGCAGTGGGGTCCAAAAACACAGACAGTGGCATAAACAAGGGCACGAGTCATTGAGGGACCTCTGAAAAATTGAGAAAGGGTTGGTCATCGAGGGTGAGAAAGGGGTTGGTGGGTTAAGTGGTTGAATACTTGTTAAAAAATCACATTGGGAATAATTGTTAATAAATAACTTTTTCTAATGAAGTTCTTCGCTTTTCAATATAAATTACCTTTTTTTTCAATACATCCAATCTCTGAAAGATTGTTTAAAATATTACTCCAAGTGGTTTCAACACACATCACATGCATGCCAGCAAAAGCATGTTAATGTGGATACATTCTAGTGTTACTGTAGATTCAGAACAAAACAAAATTCTTTATTAAAAAAGAGTGACATTTATTTAGAAAAACAATGACATAAAAACTTTTTTCTAATTGTTATATTAGCAAAATCCTGATGCTGTGATTTTATTGCAAGTTATAGCAAAATTTCTGTTCATTTTTTAACAAACCTCTGAGTGCCAAGTTGGGAATTTTAAGTTCACTATAAACTTTGGAACTCGCTTCTTCATAATGAACTCTGAGAAACTAAACTTTTCATGCATCTAGTATGCCTTTTGCTTGGTTCCTTTGCTTTGTTAATCACATTATCGAATGGGTATGATAAACCACTGATTAATGTTAGATACTTTAATTATGTTATATGTACTTACAGTGTTCTCAGTGTTTGATTAGTCAACTGAAATGAATTGACTTAACAGACGACTGTAACCACTAGCTCTTACGCAGGTAGGATTTGTATGCCTTTTAACTTTTTAAAATTCTAACCTCTTTACTCAGTTTGATACAAAAGACTAATTAACGTGACAATACAATGCAGTTAAACTTTTAATTGATTGTAACAATGCAACCAATACTTCTGCAAGTTGGAGATCAAAACACATTCAGTATTTAATTAGGTTCTCACAGAAATGCTCATGGGCATAATTGTGATGGTCGATTGACACTTTTCATGTTTGAATACAAGAGGACATATCACATTTATAATTATACTGAAACCAAATTAGAACTGATAAAAACTAGAACATGAATTTCACTTGACAAGACTTATTTAATTGGCACTTTTTCCTAGAGTATAGCCACCAGTAGGCATTACTGACATTTTAATTGATCAATATTTCGTTGTATATTGTTATTTACAATGTATTGAGAATTATTATTTTCTTAAGAAAATTGAACAAAATATGACTTTTATTACAAGTTACAAATTTCATGATTTTTAATCAAATTTCTTGGCACTAACCACTGTTTATGAGCAATATATCAAGGATTAATTTACCAATTTTGATAGTGATTTAATTCACATTCAGCAAATAAGTGCCTATTTTTGGTGTATTTTTTATACAAAAATATGGGATCCACACCTACCCCAGTATTATAAGCAGGTTCGTGAGTTATCTGGGTGTGCTAAAATAAGGGACTGGCGTACATCTATAGCCAACATTTTCTGTCCCGTTGGTGACTGTTTAAGGCAAGAAGGTACCTGATTAAAGACCTGAAGCAACTTCATTCTTTCTTTCACATGATAACTATGTGTAATAACTCTGGTCAAACAGATATTGCCTCTAGCCAAGTTCCATGAATCATTCTAGTCTATCTTTACCTAGTCATCAAAAAGAGATTTAAACTGTTCTTTCCAGTTAGCCAATTAGATAACAGGGGTTCTCTACGAGCATTTTACATCACTGGTTCTGCAGCAGTCAATCAAAATCTGAACTCTTTCAGTCAATATAATTCAAGCATCTAGATATATAAGCAGACAATGTGGCCATTTTGTTTTTTTCATTGTGCATGGCCAAAAGGCCGAAATATGATGTAAATCCAAAGTCAGTCATTTTGTTTATTCCAACATTGTCTGTACATGAAAAAACAAGGAGAGGGGCTGAACTGTGTGGTTTGGTATAAAATATTAGAGGGTTACCAGAATAAGGCTCACTCTAGACAATGATTGTCGGTCATGGGGTTTCTTTATGGATCTGTGATTGCATGCAGGGATCATAGTAGCTCTGGGTTGTTCTCTGGTTATTTTTCACAGGTTTCTCTTATGGAGCTGTACTTGCCTGGATAAGGAAAGGGATCACAATAACTCCAGGTTAAACCCCCTTAGGCTTAGGTGTGTGAATATAGGCTTAGGTGTGTGAATATAGGCTTAGGTGTGTGAATATAGGCTTAGGTGTGTGAATGTAGGCTTAGGTGTGTGAATGTAGGCTTAGGTGTGTGAATATAAGCTTAGGTGTGTGAATATAGGCTTAGGTGTGTGAATATAGGCTAAGGTGTGTGAATGTAGGCTTAGGTGTGTGAATATAAGCTTAGGTGTGTGAATATAGGCTTAGGTGTGTGAATGTAGGCTTAGGTGTGTGAATATAAGCTTAGGTGTGTGAATATAGGCTTAGGTGTGTGAATATATGTTTGTGAAGTGCAGCTAACAGGGATCAGACTAAACCACCATTCAGATTGGTGTAGGCCCAAGGGACATCACTGGACATTGAGAAAAACTGGTGTGTGTGTGTGTGTGAATACTTTTTTTTATAATCGCGTTGGGAATAATTGTCAATAAAGAGCTTTCTCTAATGAAGTTGTTCACTTTTTTGTATAAATTACCTTTATTTTCAAGATACCCAACCTCTGAAAGATCGTTAACAACATTACTCCAAGAGGTTTTGACAGTCATCATGTGTATGCAAAAACATTGTGTATTACATCACTGCTTTTTGTTACTGTTGGTTCACAACAAACCAAGATTCCTTTTTTTTAAAACTAGGGACATTTATTTCATGAAACAACTGTAAACGTTGAAACTCAATTTTTAAAAAAATTGTTCTATTAGTAAAATATTGATGCTGTGATTTCATTGCAAGTAATAGTGAAACTTCCTCTCATCCTTGAGGAAATCTCTGAGTGCCAAATCAGGAATTTTAAGTTCACTACAAACCCTGGAACTCACTTCTCCATAATGAACTGTATCTGTGAAACAAAGCTTTTTATTCATCAAGTACTCATTTTGCTTGGTTGCCTTGCTAGCTTTGATCACATTTGTGAATGAGTAGGCTAATTTAAGGTAGTTTAATTATATTACTTACATAATAATATTTATAACAGTGTTTGATTGATCAACTGAAATGAGTTGACCTGACACACGACCATGACTGCTAGCTCTTACGCGGGTCGGATCTGAATGCCTTTTAACTTTTCTTGTATTCCACCCCCTTTATTTGATTTGATACAAAATATGTAATTAACGTGATAATACAAAGCAGGTCTGTTTTTAATTGAGTGTAACAATGCAACAAATACTTCCATAATCGGATATCAAAACATGGTCGGCACTTAATTAGGTTCTCACAGAAACGCTCGTGGACATAGCTGTGATGGTAGATTGACATTTTTCATGTTTGAATACATGAAGGCATAATTTATGATGATTACAATGAAACCGAGTTAAAAGACAGAACTAAAAAAAAAATTTCACTTGACAAAACTTAATTGGTATTTGTTTATTAAATTGTTGCCACCAGTAATTTCGTCAAATATTGTTATTTACAGTGTACTGAGAATGTTGTTTGGAAAGAAAATTTAAAAAATATACAACTTCTTATTAAAAGCAGAGAATTTCGTGATGTTGATTCAAATTTCCAAGTACTAACCACCGTTTTTGACCATATAATGAGCGATATATCAAACTTTCATTTACTAATTTTGATTGCGATTTTCTTCATGTTCAACAAATAGGGGCCAATTTGTTTGGTATTTTCTAGTAAAAGAAAAGGGATTCACACCTGACCCCACATTACAAGTGGGTTTGTGAGTTATACGGGCACAAGTTATCGAGGGAGTGGTGTAGCTTCACAAATTCAATATATTTCGTCCTGTTTAAAAAAATTAATTATTGCTTGTATGAACCATTTTGTTACTTAGAGCAAGAGAGCAACAAGTTGACTGTGATATATCTATATGACGCTCCAGGTAGACAAGCTTATGATCAACTTGCAGATTTTATATTGATTTAGCGTATTTGTACATATAATTGGCAGTCAACCCCCCATGAACGCCAGGTACAAATGTGAAGACAGATAGTCATCCCACCACTGGCACCAAATATATGCATCATATTAGCGTGGTAAGACTATCTGTCTTCATGTTCATACCTGGATTCTTAAAAATTTAATATATTTTAATTTAAGAACAAAGTTTCGTCAACAAGGTTTAAAGCTCAATTTCTCTACTGATACACATTCTTTTCTTTACAACTACATAAACATGTATACATGTATATCTCTTGCAATTTAAATTCAAACATATGTACCAACATGGTTTTATTAGCCAACTTCTTAGTTTTAGTGAGTTGCTCTTCACATTAATTAACTTCTAGGTCATATAGTGCATCCACAATCTCAAAAGGTGTTAAATGTAAAGAGTGTATCTATTGTTGACCTCCAGTGTGGCATAGAAAAATGTGCTCTGAATGATCTTGCCATCCATTTGTTACAGTCAAGCAATTTACATGATTTTCTAGCTGCTGTATTGCTATAACATGCACTTCTTTAACCTAATTTTCTTATCTACAGGAGAAGGTGCGCATTTTATAAAACTAAAAAAAAAATTTTTCCAGGTTGATCGGATGAAAGAATGAAGGCACTATAGCTGCCTACATGTGTCACATTCACTCCTTGTGAAATATTAATCTGTTGCATGTTGCATTGTAACTAAATTGTTTACTGATACTAGCCTTATTAAAGAAACTCGTTTCATTTCACATCACTGTATAGAATTTTCTTCTGTGACTTGACCAAAAATGCATGTACATAACGACTGGTAACTTGTTGTTCTAAAGCTGTGCAAAGTACTGCACTGAAGCTGAACAAATATATGATTACCATACCAGTACTGTAAATGTTCAGTATTCAATAAATGTCTCTCTAATAAATTTTTTCTGAACTTATTTTTGGTTGAACTGAAATATAATATTTAGAATTCAAGCAGTGTTAATGTTCTCATCAGAGGCACATTTAGGGGACATCATTTTTGTGACTATGGTTTGTCTGTTACAGTAACATAAACACATACATGTATTTTGAAACAAAATAATAAGTTAATGCATAAAACTGGCAAATATTTTTTGTTTCTCTGGAAAATGATCTTGGTTTTTAGTGTTATTTCTCATCTTAAATCATAGTCTTTGATATCTTTTTGTGACTATACAGTGATCAATGCTTCACTGACTCAGTGTGGTCTTTACATTTAGGTAATCAGTGGAACAAATATATTATTACCATACCTGTAAATGTTCAATATTTGATAACTGTGGATCTAATACATTTTTTCTTCATACAGAATTGGCTGAATTGAATATATTATTTTTAAAATTCAACTACTAGCGGAAGTAGTAACTGAAGTATGAATGGGATTTAGCGCCAATCCCTGTACCAAGGGGAGATCACTTTAGCTAACTGCCACCTAGGTGGGCAGATAACTTTTAGCTTTTAGCTTGGGAGGGCTGGATTTGTCAGGTAGTAGTAGTTCTCCTAAGGTATTATGATCGGGTATCATATTTGAAGAAGAAAAGAATATGTAATTCCTGCTATGTTAGGGTAGGGTCTATGCTGTGTTATTTACTTAACACAGAAGACTTGCCCATAATCAGTTGTAACTGAATATGAATATGAGTGTACCTGTTACAATAAGGGGTGGGGAACAGCTTGTAAACCTAAGCGGTCCCTTACAGAACAATTTCTGAAAGGGAGAATGGGTTACTGTCCTGTAAAATGAATACAGAGAGGATAACCCCAAGATATAAAATTTGTTGAAGGGAGACCTCAATGCGGTGCAACAAGTAAGTTTTCTCTGGTCACAAATTTGACACATGTCAATTAACATGGCGTCCTTGAAAAAGACGACTGTTCTATGCATAGGCATGCAAGGTGCACAAGTGGACTGTATCTTATTGACAATTCTTCACTCTGTGGGAGGATGTATTCACATCAAACAAACAAGGTGTTTCAGCACTAAAAAAGAGTATGTTACGCAAAAGTGATGCATTATGTATTGCTGATATTAAAATATACTTTAAAGGTGTAATGATAGTCCAAATAAATATAAATACTGAGCCTGAACTTTCACATAGCATCTTGTGTTCAATCTAGAATCTGAACGAATATAGTCAGACAAAGTATCAACATGGGCCATGTAAGAAACTCATACACTGTAAATGACAAGCTAACCATCATTGACTATCCAGAAGCACATGGTAACAGCTGCTGGGAGGGAGTTCAATGTAGGAGAGTCTTCTGTTAGGGAGTGTTGAGGAATGAAAGAAAGACTGAAGAAAATGTTGAGGACAAAACAGGCAGACAGAGGGACAAGCACAAAGTATCTGGACAGATAGAGCAGAGTCCTCAAATGGGGGAATGGATAGAAGAAGACAGGCAATCTCAGTATCCACCACAGAAATTTGCTTTCGGGGAATACTTATTGCAAACAGAAGAAAACAGACAACTGCAAGTGGTCTATGCATTTCTGTGATGGCATGGTTTATCAATTTGGCAATGCACACATTTAGCCCAGAAACTGCCAGAAGATTATGAGGACAAACTGGTCGAATTCCAGCAATTCATCATAAAACAGTGCAAAAGATGCAACTATTGAGTTGAACCAGATTGGAAATGCTGACCAGATGCCTTTGACATTTGATCTTTCATCCAACACCACTGTCCACATGAAAGAGGCCAACAATATCAGCATAACCACAAATGGCAATGAGAAAAATCATTGTACCATGATGCTTGCCTGTACCACAGATGGTGGAAAGCTTCCTCTCCTTGTTATTTTCAAGAGGAAGATTCTTCCAAAGGGTGCAGTGTGGCCAAAGGGGATCCTTGTCAAGTGCCAGGGGAAGGGATGGATGGATGAAACATAGATGAAGGACTGGATCAAGAATGTATGGGGAAAAGGGCAAGGTGGTTACACCAGAAAAAGCTTACTAGTTCTGGATGCCTTAAGATTGCCACAGATCAGACCATGTCAAGGACCTACTAAAGAATGACTACCAGACCACTCTGGGCATAATTCCTGGTGGTATGACATTGACGCTCCATCCCATAGATGTCAGCATCAACAAACCAACAAAAAAAAAAAATGTTCAGCAGAAAATGGACTGAGTGGTATGCTAATGACCAACACAAATGTACACCATCTGGAAGAATCAGGAAACCCAAGATGACTGACATCTGCCAGTGGATAGTGGATACATGGACCAAGCTAGATCCAAGCATCATCACACATGCCTTCAAAAAGTGCTGCATCTCAAATAAAATTGATGGCACAGAGGATGACATCTTGTGGGAGAAGGATGCTAAGCATGAACACCACCCAGAGTGTCAGGATGAAGATGAAGACAAGAGCCATTATGCAGCAATGCCAGGAATGATGACAGATGACGAATGATGAAGAGGAATCTGAGGGATTTGATGCAATAGACTGAACTCCATTGAAAAGGCCAACCTTAAAACGGCCCTTTTAAGAGTCCACCATAAAAATGAAAAGATATAATTTCAATACTGCAACTTTTTTCCATTCTTTCTTTTATAATATCTGTAACAAAGTATTGGTCATTATCGGGTGCTGTGTACTGACAGGAACGACCAGAGAAACAGTCAAGTACTGGTTTATTGTAATCAATTGAAACGTAGTGTAACAAATTATGATCAGTGCACTATTCAAAATGGCTGACTTGTTGAACTATGAAAATGGAGCAAAATTATAAAAATTTTAACATGTATTATATCATATGCATGCTATATGGCAGAACCAACTTTTTTCCCCTCATTCTGGGTCATAAATCAGGGTGCGTGTTATACACACCAAAATACAGTATAAAGCTCAAATCTGCTCTAACCCATTGGTTATTATAACAAAAACACAAATGCTGCACATGCAAGTACAAACTACCTGTATTTCCATACTTACTTTTAGCTCTGGGCTGCATGAGAGGTAAAGACATGATGTTGAGTGCCTCATAACCTGTGACCTCCTCACCATCCACCCCGGGAACCTCTTGCAGGGAAAGGTAAACCTCACCAGCAAAGTCATTTTGGAAAACATAGTCATGATCCATCACAGTAAACACCAGGGCTGCCCCAGGTTGGCAGCATTGTTTTTGGGAAACATTACTGTAATCAAATTTGAATATGAAATGTTATGTTCATTCATCAGAATTTGATCTACTGTTATCAATAAATAATAGACATTTCCCTTTAAGTACTGAAACATGGCTGTCATGTTTTCTTTGAAGCAGGAAATTAAAATGAAAGTAAATGAATGTAACAAATCACAGATGTTACAATAATTGTTAATATCACAAGACTCAATATGACAATACTTTTACATGTTTCAGATTTTGTATATATCATACCAGCCATAACATGACGTTTCATGCTAAAAACACAAATTTTTACTCCCCCCCCCCCCCCCCGACATGGTAGTGTTTCAAAAAATTTGATTTTCAGTAATCGTCAGAAAAAGAAAAAAACCACACCTCCTCATTATATGCCATTTAACATGTAGCATATATAAATGGCAAACAGTCTTGCTTAGAGCTCATGTAAAACTATCCTTGGGGCAGTTTATACAGCTAATTGTCAATGAGACAATTAAAAGGCAAGGTGGTCAGGTATAAACAACCACCATTTCACATATTACTTAACTGGCCGACAATATCTAGGGTGATGTTTTAAGTCTTTTGAAAACTGCTGTAAGGGAGCCCATTATGCTAATTTATGTAGGTAAAGTTCACAAAGTGGAACAACCCAATTCGTTTTAAGTTATAGGTAAATCAAAGGGATGTGTCTTGAAGAACAAAAGTTATTACACATCTTTGCCATGAATGAGAATGTTTAAGCCATCTGTATCAAAGATTATTGGCAAGTTTGTGAACAGTTACAACATTTCTTTGAAGTCAGATTTTACTCCATATATAAAATGCAAAGCATAATTATTTCAGTCATTGGAACAGTATTCCAGTGTGATTCATTATGAAGGCAAAATGTAAAAATGCATTTCCTGTGATTCAGGAAGCAACAAGCTATCAGCGAAGCAAGCAAACTCCAGCAAAACAAAATTTCTAAACCACTCGTTGATGGAGTTTGACTTTGTGAAGCATAGCAGCAGGGGGGAGCATTGAATTCTTTGCACATACTGCAAAGAACATATCAACATAAGCCATTCTGGAGTGTACAACGTCTGTCTAAATAGCAGCACCACCTGTATGTAATATTGGGACAAACCAGAACATATTTGACATGCTGAATCGAACATTCAGATTAGTTCTCTTTATTATTATTTGTTATGTAAATCTAGTTAAAATACCAATTAATAATTGACCCATGCTTTTCAGGATGATTTTAGCTATGAAATAGACTGATTGAAAGCCAATAATAAGAACATACTTGTGTTTGTAAAGTTGATTTGTGTTGATAAAGCATCAACACCTGTACTGGACAGAGGTGTTTATTACCACTGTATTACCTGTAGGGCCCCCATTTAACTTGAAAATATTATGTCCCCTCCTCTCCCCCCCCCCCCCTTTCCCCCAATGAAATGGTCAGTCCCAAATGTGATATATATATTCTCTTTTCTATTGAGACATAGCATATCTCGTGGTCAAACTCAGCATCAGATACAGTTCTGACAATGCTAATGTTATAGTCGTCGTCAGGAACAACTTGGTTCTGACCATGATTTGCTCAGAGAATCCAGGTGGGAAGTTTGAACAACAGTATCATCTAAGTCTGTAATGAGTGCAAAGATGAACATAAATAACACTTGCATTATCTTCAACCCCCCCCCACCCCCAAACTATTGAGAGCCACAAAGACTGCATCTAATTCAGCCTATATTTTCTCATCCAGTGGATTTAAAAGACAGAAACTTGGTATCTATTTTTATTTAATGTCAGTGTGGCTGTGATTATGTGTTTTGCAAATACATTTATGTGTATATGTGTTGTGATGATACTTTACAATGCGAAGTCTACCAACTATTTTTTTCTCTATATGTATATTAAATGCTTTAAAGAAAAGAGACCAGTTATTTTCTTTCATTCAGATTTGAATTTCCAATAATTTTTTTATATGTTTATATGAAAAGATAGCTTATTCTCCATTGGACGATGTCGCATTTTCAGGTCATGTACACTGATCCCCCTTGGGACCTCAAAACACACTTTCTGAGTCTCAAAAACACCCCAACACTTGTCTGGGAATATGGCAGGTATGTGAAATATTATATAGGACATCATATTAGGTCAGTGCATCAGGTCATGAACTCACTTAGGTAAGTCTGTAATGTTAGCAGTGCCTAATTGAATTTCTGAATAAACTAATGCAATTTGTAAGATTTATTAATTATTTTTTTTAAACAAAGCTTAAAAATGATAGAAATTGTTCAGTTCATTTAACAAATTTCAAATGAAATAAGATATTATTCTCTTTATGTTGCAAAATAGATGATTAAACCTTAAAGTTGACCTAGATGTTGGCCTGTTTAATTCTATTCTTATTCTTCTAAGAACTTTTGTATGCTGCTGTAGTGACCTACTGCACTGCCAAGCTGCTGAGGTCACTACTGCAGCTGGTTTGAGGCTGACAGTACAAGAGCCTGATGTTCCTAGAGAAAAATGTTAACTTTTCACCTGATGACTTGAGGATATAGGCTAATTTTTATGTTATTTTCCTTATAACTGACTGATTTATATACTAAAACCATGCATATATAAAAGCTATCACTACCTTCTGTCTGTGTGACTTTTATATACATTTGACTTCCACAAGATTGGTAACAAAATTCAATTCGTATGAATTGAATCATATGAATTGAACACAAACACAGAGTTTAAACACTATAAATTTGTCTGTCATTCATTTAATACCAAGTTAAAGGTCAAATTTGTACACAAATGCTTGTAACAGCTCTTCAGACTTAATTTACTTGTAGTCATAATTTGTGGAACAATGGGTGTCTGGAAAGGCCATGTAGATCACCAAGCTATTAGTATATGTCGGAAGAGACAAAACTGACATTACTATAGATGCATGCCTTAGGAAAGGCCATCATTTATTCAAGTATTGTGGGTTGCCAGAGAGAATCGGGCTTCTCTTTCACACATTTGCTGCATAATTGTTACTTTCAGACATAGTTCTTTCAATTAATGCCAGGGGAAAATATTTCAAGAAAAAAAAATCTCTTTTTTTCCCCTCATCAAAAACGAAGGTAGGACCGATACTTTCAGTGAACTTGGTGACATATAGGCATGTGGCTCTCTTGTCCACAATGTGCTGTCTTCATCGTCTGATTCTTCTTCAATTTCCAACAGACTGGACAAAGAGTGACATAGCTCAATATCACTGCCAACAGTCCCTAATTCAATATCATAAATTGTTGTCGTCTGAAAAACCAGGAAAGTCTTATTCTGAATCGCTAGCAAAAGCCAATTTTCTCCACTATAAACAACAACCACATGTATTAACTTTCACGTGGTACAAATTCCAGACCCCCATCCCCCATCAGTAACCATATTTAGTTTAGGATCTCTTTCACAGCAGGAACCATCATTTTTTAACTCTATTTATATTGGTTAGATGTCCTTTTACTGCCCATTATTGATGAATCGGATTATTTATAACATTAACATACAGAGCGGATCTATCTGTCACTAAGGTCTAGTGCGCATAACCTGCAACTGGATATATCTCCTATGGTGGTTATCAGTGCTCTTTTATAAGTGTATTTATCAGCGGCTGCAGAGGCAAGACACATGTATGCAGCAAATATACATGTACACATCAGCGGTAGGGAAAGTACACGTACTTGTATGATCAGTGAGATTTTTCCAGCAGTTTTTAAGCAGTATATGTATGTACAATGCATGGCTGGCTCAAAAGCACTGAAAGCAAATTGATAGGTATAGCTAAATAGATAATGAGGTCCCCTATTATAATGTGACAAGGTGTTCACTTGTCAACACAATCCCATTGCCAACAGGACAACATTTGGAGTAGCTGACAATATACTGATATACATGAAAATGCAATAGTCACTCAAGCATTAAACCTATGTCACAGTAACCTACTTTTGGTATGGTAGAGTTACTTTCTTTGGATGAATCCATATACCAATTTTCATGAGTGTAGGTGAATTAGGGTCCAAGATATGAAGAGTTTAACAAACAGATAGCTGAAAATACAGAAGTTATTAAAGTGTAAAAATTAGGTTACAGTGACCTAGTTTTGGTACGGTTGTGTTACCCTCATTGACATGCATCCACTTGATAAATTTCATGTGTAGGTAAAAAAGGTCCAAGATACTAAGGGTGTAACTAATGGAAAATTGAAAATGCATAAGTCACGCATGAATAAATGTAGCTCACAATGACCTAGTTTTGATGCAGCAGAATTACTCACCTGGATATGAATCTACATTGCAATTTTCATATGTGTAAGTGAAATACGGTTGAAGATATTCAGGATGTAAAGAACAGATAGATAAAATTAAAGGAATACAACTGTATACATTTTTGAAAATGTTAATTTGCTTTTGTTTTTTTCTGTTTGATTTGAAATGTCAAAAAAAAATTGAAATTAAGCTTGTGTTCAATCTAAAATGACCAAAAATCATGCTTACAGATGGTAAAACTTTGATGTACGTAGGGCTTTCTTTGTCTAAAAATAGAGCTTTACTATTCATAATATCATCTCGTGATAAATCAAAATAGTAATCTAAGGCACAAATGGCATGAGAGTGGATGTTGATGCTTTCACATTAATTTATGTCATAAAAAGAGACTATGTACTGCTGTCATCAATGGGATGAAATAGTTTTAATACACAGTAATGTACTCTCCTTGACATAAAGAAGTTTTTATATGCAGTTTTTGAGCAGTGGATAAAGCAAGTAATATGTTGTGTAATGGGGGTCATCTCAAAGATTTACCAATTTAAAGTTTACTTGATAAAATCTCTCTCTCTCTTGTAAAATAAAAGAATAAAAGGATGAACCCTCTATCTGTTTATTTATATGGTACACACATATTCATCCCAAATTCACCCATAGTGCAAGTTTAATATTAATAAGTGAAGCTGTATAGGAGTTTTCGCATGAAAGAAAGATGGACCCACAGACATTGATGGATGAAGTAAATCTCATATACCGCCAACTTCATGGCATGAAAGTATAAAAGGAAATATTTTGAACACGTCACAACTCTCGACTCCTTTCCAAGAAAAGAAGTGAATTTTACAGGGGTAAATGAAACATATTTTAAAAGAACCATAATGGCTCACTAGGCTTACATTGAAATAACAGTAAATTATTTTTAGTAATTTGCAGGTTAAACTTGGTTCAGAGATTTTTTTCCTGGTTGCATTAAACTCAAGGAGGACTGCCCATTTTAATTTTCAATGGGGGGGGGGGGGGCTGGAATATTTTACCCCCAAAACAACAAATCCAGCCCTCAGATAGCTTGAAAAAAAAATCTTGCTCTAATTTGTGGAAAAAGAACTCATTATATCCATTTATTTTAGTTAAAAAGAATTCATTATCTTGAGGTAATAGGGAAGAAAAATTTCTAGTTTGAGAGAAAATCCAAGGTGCCCCCCTCCACCTCTGATTAAAAATATGTCTTGGTCCCTTGGCAGACAGGTTTCTAGTTCTCCACAGATGCAGCTATTGCAGAAAATGTAAAAGAATTTTCTTTCATTTGTAAAGTTTGACTTAAATTGCCATAATAGTTTTTAAAATATTAAAACAGATTTCCACCTGATTGATTTTGAAGATGCATGGTTGCTATGGAGGCTATATGAACCAACATTGACTAGAAGATGTTGCATTGAAAATTTCTTGAAAGTTTGATAAAATTAAATGAAGTGGTTTTTTTGAAGGTGTGAAAGTTATGTTTTTCACCTGGCTGTCATTGAGACCAAGATACACACATCTGTTTGTAGATTATGACATAATAAATATTTCCTCGAATTCTTTGATTAGAATTGTGTATTTTTGGAGGAGATGTGAAAAATGTATTTTCTACCTGGTTGCTATGGAGTTTTAATGGTTGCTATGGAAGCTGTCAAAAATAGAATTTGCCTACAAATATTCCTGAAATGTTTGACCAAATATAGCTCTTTCATTAGATGTCAAAGTATATTTTTGATCTGGTTGTTTATGGAAACTAAAATTGTGTCATTTTATAAGTTCATGCAGGACAGATGATAAATAAATAATGTATGATACTGTATGTGTCTCATCTCACTTTTATGAAGTTCCTATCATTTGAAACACACCTCATATTCTTAGCCTATTTCACAAATATGTTCATGTGAAGAGTTCTTTGGTACCAAAGTTTGTGTCATATTGAAATTAATGGGAAGTTATTTTAAGAAAGAAATCTTCAGAAAAGCAGCATGTCTGCATGATCTTCCCTTTTATGCATTATTAAGGCTATACCACTATAGCTGCATGCAAAGAAAATTGATGAAAATTCCATGACCAAGGTGGCCAAGTTGCACATACTCAAAGCACCCAAAATTTCATATTAGTGTCACATAGGTTGATGGTAAAAAGCATGTAGAAAAACCCTTTCAAAGTCTACAACTTTGATCTTGAAGATGGCATCAAAACAATGAGATGTGACACAACCTCGAGGCTTTAAGTAACAAGAGTAACACACAGCACATTATATGCCTATCTTGTGTCCTTTTCCCTACCAATGACCTTGACCTTAGAGCTACAAACCTACCAGCTGCATGATCAAGTGTCGAGCTGGATAAAATTTCATCAAAATATAGGAAGTAGTTAAAAAGTGACAGCCTAGATAAGGAATCAGGCCACTGACATCCCTTGTTTTTGACCTTCACTTTGAGGGCAGAGGGTATGACTATGAATACATGAGACACTATCAAGTCCAGATATATAGCAGGTTTAAAATGCATTAAAATACATTCATTGGTTCAAATATTATACCTGTACATGGACAGAGGTCGCCAATTTATATTTACCCTGGCTGTGACTTTATGCCCAAGACTGAAGTCATGGCTATTGGTTCAAGTTTCATTAAAATACCTTCAACAGTTTAAAAACTATCCTCCAGAAATTGTACAAAATCACATAATTATATTTTCCCTTGCCTTGCTATTAACTGAACCTAGTGGCAGGTGTCCTGTATATGGTATGTAACACACTAGTGATGATATATACACGGGCGGAGTTTCATGAAATATCTCCATCTGTCACAAAGTTATGGGCTGGACAAGTAAATGTTGACAGAAGGATGGACACACAATTATTATCATAATATGCCTGATTTAAGACGGCTGTAAAAAAATGAATCAATAATCAAATGATAATATAACATGACACCACAAGTGTTCTTGGCTTGACCTTGACCTTAAGAAATGACACAGAACATGGTATGCAACACACTTTCTGTATCAGTATACATAGATTCTTCCTAATATCTTAAACAGCTTCAGAGCTACAGCCTGGATACAAAAATTGAATACCTTAACATTTAAGATAGAACCATGAAAGTGGTATATGAAACACTGTCAGATTATCATGGATATAAGCATACCGTATTTTGGTGTGTATAACGCGCAGTTTTTTCACCTAAGTTTATTATCTTAAGTCGGGGGTGCGCGTTTTATACAAGAACTAAAAAAAAAAGATTTTTTCCAGATCGATCTGACGAGAGGATGAAGTCACTATAGCCGCCTACATGTGTCACAATCACTCCTTATGAAATATTAAATCCGTTGCACATTGCATTGTAACTAATTGTTTACCGGTACTAGCCTTATTAAAGAAATAAATAATGCTTACAAACCTTGATAGTCTTGTTCTTTGATTGCTTATGTTAATAAACTGGTTTCATTTCACATCACTGTGTAGAGTTTTGTTTTGTGCCTCGACCGGAAATACATGTACATAACGACTGGTAACTTGTTCAAAAGCTGTGCAAAGTGCCGCATTGTGAGGATTACCGTACCTGTTCCGTAAATGTTCAGTATTCCATAACTGTTGATCTAATACATTTTTTCTTCATTTATTCTTGGTTGAATTGAAATATAAAATGTGTAGAATTCAAGCAGTGTTAATGTTCTCATCAGAGGCACCTTTGGGGACATATTTTTTGCGACTACGGTTTCTTTGTTATGGTAACACCGACACGTTGTGAAACAAAGTAATCAATTAATGTATGAAGTCGGAATATATTTTTCATATGTTCAATATTCGATAACTGTGGATCTAATTAATTTTGTCTTCATTTATTCGTGTCTGAATTGAAATATAATATTTAGAATTCAAGCAGTGTTAATGTTCTCATTTTTTGCGTGACTACGGTTAGCCTGTTATGGTAACACTGACACGGCGTTAATGTATGAAGTCGGAAAACATTTTTTTTTCCTTTGGAAAATAAACTTGTTTCTTAGTTTTATTTCTCATCTTAAATCATAGTATTTGAGATATTTTTGCGACGATACAGTGATCAATGCTTCATTGACTCAGTGTGGTCTTTTCATGATAATCGGCGCCAGGTAAGCTTTGATGCGCTTAACATAGTTACAATGCTTTGTCTCGGTGAGCAATATTTAATTGATTCAGCGCGGTGTTTTTAACGGTGATCAATGCTTCATTGACTCAGTGTGGTCTTTTCAAGGTACTCGGCACCGACTAAAGCTTTGATATGCTAAACATAGTCACATTGTTTTGTCTAGGTAAATTTGCAATGTATTTACTTTTCTTCAGAAAATAAACTTGTTTCTTTGTTTTATTTCTCATTTTAAACAATAGTATTTGAGACGGTACTTCTTTGTTACAATACAGTGAGCAGTTTTTAATTGACTCAGCGTGGGTTTTTTAAAGCTAATCAGCGCCGGCTAAAGCTTTGATGGGCCAAACATAATTACAATGCATTGTCTTGGTAAATTCTAGCCTGAACATAGGGATATATTTTAGAGGTGTCATGATAATCCAAATAAGTATAAATACGGGACCTAAACTTTCACATAGCATATTGTGTTCGATCTTGAATCTGAACGAATATAGTCAAAGTATCAACATGGGTCGTATAAGAAATTCATACAATGCGAAAGACAAGCTAACCATCATTGCCTATGCAGAAGCACATGGTAACAGAGCCGCTGGGAGGGAGTTTACTGTAGGAGAGTCTTCTGTTAGGGAGTGGAGAAGAATGAAAGAAAGACTGAAGAAAATGCCGCGAACAAAACAGGCAGACAGAGGGACAAGTGCAATGTATCCGGGCGTAGAGATTGGAGTCCTTGAATGGGTCATGGATAGAAGAAAACGGGGAATCTCAGTATCCACGACAGAGATTCGCTTTCAGGGAATATTGATTTCAAAACAGAAGAAAATAGACGACTACAAGGGGTCTGTGAGCTGGGCCGAGCTAGATCCAAGCATCATCATCCATGTCTTCAAAAAGTGCTGCATCTCAAATAAAATGGATGGCACAGAGGATGACATCTTGTGGGAGGACAATGGCAAGCGTGAAGACCACTCAGAGAGCGAGGATAAAGACGACGATGAAAGCTATTATGCAGCAACACCAGGAATGATGACAGACGAGAACATACAGCGACTTTTCGAGAGTGATGACGACGAAGAGGAATTTGACGGATTTGATGCAATAGATTGAACTCCATCAACTAGACGAACCTTTAAAGGGCCCATTTAAGGGCCAACCATAAAATCGGAAAGATACAATTTCAATATTGCCACTCTTTCATTCACTATCCAAAATGACCGACTGTTGTTGCACTATGAAAACGGAGCGAAATACCGGTAGTCACGATTTTAAAATGTATTATATCACATGCGCGTTATATGGCAGAACTACGTTTTTTCCACTCATTTTAGGTCGAAAATCGGGGTGCGCATTATACATCGGTGCGCGTTATACACACTAAAATACGGTATTCAGTTTCATCTCTCTAAATATGGGTTGTTAGTTCAAGACTTGGCAAGAAATATATGCATACTGGCATGTGACTATAACTTTGTGGCAAATATTATAAAAAGTCATAAAAAGTCATGATGTAAAATTGTAGTGTTGGATAATACTACTTTTAATGGCTTTAAGTTAGAGCAAATACATCACAAGTAAGTAACCTTGAGATGACTGTGATCTTAACTTTGCAGATAGGATCTTGATAGTGTACAAGACACGCAATCCAAAATACTTTATTTTCATTACTTAAACCGCTTCTGAACTACAGCCCAACCATGAAAAATAACACTGATCTTTAAAATCGGATCATGAAAGTGTGTTATGTGACATGACCTTTGGTCACGATGCATGAATATAATTTTTTTTTATATCTCACTATCCTTGAGAATTTGAGAGCTAGAGTCTTGACACAAAAATAGATAATGTTGATCTATGATCTAAACCTTGATGAAAATACCATGAAAAATAAATGACACATTCAGAAGTTATGATTTAAACATAATTTTAATCAAACTACCTTCAGTTACAGTCCTAATATAAAAATTAAGTAAGCTTCACATGTGACTTTGATCTTGCTGATAGGACCATGTTACTGATCCACATGATAGGTATATGATACACCCTCAAAAAGTTTGCAAGTTACAGCTCCAAACAAATATAGTAATGTCCACCTTTGACCTTCATATGAGAACCATGAAAATGGCAAATTTGACACCCTTGTCTTGCATATATGTAAAAGTTTACCAATTTTCATTCCACTACTTCTATCAGATTCAGAGTTACAAGCAGCACACGAAATGTAACCTTAATCTGTGACCTTAGCCAATTAAAAAAGAATGACAATACACTCTCTAGTTCCGATGTGTAAATTTACAAAACAACATCCAGCCAACAGGTTAGTTTCAGTAAACCTTCCAAGCAGAATAATTTTGGAAGATTTTGTACAAAATTACACAAGTATCCATTCACTCTAATTCTACATTTTCTTCAAGAAGCATGTGGACAGTGTCTCTCGTACAGTTTTCACACTGGATGAATGCTTGTGTAAACATCAAATTCAGTGTAATCCAAAGTGAGATACAGGAAAAAATATAGAATTAGGTAAATGACTTGACATTGCATATCACCATGCTTTGAATCTATACAGCTATGGCTATGGCCTGATCCAGGCAGTGGCATAGTGAGGCAAAGTGCCACCCAGGGCCAACTACCAAAATTACGCCCCCACTCCATTCGTATTATTTATGATATATATGGTACTCTTACCAAATTGCCGCCCCCTAGAAAGTGCCGCCCGGGACCACCGCCCCCTTCTCCCCCCCATGCTATGCCACTGGATCCAGGGGGACATTTTTCAATACTGTCAATGTGTCTCTTTTCATATCCAGTTAGTTTATATATATATATATATATATATATATATATATATATATATATATATATATATATATATATATATATATATATATATATATATATATATATATATATATATATATATATATATATATATATATACATACACATACACACACACACACATGTATATATATGTCAGATATGTTGGATGTACAAGTGCATCTATTGTGCCTGTTAAATGTATATATAGTTCTAAGATGGAAATCTTAACAGCTTCCATGTTATGAGCCAGGGTCAAGTTTCCAACCACAGGGGTACAACCCAGGGTCTGTGCTGGATATCTGTCTAATTTTGTCTCCTCATGGCCTTCAAACCTATATATAGTTATAGGTTGGGGATCTCAACAGTTTCCAAGTGATGACCCAAGAGCAAGTCTCCTTCCTCAGGTCTGTACTGTAAATGTGTCTGATTTCTTCTCATGTCCTTCAATCAATATATGGTTAGAAGGTGGGGATCTCAACAGTTTCCAAGCTATGACCCTGGGATCTCAACAGTTTCCAAGCTATGACCCAGGGGCAGCATACTCACAGGGACCATCCCTGGGGCAAGACAAGAGAGTGTAACCCACAAGCCCAATGCAGATGATATAGCCCTGACCTTGAAGATGACACACCAACTTTAAAGATTTCCACCTACAATACTTCAAATATTTTAGATTTTTTTGAAAAAAATTACTTCCTTGAGACACTGGTTCCATCACAAGAGTCGCAATTAAATTTTAAATCAACTGTGTACATCTAACGACCACCCCTTATCATATCCCAAAGTTTAAAGTCTGTGTCTTTAATGGTGTAGGAGGTACACAAAATTACTAATGGAGGAGCAGACAGACAGACAGGAAGACATAATATCCACCTTTTTAAAAGATGCATGGGGATCAAAGTCATTTTTCTTTTCTTTTTTTACTTATTTAAACATTATGACTGTCAAAGATAATTATAAAAAGATTTCAAACACTATCAAAACTTTGAGAAAAATCTTTGATTGCTTGACAAAGTACACCTTTTTTGAAACAACTTTTCATGAAATGAGAAACACAAAACAAATTTACATGCATGTATATTTGAACATAATGATAAAACTAAAAGCTACACACATTACTATATCAGCAAGACTTTTATTTTAATTTTCAATACTAATTATACTTTTATAGCAACTATAAGCAACATAAATTGTAGCTAAAACATTATTAAAACATTATTTTTCATCTACCCTATTAATATGATGTTCCAATTGTCTTCAAATTTTTCATAAAATACAAACTTTCCATTCAATTATCATGACTGTAGAAGGAATGGTTGTGAGGTACATACAAGTAGTGAATGGGAAAAGGAAAACTACAGATAACAGCCTATGCACACTGCAGTTTAATATTATTATTATTATTATTATTATTATTATTATTATTATTATTATTTTTATTATTATTATTATTATTTTTATTATTTTTATTATTATTATTATTATTATTATTACCTCAAGTTTTATAACTGGAATAAAAAGCTTTTAAAGTTTGTGGTTTTTGTGTCAGCTTTTGTAGGTGATTTCATGGTATTTGTGATAGCGGAGTTCCTCAGATTACTAGGTATTCAAAGTCTACTAATATTGGCAACAACATTTGATTTCTTCCCTTCAGATGATAATTTTAAAAGATACCAAAATTATTATCTATATTATGGTACTGGACACTGTTTTACATGTAAACATTCATACAAAACATCATTTTTCTCTTTCCATGAACACAAATTTAAATGTATTTTCTAAACAGAAACTAAATCCATTCTTTGGATGCACTGCAGGTACAGTATAGATCTGATCAAGGTAAAAATATACATAGAATCCTTCACCATAACAGTTACACCTCTGTGAATGTAAGCTAAGATCACAATGAATCTAAACAGACAAAATGGTTTTGGATTCGAATATATTTTATAACTGTAGGTGCAAACTGGTCAGAGATATTGAGGGCATTAACAAATGAACAGCTGAAAATGCAAAAGTCACTAAAGTGTAAAAAGAACTGGGTTACATTGACCTAGTTTTGGTATGGCTGAGTTACATTCGCCGAGATGTATCTACATACCAATTATGTGTAGGTGAAATAGGTTCCAAAATATTATGAGTGTAACAAATAAACAGCTTAAAATAGCGAGGACACTCAAATATTAAAATTGGATCAAATTGACTCGTTTTTTTATGGACAAGTTATTTTCAAGGTGTCCACATGCCAATTTTCCTAAGAGAAAATGCAATAGGGTCCACATTATAGAAGATATAACAAATGAAAATAATTTACTAAAGTGCAAAAATTGGGTCAAATTAACCTAGTTTTGGTATGGTTGAGTTACTTTCATCGAGATGTATCAATGTTTTTATGTGTAGGTGAAATATAATCCAAGGTACTGGGGTGAGGGGGGTGTAACAACAAAAAAGCTGAATTACAAGTCCCTAAATTGTACCAATTAGGTAACAGTGACTTAAGTTTTGGTATGGTTGATTTACTCTTCATGAGATGCATCCATATATAAATTTTCTTAAGTGTAGGTGAAATAGAGTCTGAGATACTGACTGGATAAGAAAACAATCAGAGAGTTATAAATGAACAAACACACAGATGAATGGGCAAAATGCTATATCCCTCGCACCTTTGTTGGCAAGGGCATAACAAATAACAGAAAAACTTGCATATCAGATCATATGCTCAGAGGGGCTGGAAGTTGAGAACTAGCAAGTATAGAAAAAAAAACCCCAATAATAATCTTATACAATGTATGAAATGATCTTGTACATTACAATGTTAGTCAATACTCAAACAAGAAATCTATCAGGGGATAAGAAAGAAAAGAAACACAGGTATATAAAGATTTGTTCATTGTTAAAACTTTCATCCCATTCTAAATGAAGAGAGAGAGAGAGAGAGAGAGAGAGAGAGAGAGAGAGAGAGAGAGAGCTCCCCCATTATAATGCACCTTGTTATAACACAATTATGGATATAATGCAGTACTACTATGGACCCCTTGACCAAAATCACACCAATGTATAACAATATGGGTTGAAATAAAAAGAAGCAGAAACAGTCTTATATCTTCATTTCCTTTTCAAAACACCATAATTTACCAAATTTTTATAGTGCCCGCTATACCACTGTTTGGTATATTATGCTATTCTCAGTATATCGCGGTTCCATACATATCACGGTCTCAATATAATACGGCTCGGAACATAACACAGCAGTCATGTACCCTGACTTGAGCATTATAATGAAGGAGACCTGTAGATAGATAGAAATCCAAGTCCTTATTATTTTATTGTGATAACGTGCATGAATAAAATGACAATTATCTCTCAGTGTGATAGCATCTCTATTGAACTGGAAGAACATGCTGTAGTTTAAAACTTGATTTGTGTTTGTAAAACACACATGCACCCACTGTAGACCAAAAAGTACAAGTCCAAAAAGTTAAAACTTTGTCGACATTGGAAAAAATTGCTTTAATGGAATGAAAATGTAATCAGATCAACTACATATGAACATAAACACGTATACCAAATTTCATTTCTTTACCTTCAGTGGTTTTTGCTTAATTGTGCTAACAAAGTTTTCATTTTAAAAAATCCAAGTTCAAAAAGTTCACAAGTGTGTAAAAAACTAAAAAATCACTTTACTGGCCTGAAAATCTAATAAGGTCATCTACATCCTGCCAAATTTCATTTGTCTATGTTCAGTGGTTTTTGTGCAACCCAAGCTAACGAGCTTCTTGGGAAGGAAGGGAGAATGGATGGACAGATAGGACCAAATTAAGATGCAGTGGAAGCATAACAATATGAGAAAATGTGCCACAAAACATCTCTTAGGGCTATTCTTGTTGTAGAGCAATGAATGACCTGGCCTCCAGCGCCGGATTCATGTGCCACAAATCATCTCTTAGGGTTATTCTTGTTGTAGAGCAGAGAATGATCTGGCCTTCAGTGCTTGTTTCATGTGCCACAAAACATGTCTTGGGGTTATTCTTGTTGTAGAGCAGTGAATGACCATGCCTCTAGTGCCTGATTCATGAGCCGCAAAAGATATCTTAGAGCTATTCTTGTTGTTGAGAAGTGGATGACCTTGCCTCTAGCGGCAGATTCATGTTGAGATAAAAAGCATGCCTATGATAATTGTACCATATCTAGATAGCGATGATGCATGATAACTTACAATTCAAATGATTCTTCAAAGAGTGGATGTAAAGTTTTCTTGACTACTTTGGTCTGCTGTGTGGGCACATTAGTAAAGTAATGCTCTGGGTAGAACTGTATCACAACATAGGGATCACTTAACCCTGAAAAAAAAAAGAATTATACTTAATAAAATAACACAATTAGTAGTAAGAAGAAAAAGAATGCCAGCAAATATACATAAAACCACCTAATTCATGCATTTATGAAAAATCCTAATTTAGGTCCAAATGACTGTTTAAAGATGAATTAACAAAGTATATCACTTTGTGAATTTTTTTATTTTAATATGAAAGTTACGAATCACTGATCAAGTAAAATTAGCTTCATATGGGTAAATAAGAGACTCCATTTTTGGCATGCCCACCTTTGATTTTGCTAGAAAGTAAAAAACATTAACATTTATAGCTTAATCAAACAAACCTTAACACTGACTGTAATCAAAGGTATGAACACACTCACACACACACTGAGGCCAAAGTGATCACTATATCAAGCTTATGCCAAGTTCAGCTTAACAAAAATGTTAAATGTGTAATTTAGCAAAAATGTGATGCATTTCATAACATCATTGTCACTGGTATTGTATCACTTACCTCCCCTGACTCTGACATCGCAGGAGTCCTTTGCATTATTTGCTACACTTGACACTATGTAAATTGCATATGTAACAGAGCAAACTCTAGTCAGATTATACACAAAATTTCATAGCTGATGCTTGTAGCTGTCATCATATTGTTGGTATGTATTTTTTTTTTTTTTTTGGGGGGGGTAAAATTAATTTTAATTATACAGTTCTTACCCGTTGCTATTGTGCCGAAAAACACCGTTTGTTTGATGTGAATACATCCTCCCCCAGAGTGGAGAATTGTCAGTATGACATATTCCACTTGTGCACCTCACATTGGTCATGCGCAGAAGGGTCATCTTTTTAATAGATGACGATTATGCCAGGACATCAGAGCAGGGTGGGAGGAGGACTTTTGACAATAGCGACTGGTATGTATTGCACAATTAAAATTATCCCCCCCCCCCAAACTACATTTTAATAGCAGCAATTACTTATCCAATTGCTATTGTGCATCTGAATTTGTCAGTTAGGTGGGTAGGTTGATGTCGTTAAACTGATAAAGAACAGAAAATGGAATGTACTCACCATCGATGGAGAGGTCTATGTTATAGAATGTTGGTGTCTCTCTGGGCCACATGTTGAGCCCCAGAGAAAAAATACCTGCGCTTTGTTGTGCTAACAAGTGGAAGTAAAAGAAGAAGGTAGTATGGAAACGCCAAAATGCTGCCTTCATGATGTCCTCCAAGGAGGAGTGATTAAGGTAGGCCCAAGAGGCAGTAATGGCTCAAACCACATGGGCTTTTAGTTTCATAAAGGAAAGGTCTCAATTGGTAAGGGACTGATACGCTCTTTTGATTGTGGTGACAATCCACCATGAGATAGTGGCAGCTGAAATGTCTACAGAGCCCTTAAGAGGAAGGAAAAGACTTTTCCAACCCTTTCTTTTTCCTTTGGATGCCTTAAGATAGAAACAGAGTGCCCTCACTGGGCATAAGAGTCTATCTTGATCATTGCTGGCACAGATTTGACTGAGACTGGGGTCTCTATAGGTAGTGGAGCTACTGAAGGTAATTGATTTTTAGCTAAAAGTCCTGGTTGACAAAGAAGGGAAACTGAATCATAATTTCCATTAAACCGGAGACAGCCAGTGTTGACAGATGAGGCATGAATCTCACTTCATCTTCTCGCAGATGCTAGGGCAAGTAAAAACACTGTCTTGAGTGTGAGGTCCTATAAGGAAGCCACACTCGATGGTTTATAGGGGGTTTTGGTTAAAGACCATAAAACACAAGAAAGATTCCATCTGGGTGTAAGAGAGTGGGAGACAGGTCTCTGCAGCTCAAAATAGTTAATACAATCAGTAAGGTGCAAATCCAAACCAATTACAATGCCCTAAGAGAATTTAAATGTGTTGGAAGTGGCAGTTCTGTAGCCCTTGATAGAGGATACTGAACATCTTTTGTTCTCAAACAGGAACAAAAGGAAATCAGTAACAGAAGTTACAGAGGGGCAGCTAGGATCAACATGTTTCCTACTGCACCAATCACAAAAGATTCTCCACCTGGATTCATAGACCATGGATGTAGAAGCTCTCCTGGCCTGAATGATGCAACTGGCAACTCGGCCCAAATACTTGTTCTGGCAGAGAGATCGTTTGAGATGAACCAAGTGTGAAGATGGAGAATGTGTGGGTTGTTGTGTAAGAGGGATCCCCAGCATTGCGACAGAAGATCCCTCCTGTGAGGGAAAGACCTCGGTTGATCAAAAAACAAGTCTAGAAGATCAATGAACCACGACTGCTGGGGCCACAGTGGGCAATGAGAATCATCTGCGCAGTGGAAGTTCTGACTATTTGCAGAACTTGAGGTAGCAGTCGGAACGGTGGGAAGGTGTATGCAAACAGCCAATTCCACTGGAGATTGAAGGCGTCCACTGCCAATGCTCCTTGGTCCAGGACAGGAGAAACATAAAAGGGAAGTCTGTTGTTGAGCCTGGTTGCAAACTGGTCCAACAAGGATCTTCCCAACAATGTGAAAAGGGATTCTGTTATGGAGAGGTGAAGAGACCATTGCGTTAGGATGCTCTGCCATTCCTGGACAGGCTGTCCGCTAATACATTCTTCTTGCCCAGAATGTGGTGAACTCAGAGTGTGATGTTCTCTGAGGTGGCACAGCGGAGGAGGTTCCAGACCTCCATGCAAAGAGAAGGGGGATGTATGCATCATTGTTGTCGGAGATACGCTACGATGGACATGTTGTTGGAGGAGACCATGACACATTTACCCCTAGCTCTGTTGATGCACTGTTGCGACGCTAGATATACTGCTTTCATTTATAGGTTGTTGATGTGGAGGGATGATTCAGGCGGAGTCCAAACACCCTGGAGAATTATGCCCTCTGGCTCTAAATAAGCACTCCAACTGGAATCTGATGCATCGGAGAAAAGATACATGTGGGGATCGGTTGCATGCATTAGGACCCCTGTCAGGAATCTGTCTCATTTCATCCACCAGTGCAAATGGTGATGAAATACTGGTCCTAGAGGGATTGGGGCTGATAGAGAATCTGTGTGGTTTCCACCTTGCAAGAAGGAGGAACTGTAGAGATCGCATATGAAGACGTCCTAGAGGAATCATGTCTGCAGCGGCATTTAAGGTTCCAAATAGGGATAGGTAAAGGCGAGCAGATAACGATGTTTTTGCTCACAGCAACTCTAAAAGTGCCAGAATTCAATCTATCTAATTCTGTGGAACCCAGACTAAGTTGTGGTTTGTGAGGAAGTTTATCCCCACGTAAACGAAGTCCTGTGATGGAACAAGTTCCGACTAATCAAGGTTGGGTAGAAGATCCAACTGAGTTACCATGGAAAACAATGGAACAGATCCTGATGAAGGGACTGACCCTGAACATTGTGAATCAGCCAGTTGTCAAAGTACTGGAGAATTGGTGTTCCCAGTAATTAGAGGTAGTTAATGGTTGTTCCTCAAACTGGAGTCGACAACCCTTGCTCATGATGGAAAGGACCCAACTATCGTCCATGATGCTTGACCAAGCCTCTGAAAAGAGGCATAGGCGAGCACCTATGGGGATGTTTGGGAGAGGAATACATGGCAGGAGAAGGCTTGAACCCCTAGGGCTGTCTCCCCCACCTTCCTTTGGTAAGAAAGGAAGAAGGATGAGAGAATTTCCTCCTTGTGGCTCGGCAGCGACTTGTGTGGTGAGAACCCAACTGATGAGGAGGAGGTCAAGTTTGAGGTTGCAAATTGGACTGGGGCTGTGTCTGCTTGAAGAACTTGGTGGATCCTGGCCAATTGTGATGGCCAAGGAGTACACATGAAGGATCAATGTTGATGATCCAGCAAGTCTTGAGAAGCCATGGTAGAGATGAGGCCCCCGAAAAGGGTCTCGGCTTCTAGCGGAGCAGCCCTTAGAAAGTCTTTACTGTGGTTAAGTAAGGCCTTTGAGGAATCAAATGCAATGTCATGGCAGATGTGCAGAAATTCTGTGATAATGCCATTGCAACAGAAAGCACATGTTGGGACATCTTGGCTACCGTGGTTGTGCCTGAGATCTTTTCCAAAATAGAAAGGCTCTTCTTGGACTGTGCGCCAGATGGTTTCTGGCACAAGGTTGGGGGTAAGAGGCAGTAAATTTCATTTACCACCTTATCAAAGGACCAGACTTCCTCCTCCTAATCCAACTGAGAGGAAGGAGTGGGCCTGATATGAGGCATCACTTGTGCTTCTTCTACCTCGAACTCATTGGAGTTAACTAGGATAGAGAAAGCATCATCTTCATTTTCTAGCACACACCGAACCAGAGAGTGGCTGGGCATCACTATTTCCCTCAGGTGTAGAGGGGGCATAGGAGCACTCTACACCAAGCCCATTAATTCAGCATGGTGAGTAGGGGCTGATGTGCTACGAGTTGTAGGGGGAAGACAATATCATCTGTCTGCCCTGGATGATGCAACACCTCTAGCCTTCTGGGTTGATGCCACCTGGTGAGAAGGTGATGGCCGGATACAAGCCACAACATTACTTCTACTGTGAAGGCAGGGTCCAGTAGCCCATGGGGGCATAAAGGACCAAGGACCCTTAGGTGGAGGGCCCCACATCCTGTAGGGATTCACTGGGATAATAGGTAAGGGGGTGGGTACCGATCCGATTACCTTCCCAAGTCTGAGCCCAGTGAGCAGACTTCCAATCCTGCTCGGGATGGGACGGTAGAGGGGGGAGAGGATGGAACTCAGTTCATACCCTATCCCTGTACTGTGAGGCCACTGAGTGATAATCAGAGAATACCTCATCCTCAACTGATTCATCACTCAGATGGGTGTGGTGCTGATCACGCCCATTGGGGTGTGGGGTGTGCACAACACGCTACCCTTGAAGTGTTGGGAGAGGTGCACCACCTACCGTGTGAAAGGGAGCAACATGCTTCCCTGGGCATGAGATGTGCAGTGCACCACCTCCCTGCCGGGAAGGAACAACATGCTGCTGTGTGCACGAGGTAAGGTATGCAACGCACCATCTCCCTAATGGGAGGGAGAAACAGACTATCATGGTAAAGATGCGTGCGGTGCACCACCTCTGTAATGGGAGGGAGCAACATGCTACTCAGGGCGTAAGGTGATCATGGCACCACCTCCGTCTTGGGAGGGAACAATAAGTTGTCCTGAATGTGAGGTGTGTCTGACTTCTACTTTCAGGGGAAGGCGATCAACTCCTCAAATGTTTAGTCCCTCCTTCTGGAGGGGTCTCACAGGCCACTAAAGGAGTTGGTCTCATAAACTCCTGGAACCCAGGAGTGCTCTTACGACCTGAAGAACGAAGCCTATCACAGAGCCCTGGGGGGGCCTGCGAAAGAAAAACCGGAAAATTCCAAAGATGAGGGGCAGGGCAGTTTCCTCCTCCCTCGATAGGTGAAGCTCAGATCAGCTAGATTCCAGGTTTAAGAAGGCCATAATTTGCAAAGTGCACAACGATTGTTTCATGTACACTTGGAGCATTTGATGCAGTCTGGGTTAGTGTCCCAAGAGCCCTTCTTGTGGCCACACTGTCCCACAGACTGTCCTGACATTATTCTGAAAAATGAAATAATGACAATATATTTTATGTCATGTGTAAGCTCACCTGGTTGTATGCAGTGCATACTAAGTACACCCCTATGTATGCACGTAGTAAACAGTTGAATGAACCGTTACATTTACCTGTGTTTTTCATTTAGTAAAATAAGATGTTTCTCACTTCTGAAACTTTTATTGAGAAAAAAATGCAGACACACATGCAATAACAATGCGAAGCGAGAGCACAATCGTCATTAATATACAATGCGTTAAAGGAAACAACAAAAACTATAGTTACCAATCTTCTATGTCAATCTATTTTTAAGACTGAGAGAGGAATACACTGACTTCTATGTTAGGCAGGTTCTGTTGTTATTCCTTTAACACAAGGACTTACCGATACCTTAGTTGTATATTAAAAAGTAGGAGAGTGTGCCCAAGCCCCTTAGGGTGGGATACACAAGGTAACTTGGTATGTCCCTTAAAGAACTTAATTCTAAAAGGGGGAAAAGGTTACTGCATAGAAATTAAATTTTGGAACGGATAGTGTAACACCGAGATTCAAATTAACTGTAGAAGGGAGACTGCTAATGCGGTAAACTCGCTACAAGCAAATTCTCTCTGGTGACAATCTTGGCATAACATCCATACAGTATGGCATCCTTGAAAAAGATGACCCATCTACACATGACCTGCACATGACCAATGCTCACAACTAATTCGAGGTGCATGAGTGGATTGTTTCATACTGACAATTCTCCACTCTGGGGAAGAATGTATTCACATTAAACAGACGGTGGTGTTTCGGAACGAGAAAGAAAAGCTGCACAATAGCAATGGGATAAGTAATTGCTACTATTAAAATATGAGTTCTAAGGTTTTGTTGTTTTTTTTTCAACTGAGGATATATGTATATAGTGTCAGGTATTTTAATTAGAGTAATACTAAACTCTGGTAAAATGAAAGATATTTACTGAATTTTGTTAAAATTTTTATTGTTCAAAGTATTAATGTTTATTTTTTCTTCTTTCAATATCTATTGTTTGAAATGATGTCATAGGAACTTTATAGCTTTATTTTCATCTGTGAGTTTCACCAAGTGTAACTGTGGTCTGATCCACGGTACATACCATCTGTACTTGCACAGAAGTCTGATTCAAATGCAAATTGCATAGATCCAGATCTGCTGTCACATAATGTGCTGACAGATCTGGGTCTATGCAGTTTGCTAGGGGTAATCTGTACAACAAACAACATAGACTCTGATCTGTCAGCACATTATCCAGATCAGGGTCTATGTTGATTACAGTTGGACCTGACTTACAAGTGAATATATAAGGTATATGAAGTGTAATTTTAAGTTAACAACCCATAACAAACATATACAAGGGGGAAATTTTATCTGTGTTTAGTAATACAAAATTATCTATACAAAGCAGAGTTTCAACACTTGTTATTCATGAAGAGTACATTTTAACATACGTACATGTACTAGCAAAGTCTTCATATTGCTTTTTGACTGATTTTATAGTGCCCAATGTTGACATGCTGTTACTAAAACTAAACAAGAGAAATAAACTATATATAATTGAGAGAGCATCTTTAGGGAAAATTGGGCTGGGAAACATGGATATCTTGAAAACATAAAGATAATGATCAATTGTGAAAATAACAACTCAAATAAAAACAAGAGACCCAAGTACATGATACCACCCACCTGGGTAGCTGCCACGTGTAAGCTTGTGAAAGCAAATTCAAATATGTCTGAAAGTGTGGAGTGGAAAGAAAAGTTTGGAACACTTAGTTGCCACATTGTCTATTAGTCCTAACATTTATAATATATGTGTGTTTCTGGTTTCATGCTATAAATAAAAATGGGTTGGTCAGTCAGAATAAAATTTCTTTTCTACTAGTTTTTCCCTATCCATTTACTGAAAGTGAACCTCAGTTGCATGATCAAATTTTATTCCTTTCAGAAAAGACCTTGTCAGTATTACTTGAAATTACAATATTATATGATAGTTAGTTATGCACTCTCTTTATAATTACTTAAATAATTTGCGATATAACTTGCTGTAAATTTGAACCAATGACGATCAGCGAACAGGATGCAAAGTAAATCTGAACCAACCAGATTCAGCGAACATGATGCAAAGGTGGCCATTATCAAATTATGCTTCTGCTCTATACCCTGCAGGTACTAAAAAAATATTGGGAGAAATAGCAAGCATCTTAACGAGTATGATGTCTAATACCATTATCTATGAACAAAATGAAACGTAATCAGGTCACAACATTCATAAAATCTGGAATTCGTCTGTTTGTATTTGGTATTTTAAATTCTTTTTTATGGATGGACAATTTTTGTGTGTCAGATTCAGCAAAACTGGAGGGTCTTGATTTGGGTTAATAACTAATTAAATATGGAAGTCTTTCACAAGAAATACATATTGGGTTGTTGTTATTGCTTTTTTAAACTTGTTTTATTGAAATTGAATCCTGTACAATTTTGTACAAACTTGAAAAGCCCTCTCTGCAAAAAGCTTCATGCCCAGATGTTTTCTTTCAAAATATGTTAATTCTGTTTAGCAGCTTTTGAGAAAAGTCATTTAGAGATTTTTCTAATATTAGTAATGGTGGCCATATTTGATGAAAGATCGGTATCATTTGAACAAATTTGACAGAGCTTCGTATTAGGATGCTTTCTGTGAAATTTGGTCAAATTCTGTTGAGAGGTTCTTGAGAAGAATTCATTTATAGGTTTTTCTATTTTTAGTAACAGTGGTCATATCTGAAGGCAAATTGGCATCTTTTGAACAATTTTGAAAGAGCTTCATGCCATGATGCTTTTTGTCAAATCTGGTCAGTTTGCAGTTGGATCAGACTTCTACACAAGTATATATGGTATGTACAGTAAATCAGACTTCTATGCAAGTATATACAGTATATACAGTGGATCAGACTTCTATGCAACTATATACGGTATGTACAGTGGATCAGACTTCAAATACAAGTATATACGGTATGTACAGTGGATCAGACTTCTATGCAAGTATGTACGGTATATACAGTGGATCAGACTTCTATGCAAGTATATACGGTATATACAGTGGATCAGACTTCTATGCAAATATATATGGTATGTACAGTGGATCAGACTTCTATGCAAATATATATGGTATGTACAGTGGATCAGACTTCTATGCAAATATATATGGTATATACAGTGAATTAGACTTCTATGCAAGTATATACAGTATATACAGTGGATCAGACTTCTACGCAAGTATATACGGTATGTACAGTGGATCAGACTTCTATGCAAATATATATGGTATGTACAGTGGATCAGACTTCTATGCAAATATATATGGTATATACAGTGGATCAGACTTCTATGCAAGTATATAGAGTATATACAGTGGATCAGACTTCTACGCAAGTATATACGGTATGTACAGTGGATCAGACTTCTACACAAGTATAAACCGTATGTACAGTGGATCAGACCACAGTTACACTTGGTGAAACTCACAGATGAAAATAAAGCTATAAAGTTCCTATGACATAATTTCAAATTTGAGAAAAGGATGTAAATATCAGAGTTGTGAATGGATGACACTAATAATAAGTATGACACCTCAATGCAAGAGACTCCAGTAATGTCAGAGCAAAAGGAAGTGAGTTATAATTTTCACTTTGATGTAAAATGGCATGTTCAGGGCAATTTTAACTTTCCTTTAAACATTTCAGTGGGTATCAAATGGCTAAATAATAGTCATAGCATGAAAGTCGACACAAAATTACACTAAGTGTATGTTATTATAAGAAACTTGTTTTGGAGATGATGTCAGTTCACCTTGTATCTAAGTTTGCCTCCTTTTGCAATTAAATTTTGTTTTAATAAACAAATCTCATCTCTCTCTTGAGATTCAATATATAACACAGAGAAGCATTCTCTACTGACATGAAATAGGTATGACAGCTTTAATATAGGATTTCTTCAACTTTTGTATACAACAATTTATTTAAAGCACAAGACCATCTGATTTAAGTTGCTTTTTGGTTTAAACATTCTTTATCTTTCCTGCCATGTGATATGTTGATGTCCATCAATAAAAGACTGCAAAGGCATGGTATTCTGTTTCTAGTTTTCTTAAGCACACATATTTTTTGTCGAGGTAAAATCCTCACTGGCAGTTTCATTTTGATATCTTTCTCAAACATTCTAAGATGAATCAGAATGCTGAGATGAAAGTATATCTCAAGCTTACCATAATATGTAATGGGCATTTGAAGCACTTCAGGCCTTTCTGTATTAGCTTTAAATCTTAGCCAACTGAAACATTTGGTTTGAATTTTTCAAAAAAATCGGTCACACAGAAAGAAAACTTGGTGCTACTTTAGTCTCTTTGGTGTGCTAAATTTTTTTTGCAAACTATTGCTTAAAGCAAATTAAAGCAAAAAATTACCTTGAATTGACCATATTTTTTAAGATGGTGGCATCCGATTCAATGGAAGTTTCTGCCTGTGATTGTATTCTAAGAAATAATTCATGAAAAAGATGTGATGCACTAAAGACAATGAAGTAGTAGCTATTTTTGGGGGGCTGGTTTTCTTGTCTGAGTGACTCTTCTTTCTTCAAATACTTCAACTGATTGTTGTGACTGGCTGAGACATAAAGCCACTGCCATCAAGCCTGAAGTATTCTGCATGCTCGTGATGTAGAATGTTGAGACTTATTTCTGACGAGTCAATATTCAATTGCTTGTGTAATACAAGTTTATTAATTAAGCTTTCTTAAATGAATTACCATTAGAAATTACAAGTGTTTTTGTAATCTAGATACACTCATGTTCTAACTACAGTTTGCCTATAAAAAAATGTGTTCTGCCCCAAATATTTGAATCTGAAATGTATTTTTTTTGGGGGGGGGGGGAGTAGAACTAATTTTAATTATGCAATACTTACCCATCGCTATCGTTTAGCTATTCTATTTTCATGCTGAAAATCACCGTCTGTTCAATGTGAATGCATCCTTCCACTGAGTAGAGAAAAGGTCAGTATGACCTTTGCACTCCAGTCTGTGTGTCACCTGGGCCTGTGGTGAACTGTCATCTTTTTCATAAACGACGATTACGCATGACATCAGAGCGGGGTAGGAGGAGGGCCTTTGACAATAGTTTTACCCCCCCAAACTACATTTTAATAGCAGCAATTACTTATCCTGACGCTATTGTTTAGCTGAATTTGTCAGTTAAGGGGGTAGGCTGATGCTCTAGTTAAACTGATCAAAAACAGAGAAAATGTAATGTACTCACCGTAGACGGAGAGGTCCATCTTATAGAAGATTGATGTCTGTCAGAGCCACATGTTGTGCTGCAACGATGGGCCCCAGAGAAAAAATGCCTGCGCTCTGTTGTGCTAATGAGCGGAGATAAAAGGAGGAGAAGGTAGTATGGGAACGCCAGAAAGCTGCCTTCATGATGTCCTCCAAGGGGGAGTGATTAAGGTAGGCCCATGAGGCAGCAACAGCTCAAACCTCATGGGCTTTTAGTTTCAGAAAGGAAAGGTCTCGATCAGTAAGGGACTGATACGCTCTTTTGATTGTGGTGACAATCAACTGTGAGACAGTGGCATCATAGACCTTGGATGTAGAAGCTCTCCTGGCCTGAATGATGCAACTGGCAACTCAGCCCAAAAACTTATTCTGGCGGAGAGATCACTTGAGATGAGCCAAGTGTGAATGTGGAGAATGTGTGGGCTGTTGTGGAGAAGGGATCCCCTGTGTTGAGACGGGAGATCCCGCTGGTAAGGTAGAGACCTGGGTCGATTGATCAACAGGTCTAGCAGATAGATTGTTGAAACATGATTGCTGGGGCCACAGTGGGGCAATGAGAATCATCTGCGCAGTGGAAGTTCTGACTTTTTGCAGAACTTGAGGTAGCAGTCGGAATGGTGGGAAGGCTTATGTGAATAACCGATCCCACCAGAAGCTGAATGCGTCCACTGCCCATGCTCTCTGGTCCAGGACCAGAGATACGTAAAAGGGAAGTCTGTTGTTGAGCTCGGTCGCAAACAGGTCCACCAGGGGTCTTCTCCATAGTGTGAACAGGGACTCTGTTACAGAGCGCTGAAGAGACCATTCCATGAGGATGGGTCGACCTGTTCTGGAAAGGCTGTCCGCTAATACGTTCTTCTTGCCCGGAATGTGGTGAACTCGGATTGTGATGTCCTCTAAGGCTGCCCACAGGAGGAGGTTCCAGACCTCCACGCAAAGAAAAGGGGCATGTGTGCCTCCCTGACATTGTAGATAAACTACAACAGACGTGTTGTCTGAGGAGACCATGATGCAGCAACCCCTTACTCTGTTGATGCACCCTTGCAACACTAGAAATACTGCTTTCATTTTTAGGTTGTTGATGTGGAGGGATGATTTGGCCGGAGTCCAAAGACTCTGGAGAATTATGCTCTCCAGATCTAAATGAGCACCCCAACTGGAATCTGACACATTGGCGAACAGATAGGAGTGGGGGTTGGGTGCATGCATTGGGACCCCAGCCAGGAATCTGTCCCGATTCATCCACCAGAGCAAGTGGTGGTGAATTCCTGTCCTAGTGGGATCAGGGTTGATAGAGAATTTCTGTGTGGCTTACACCTTGCTAGGGGGAGGAACTGTAGGATCGGCCAGTCATTGAAATACTGGAGAATTGGTATTCCCTGTAATCGAAGGTAGGCCACAACCACTCCAATAATTCAGGTGAAGACTCTAGGTGCAGAAGAGATTCCGAATGGTAAAACCCAGAATTGAAAAACTTCCTGTTCTAAGCCAATCTGGAGATATTCGCAGTGTGGAGGAAAAATTGGGATGTGCAAATAGGCATCCTGAAGGTCGATGGAGACTGCCCAATCGGACCAACGAAGTGCATTCTAGCTCGAAGAGGTTGTCTCCATCTTGAAAGGTTCCTCCAGAAGAAACTGGTTGAGTGGGGAGAGATAAATTATGATCCAAAATTTCCCGCTTTTCTTAGTGATCAGGAAGATTCGGGTGTAGAAGGCGGAAGACTGATCATTCAGGACCCTCTCAACTGCCCCTTTATGCAAAAGGGTGTGCACCTCTTCCCACAATTTGACCAGATTGGACTGGGGAAAGAGAATGGGGGTCCTTGATAGCGGGGGTTGTTCTCGAAACTGGAGTCGATAACCCTCATTCACAATGGAGAGGACCCACCCATCATCCATGATGCTTGACCAACTCTGAAAAGAGGCCTAGGTGAGCACCTATGGGGATGTTCGGGAGCAGGATGCAAGGCAGGAGAGGGGTTGGATCCCTAGGGCTGTCTCCCCCCCCCCTTTCCTCCGGTGGGAAAGGAAGGAGGATTATAGAACTTTACCAGGGGTAAGAGGTGGTAAACTGAGAGGAAGAGGTGGGCCTGAGACGTGTCAATGTAGCTGCTTCTGTCTCAAACTCATTTGAGTCAATGAGAATAGAAAGGGCATCATCATCATCTAGTATACTCTGAGTCGGAGTGTGGGTGGGCATCGCTATGTACCTCGAAGGTCGAGGGGGCATAGGAGCACTCTGCATCACAGCCCATAGTTCAGTGTGAGTTCCAGTGGGGAGGCCAGACCACCTGTCTACCCTGGATGATGTGACACATCTAGCCTTCCGCATTTAGGCCACCTGATGAGGAGGTGATGGCGGGACACGAGCCACAGCATCACCTCAACTGTAAGGGCAAGGTCCAGTAGCCCACAGGGGCATAGTGGACCAAGGGCCTTGAAGTGGAGTGCCCCACATCCCGTAAGAATTCATTGGGATAATAGGGTAGGGGGGATGCTGATCCATTCCCCTTCCCTAGTCCGAGCCCGGTGGGCAGACTCCCAATTCTGCACAGGATGGGACGGTAGAGGAGGGAACTCGGTTCGTACCTTGTCCCTATACCGGGTGGCCGACAAGTGATAATCGGAGAAGACATTATCTTCAACTGATATATCGCTCAGGAGGGTGGTGCTGATACCCCCACTCGGAGGGGGGGGGGGGGGGCACGACACACCACCCCGGAAGTGATGGGAGTGGTGCATCACCTCCAGAGTGGGAGCGAGCAACATGCCACCATGAGCATGAGATGTGTCGATCGGCTTCTCTGCCAGGAGGGAGTGACCCACTATCGTGGTGCTCCACCTCCCTAACAGGAGGGAGCAACCTGCTACCTGAGGCGTACACACTGTCTTGAACATGAGAAGTGTTCATCTTCTCCTCCATGTGGGGGAGAGGTGATCGACTCCTCGAACATCCAGGAGGGGCCTCACAGGCCGCCAAAGAAGTTGGTCCCAAAAGCTGAGACCTAAGAGAGAATCCTGAAAAATCTGAAGATGAGGGGGAGAGAAGATTCCTGCATCCTCGATAAGTACATCTGGAATCAACTAGATTCCAGGTGCCAGAAGGCCATAAATCGCAAAGTGCGCAACAATTTTTTTTATGTGCACTTGGAGCACTGTATGCAGTCTGGGTGAGTGTCTCAAGAGCCCTTCTTGTGGACACACTTCCCCACAGACTGTCCTGACATTATTCTGAAGAAGAGAAGTAATGACAATATTTAATAAAGGTCACGCTAAACTCACCTTGTTGTGTCATGCTAAACTCACCTGGTTGTATGTAGTGCATACCGTGTACACCACTGTGTATGCACTAAGTACACTGTATGTACGAGGTAAATGATAGATCTGACCTCAAAGAAATAAGCCTGTCTTTTTCCTGTCAAAACGTAAGATATTTCACACTGTGAATTGTATTAGAGAAACATGCAGACACATATGCAATGACCATGCAATTCGTGGTGCGGACATTAATAACATACATGAAAATTTACCGATGATTGTCACTTTTTGAAGAAGAGAGAGGGATACGCTGTCCTCTATGTTAAGCTGGGCCTGTTGTTATTTTTTCAAAACACAGGGGTTTACCCGTACCTCAGTTGTATATCAGTAAAGTAAGGGAGTGTTCCCACCCCTTAAGGGTGGAATACACAAGGTAGCCTAGGAGGCCCCTTAAAGAACTAAGTTCTAAAAAGGGGGAAAGGTTACCATGCAGAATAAAATACGGAACGGATAGTGCAACACCAAGACTTAATCATGAACTGCAGAATGGAGACCACTATTGAGGTAAGTTGCTACAGGCACAATTTCTCTGGTAATGTTTTAGACAAAAGTCTACACAGTATGGCGTCCGTGAAAAAGATGACAGTTCAGCGCAGGCCCAGGCGATGCACAGACTGGAGAGCAAAGGTTATACTAACCCTTTTCTCCACTCTGTGGGAGGATGTATTCACATTGAACGGACGGTGATTTTCAGCATGAAAATAGCTAAATAGCTAAACAATAGCGACGGGATAAGTAATTGCTGCTATTAAAAGAAGTGATTGTAATGGCATATACTGTGGGTAGAAATAGGAATGATTCTGCCAAACTCAGAATGATTGGCACCACTGTAATACGGAAAATGTTCAAGAAACTAATAAATATTCATATCAGTTCTATCACTTATTCATTCACCACCCCCCACAATACTGAATCATGGCATCCACAAACACACGCACACTTTATTTTTAAATCATAACTTAACATTGATTCACGACATGTAAGAAATGTAAGGAAAGGCTTTGTTTTTGGTCTATGCAATATGCATTTTTCAAATTTTAGACACTAAAAGATGATTCTTTAAAAGTAATTACAACTGATTCCCACAATCACCACCACAAATCCACAACCCCAATTGCTGAAAATTACTTACCATTTGCATCTAAAGGAATGATATCTTTGGCACTGAGAACTGAAATAGAGATGAATATAAATTATGAATTTTTTTTGAAGGCACTGAAAAATACTACTTGGTACTATCTTATTATGTCCTTCATGAGTAACACTGCTTTAGAATATCTTTAAACTCACTAAATATTAGTACAGAATCTATGTAAGAAATCAACATTTTTTACAATCTATAGTTGGCCAGTTAAGATAAAACTGTAATGAATTAACTAGAGAAATGGTAAGCAAAAAATTTGCTCATGTAAATATACCCACATCCCTCCTGCATCCCAACCTTACCCCATGATGGATATGAATATAGAGTAAAACAAAGCACATAACTCTTCTAAAAACTGTGAGAGTACAATGATTTGTCAACATGCATATCTTCTGATGATGACCATAATATGTACCATGATTGCACAGCAATCCACTAACAACTGCAAAAGTAGTCGCAATCACGAAATTATGTCATACACTGCATCTAGCTTTAAGTAAAAAAGGGCAATAACTCTTACAAAAATCATGGGAGTAGAAAGATTTGCCAATATGTGCATCTTTAGATAATGTCCATAAACTATACCAAATTCACAGCGATTCATAAAAAAAACTGCAAGGCAAACTGCAGGACTATCTGTGCTAACAAGATTGTGTCATACACTAGATTAAGCCACAAAACAAAAATGGCAATAACTCTAAAAAAATTGTGGGAGCAAAATGATCTGTCAATATTCACATCTTTAGGTGATCACCATAATATTTACCAAGTTTCATGGCAATCCATGAAACACTGTGGGACTAGTTACACTAAAAATATTGTTTTACTGTAGAAAGACTGCATTAAGGTACAAGAAAAAAAGGGCAATAACTCTAACAAACAATTGCGGAGCAAAATGATTAGCCAACATGTGCATCTTGAGGTGATGAACATAATATTTACCAAATTTCATGGCAATCCATCAAAAACTGCAGGACTAGTTCCAATAACAAGATTGTGTCATACACTGAATGAAGCTACAAAGGGCAAAAACTAACAGAAATTGGGGGAGCACAGTGATTTGTCGATCAATAACTGTGGGACTAGTTGCTCTAAAATGATTGTATCATACACTACATTAAGCCACATGACAAAAAGGGTAATAACTCTAAAAAAAATTGTGGGAGCAAAGTGATTTGTCGACATGTACATCTTCTGGTGATGAACATAATATTTACCAAATTTCAGGGCAAGCCATCAAAAGCTAGGACTAGTTGTACTAACAAGATTGTGTCATACACTGCATTAAGCCTCATGAAAAAAAGGCAATAACTCTAAATAAAAATTATGGGAGCAATGCGATTTGTTGCTATGTGCATCTTCAGGTCATGACCAGAATATTTACCAAGTTTCATGGCAATCCATCAATTATTCTGGGACTAGCTGCACTAATGAGATTGTGTCGTACACTGCTACAAAATAACTCTAACAAAAATTGTGGGACCAAAGTGATTCATTGATATGCACATCTTTGGGTGATGACTATAATATTTACAAAGTTTCATGGCAACCCATCAAAAACTGCAGGACCAGTCACTAATGAGATTGTGTTATACACTGCTACAAGACAAAAAGGGCAACAACTCCAAAAACATAAACATAACAGTTGACTATTTCACTACTCAGGCTTCTGTAGTATTGTAAGAACTATGTAACTAACAACCTTTATACCATATTGATTTTACCTATTTTACTACAGTATGAAAACATTCTTAACCAAAGATAAAGGCATAATTAACATGCATAGCTCTAGCTCATGATCAAACTCATCCAAGATTTTAATAAAAACCTATTAACCAAGTTTGATAAAAACTGGATGAAAAATATACTGTCAAAACTCAAGCTAGTTCATCATTTTAGGAAGAAGTCGCATAACTTCTCCCTTCAATGGCCACGAGGGAGAAGTCTGAGCTCACTGGGAGATGTGGTCTGGAAATAATTACCTATGCACACTTATATTTCAGCTATGTATATATGTGTGTGTATGTGCCTGTTGATGGCTGGCTGGATAAATAATAAATGAATTGCTCAATGTGTCATGCTTGATTATTTGTCTATTATATCAATGTGTTTTAACTGTGTCACTCAGAATATTGAGCAATAATTTAAATAAATCTGCATAATTATGGTTGTTAAAATATAAAAGTATGAAAGAAAGAAAGAAATGAAAGAAAATTAAGAATATGCAGAGCAAAGTAGATGGGTATAGTGCAGATATCGGACAAATCCAGTAAACACAAGCAATAGAATAATTTATCCATCATGTTTTCATTGACAATGATGACAACAATGATATTTATTTCATATTTTTAAAATCTGTAAACATGTACAACATAAAATATAAAACAAAAGAAATGATAAAAACATGAATACCAATAAAATCATAAAAAAAGAATAGCATCAATAATGATGACCATGATTAGTTATCTCAGGAAGCACCTGGTGTTCCTCTGCATAGACATTTCTTTTACTGGAACTTTAATACAAAATCACTTGTCATCATAAATATAGGTATTAAAATAATTTTGATTCAACACTTTGTTGAATTTCTGTTGCTTATAGCTTTCCGAATTTTCAGAAGCCTTTTGTTTCGCAGCATTATTTGAATTAGTTGAACACAAAATACCTAATACACTTTTTAAAGACATCTTGACAGTTAAAGTCACTACATTAATGTTATTTAAGAACAATTTCCTACATCTCCATCATAATTAAAAATGCAAGACTGTCACAAGAGTTTGATGTTTCACCCTTAAAAACACTTTGTGACATTTTTCTTATGGATGAAACATCAAACTCCAGTGATGATATCAAGATGGTTTGCTTCAATGATCCATGGGAAATTTCTTTTTCAAATGTCTCCATTTAGATTTAAATTATTCACATTTCCCAAGCTATCCATATCATCATAAGCACTTTCACAAATCACTATCTAAACTCAGTTAATTTATCCTACATTTAAGCTCAGCAAATAAAGCCACATGTTGTGTCAACCATGATGGTCTCTGAAACAGGTAGTGCTGATAGTCACACATCATTACAATTGGAACACCTCATGGATTTTCTACCACATCAGGGGTGGAATGGCCTGAGCACGTTCCAATTGGCAACATTGCACAGCAAGTACATGCAGAATTTTCTTCCTTAATTTGATCAAGAAGAAAGTGACTTTATCTTCATCCCAGGCAATAAAACAGGGCAAAATTGTGCCAATGCTGTACTGTTAATTCATTTATTTATGTGGTTTTGTGAAAACTCTCATTTTCATTGGTACTTATATTTGTGCAGTGGGAAAAGGAACCTATTGTTTCCACAGGAGGGTAATTGGTCATTGGATTTGTATCAAACATGAAATCCATGGAAATTTGTACTTGATGAAAAAAAACTAAATATTAGTCTCTCAAGACATTATAATCTCAGCCAATCAGATGCAAGATCATCTCTGTAATATGGGCAGATCTCATTTTTTCTAGAACCTGTCTAATACAATGATGATATAAGATTATTTACCAAGATAGAGCAAAAATTCAAATATAAATTTGGTCTCCAAAGTGATAACAACCTTCATCAATCAGATACAAGATCACCTCATAAATATGTGTAGAATTTGTCAATCATTAAACTCATCCAATGATCCTGATGATATAAGACTATTTAACAACTCTGATAAAAAATTAACCATAAACAGAGTCACAAGAGTGGTGACAAAAATCAGTCAATCAGATGCAAGATCACCTAAATAATATGCATGGATCTTGCTCATTATCAAACTTGTCTGAAGTCATCATGATATAGACCTTTATTCAAGTTTGATCGAAACTGGATCAGAAATATGGCCTCCTGAGTGGTAACAAGCACAGCAGATCAGATGCAAGATCACCTTTTTAGTATGCCTGGATCTTGCTCATTATCAAACTTATCTGAGATCTTGATGATAAAAGCTTATGTTCCAAGTTTAATCAAAATTGGACCAGAAATATGGCCTCCTGTGTAACAAGCTCAGCCAATCAAATGCAAGATCATCTCATTAATATGCATGGATCTCACTCATCAAACTCATGAGATCTTTATGATTTTTGTTTTTCTGTGCTGGTTTTAACAGCACTTTTAGCACATTATCAGCTATATCATTCCTAGTAACTGAGAGCTAAGTGCGTTCCTCAAGGACACACTGAGGCAGCCAATCTGGGCTAGCCTGGCTGGGTATCAAACCTGTGATACTTGGATTACAAGTCCAATGCTCTACCAAGATCTACAGTGGCTCTTCTGAGATCTTAATGATACAAGCCTATATTCCATATCTGATCAAAAGCAGTCCATAAATACGGCTTCTAGAATGGTAACAAGCTCATCCAATCACATGCAAGATCTCATTAATATGGATGGATTTCACTCATTTTCAAACTTGTCCGAGATCACAATGATGCAAGCATAACTACCAAGTTCACTTAAAATCAGATCAGAAATATGGCTTCTAGAGTGGTAACAAGCTCAGCCAATCAAATTGCCTCATTAATATGTGTGGATCTTGGTCATTCTCAAACCTCTCTGAGATTAGGGTCATATAAGCACATATTGTGAGTGATCAAAATTAGTTTAGAAATATGGGCTCCAGAGTGGTAAAAAACTCAAACAATCATATGCTAGATCACCTCATCATTATGTATGAATCTTGCTCATTAATCAAACTCATCTGAGATCTTGATGATATAAGCTTGTGTTCCAAGTTTGATTAAAATCAGACCATAAATATGACCTCCTGCATGGGAACAAACTTGACTATCAGATGTCAGATCACCTCATTAATACATATGGATCTCACTCATTACTGAACCTGTGTGAGATCTTGATGATATAAGTCCATATAACAAGTTTGATCAAATCAGATCGGAAATATGGCCTCATGAGTGGAAACAAGTTCAGCCAATCAGATGCAGAAATAATCACTGATTATCAACAAAACAGAGATCTTGATGATATAAACCTGCATTCCATGTCTGCTCAAAATGAGATCAGAACTTTGATCAAAAAAAGATCAGAACTATGGCCTCCAGAGTGGTAACATGCTCTGCCAATTGAGGCTAGATCACCTCATTAATATGTGTGGGTTTTGTTCATGATCAAACTTGTCCAAGATCATGATAATATGAGCTTATGTTCCAAGTTTGATCAAATTCAGATCTGAAATATGGCCTGCAGAGTGGTAACAAGCACAGCCAAGCAGATCCAAGATCATCTCATTATACGAGGGGGTTGAGCATTATCAAAAATGTACCAACACTGCTGTCATGATTACCAATATGTGGATACATATTGTTATGTTTATGGGTGAATGGGTTAGATTTGATCAAATCAGATCAGAAATAAAATCAGGTCAGAAATATGGCCTTCAGGGTGGTAACAAGCTTGACCAATCAGATGCATTATCAAACTCATGCAAGATCTTACATAAGCCAATATTGCAAGTTTGATCTGATTGGTTCAGAAATATGGTCTCAAGAGTGATGACAGCTCAGCCAAACAGATGCAAGTCTGATTCATTAATATGCACGGATCTGGCTCATTATCAAACTTGATTGAGATCTTGGCAATATAAACTTATATTCCTAGTTGATCAATATCAGATCATAAATATGGCCTATGGAGTGGTAACAAGCAACTGTTGATGGACGGATGGATAACAGATGCATGGTCATACAATAAGCTCACTTAGCTTTATGGTGGGTGAGCAAAAAATTCTGTTTTGTTTTGAATTATGACATATCTATTGCAATATCATTTTTTTCCTAAAGAAAAAGATACATTAAAAAAAGGGACTGGAAAAACCTGTATGTTTGTGGCCAAAAGGCAAATTAAATATTTTCTGTAAACAATTTACTCTGCACAATTTTCATTCAGCAGATGACATCATGCAAATAAGAATATGTAGACTGGTGCCTCCTACAAGCAGAACATTTCAAATCAGAACACTGGATTCTCCAAAGTCTTGTCTGAATAAACATTTTACAAAATTGGGGATGGGCTTATTATTAGATAAGACTCTGACAAATAGGAAGTTGAAGAGGAAAATCGGGCTAAAGAGACAGGCAAAACAAAAGGTTTGTAAAGTAATGAAGGTAAGGAAAGGTTGTAAATTTATATATTTTAGTGAACAAATTCATCAAACTTTTGTCCCCCATATACCATGGTGAAGTCATCATCTCTTAATTTCTAAAGGGTATAAAATTATAAAGTGGAAGGGAAAGTAAGATGGAAAATTTAGAATATTCATCTGCATACCAAGTTTCATCTCCTAATCTCAAAAGGCTTTAAATTATAAAGCTGAATGGAAAGGTTGATTGGAAATTTAAAATACTGAGTTATGACCTTGATGATGGGAAACCCAATGTTGTATGCAACACACCTTCTGGTGATGATGTATACGTATTGCAAGCTTCATCCCTTAACTCATTAACCCCTGCTGCCACAATAAGTCGTCACACTTTGCATCCCTAATCTCCCGAGTGCCACTATAACTCGGCACAGTTTACCTTGCTTGAATCCCGGGTGCCTCGTTTGAGTGGCAGTATTAGTCTAGGCCTGTATCCCGAACGACAAGTTAAAGCGGCGCAAACCATTGGTTGATTCCAGACTATTTTCTAATTATGCAGGCAGTTTAACCAATCAAATTTAAGCTTACATAGATAGAGGAAACATTGCAGAAGAAAGGGAAAAAAAATTTGATTTAGATTGCGCCAGAAATAGTGGAGTTATTTAGATTTGAAAATGATGCAAAATGACAAGAATCAGCCACTGGAAGTAGACACATACCTGACAGACTCTGATGGAGATATATTCATTTTATGTGTTGATTAAACCATATCTTGTAGATATTTTGAAGAATCGGTAAATAAAGACTTGCTTGTGTTTGGGAAAATGAATTTAGTTAGTACGAGTGTACATAATTCAGAGTTTGTTCAAAGTGTTTCAGTAGTTTTTAAACGTTTAGTGGAGAATTCTAAGGAAGAAAGGTAAGTAAAGTGTGAGGAAATATGCAGTTTTCACACGAGGTTAAAGTTTGTAAGAGAGATGACAAATGGAATTTCCGTGAATTATTTCATGTGTTGAAGGTTTTAATTATTCAGTGTGAATTCACAATGGATTTAATGGATTTTTAATGACAAAAGAAGCAAATTGGTAAGTAAATAATTTTTTTTTTCCTTTATGGATGAGTTTTATTTCTGCATGCTGCATGAAATTTATACAATTATCTACATAATTTTATTGAGAACAACTGTGCCAAACTTTAGCTTAATTGAAGGAATACAAAGCAAAAAATAACTAATTTATTTCAAGTATCCCCCTCTGTAAAAATCAACATGTCAAGTACTGTCAGTGAGTCTCAGGGATACAGCTACTGGTAAGGCTAACACTGCTCTAGATGATCCCTCTGCAAGTATGCTGTAGGGGAATACCTAGCTGTTTGGCTCAGGGGTTAATGAGTTAAGCTAAAATTGCTTCAAAGTTATTGATGGACAACTGAAAATACTGAACTGTGACCTTGAACTTAAAGATAGGATCAACACAATTTCTAGTGATGATGTAAAGTATACCAAGTTTCATCACTTAAACGGCTCTAAAGTTATAGAACAGAAGGAAAGTGTGATGAAGAACATAAAATAATGAGCTGTGATCTTGACCTTGAAGTCACTCCGAATGTGGTATGTGACCTACCTTCCACTGATCATGTATAAGTATACCAAGTTTCATTCCTTAATCTCAAACGGCTTTAACGTTATGGAGTGGAAGGGGAAAGGGTGATGGAAACTTGATCTTGAAGATATAATAGGACCTCCAATGGGGTATATAATACGCCTGCTTGTGATGATGTACAAGTATACCAAGTTTCATCCCTTGATCTCAAACGACTTTAATTTAACTATAAAGTAGAAAGGAAAGGTTGATAGAGCACTATAAATATTGTGCTGTGACCTTTACCTTGAAGATGGGACCCCCCAATATGGTATGCAACACACCGACTAATGATGATGTTTAAGTATGCCAAGTTTCATTCCTTATTCTCAAATGGCTTTAAAGTTATGGAGCAGAAGGGAAAGGGTGATGGAGAACTTAAAATACTGAGCTGTGACCTTGACCTTGAAGATAGCACCCCCCCCCCAATGTGGAACACAACACACCTTTAAATGATGATGTATAAGTATACCAAGTTTCATTGCATGATCTTAAACAGATTTACAGTTATAAAACAACAATTTATATGAATTACTCTCAGTTACCTCAAACTAAGGCCGTCACGTTTACATGTGTAAATGACATCGTTTTAAAATAGCCCAATACATGTTCACCAAATCTGCCTTCTGTTTAAATGATAAAATAATTAGCTTTCCAACATGTTTTGTTTTCAGGAAAGAGTAAAATAATTTTTAGTATCGGCTCAGCATCCTTATGTCTTCAACGATCATTATACTAGGAAGTAACTTTTTGAGATGACTGCTACTGCTTGGCCTCAGAGCCACTGACTAAACTGGTGAAAATAAAAAAGTCCAGCATATTTTTTTTTGCATAGGTGTTGATGCTAACTAACTTCCATATATCCAAACTGTTCATGAACACTGAAAGAGAAAATCAAGAAAATGTCTATAATTGTTTGCTTGTAAATTCTAGGTGACTGAATTCGTACATTTCTGCATTATTTCTACAAGGTAAGATTGTGGTGAGCTTAACTTTTTCTGAACAGTGTAGTCATGGAATACACATTTTGTAACTTTTGGTCTGCATGTACAACTGGTATTCAAGGAAATGTATGTACCATGACAGATTCAGCTCAGTTGGATATGGAAGGGTAATTCTGATTCTTGCTTTAATCTTGATCACATTTATGTCATTTATGGAATCATGAGATCATTACAAGGGCGTCGGAGCTGAGGCAGCGGTAGCAATAATTCAGCAAGAAAAAAAATCTATGCTTAAAATCCACTTTTTATCTGCTACAAATAAACAGGAAATATGCATAAATATGACACATTATTTGTCACCTTGATGATGACGGTTGATACTGGAAAATGGCCAGTGCATGCAGGACGTGTTAAACAATGCATGACAAATTATTGGATAATTGGAAGGGATTAATGCACATGAGTAGATAACATTGACCGCCAATAGGTAAGGTGTGTAAAACGTCATTGTTCTGTTAAACTGGCGACCACCTGCCCTTTGTTTTGGAGACAAAAAGAAAGTAGTACCATCCTTACATAAAAGACTTTACATTACTTTGATCTTGCATTACTTTTAACAAAACATATTGTATAACTTTTAATAATAACCATTATAGCATTTACTCGAGAAAATATGATAACTTATTTATTAAGACAATCTAAAATTAAGATTCATTCCGTAAATTGCACTTGCTATGTTAACATGGGTAGTCTGAATCAATCGTTCAACTTCAATTTCCCTAAGCAATCTTTTGGGATAAAGAACCCAGAACACCTTTCATTTAAAGCTGAATGGTTTAAACTCCATCCCTGGCTTCACTATGATGAGGTAATTATGTGTAATACTTAATCTTTCTCTCTCTCTCTCTCTCTCTCTCCCTCAATATATATATATATATATATAGCATAGCACAGCAAATATAACTATTTTATCATGTTTGATCTGGGCATAATCGATGAAATTTTATCTATTAAAATAGTTCCAATTTAAAGAAAAATAAATAATAAAAAATAAAATAAAGCTTGTTTTGAACCCGTGCTGACAAGCTTATAAAATGTTTATATCCATCATCCTGTCATCTTAAATAAAACAATACTATTTCATACACCAGATGTTCATCTAGTCTATTGTTTATTGTTGTTAATTTGCCGTGTTTTATACTTTCAGTCTAAAGACCTGGCGTTTTGCTTCATATGCATATCAACAATGGCAGAAGGGAAGATCTCCAATTCCAAGGCGGACAAATGTTTCATATCAAAAGGCTTCTGCAGCTGGAAAGATGCAACAACAAAGTTCAAGAAACATCAGCACTCATAATGCCATGCAGAAGCCGTAGAGAGACACATCATGTTGCCACAACAAACGAAAGACATCGGAGAGACCTTATCATCTGCACACTCAGAAGAATAGAAGAACAACAGGCAGCAGCTTCTCACAATCCTGAGAAATGTTAGATTTCTTGCGTGCCAAGGACTGGCACTGCAAGGTCATGTGACCAAAGTGACAGTACTTTCATTCAGAAACTGCATGGCAAAACAGATGATTCAATATTGAAGTGGATGGAAAGAAAATTGACAAGTTTACATCAACAGACATACAAAATGAGATGCTACAAGTGATGGCGTTAAGAATTCTCTGTGAAGTTGCCACAAATATAAGAAACAATCGCTTGTTCACCATCATGGTAGATGAAACAACAGACCAGTCTAATCATGAACAGGTCATCATTGTATTTAGACATGTGGACAGTGAACTAAATGTGCATGAAGAATTCATTGGACTGTACATGGTTCCCTCCATCGATGCCAAGACTTTGACCAGTATCATCGAAGACACGCTAGTGAGGATAAACATATCACTGAATAACTGCCGTGGACAGTGCTACAATGGGGCTAGCAACATGTCGTGGTCGAAGAAAGGAGTGGCCATAAATATATCAAGGAAGGAGGAAAGGGCTGTATATACTATACCCACTGTTGCAGCCATGCTCTGAACCTTGCCATTTGTGACACCATGAAGGGTTCGAAAGTAATGAGGGACTTGTTAGACACTGTGTACGAGATATCAAAATTAATTAAGTACTCACCTAGAAGGGATAATGAGTTTGAAGAACTGAAAAATGAAATGAGCCCGGACACACCGGGATTCAGTGTACTATGTCGCACGCGGTGGATGATGAGAGCCACAAGCTTGTGCAGTGTGTTGGCCAACTACAGTGTGCTTCAGTCTCTGTGGGAAACTTGCTATGAAATAGTAAAGGACTCTGAGACATGTGCCCACATACTCGGTGTGCAAACCCAAATGAGCAACTTTGACTTTCTGTTTGGTGTGAGCATTGGTTATGAAATACTTCATCATACAGACAATCTAAGTAAAACAATGCAACACAAAGACATGTCAGCATCTGAAGGTCAGAGACTTGCACAGCTCACCGTTGCGACATTGAACACCATGAGAGACGACGATGCTTAGGACAAGTTCTGGGACACTGTTACTGGTAAACTTGATAACTTGGATGTCAACGAGCATACATTGTCACGCTGCCGAAAGATGCCAAAACGTTTTGAGACTGGAGACACGCATAATGAATACCCCACAATGGAGAAAGATCTGTACTGGCAGAAATACTTTGAGGTGATTGACCTGTTAGTTGTGTGAAAGACAGATTTGACCAACCAGGGTATCAGTCTTACCGACATCTTCAAGACTTGCTTCTGAAATGTGTTACCGACGATGCAACGTTTAGTGATGATATGGACTATTTCGTTGCCTTCTACAAGGACGATGTTGATAAGAACAACCTTGCAACACAGCTACAGTCATTGAAAGTGCTCGTCAAAAGTGAAGTTGAGGATGTGAATAGATTCACTTTGCAGAACATTGTTGAAATGATAAAACCAGCCTCTCACCAACTCTTCTCAGAAGTTGTGACTATGCTGAAGTTGATCTTAGTAATGCCAGCTACAAATGCCACAAGTGAAAGATTGTTTTCCACGTTACGAAGAATAAAAACATATCTACGCACCAGCATGACTCAGGAACGCCTAAACACATTAATGATGATATATGTTCACAGACATACGTGCTATTGCAAATGAATTTGTTAATTCTAAGGAAGCACGCTAGGCAATTTTTGGGAAGTTCTGAATCAGAAGTGAAGTGCTAATGTAAATGTACCGTTTGAAATTAAATTTTTAAAACATTGTTTTTATGGCTTTATGTATTAAATAAAATAAGGAAAAAGAACAAATTAAGTTTTAATTTTAATATGCTCAGAATGCTCTAAAATGCTCCACTTCCTGTGTTCATTTTTGTTAAAAACCTGCACCCCCCCTGTCCATTGCCATCCCAATCTCCAATCTGCTGCGGTGCCCCTGCATTAGACCAACGAGTCAGTCCATATTCTATAATACACCTCATCTAGCTTTAGTTTTTAGATACATGAATCAGTCATTGTTTTGGTCAAAATTTGAGCAGAAGCTTAGGTAGACAGGTAAAAGTTAATATCAAGTAATCTGAATTATTGTGGAAAATACTTTTTTTTAGACATATTTAAGAAGACTTTACAGTTCCTATCAATATCCATAATGAAAACAACTCACACTGCCACAAATTGCCAATTCTGGCATGCCAGTGGATTAATCACATTTAAATGGAATCATTTCATGTTCCAATGGTCCTGGAAACATTTACAATTGTTTTGTATATGGGACAGCCTTACCTCCAACATTAGTTCAACTCTCACTAATGAAACATTAAAAATCCACCAGAACAGATTTTACAATTTCACTGCATGAAAGTTGCATGTATTCATACATGGAATTTAGATCCTCATTCCAGTCATTAAAGTTAAGTTCTAGCTCAATGGAATCTTCCCCATCATCAAAAAGAACACCTACTACATGTTCATTTTCCACTTCATCAATGGCTTTGTTGTTTGTATCAATTGCACAAACACTAACATCCTCTCTCAAGCACCAACTCAGTAGGCAATCCTCAGAGCCATCCAGTGTATGGAGATTCCACACAAAGGCATTCACAATACCGTCCTCTGTCATGTTAGTCCCAAGCTCTGATAATCAAGGTGATGACATCTTGTGGGTGTAATCAAAATGACCCAGGCATTCCAATTAGCCCTCTGATACTACTCCATCCATTTTAACAGTCATAGTCATATCTGCTACTTAAACACCTTGTTGTCATGAGTGCTCATCAGCATAAGATGAATACAACCTGAAGAAAAAAAATCCACCCCAAAAGAACTGAATATTCTAAATCTACAAGTGATGCTGTGTACATGATAGTGCCATCTGATTACAAAATGTGGAGTTGGAACCACTCATATGATGACGGAGCTACAATTTATACTGCGATGGCAGTACAAGGGAGATCATCTGGCTAGATAAAGGGCTAGTGTACTCCACTCTGAAGCTCTTCAATTCAAGTGGAGTATACAAGAGCAAATTTGGCTAGCTAGGGTTATTTTTAAAACACCTAAATTGTCATTCTGTTTTTTTTTTTTTTAAATAAATGCATGCTGTAAAACATAATTTGCAACTTAGAAATGCTGGAAAGAGAAAAGAAGCCAAATAAAATACATTTCAGTTCTAAACTGTATAATTTGAATACTTTAAGTGAATTTCAGTGAAGGAGACAAGTTTATGGATATAATATATTTCACTGAATGGTATCAAATGAACATTGAGACGATGTTAAAAATAATGTTCTGTTCAAAATGAATATACTACAGTAGCATACCTGCTAACTTTCTAGAGTGGTGGGGAGGTTTCTCATACTTGTTTTAGGTGTTTTATGGTTGAAAGGGTGATCATCGCATGTCATAATAAATTAAAAATTCTACTGGATACAATTTGGAATAAAATGTCTTAATGACTTTTTGATACCTTGTTGAAGGTATTAGTAAGCTCCAAACAAATCAGGATAACCTTTTGAACAAGGCTATATTTTAGTAGTGTTTGATAATCCTCCCCACCTCTATTTGACATGGATCCATATTTTGGAATTCATGTTTAGCAAATCATGATTTTGTCCACGTGTTAGATGGTTTAAAATCATGTTTTTTTTGTGACACAGTATAACTTTGCAGGTATGTGGTAGTAGAGACATGTATTAAATCAAATATGTCTGGAAATAGCAACAGATTTGTTTATACCACTTTGTACAACAACTGTGTCAGCCTTAGTGTTTTCAAACAATGCGGATCTTGCCAGAACCATGTGCAGTCTAAAGCAGTCTAAGATCATAAGTCATAGCACATTGTCTCTGTTTGGTCCCTAGACTGTGTGGATTCATTCACGAACGAGTTCAGTTGTCATCAAACCATTTTTTGATGCTGTCATGTGCACAACGGACAACACTTTTCTTATTTCAGCCAGTTGTACTGCTCATCTCATCGCAGAATTATAAAAGCTGGTAGTATATGTCCACTTGTGGTTGCAGTCAGGACTCGGTGCATCATTTATTTCCCTGATATGTGATATATGAACTGCATTTGTGTCTTTTTACTCAATTTGCAGAGTTTGGAATGCTGTCAAAATGAACCATGATAATCTGGTCCATACTGACAATATTCCAATTTGTATAATCCCATTTAGCCTGCAGGCATGGATTCTGTTTTGAAAACCCACTATCTTCTCCTTGTAATTACTGGGCAGTTTCTGGTCATTGTTTATTTCCAGTTAAATCCCAACACTGAATCTGGCTTTCCATCATCTAAGCCATTCGTCTGATGCACAAAAGTTAATTACTCTCAGCTGACTTGCAATTTTCAGACTTTTTGCCTGAAACATGTTGTTTGTTCCTACTGGGCTCTCAAACCATTCCTGTTCAAACCAATCCAAGACACCCTGATCTACTTCACTTGAAGCCTGATTCCCAAGCATTTGCATTCTTTGCTGGCTATACAGGTTAAGTTTACTAATTTCTCAAATTCCTGGCACCATAATCAAACTTGTTTTCTTGAAATGTCAAACTCCCTTTTGGTGGCAGAAAAATTACATTACCGTCTATACTTGTGTATAAGCTAATACCAACTTCAAATTGCATAGACCCAGATCTGCTGCTGCATAATGCGCTGGCAGATCTGGGTCTATGCAGTTTGTAACGACTAATCAGTAGAACAAACAACATAGACCCTGATCTGCTGGCGCATTATGCGATGGCAGATCAGGGTCTATGTTGTTTGCATTTGGACTCGGCTTATACACAAGTATATATGGTAATTACGATGCCCTTTTACAATTTCCACTAATCTGTAAGTGAGTATCTACATCTTATTTACGGCATTGTGAAGAAGTCTATGTTACAAGATCTTATATTCATCTTATTTTATAACAGCAAAGATGCAATATCTTTTGCCGACCAAAACAAGCAAATGCTCAAGAGAAAACTTTCTGGCTCATCTATGCAGAGCCCCTTGTCAGATTCTGTGGCTATGCCTTTGAAGGTTGTTTAATGCTTCAGTGTGACAGAAAGAGAATTCAGTGAAAACAAGACGGGCGGATACAGCCTTTTATTGGGAGGGCAATCTTTTATTTAAAACAACACAGGTTTTAAACTCGGCATCTAACTGCCTAAAAAGAATGTATACATTTAGAAACAACAGTCAAACACATCCTTTGTTTCATGAATAAAAGGTATTTATTACTGAATAGACTTAAAGGGTTTCTTCCTTGGTTTTAAAAAGTTAACTCTTTTGTTGATATCAGCATTAAAAATGTAATCAGATACGTCTCGTATGCTTACAGCTGCCCGTATCTGTGTAGGTGTCAGAAAAATTACTAAAGTATACAAGATCTTTCGACTGTTCCGAACATTAATGAGCTTCCCAGTCATGTGACTCTTTGACATCAGAGCTGGGACACCTGAAGCATTTGGCTAGCTAGTCTATTTGTGAACATTTTATGCCTGAATTTAGTAATTATGGAAATAAACACAGCAGTTTTGAGTATGGACTGACAATTTGATCCCTCAGAAATCCAGCTTGAGCCATTGTCGAACAAACACATTGATTTTGACAGCTCTGAAGCTCGTGGATCACACGAGAACTCTGATGTAAAAGAGGATATCAACATCTACAGACTTGTGAACAGGTACTGGTATGTACTGCTTTCTGTATGTTTTACAATTTATATTTCAAAACTATACATTCAGTTTTATTTTCAGTTCCACTGAATATGAATTTGATTGTTTAAATAGTAAGAGATCCATTTTATCCGTATTAGGGTTAGGCTGGGGGTGATGTACCTAAACACAGTACTAATGGAGATGAAATACAGTAACGTAAAGGATATTAAAGTAACGGAGCAAGAAATTAGGCATTTTGCATATACAGTATTGATTTTGTTGAATAATGTTTTATAAAAAAAATTGTACATTTTTGTTGTTGTTGTTGTTTATCCATTGACAATTAATATGACTCTAGACTTACCTTCTACCAAAAGTGTACTTGTGTCACACCTGTACCATGTTCTGATGTTCAGTACACCAAATTCTGTACTTGTACAATTTCTCTATTAAAAAAAGGTAAGAAAAACAGTATAATAAATTGTTCTAAATCAACCCAGCAGATTAATTTTTGTAGAGTTAACTTATGGATTAAAATACTAGAATACTTGAGGTAATAAATACTCCAAACTCTGACAAAAGTTAGGTCAATCAAGCTCTCAGACAGATATCTTTAGACCACAAAATGGAAGTCAATGAAAAGCTTTCTCTCCAGACAAATATCCTTAATACTCAAAAAGCAATGTTAAAATATCACAAACGATAAAACAAAACAAAATACTTTTTGTTAAAGTTTTATCTAGTCTAAGAATGCATCAAAATGATTACTGGTAAAACATTAAAATGTAACATTTATGGTTGTGTTCATTTCCATGTTTGGTATATTCAAAAATGGCAAGTGCTGTAATACATATTTTGCAAAATTTAAGCTGAGATCCAATGCTTCTGTTGATGTGTTTGATATTCTCATTATATTAAAGTATTTCTTTCAAATATGTTGCTAAGTAATAAGAAGAAATATTTGAAATTCTCATCAATCAGTGGTTTCTTTGTGAGATAACTCTCGAGTAGTTACATGCTATGTACGTTGTATTACCATTTTGTATCTGAGTAATCCCCCCCAAAAAAAAAACAGCCATTGCTCTTTACACCAAGATGTGAATAGCTATCTAAGGTCAGGTTGGGTTAGGATGGTTACTGTCATTACCGTCAATGATCTCAATATCTGGACATTCAAAAATAATTTCCTTTCTCATTGTCCAGATAATTCATGTCCTAATAAAAACTGTCAATTTCTCAGAATATTTTGACCAAAAATTTAATATCTTTATTGTCAGGATTGTGTATCGATGACTAATCAAGTTTAATGCTGGGCAGAAGTGGTCTAGGTAGGTAAACTAGGTTGCATTATATCTTTGCTTGCAAATAAAGAACACTTTCATTACAATGTTTTAGTGTTTTCTTTGGAAATAAAGAAATCTGGTTGCATTTCTGGTGTCTGTCTTTTTTGTTTAAAAAATTATGTTCACCGTCTAGATGCCATGCTGTTAGTGGAAAGTAACAATCCTCATCAGAACCTTACCTATGAACATGACCCAGTTTATATTGTTATTGTTTCATACCGTAAAGATCGTCTTTGACAAAAGAATGTATCACTAAAATAATATACATCTATTCATATTTTATCTTACCTCGGAAAATCTAAAAGATAATCCATATTGCATAATACCATTATCTATAATGCTATTATAGGTGTAAATACTGAAGTGACTATATCCAAACTGAGGTTAACAATGGCGAAATCTGTCATTGAATAAAACCGAGACAAACAAGAACTTGCAAAATTTGCATGTCAGACATGGTGACCATTTTATCATAAATAAATGTAAACCCAATTTAGTTTACTGGAAAAGGGAATAATCTGTTCATGGTTTTGATTCAAAGTAGTCAAAATGTTTTTTTCCGATTTGATGTTCATAATGGCTTTGTCTCCCTTTGTACACTCTCCAGTGGTAAAAATAAAAGCCTGCAGTCACATCTCAGCTTGATGTAACACTGATTAACATTGATTTTACAGTTATTGAAGTGATTAATTAAATCCACACATGGTCTTGAGATGGAAGGAATTTTCTTTATTCTTCCCTTAACAAGCTCACGACTTGCTTTTTTTAGGGAACTGCTTGACCCCTAGATGTAGAACATGTCAGCTGTTTTTAGTGCTGCATATTGACAACACCTTCAATTAATACTTGTGATAATTAGGGTAGTCAAAGCTGTTTCATAGCCTGAAGGTTGACTATTCAATCACCATTTTTTCAGTGCAGGTAAAACATTCCTTAGTTTATGTTCCAACCTTCAGTTTTAATTTTTTGCTAATTTTAAAACTATGGTGTCCGGAAAATTAGAGAGTCTGACAATTTGTGGTAATTACAATACATAATGTTATTCAACCCTTGTAATTACACATTCCAGGTAATAATAATAATAATAATAATAATAATAATAATACATTAAAACCTGTCTTGAAAGACCACTGCTATGAGACCACCTGTCTTGAGAGACTAGATTCTCAATGCAGTAATTTATTGATTATATAGTGTTATGACCTGTCATAAGAGATCACCTGTCTTGAGAGACCATATTTTTGGTCAGAAGGGGTGGTCTTTCAAGACAGGTTATGCAGTACTATTTTTTTTTTAGAGGGTGACTTGTTTAGTCAAGGATTATTCTCCCTTGAGGCCCTCTTAAGAAGAAAGTAAAACTGTATATCATACAAAAAATAATAGTAATTACTGTTTATTTTAACATGTCTTTAGTATTATAAATACTAAATTCTATTATAATCCATTAGTAACACATACATACTCATGATATCTCTTCTTAAATACTGTAATATTTTCTGCAGATATTACATGCAGTGGAAGCTTGATCCACATAACTGTAGAGTATTGGAAGCTTTTTTAAATTGCTCTACACCAGATCCTGACCGAGATATATTAAACAACAAAAATTGACAGTTAACATACTTTTATTATTAAAATAAAAAACTACACTAACAGGTCTTCAACAAATCTATAAATTAGTAAAAACTATTGAGGTAGGTCTACTATGAAGTTTTGCTTCAATAATAAACCTCAGGGTCAACATTAGGAACAGGGCTGATCAGTTGAATTGTCATTTTGCTTCAAAATTCAGAGAAAGATAACCGTCTTGTCTTGTCCTAACTTTATGCTGACCCCCCCCCCCCTACTGCATGTTATGAGGTCACTGCCCTATTCCTTACAAGAATTAAAGGAGTAATATACAGGGTTATTATGTTGTATATGCATCATTGGTAATAAATTTGTTGCTAATTAAATTGCCATATATGTCTGCAATTATGATCTGATCTACAAAATTTGCAGAGAATTCACACATCAACTTCTGTTGACTGAATAATAAACCCCAGGATGCTATACAATGCTTCTGTGGCCCTAAAATGTGCATATATCTCAATAAACGTTTTTTTATACTGAATATTAGTAAAGGTAAATAAATATATTCATTGACTCATATTTTACAAGATGCAGGAGACTTCTTGAAAGACAACTATCAGCTGACAATTTTTGGTCAATATTCATTTTTCAGGCTGGCATCTCATATTATTAAAGAAAACTTTACAATAACTCTGTTGATTCTGAATTTTAAAAAATACTATTTTCTTACGGCAGTTTAAAGATTATTTCTTGCAACTAAACTACTGGTATTTTAAATTCTCATTTTTGTTTATTAACGAGTACCCAATAAAGTTTTTAAAGGATTTAAGAGATTACAGAACTGGCACAATAACAACAATACATGTACACATAAGAATGCACTGCAAAGTTATTTCAAGGCACTTATTTGTGACTTTATTGAAAACATTCAATTAGCTTGTTGTCTATTATTATTATAATCTTTAAGTTTTGTGATCATTTCCATTGAAATTAACAAATAGCATTTAAAAAAAAAAAAAAAAAAAAAAAAAAAAAAAAAAAAAAAAAAAAAAAAAAAAAAATTTTGTGACAAGGTTTCTCAAGGACACACTATTAGTAATAGTATGTTCCATGGCTTCCTAAATTGTTCTTTAGTGAAATTAGTTTCATACATTTCACCTGAAATGTGGCAACCCTTGTGAAATAATAATAATAATAATAATAATAATAATAATAATAATAATAATAATAATAATAATAATAATAATAATAAGTAATAGTAGTAGTAGCAGTAGAAAGCTACATTATACTTTTCACCACTGCAAAACAATAGTCTCTGTCTGTAACCTCATACAGTATAAGTTGATCATTCAAGGGAGTTAACCAGGAAGAATTGCATAATGTTACTTAACCAAACAAGTACGATACCCGACTAACCCAGGGATGGCGATGATTTACATAAAATAACCCTTGTACATATCATGTCTCTCTGAAGAAAGGCCCAGAAGAAACTGTTTCTCTCATGTAAATTTGTGGCTTACAAAACAAAATTGCAAAATAGATTAAATACCTGTTCGTCCAGTTTCTCCTCAAAAAATTTCTCGATCAGGGATTTGGTGTCCAATTTGTGAAGACCAAGCCTGGCTTTCAGTTCCTATATAACATATAATCAAAGAATACCAGAATGTAATCACTGATTAAATAGCTAACCTCAATGAAACTGCTACTGTACACATTACCTATCGTGGTCATACTACAGTGACTTGACTTCTAACATGTTGGCCTATGTGACAGAGCATAAAATTCATAAAACAATGGTATAGAAAATATTTTGTCTATAATATCAAAGCAGAGGTACTATATTAAGTTGGCTCAAACTAGTTTAATTTTATTTTAAAAATCAGTTTTCATAAAATCTGCTTAAGAGTTAGAAGCCATTATTATTGTCCACCTACAGAAGCCAGATTTTACCTATTGGAAGCAATATGCCTTGAGGAACCTTAGAGTGACAGCCAGTATAAACAACATTAAAAGCATGGTTCATGCATTGGTAAGTACCTTGACTAACCACTGTAGCTGGGGCCTCTTATAAAGCATGCACACCATTATTATTCAACTGCCTGCTCATCCATTTGTAATAAAATGTAAACCTGTTGAGAGGAACCCATAATTTGCAGCATATATGGCCAGTGTACAACTGAATAAAGCTATTTATTCCTACTTTCAATGGTCACAAAGGGCCTTTTGTGTAACCCAGTATGTAGACAGAATGCAAAATTCTGTGGTCATGAGCTATACACAAATGCTTAATCAAGTCAGTAAAGCATATAATGTATATCACAGTGATATTCTTTGGTTTTAAGAGTGTAGTACATGAATTTTCACATAAGAGCAGTACATAAGTAAGGAACTCGATATATCTAACGATATAACTCAACTCTTCTACTTATATAAGGAAAACTTTTCTTGCTGATGAACTCTACCCATGGCTTCTTTTAAATGTACTGTACGACAAGAAGTCAAAGTGGGTCTGATATTGCTTACCTGGCTTATATAACTTAACAGTTGACCATTTCACTAAGCAGGCTTATGTAGTATTGTAAGAACACAACCTATGCAAACGATCTCCCAAAAACTTTATATCATATCAATTGTACCTATTTTCAAGGTTCATACAGCTGTTGGTAAAACAAATTCCAGACCTTTTCCAGACTTTTTTCAAACTGGATTGTAATATTTTCATGACCCGTCTGGCACATGTATTTGAAGTCTGTATCAGTATAAATGAGCATGTGGTATCTGCATAATATAAAACAGTATCCACCAATCACAAGTGGGTGATGGGTCACATGTCTCGCCAACCACACTGAACCAACATAGCCATCACTAGACCAAATGGTGCCCCAGGTGATGAGTGTCTTTAGCATAATAAAACACAGCAACCCAAAATTCCATATTTTTTCCAGATCTTTAGGGCAAAATCTTTATTTTCCATACTTTTCCAGGTCTGGAAAAAGCACTCTTTTTTTCCCATACTATTTCCAGACTTTCCAGACTTTGTACAAACCCTGTATTTTACTCAAGTCTGATAAAAATTCTTTTGAAAGATAAACACACAATTAATATACATAGTCTCTTGCCCATAATCATAGTGATCCAAGATCTTTAAGAGTTAAGTTTGTTACGGAATCATACCTTTTTACCCTTTTATAATGATTTAATTTATTAATTTATGATCTCTGTTTTTAGTCTGAATAGCGGTTAGCATATCAGTATAGATACGACTACTGCTCGATCAATAAGTGATCACATGATCAATTGCGCGGGAAAATGAAGTCGACCTAGCTTTGTACTTTTGAAATTAACATTGAAAGGTCACATTCCATACTACAATAACATTATGTTTACTCTTTAAGATTTTTAGTATGTTAGACCTTTGGGTAAATGACGCGTAACCTAGTTCCTGATTGGTTCTTAGAGGGTTGTGTTATTTTGAAATACCATATTATTAAAGACGGAGAAGGATATTCCCTTTTAAAATCTGCGTATATATAGCAACTCATCCAGTGATAAAGGATTCTTTACAATTGCTTGAATGAAGAGAGGTTATTGAAATTATTCAGTTCAATGTGGAATTTATTTAATTAGTAATTCATCTGAATTACTATACAGCTCCATGGAATTATCGGACATTATTCTAAAACTTGTGAGATTCCAAACTTACAAGGATTATTTGGATTTACTTGAAATTTATCAACACAGTAGCACATCAAAGGCTTTTTCATTCGGAATACCACATCCGGATTATTTGGATTAACATCAGGAAGTGAACTTTAAAACAATTTAGGACTTTTTAGGATATTCTATACTGTAAGTTATTTTAATTCTTTCACTTTGATTGTTTGTTGAACTATTTTAATTCTTTTAATATTTTAGGAAATTAAAGATTTGCATTTTAATCTTGAAAGCTTGTTTGTGTCTTTTATTCTGTTACATTACCCCTAGAGTCGTAACAGGATAATTGGGGAGCTAGTCTCGGGATTAGAAATTAGAATAATTTCGGGATCCGAATTTAAATATTTTGAAATTTAGATTTAATTAAATATTTTCGAAGTTTTAATATTTCAGAGATTTTGATACTTCGGAAAGTTTTCTTTTTGGGATTTGAATTTCATTGTTTGAAATTTTAGTGGTTTTTTGATTTCCAGATTAAGAAATAAAGAGAAACTAACAGGCTTTCATAATGACATCCAGAGTAGAGAGTTTCTTAGCTGATCCTACCCAGGAGAAATTTGAGTCCTTAAAGAAGGACGAATTACTTGAAATTGCTCAACATTATAGTCTTACTGAAGTGAAGGCTTCCATGTTGAAGCAGGATATTAGAAGTATCTTGATTCAATATTTGGTACAATCAGGTATTTTTGAAGAGGGGGTTTCAAGTGTTAAGAAAAAATCTCCGTCTGGTTTGGGAAAGAAATTACAGATAGCTAAGGACATAGAGATTGAAAAGATCAAACTTCAATGGGAACAGATGCAGATGCAGGAAAGAAGGGAAGATAAGGAAAGGGAAATACAAAGGGAGGAAAAGGAAAAGATTAGGGAAAGGGAGGAAAAGGAAAAGATTAGGGAAAGGGAAGAAAGAAGGGAAGATAAATTAAGAGATAGGGAGGATAAATTAAGAGAGGGAGAAATACAGAAGGAATTAAGAGATAGGGAGGATAAAGTAAGGGATAATGAGATACAACGGGGAATAGAGAAGGAATTAAGAGATAGGGAGAATAAATTAAGAGAAAATGAGGAAAGAGAGAGAGACAAAGTTAGAGAATTTAGACTAAGGGAATTAGAATTGACCAGCAAAGGGCACTCTCATGACAATCAGGGTTCATACTTTGATTTGGCCAAACATTTGAGACAGGTTCCCCCTTTTAGAGAAAAGGAGATAGACAAATATTTTCTCAGTTTTGAGAAAATTGCCGAGAATCTGGAATGGCCAAAAGAGAAGTGGACCTCATTATTGCAGAGTGTGTTAACTGGCAAAGCTAGTGATGTTTATACTGCACTCTCATCTGAACAATCTGCTGATTATGAAGTGGTCAAAGAATACATTTTAAGAGCTTACGAGTTGGTACCTGAAACTCATCGTCAAAACTTTAGAGAATGTAAAAAGGAAACAAATCAAACTCATGTAGAATTTGCTTGGGAAAAGAAACGTTTGTTTACAAGATGGTGTACATCTAAGAAGGTTGAAGGCAATTACGATAATCTTGAACAACTGGTATTGATTGAAGATTTCAAGAATTGTGTCAGTGATAATATTAAGATGTATCTTAATGAGAAAGGAGTTGAGACTTTAGAAAAGGCAGCCATCACAGCTGATGAATATTCTTCAATACACAAGGTTCCATTGATAACTAAAACTTTTCCTCAACAATCTTATGTTAAGAAATTATTTCAAACTCGTTCAGGTAATTTCAGACCTCAGGGTGATGTGATTGTAAAGAATCAAAATTCTGATAGGGAATATCAGAAAACCTTATCTCTGCCCACGTGTTCATATTGTAAGATGAAGGGACACGTTATTTCTGATTGCTTAAAGTTGCAATTTAAGCCTCAGAATTATAATAGAGCAATTCCAAATGCTCTAGTTATCAAGAAGTCAAGGTCAGGGTCATTTATCAATGATGATATTTGTTTGGAGGCTAGCTTACCTCAGTCTGATTTTATAATGAAGAATTACGAACCATTCATGTCGAAGGGTTCTGTGTCACTTGTTGGTGACTTGGATAAGGCTACTCCTATTAAAATATTAAGAGATACAGGAGCTTCTCAGAGTCTATTGTTAGATAGTACTTTGCCGTTTTCTGAGAAGTCTTCTACTAGTGAAAGTGTATTAATACAGGGGGTAGAATGTGGATATGTTAATGTCCCTCTTCATTGTGTTAATTTGTCATCAGACTTAGTTTCGGGACCTGTGACCATAGGAGCAGTGGCTTCTTTGCCTATTAAGGGCATTCATTTATTACTAGGTAATGACCTAGCTAAAGATAAGGTCGTGGTTAATCCACTTGTAACTAACAAGCTTAGTATGGATCAAAGAGTTGATCATACTGAAGTAGAAATCCCTGGTTTAAATCCAGCTTGTGAAGTTACTAGAGCTATGGCAAAGTATGCTCTTGAGAATATTGTTGTTGAACAGGATGTATTTCCTTTAGCGGACACCTTTTTGGGTCAGGCTTTTCATGAGGTCACTTCTGCTCCTCAATCTAGTATTGATAGTGATACTCGTTCAACTACTATGTCTCATAAAAATAGTCAGGGTGTAATAAGACAAACACTAGATGTCTTACAACAGGGAGGTTCGGATATCTCCTGTTTGTTTCAGGGGGCTATGACTGAAACTGAAGCCACGCAAGAAGGTACTTGTTACTTCTTGACGAGTGAAGTCCTGGAACGGAAACAGAGATTGCTTAGGGTAATTGCTGGTGATGAGTGGTCAGTTAGTAAAATAGTAGTTCCTAGATACAATCGTCAGGAATTACTTAGTGTAGTCCATGAAACGTCGTTGTCTGGTGGTTTAGGAATAAATGAGACGCTGTTAGGCAACCAATACTTGTCGGCGAAGTGTGCGTCTACAAGTTTTATAAAAGCTATTCCTTTGTGGAATATTAAAACTGAGACCATAGTGAGAGTTTTGGTCGGGTTCTTCACACTGTTTGGTCTTCTGAAGCTGATACTATATCGGACTTTAGAATGAATTATTGTAACATATTGTTATGAGATGGTATATAATTGGGAATTGTTGTGGAACAAGAAGGGAGTAGGTTGAAGGTTTCCAATTATTGTTGTTTGTTGTGAGGGGTCAGTGTATGAGTTTTTTTGTGTCAAATAATAGAGTATTATTTTTGCTACCTATACCCCAAAAATCCTCTTTAGGTTAAGTATTTTGGTCCTTATACTACTGACAAAAGGTTAGGGAATTTAAATTATTATTAATACTTCTGGGAGGAGAAAGCAGAAACAACGTTGTCATGTCAAAGTGTTAGAACAATATGTAGATAGAAATAGCCATATAAATTATTGATTACTTTAGTAGTACTTGTCTCACACATTGAAGATTTGAATGAAGATGAGAAATCCGATAGGATGATTTGAAGTCACTACTCTTCGCACATACTGCCGCCTGAGATTTACGAACTGAAATAGTTGATAGAAGAAAATGGATATTTATTTACAGACATTCTACACGAACCAAATAAAAGTGACTGGAGTTTACCATGTTTCAGTGCAGAAACAAAATAACACTTTCCGTACATGTATAGAGTATAGAAAGTAAATAGAGTCACCGGGACATATTCATTTCCAGTTTCTAGACAGGATTGGAAATGACTAATAGGTCACAAGATATTGACCTATTGAAGGGATTCTACCAAATTTCACTTACGGAGAAAAAGAAAAATTTGCATTCACGACTCCAGAACTTTACCAATATAAAGTCGTACCATTTGGGATGAAGGTTCCCCAAGTTTCCAACGTCTGATGAATATAATAACATCCAAATAGAAATTGCGATGCATACATCGATGATGTCATCATCTGCAACGACATGTGGCAAGATCTAATAGAACCATTCTTCAAGAGATTCAGCGAAGCGAACCTGATCATCAATATTAAAGTGACTTTTATCGTGCCTATGTTACCTTTTCAGGGTATGATTGTGAGACATGGACAAATAAAATCAATAGAAGCTAAGGTTACGGCTATTTCTTAGTAAAATTTAATCGATGATGTATTTTCATGTGTATAATACCACCGTTACACTGTTTTGTATACATGACTGTATCATGTATTAATTTTCCTTTTGATTTAATTACTTATATGTTGGAAGTACATATTAAAAAATAAGCTTTTATTGCATAAATCCTTATTTTTTTTGTTGATGGGGAAGGGTGTTACGGAATCATACCTTTTTACCTTTTTATAATGATTTAATTTACTCATTTATGATCTCTGTTTTTAGTCTGAATAGCGGTTAGCATATCAGTATAGATACGACTACTGCTCGATCAATAAGTGATCACATGATCAATTGCGCGGGAAAATGAAGTCGACCTAGCTTTGTACTTTTGAAATCAACATTGAAAGGTCACATTCCATAGTACAATAACATTATGTTTACTCTTTAAAATTTTTAGTATGCTAGACCTTTGGGTAAATGACGCGTAACCTAGTTCCTGATTGGTTCTTAGAGGGTTGTGTTATTTTGAAATACCATATTATTAAAGGCGGAGAAAGGATATTCCCTTTTAAAATCTGCGTATATATAGCAACTCATCCAGTGATAAAGGATTCTTTACAATTGCTTGAATGAAGAGAGGTTATTGAAATTATTCAGTTCAATGTGGAATTTATTTAATTAGTAATTCATCTGAATTACTATACAGCTCCATGGAATTATCGGACATTATTCTAAAACTTGTGAGATTCCAAACTTACAAGGACTATTTGGATTTACTTGAAATTTATCAACACAGTAGCACATCAAAGGCTTTTTCATTCGGAATACCACATCCGGATTATTTGGATTAACATCAGGAAGTGAACTTTAAAACAATTTAGGACTTTTTAGGATATTCTATACTGTAAGTTATTTTAATTCTTTCACTTTGATTGTTTGTTGAACTATTTTAATTCTTTTAATATTTTAGGAAATTAAAGATTTGCATTTTAATCTTGAAAGCTTGTTTGTGTCTTTTATTCTGTTACATTACCCCTAGAGTCGTAAGAAGTTCAATGATGAAGCTTTAATCCGTGATCTACAGAGTCACAGTCTTTCACACAAATTGATATTATAATTCACAGGTTACTTTGTTTTTAGGCCATGGGTTTCTTTATTCTTGGTAAATAAATTAGGAAGCATTTCAGAAGAAAGCATCTTGTAGTATTATTTTTTTCTTCAAATTAAAAGCTAGAAATAAAAAAACATAAATTACAAATTGCAACTGTACATTTTCCTATAACAATTATTTTATTTTATATTTTTTCTTCAGTTACAAACTATATATTTTTTGGTACTGGTTTTCATACTTTTTGCAAGGAGAAGAACTTGTTAATTCCAAACCTGTGAATTCCAGTAGTCAATATCAAGTGTTACTTCCCTTTCTTTGCTTTAATTAGAAGCGAGAGAGAGAAAGAGAGACTAGATATTTTAAAGACAAGCAAAATTGTTTTAAATTGCAATTGATTTGAGAACTATTTCTAACTGTGCTGAATTTCATTAATATGTGCAGATCTTGCTCATAATACAATTTATTGGACATCTTAATGATTTAAGTCTATTTACCAACTTTACTCAAAATCCGATAAAAAAAAGTCTCCAGAATGTTAACAAACTCAGCTAATCAAATGCAAGATCACCTCATTAATACACCTAGATCTTGCTCATATATGAACTCATCCAAAATACTGATGATAGAAACCTATATTCCAAGTTTGATCAAAATCAGATCAAAAACATGACCTCCAAAGTGGTAAAAAGCAACTGTTAATGGATGTGGATGGACGATATATGGCCATACCATAAGCTCACTAGGCCTTATGACTAGGCAAGTTGAAAATTATACTGCTTGCAAAATGTAATGGAAAAGAGCATGAAAGAATGAACTTTCTTAGCACAAAAAAAGACTCTTTTGTTGAGCCTGCCTTTTATTTAGGAAGAAAGTAAACACTTGAACATTGAGCTTAATTTAAACAATAGGCCCAAGTGGGCCTGTTATCACTCACCTGGCATACACTGGTCAAAAAGGCATGTGCCTTGGGTTGAAAGACACCCATCTTTGGATAATTTCCAGTTATGTGGTAAAAATGGGTGGTATTTGATTTGTTGAACTGTGTTTTTACTTTGAGTAACTTCGGCTGAACTAGATAGAGCACTGGCATCTATTATATGATTGTGAAAGGTGTTCATGCTAGGACTCTACCTATCACATCTGGATCTGGTCTGATATGGTATGGTAGTTTTGGAGAGGAAGTCATTAGATGATGTTTTTTTTATATATCAGTAACAGCTAGCCATACTTGATGGGAGATAAGTATCATTTTGTAGGTTTTCCACCCAGATGCTATGGAAGCCTCACCACTGCTAGGGGAGTCGCTCCCAACACAACTTTGACAGAGCATGTCCTAAAAAATATTCATATAAAGTTTGATCAAAAAATGGCTCGGCCATTGAGGTATAAGTTGAAAATAGGTTTTTCACATGTTTGATATGGAAGCCACACCACTGTTAAGGGAGCAAACTCTGACACATGATAGAGTATGTCCTAAAAACAGTCCAAGTTTGATGGAAATTGGCTCAGTCATTCTAGAAAATCAGTTGAAAATTGGTTTTCCATCATGTTGCTATGGAAGCAACACTGTTGTTAGGGGAGACAACATGAACAAAAGTTTGATAAAGAATGTCTTCACAAACATTCCTACCAAGATTCATCAAAAATGGCTCAGCTGTTCTGGAGAAGTAGTTGACAATAGGTTTTCCATTTGGTTGCTATGCAAACCACACTGCAACTAGAGGTGCCACTCCAGACAATACTTTGACAAAGCATGTCCTAAAAAAACATTCCTACAATGTTTGATCAAAAATGGCCCACCCATTCAAGAAAAGAAAATGAAAATAGGTTTTCCTCCCAGTTGCTAAGCCACACCATTGCTAAAGGAGCCAATCCAAACATAACTTTGATACAGCATGCTCTAAAAAAAAATTCCTACAAAGTCTAATTTGAAATTGGCTCAGCTTTTCTGGAGAAGTTGAAAATAGGTTTTCAATATGGTTGCTATGGAAGCTACACCATGACTAGGGGAGCCACAACAGACACAAATCTGTTAGAGCATGTCCTAACAAACATTCCTACCAAGTTTGATTGAAATTGCCCCAGCTGTTCTGTATATTTTGAAAAAAGGTTTCCATATAGTTGCTACAGAGTCACACTATTGCTAGTGGAGCAACTCTGCCCTAAAAATATCCCTACCAGGTTTGATTAAAATTGGCACAGCCATTCTAGAGAAAAAAGTTAAAAATAGGTTTTCCATCTGGTTGCTAAGGAAGCCACACCATTGATAGAGGAGTCAACCCTGTCAACATTTTGATAGAGCATATTCTAATAAAACATTCCTACCAAGTATGATTGAAACTGGTTCATCCATTCTGGAGAAAAGTCAAAAATAGGTGTTTCATATGGTTGCTATGGAAATCACACTGTTGCTAGCTGAGCACCCAGAAAAATATTTTCATAAAGTATGTCCTAAGAAGCATTATAATCAAGTTTGATTGAAATTGGCTCAGTTATTCTAGAGAAGAAGTTGAAAATTGGTTTTCAACCTGGTTGCTAAGGAAATCACACCATTGGTAGAGAGCCAGCAAGAACACAATTTGCAAAGAAAATGACTTAACAAACAATCTTACAAAGTTTGATATTTGCTCAATCATTCTTGAGAGAAAGTTGAAAATAGATTTTCCTCCTGGTTGCTAATGAAATAACACAATTGCTAGGGGAGTCACCTTATGAAAATTTCAGGTTTTAAGTTGATACTTACAATGGTTATGTGGAACACTATATAAGTATAGGCCTTTGATGAGATGAATATGAAGTTTTATTAATCGGTAAATGTCATACATATATTGACCAATGTGAAGCAGAGATTAATATGATAGATTAATTGGTTCATAAAACTTCAAATTGCTTTTTTATCTTGTTTCTCAAAAAACTGCAATTTAGAATCTAGAATTGTACAAATGCAACTTCAGTTACGTGATACAATAAAATTAACATTATGATGTCACTGACAAATATTGCATATCATGTGACACTGTACCATCCAATGAAAAAGCATCTCTCTTGGGAACCATGTAATGATATGTCTTGCCTGTAAAAAGTATTGTGATGTACACTCCTTTTTATAGCACAATAATTTGAATGAAATCTTAAAAGTGCTGCCATCACTGGTAAAATGTGACACCTATGTTTTGCCATCTGCTGCAGCAGCAGGACAAAAATGCTGAAGGTTTTTGTAACATTTCATATCATCTAGAAGAATCTCACCTTGAACTGTGGTGACAATATTGCTTGCATGGTCAAGCCTTTATCGTTGGCATTAAAAAACTCCACTAATAATCCTAAGGCATCATACATTCTCTGGTAGAATATAGGCTGCTTCTATAACAGAAAATTGAAACTCCAATAATATTCTGCCAAGTGAATTACTGTGAAATCTGGATAATAAGCATATACCGTATTCAACGTAATATTGACATATGCCTTAAAAAACACATATCCCAGCTTTTTTGTCTAACTCACATAAATATTCTGTGTTTAATGCACATTTCTTGATAACACCTCATGGGAGGGAAGCAGCTGCTAAAACCTGCTTATAATATCATTACCATATATACCCGCTTATAAGTTGGATCCAGCTGCAAACTGCATAGACCCAGATCTGCCATCGATAATGCACCGGCAGATCTGGGTCTATGCAGTTTGCTATGACTAATTAGTAGAACAAACAAGATAGACCCTGATTTGCTAGTGCATTATGCGACAGTTGATCATGGTCTATGTTGTTTGCAGTTGGAGCCAACTTATAAGCAATTATATACAGTATTTTCTTGGAACTTAACACCATGCATACCTTTGTTGGTTAAATCAGTCTCAAAAAAGGAGTGTACTCAGCTTTACTCAGCTTCCACTCCACAGTTTTGTATTTTGCTCAAAGTTACATTTCCCAAGAGTCTCCACATTTGACCTATGGAACCATAAGTTATTTAAAGAAAAATCTGGGAATGCTTATGTTGGCTGGCGTCAGTTTTAATGAAGCATTAGTGGTCTCCCATCTACAGTTAATTAGAATCTCGGTGTTACACTATCTGTTCCATAATTTAATTTCTATGCGTTAACCTTTTTCCCCCATTTAGAATTCAGTTCTTTAAGGGACATACTAAGTCACCTTGTGAATCCCACCCTTAGGGGCTTGGGTACACTCTCCTACTTTTCAATATACAACTAAGGTATCGGTAAGTCCTTGTGTTAAAGGAATAACAACAGAACCTGCCTAACATAGAGGCCAGTGTATTCCTCTATCTAAAAAATAGATTGACATAAAAGATCGGTAACTATATTTTTTTTTGTTTCCTTCAACGCATTGTATATTAATAATGTCCGCACTCTCACTTCGCATTGTTATTGCATGTGTGTCTGCATTGTTTCCTCAATAAAAGTTTCAACAGTGAAAAACATCTTATTTTACTAAAGGAAAAAGACAGGTAAATTTAACAGGTCATTCAATTGTTTACAAGTCCATACACAGGGATGTACTTAGTACACACTGCATACAACCAGGTGAGTTTACATGGGACATTAAATATATTGTCATTATTTCATTTTTCAGAATAATGTCAGCAGTATGTGAGGTAGTGTGGCCACAAGAAGGGCCCTTGGGACACTCACCCAGACTGCATCATATGCTCCAAGTGCACACGAAAAAATTGTGCACTTTGCAAATTATGGCTTTCTGAAACTTGGAATCTAACTGATTCCAGTCACACCTATTGAGATTCCGGTTCAGCCAAGGTGGGTATCTCAACTGGAGCCTGGGCTTGCCTTCAATCAAAACAACTGAAGCCATGGAACAGAAAGCTCGGTTACTCGTAACCATAGCTCTTCTCAGATACTTTGTTTAGTATACTGATAGGGGCCTCAATGAATCCAGCTGCCTTACAACACATGCTGGAAGCTGTGACCAGGATGTCCCGACATGCACTTTCTGTTGCAATGGCATTATCAATGGAATTTCTGCACATCTGCCATGATGCTGCATTGGACTCCTGAAGGTCAATGGAGACCGCCCAATTCAGGAAAGTCTTACTTAACCACAGTAAAGACCTTCTAAGGGCTGCTCCACTAGAAGCCAAGACCCTCTTTGGGGCCTCATCCCTCCTGTGGCTTCTAAAGACTTGCTGGATCATCAACATCGATCCTTCACATCCACTCCTGGCCCATCACAATCAGTCAGGAAATGTGTTAATGTGACTTGACCTCAGGGGCTATCCTCCAAGTTCTTCAAGCAGACACAGCCCCAGTCCAATCCACAAACAAGACCTCCTTCTCATCAGTTGGGTTCTCAGCGTACAAGTCACTGCAGAGCCCCATGGAGGAAGTTCTCTAACCCTCCTTCCTTTCCTACCAAAGGAGGGGGGGTTTAGCCCTAGGGACTCAAGCCCTCCCATGCCGTTCATTCCTCTCCCAAACATCCCCATATGTGCTCACCTATGCCTCTTTTCAGAGGCTTGGTCAAGCATCATGGACGATGGTTGGGTCCTTTCCATCATGAGCAAGGGTTATGGACTCCAGTTTCAGGAACAACCCCCTCTATCAAGGACCCCCATATTCTTTCATCAGTCCAATCTGGTGAAGCTGAGGGAGAAGGTGCATACCCTTTTGCCAAAAGGGGCAGTCGAGAGGGTCCTGAAGAGTCAGTCTCCCACATTCCAATCCAGAATCTTCCATGTTACCAAGAAAGGCGGAAAGTTTTGCATCATAATCGATCTCTCTCCTTTAAACCGCTCTTTTTTGGAAGAACCTTTCAAGATGGAGACAACCTCCTCAGCCTGGAATGCACTGTGTCTGTTGAATTGGGCGGTCTCCATTGACCTTCAGGATGCCTATTTGCACATCCTGATATTTCCTCCACACCACAAATATTTCAGGTTTTGCTTGGACCAGGAAGTTTTTCAATTTCGGATTCTGCCATTTGGAATCTCTTACGCATCCAGAATCTTCACCCGAGTTATGGGAGTAGTAGCAGCATACCTCAGATTACTGGGAACACCAATTCTCCAGTATTTCTATGACTGGCTGATCCACAATGTTCAGATTCAGTCCCTTTATCAGGATCTGTTCTGTAGTTGGTCTGTTGTAACTCAGTTGGGTCTTCCATCCAACCTTGAGAAATTAGAACTTGTTCCATCGCAGGACTTTGTTTACATGGGGATGAACTTCCTCATGAACCAGAACTTAGTCCGAGTTCCACTGGATCGGATACATCAAATTCTGGCACTCTTAGGAGTGCTATAAGGAAAAACATCGTAGTCTGCTCGCCTTTACCTATCCTTATTGGGAACCTTGAATGGCGCTGCAGACTTGGTTCCACTAGGACATCTTCATATGCGACCTCTACAGTTCCTCCTTTGCGCAAGGTGGAAACCACACAGATTCCCTATCAACCCCGATCCCTCTAGGACCAGTATTTTTCATCACCATCTGTGCTGGGATGAATTGGGACAGATTCCTGACTGGGGTCCCCATGTGTGCACCCGACCCCACTCATATCTGTTTGCCAATGTATCAGATCCTGATTGAGGTACTTATCTTGAGCTGGAGGACATAATTCTCCAGGGTCTTTGAACTCTGGCCAAATCATCTCTCCACATCAACAACCTAAAAATGAAAGCAGTATATCTAGCATTGCAAGGGTGCATCAACAGAGCAAGAGGTCGATGTATCATGGTCTCCTCTGAGAACATGTCTGTTGTAGCACATCTCTGATGTCAAGGAGGCACACATGCCCCTTCTCTTTGTGTGGAGGTCTGGAACCTCCTCTGCTGGACCACCTCAGAGAACATCACACTCTGAGTTTGCCACATTCTGGGCAAGCAAAACATATTAGCAGACAGCCTGTCCTGAAATGGTAGAGCCGTCCTCATGGAATGGTCTCTTCACCACTCCATAACAGAGTCTCTTTTCACACTGTGGGGAAGACCCCTGGTGAACCTGTTTGCAACTAGGCTCAACATCAGACTTCCCTTTTATGTTTGTTCTGTCCCAGACCAAGGAGCATGGGCAGTGGACACCTTCAGTCTCCAGTGGGATTGGCTGTTCACATGTGCCTTCCCACTGTTCTAACTGCTACCTCAAGTTCTGCAGAAAGTTTGAACTTCCACAGCTCAGATTATTCTCATCACCCCCTGTGGCCCCAGTGATCATGGTTCAACGATCTTCTAGACCTGTTGATTGATCAACCCAGGTTTCTACCTCATAGTAAAGATGTTCTGTCGCAACACCAGAGATCCCTCCTATCCTACACAACAGTCAACACATTCTCCACCTTCACGCTTGGCTCATCTTGAGCGATCTCTCTGCCACAACAAGTTTTCAGGCCAAGTTGCCAGTTGCATGATTCAGGCCAGGAGAGCTTCTACATCCATGGTCTATGATACCAGGTGGAGAATCTTCTGTGATTGGTGCAGTAGGAAACATGTTGATCCTAGCTGTCCCTCTGTAACTTCTGTTGCTGATTTCCTTTTGTTCATGTTTGAGAATAAAAGATGTTCAGTATCCACTATCAAGGGCTATAGAACTGCCATTTCCAACACATTTAAATTCTCTTAGGGCATGGCAATCAGTTCTGATTCACACCTTGCTTATCTTATTAAGTATTTTGAGCTGCAGAGACCTGTCTCCCGCTATCTCACACCGAGATGGAATCTTTCTTGTCTTTCATGGTATTTAACCAAAAACCCATATAAACCATCAAGTGAGGCCTCCTTTCATGACCTCACACTCAAGACTGCTTTTACTCGCCCCAGCATCTGAAAAGAGATGAAGCAAGATTCATGTCCTGTCTATCGACACTGGCTGTCTCTGGTTTAATGGGAATTATGATTCAGTTTCCCTTCTTTGTCAACCAGGAGTTTTAGCTAAAAATCAATTACCTTCGGTAGCTCCACTACCTATAGAGACCCCAGTCTCAGTCGAATCTGTGCTGCCGATGAGCAAGATAGACTCTTATACCCAGTGAGGGCACTCCATTTCTATCTTAAGGCATCCAAAGGAAAAAGAAAGGGTAGGAAAAGTCTTTTCCTTCCTTTTGAGGGCTCTGTAGACATTTCAGCTGCCACTGTCTCATGGTGGATTGTCACCACAATCAAAAGAGCATATCAGTTCCTTACCAATCAAGACCTTTCCTTTATGAAATTAAAAAGCCCATGAGGTTCGAGCTGTTGCAGCCTCCTAGGCCTACCTTAGTCACTCCTCCTTGGAGGATGTCATGAAGACAGCATTTTGGCATTCTCATACTACCTTCTCCTCCTTTTACCTCTGCTCGTTAGCATAGCAAAGCGCGGGCATTTTTTCTCTGGGACCAATTGTTGTGGCACAACATGTGGCTGAGAGAGACACCAACATTCTATAACATAGACCTCTACATTGATGGTGAGCATATTCCATTTTCTCTGTTTTTGATCAGTTTAACGACATCAACCTACCCACCTAACTGAAAAATTCAGCTGCACAATAGCGACAGGATAAGTAATTGCTGATATTAAAATGTAGTTTTTTTGGAGGGGAAAACTAATTTTAATTATGCAATACTTAACTGTCGCTATTGTTGAATACCCTTCTCCCACCCCGCTTTGATGTTCTGGCATAATCGTTGTCTATAAAAAAGATTACCCTTCTGCGCATTGGTCATGCGCAGACCAATGCAAGGTGCATGAGTGGATTGTGTCATACTGACAATTCTCCACTCAAGGGGAGGATGTATTCACATCAAACATATGGTGGTTTTTCAGCACGAATAAGACAAGCTGCATAATAGTGACAGGTAAATATTGCAGAATTAAAATTGGTTCCCCCCCCCCAAAAAAAATACATATTACTTCCCTTTCTGGCAACCAATCAAAAGACACTCCACAACATTTTTTAAAACTATATATTCTGGAACTTAAGTTAATGTAAAGAAAGCAGTTTTTACTCTTCAAGTCACAGGGACTTGAAACATTTTTTTTTAAGTCAATGGGACCTTGACATATGTGACCTTTTGATACTAAATTTATTTGGTTACTTTTATTGCCTCATTTGCACTTCCCCAATAAAGTTTGCCCAACGTATATAATACAAGACTAAATCTTTTGTGGAAACCATAAATATTTGATATAGGTCATAGTTTCCTTAACCTTTTACCTATTTGCTCCAAAAAGCAATAGTTGTCTTTCTTGATTCCAGTACAAGCCTTCCAGGAAAAATAGGAAGTTTTTACTTGAAATATAGAACAATTATAGGAATTTTTAATAAAAAATATATGGTAATTAATTGATACAAATTGAATATTTTTCCAATGCAAAATAGAAAAACATACACCACAGAACCAACACAAGATGACAGACTCCTCCTCCACTTGCATCCATCCACCATTAAGTAAATAAATTATAATGGACATATATCTAGATATTCAAAATTTGTCAATTTACACTGAACTAAACAGAAAGTTGGCATTGTCATAAGATAAAAAGGTTGAAAATATCTAAAATATAGGAATTACTGGACAATTTTATAAAATATAGGACTTCCATAGGATCCTTATTCTGTATAGGAATTATACGACAAATATAATCCATGTCAATGTAGCTGTTGTAGAACTTAAGTTATTGTGAGGAATCCACTTTTCTTTCTTCAGTCAGATTGACCCTGACCTATTATGTCCAAAATTAATAGATGTCTTCCATGCCTCAAGTGCATGCAATATATGAAGTTTGGATAAAATGTGAAGCTATGAAACTCAAGTTAATTTGCTGAAACAATTATTATTTGTAATCACTGTGACCTTTAGATCTGACATACAGCAGCCAAAATCAATAGACGTCTTTCTTGCCTCAAGTGCAAGCCATCAGCAAGGTTGGTAAAGTTAGATGTTATCAAACTAAAGTTTTTGTGCAGAAATGAAAAAGGTAACAGATGGAAGGATGTGTGGATGTCATAACACTGTACACTTCCCCTTTTGGAAGGCCTATAAAAACTTTACAAACTTGTATCTGCCAGAGATTATGCTAAAGCTTAGAGTGAAGACAACAAAGTTACAGGTCCAGTCATCTATCTATCAAGATTTATCTATCAACAGGTGATACTTTAAATTTAATTATTTTCGTGGGGAGGGAGCTGATGTAGCTCAGCTGGTAGAGGAATGGACTCATAATCAAAGGGTCACAGGTTTGATACCTGCCCAAGCCAGCCTGGTGAGCTGACTCTGTGTCCTTGGGAAAGGCACTTATCTCCCACTTCTTTGGCATGATATAGCCAAATAAAGTGCTGAAAGTACCATTAAAAAGCAATCAAACAACCAATTATTTTCAAGGGGATCAGTTTTTGAGCTTTTGTGAAAAATGCCATTTTCAGCAGTACTCAAGTTTGTGGACTAGGATGGGTCATATTGTTTTCAAAATGAATCATTGTTCATTAGGTCTATAAATCTGTAGTTTGTAGCTGTGAGTATAGTATGAAGGGAGTAGTAACATCACACAGTTGTAAAATAAGCATTGTCTCCCCACTCCCACCATTTGGTTTTTACCAGATGTTTCTTTTACAAGGGTATCAGTTCACCCAAACTATGAAAATTAGCAATGTAGAATAAATATTAACGCAAAGATATCATGTTTTCAAAATTAATGATTTCATACTTATTGCAAAAAGATCCCAATGCAAATAAAATAGGAAAAGATCAAGAAAATCATTAAGAATCTTGCATTCCTGAAAACTGTGTATTTTTACAAAGTCTTAATAATTGACATACTGAAATAAACTCTACATTAATGCCATCTTCATTCTTGTCCAATTCAAAATGATACTAACACTGACCATCTACGACCTGTAGTTTCTGTAAATTCTTGTCAATAAATAAGATCTTTTCACTGTAAAAACTAGGGAGTCATTGTTATTGGGTACACATACATAGCAGAGAATAATCCCTGCATATTGTGTCCCAGTTAATAGCAATTATGAATCTCAGTTTGTAGCAACCATGAATCCATGAAAACTAATCCCAGTTTGTCGCAACCATGGCAACCATGAAAATGCAATCATGAAAACTGCTAACCCCCCATCCCCCCAATGTATAGTACTCAAGGGTCAAGCAAAGGATCAAAACAAGTAACTGACTGGTTCTTCACTGTCCAGAACATCTGTAAACTCCTCAACGACCTCAACCCAGATGGACTCCAGAATACGGTCAAAGTTGGTCTTCAACAGATTACTGTTCAATGTCAGAAAATTACTGTCCAAGTACTCCAGCAAATCCCCAACAGCCTGAAATAGTAACAATTAATGATATAGAGTGGACTGTTTGTTAGAGAAAAATAATGATTTTTCTACAAATGGAAGTACTTCTAGTACTGGAAGATTATTCTAGCACTCCAGTAAATTCCAAACATCCTAAAATAGGTAGCTGCAATGGATGATTGTTTATTTATGTAAAATATGGATTCTTTGGAAGAGGGAAAGAGAGAAAATAATATTGGAAGTCACATTCTCATTTCCTGACCTTTATTTCGCTGGTTCCAAATACTATCCAAAAATACGGGTTTAACTTCAGGAGACATTCACAGTACTAAAATGTCATAATTCTTTTCATGAAAAAAAATGTGTACAAATTATACAATCTGGGAAGATCATAAGCATCAACAGATTCACAATATAAAGACTCTCACAGATTTAAGAGTGTCAATATACGATTAGCGACTTTTAATGAGGTTGATACAAGATTTGTCAACTCTAGAAAAGTGATATTCACAAAGGCAGTAGGCAGAGAAGAATGTCAATTTTTTGAAGTTGATAAATCTTTGTATCAGTGGAAATAAAAAGTCACCACCAATTCTTTTATATATATATATATATATATATATATATATATATATATATATATATATATATATATATATATATATATCAGTAGGCAGAGAAGAAGAATGTCAATTTTTTGAAGTTGATAAATCTTTGTATCAGTGGAAATAAAAAGTCACCAATTCTTTTATATATATATATATATATATATATATATATATATATATATATATATATATATATATATATATATATATAATGTTTTCATTCAGTTTTTTGTTTTAATATTAAGACAACACTCTATGAAGTTTGAAGTTTATATTAAAATTGTGTAGCAACGGTTTCACTGAAGTATGTTTTTAGTTCACTGTATAAGATGCTTGTAGGAACTGAAGGATTGGAATTATAAAAATTAATAAAAAAAAAAAAAAAACAGTAAATGTTCAGAAAGATATTTTGTTCTTTTATAATTTCCTCCAGTCCCTGATAATTTTCAGTACTAAAACTTTCATTTAGAACAATAGTAAAGCAGACAAAATGAGGGGCAGATGGAAAGACAGATGAATCTATGAACAGATCGACACTTGGAAATAAACATTTCATCCGTGTAAATATGCATGATGCATATTCAAGCACAAGAGCATACTCTAAACTCAACACTTGCATACAACCATGAGTAGTGCCAGTCTCTGAAAGTTGCTCCATCTAAGACATAATAGGCAGAGTTACATGAGAGACTTAGACAAAACCATTAGGTGTGCCTGTGGAATCTTATCTCACCCTTGCATACACACAGGAGGGTGATAAAATGTTTTAGCAAAGACAGTTTCTGGTAATTTAACAAATCAAAACACAGAATTATGAATAGTCCTATACAATATGCAACACCGCGTTGCATCATATTCTCTAGTATGAGTAAGATTTCACAATAAAAGTCTCCTTTCTACATTTTAAAAATTTGTATAATATATTTAAATTTTTTAATTTACAGTACATCATCAGCTGGCACAGCCTCTGGAGCCCAGTTCAGGTGAAACACATCCTTCTTAATGTCAGGTCGCATCTGAAATCAGGAATGAAAATAATTATTGCATCTTGTTGTCATCATTGTCTCCTTTATTGAGATCATTGTAACTTATTGCACAACTGCTTTCAGTGTTGCTTCTAGGATTTTCAAAAAGTGGGCCAATTCTAAATTCAATGGGAAAAATTTTCATGGAAAAAAATATACAGGAATGAAATCTCTTGTACATCATTCCAATCATGCCATACACATGACTGCAAGAAAAACATCCTCTTTCGGTACATTTTTCAGCCTACAGGAGTGTATTATGGGCATAAGTTCATTTGGGGAAAGGTTTAAATACCCTAGAAGTAACACCAGCTTTTATTATTGTTGATAATTGGTTACTATATTGTCTGTAATACTTTGTTCATTTTTTTAAATAAATGACAGTAAAATCTGGACAATAGGCATGAAAATACAAGTGTATATGGAATATAAGTACTACCATAACAGAGCTCTCACTGGCAGTTCCATATCAGGAGTCAACTGAACCCTAAGTTGTCAAATCCAGGAGACACATTCAGATTTTTAGGAGTCAATGCTGATGTTCGATACTTATGGTGCCAGAGTAATAAGGAAAACACACATGACTGCTAATGATGTCAGCACATAATGCACAGCAGCGATCTGTATGGTTCACTTTGAATCATCAGAATAAAATTAAAAAAACAGGACAGATTCTAATCTACAAGCACACTTATGCACCTGGCTACAAGCTATTTGTAGCAGCATGAGCTGATTATACCCTGGAAATACAGAATTAAAATGCACTTTTTTCCAACACTAGTTCAGAGGGTTATGGCATTTTACTGACAGTCATACAGTGGAGTAGGGTAACTAAAAATATCGCTATTATGTGGTGTTTGTTCAATACTTGCTCAGAAGGATATCAGCACCTGACTGACAGTCACACAGTGGACTAGGGTATCAAAAAATACTGATAACACGTGGTGTTTTTGTTCAATATTCGCCCAGAAGGATATCGGCAACTGAACACCGAAAGTAAATAGAAATTCATGTGATGATTAGCAAAGCTAGAAAAGACTTGAAACTCTTGCTGCTGACATGAGGATCAAATGTGTTATATTTGTTAAATCTGTGTAATTTATGCAATATTTGGCAAAAGTGGGAGTTCTGCTTAATATAAGTGTGTATGGAATAGAAGTGATACCTTAATATAAGTATATAAGTGCTACTTTAATATACATGTATTTGAAATATAAGTGCTACCTTAATATAAATGAATATAGAATATAAGTGCTATCTCAATATAAGTGTATATGGAATATAAGTGCTACTTTAATATATATGTATAATATAAGTGCTACCTTAATATAAATGTATAATATAAGTGCTACCTTAATATAAATGAATATAGAATATGAGTGCTATCTCAATATAAGTGTATATGGAATATAAGTGATACCTTAATATAAATGTATAATATAAGTGCTACCTCATATTGAATACAGTGCTACCTTCATATATATATATATATATATATATATATGGAAAATAAGTGCTACTTTGATATAAGTGTGTGTGGAAAATAAGTGCTACTTTGATATAAGTGTGTGTGGAAAATAAATGCTACCTTAATATAAGTGTATGCGGCATACAAGTGCTGCCTTAATATAAGTGTATACAATGCACACAGGCCTTCTGGTATACATTTATTTGTAGCAAAAACAAGTGTATACATGAATTCAAGAGAAATAAAGTTTGCTCTTTTGATGATGATTTTATTCTTAATTAGGTAATAATGACATCTATTTATATATTTACAATGTTCCTATCCTGTCTTTTCTCCATCAATCTCTCCTTAAATACGATCTTCTTTCTATTGCTAAAGTAGGTTGATAAACGTAAGTATTGAAACTTTAGAAAAAATGTATGGAACTAAAATTCACTAATGATAAGAGCCTATTGCATATAGAATATTTGCCCAAATTTTAAAAATGAAGTGGGCTTATCATCAAGCATGGGCTTGATCATCCGATAAATGTTAGGTAAAATATGACCTTGAAAATTAACGTCTTGGCATCCGGTCCCATATTCCTGACAATTTTTTAGCAGCAAACTCAGGCTCAATACCCCCAAAAGAGAAATTATACTTTTAATGAATTTATATCATTGAAGCCAAATCCAAGTAAAGATCATATTCTGAAAATTATGTGAAACTAATTTTATTCTGATCTGTTACTGAATGTTAACATTTTCAAATTTAGAGCTAAGTTTGAAGTTCCAACATATGAGGCATGGCCCTAAAATTTTAAAAAAATCCTTATTCTCAAACTCAGACTTGGTTCAAAGTTATAATGTCTAATTGTGATTGGTCAGTGATTTGACCTCAGCTAATCAGACATCTTAAGTTTGAGCTCAGAGTCTGCATTTGAGCATGACAATCTTTTCTAATCTCAATATTGGCTTAGAGTTAATTCTTATAAGGATAATAACTTCAATAACCTTTGCTAGAAAATGATATACATTTTGATCGTGTTTGAGATCGTCTTGTTATCTATCAACCTTATTCTAAATAGGATGAAAATCTGGTTATTTACTGACTAGTCAGATCTTTAATGAAACACAACATTCTAAAGTGTTAAAGCTTGCCTTTCAGGGTGCTTGCATAAATGATAAGGAAGCCAGTTGACTTGAACTGACATAAATGATTTTAATCATTTTTAGTATTGATAAACTGAGCAAGAAGCTTCAGAAACAAATTTACATAAATGTTTTATTGTATATACTCACTTATAAGTTGAGTCCAACTGCAAACTGCACAGATCCAGATCTGCCATAACATAATGCACTGGCAAATCTGGGTCTATGCATTATGAGACAGAAGATTAGGTTCTATGTTGTTTGCAGTTGGACTTCACTTATAAGTGAGTATATACAGTAATATATTTTTGGCCAAACCTTGTAATCACCAATTACCATGAGCATCACAAGTTCATGACCACCATGCTGATAATATCTGAAAGGCAGAATCCTATGTCTCACCTGCTTTGCTAGAGTATGGTGATGGTTTGCTGTTTTAAGGCATAGCAACAGAAGTAGGTTATTTAGTACCAGGCAATTGGAGTAAAGTGCCTTGTCCAAGGACACACTATGGTAGCCCATCCAAGCTGATCTGATGGTAGGATTCAAACATGCACCGTTTTGGTCAAGAGTCTGCCACACTTACAGTGCGGCTCCTAACTTGAGTAAGAACAGTAGGCCATTGTGACCCATCTTCAAAGTTGTAATTATCAGACCTTAAATGCATAAACATATCAAATTTGATGACTGTACAAAAAAGAAAAGTGTCAGAAACATGCAAAAACTGATATAAATCACCGGAGTCTTAAAAGTGGGTAACTGTCACCTACTTTTGTTATTGGCTAATAGTATTTAAATTGATCACCATCATCTTCCTAAATTGTGTCCCAGAGAATTGAGTTAATTGCATCTGGGAGTTCACATTTGTGAGGATAAAATACCACTTCATACTGGTTAGGCAGTAAAAACAGGGTTTCTGACATTAAAGACGGTAGGTGGCCAGAACCAGCTGGAAGGATGTTCCACATGATGACAGCGAGGGATGAAGCTGTTTCTGTAGACAGATGAGGTTTTTTGGAACTGCTGGTATTTCATTCTGTGCCCTCTAGTCCTAGTTGAAATAGGTAATGTATGATTGGTCAGGTCACCTCAACTAGGTGGTCAGCATACCTGCCATAACATGACGTGTCATGCTAAAAACACAATTTTTTCACTCATAAACTACCTGACATGGTTGTATTTAAAAAAACATGATTTTCAGTAATGTTAGGAGAACCCCCCAGAGATTTCTTGACCACCACAATATAGTCCCATAACGTGCAGTATGTATAAACAGTAAACTATCCTGCTTAGAGCTCATGTCAAACTATCCTTGGGGCAGTTTATACAGCTAATTGTCAATAGAAGTAATTAAAAGTTAAGGTGGTCAGAGATAAACAACTTCCACGCATACATGGCCAAATGGCCACACAGGAGTATAATCCAAATTAAGTAAGTAAGATAAACAACTTAGTTGACTGACAATAGCTAGGGTGATGACAGATTCAGTCCTTTCAACACTGCTGTTGGGGAGCTCATTAGGCTAATTTGCATAGGTAAAGTACACTAAGTGGAACATCCCAATTAGTCTGAAGTTAGGTAAACCAAAGAGATGCATGCTGAAGAAAAAAAGTTATTAGACATCACTGCCTTTATTAAAGATTATTGGCAAGTTCATGAACATTGGCAACGTTTCTCTGAAGTCTGATTTTACTCCATATATAAAACCCAAAACATGATTATTTTGGTAGTCCAAATAGTGTACAAGTGTGATTCATTTTTGAAGGCAAAATGCTGAAATGCAGCTGTGATTCAGGGAAAGATAAACCATTTGCAAAGCCCAGCAAAACTAAATTTCAGAACTCTTGGTTGATGGAATTTGGCTCTGTGAAGCACAGCAGCAAAGGGGGACATTTTATTCTTTGCACATACTGCAAACACCACATCGACATTAGTGATCCTGGAATGTATCTGTCAACATATCAACACCACCTGTATGTAACACTGGGACAAGTCAGAACATTCAACATGCTGAATAGTGCATTCAGTTTAGTTCTCTTTATTATTATTCATTACCTTAATCTTGTTAACTACCAACTAATAATGAACCCATGCTTTTAGGATGATTTTTATCCATGAAATATATTGATTAAAAGACACTAATAAGCACACATTCATCTTTACAGTTTTGATTTGTGTTGATAAAAATATTGTGTTAACACCATTACTGGAAAGAGGCATTTATTACTGCTTTATTACCTGCAGGGCCCTCATAAAGCTTGAAAAAAGTTTATGTCCCCCAATTATTCCAATTTGAATTTCCAGTCATTTTCTATAGGCTCATATTAAAAGATAGCTTATTCTCAATTGTACAACATCGCTGTTTTTGGGTCACGTGCTCTGACCCCCTTTGGGACCTCAAAATACACCTTTTGAATTTAAAAAAAAAAAAAACAATCCTGTCTGGGAATATGGCAGGTATGGGTGAGTAATCTAGCATAGCATGGTCACTCTAGACTTCTTCTTCCTTTTTTTCAGTTTCTTCCATCCCTGTTCTTTGAGCATTGATGTTACACTGCTAGTCCACTGGTAGTCATGTTAAACAAATCTGGTTGCTTGTCTATGGACTGCTTCGATGTTGTTGATGTCATGTTCTGTTTGTGGGGCCCAAGTATTTCAGGCATATTTTAGTATGGGTATAATAAGGGTTTTTGTAGGCTTGCTCCTTTGCATGTGGATGGATATTATGTTATGCCTTAAGAAAGCCATGGTTGTGTTGGCCTTTTTGGTGATGTTGTCAACATGCCTACTCCAGGACAGGTCACTTTAGATGGTGACCCCAAAATATTTCATACTACTGGTGGTCTTCAAGGCGTATCCATAGATGGTGTAGCTGACAATAATTGGGCAGCACTACTTGGTGATCCTTAACACCTCACATTTATCTGGATTGAAAGCCAACTGCCATTTGGACTCCCACTTTTAGAGATTGTCAAGGTCCTTCTGATTGGTAGTACACCGCTCCCTCAACAACTCATGCCCTGATAACTCGCGAACCCGCTTACAACAATCTGTCCGGCATGGATCCCATTTTTTTATACAGAAAATATACAAAAAAACAGAAGAAAATTGCGATTAGAATTGGTAAATGAAAGCTTGATGTATCGTTCGTTTTATCATCAAAAATGGTGGTTAGTACCTGAAAGTTAGAATAAACATCATGAAATTTGCAAGTTTGAATAAGAAATCATATATTTTGTTAGATTTTATTGGAAAAAATATTTTCTCAATACACTAAATATACTGCGAAATAAAGATCAATGAAAAATTCTGGTAAATGCTAACAGGTGGCAACACTGAAAGAAATAAACACCAATTAAATGTGTCTTCTCATGGAAAATTCATGTTTTAATCTTTTAATGTATTTGCAATGTAAGCAATATAATCACGGCATGTTCTCTTCTATTCAAACATGAAAAGAGTCAATCGACCATCACATCAATACCTGCGGGCACTTCTTAGAGAACCTAATTAAGTGCTGGCTGTGTTTTGACCACAACTTGGGGAAGTGTTTGTTGCATTGTAACAATCGATTAAAATAGCCTTCTTTGTTTTATCAAGTTAAGTTGTCTTTCGTATCAAATCAAGTAAGGGAGGTACAAAAATAACATGAACATGGACAGCCTTCCATTGTATATAGAAATGGTGGAAATGCTGATGAAGCCTTCCATTTGTATATAGAAATAGTGGAAATGCTGATGAAGCCTTCCATTTGTAAATAGTGGAAATGCTGATGAAGCCTTCCATTTGTAAATAGTGGAAATGCTGATGAAGCCTTCCATTTGTATATAGAAATAGTGGAAATGCTGATGAAGCCTTCCATTTGTATATAGAAATAGTGGAAATGCTGATGAAGCCTTCCATTTGTATATAGAAATAGTGGAAATGCTGATGACTGCAACTACATTTACAGAGTGGTTTTTCAAGATGTTTATCCCTGCCATCTGAAACCACCTGTAATCCAGGGGCTTAGAGGAGAAAGCTCTACTACTGTTAGATAGTTGCCCAGTCCACCCCCCTGCTGCTTCACTCGTAACAAGCAATGTAAAACTCTGGGTGGAATATCTTCCTAAAAATACATCTTTAATCCAGCTACTAGACCAGGGAATTATCAGTACTTTTAAGCAGAATTACTGTCGGCTGTTAAAACAGTCAATGCTGGACAGTGGAGAAGGTGTTACAACCTTTCTCAAGAGTGCGAGTTTGAAGGAGACTGTATTCATGGGTGGTCAAGCATGGAGAATGATCACCCCTAAGATAAAAGAGGGGTGCTTGAGGAGGGGTCTTGGAGCTGCCTTTGACGAAAAGCAAATCAGTGATCGAGACAGTGATGATGACAGTGACTTTGAAGGTTTCAGTCAAACGGATATTGTTCATGCAGAGGCTCTTTGGGAGAAATTTATAAAGACTCCTGGTGCTGAGATGGGTGTTACTTGCGACAATGTGGAGGGGTAAATATGTGCTGACAATTACTGTCCCACAGCTGAATACATGTCAGAAGAACAAATTGTAAATTCCGTAAAAACAGAGTCACAACAGAAGACGATTCCAACTGGAGCACCACTAGTGTCAAGAGTGATGCTGATTCAGATGTTGTTCCACCTCCCCCTCTCCACAGGAAGCAATAGAATCTTTTAATATTGCCCTACAGTGGCTGGAGACCCAAAATGTTGACTCTCTGAAGATCAAACAGTTGAGAAACCCTGAGAGATTTTGCTTGGCAGCAGAGAAATCAAGGGATAACACACACAAAATTAACTGATTTTTTTAAAATGTGAAGTGATATTTGTTAAGTATGTCACAAACTGCAAATATTGTCATGTTCTCATTTGTGTTTTTTTTTTTAAATTTTAAATTTTTTTTATTTTACATGTCTGAGTTTAGACCCATTAAATTCATGTTTGGTAATGGTTTACCTTTGTGAATCTATTTCTTACATTTACTGTAGCTAAATCTATCTATCTATCTAGTGATAGCAGAATTAAAAATTGAAAACCAACACAAGTTTCAATGTTGTTTCTCGAAGTGAATGTCAACCTTTTTGATAGAAGAAATCTCAATTAAGTTTGAACAAACAATAAAACTAGAATGTATCCAATTCAACACAAAAGCAGTGACGTAATACACAATGTGTTCAGCAGTACACATGTTAAGCATACTTATATTTCATAGAATAATGTTTTTAACGATCTATTCAAGATAGTTTATCCTGAAATTTAAGGTAATTTATAAAGAAAAATGAACAACACTGTTATAAAGAGATATTTATTCACAGTTATTTTCAAAACGATTATAAAACGAATATTCAACAATGTAACCTGCCCCCCTCCCTTTCTATTTTTGCCCCTCTCTGTCGATCTCCATCCCTTTATTAGTTTTTCATAGGTCCCTCGGTAACTCATGCCCTCGCTTATAGTGCAGTCTATTTTTTTGGACCCTGTTGTGTGCAAGTTATTGAGGGAGAGGTGTACAATCCATGGTGGAATGGATGATTCTATCCAAGAGGCAATTGTCCACAAAAAGTCTAGTTGTAGAAGATGTACACTCTGGCAGGACATTCATATATTCCAGGAATAGGAGGGAACCAAAACTGTACCCTCGGGGACACCTGATGTGTTTGGTGTAGAGGTGTACTTGATATTGTCTAGAACAACTTCTTGTGTATGGTTAGAGAGAAAGTGCTCAATCCAGCTAAGTGTGTTGATCCTTACACCACAGTGATGAAGTTTCTTCAAAAGGCATTAATGGGGTACTCTGTAAAAAGGCCTTCAAGAAATCCCATAAGACAGCATTGATCTGCTGGTTTTTATCCAAGCCCTTTGCTAGGCTCTGTATGGAGAGGATAATTAGTTGTGTATCAAATGAACTTCTTTCTGAAAACCCACGCTGGCAGTCACTTAGTATGTTGTAACATTCAAAATATGATGTGATAGAGCTGGTGTACATGTTCCCGTGCCTTACATACAACAGAAGTCAGGGATATCGGCCGATAGTTTCCAGGCGTAGAACGGTTTCCCTCCTTGAAGATTGGTGTAACTAGTGCAGTTTTCCAGTCATCGGGGATCCTACCACTCTCTAGAGAGATCTGGAAGAGTCTCGTGAGGAAAAAACAAAGACTGTGATGCCTATGACCACAACGACAATAAAAGCAACATGAGAAAGCGATACCTTGTGTTGGCTATGTTTTGTAGCTAAAACAACAAGAGCACTGCAAACATCACATAAGGCTTGTCTTCTGACCTTTTCCCTACTAATAACTTTGACCTTTGAAATATAGACTTGACTATTGTATAATAAGGTGGGACCTGAGTAAAGTTTCATCAAAATATCTGTAGGGGTTATAAAGTGACAGCCTGGTTAAGAAAACAAACCACAGGCTCATATCATCCTTTGTTGTTACCTTGCTCTTGAGAGCAGGGGGTATAACTGAAAACATTAGACAATGTCAAGTCAAGATATATAACAGGCTAAAGTTTCATTAAAATATCTTTAGTGGTTCAAATGTTATAATCTGGACTAGGATACAAGCCACAGAATTACATTTTCCCTTGCCCGGACATTGATCTTGAGGCAGGGGACATGGCTATGGTACGTGATACACCATCTAGTTATAATATATAACTGGGCAAGTTTCATGAAAATCTCTCTAACCATTACAAAGTTATGGGCAGGTCAAGGAAATGTTAACAGACAGATGGGCAACACCATAGTGTAATATACCTGTCTTAAGATAGGCACATCAAAAGAGCCTAGCAGGTTTCCTTTTTTATCTCCGAGTGTTAAAAGACCAGAAAAGTATCACATTACTTATTTCTGAAAACTTACCTTTTCTGCAACATGGTCGACCACCTGTTTTATTTTGCTCACCATCTCTTTGTTGGCCTCTTTACTGAGTTCGGGAAGGTTTATTTTGATTGGAGTGGAAGCATTATTGTTATCCAGCGCCAACTGGATCTGATTAAATTGTAGACTTTCTGGCAGACTCAGGAGTGAACGTCGCACTTGTTCAACATTATTAATGGTCACACACAACTGAAATTATTTACAGTGTAACATGAATAGACATAGAGGATATCATTTTCTCATGCATTATTACTAGATATATTTCATCATGTGGTAAAAAAGTTATATTTTAACAAGAGGTGAAGCCATGAGTTAAAATATATAATGTTTTGTACCAAAAGATGAGATCTATTTGGTATTAATGCAAGAAAAGAAAATTTTATTTTTAGGATATACCACCCTTGCTCCAGAATCAAAGCTCAGAAGACTAAATTTACATGCCGACCCGACCCCCCCCCCCCTCAAGCTGCTATTATAATTCTTGCAGGAATTTACTTTCAAACCTTGCATGGCATGATGAGAAATCTTGTATTTTCACAAGTTAAAATATAAAGATATATTTTTAAAGTGAAAATATGAGACTGCATAAATATTTCACCAATAATTTTCAATATTTCACTCTTACCTATATAATTATTGAATATACTGTCAAGTCAAATGAATCAAATGCAAATCATTGCCATTACAAATGTTGGAATAACTTTACCGTCAGATGAATGGGTTCATTATTTAAGACTTTAATAAATAATTAAAACTACAGAGATGCTAAACCCCTACATAGAGATGCTAAACCCCTACATAGAGATGCTAAACCCCTACATAGAGATGCTAAACCCCTACATAGAGATGCTAAACCCCTACACAGAGATGCTAAACCCCTACACATGTAAAATAGGTTAGTGAGCATTACCAAGAGTATTGTAAATGATTCATGCATGTACATTATACACCCTCCATTGCATTACTTTGTGGAAACCATTTGTCTTCTTTCAGTCTTGGTGACCCTGACCTTTCACCTACTGACCCCAAAACTGACAGATACCTTTTCTTGTCTCAAATGCAATACATCCACAAAGTTTGGTCATGGTTGTGGCATAGGACTCGAGTTATTTTTTGGAAACCTTCTTACCTTTTAACCCCAAAATCAATGGGTGTTTTCCTTGTCTCAAATGGAAGCCAGCTACAAAGTTTAGTCATGGCATGTAGTACAGAACTTAAGAAGTTTTGTTGAAATCATCTTTCCTCTTTTCAGTCCCTATGACCTTGACTTTTGACCTTTTGACTTCAAAATAAATAGGTGTCTTCCTTGTCTTAAATGAAAGCCATCCAGAGTATGGTCAAAGCAAGTTATAAAAACTCAAGATATCACATAGAAAGTTATTCTTCTTAGGGTCACTGTGACCTTGACCTGGACCTTTCAGCCTAAAATCTTTTAGGTTTTTTCCTTGAGCCAAATTAAGCTACTTACAAAGTTTAGTAATGGTAGATGGTGGAGAACTTGACTTATTGTGCAGAAAGTAAATAGGGAACAGATGGATGGACAGACAGGCAGAGATCATAACATGAGCTTCACCTTATGGCATGCATATAAAAAAATGGAATCTGACTATAACAAGAATCCCTGGAAAAGACTGACACTCTTGCTAGCTCAAAAGAATTTCCAGGAATCCATGATAAGTCCAGTTCTTCTGCCCTTTTTATTTTTTTAACTGCTGATTATTGAAAACAGCTGATATTCTTGTGAAACACCAACGAAATTATTTTATTTTCTTACGTATTTGAGGTAATATGTTCACAAGATGCCTGCAAGTACAGTACAAAATTATTTGTCATTGCCTTTGACCTTGAACCTAATATCATGGATAGAAGATCACTGAACTAGTCTCAGGCAAATTTGCTCACAACTAAAGTTGGGTTAAATCTATAACTAATATGTTTTGGAAAAAAAAAACTAAGTTATTGAAGTGACATCAATCAAAGTATTCTTCATATATGTCCACAAACTGGGTTTGATAAAAATCCATTCCTACCTTTTTGTTTTATTATGCTCACAAACCAGTACAGCTTAAAGCTTGACCTCTCACCTTAAAATCAATGTCTGAATGCTGACTATCAACTAGCTCACTGCAATACAACCAAACTACAAAGACTGGTCAAAATTCTCTTGTATTTGCATAAGTCACTGCATTCCTAAGTTTAGTGAAGTACAAAAAGCAAACAATGACCTTTGACTTAACTCCAAGGTCAGTTGCATCTGTTTTTAAAAACTTCTTCACAGAAATGCAGATATGCTGTTGGTCAGATCTGCAAAATTTTTCAATCAGAACCGATGAAATATTGCTAGAATTTATTTTAGTGAAAACCCCATGTCAATGTCACCATTCATGAAAGAAGAGTAGTGATAACAAGACTTTTAATATGACCACTATAGTGCTATGTTAGAAGCCAGATGAGCTCCACTTTCATTCAGAATCAGCTATATAATGCTTATTAATGTTTTGGTGCAAACCCCATGTTGATACAACCATCTGAGAAATAACTATATAAAGGTTTTCAGGATGACCATCAAGGAGTCCATTTTGAAGGTTAGATCAGCATCATTTTAATACAGGAACAACTATATACTGTAAGAAAGAAACATTTAAAAAAAAAAAAAAATTCAGTATGGCCATTTGTTCAGGTGAAAAGCAGCTCACAGTTACGAGATTTTTCAAAATGTGGGAACTTGCATGGGCATCATTTTCATTTAGAACCAATTACATGTATATATAGTGAGAAGTGTTTTAGTAAAAAAAACATGTCAATATGACCATTCCTTTAAGAGGAGTGATCACATGATTTTGAAGGTGACTGCCATGGTCATCATGATGGAGGTCTAAACTGCACCATTCTAATTCAGGCCAACGAACTATGTTCATATGACCATTTGGTCATGAGAACTAGCTAGAACAAGATTTTCAAGGTGGCTACCATGGTGACCATATTGGAAGAATGACTGGCACCATTTTCATACTGGACCAACTACATAACATACAAAGTCTTTTAGTGAAAACCCCATGTAGCTACAACTATCCATTTGAGACAATTAACAATAACAAGATTTTCAAGATGACCACCCTGGCCGTCAAATTGGAGGTCTGATAAGCACCATTTTCATTTAGGACCAACTACATCTCATAAGCAGTCTTTTAGTGAAAATCCCATGTTTCTATGACCATCTGTTAAGGAAAAGTAGCTATAAGAAGACTTTAAGATGACTACCATGGCAGCTATGCTGGAGGTCTGGCCAAAACTCCTCAGCTTTGAGTGCCCACTCCAACTCAAATCTGATTAATGTAGAATTTGTGAAACGTTCGTAATACATATTCATGTATTTAACAACATTCCCATCCTCAGTAGAATTTGGCATTTGAAGTTTTAGCATGTAAATTTACTCTCTCATTATTAAGCATTCAGAATAGAGTTTGAGTGTACACTCAAGTTGAGGAGTTTTGTGAACACAAGTCCAGACTGACATTATTTTCATTTAGGACCTATTAGACATCATAAGTCTTTTAGTGAAAACCCTATGTAGCTATGATTATCAATTCAGGAGATGCAGCAATAAGAAGATTTTCAAGAGGGCCAACAGTGTGACTGCACTGGAGGTCTAATCTTCAACATTTTCATTTGTGGTCAACTATGTTACATGTCATAAGTAATCTTTTACTGAAAACCCCAAGTTGATATGACATAAGTTCTAGAGAAATAGTGGTAACAAGATTTTCAAGCTGGCTGCCATGGTGGCCATACTGAAGGTCTGATTGGCATCATTTTCATTAATGATCAACTACATATCATAACAAGCCTTTAAGTCCAAACCCGATGTTAATACAACCATCCGTTCAGTAGAAATACCAATAACAAGATTTTCAAGATAATACCATGCTGGCCATACTGAATGTCTGACATCACTATTTTCATCAATGTTCATCTACACAAGTAGTCTTTTAGTGAAAACCCCATATCGATAGTGAACTATCTGTTCCAGAGATGTAGCGATAACAAGATTTTCAAACTGGTTGCCATAGTGGCCATGTTGAAGGTCTGATTAGCACCATTTTCATTAATGATCAACTACATGTAATAAGAAGCCTTTAAGTTCAAACTCAATGTTAATACAACCATCTATTCAGGAGAAAAAGCAATAACAAGATTTTCAAAATGGCTAAAATAGTGGCTATATTGGATGTAGGACCATCTAGACATAAGAAATCTTTCAGTGAAAACCCCATTTCGTTATGGCTATAGATTTAGGAGAAATAGCGATGAAAGAAATTTCATGATGCCACCATGCTCAGGTCATACTGGACGTCTGATAGTGCCATTTTAATTAATAATCAGCTAAATATCATAAGAAGTCTTTAAGTTCAAACTCCATGTGAATATGACCATCCGGAAAGAAAAAGTAGCAATAAGCATTTTTTTAAGAGGGCTACCATAGTGGCCATATAATATGATGTCAAATTTTCAACATTTTTATTTAAAACCAACTAGACATCATCAGAAGCATTTTAGTGGAAACTCTACTGTATGTTGCTATAGACATCTATTTAGGAGAAGTAGCGATAACAAGATTTTCATGAAGCCACCATGCCAACTATATTGGATGTCAGTATTTATGTCTGTATGCATAGGGTTTAACAGCACATCAGCACAGCCATGGCTATATATTGCCAAGTTTAGGTATGCCCCAAAAGGGCATACAAAATAAAGCTTTAAAATGCAAAGGACGGTAAAATCATTAGATACAAAGTCATATTATTTTTAAATAAACTGCACTTGTTAAAAAAATCCAAGACCTCAGCTGGAACATCATCTGGGATTCATCCCAGGGCAAAATGGTTGCAGACTGGCACCATTTTCATTTAGGACCAACAAGACATGATAAGAAGTCTTTTAGTGAAAACCCCATGTCACTATGATCATCTCTTAGGCTGAAGCAGAAGCAGCGATAACAATATTTTCAAGATAATGGAAGCCAGATTGGCATTATTTTCATCCAAGTACCAACTAGACATCACAAGTACTTTAGTGAAAACTGCAATTATTGTCAATACATGTACAATCAATCAGCTAGGGCAAACTAGACATTATATTGGATGTCAGATTTAGTACCATCTGCACATAGGACAAACTCTATATAATAAGTCGTTTAGTGGAAACCTTATGTCATTATGACCATTTGTTCAAGAGAAGTAGCAACAACAAGATTTTCAAGATGGCCATTGTGGTGGCCATATTGGATGTCTGGAGGGCACCACTTCTATTTAGGTTCAACTAGGCCTTCCTTGGGATGAATGTGTGTGTAAATTTACATGGCAATTTTAGTAGTTTAGGAGTAACAAAATTGTGCTAATGGACAGTTGACAGACTTTGGATGATGGACAGACGACAGACAATGGATGACAGGCCATCACATAGGCTTCTCTAATCTATAACCAGTACAGTTAAAAATAAAAGTATTATTATCCAACATTTTAAACATGAAATTTTACAGATTCAAAATGATTTTTATTTGAAAAGTGCTTCCTGCAGTCTTCTTTCCCACTATGTGCCATGCTAAAATTCCACTGAGAAAAAAGACTGCAAAATCATGGTATTTGTCTGGTGTTGATACCTTGTTTACCTGGTTTTGAATTTATGCAGCAAACATTTTTGTTGTTGAAGTATAATCCTTATTGGTCATCTTTTGTTTCAAGATCTTCTTTCGAAATTTCTCAGGTAAATTAGTGCACTAACCTGATGCATTGTTTGCCAGGTGTGTATATATATATATACATACATATATAAATGAAGATTAACTCTGGGTAAGGTTTAAACTGAGGCATCAAAAAATGAAACAGGAGATAAAAAAAATAAAATCATCATTTGAATCAACATTCAGGTGTCAAATGCCTTTGAAAAAATACTGATGTACGATTTAGATGCATCAAATGACCAGTATATTGTTTGCTATGTATATGTTTGATATAATCTCATATGAAAAATATAAATATTTGTTAACTTCAGGTTAAGTTTTAATTGAGGCACTGAATAATGAAACAGGAGATTAAGAAATGAAAGAATCACCATTTGAACAAAGAAGAGAGTTTCACATTAAAAAATATACTAATGTATAAGGCCGCAATGTTTGCAAGTGTAAAAGGCTTAGTTTTGATTACTGCCTGTAAATGTTTATAAAATAGGTAAATGTGTAAACGAACATGCATGTGGCTGTCTATGACAGAGGTACAACCATTTCCAATAAAATTATATATATTATCACATTTTTGTTTAAGAGGATTCTTTAGCGGGATTTTTATGTTAATTCCTTCTTTAAAGCATGTATCTATGATTTTCATATCGAATGTAGCATCGCTAGGAAAAGAGCAGAAGTTACTGAGAATTAGTTACAGTGCACATTACGCAATTTACACATCAGGTTCATTTACTGATAATGCTGAAAAAGTTCTTTAAAGTTCAGTATTTACCTTTAAACAACATGTTTGTTAACAGAACCTTTGATTAGTAACATTTAAAAAAAAAAATAAACATTGTTTCAAGTTTGTGAGTCACTGCATAGTTTCTTGTTAATTGCAGATCATATGAAAGCATACGAAAGCATCTCATGCGCATGTCTAGGCAGTACATCCTGATCCATTATCGATTTTTTTTATCATGTACATATATGTAACAATAGGAAACAAAATCATTATATTCTACTGATGTTTTACTGTAATCATCAGATATATTCAACAAAGACATGTCTTACAAACTGAACCTGTAATAACATGAGGCGAAGAGTGTACAGCAAATGAAACAATCGCAAGCTGAACAAGGCATGGCATGCACATGATAATAGCTGTCAACTGTTCAGTAAGATTAGAGGCAGTGAGGTAGATAGGGTGGAAAGTTGAGTTTCTAATTGTTTTGATTAAACGGCATCATTTCGGTTATTGTAAACTGTTAAAATGATTACACATTTTGGTAAAAGTTGCAGCCGTACTGATGTATGAATTAGATATATCCAATGACCAGTATATTGTTTTGCTAAGTATATGCTTGATACCCTATCATATGAAAAACATAAATATGTGTAAACTTCAGGTAATTTTTTAATGGAGGCATCAAATAATAAAACAGGAGATTAAGAAATAAAAGAAATAATCACCAAATTTAATCATGCATAAAGGCCTTTGCCCATCTTGTTTTGAAAGGGTAACTGTTTCATTACCTGTGAATCTATCCTTATACTTCAATCCGCCCTTCTATTGTTATCTTGAACAGTAAGAAAATATAATGACTGATGTGTATAATCCATACCTGTGACAGAACCAGGATTTCAAACCAGTAGATTTACAAATTTTGATCAGGAGATTGGCTTCTAAAAAGGGAGATTTTTTATCGGCATAAATTTTACGTGTTTTAAGGGAATTGAAAACAAAACAAGTTCAATTTGTCACAAAATATGTATTCTCTTCATATTATAATACAACACACAATTTTGCACATGATTCTGATTCAGAATCTGATGGAAAATGTTACAAGCAAAGATTTTTTTTATAAAATCCACAGGCATTTTTAGTTTCCTTCAGAAGATCATTGTCTGGTGACCACTGGTGACATTCACTGTGATTGTTAACCTTCACACTTAGCAGGCTCTCAATAGTCTTCTGGTCCAGACTTCCCCTTGAATCACTCTGGATTTTCCGAAGAATAGAGAATGTCCTCTCTGTGTCAGCATTGGAATGTGGCAATGATAGGACAACTACACTCAGTCTTGAAAGAAGTTCTAACTTCAGTTTTCCTGTTGCTTAGTAACTTAGTTCTTTGCTCTCCATGTTTTGCAATGATGTAAGTTGACAAATGTTGTGAAATATTAAAAAAAATAAACATTTTTGGAAATAATTATACTGAATTTTTGCTTCTGAAAAATATTTCATTTGTGTAAAATCTGAATGGCTGTGACATATTAAATTATTTTCTTTAAATATAAAATTATTTTAAAAAATGAAAATTTAAAAAAATTACATAAAAATCTGGTTGAGGGATCTGAAAATCATTTCACTTGTGCCTATGTTGCATGTTGGAATACCAAGGAATCTGGTTGAAATACGCTGAACTGTTTGATCATACACACAGACTAGAACATTCAACATTTTATCATCCCCTTGATCATTTGATTCATCAATCATGATACTGAACTTCTGACTCCTACACATATTTTCAACTCTTCTGTCCCAGTGGGGGGCTAGGGCCTGAGTGACAATATGTGTTGTCTTTGTACGCTGGCATGAAAATTTTTGTGCAATTTCAGAGTCAGGAAACATGACTTTAACCAGTTTAGTAAAATGATCTGCTATGAGGAATGGTAAATTGTGCTCTGCCACAAAATTTGCAAACAAAGTCTCCGCAAGTGTCACTTTATCCACTTTTGATCCAGTCTCAAATAACGCCTTCAATGTGGGTGTGTTTGTTACAGAAGAATCGTTGCTCCCATGTGATGGTGTCTGTATATGCCTGGTGATATCATTTCTTCCTCCATATGCTATCTTAAAATCCAATTTGCACGAAAGACACAATGCAAAGTCAGGACCTTTGCTACTAGCCTGCACACACTTAAATTCTGGTATCCAAGCGTTGTTAAACTTGCTGTAGTATTTCTTAGCTGGTGGCTTCTTAGCATTGGGAGAAAGCGGACGTTTCGGCATTTCGACATGAATTGAAAAAAAAAAATACAAGCTGCCTTAAATATTCATTTTAAACCATCGTGAACAATACAAGAACAATTAAAAGACATCGAATCAAAATACTTACTCAAGTGTTTCTGCCAAGATCATTTTTGGTCGGTCTCCGTTTTATCTTCCTTCCACGACAGATCGGCCGAGTTTTAGTCAAAGACTTATGGTCATCAAGGATTACCTTTGATCCTTTTATTACTTATAACACCTCAAACAACATCCCGCATTTGGCCTTAAACTCTCCAAATTACAACAATAAGGTAATCAATTAGCCGCTTCTGTGTCAACATGCTAACAATTGTAATCCCACTACTCAACCACGCATCGTCGCACCAGTCATATCGTAGGTCTATTATTTCCGGCTCCCAGTAGACTGGTTCTGGCTGGTTTATCTAATGTGTTGATAGAACGCGTAAAAAAACCGGATTTAAAAAAAAAAAAAAAAAAATTCTGTGAAATTTTCAAAACCGGTAGATTTCGACTACTAAACGGTATGTGCGGTAGACGGTCTTTAAAACGGTATTTTTGTCCTACCGCCGGTAGAATCACAGGTATGATAATCTCTTATTGTCATTATAATATCTCCTGCTGTTCATTACCAGCTGAATAATGGATTTTACAGGACATAAACAATATTATTTATGAGTGCCTTTAATGAAGTCAGGCAATGTAACAAAGCACCATGAGTGTTTTAGAACAAGTTTGGAAGTTATTTGATGTTTTCTTTCAAAGTGATGACCATAGACCATTGGTCAAGTTGTCTTATTGTTTCATTATAGTAATACAAAAATGTAATATATAAAAACCTTGTTATTTTCTAACATAAATGCACAAGTCACTCTGTAAATTAGATACTTATATAATATCTTTTAAGTGATTTTACTGTTTTTTGCTTGGAGATGTCTTCATTATAAAGTTCTTGGTTTCAGTCCTTACACAATATGGTTAATGAGTACTCTTTATTAAGAATGCCACTGTCACAAAGCACCACAGTATAGCTTGCAAATTTTAAAACAAGAGTTATGAATCCATTTGATATTTTCGTAACAAAATAACATGTTATTAAAAATCCTTTTATTGTTATCTGTATTGGCAAGAACGAAAAACAAGTGATCCGTGTGATCACTTGTCATTACAATACAGTGGTCCCCTCTTATATGGCCACCCCTTCTGCAGCAGGAAAGTGGCCTTATAAGAGTGGTAGCCTTTCTAGAGGGGACAATAACTACATGTAAAGTATGAAAGGTGTAACTAATATTTAAATTTTTATTATTTTCATGCAAAAGTCACAGGAATATTATCAGGTTATGGGTTTAATGTGATAAAACTAATATCAATATCATTTTTAACAAAATTATGAATAATCCTTAATCGTGGTGCAAAAAGCACCTTGTCAGTAAAATCTGGGCACAAATATCTGGCTGTAACTATCCCTGTACGTCCATCGATTCCATTTTCCCACTCACTGCAGACTGCAGTTGAATGTATATTGATGATGTTTATTTAAATCTTTCCGACATCAAATTTCTCGGTAGTGATTGAAAGGGCTCTACCTCTTTTTGTTTAGTCGAATTGCTTTCACTTTCTGTTCCAAACTGAGAATGTCTGACAACATTTTGCACTATTTGCAACAACTTATTCCTTTATTGGAACTTTGTAGTTACCACACAAAATGTTCAGTGTTTACAAATCAAGAGAGTTTGTCATGTGATTGACTTTTGTTTTCAGCCTGGTACCCAATTATGTACATTTTGTAATCTGTGAGAGGAAAGCCACAAAGGCTAACATACCATTTTACTATCTGGTGACCTGATGTCATGCTGGCTTGATCTGAACAAATACTGTGCTTCTCAGTGGTTAGCTTTTGTCATCTTAATAATTATTGGTGGTAATAATAGCCACTAATTATCAAACTGACAAAACCCCTAACATCTAAGGAACACACAGCAGTAAGGATAATCGGATTACTTATGCCTTTGTATGGATTAAAGTTACTTTATCGGCATGTTGGAACAAATGTCAATGTATTGAGTTTAAAAATCAAGAAATATTAGTGACATTTCGATCTGTAAACAACCATTATGTGGCCACTTGTGAGGGGTAAATTTGACAGTTTTTGCACTAATATGCCAGCCGCTGGCTGCATTAGAGGGATACTTTTGAACACAAGCTTGTTGGTGCCATGGGATTATGGCTGTATAAAGTATGTGGCCGCTGGTCAGGAGGGACGTTCAAGAGGGGGACTAGTGTATCTACTGTTGTATGGACAATGGTTTTTATAGCTCATAGATATATTTTCATTTCCCTACTGGCAGTCTCACTAATTTGATCTTGTCTGTGGGAATCCTGTCCCCATCCGGCTTTGACTAGAATTAGCTAGCAAACACTCATGGCATATTCTTGTGACAATGGTTATAACAATTAAAACAAGAATTAACTACTTATTCAGAGATATTATTTGACAACTGAATATAGCTGTGCCCTTGTACACAAGGAAGATCACAATCATCAGGTAACTGAACAATAAAGATTACAATCACTTTGTAACCTCTCTCTCTCTCTCTCTCTCCAAAATCTACAAATAAACACTGCTCTGAATACACACGATCTTGCATATAGACACAATGTTGTTTCATCCATCTCTCTCTCTCACACACACATACATATTCACTAAAAACAACAACAGTCTTTCTGATTTTTTTAAATTTTTTATTTTAATTTGATAATCAGGTTACTGTTGCTATAAGAATACAAGTTGCATATAACTTCAACAACAGGGGCTCATATCATAAGCAATGATTTGAGCCCCTGTGACTCTGACCATCTTAATCGCATTGATAACATAACACAACATAACATCTACAAAGAAATACGCTTTTAATACACACGATCTTACACAATGACACATTGTTGTTTCATCCATTTCTTACTTCCTCTCTGTCTCTCTTTATTACATGTAACAACAAAGTCATTTTAGTGCTGTTGTTTTTCATTGTAATTAGATTCATGAATTGAGAGCAAAATGAGACAAAAACTGTATGTTTATTTTTATGTCAGTACTGTTTGGTCAGCAAGTACTGTGTGTCATGTAGACCTTGTTTGGGTCCAATCCCTTTGCTTTTCATACAAGGTCAGTACTCCAAAATAATAATAATTTTTTTACATATAATTTTTTGTATTCTGAAATTTAAAAAAATGTGTGTACAAAAAAATTACAAGAATTATCAATGGTATGACAATTTTCTTGATGAACACACAAAAATACAAAATGTGTTTTTTGGGGACCTTATTCTTCCCTTCTATTGTGCGGCTTCAATTTTGAAATAATAAGTCATTATAAATAGATTTTAACATATTTCCAAAACAAACTTATTTTTAATAGGAAATTATTCTTGTTTGGATTCATTTTCACAAGTTTACAATCCTAAGCTTGAGTTATAGAATGGGCAGAAATTAAATGTTCCATACTACCATGAAATTTGCAAGCTTATTATGATTGCCTGATTAATGTTTTATGACGCAACAATGCACGACAAACAATTTAGTGCCTAGTCAAGGGAATTAAAGTACCTTGTCTTGAGACATGCAGTGGCAACCAACTTGACCTGGGGTGGTCTGAGCAGGATCTGAACCAGCAAACTGAACCAATGATTTTGTGTCCACAACCTCTGAACCAGAATGACCCGCTGATACAGAACACATACAAATCCAACTATATAATTATTACTTACCTGTTCCTTGACATCAAACTGCCCTTCATCATCATAGTAACCAGCTTGTTTGAGTTTTTCATGAATGATGTCTGCATATAAAACTGCCCCACTACAAATATCCTGGGAAAAATTGAACACTGATTATTAAAACAAAATTGTAACTAGAGAAATAGTGAACACCTTGTTCACGTAAATATACTCCTTCCCTCTCCCAAACTCCACCCCTACCCGCATGATGGAGATGAGTCTATATAGTCAAAAAAGTCTTAACTTTTCTGGACATAAGTGAGTAAAATGATGGGTCAACATGCATATCTTCTGATGATGACCATAATGTGTACCTAGGTTTCACAGCAATCCAGTAAAAACTGTGAGGATAGTTGCATTAAAAAATCACAGGAGAACAAAGATTTGTCAATACACACATATTTAGATGATGACCATAATATGTAACAAGTTTCACAGCAAATCCATTAAAAACTGCAAGAAGTTGCATTCAGCATATTCTGTTTCACATTCCATTCAACTGCAAGACAATAAGGGCAAAAAAAAAATTAAAAAAAATGAGAGAGCACAGTGATTTGTTGATATGTGCATCTTCTTCTGATGACCATAACACTTCCCAAGTTTCATGGTGATCCACTGAAATCTGTAAGATTAGTTGTGTTCACAAGATTCTGTCATACACTACCATCCAGCTGCAAGTCAAAAAGCGCAATAACACTAAAATAAATATTGTAGGAGCACAGTGATTTGTTTAAATGAACACCTTTGGATTATGAGCATAGCAGTTTTACAGTCATCCATCAAAAACTCTGAGACTATTTGCATTCACAAGATTTTGTCATACACTGCATTCAACTGCAGTTGAAATGGGCCATCCTTTGGTAATGACCATAATATTTACTAAGTTTCATGGCAATCCATCAAAGACTGCAGGACCAGTTGTGTTCACAAGATTGTGTGACAGATGGAAGGAAGGATGGAAATAATGATCTCTATACACCCATGTGGTGGGGTATAAAAATATAAATACTCTCTATAAGAAATTACAGAAAATTAAAACTGTATTATCAATGTATGACTGAATAAAACGCAAGAGATTTTTCCTATATTCACCAGATATACTCGCATTAACTTGGATCCAACAGCAAACTGCACAGGCCCAGATATGCCATTGCATAATGCACTGGCAGATCTGGGTCTGTGCAGTTTGTTAGGAGTAATCAATAGTACAAACAACATAGATCTGATCTGCCGGCGCATTATGTGATAGCAGATCAGGGTCTATGTTGTTTGCATTGGTATCCTACTTATAAGTCAGTATACTGTATATGGTATGAGAAGCATCCAGTAATTAATGACATAAGGATTCAAACATGAAAACAAGGAATTGTGCTTTGAAAATGTTATTTTCCTACAACCCCAACTGCTCTAAAGCATGTGTCAATTATCAACTGCTTTCATCAAATCCCTGAATGATTTGTACAGTTCAATTTAAGTATAACCTCATAACTCTGAAAGATGACAGGTCAAAGGTTATACTGTAAGCTCTCTCTCTCTCTCTCATATTTAATACTGCTCAGTTAACAAAAGTGAAAATTACGTTATGAGAGGTATAATGAGTAGAATGTACAAGGAATGTATATATGTCATTTTTCTTGAAAATAATCCTGTATAAAACTTTCCACATCATGCTTTGGTACATTATCATGTAAACAAGCTTGATGCTCCCATACTACCGTATATACTCACGTAAAATCTGGGTCCAAATGCAAACAACATAGACCCTGATCTGCCATCGTATAATGCGCCGGCAGCAGATCAAGGTCTATGTTGTTTGTTCTACTGACTAGTCCTTACAAACTGCATAGACCTAGAGCTGCCGGCGCATTATGTGACAGCAGATTTGGGTCTATGAAGTTTGCAGTTGGTATTGGATTATAAGTGAGCATATATGGTAGTTTCTGTACTTCATTAGCATCAAAGGTTATGTGCAAATCAAAATCATGAAATACAGTGAAACATTGTTAATCTGCACTCTCTATGTCCAAATATTTCAGTATTCAAAACAGAAATGCCTGAGAAAAGATTCCCCAATTTAATTATTCTCTGAAGCATCTCATTAGTCTGGATTCCTTGTTAATGCAAACAAAAATGGATTGGACAAAGTGACCCAAATTGATGGGACTTCACTGTATCTGCAAGCTTGGTTGCTGCTGGATAAAATATAACTAGTCTTTGAAATACTTTTCGAGAAAAGCACAGAATGGAGTTTTTTTGGGCAATTAACAAAATATGTACCTCAGTAATCTTCTGCACCATTGGATAGGCTCCAACCAGGTCTGGCCAATCCAGCTGTTTCCAGAACTCTGTGATCTAGAGTGAAAATTAAAGGAATTTATCTAAATATGAATAACAAGGGCTCTGGACAGGAAGTGTTCATATTAAAGAAGTTTTTGTTTAACATATTGTGGTTTACATTGGTTCTTTATACACTTAATTTTTCATTAACATAAAACTGGCCCAGAGTTACAAGTTATTTTAGACAAAAAGTCATGGGATCTGAGTAATTGTAACAAGGTCCCACAATCACCAAAAAGTCTGAGCACAAAAACTGAACTAAAAATTGGACTAAAAATTTCAGAATTATAAACCATACTCAGAGTGTCTCAATACAGTATATACCTTGAAATGTGTCCAGTCAAAATGGATGTCCTTTCCAATATGATGTGAATGAAAGGAACAGCTCCAAGTCAAACAGGGGCTATAACTGCATTAAATTTTGTCAGAAAAAGTGAAAATCAAAACTGACCTAGATCTTCTTAATATAAAATCCCATACCAAATTTGGCTTGAATCCAAGAAATCCTTCTTAATATAAAGTCCCATACCAAATTTTGTTTGAATCCAAGAAATCCTTCAAAAATTGCTGAACAGAAAATTTGTGATGGATGTGACATGACTGGATGGGGCAGACAATTGTAACAGTATATACCCTCTCCATAGATCTGGTGGGGGACATGAACAACAAAAAATAAGAGAAGTCATAAATGTTCATGATTCAAACCTCATTTTAAACAAAGCTATAGAGCAGTGGTTCCCAAACCCGGGGTCGCGACCCAAATGAGGGTTGGGTCGCAAAAGATGGTGTTTAGGGTCACAATCAAAAAAGTTTGGGAACCACTGCTATAGAGGATCACATTTTTAAACACTGTAGCATGAGTTCAATTTTTGTTCTCCAACAGTTTCGTGACTTCATCAAGCACAGCCCTAAGTAATGATACTAAGCAACATCACACATAGCCCTAAGTAATGATACTAAGCAACATCACACATAGCCCTAAGTAATGATACTAAGCAACATCACACATTAAACTCATTCAAGATGTATTCCAAAATTGACTGAAATCTAACAATTGTTGCTAAAGTAATGCTGTAGAAGTACGAGTAATCAGGGAACATAACTCCTATAAATGAAGTCAAGGAATGTTGCCGAAGTATGAGTAATCAGGGAATATAACTCCTATAAATGATGTCATGGAATGCTTGTAATCAAACTTATTTAAGGTGTCATGATTATAAAGCCCCATACCAAATCTGGTTGACAAACAAGCCTTGGACAAGTTATGCTGTGGAAACCAGAGTAAGGAAGACATAAATCCTTAAAATGATGTCACAGAATGCTGGAAATCAAACTCATTCAAGGTCTCACCAATATAAACCCCCATACCAAATTTCATGGAAATCCAACAAACCTTGGTAAAGATATGCTGCAGAAACCAAAGTTAGAAGGACATGCAATCATTTGGGAATAACTCCTGTAAATGATGCCATGGAATGCTGTAAATCAAACTTTATCAAGGTCTCATCAATATGAAGCTACATAGTAAATTTATTTTAAATCCAGCTATTCTCAATAAAGCTATCTTGTAGAATGAAATGCACATAGATCTCACTTATTACAGAATCCATCTAAAACAATAATGATATAAGCTTATTTACCACATTGGAGCAAAATCCGATCAATCTATTTTGTCTCCAGACTGATAACAATATTAACCAATCAGATACAATATAACCTTATAAATATGTGTTGATCAATATGTATGTATAGGGTTTAACAACAAATCAGCACAATCCTGGCTATATAGTGTCAATTAAGTCGAGATATCACCAAAAAAAGGCATACGAAACAAAGACTGAGGCTAAAAAGAGTAAAATCCAAAAAATACAAAGTATAATATTTTATATATAAACAACACACTTTTAAAAATAATATCATAGCAAAAACATCACCTCCACTAGTCACCACTTACAACATGCAGGAAGGCTCATTAGGCCTATTCTACATCCTTGAGCCCACATAATTAAACTCATGCACCGTCTTAATGACATAAGACTATTTAACAAGTATTATCAAAATCTGATCAGAAATATAGTTGCTAGAGTGTTGATAAGCTCAGCCAATCAGATGCAAGACCACATCATTAATATGCATCGATCTCACTCAAAATATTACTCAAATGAGATCTTGATGATACAAACCTATTCACCAAGTTTAAACAAAAGCCTATAAAAACAGTTTCTAGAGTGGTAAGAAACTAAGTCAAGCAGAAGAATGAAGTCTATTTACCACGTTCAATCAAAATTGGATCAGAAACACAAGTTCAGTGAATCAGATGCAAGTTCATCTCATTAATATGCATGAATCTAGTTGATTATCTAACTTTTGTGAGATTGTGATAATATAAGCATACATTCCAAGTGTGATAAAAAAATGTGGTTTCCAGCATGGCAACAAGCTCAGTAAATCTAATGCAAGATCACCTTATCTAATAGATCTCACTCATTATTGAACTCACACAAGATCTTGATCAAAATAGGATTGGGAATATTGCACATGGAGTGGTAACAAGCTCAGCCAATCAGATACAAGATCACTTCATTAATATGCATGCATCTCTATCATTACTGAATTCATCTGAGATCCTGATGAAATAAGCATATATTCCAAGTTTCATCAAAATCAGATTAGACATATAGTTTTCAGAGTGGTAACAAGCTCAGCCAATCAGATGTAAGATCACTTTATTAATATACAGGACTCTCACTCATTATCGAACTTGTCCAAGATCTCGATGGTATAAGTCATATTCCAAATTTGATAAAAATCAGATCAGAAATGTGGCTTCCAGAGTGGTAAGAAGCAACTGTTGTTTGACACATGATGAAGATACAAGGCCGTACCATAAGCTCAATTGGCTGTATGGCCAGATGATCTAAAACATAAGAACACACATAAAAAAATGGGCAAAATGTTAAATCCGATCAAAACTTTGTTGTTGAGTGGATAACAAATTTTACTTGTTCACCATATATATTGTTCTTTGAATTCTGAAGAGCTTTGAATTTATGTGGAGAGGAGTTAGAATAAAATTGTCCGTACCTGGGAGAAGCAGCAACAGACGTCCACAGCTGAAGTGCTGTATCTGACACCTTTGTCCACTTCAACAACCTAGTGAATGTAATAATGTAAAACAGCCAATTATTTATAGCAATTTGGAAAAAAGAATAAAAAATAAGATATTCCATCAGTCCTATGCTTCAATAGACCTTCAAGATGTAAGCAGAATTCAGCACAATACATAAGCACATGATGAATAATGTTAATGGCCTCTTGGGGGGGATAATTTCATCTGCAGACATAATAATAAGCAAATGGAGACTAATTTTCATGTCAACAGAAAAAATCAAGTGTCAAAGGAAAAAATTATAAATTATAGCATCTATATTTAAGAGGGTAGTTTATATATATATATATATATATATATACAGTACAGCTCACGTGATTTTTCAGAACTCCACGCATCACGGTGGGGGTGGAGAGTGAGTGGAGAGGATTAAGAAAAACCCCTCCACCATCACTCCATGCATCCTGACAGAGTTGTCGCGGAGAATAGCCCTGCACACCACGCTTTCTCGCGGAGTCGCATCCGATCACCACCGCGGAGCAGACGTGGTCTCGATAATATGGGCGTGGTTTACTGTTTATCACCCATGCAAGCAGAGATTGAGAGAGAGACGGGAGGTTGGGGGGGGGCACCGATTTATCTACATCGTTATCCCTCTGGGGAGCAATTTGCTAACTTTTTGATACTGAAAAAAACGTAGTAATTCAGTTAATTATAAATATTTCCTTGTTCTAACGAAGATCATATATGATACATAGTGCCAAATCATATTTGAGATGATGATAACGTAATGACAATGCCTCGCAAACTGTATTAATACTACATTTTGCGCAATGAATCTATTTTTTTTCTCTTCAATACTGTGTTATCGGAATCTAAACAAGCATTCATATCATTATTTCTTTTTCAGTAAACGCAATACAAAATTTTAATGATCATATGAAAGTCAGTGATATTGTACTACCTGCAATGAAAAGAACGATAAACATCGAACAAATTAATAACAAAGCTGCAGTCATACCTGACTGAAGTGAAACAAAATCGCTCAAGTTCCGATGGTTACTCCATGCATGAGTACTCATTCACATATTGTACGATTTTTGCTGACATCCAATCGCTTAAATAAAGCATTATTAAGATTTCACATCGTTATTTTATTTTAAACTGTACTAATTTGCATTAATTACCAAAGTAGCGGTTTTTTTAAAATCACAAATGGCCGCAAAAGGTCATCCTAGATACATGTAGTTGACACGTGCAAGTAACCTAGCACAAGAGAAGCCATCAGCACTGCTGATATTGACGTGTTAATTTCATGTGCTAACTGTAAACCTATAAGTACAACAGCAGCGCTTCTGCGGGTTTGTTTTCTTTGCCATTGATCTGACAAACTTGCGCATCAGATGAAATTAATGTTTAACTTTTTCTTTTCTGTTCGTTTTCCTATTGCATAATACAGAAAAATAAGATGAATAATTTTAGATCATTAACTCTTCTTAGTAAAGTTCCCCTCCCTCTCTCTCTCTCTCATAAAATATGGAATCCAAAGCACAACTGCGCAAGTCTTTGTAATCTATTACTATTAAAAACTGTATTTTGGGGGGGGGGGGGGTTTGTACATGCTTCAGTAAGAGTTTAAGTATTCCATGATTGACTAGCTTTCTTCAATTAGCGGCTGCCTCATTCACACTAAGCCAAAAAGATGTTCCTGCCATCAAAGTTTTTCGTGATGCTGCTTATGTTTTGAAGAGTTTTTCACTAATGCGAGTTTCAAAAATAACACTAAAATGCTTATTAATGTTAACCAAAATTTTTCTTTTTCGCTGCTTGAAATGTCGACATTTTTAGTCAGTCGTCAGAATTAAAATATTAAAATCTGACTGATTATAAATCTCAACGTACACAAACTGAAATCTGGAAACGTTCAGTAGTGGTAAAAAAGTAATAACGTGCTAGACATTATAGCGTTATGGAGCAAAAAAGAAAGAAATTTTCCCACCACTGCACAGGAACTCCCGAGTACGTGCTCTAAAGTCGTGTGTGTGTTCAAGGGCATCCGCAGGAATTTTCGGGGGGGTGGGGGGGTGGGGGGTGGCGCCGAAGTAAAAGGGATATATTTTTTTTTTTTTTTTAAATCGGGGCGGGATGAGGCACAGAAACACTCTCAATAACCAAAGGCTGTAACAGTCACAAACAGGAAACTGCATTTTTTAATATCTGCGTAAAAATAATTAAAAGAGTATATTTTATTATTATATTTTCGCCGTAGAAAAATGAGCAAATAATAGGATACACATGGAGACAATACATCCATGCAAAATGCTCTAAACTTGTTGGAAATTAAAATCTCAGAACATCTCAGATTTTAGAATTTTCCATATTATTTTTCATTTCGGTAATAAGCCGAGTTCAGATTAATTACTAACAATTATCAAACTTCCGTTGTTAATGGCGGGACCAGACCATAATTGCGGCTGTAAAGTACAATGCACGTTAAGTCAGATGGCTTCGTGTGATAAAAACACACTGTTCCCAAGCTGAAACTTACATCATCCTTTGATGCAAACCCTTGTTAATATTTTACAACAGTGTTCCCAATGGTCACTGCCTTGATTTCTGTAAAACATCCGCTGAAGTCAAGTCTTTATTAGGGAGAGACAATTGAATTTTCCAAGGGGGGGGGGGGGGGTAAATGCATGAAAACAATTGTCTTTCTCTGATTTTTGTAGTAGATGTTAATCTGTTCCATATTTCACTTAAAATAAATAAATATTGTGATTAAAGAACAACAAATATCCCGGTCGAAAAAAACAAAACAACATATAAACCCCATATATTAAATGGTCAGTCCCTTACAGTACACATGGAGTCATATATTCAGCCTCGTCACTCTGCTGTTACTGCTTAAAGACTAAGCACGCGGTTTGCATTTCAGTGTAAATTCAGTGTTTTAGGTTTGTTGTTGTTGGGGGGGGGGGGGTAAGCAGAAGCGGATGTCAATTTGGATTTTAATTGTCCATATCTCAGAGAATTACTTTCCTTTGGAACAAAATGATAAATTTATTCTGCTTCAGAAGCTCAGCAATGTGTGCTTCTCGTCAAGTCAGTGCATAAGTTTGTTCATATTTCATTGAAATAAATTAAAATCATAAACTTATTGCAAAAGAAGTCGATCAACCTTTTATAAACAGTAATGTGCACTGAATATACAAGCCTTATGAAATAATTTTTTTATTGTCCAAATATGATCGAAATAAAGACTGATTCTTCAAATGGTATCCGGTTGTAAATCACTCTTGACGTCTCCGTCTTTCCATAGGTGGTCTTCATTCATTGGCTGTTCAGATGTCAATCAGAGATGTTGACTAGCCCCTCCACGGTGGAGTTTACATCGGCGTGCTTGCCGAAACGCGGTGGTGATTTGTAGGTATTTATGCCAATTTATGCCTCCACCGCGGAGTGCTATTGCGGAGCTACAGTGGAGGGGATTAAGTACCCCACCGCGATGCGTGGGGTTCCGAAAAATCACGTGAGCAGTACTGTATATATATATATAAACCTCAGTGGCTTTCTCAATTTAGTCTAAGTTCTGCTAGCATATGCATTGCTTTGACATATTAAAAGTACACTCCAAGATAAATATGAAAAATGCAACTCTGAGCAAAACTTTAAGGAATTTGATGACATTTTATAAAAAGAAGATTGTAATATGCATTGTTATAATATATAATGTTAAAAATGCTGACTATTCCATGTTAAAAGTGCTGACTATTCCAAACTCAGAAAGAGATCGAGATCAAAGTGCTGACTATTCCAAACTCAGAGAGAGAGATAGAGTTAACTCAGAGAATTTTTCTTATTATAGTTTACATAAAAACAAAGATTAAGAATGGTTTGAGCATGCTGTGTTTAGGGCAAGCCATGACTTACAGTTTACTGAATAACAGTCCGTAAAAGTAAATGTTTCTTAAATTGTTCATTATTTATTTCTGCTCAAAAACATGCCCATTATTGGTGAAACAATGCACCCAATAACAGAGAAGAAGAAAGGAAGGAAGAATTGGAGAGGTTGTGAACAGATTGATAAAAGTACCTTGTCAAGCTCCACTGCTTTGTGTATCCTCTGATAGGCCTTATGTTTAGCAATATACAGCCATTTGTGGACTGCAAACTTGAACCAATTGTAATACTGGCTGATTGCAAGGTTCTTCCTCATACTGAAATAATAGCTTTCCCATATTATTATTATTATTATTATTATTATTATTATTATTATTATTATTATTGTAATTATTATTATAATTATTATTATTATTATTATTATTATAATTATTATTATTATTATTATTATAATTGTAATAATTATTATTATTATTATTATTATTATAATTATTATTATTATTATTATTATTATTGTTATTATTATTATTATTACACATAGACACAGAAGATCCTATATTACCAGGACCCTCAATACTCTGAATATTGTAAATTTTGATACAAAATATTTAATTTCATATCATACTGACAGTACACTGGAACTGGTATGATCTGACTACAGACAGTCTCATTAACTTAAATTATATTCTGAAAATAATAGAAACTAAAAAGACCATTTCATCAAACATTTCAACATCAATAATTCATGAAGTACAATGACTTGTATATTTTATTTCAAAGTTCTTGTGAGATCACTGTAAAAGACAAAAATCTTTGATGGCACAGAATATAGAAATCTTTAGAGTGGGAAATGACAAACAATATTGCATTATGTCCAAAAATACTGACCCATTACCATGGAACCAAGTTTTTACCTAGTTGGAAGATATTCTTTGAACTTGCAGAATTCCTGTATTGCCAGGTACAGTTCAAACAGTGTGGTGCCCATAGTCATGATGACAGATTGCTCCTCTGGGACACTCTCCCCTTCTTTATCCAGTTTAGACAGGGTGTCCTTTAGCGACACTGACAGTTCATCCCCAAACTACAAAATTTTAAAAAAAGGACAATTTACAAATTGTCAGCCTCTGTTATAAATATCAAATACAGAATTTTAATTGGTCTGCACTTAGGGGATCTCAGTCTTATAATGAAAATTTCTGGGCTGTTAATGGTGGCTATAATAATGCAAACTGAGTTGAGCAGAGACCATAAAAATGAATACTTTCAACAGTACAAAAATCACCAACATCCTTACATACTAAAAAAACAAAAATTTTACAAATAACTTTTAAAATAAATTAAGAAAACTTTGTCAAAAAAGTATTGTAGATATGTAGATAGTGGGGGAGCTATAGTGGCTCAGTGGGTAGTGTGCTGGATTCATGACTGAAAGGGTACAGGATTGAAACCTACCATGGGATCAGCCAGTGTTGGCAACCATAGTGTGTCCCTGGGCAAGACACTTTACTTCAATTGCCTCAGCACTTAATATTAAACCTATTTATGTTGCTGTGCAGTAAAGCAACAAACAAACCAGATCATCACACAGTGATTATGACATAATGGGTCCAACGTTTCTGATACTTTATCATGGATCTGATGACTTCAAATTGTAGTTTGATCAAATAGAAAGCAAGTTACATTCACAGATTATAGCATATTTTATCATTGTAACACATATTAAACATATTTACAACATCAGCTTATAGGGTCAGTTCTATAGTGTAGCCCTCACACACACATATGCAAACACACAAACACTTATGTGGTGATTCATTCTGCAATGAGAAGGTGGCATAAATGGGGTAGTCACTCATGAGGAAGACAAATAGTGAAATATGCAAAGTACTATTTTGGTATGACCTCTGATCTGCAGTGAGAGGGTGGCCTCTCATGAGAAGGTAACTGTATTGCTACATGTATTTGAGAAAGGGTAAGCTACACTAATAGGCACATTCTATTAAGTAGAAATTCTGTCATTTCAAATCCATTAATAAACCCAGCAGGCTACTATTTGAATCAAGAACAATGATCAATTGTATATAGTCGTATCCCTTAAAATGTTTGAGGTAATTTTTGGGTCCAAGTTGTTTTACTATGGTCAGTCATTCAACATGTACAAGTGTTTTCTGCCTTGCTTACCCTTTGAAAAGTAAATGGAAATATAATGAACCCTTTTTCTTAGAGGATGTATTAAATGACCCCAGTGAAATAATCTTTTGTAATCTATGGCCAGAATGCTTCTTAATGGATAGTACAATTATTAACACTCTCTCTTAGCAAAGTCTATGGCAATTGTGTTTAAATCAACATACATATTTAAAAAATAGACTAATTTTCATTAGAGCTTTGTAAAGAGAAAGTATCCCATTATGCATCATATACAGGAAGACATTGAAATCTATTCATTGACACCTGTTCATAAATGATGCTCAAGGGATTACAAAATTGTCCCTTTTGGACAAGTGTCCTTTCTGTGGAGGTTGAAAATTACAAAGAATTATAAAATTGAATTTATAGAGAGGTGTCTACTATAGCAGGTTTCAATGTACCTAAATACAAATAAAAATCTACAAGATTCTAACCTTTTGAAGAATGTAAAATAGTCAATGAAATGCAAAGACATATTAGTACGTGCAAAATAGGAATTATACTTAAGTTGGTCATGGTTGGGAATTATGCTTAATTTGGTCATAGTTGAGAATTATATCTAAGTTGGTCATAGCTGAGAATTATACTTAAGCTGGTCATAGCTGAGAATTATACTTAAGTTGGTCATAGCTGAGAATTATACTTAAGCTGGTCATAGCTGAGAATTATACTTAAGTTGGTCATAGCTGAGAATTATATCTAAGTTGGTCATAGCTGAGAATTATACTTAAGTTGGTCATAGCTGAGAATTATACTTAAGCTGGTCATAGCTGAGAATTATACTTAAGCTGGTCATAGCTGAGAATTATACTTAAGTTGGTCATAGCTGAGAATTATATCTAAGCTGGTCATAGCTGAGAATTATACTTAAGCTGGTCATAGCTGAGAATTATATCTAAGTTGGTCATAGCTGAGAATTATACTTAAGCTGGTCATAGTTGATAATTATATCTAAGTTGGTCATAGCTGAGAATTATACTTAAGTTGGTCATAGCTGAGAATTATACTTAAGTTGGTCATAGCTGAGAATTATACTTAAGCTGGTCATAGCTGAGAATTATACTTAAGTTGGTCATAGCTGAGAATTATACTTAAGCTGGTCATAGCTGAGAATTATATCTAAGTTGGTCATAGCTGAGAATTATACTTAAGTTGGTCATAGCTGAGAATTATATCTAAGTTGGTCATAGCTGAGAATTATACTTAAGCTGGTCATAGCTGAGAATTATACTTAAGTTGGTCATAGCTGAGAATTATACTTAAGTTGGTCATAGCTGAGAATTATACTTAAGCTGGTCATAGCTGAGAATTATACTTAAGTTGGTCATAGCTGAGAATTATACTTAAGCTGGTCATAGCTGAGAATTATACTTAAGCTGGTCATAGCTGAGAATTATATTTAAGTTGGTCATAGCTGAGAATTATACTGAAGTTGGTCATAGCTGAGAATTATACTCAAGTTGGTCATAGCTGAGAATTATACTGAAGTTGGTCATAGCTGAGAATTTTACTTAAGCTGGTCATAGCTGAGAATTATATTTAAGTTGGTCATAGCTGAGAATTATATTTAAGTTGGTCATAGCTGAGAATTATACTTAAGTTGGTCATAGCTGAGAATTATATTTACGTTGGTCATAGCTGAGAATTATATTTATGTTGGTCATAACTGAGAATTATATTTAAGTTGGTCATAGTTGGTCATAGCTGAGAATTATACTTAAGTTGATCATAGCTGAGAATTATACTTAAGTTGGTCATAGCTGAGAATTATATTTAAGTTGGACATAGCTGAGAATTATATTTAAGCTGGTCATAGCTGAGAAAAATATTTAAGTTGGTCATAGCTGAGAATTATACTTAAGTTGGTCATAGCTGAGAATTATATTTAAGCTGGTCATGGCTGAGAATTATACTTAAGTTTGTCATATCTGAGAATTATACTTAAGTTGGTCATAGCTGAGAATTATTTTTTAAGTTGGTCATAGCTTAGAATTATATTTAAGTTGGTCATAGCTGAGAATTATACTTAAGTTCATCATAGCTGAGAATTATATTTAAGTTGGTCATAGATAAGAATTATACTTAAGTTCATCATAGCTGAGAATTATATTTAAGTTGGTCATAGATAAGAGAACTAAACAAGTACAAGAAATAAATCTGAAATGTGCAAAAGCCAATATCAAAATGTCAAAATCCAACCATGAAATGCACAAATTTGAAGACACAAAATGTTTTATGTACAAGTCACAATGATGAAATATTTTACATAATACAATGTACCCCTTCTTATAAGGACACCCCTTCTGCAATCAAACAATAGCCTTATTAAAGGTATGGCCTCTCAACACAGTGAAAAAACGGTAAAAATGTACCATTATTTGGTTTCTGAAAGGTGGCCTCTGATTAGAGGTTGACCACTCTTGAGAGGTATATCTTGACATCTCTCAGTGTGAGAAAAAATTGCATCTTAAAGTTTCACTCCCAATGTTAAACAGAATAATAGATTTCTTGTGCTAAGATTTTTTTCCTGCTGATATTTTTAAACGAAAGACTGTACCTTGAAAGTGTTTTCATATTACCATCTATACTCGTGTATAATCTGATGCCAACTGAAAACTGCTTAGACCCAGATCTGCCATTGCATAATGCGCTGGCAGATCTGAGTCTATGCAGTTTGTAAGGACTAATCAGTAGAACAAACAACACTGACCCTGATCTGCTGGCGCATTATACGATGGCAGATCAGTGTCTATGTTGTTTGCATTTGGATCCGTCTTATACAAAAGTATATATGGTAAATTGGATGTTTTAATAAACCTGTAGAGAGAATGTAACCAGGATAATATCAGTCATATTCCACACAAAAGGATAATATGTCATATTCCACATAATAGATATAATGTAACAAGGATAATATCAGTCATATTCCACACAACAGATATAATGTAACAAGGATAATATCAGTCATATTCCACACAACAGATATAATGTAACAAAGATAATATCAGTAATATTCTACACAAAAGGATAATATCAGTCATATTCCACATAATAGATATAATGTAACAAGGATAATATCAGTCATATTCCACATAATAGATATAATGTAACAAGGATAATATCAGTTATATTCCACACAACAGATATAATGTAACAAGGATAATATCAGTCATATTCCACATAATAGATATAATGTAACAAGGATAATATCAGTCATATTCCACACAATAGATATAATGTAACAAGGATAATATCAGTCATATTTCACACAATAGATATAATGTAACAAGGATAATATCAGTCATATTCCACACAATAGATATAATGTAACAAGGATAATATCAGTCATATTCCACACAATAGATATAATGTAACAAGGATAATATCAGTCATAGTCAACACAATAGATATAATGTAACAAGGATAATATGTTATATTCCACACAATCTGCAAATTAATAATGTATGAAAAAAGTGAACCCAAAGGACAATTTGTTTACGTTTTGATTTGATGCACACTGATGACCTTGACAGAAAACTGATTTCACAAAATTTACTAAAATCTCACAGATTATGTTTTCAAATCTCATAGTCTAGTACTCTGAAAGTATCCCAGGTATTGTGAGGGGCTTCTTAAGAGGGGGGCAATTGTGTATACAGCTTGGGAAAAAGAAAATTTGTGCTTGAAGTTTACCACAAAGTACCTCATTTAAGTAAGAATCTCTAAAATACAAAAATAAAACCACTTGTGGCTACATAAAATAACAATGATAAAATAAGTAAAGTTTCTACAATGGCTTGACCTTGGACCTTTTGAAATTAAAATTAATAGGTTTCTTTCCTGTTCCAAGTGGAAGCCATCTACATAGTTTGGTCAAGTTTTTGTCTAGAACAAATCTACTGTGATGAAGCCTTTTTCTTATCTGTAAGTATTTTTATACCATTTCTGAACTGGGGGCGCCCTTTGAATTGTAAGGATTTGTGCGAAAATGAATTAAATTGGGAATTTTCAGAATAAAACAAAAAACAAGATGTCCAGCATGTGTATTATTAGCAAGCTGAGAACAGCATATCTTAATGCCATAAAGCAGCTGGTAAATGCTGTCATCAAGTGGGCAAAATTGTCATAACGAGTTAATGAGTCACTGAGCAATGTCATACAAACACTGCACCATTTTTCTACTTTCCCATAAAATAACAGTGATAACTACAGATTTTTCATTTGTTATTAGTTATTTCTCATTTTTGGCTTAGAAAAAAAAAAAAAGAAAAAAGAATGGGAAAAAGATTTTGTAACTTTACTTGTTATCTTAATCTCCAACTAACTTCCTCTCAAATGGGAATCTTCAAATTAAATTAGGAAAATGCACACATTTTTTGGATTGGGAATAGGGCTGAAATTCTGCCCCCAAAAAGGCCTAGAAAAATCCATGATCTGAGTCACTGTAACCTTGGCCTTTGACCTTTTGACACAAAAAACAATCATTATGTTTGTTCCTAACCCCAAGTGCAAGCCATCAACAATGTTTGGTGAAAGAACCTGGTCAAGAACTAAAGGTATTGTGCTGAAATCTGTTTTCGTCTCTGCATCACTTTGACCAACACCATTTACATTCTGACCAACAAATCAATACATTTCCCAACTGTAAGAGTAAATCATCCATTAAAACATGTGGTATAGAACCAAATTATTTCAAAGAAAAGTATAGTAGAAGTAAGATAGAATGCTATGGCAAATTCATGTATGAAAACTACATTTTCTGTCTCTGCAATTGATGCCTCCATGAAATGAAAGTTGCTATGCAAACTTATTTTTAAATAATTTTTAATTGAAGGGGAAATGTTTGTGAAAGGTAGGAACTGGTTCTTGTGTCAGTGCCTCAAGAAGATGGATGTTTACAGCATCAGAACATGAATACTGACAGTGCATGACACCTTGACAATTAACAATAACATTCCTATATCAATGCAGTGCAGTGAGACCAAACAATATCACATTACCTGTATATATTGTAAGAAAAATGTGTTGATATAGCAGGATTTTGCTGACGTGCCCTTAAACCCTATACATACATACATACATACATACATACATACATACATACATACATACATACATACATACTCAATTAATCAACAGAAATTGGTGTAAAATCAAACAACAAAATATAGCAAAAAATAGAAAAGAAAACCTTCTAACATGGAACCAACCTCATTTTCCAGGCCTTTTCTAATGTCATCTGCCAGCTGCCAGGGGAGATAATAACAATGTAGGATTTAGGAAAGCAGAAAGCTGATTGTCTAGGCGACCAAAATATTACAAAAGAATAAAGCTCACATCACATTAGCTACTATTACAAAGGGTAAAAACTTCCTGTCATTAAGGGCAACAAAAGGCTTAATAATTAAGGTTGATTACTTGTAAAATGTTGGAGTACAATAAAACATTGATTATCCGGCCCATTAGGTGACATCGATTTTGTTTAGATAATTTATTGAATTTTTGGTTCAACAAAACAAACAGAATTGTGAATGGAAGTATCTGGATTAAATTGGTCTAATAATCATACATTTGACTGTGTATGTATCAGTAATTAAGTAACAATGAATCTTTTGTAGGCATCTGACAAAAAAAAGTAACATGACCAAAGTGTACATGTGAACACAAGTGTCGAAGCACTTTTATCAAGGTAAACTTGGCTTACATGACTTGTATTCACACCTGTGCCAGTAGGTGTTTAATTTTTATCGCCCATTAAGTCACCACTGATCATGGATTACCAGTAATAGTTAATTAGGTAGACTTGGTCTTCAGAATGCCTTTGATTGGACCATTATGAGTCTTGAATCATGCCTGTTCATTTTGAGATTTCTGTATGACAACTTACATATTGTCATAGTGGCAATTGCTTAGCAACAATTGGGTGTAAGAATAAACTTTCTCTGTTTGTATCTCATTCTCTTCCTCCCTCTCTTCTAAATTACATTTAGTTTTTACTATGGATAATTTAGTTATTCATAATACCATTGTAATCGTAATTATAGGAGATTATATTTGATTGTATTTATTTCTTATTTCTATTAATCTGTTCTATGTTGGCATTGTGATCAGCAAACTAGTATAATATATAAATACATGGACACGGTAATAAATAAAATTTTCTGGGGACACAGTAGTAGTCCAAAAAAGCAGGTAGTCCAGATGACCAGATAATCAACTTTTTACTACATTTGACTTTCTGAACAAGTGATATTTTTTTTAAAAAGCCAACAGTCCATGCAATACAAAATGACTTTAAAATATATAGGTTCATGTGCATTTTCTTGTGCTACTCTAAGTTGAATATATATACACCAAGAAATGGTCATTACACAGAAAGGTATGGAAAAAAGTATCCTGTCACTAATTGCCCACAACTGTATAAGTATTTAAAAATTCATAAAATTTTTTGCAGGTTGAAGATCTTTGACTCCCCTTACCAAACACACAAAGAAAAGTGTATGTTGGTGAGTAAATTTGTTATTATGAAACAACTATTGAGATCACACTGGTTTTCTGCAACAGGAAGCAGCAGGTCATAAACGACTACAGATTTTCAAAGGTCTCATACACTTTTTTGTTCCTTTTATCATTTTCCTTCACAGGACTTTTATTGTGATTATTATTACTGTATAAAAAATTTCTTTATCATTATTAAATGAGAGAGGTAACAATCACATCGTTATACTTATAAGCTTTCCCAGAGTTCATAGCGATATGATACACCCAGGTAAAAAGAGATGTAATATTGATGATGTCAAAATGTAATGATCACATCGTTTCAAGCTGTTCAGTTAGAATTCATTTTAGTGGACTACCTTGAAGATTTCTATGTTTTTATATGCAAAGTAATTAAGAACCTGATTAAATTTGCTTTCATGAAGATTTTACAGTCTACATATTTCTCTTTTAATTTGTATAAGGCTGATGGGAAGGTCACAAGATCCTTGTCGGTTTAAGATGTGAATTTTAAATTCTTCTTATAACAGAAATCAGACTTGATGCTTTGCATAATAGTATTTGAACCAAGTGTTTAACAAGGATGGCAGATGAAAATTAGCATTTCCATATCTACACAACACTTTGCAAAACAAGAGGCTAACTGAGTCTTCGACTGCTAAACTGTACAGCAATTTGCCAGGTAAGTGGGGTGAAAGATATATTGGCCTGGATGATCCCCATCAAATCTGATTATCAACAGTCTAGCACTTTTAATTTGGTGGTGGTGGGGGGGGGGGGGGGGAGAGGAGTGGAGTTTTTAAAAAAATATTTGTAGGAACTACAGCAATATTTTAAAGCAAACATTTGTAAAATAAACTGAGAGGTTTGAGTTCTTGCTGAAAAAGCTTTTTGCTATATTTGATTAAAAATGTCAAGCAGTTTTTGAAAAGTTTGCAGAAATTATGGGGTTTTTATTTCTAGTAATGGAGATCATATATAAATTAAAAGTGCACTGAAGTAATTTGTACAATGTTGAAAGTTTTGATAAAAAATTGTCTAAACTGATCCAGTGGTTGATGGCAGCCATATTTAATGGTCAATCAACATGATTCACTTAATTTAAAAGGTCCTCAAACTATAAGACTGGGGTCTATTGGTCCAATTGCATTAGAGAAGATCAGCATCATTTATACACAACTTAAAAGTTTTGATGCTAAGATGCTCTCTTATAAATTGATTGAGCACTTCCTGAGGAAAAGTAGAAACAAGCAAATGTTGACAAATGCACAATGAACAGAGGGCCATACACTAAGTTCATATAACATTGTGTTTAGGAGAGCCAAAATGCATCACAAGATTAACAAAATTCCTTGTATTTTCCTAAAAGAAATTTCTACATTTTTGGTGAAATCCATTTCATTAGTTTTAAGTTCAGATGCTCCAAGACTATCTTACTTATGTTAGTCACTAACTTGGACATAACATAAAAAACAATCAGCCAGAGCTGGCCTATGTTGATTTTATGGAAACAGTTGCATTTCAATGAAATGACTGGAATTTTTAGTGCAAGTGGCCTTCATGGATCCATCCCAATCACACCAGTTTGCTTTGTCATCCTATGCAAGGGCCAAGAGGCTGAACTCAATAAACATTTTATTTTCTGTTTAGGCTTTAATGCTGCCTTCTTCTGAACACAAATAACATTTTTCTCTGGTTAACAAATCTCCAGGAAAATAAGAGAAAAAAGTATTGTTGATTTTCTTAGGGACTACAATAACAGTGGACTGGCTCAATTAGTGTGGTAATATCTTAAAATGACATAATTCCTTTCTTATCTAATTTCATGCATAAAGTTAAGAGAAGAGGGAAAGGAAAGGGTGGGGGAGGAGAGACACATCATGCTCAAGGTATTTAGGGCCATACTGTATGCTCTCACTGTCTTCATAAAGCTAGGCAAAGCTTCACACCAGTTCATAAAAATAAAATGATACATAACAATTCTGAAAAGGCTTTGAGGTTAGAAAATGCTTCATGCTGCAGTACTTTTCTAATACAGTATTCCCTCACTAAAAGTTGCCTCAGAATATGGTGATGGTGGTCCCTTTTAGAAGGTAGGTTTGGTCATGATCACATTTCATTATTTAATAGTAATATTATGTATAGAATACCTCAATATAAGGTGACTTCACCTATTAGGCAGTTCAGTTTTATGGCTCCCATGGCAATATTATAGTGAGGGAGTAATGTATTTCCTGGATAAGTACTCACACACTTTTTATTATGATGAAGCCGTATTTTCTCATATACAAGGGCATCTGGATGCCTCTACCACATTTCAATGGATGTGTATTTCAATGCCCCTGCCATATGTTCATACAAGTGCTTCCAGATGCTCATGGTAAACAACCATTATTTGCATAGTTAATTCTTAGCACCACCTGATCGGAATATCCCTTCTAGTAAAATAGACTTTCTGGAAGTTTCTAATAGCACATATATGTGTATTAGATGAATTCTAAATAGCCAATCAGATTAAAGAGAACATTGTATATTTCCCCCAAATGCAAATGATTGCCGCTATATTTACAGGTTGACTTATGGAATCCAGATTATCAGGTCCATTTTGTGAGGATTAAATTTAACTCAAGACCTTTTCAGTAATAATGAAAAATTGTTTTGTAAACAAAAAGAACAAAACAATCCCAAATAGCTTACACAGCAATAACAGTAACTGCTGATTCTCAATCACACCAGTGAGTGGAATCTATTTATAGAACACACTAACCTGGGACTCATGGCTTGATATTTACCATTTTATACTTTAGAAATAAACAATAAGCACTAATTACTGAATCTAAAAGCTTTAAATATGAAGCTCTCAATGTGCATTTTTTCCCACCCAGATATATTGGGATACTGTCAGCTGGTGGCATGTTGTTTTATTCATAGCACATTGTACATGTAGCAATGTACATGTAGCAACAGATATGTGGGCTGTAGTTCACTGGTAGGCACCATGAGGGAAACGGTTAAAAAATTAGAAATGTATTCATCGAACACGGATGATTTACCACAGTGCCTGAAAACTAACTTAAAGTGCAAATACAGGATGAACCAATCTACAACAGCCATAAGTGCTAAGTCCAATATGAGGATATATAAAATTATGTGTCCAAAATAGGCAGGGATCTGGTATATATAGTGGCCATATTAGACAGGTTCCATTCTATATATATTTAAAACAAAACAAGTGAAATGTGTTTGTAAAGAAAAGAGTTTATTGAAATAATTATGATTTAATATACTTGGACCTGAATCAGTTCTTTGCTATCCAGAAATAAGTTAAATGTAGTTAATTTTACACATGTTTCACTGTAAGTTAGAACTAGTCTACATTTACTACATTAATAGATCTTGATTATTTTTGTCTGAATTGGCAGAATCTATTGCAGTTCAATCAATTCAGAAAAAAAGGATGAATATAAGAACAAAATGCAGAAATAATCTTCCATTTTCAACAACACAACAGTCACAATTCAAATTTGAACTACAATCAAACATCTAAATAATTGCCACTCTGTGGTTACCATCTGAAAGTGGTCTTTATAAGCTGGTGGTCTTTATCTACAGATCTATACATACTGGCTTGTGTATGGTAACCTTAGGTAATTGATCTATAACACAAAGATGGTCTTTACATCCTGATGGTTGCTGAAGGATGTACATTTATGGCTATTTGCAAATATGATTCTCAAAGTCTGCCTGTACACTTACGTGCAATTCATATACACCTCTCTCTCAATAACTCATGAGCGATGGGGTCCATCAATATTTACTGTGGCATAAGCAAGGGTTTGAGATAGCAAGGGAGACTCAAATTTTTATAAACAGCTGTGGGGAAAGGGGGAAGTGGTGCTCCGTGTAGCAACTTTTGTTTATATATGAGAATTATAATCTCCATTGTCTACACATATTCATCCAATGGATTTTAAATTTAAGGATATTAAATCAGATTAAATCATGAAAAAGTCATTAACTGATTAGAGACTTTTAATATAGATCAAGTTGACACGCAGTACTCACAAATTTGTGTACCAGTAAAATTAGAGTTGCTTCCCTTTTAAGGTCAGAACATGTGTATCCATTGCAAGCAAAGACCAACTAAAGCTTCATAGCTAGAATTACACTAATAAACTGATGGAGCTAAACCCACTGACATGTTTGCAGTGGTTAATTCCTCAAGATAGTGATTTTAAATGTTACTTCATTGATAGCACAGACTGTGTACAACCCTATATCATTTGTACTAATTAAAATAGTTAGCATATGGCAGTTGCACTTTCCTGTAACACCACATCCGGGTCAGCAACAAAAATAAATCACCGAAAAGAAAGAGGAATGACAACAATATTTGTATTATTACAACTTGTAAGTTTATTTTCAAATGTATCACTGCAGAGTTTGAGGAACAATCCATGGATAAGGCAAAAGCAACAACTAAGGAGTTGTCACATTTATGTGATTAGAATGAACCCCCCCCCCCCCCCAAAAAAAAAAATTAAAACATTACAAGACTTCTTTAATTGGTATTTATTTCTTACAAAATTGCGACCAGTACGCATTTCCAAATATTGTCATTGATCTTTTCAACATATATTGTGTTGTTTATTTAGAAAATATTGTTCAAGACAATCTTACAAAATATATGAACTCTTATTAAAATTTGAAGAATTTCATGATATCAGTATCATATTAATGTGCACTAACCATCATTTTCAATGTTAAAATGGGCAATATATGGAGATCACATGTACCAATTTTTATTGTGATTTTTAAATGTTAAGCAAACAGGGGTTCATTTTTTGTCTTTTTCATATGAAAAAAAGGGATCCACACCTGCCCCTGTGTTACACATGAGTTTGCAAGTTATCAAGTGTGCTAAAACGAGGGAGCAGTGTAATATCATTTATGTCATGGCAGTATTAGTATCCATACTTTCTGTAATGCACTAAATTTCACATCAATATCCTTACCGGTTTTTCAAGCTGAAGGTAGCAGTTCTTGAAGTATGGCACTTTGACAATTCTTTAAAGAAGAAAGAAAATAAGAATTGAGTCAATGTTCTTTCTCCAAACTTGTTGAAATTTATCTACCTTATTTCAGGATGATCACTTGTGAAATAGTGAAGTAGTAAACTTTTAAAAAAATTCCTTTTTTTACACAGCAATCCACAAATCAACTTACTGTATATACTCGCGTATAAGCCGGGTCCAAATGCAACAACATAGACCCTGATCTGCTGTCGCATAGTGCGCAGGCAGATCAGGGTCTATGTTTTTTGTTCTACTGATTAGTCCTTACAAACTGCATAAACCCAGATCTACCGGCACATTATGCGATGGCAGATCTGGGTCTATGCAGTTTGCAGTTGGTATGCACTTTCTGGTACTATTCTTAACTGATTATCTATACCCAAGTAACTGTCATTCCAAGATGCCAACCTATGAGCATGCTTATCAGGAATCCTAGTGTCAATTTGTTTTCCCCAGAATCTAGACAGCCTGTCCAGAATGGATAACACATTCATTAAAAGTTTGAAACTTCTATATAATCATACTGCATCTGGCTTCAAGCAGTTATATACCTCTATATATTAAGAAACAATTATGGTTCAGTGAGGATAAATGGTATACCCATTCCTCCAATTCCAGAACCTTGAATTCCTTCAACATTTTTGGGCAAAACTAGAACCATAAACATTAGTTTTCCTTATGAATTATCTTCATCTTTCTTTTCTTCTCATCTCTGCAGCCATTTTTTAATCTATTACAGTCTCACATTCTTGTTATTTACAGTCTATATTTTACACTGAAAAACTATATTCTGTGTAACAGTCTATCATATTGGTGCCAAAGTACTATTCTCTCTACCAGTGTCCACATAGAAAATGTCTGCCAACATAGTCAAGTAACTGAGGGTAAAGTCTGAGCTTTGAATTAAACAAGAGGCCCAATTTAGTCTGAGATCACTCACCCGACTGACATTTGCCTAATAGCTAACTGCAAAAGTAGTTGAAAGCAGTTCATGCCGAGATGCTTTCTCTCAATTTGTTCAAATTCTGTTGAGCAGTGTTTAAATGGTGATGGTGGCTCTGCATCATTTGTACAAATTTGAAAGGCCTTCATACTAGGATGATTTCCATCAAATTCAGTTAAGCAGTTTTTGAGAAGAAGTCATTTAAACTTTTTTCTATATGTAGTAATGGAGGCCATAATTGATGGCAAATTGGCATCATTTGTTCAAAAAGTTAAAGACCTTCATGCCAGAATGCTTTTCATCAAATTTGTCAAATTCTGTTGAGCAGTTGTTCTTTTTTTTAAAAGAAGTTTTTAAAGGTTTTTTTATATTTAGCATCAGTGGCCATACTGGATAATGGCTCAGCATCATTTGAACAAATCTGAGAGGCCTTGATGCCAGAATGCTTAATGTAAAATCATGCACAAATCTCTAAAGCAATTTCTGTTGAGAATCTGTAAATAACAATTGTGAACAGATGATGCACAATAGACAAAAACCCATACCAATAAGCTCACTTGGCCTTATGGCCAAGTGAGCTAAAACTATATCAAACCTGGGTTTCACAAGCTGAACTTATTCCTGGGCTTGACCTCATGTCTAGAATCCAGAACTATGATTAAATAAAAGTGTGTCCTAAGTCTGACAAATCAAATTTCTCAAGTTCAGACTCAAATTATCTGACATATAGGTGAAATTTGGGCAAGAAATCATCAATGGAGTTCATCAGTTTAGCCTCAATACCTTAGAAAAATCTTCAAGAACACAAGACGATTTCTGGGTTTTTTAAAATTTTCTTTTTTAAGCTGCCCAAGCACAAAGGTCATAATAGAGGTGCCGACATTATAATAATAATAAGGACTTTATTTAAAGAAGAAGCTCATTTGGTCAACTGACCAATCTTCCATGAGGCCTTCTACAATTATATGTATATGTTGTACAACTTTTACAAGTTCTGGTGTCTTTAGACACAAATGCTATTAAAACTAGATAATTGATCTGCTGCTACTATAAAAAAGTACAAGGCTTTAAAGATGAGTACATACAGAATTCGCACAAAGATTAATAGTGAACCTGTGTAAAACATTACAGGTGAGGACATGAGAGAACATTGTTTTAAAGAAGAGTAGTACTGAATTACATAAAATCATACAAATGATTGTTTATGTAGATGTTGACTAAGAAGCTTCTTGGGATGAGTCAGCTGACCTTGTATAGGGTGGAATGGATTTCCATAGTTTGACTCCAGAAAAAACAAAACTCTTTTTTATAAAACTCTTAATTTGGTTTAGGTAAATATAAATTGTTGTTTGAGATGGACCTTAGTTCACACATATGTACATTTTCCACAAATTCAAAATTACATTTAAGATAATCAGGAGCCCACCCATGTAAGGATTTGAAGACTAGTAAACCCTTCTGAAGCTAAGTTCTCTGTTGAAATAGAAGCCACTTAAGAATTTTAAAAAGATTTGTTGATGATGTATCTAAATCAGCATCAAGAATAACTCTAGCTGCTCTTTTTTGAAATTTCAGTAGGCTTTTCTTCGATTTTCTGTATCACTATTACCCCTGACAGAACAGCAATATTCTAGATGTGGCATGATATAGGCATTGTAGAATATCTTTCTCTGTTCTTGAGGGAGATAAGATTTTTTTCTGTTGAAGAGATAAAGCAGTGAGTTTACTTTTTTAATGACCTTATCAACTTGCATTTTCCAGCACAAGATATTGTCTATCATGATGTCAAATAGTTTTTCATTTTCATACTGTTCTATATCTATACCTTTTAGCATTACTTTGAAGTCATCTTTCTCAGCTTTTACTCTGGCTCAACAACTATGATCATGGCTTTTGACTTGGCTGCATTTATCTTCATACCACTGTGCTCACACTAGTTATTTACTTTAACCAAATCCTGATTTAATTTAGTGCTAAGCTCATGGCCAGATGATCCAATGTTATATAATGTTGCATCATCTGCAAATATGTTGGTGGTGGATAGCTCAATGTGATATGGTAAATCATTGATGTACAGCAGAAACAGTAATGGTCCAAGAACTGATCCTTGTGGAATACCTGACTTTATGAGTTTCTTATTTGAAAGTGTATTTAAAATAGAAACTTGTTGTCTGCCTTCATGATAGGATTAAAACCAAGTTAAACGTTCATGGTTAACTTGATATATGCTGAGTTTTTACAGCAGGAATTTGTGATTAACAAGGTCAAAAGCATTTGTAAGGTCAAGAAACACTGTACCTACCAGATTACCTTGATCTATTACTGTTAACCAATCATCCCATACTTGCCATAACACGATGTGTCACGCGAAAAACATGATTTTGGACTCCCAAGCTCCCCGACACGATCGTGTTTCGAAAACACGATTTTCAGCAATCTCAACAACAACAAAAAATTTCCACTCCCAAAAAGAAAAATAAACAAAAAAACCTATATTTCTTGATCACTATTATATATGCCCGTAATCTGTGGTATATATAAACAGTAAACAGTACTGCTCAAAGCTCATGTAAAACTATCCTCGGGGCAGGTTTATACACCTGTTTTAGAGGCAATTAAAAGGTAAGGCGGTCAGAGATAAACAGCCACCTTTCAGAGATTTACTTAATTGGCTCACAACAGCTAGGGTGATGTGTCGGGTCAAATCCTTTTGAGCACTGCTGCGGGAGAGCCCATTAGGCTAATTTGCATAGGTAAAGTACATTAAGTGGAACAACCCAATTTAAAGTTTAGTACTTCATATATAAAATGGAAAAGTGTACAAGTGTGATTCATTTTCGAAGGAAAAATGTTGAAACGTAGTAGCGATTCAGGAATTATGGAGCCATCTCTGAAGCCAGCAAAGCCCAGCAGAAAAAATTCCAGAACTCCTGGTTGACGGAGTTTGACTTTGTGAAGCGCAGCATCAAGGGGGAACATTTTATTCTGTGCACATATTGCAACCACCATATTAACATTAGTCATTCTGGAGTGTGTGACATTCGTCGACATAGCAACACCAACCAGCATCGTGACACGGCAAAAATTAAATAGTTTGTTAAACAGTCGTCGACAGACAATCTAACTAGAGCTGAAGTACTTTTCTGCAATTTCGTTGCTGAGCACAATCTGCCGTTTTCAGTAGCAGATCATTTTACAGACCTATGCAGGTGATATTATTTGACATTGCTAAGTCTACCATTTTTTTGTTTGTAAGTATATTAAATGCTTCAGAGAAAACAGATGGTATTTTCTTTTATTCAGATTTGAATTTCCAGTCATTTGCTAAAGGCTGATTTAAAAACATAGCTTATTCTCATTTAGATGACTTTTTTTTAGGGGGGGTCACGTGCACTGACCCCCCTTGGGACCCCAAAACACGCTTTTTGAGTCTCCAAAAGCCCCCAACACTGTCTGGGAATATGGCATGAAGTAGTCTTCTTTGTTAAGTTTTGAGTAAATATGCTCATTTAATTCATCACTTGAGAATCTTTTATGAGCTGTGAGATCCAGAAGTTTTTTGTTTATGTTCACAAAGTAATCATTGAGTGCATTTGCGATTTCAAGCGGTTCTTGCTGAATGTCACCATTTTTATCACTAATACATCTAAGTGGCAGGTTATTGACAGATTTGCCTTATAGGTCATTGAAGGTTTTCCAGAGTTTTCTAAGTTTTTTTTTCATAATACTATCTGATATTTCAGTGGAATAGTAAGTTTTCCTTGCCTTTTGAATCATTGACTTGACTCTATTTCTCCATAATCTGTAATTGTTAGTTTCTTTTAATTTATGAAATCTATCCCTTGTCTTAATAGCATTGAATATATTACCTGTAATCCAATTGGGTTGCTTGACTCTCTTGATTCAACTGCAAACAACAAACACCCTGATCTACTGGTGCATTATGAGACAGATTATCAGCATCTATATTGTTTGTTCTAATGATCAGTCCTAAGAAATTCTATTGAACCAAATCTGCTGGCAATTAACAGGAGCATGGCTGTTCAGGGAGTCAGTAAACATATCTATCCAAATGTCAAGAGCATCTGATGGGTCATCAAAAGATTCGATTATTGATCAAGGGATATCTTTCAGTTCTTTAAGGAATATTTGTGCACTGAATCTTTTCATTATTCAATACTCGATATATTTGTGATGATAGGGTTTACTTTTTTGACTTAATTTTCATGAACAGCATATAGGATAATGATCTCTTATGGCATATTGGGGAACTGCAACTTCTATAATGTGGTCAGCACTGTTAGAATAGACGTGATCAATTAGTGTTTGAGATACCTCTATTACTCTAGTGGGTACATGAACTAGCTGTTGATAATTCAGGGAATTCATAGTTTTAATCCAGCTTTGATTGTTGTCACACAGCAAACTGTAATTAAAGTCACCTACTAAAGAGACTTCTTTGTTTTCTATATACAAAGTTTCAAGCTTCAGGGCTGAGCAAATCCCATAGCCCAAATCCCAGACTAGTCATTTTTGAAGTTGGGCAAGTAAAACTTTCCAAGTCGCTAGTCCAGGACAAGTGCTTTTTAAAAAAGTCAGGCTAGTCCTTATTTTCGTGCTTTAATCACTATATCAACCTTTATTTGGCCAATCATGCCCTCCGGGCGTACTGAATATTTGATTCTACCCCTCTTTGTGTATACATTTACATCCTGTTACCGCTTGACTGCATATTGGGCTAAGCGACCAAATTATCGGCAAATCAAAACACGTCAAACAAAAGAAAGCCAGTATGATCAATTAGTAGTGTCTTAAGCGGCTTTGTTGCATTAGTTTACTCAAGCCAGATTATCACGAGCGGCTCACTATGATTTTAATCCAGCGAGTCAGTGTAATTAAATTAATGAAAGGTACTGTACCGACATCAGTGTTGGTTTCTTTTATGAACTGATTAAATGACAGTAATGATTCTTTAATTTTTAATTGATTGTACAGATGATTAACTTCCACGTGTGATATTGCGTTTGAAGCGAAACAATTACGCTAATTAATGAGCTGTCTCTTTTCCTAATTAAAAGAGAAAATGTATGGTATGATCACTTTAGAAGTAGTTGTCAAGCAAGCTGATAGTTACTCTGTGGATAAAATGAGTTTGCTAAATTATTTTCGCAAGGAAGGTAATAACGACGATTCGGAGAAGGAAAATTTGTTTGAAAGTGGAGGGATAAAACGAAAGACTGATACTGAGTGTGCGGTAGCTATTTCTCCAAAGAGACATAAGCAACAATCTGTGATGGCAAAAAATGTCAAATATGACACTACTAAGAGACAGAGAATTCTTGGAACACTCTTAGTGAATACTCCACCTAGTCTCAGTCAATTATGCAAACTATTAGAAATCATATTTGTTATAAGCCCATCCACTGCTGAGTGTGAACGAGGATTTAGTTCAATGAACTTAATCAAGACTTCTTTAAGGAATTCCTTAAACCAAAAGAGTTTACAAATGCTAATGAACATTTCTGCAAATGGACCAGAGCTTGAAGACTTCAACCCAGACACAGCTATCAACTGCTGGCTTAGTGCTGGTGCAGGTGGCAGACATATACACTGTACATGGACATTTTTTCAAATCCATCAGCTAAAACATATATACATGAACCTGATGAAGCCAAATGTATAACAACCAATGTTTTTGAAAAATTATATTCTTTTAAGAAATAATTATGTTGTATATTATTTCGTTTGGTTTTTCTATGGATTAAGTACATACATCTCATCAAATCTCGGCAAGTGAATACCATTTTGGGACCAGTGCAAATTAAGTTGGGACTAGTGAAGAGTAAGGTGGGACTAGTGAATTTTCTCAAACCACTTGTCCTGGACTAGTGGTTAAAAAAAAAATTTGCTCAGCCCTGGCTTACTTTGAAATATGGTATATGAAGCATTGTCAGAGTTTGGTGGTCTATATACACAACCTAATATAAACGGTTTTTGGACATTATGTCTAATTTCTAGTCAAATTATTTCCATACCATTTTCCTCAAGATCATATCATCGTTTCAAAGGAATGCTGTCCCTAATGTAAATGATAAGTCTACCACCTTTTGGAAAAGTCTGTCTTTTCTTTGAATAATGTAGTTAGGAATTTTAAGTTCTTGATCATGAAAAAGTTCATGTAAGAAGGTTTTGCTAAATGCAAAGATATCAATTACTGAATTATTTCCTGAAATAAGTAATTTGATTTCATCTAGTTTTGGAAAAAGATAATGGATGTTTAAATGGTAGATTTTGAGACCTTTTTGCTTAAGCCACTGACTTTGAGACAAGTCAAAGTTTTGATAGCCTTGAGATGAATGGCATAGAATATCTGAGTTAATATTTTCACTATCAATATATGAACCATAATATTCCTCTAAATTATCCTCATTACAGTGTCCTAAATCATGACTAGAAACAGTTTTTTCAGAAGATTTTGTAATTAGTCTTGAAATATTAGCACTTTCAGCAGTTACCGGGTATCTCAGTAACAGTTAACACATTATGGTCACTTTGATTGATGGAGGCAATTATTGGGATTCTGGAAAATTGTGTTTGGTTTTTAAACTTATTTATACACTGATTGCTGATGTGAGACAGAGACATGACTGAATTCCCATATCCAACTGATTAAAAATACCAAAATTTAATAATAAAATAAAAAAATCATATACCTCAAAAAGTCACTTTCAATACTCTGTGATCAAGAAATGAAAATTATATATATATATATACATATCTATCTTTATGCTTGGGATGGTTCATGTGTCAAATTTTAAAAATGTTATGTCCAGAGCTCAAGTTTGTGTACCAACAGTTAATGTATGTTACTTGAGGCCCAAAACTGTCTGTGTAAAGATATTTGTGATGGGTGTAGAACCCGATAAAATAATGTCATAGACCCACACACACACACACCTATTGTTCCAACTACAGTTCCACTAATACTTACTCTTCATACAATTTTGTGTAAAACATAACTGCATAATGCATGTCAGTGTTAAGTGCATTTGTCAGTTCTATTAAACCCTGCAGCACCTCCTCATCTTGATCAACCTGCAAGAAAAAAGTAAGATGCAACGATAGCAATCATCTCCATTTAGCCATTTCATTTAAAATTGACTTATAATAGACCAAAAAGAGAATACAGTAAAATTTTGATAAATTGAAAATATGAATTATTCTACAACTCACTTTTACTCAAATGATGCACTCAATCCTGGAGTAAAGAACTCTTTAAATTCATCTGTAATCCCAGAAAACTAAAAAACTATCAAAAACTCTAACTAAACATAAAGTCACACTGCCCTACAAGTTTCTGTAATTCTGTTACTTTATTTACTTTTACTATTAAGGTCACCTTCACCCAATCAATACAATAATAATAATACGTAATAAGGCAAGGGGTATGTGAAATACTATGTTCTGTCTGTGTTCAATCCTATGATATACCATATATACTCAAGTATAAGGTGGCTCAAACTGCAAACAACACAGACCCGGATCTGCCAGTGCATTATGCAACAGCAGATCAGGGTCTATATTGTTTGTTCTAATGATTAGTCCTAAAACACTGTATATACCCAGATCTCTCAGCACATTATATGCTGGTAGATCTTGGTCTATGCTGTTTGCTGTTGGATCCAGAGATGCTGCCGGGATTTTATCTGAAGGGGGAAGCTCCCCCCTTGTCACCAAAATAAGGGGGGAGTAGAAAAAAAATGAGGGGGAGGATGAAACGGCCATAGTTCAATATTTACCTAACACATAAATATCCGTTATCTTTCTTTCTTCCTGCTCTATTTAAATAAAAAAAAATACTCAAAAGATGTCTCCTCTAGTTGTATAAGCATTAATCTGTTGATCATTTCTGAGCTTAATTTGTTCCTTATCTGTGTATGAATATTGTTCTGTGCTGAGAATCCTCTTTCACATATGCATAGCTAGCTAAGCCAGCTTGAACACGTTGGAAAACTGTTCTTTATGGTTGTTATGTACAATTTTCAACAGCTCATAAGTATTGTCTCTTGGATATCTCTGCTCCAAAATAATATTTTAATTTTTTTTACTAACAAGAGCTCTGCCAAAGTTTCACTTCTTTGAATTAGTGCTTTGCTCACTACTATGCCAGATTTCTTATCTGTTCCACAATATTGTATTAGGGTTTTAAGTCCATCAATGCCATTGTCAGCTGGTTCAGACAGAGGTATTTTGATCAAAATAAATATCCTTACTTTTTTATTTCTTGTTAGATTCTTATTTATTCATTTTATCTTAACCCTTAGAGTGGTATATAGTTTTGTAGCACAAGATCCCTCAAGGTAGAATTGTTTGAGAAAAGAAATGAAAATTGCAGTCTACTTTTAAACTGCCTGTATTTTAATTAGGCTTAGATTTCTGCCTTTTTGACATTTAATTTCAAAATACCGCTTAATAGGGAGTTGACCGGCATGCCGTCTGTTTTTGTCTATCCAGCATGTACATCGGACTAGTATTCAACATCATTTTCAGGTTCAAAATTACTCACTGGTATTTGCAGTAACACTTTCCGGGCTACAATAATCTCATATACTTCGAAACTTTAAACATCCTTGTCATCATCGCTATCATCGGCCAGCATTTGCCGAAGGAAATCGTCATCTGAAGATGAACCATGCTGTGAGTCAGCCATTTTGGATTTTCTAGAAGCCCCTACTTGCAACATGCATTTGTAAAACTTCCTTAATGAATGCAATGTTCAACCTCGACAATGCATGTTCCAGGGCCCAAATGTGCCAATCAAATTTAGTTCAACTGTTCTTTTCAAGCTGAAGTACTCAGATGGGTAAACAGTTGCCTACCGGAAAAAAGACAGATAATGAGACAAGCGCTACATGACCCATATGCCGCGAGAAGCACTTTATGGGTTAACAGTTAAATAAAAAATTGTATGCTGCGCAGAGTACATTTTTATATTCGTGACTTTAAACTAACTTACGGGAGTTCTCGCACATCACTGCTTTCCAAGTGCGCAAATTCGTACAATTTTGCACGATTCATGCACTTGCGCGCCCTGGCAGCATCTCTGTGGATCTGACTTACATATAAATATATACAGTACCCATCTTTTGTATAGCATTTGAAAACCTTCAACTTGGACTTTCACATTTAATGTCTAAAACCTAGTAAGTATGCAATAAGACAAGGGGTATGTGAAACACTATGCTTTACCTGTTAACTGTCCTATGATATACCATATATAATCATGAATAAGTTGGATTCAACTGCAAACAACAAACACCCTGATCCACTGGTGCATTATGTGACATATTATCAGCATCTATATTGTTTGTTCTAATGATCAGTCCTAAGAAATTCTATTGAACCAAATCTGCAGTCAATTACATGCTGGCAGATCGGGGTCTATGCCGTTTGTTGTTGGACCCAACTTATACTTGAGTATATACTGTACCCTTCGTGTGTATAACATTCAAAAATCTTCAACTTGAACATTCACATTTAATGTCTAAAGCCTAGAAAGAAACAATAGGGGTATGTGAAACACTATGTTTTACCTGTTAACTGTCCTATGTTATACCATATATAATCATGAATAAGTTGGATTCAACTGCAAACAACATGGATCCTGATCTGCTGGCACATTATGCAATGGAAGATCAGGTTCTATGTTGTTTGTTCTACTGATTAGTCCTTAGAAACTGTATAGAACCAGATCTTCAAGCACATTATGCACTGGCAGATCTGGGTATATGCTGTTTGCAGTTTGATTTGACTTATACGTGAGTATATACTGTTCCCTTCATGTTTATAACATTCAAATACCTTTCACAAAATATTTAGTTACACTTTTTCCAGAAAAATTATGCCTAATGACATGCCATCTATTAATAAAGGAAAGACCAAAATTACTGACAACCCCCACATCCTCCAAATGAAACTGCTAATCAGATTACTATGAATGGTGGTAAATATGTGATAAATAGTATTATTGTAGTGCTTTTATGCAAAACCCACTTTAACTTGTTGAATACACAGGTAGTGAAAGATATAGTATCCATTTAAGTCTTCTACAATGCCACTGTTGCTAAGTGACTTTGCCTCAAAAAGACTGCTAAAATGCAAGCTACTAATGAACTTTAGACAAGGAGTCATTGTGACCTTAGCTTTGACATTTTTAATCTGGAATCAATAGGTGTCTTCCTTGTCTCAAATGCAAGTCATCCCTAAAAGTTGTGGTAAAAGACAGAACTCAAGTTATTTTGCAGAAACTATTTTTCTACTTTCAGTCTCAATGACCCTGATCTTGGACCTATTTACCCCAAAATTTATAAGTGCCTTTCTTGTCTCAAATGTAAGCCATCCACAAAGTTTGATCATGGTTTGTGGAATAGGGTTCAAGTTATTTTGTGGAAAGAGTTTTCCTTCTTGGATACCCTTTGACCTTGAATTTTGACCTCAACCCCAAAATCCAAATGTGTCTTCTTTTACTCAATTGCAAGCCATCTACAAAGTATAGTCAAAGACTCATGACACAGAACTTTAGTTGCCTTGTGGCAATTGTTTTCTTTCTTTATGACCCTGAAATCTTGACCCCTGAACTTGTGACCCCAAATTAATAGGTTTCTTTCTTGTTTCAAATGCAAGCCATCCACAAAGTTTGGTCAAAGTAGGTGATAAATAAGTTGAGATGTCATGTTGTCACAGTGACTTTGACCACTGGAACCCAAAATCAATAGGTGTATTTCTTATTTGAATATACAATTTATTGTGCAGAAAGTTTTCAGACCTTGTGACCTTGACATCTGACCCTGAAATTGATAGTTTTTTTTCTCCTGCCCTTAATGCATGCAACTTACAAAGTTTGGCAATGGTAGATATGGTGAAGAACTAGTTACAGATGGATGGATATACATACATATGGATGGGTGGATAACATCATGTCATGTGACCCACCTTATGATTGGCATATAAAATAGTATGTCATAAATAATAAACTTACCCTCATCTTTGTTTTGTAGACATTTAGGATCCGTTCATACCACTCTAGTGCACTTTTCTGTAAAGAATGGAAATGATTGTACATATGCTTAAAATATCCACAAGACATTTAAAATACCTAGAAAGCTAAACAATATTGTAGCACAAAAATAAGAAATGCAATAGACTCTCATAGAGGCATAACTTAAAATGGTTTGCCATGCAAGGAAGTCCAACAAGTAAATTGTAGCACATAGACAATTTTACATACTGTTAGCTACAAAGACAAATGTACTGTACAATACCATGTATACTGTACTGTCATAGAAAAAGTGCAGGTTTAGTTTTGAAGTAAAAAATGTTGTAAAAAATTGATCTTCTCCTGTATAATGTGCATCATAACATTCAACAACTTAAACCTTGCTAGCTTGTCTGCAGCTCCTCATTGGGGTGTGAGACCAACTAGATGTGATGGTTTTTTGATTTCCTTAGTACATGATGAAAATGCATACTTATTATTATTATTACTATTATTGCAATACTCCATTATTATTATTATTATTATTATTATTATTATTATTATTACTCCAGCATATGTTAATGAAACAAATTTCATAATCTAATCCATTAATCCCTTGTACCATAATCAATAATTTTTATCTACTATGATTTAATTCCATCTGACAGTTCTCCTATAATCCTGATGTATAAAAAAGATGTCTAAATGAACAACATGAGTTATGCTTCATTGACATACTCAGTGATTTTTGGCAGTCATAGTACCATAAACATCGCTAATGAAGACAGGCCTGCCTTTAATTGGTTAAATACAGTAGTCTCTCTTTATGAAGCTTTTCAGTGAAGCCATAAAAGTGACCAACATTATAAGTAAGGGAGCCTTATACTGATGGATGTATCAACTAGTCTGTTGATTAGTGTATAAAACACACAAATTAGATATTGACTGATGCATAATCTCATTATAATTGGTTCTCATTAGCCAACAACTGAAATGGAATAATGCAAGAACAATGATAAAAAAAATGGAACAAATTTAATGGGATCCACGACCATGATTCAAATATTCGAGAATGGAACCATCATGAAGGACCACATTTTCAGCACACCAAGATTAAAGCAGGACAATTGTGGCTGACCAGCACTGCTGCCAGTACTTGAGAAAGAGCTGGCTGACTTGATTGGTGAGAGGGTGGCATTAGAAGGGCTAGCTGTCTCCCAAGTGAGATGTGTCTTAGAGCATCGTGGTTATACAAGACCAAATATGACAAAGAGAGTGGTACAACTGTCTTCCGAACTTCACAGATGTGGATATATAATTTCATGAGATGTGCCAGCTTGTTTATAACGAAAGCAAGCTCATACAGAACTCCAGAAATTCATTACTGATACCCAAACAAAGTTCAACACTAACCCAGATATGATTAGAAATGAAGACTAGGATCCTCTTACTTTTGATTTTCCTAGTGAACAGAAATTAACAACTATTAAGGGACTAACACTATTTCAGTCCATACAATAGGCAATGAGAAAAACTGATTCAATGTTGTGCTGAGCTGCTTAGCTTATGAGAATAAGCTACCTTCATAAATCATTTTCAAGAGGAAGACTATGCCAATGGAGAAGTTTCCATCCAGTAATGTGGTCAATGTGCATGAAAACAGCTGGATGGATGAGAATTTAATGAAGGATTGGATTAAGACTGTGTGGGCTAGACAAATGAAGGATTGGATTAAGACTGTATGGGCTAGACAAATGAAGGATTGGATTAAGACTGTGTGGGCTAGACAAATGAAGATGATCTATAAAAGTCTGCTTGTACTTTACTCTTTCAGATGTCATGCATTAAAAAACAAATCATGACTGCTGATAAGACCAAGCTTGCCATGATTCCTGGGGGAATGACGTCCGTCCTACAATCAATTGATGATGGAATATTATCAAACCAAATAAAGCTTGGTTTCAGGCAGGAATGGTATGAATGGATGACTAATGGAGATCACACATACTCTGCTGGGGTAGTAAGAAGAAGCCAGAACTACATGGGATAGCTAGATGGGTACACAAAGCCGGAAGTGAACTGGACTCTGACACAATTATATACTTCTTTCAAGAAAGAGGTAGGGTATAAAAAAGAGGATTAATTTAGCTGTGTTCCTGACTGTGGAGACAAACAAACTTCTGAATATGTATCTGACTGGACAATTACGCACCTGATTGTTTTGATGGATCATGGAAAGATTGTCACATGAAAAAAAGTAATGGAAAAAAGTGACAAGTAAAAAAAGTAATGCAAAAACATTAAGCAGGAAAAAAGTAACAATTATTAAGTGTACAATTATTCAAATTTGTCTTCAATACAAGTTAAATGAATTTGTTCTTATAATTTAGTAGCATTATTACAAAAAAGTTAGTTTTCAAACAAAAAAATTTAAAAACTTGCTTTATCATTTTTCAACATGCTAAATTTATATGATACTTATAATAAAAACAAATAAAACAAAATGTTTCACTGTTTACTGGTAACTATGGAGCAGTTGCTTGATCAATTATAACTCATTATTTAATGATTCTGTTTGTGCTAATATCAAAATCAAAACAAGAACATATGGAATCCATAATATCTGCCAGTAATTGCTTTTTGAGTAGTACAAGAAAAGTGCACCCATGATATAGCTTCACTTTTTATTTGTTTGCTTTACTGTAAAGTTTAATTACTGCTAAAATATTCACACCTTTACTCTTTCTACCCAGTTAATGTGTAAAATCCTTGCCAAAGTTTTAAATAAATAAGTTCTTTGTAATGAGACAATTGAAGACTGTTTACCTGGTATTGGTTGGAATTGTCATCTTTTTCATCAGCAATAATTGTGACACTGACATTTCATTTTCATTAAAGGTTTACATGGCTGATACCCTACAATTTTGTTATGAAATGCATGGCAAGTTATGTTACAATGCTTTGTTTTTTTTACATCTGACATGCCTATACATGTATATAAAATAATATTTATTACTTTATGTGAATATACAGTTTTATTTTATCTCATCCAAACTTGATCGTGACTTTTCTTCCTGTGACTTTTTCATCAGGCAAAAGAGTAACTTTTCTTCCATTACTCTTTCCTCTGGTTCTCTTTCTGCTTTTTCCCTTTTTGATAGTCTGGCCTGGCCTCTTACCAAAATCTGCCTTTAAGAAATGTTGCATTAGCAACAACTTTGATGGAATGGAGGATGAAAAGGAGAAATTCAATATTCAACTGGCATTAAAAATGCAATCATATTACTTTTATGTAAACACTTTTTCACTTCATCCAGTTATCCCCATTCTAGAAAGAAGTAAGAACTAAGATTTGTGAATAATTTTGATTTCATTTAATTTCATGTTACACAGTTATTTTCAAACACAAATTGTTCAAAATTACATCAAGATGTAATGAAAGAATTTGATTTTCTACTGATGCAATTTAAATTAAGTTGTAAAATTTTATTTCAGAATAAGAATAAGACACAAAATATCCCCTCTACCACAACACCAAATTTTACCTTTTATTATCGAACTTTATCAGCAATTAATTACCTTTCTCACATATGTTATATCCAAGCTCAGTGTAAATTTCTCGATTCTCGAGGCTAGGTCATAAGCTCATAAGTTGAGTCACAAGCTCAAAAATGGTTGCTGGGTTAATATAGTTAAACAAGCAGAGTAGACACAATTTACAAAGAGCAATGACTCTGTCAAAATACTGAGTACCAAAGGAGGCAACATAATGGTAAATTGATCCTCTAAGTATGGTTTGAAACATCTTCATTATTGACTTATGGGAGTCACAAGAAAAAATGAAGGACTGTCACTTTCTCACAAAGAAGAGTAATTAAATATATAAGCAATATCTGTTGTCAAAATGGAAAGCAATAAAAAAAACTAAAAAAACTACAGAAGCCAAAGCAAAACTTATGACCTGTTGTGAATAGAAATATTTTTGGCATCATAACATTTTTATGAATTCAGTACATTCACCTTATTTGCATAATTAAATGTTCACAAATTGGTTATCAACAGCACAAATGATGTACAACCATATTTGCACTGACATGAATAATTTGTAAATATACTTGCTTCACTAAATTACCAAATATTCTATGCTTATTATGTATGTTATACTTCATATCAAATGGTAACAAAATTTGTCTACTGATTGCTGAGCTCTGCTATAGTATTCGCACACCCTCCTGTTTGTTAATACCCCCTTACCAGTTTTAAAAACAAAATGCATCAAGGATATAACAAATGCACAAAACTTAGTCATTTCATTCATCAATTTATAATTTCTAACTATGGATATGATATTCAACATTACAAAGTAAAGGCTTATAACTTGGCCAAAATAAGGCAGTAAAATGACTTGATCATACAAGACACTTATAGAGACTTAACATAGAAAACGCCATGAAAATATAGGAATAGTTGGCTATATCAAAATATGACATGTTTGCTGGATCAAAATAGAACAAAGGTTTACTAATCATATAGTTCTCAGAAAAAAGTGTTTAAACAGATGGACATACAGAATAAGTGATTGATATGAGTATAATGCTGTACTCCAAAGCTACATTTTGGGAACAAGTATCAGATCTGACCACAAGATCTGATTCTTACTGCAGAAGACAAACATCAGATTTTGACTGTGAGGCAGACATTAGTCTCTGACCAGAAGACCAGAAGACAAACATTATTTTTGAATGACCAAAAGACAGATAACAGAATCTGACTAGGAGACAGACATCAGATTATGACTGTAAGAAACAAACATCAGCCTCTGACTGCAGGAGACATTTCAACATCAGACTCTGACCAGGAGACAGATATCTGACTCTGTCCAGGAGACAGACAACAGACTATGAACAGAAGACAAATATTAGGCTTCACTGACCAAAGGAGAAACATCAGACTCTGACTGGCAGAGACAAAGATCAGACTATGACCTGGTGACAGATATCAGACTCTGACCAGGTGACAAACATCAGGTTCTGGCCAGCAGACAAACATCCAGTTCAACTGACCAAAATATATATACCAAACTCTGATTGCAGGAGACAAACACCAGACTCTAAAGCTCTGTCCAGAAGACAAATGACAGATTTTGAACAGGAGACAGATATCAGACTCAGACTACAAGATTGTTATCAATCTACAATTATGTGCAGCATGAGTAAACTTTCCTTTATTTTTTGTCCTCATAAATTTGTATAAGCATGAAAGCATGCAGATGACAAAATAAGTCATTGGTGGTTTATGGCTCTGCTGTGAATTACATACACTTTTAGATTTTTACATACTTGTATAATGTATTGTGCCTTTTTTTTTCTTGTGCCTATTTTTTCAAATCAATTTCAAGTTTGTTACATAACCCAGAATCATGCACACTTTGAAGAGAAAATACATTTTAAATACATAAAACTGATCAGAGTATTAGTCAAAGACTGATTTTAATGGTGAACAGTTGCATGTGATGATACCTTGACAACTGAATTGATTTCTGGCTGTAATTCCTTCTGGAATGGACATATCTTCCTGAAAATTTTCATCTCGTAGATTTGAGCAAGGCATCTGCAAAACATGAAAGAAGTTTAAATTCTTTCTGGATGTCAAAACTCCATAATCTAATTTGTAGGGTTCATGCTATGGTTGTGATTCAGGCAAAACAGTCACCCCAGTGCCTTCACTTTGCCTAAATACACAAAAAAAACCTAAGATGGCTTTGCTTTTCTCAAGTTGAAATCACTAGCCCCACTCCCCCTTGTAGCCTATTAAAAGCTTTCATATTTTGAGTACAATATCAACTCTTGTGTATTTTTTCTGTTCATTTTGAGTACAATATCAACTTTTGTGTATTTTTCTGTTCATTTTGAGTACAAGATCAACGCTTGTGTATTTTTCTGTTCATTTTGAGTACAATATCAACTCTTGTGTACATTTTCTGTTCAAATTTTGAGTACAATTTCAACTCTTTTATTTTTTTCTGTTCAAAGAGCAATATAAAACAATTTAAACAGTTTGTTCATGGTCTTTGATCAACATTTGTGTCAATTTAATGATTTTTTAAAATGTTGGCATTACGTTTCAATCTATGAGATACCTGCCAAAAATTCACACATAAAGCATTAAGAAGTGAGTTAAACTCCATGTTTTTGTAGCCTGATGACGAGAAAATGATTACTCTGTTGAGGTTTTAAGACTGATTGCTAATGAAGGGAAACAAGTTTATTTCATATTTCATCCTGTAAAAATAAGTAGAGGACTCGTACCTCTATATCCATCACCATTTTTTGATAGTAACCTATTTTTTGGGGTTACCATCTTTTGCAAAAACTTATGCAACAATTTTGCCTAATCAAAACTAAGAAAATGTTTCATACAAGCATCAAGTTTAATGAGCATTTCTTTCATTTGTATATTATTTGTCTCAAACTTTTTTATTATTTGTCCCTATTTTCACAACATTTCACCTTACTATGCCTGGGGACAGAAGTCACTTTGAGTCCAGCATGGATCCTGAATTGTTTGCAATCCTTGTAACATAGATTTTATATTCAAATGAATTTTTCAATCCATGAAAGTATTTTGTATTTTCAGCAGACTTTGAAAAGCAGTATTAGCTCCACCCCCATGTCTGTATTTTGTCAAGACCTGAAGATTACTCTTATTTTCATGATTTACAAACACGTTGTCATTTTGTGAATTATTTTACGTTAGGAAGCTATTAAGCAGGGGTTTCAACAGAAGCTGGTAGTCAGTGATTTTTCACCATATATTTGTACAGGAATTGCTGCCTACATTCCAGAACTCTGAAATAGTTCATTTTAAACGTTTTATAACATATACATCACTGTATTCCATCTGAGATGATTCATCCAATTACAATTAGCAGCTTCTTCCATTCAATACAGTTCGCTTTTAGCCTAGAAGATGCTGCAGTTGCCTGACACACGATTCAATCTACATTAAAGAGAACCATAAATGTTCAGTCCAATTGATCATAATCAGGAGTGGTGATCACATGCTAAAAATTAAGCAAGGAAGGTGCACACTTGACTTTTGGCTCAATTAAAAATCAAAAAGTGGTGCAACAAATTACATTGGTCTACAATTTTTTTGAAGTCGTCTGCTTCAGAGATAAAATGTGCTATTTATTAGGGATTTTGATGTGCTGAATTCAAATATGACAATTAAAACAACTGATTGGCTACTGTTTCCAAGATATTTAAGTTTTTACATTTTATGTCTATGTATATTGTGTACATAGTAGAGTTTTAATCATAAATTGTAAACCTAGGTCTTTTCATGTGTTTATGGTTGCTTTACATGATAATATTTTACCTGTCCTGTTTATGTAACACTTTAAAAAACAGCAAAAGGGTTATATATATAAAAAATATATTGAAACAAAAGTAAAAAAACTATTATGTATATATAAGTACATAGTTTAGTCCTTATTCAGTGTCTACTCGGCGCTTCTTGACTTGTCTCTTCTATTCATTAAATGGAGCATCTCTTGTCACTGTCCAGCAATAGTCTGCAAGCATTGATGTGCTCCATTTGCCCCGATAGCGTTTCTCCATTGTTGCAATGTCATGGTGAAATCGCTCGCCGTGCTCGTCGCTCACTACTCCGCAGTTCGGTGGGAAAAAATCTAGATGAGAGTGCAAAAAGTGTATCTTTAGTGACATGCTGCAACCAAGGCTTTTGTATGCCTTGAGGAGGTTTTCCACCAACTCCCTGTAGTTGTCTGCCTTGTTGTTTCTGAGAAAATTTGTTGCCACTAACTGGAAGGCTTTCTATACGTCTTTTCCTTGCCACGCAGTGCACGGTGAAATGCATCATCTCGAAGAAGTTCATGAATCTGAGGAGCTACAAAGACACCTTCCTTTATCTTAGCTTCACTTAACCTAGGAAATTTTCCATGGAGGTACTTGAAAGCTGCTTGTGTTTTGTCCATGGCCTTGATAAAGTTCTTCATCAGACCCAGCTTGATGTGCAAGGGTGGTAACAAAATCTTCCGTGATTCAACAAGTGGTGGATACTGAACACTTTTCATCCCAGGCTCCAATGACTGTCGGAGTGGCCAATCTCTCTTGATGTAGTGGGAATCTCTCGCACGACTATCCCATTCGCAGAGAAAACAGCATTACTTTGTGTATCCAGTCTGCAGACCAAGCAAGAGAGCAAGAACCTTGAAATCGCCACAAAGCTGCCACTGATGTTGGTCATAGTTTATGCACCTCAAAAGTTGTTTTCATAGGTTTCCTTCATGTGGACTGCATGACCAACTGGAATTGATGGCAAAACACTGCCATTATGCAGCAAAACAGCTTTAAGACTTGTCTTCGATGAATCAATGAACAGTCTCCACTCATCTGGATCATGAACGATGTTGAGGGCTGCCATCACACCATTGAAGTTGTAGCAGGCTACAAGATCACCTTCCATGAAAAAGAATGGGACAAGATCTTTTTGACGGTCACGGAACATGAAAACCGTAGCATCACCTCCCAGGAGATTCCTCTGCTGTAGTCTGGAGCCCAACAGCTCTGTCATACTCTTGGGTAGTTCCAAATCCCTGACAAGGTCATTCAGTTCCCCTTGTGTTATGAGGTGTGGTTCAGAGGAGGATGGGAGAAAATATGAATCATGTGACATTGATGATTCAGGACTAGAAGTTTCATCCTCTTCTCTTCCTCGTCTAACTCAAGTGAGAATGATTCTGGTGCATCATGAACCGGCAGTCCTTCTCCATGGAGTACTGGGCGTATAGCTGACGGAATGTTTGGATAATGCACAGTCCACTTTTTCTTCTTTGACACAATTTTCCCAACTGCAGGCACCATGCAGAAGTAACAATTGCTGATATGATCTGTTGGCTCTCGCCAAATCATTAGCACTGCAAAAGGCATAGATTTCCTTTTCCTGTTCAACCACTGGCGAAGATTTGTTGCACAAGTGTTGCAGCATATGTGTGGGGCCCACATCTTGTCCTGATCTCCAATTTTGCAGCCAAAATAAAGGTGATAGGCTTTCTTAACCATAGTGGTTATACTGCGCTTTTGTGATGCAAAAGTCACTTCACCACAAACATAGCAGAAGTCATCTGCATTGTTCACACAAGTACGAGGCATCTCTGCTCACTTTGGCTAAACAGAAATGTGTCCCTTTGCAAAATCAAACACTGACAAATAACACGACAATGTATGATTTGTAGAGCTGATATAGGGCAATTTCTTCAGCAGAGTGATGTAAGCTTTGTTATGATTGCATCATCCATGACTTCTAGGAATAACATGAATCAATTCACATCATGTATGATGCAATACCAGCTTCAGATTGCATCATTCATTGTTTTGCCTAAAAAGCAAGTACTGTCCAAACCCAGTCATAGATTTATTCATAGATCCAGTGAAAGATGTATTTTAGTCATTTCTGGTTTAAATTGAGATCCCTTTCTTTTATAACTCACTTATCTTCTACCATTCCCAAGTCAAGGGTCGTATATACTGACCCAGTATAATATCTTTAAAACTAGAGTCAATCAACAATTTTAAGCATCATTTTCGTTCTCAGTGACCCAGAATTAGTAAAGTTTGACAACATTTATTGCGGAAGCATTTTGGCTGTAGACCAAATGTTATCAAAGAATTCTATAAATTATGCAGTACAGAGCTGATGACATGAAACAAAGATGTAATAAGACAGGCTACTGGATGCTTATTGATACAATGTACGAACAATGCCAATGATGATCAACATGTCAAACATTTTACTTACAGTTTGACCTATATAACTGGAAATACAACTGATAAAATCACATGATGAACATAAAATACAACATGAATACAACACACATATTATGCCATATGTTAACATTTATTGAAAGTGGGTCTACTTCTTTCAATTCTTTTAGAAACGAATCTGTAATTTATTTACAAGTTGTAACATTTTCAGCACTTATACAGTATTATAAAGTAGGTCTACAGTATCTGTTACCCAGAGCTTTGCCCACACAACAATGCATCATCTTCTTAAGTTGATTTTTATTATTGCTGATTTTAGTTTGTGTATTATTATAAAACCTCAAGTTTGCTTATTTTCCTTTATATTCTATCCCCTGGCAACTTGCATTTTCCCATGCTTCTTTTTCAACACTTTTTATAAAAATAGATTTTTGTATCAACTAGTTAAGAGATATTAATTTCATTGAAAGAACGATGAACATATTGCAATGGTTCAATATCAATGAACTTGATGATTCTGCATTATACATTTTTTCCACTTTAACAGGACTGAACCCATAAAATTATCGCGAAAAAAAAAACAGAGATACGAATTAACAATATAAATTTTGCCAGAAAATGGTGAAAATCGAACATTACCTACTGTATATACTCGCATTAAAGCTACGTACAAATGCAAACAACATAGACCCTGATCTGCCGTCGCATAATGCACCGGCAGATCAGGATCTAAGTTGTTTGTTCTACTGTTGAGTCCTTACAAACTGCATAGACCCAGATCTGCTGGCACATTATGTGATGGCAGATCTGGGTCTATGCAGTTTGCAGTTGGTATTAGCTTATACACGAGTATATACGGTACGTCTTCTTAATGTAAAGTAACATCCATAAAGTTCTTCAAAAATATTTAAGCCAACAAGAAATTGAAGGGCATAGTTCTAAGTCAAACAGAGGTCATAACTCTGTAAAACTGTGCCAGAACACAGTAAAAACCAAACCAAACCTTGGTCTTCCTAATGTAAAGAGTCATACCATATTTGATTTTAATCCATGAAGCCCATGAAAAGTTACTGAGCAGAAATGAAATTTGTGACATGTCATCATGACGGAATGGGATAGATGGACATGGGTAACACTATATGCCCCTTCCATAGATGTGGTCGGGGTATAAAAAGGGTTTGGTCTGGTTTTGTGTTTTATGGCACAGCAGCACAAAAAGTTTTTTTAGCAATGAGGCAATTGGAGTAAAGTGCCTTGCACAAGGACACACCACGGTAGCTGACCCAGGCTGATCCGATGGTATGATTCAAACAGGGAACTTTTTAGTTGCGAGTCAGGCATGCTAACCACTGAGCTACTGCTGATAATACCTGAGCATAATTTCCAGCCTAGAAAGTGCCAGTTTACTGTTGGTGGGGAACACTTCCCTCTGCTTCCTGATCAAACTCAGGCTGTACTCGATGAACAAGTTGAGAGACTCTGCCAAGTGTTCTTCCTGTAAAAAAGATACATAAAATATGTGAATCAAGGTTTGCACAGCTGCAACAAATTCTGCAGATATTATGACACCAACATCTCAGTTAAGTAATGTTTCAGGTACTAATGATAACAATTCTAGAAATATGAGTTAATGTCTTTTTAACAAATCATAAAATACATAAATATTACCACTTTTACTAATGCCAGGACACAGATGCATCAATTTCAAATGTCAGCACTAAAACCATCTATCTTTGTCTCTCTGCCTGCCAAAGTAAGCTATCTACCTACCTGCACCTACATGTATCTTCTGCCTGTCTGTCTGTTAGTCTAATCAATCAAGTTGCGGCTGCCTTGTCAATTCAGTATACAAGAATTGTAATTTTTCCAAACTTTTAAATCTGAATAAAGCAATGGACTCAGAATGCTAAATAATACTTGAGCAAGGTATCTGTCTCCAAATGGAGAACATTTGATATCATAATAAATTCTTTGGAATAAGAGCCATTGGCTATACAATTTCAGCATGAATTATTCTAGTTCACGTTTCTGAGATTTCATCAGTGCTCTCAACTTCTACTTGGATTCTGTCTTTGCATGTACACAAATTCAATATTTTTAAATTTTTTTTTGCAAAACGAAAATATTGCAAAACTGTTAATCAGGGCAGTTTGTACCAGTACACGGCCTCAGGGACATTTATATTGCTTTCTGATTTTCTCATTTTAAAGAATGTCTGTGCTAATTTCAATCAAGAAATCCATGCATTTCATATTGGGTCATCTAGTGGGCAATATACTTTTACTTTACAAACATTAACATTGTTGTCAACAGAAAATTAATTTTTGGCTTGAGTCGATAATTTATATCTCCCTTAATTGTTTGAACACACAAGATCACTCTGTAAGAGTACTTGTAGCATTGGATAGCATTCTGAATACGTATTTTAGAATTTAGCATTCTTTTCTTTCATGAAGTAGAGTAATCAATACACTGTATTAGCTAGTCCATTTAATAAAAAAAAATTCCAAATAAACTTTGTTTTTGTACCAAAAATGCTTAACCCTTTACTGCGCATCAGTCTGGAGGTTGAACTGCCTGATTTGCATAGGATTTATACAATAGTTCAATACTTTAGCATCCCTTTTGAGTTTACTTCTTGTACAATAATAGTTTTCTTTATAGTGGGAAATTTGTTGTGGACACTGGATGGGTACTGGTTATACTTTATTTCAGCATACAGGGGATGAAATGGTTGGTTGCCATGGCAACCAAATCCAGCCTAGAATGTGTACAAATCATGACAAAATTACATACTTTTCAGTATTCATTTATATTAAGCTTACTATTTTCTTGCCAAATCAGTCATGCTTTGAATTTTTCCAATTTTTGATTGAGAAAAGTGAGATTTTCTAATTATTTAGCTTGGATTGTCCAAATTCCACCAAATATGGGTGCAACAGGTGTTTTGTTTCGCACATGATTTATCCATTAATTCAATAATTTGGCATCACTTTTGAGTTTACTTCTTGTCCAATAATAATTTTCTTAATAGTGGGAAATTTGTTGTGGACACTGGATGGGTACATGGTATACTTTATAATAATATTAAGATATTAAAACTGATTTTATACCATATCTCCAAAATATGAATGCCTGTGTTCAAGTTCAAAATAAGTTGAAAGAAAGCTGAAAAATGACAAACAATTAATAAAAGGCATGAAGGTACACATAGTATAATCAATCTTATGCATATTTATTCACATATATACATATGCATGTACTTAGGTACTGCATTATTTTGATACAGACATTGGAAATATACCACTATGACCACTGATGATAAACCAAGCTCTTAAATCATAAGATCAGAATTTTATCCAGAAAAACCAAGAAGATGAGCTTTAAATGTGTTACAAGATTTTCCTGTTGTTGCAAACTTTAAATAAGTGAGAGTTGCTGTATATAATCATGGATTTATTGTTTTGCATCATGGAAGCAAGCAGATTTTACGGTGAATGCCTTAAGTTTACAAGCAAAAAATAAATATAAATTTATTGAACAATCCTCAAACTCCAAGTGAGCTCCTATTTTAAATCTATTGTTCTTTCTTCAAAAATGATGACATCATGTATATTAAGCCATCACCTCTACAAAAGAAATGTGCTACTTTTAAACCCAACACACTTTAAGTATGCCATTCCATTAGATCTTTCTGCATGCAGTATTTGACAAGCTTGCTGTCTTGTAACAAATTTTTTTAATGTATAAACCATGTAAATGCATGTGTACTCAAGATGTCAGAAAGCAGTACAACCCAAGTTCTAAAATCCTATCATCAATACTAGTAATTAACAGATCATATAAGTGTATACATTGGCAAATTGAAAGTAATGTGATTAAAAACCTAGAAATAAAAAACATGTTTTGGGTATAAACTAACTTGGTAAAAAATACAGTACTTTTTAGCAATGAGATTGATAATACAACAGGTGCGAAGAATATCATAGGATATCTATTTCTGTAGCTTGTTTGGAAGCACATGGTTTTAATATCTGTGTGTCAGAGAACATAATCAGAAAATAATTAATCATGTACTCTTTCGACTTTGGGATTTTAAAAAAAACCCAAAAACAAACAGTTATCAAAAAAAAGAAAGAACTTGACTTGCATCAGTTACTGAAATAATAAACATTGCATTTCAAGATCGGATAGTAGATACAATATATATATATATATATATATATATATATACACACACATATAATGACATAGGCAATGGAAAGACTCTCCTTAAAGCTGGCTTATTTTAAACTGAACACTCAAGTCATATATAAAAAAAAATTACATATCTATGAAAATCAAATTTTGGAGGAGTACGCAAGAAGGGCACATTTTTGAGCAAAGGGTTAATTTTTCGAACATAACAAAAAGGGCATACTGGTATAAGTATTTTTCAACCCAAGAACACTCTTGGTCACAATATTTAGGATGTCCTTTTTAAAAAAAAAGAAGAAAGAAGCTTCAACTCAGAGAAGTATTCTACATTAAATAAAACATGATACTATATGAAATTATTTGAAGATAGCACAGTTTTGAGTAGGTTTTTAGTGATCTGGATAATGGGGGATGGATGCTAGAAAGGCAGAGGGGAGGGCATTAGAGGCAAATATGGTAGGAGCATCCCTTTCCTTATATTTTGTTTGAGTACAGAGTGCCAAAGATGTCAGATCTTGAAGATTTATTAAAGATCTTGAAGGATTATTAAATAATATGAACTGCTGTATACAAATTTAATTTTAGAAAATGTCTTCATAAACCATGAAATATTCCTAAAGATCAATGTCTGAATGACACCACTCGGAAGTAATGAAAGGAACAAAGAATGTACATTCATCTTTCATTTCACCATGTCAGTTTGTGGATTAAGAAGAAAATTAAGACATGTAGTTATCAGATGATTAATCTAGCAAATTAGATGTTTTGCTTATTGGGAATCATTAAACATTTTATTATGAGGATGAATATCATCATTACTGACACGTGGAATAAACATAGAATAATTTTCAATAAAAATTGATAAATTAAACTAGACTTACCAAGTTGACTTTTGATTGTAATTTCATGAACCCCATAAGTGCGTTAGTGATCACATGAGATGACATTGGTCATGTGACTGATCAGTCTTTAGAGCATAAGAAATGGAAGCCTCAATGTCTTATTGGGTGGGAAATACCAAGGGTGGGCATGTGATCACTAAGGCACTTATGGGGTTCATGAAATTACAATCAAACGTCGACTTGGTAAGTCTAGTTTAATTTATCAATTTCACTTTTCCCATAAGTGCCTCGTGATCCCATGAGATTTTAGATAGAGGCTTCCATGCATGGAATGGATTAACAACAACTAGAAGAGAACAGGAAGAAACTTTTTATGTGTTGTTAGTGAATCAGATAACCCATAAACATAGCACATTACATCAGCATTATGAAATTCCAGATGCCGACAAGACCCTTCTACTGAATTCAGTCTTGTCTGTAAAGGGCTTGTAATAGAATCTCCTGAAAGTAGAGGCACTAGCCCAAAGAGCTGCCTTCAAATTTGTTCCTTTAGTACAGGCTGCAGAAACAGATGCAGCCCTTGTGCTATGAGCAAGAAAAACGGATGAATCAATACCAGACTTTCTCATAACAGTCTTTATCCAGTTTGATCTTGTGCCTTTTGCAACTTTTTTATATGGGGATTGTGTGCTGATGAATAATTGCTTTTCGGATTTTCGCAAACCTGTAGTCCATTGCAAATAAGAATGTAAACAATCTACAACATGTGGATAGGATTCAAAAACAAGCAGCATGGCTAACTTCATAGTAAGTTCCTGCAAGGACAACTGGTCATTACATTGTAAAGACTGGAAATATTTAAACACCAGCTGCACATCCCAAACACACGAGTATTTTGGAAACAAAGGCTTGGCAATGAACACTCCTCTCACATACTTGCCATATTCCCAGACAGTGTTGGGGGGTTATGAGACTCAAAAAGTGTGTTTTGAGGTCCCAAGTGGGGTCAGTGCACGTGACCCCCCAAAAGCGACGTCATCCAAATGAGAATAAGCAATCTTTTCAAATCAGCCTATAGCAAATTACTGGAAATTCAAATCTGAATAAAAGAAAATACAAGCTGTTTTCTCTGAAGCATGTAATATACTTTTAAAAAAAAAAAATGTTAGACTTAGCATTGTCAAATAACATCACCACAAACATGGTCACAACCTCACATACATCAAATACAAAAATAAACCAAGTTGCTTTCAATAGTTTAGTACTATAGTTGGTTTGACGGTAATGCAAGTGATATTTGTGTTCACAAATTTGCCTACACTTTTCCTACACGAATGTGCTTCCACGTCTATGTTGGCGCAAGCAATGGCCAAAGTCGCTAAAAGGGATAAAAGCTGTATGATGGTAATAAATATCCATTTAAAAACAATGAATCTGCCAATTAAAACATTCAAGGTTTGTGGTAGTCGGTCGAGTTGGTAAAATCTTTGACTGCCGATATTGTAACGTATTTTTGAGTTTAAAGTCACACCTACAGCAGTGAAGATTTAATTTTTTCTCAGGCAGAATTAATGAAAAAAAGTACTTTTTTTTAATGCAAATACACAATTTGTCATTTGATTAATGATTTAATACCATGGTGCAGTTCATTTCAGGTTAACCAGATATTCAAACATGTTAATGTTTTCACGAGTTATTTGATCAAATGATAAAACGTTTATTGCAATCATGTAATGTCCAATAAAAATATGAGAAAGTTAAGGAGCAAAACTGTCGAAGCAAATAAGATTATCTCATTTTTTTTAGAACTTCTAGTGCATTATGCACTACAATTTTTCTTTTTCCCTTTAAAATGCTGTGTCCCCCAAATCTGGAGGGTGTGGCACGCAGTGTTCCCTGACCTTTGGATCCTAGGTGCAACACTGCATTAGAGATTCAATGGTGCTGTTGTTCAACCTACCGAAATAATCATTTTTTAAAATTTTATATATGGAGTAAAAATCTGACTTCAAAGAAATGTTGCTGCTGATCACAAACTTTAATAAAGATGGCTTCAACGTTTTCATTCAATGCAGTCAGTGATGTGTAATAACATTTGTTTTTCAACACGCATCTGTTTGATGTACATAACTTAAGACAAATTGGGTTGTTCCACTTAATGTATTTCACCTAAGCAAATTAGCCTAATGGGCTCTCCCTCAGCAGTGCTCAAAGGATTTGACACGACACATCACCCTAGCTATTGTGAGCCAATTCAGTAAATCTCTGAAACGTGTCTGTTTATCTCTGACCACCTTACCTTTTAATTGTCTTTAAAACAGCTCTATAAACTGCCCCGAGGATAGTTTTACATGAGCTCAAAGCAAGACTGTTTATACATACCACAGATTACGGGCATATATCATTGTGATGAAGAAATGTACATTTTTTTTCAGCTTTTTTTTTTTGTGGGAAAATGTTTTTTTCGCTAAGATGGCCAAAAATCGCGTTTTTCGAAACATGACCGTGTCGGGGGGTGGGGGTGGGTCAACAATCGTGTTTTTCGCATGACACGTCGTGTTATGGCATGTATGCTCTCATAAATCTCTTAAGTAAAACATTAAAGCTTAGAGTAGTTTGAAAAGTAAAACTAACTAATGATGAAATTGAAGATCTAGCTGTATTTACAGAACTATAACCTAAACCTCTATCTACTAATTCAGTTAAAAATTCTATAACTAAAGTGAGAGGTGGGTCAAGTGGATTAATCTGTCTTTTATTTGAAAATAACATCCACTTTTGGAGATGACCGCAATACTGTTTTTTAGTAGATGTTCTCCATGAATTGATGGTGATGATGGCAGTGCTGTCTGATAATCCTTGACTTTTGATTGCTGTCCTGATAAATGAAAAATACCCATCTTTAATTTGTGGAGTGGGTGTCGTGAATCTCTTGTGGGCGGGGCAGCAGAAAGCAAGGACAGACTACAGCATGCAGGAGGCTGGGAAACCATGGTTGTGATGGCCATAGTGGTGCCACCACAATTAGATCTGCTGAAAGGTGGAAAGCAATAATGACAACTGTAATTCCATTTTAATGAAAAAGCATCAACCACTATAGTTTTCGGGTCAGGTCTGTATGAAAACATAACGTGGAAGTTGGTGATTTAGCCTAGAAACAAATAAATCCACATCTATATGTCTGTACACTTTAATTACAGCATTAAAGACTGTAGAACTTAACTTCCATTCAGAATCCTCATTTATGTTTCAAGACAATCTATCTGCATCACAATTCAGTATTCCAGGCAAATGAGAAGTACTTAAGCAGATATTCCTTATTGAACACCACAGCCAGATATCATGTGATAATTCATGCAAGATAGGAATGCGATCACCCATTTTGTTGACATATGAAACTGCTACAGAGTTATCCATATAGATGCGATCAATGAGCGTGTTTCAACTTAGAACAAAGAGATTGTAATGTCAAAAAACAGGCTTTCAGTTCCAAGAAGTTAATATGATACAGTTTTTCCTCATGATCCCAATGACCACCTGTTTCAGCTTTGGTTGTATGATTTACTCCCCCCCAACAAACAAGTGAGCTGTCACTGGTCAAAACAACATGGGGTTCACCATGTGAGACTACTTTATAACTAGAATGCACATTAGATATCCACCAAGATATACATTGTCTCATCTCGGCCAAAAGTGATAAATGAGCATCAAAATCACCTTTGTGTATCTTTAAGTGTTTATCTTTCTCGTGTTCTAAATCTTTATAATATAAAGGTGCACACTCTACACCTGGTTTGCTAGCAACTAACTTTCCCACAAGTTGAGCCAATTCACGAATAGTGATGTTCTGTTTCCGCAGTATATCACAACAGATAGCAACTATACTGTCTGCTTTATCTGGAGTCAATCTGACAGTCATTGTGACAGAGTCCAGCAAAAACCCCACAAAAATTATTTTTTGGGTGGGTTCAAACACAGATTTTTCAGGGTGAATAGTTAATCCCAATCCATCAAGTGTACGAACTGTTTCCTGAACATTTTCCCTACACTGGTTATAAGAATCGCCTAACAAACAATTTATTGTCAATGTATGCTACACTTGTGAAACCTTTTGTCTCAATGATGCAAAAACTGGCTTCAACAGCTTGGTGAAAATGCATGGTGCAGATGCCAAACCATTCGGCAAGCAGGAAAATTCATACATATCCCCAAACCATATAAAATGCAAATATTTTCTATACTTCTGAGCCACAGGAACAGAGTAGTAGGCATCCTTTAAATGAACCGATGCAAGGAAACAATTTGTGCGCATGGCCCTAACAGCTGTTTTTAAAGTTTCCATTTTGAAATGTATCTTCTCGACATTTGAATTGAAATGTTTTAAATTCAGGATAAGTCTCACATACCCATCTCTTTTAGGTCGAATGAAAATGTTTGAAAAATATTCTCCAGGCATGGAATTAACTCAATGAATAATACCTTTTGTAACAAATTTGTGAATTTCAGCATTTATTTGTCTTTCTTCATTAATAGAGAAATTAATTTGGTTTGGTAAATATGTCTGTACAGGTCATTGTTCTAACTCAATTTCATAACCTTGAACAGTATTCAGAATCCAAACATCCGAAGTAATATTCTGCCAACCTTCAAAAAATGCAGAAATTTTCCCAGCAACAAATTTGTCTGGTGTGTTGTTCATACAAGAAACATCATATGTACTTACATTATGCTGCATACTATTGGCCTGGGAAGATGTTACTGATCCTTCCGATGTTTGGGAAACCCAGTTCCTTGTTTCTGAACTTTTTTGTAGCTTTGCCCTCGAGTGATGATTGGTCTGCCACTGAAAATGCCGGTTCTGGGAGTGTCCGCCCTGTGAATATGGTCGTCCTGAAAAAGGCTCATTGCTTCGTGACATTGAGCCCACTTTTTGTTCAGCTGCATCCTGTTGTTTCTTTCCAAGCAGCTGAGTCCCAGCCTTCTGAGATTTGTTAAGCTTCATGATCTGCCCATTTAGGTTATCACCAAACAGCCAGTCGGTGACAGGGTTTGCGGCAGCACAGATGGGCTGATACACATCAGTTAGCTCTCGCTTTATGACCTCGCGGCACTTGATGCTGAAATCGCTGAACAGAAAGGATGACAATTTGAAAATGTCCATGACAAAATCGCAGAATGAATCCAACGGTATTTCCCGTAGGTGGTTCCTATGCTTTTTAAACAGTTCAATAGCCCTTAAAGTTGGCACCAACAGTTGCCCCAACTGAGTTTGCAGCTTTTGCAATGAAATATCTGCACTCTTCGCCTGTTTGGACATTGCATTCCAGACCTCAATATTCACTCTGGGAACCTTTAAATTGTCACAATTTCCTGGTCTGAGATACTTCTCCTGTAAAGGTTTAACCTTGTTGGGAGTTAACACAGAACGCAGACCTTTATTGACAACTTCAGCCAGCTTTTCGTCCACATTTGGGCCCGCTTTTTGCTGCTCCAACAAAAAACTTTCAACCTCTGCAAACAATTCATCATCATCGTTCGCAGCGACCTCTTCAGAGTCTGTGTCTGGCATAATTAGCCCAGACATCTCCAATATCGACTTCCACGTCTACCTCCCCTTCTTTGTGCTGAAAGTCCACCGCAAACTGACCAATGCGTGACGTACCTGCAGAATCCGCAGCAGATGTGGTCGGCATTTGCGTCTTACTAGCAATGCTGGCCATTATTTCTTCCATTTTTGTCAAGCATACATGCATTTTTGACACATCTGCATTTTGCGCCCACAGCTGACATTGCATTGCCAATTCTTTATCTGGAGCAGCCATATTGGTAGTTTGGGCAGAAGTCACGTGACTTCTGCTAGCAGACCCAGATAATGATGTCATGTCTTCTTCTATTTGTCATAGCTGCCTTAAATTAGCCTGTCCGAGCTGGCCAACATGTGCATCACCATGCTGCACACCTACGGATGCAGTTGCTGATGGCAAACGCGCTCGTTTCCCCATCAAAACTAAAGTAGAAGACGTGCAGAGATCATCTGTGTCGTTTTCCTTTCGTTTACTACAGTTTTTGAGTATTTCACCCATTAAGCCCATCCCCTCTGGGATCTGTCTTGGGCGGTTTGCACCCTCTATTGTCTGAAAACTCACAAAATTTGGGAAATGGCCTGCAACTCTTTGCCTCTGCAAATGTGCACCGCAATCAACGAAAATTAATGCTCATGAATGGCAAAAGAACGATAACTGCAACACTTTTATGCAGAAAATCGTAAATTATGATGTATATTTGTCGTTTGCTTCTTTAAAATTTTGCTCCCAAACTGATCACATCAATGTAACTGGTTCTGATCAGTCATGTGACCAATGACATCTCATGGGATCATGAGGCACTTATGGGAGAAGTGAAATTAACATTATGACAAAGAATATCTTAATTGGAGAAGTCAGTGGTAGTGGGAATTTATGTCTCTGAAATCATGACAGCCAAAAAATGTGTGGAATATAACTGACTAATATAATAGCCATATGAAATGCATTCAGTTTGTAACTGTATCACTATTTTTGTTAACTTAACACAACATTGAGAAGAATGACACAAAAGCACATTATTGGATGTCTTTAAACAAGTATATAATTAAATCAAAAATATTGCACAAAAGAATTATATTTTACAGTTGAGAGGCTTGCACAGGTAAAAATTTTTGGAAATTCTGTGAAGTAAAGCTTGAATAAATAGGACATAATAATGATAGATGTATCTTGAAATAATCACCAACAATAACTTTATAAAATAAACCCAAATAAGGAGTGGATAAATTATATTATTTGCCTCAAACTATTTAAATGGTTACCTTGTTAGTATGTGGCCTTGAGCATCTGTGACAGATTGAAATTCATTGCTTTAATTTTCCTCTTTCACAAAAATTTATATTTACTGACCAAATTATGTTTTGCCTGCTGCCAAAATGATATCTCTTGATTGTACAAACAAGTCTAGTGTCTTTTTCAATTCTCAAGCTTTCCTAATTGGAATTTCTACAGTTATTTGTATGTATTATGCTCTGTATTATATATTTTATTATATTGTATGTACTGTATTCTGTAACTCTAAAACCAGACACATTTTCTGTTAAGCAGAATCATGAAACTGAAACTTAAATGATAATGTGTCATATATACCTCAATATATATTTTATACTCATGTACTATGATCATTAATGTTGTTGAGTAAGTTATTCAGAGACCAATATGAAATTAATTTATCCCTTCTCTGTATCCCTTTTTAATGAAAAAGTATGATATTAGCTTAGTTTTATACTTCCATGTATTTTCTATGTCAAAAAAGGGTGTCAAATTTTCAAAATTGTAAAACCCACATTCCTACCCTCTTGTTATCAATGCAGAAGCATTTTTGAATTGTGCTCTTGGGAGCAGTAATGAAATTGCTACTGATTAAAAACAAAGGTTCTAGCAGATCTTTGAAAACCCAGGGGTAGAGGGTGGCAATCGAGAATGAAATGAGTATTAATGTGCAGTATTTAGTATATTTTACGATTTTAATGGATTTTGAAAGGTAAAGTGCTTGATTCACTCATTGAGGTACTTGCTATCATGGATCAACTTTCATGTGAAATTCAACAAATTATGAGCTATAATGATTTAAAAATGATATGTGACCTTAATTAATGATTTAAAGGCATTGAAACACGTTTCTCTAAGGGTAAATCCCAAATTTTACTACAAAAAAATGCACTATCAATTAGAGAACTTAAGCAGGATTTGCAGTGTCAGGCGACTAATGGTTTTTCTTTGTTTCTGAAAGTAGACAAATATTCGAGGACTTCATCTGTATATTTTTCATGCTGATTAGTATTACAATTAGCAATTAAATGTCTTTTAAATATCGAAAATCCATATTTGTGTGAAACTCATGATTCTTGGTCATATCTCTTTGCTGAAATGGTGGATATGAACTTAAGAAGTGAACACATAGCAGTAACTTTTTTTTAGTGTCTAGCCTCATTCCAAAGTTTGAAGTTTGCTCTAATATTCCTCTTTTTTGGTGAAACCTTGATAATAATAAACTGGACTAGTTCAACGAATGGCATATTTCTATGTATATTTTCAAAAGTCTTTCAACTGTACTATTCAAAATTTCAAATGACTTCACGTCGCAACTGCGAGATGCAGAGCACACATTTACAAATGGTGGACATGCTGTTACATACAATGGATGAGTGTAGACTGAACTGCACAGTTGCTTTAATCCCGTGAATAAACTAATGATTTGCTTCATATTTATTTTCTAGATTCATTCTCTCAGCCGTACAATTGATAGTTATGGGTACAAAGAATTAATTTTGGTAGTACTGAGTATCTTAATCGGATTTGTCATGAAAGGTGTCAAAAGGCGTCATTATGCAGTAAAGGGTTAAACAGACTAGCACTGACGGTATTTCTCCCATGATAAGCACAAGGGACCAGCTTTGTAAAATTGGACAAAGCTTTGTTTGAAAACAATTTACAAACATTTAAATAATAAAAGTAAGGTAGGCTTATCATTAGCATGAACTTGTTGAGTTAAGAGAAAGTTTGTAATGCAGTTAGGAACACATCATTGTCTTCCTCACATCATGATGATTTGTCTTTACATGTTGTGCCAATGTATTCATCTAACTGTTCTGCAATCAGTTAGGATGAAGAGTGTGTGGAAAATACCACTTGCATCACATTAAAAGCTGGTACAGCAAGTATGAACTCTGAAGCAACTTAAGATGAAGTGTATATAGAAAACATCACTTGCATCACATTAAAAGCAAATACAGCAAGAACAGATTTTGAAGCAACTTATGTTTAAACTATAAATACAGATTTAAAGTTTTAAAAAATCTGGAAATAAATAAAAATCCATTTATGCAAATAAATAATGATTTGTTTAAGTTACCAAACAAATGTTATGAGTTTGTTATAAGGATGAAGAACACAAATCACTGGGTAGAAATTATATTCATCATAAAAATTGGTAGACTAAGTATAACATCTCATGTGAACCTGGAATTTATATGGTGACAGTTTTGACAAAAAAGTTTTTTTTTTATAGGGGAAATATTTTAAAGTAATGAATAATAAAATAACCATTGTAAAAAGTCTGTTTTCTGTCCAGTTTCTAACTGCATTTAATAGAGGACATTTGCAACAAAACTTGACTGTTTAACCTTGACATCTAATACTTTAAAGCACCCATTACTCTACCGGTAAATCTAATACAATAAAATGAAAAACCAACAATAAGGTTATTAGGAATTCAAATTGAAGTTGATACTAAATCAATGATAGGTGAAGAACCCTTGAGACTAATATTTTTGGCTTTCTGGCCTACTCATTGCAGATTACATTCATTGACAGTTTCATGTAACCCTTGTGGAAATGGATTATACTAGAATCAATCAAACAAAATCCCACCCTATGCATCATAGTTTGTAGGCAGAAACAGGGTTTATAAATTCTCATCCAAAGGTGGAATTTATCATTTAACTCTGCCATGGGTTGTCTCTCTCTTATTTCTAATGAATAAATAGCAGGTTGAAAACAACACCAATAATAACAGGTAGATTTACAGCTTAAAAACATAGTGCTTTTAATGTTCTTATATCACTAAAAACGGCACACAAAACAATTATGAGAAGTACTTGATGCTACCTGAAACTGTTGTTTACAGACCAGTAAAATTTGTCTTTTCAATATCAAACCCACTAGAAAAACAGCAGATGCTAATCACATCTTTAGTGTCATGAAACCATATGATGTCACTGCAGGTACTCTCATGGGATAGATCTCAAATGGCTTTCTCACAAAAGCAAACTTTTACTCACATGTATAAAAAAGTGATGAATGAGAGAAAACTAAATCTACCTCATCTCTGGAGATAGCCCCTGGCTGCCAGAGCATGTCAAATTTCTGTAGGAAGGACAAGAGCAGCTGGTAGCTGAGGGGGTGTTCCTGATGCTTCCTGCTGTATGCCAACCACTGACTGAAAGTAGAATAGAAATTAATGCTTTATGTTAACATTAAACTAGGTAAGAAAACAGCTCAGGCGAGGCATATTGGATGAGAAAATGAACAGCAACCAATAATGTAAGTCTAACCAGATATCATAATGGACATTTCAGAAAGGTACATTAGGATTCCACAAATCCTTAATAAACATTTGATAATGGTGGTGGTGGTGATGATAATAATGACAATGACAACAATGATGACCACAAATGTATACAGATCAATTATCAGATGTTCTCTCTGAAGATACATTTTCTTCCATGAATGTTTTTCCCCCCAAACAATGCTGCAACAGTTTGGGAGAGAGCATAGCTGTAGTGGAGAAATGAACCCTGGCCATCTTTCACCAAAGTCTGGCACACACACCACTACACATAATGGTCTATACTGCTAGGATGGTCTGTTACTGGTCTAACATACCTTGACTGCAGCATTATAATCTAATCTGGTATGGCTAGATGTGTTAAGCTTTAAAGAATGTTTACAATGTCTCCAGCTTACCACATGGCCTGCTGAATTTCTGTAAGATCTCCCTGTATTGCATGCTGATGAAGAATTGTCATGGCTGCTTTTGGAAGCTCCCCATTCCATTTGTAGGCTCTATCCTGTTAATATATATAGAACAGGTCTTTGAAAATTCTCATACATGCATAACATGACCGATTCTTGACTGACTATAAAATGCCAAATTGGACACTGGGAGTTTATGATAAGAAATTTGTAATAAGACTTGATAAATAATTATTTGAACTGAAACACGTACATACTTATTTACCTCATATCATACCTAAGATGTACATTGCTACTGGTATGCAACTGCCTTAAGGTTTCTGTTAATGGTACAACTGCCTTAGGCTAATCTGTTAATGGTACAATGTTGCCTCTACCAGGGAACTAGTTCCCAGCCTTAACTAAGTTCTGGAGCAGATAATTCAATTTCTTGAGTAAATTGGGATCAAAAACAAATCGTTAAGTCCAATTTTAAACGACATAAATAATACATGAAACTAACTCCATACAGATTGATACAAATATTGATAATTATCGCCTTGTATTAATGCACAGCAAATAAATGGGGATCAATATTGATTGTAACAGCAGACCCCTCCACTCCTACAACTAGAATGGTATTGTTCCAAAGTTACTGTCCAACTACATTATATGCAGCCTAGCATAGCATCACAATGACAACTGGCCTCATGTAGATCTGAGTGATATGAAACTTGGGTGTGCATTTCTGACTACATTTTAGGAAGAAAAAAAAAAAATTGTTGGAATTTAAGCATATTGGTAATTCCATAGCTATATATTGACTCATAAAAACATACATGAAAGACAAAATGTGGAGATATATTCAAGTTAACTTAAAGAGATGAGATGACAAATGTGTGTGTGTGTGTGTGTACGTGAGTGTGGGGGTGATGTTTGTGAGGGTATGTGGTATTTGACCAAAACTGTTCCTAACAAATGTTGGACATCAGCTCACAGATTATGTGGACCTCTGATATGGAAGTACCGTTGGAATATCTAAATCAGACACCTGTTAGTGAAGATCAATTTTAACCATGTAAGGGAGGTGGCTGTTGAAAGGAGAGAAATTATACTGCTATAATGAAAAGATGGGGAAATTCTAACCTTAAATCAATGTATGCGGTGGCTGCTCCAGGGAAGGTGACCATTGCTAGAAGCTGCAATGTATTAGTCTATCACATATCTTGGATTGAGGGTATGACTACTGTCTCTATCTGCATGCCCAGACCTGTGATAATCTCTGGTTTTCCTTGAAAGTCCTATTATTTACTTTGGATTACAAATGAAAATATCTTTATATAAATCTCCAGAGTCGATTTTTAAACTCCAGGTGAGGTAATACTGTGATATTCTCCTAATATTGATTACCTTTTTTTTTCTGAATGATGCTGTTAGTGCCTGTGACAGACATCAGTCCTACCACTGACACCAATTGTGCCAAAGACAGTCCAGTAAATTACAAGTGTTTTTAGCTCTACAAGAAGGATAACTTTTAAAAAAATATAATTATACTTGCATTAAACTTGCGGATTTCATGCTCGATGAATATACACATTAGGTCCACATGCTGTCTCATGTCTGTCCAGTTGTCATCTTCAGGAATGCCACGATCCTCTCTGGTTGACAGGCTAAGCCGTAAATTTATCTGACCAGTAATGTTGGAGCGAGAAGTACGACCCTCCAGTGAAAACCACTTGTCTATTCCAGTTGATGGAATGTCCTGAAAGTGATTAAATATATAAATTCTCTTGCCTGCAAAAGTAATTTATGACCATGAACTCTGACATTTTGGTAAATCAATCACTTGCAATGTTTGTATATCATTTGAACCATTTTACAGAGTCTCATGACAGGAAAACAGATGACATCTTTTTAAAACAAGAGTCCCTCAAAAAAACTGATGCTCTACTGGCTGAAAAGAATTTCCAGGAATTCAAGATAAGACCATTTCTTCTTTTTAACTGCCGAGTGTTGAAACCATATCTTTTATTCTTGAGCGACAATATTTTCAAATTAGCCACTGTGGCAGCCATATTGGATGTAAGATCAGCACCATTTCTATTTAAGACAAACTGGACACCATTAGAGGTCTTTTAGTATAAACTGCATGCTGATGCAACCATTCATTCAGGTGGAGTGACAAACAGAAAATTTTCAAGATGGCCAATGTGATGACCATACTGGATGTCCAAGCAGCACCATCTTCATTTAGGACCAACCAGACATTGTAAGAAGTCTTCTGTTGAAAACCCCACGCCAATATGACTTTCTGTTCAGACAGAGTAGCAATAACAAGGTTTTCAAGATAGCTGCCATAGCAGCTATATTTGGCATCAGATTGGCACAATTTTCATTTAGGACTAACTACACATCATAAAAAGTCTTTCAGAGAAAACTCCATGTTGATATGACCATCCTTTCAGGAGGAGTAGCAAAAACAAGATTTTCAAGATGCCCACTGTGGTGGCCATATTGGATGTCCAAGTGAAACCATTTATATCTAGGACCAACTGGACATCATAAAAAGTCTTCTGGTGAAAACCCAATGTCAATGTCCATTCAGGAGAAGAAGCAATAACAAGATTTTCAAGATGGCTGCTGTGGAGGCCATTTTGGATGTCATATTAGCACCATTTTCAATTTCGACCAACTAGACATCATAAGAAGTCTTTTAGTGAAACCCCCATGTTGATATGACGATCCACTCAGGAGGAGTTGCCATAACAAGATTTTCAAGATGGCCACGTTGGTGGCCATATTAGATGTTAATGCAGAACCATTTTCATTTAGGACCAACTAGACATCATAAGAAGTCTTTAAGTGAAAACTACATGTTCATATGACCATCCATTCAGCAGGAATAGCCATAACAATAGTTTCAAGATGGCTGCTGTGGTGACCACACTGGATGTCCAAGCAGCACTATTTTCATTAAGGATCAACTATACCTTGGGATGAATGTGTGTGTAAAGTTTCATGGCAATCTGCCAAGTAGTTTAGAAAGAGTAGCAATAACAAACTTGTGATAATGGATGGATGGACAATGGACGACAGACAACAGGCCATCTCGTAAACTCTTCTGGTCTGTGACCAGTAGAGCTAAACAATGCGACACATAAAACTTGCTGATTTGCAACCCATACTTGTTTTGTCTCAGTCTTGTTGTCCTAGTGATCATTTGTGTCAGGTCGGTCTTGACATGACAGTTTGATGATGTGATAATATTGTACAATGCACTTTGATGACATCATTATGTTGAACACAATTTCCAAGTCAATGATGTGATAGATACAGATATAATTAAAAGATAAGCGTCAATATTACATGGATGCCACCACCAACATGAGGGCAAAGTACAAAGTCTAACCAGGGGTCATAACGCCATTAAATTTGGTTGGAAAAGGATGAAAACGGAACTTACCTTGATGTTTTTAAAATATAAAACTTTATACTAAATGTGATTTCAATCCATGCAGTCTTTGTAAAGTTACTGAGCAGAAATGAAATTTGTGACAATGTGACGTTAAAGGAGGGACAGACATGAGCATTACTATATATGCCCCATCCATAGATATGATGGGGGCATATTTTTTTTCTCTTTGAAAAACAAATAGGTGAGAAAAATATAAATGTAGGAGACTGGCATAAACACATGGAAATCTCAGCCTGTTAATCTTTTAAAAAATGTTGCTAAAAATTGTATGAGTACCATATTTATCAGTGTCTAATGTACAGCCATCTGGGAATTACCAGCTTCACCTGAGATCTTCTGTCACATAATGTGTCAGCAGATAGATCATGGCATATGCTATTTACTTAAAATTGCAAGTAGAATTACCAGTGTAGACCCTGATCTGCAGGCATATTAAATGACCTATTGCATAGCATGCACCCAACTACAAAAAGCATAAACCCAGATCTGCAATGGCATAATATGCCAGTAGATCAGGCTCTATGCTACTTGCTTACTAAGGCCCTTCATTATGACACCATTCCTGTCATAAGGCAGGTATAGTATTCCATTCAATTTCATTATTCAGTATGGATTGAAGCCCTTTTAATAATGGTTGACAGCTACTGTCTAGGCAGACACTGAAAAAGGATAATGGTATTGAAAAACTGTAATAACAATGGCTGCTATTATCAAGAAGTCTGATAGGGAATTAACCTGCATTATTAAATCTATGGAAACCAAATCAATTTTTACTAATAATCCACAAGTAATCCCCATAAAACACTTCAACCAAAGAAATATAATAAAATAAGAAATTTAAAAATTCTTTTTTCAAACATGGAACTAAAAAAAAAAAAAATTCAACTTGATGCAGAGAAAACAAGGAGCAACCCAAGTGGATTTGATATCACCTACACTGATATCACACTGATCTAAGAAGCAAAATGTAGTAAATAAGACAGGTGTCTTGGGTTAAAAGACACCCATGTCAGGATAATTCCAGCTACAGGTATTTGGTAGAAATTTGTGATACACTATTTGGCATGTGGTTTAACAGTTTTACTTTGAATAATTTTAGCTTGACTAGATGGTACATTGGCATCTTCCGTATGAATGTGAAAGGTGTTCGTGCTGGGACTCAACTTATTACATTTGGTCCAATATGAAAAAGGCAGTTTTGGAAAGAAAGTCACTCTAAGATAGTTTTTTTTAAAAAAAGTTTGTCAATTATTAAAATTGCTGTACAAAAAATGGTTTTCCACCTGGTTACTAAGGAAGCCACACTGTTGCTAGGGGAGCCACTCTGAACATAATTTTGATACAGCATGTCCAAACAACTTTCCTACCAAGTTTGCTCAAAATTGGCTTAGCCATTCTGGAGTAGAAGTTGAAAATAGGCTTTACATATGGTTGCCTTGGAAGCCACACTATTGCTGGGGGAGCCTGCTGGGACAATATTTTGATAAGAGTATGTCCTAATAAACATTCCTATTAAGTTTGATCCAAACTGGCTAAGCTGTTCAAGAGAAGTCAAAAGCAGGTTTCCCACCTGGTTGCTCAGGAAGCAAGTCACATGCACCATTGCTAGGGAAGCCATCCCAGACATAATTTTGACAGAACAATCCAAAGAAACAATCTCAACAAGTCTGATCAAAATTGGCTCAGCTGTTTTAGAAAAGAAATAAAAAAAAGGTTTTCCACCTGGTTGCCAAGGAAGCCATACTGAAAACAATCTTGATAGAGTATATCCTAAATAACATTCCTACTAAGTTTGATCAAAATTGGCTCAGCTGCTCTGGAGAAGTTGAAAATCGGTCATCAATATGGTTGCTATGGAAACCACACTAATGTTTGGGAAGCTACCCATGACAAAATCTGGGTAGAGAATGTCCTGCGAAACAATCCTACCAAGTCTGATCAAAACTGATAAGCCATTCTAGAGAAGTCAAGAGTAGTTTTTCCACCTGGTTAGTTAGGAAGCCACATCACTGCTAGGGAAGCCACCCCAACCACAATTTTGACGAACCATTTCCTAAGAAATAACTATACTAAGTTTGATCAACATTGGCTTAGCCATTCTGCAGAAGTAGCTGAAAATAGGTTTGTAATTTTAGTTGCTATGGAATCCACACATTACCAGGGGAACCAGTCAGAACAAAATGTTGGTAGAGCATGTCATGAGAAACATTCCTACCAAGTTTGATCCAATTTGGCATAGTGGTTTTTAAGAATTGTTGAAAAATAGCAATGCTAACAGACAATGCATGGTCATACCATAAGCTCACTTGGCCTTACGGCCAGGTGAGCAACAAATGTAAAACTAATGCAAAAATGGCTCTCTATGTAAAATATTTTGGCCTGTCATATAGTACTTGGTTGGAACTGCTACAATGTGATTATACATAAATTACACCAAAGCTCAATATCATACACGTGAACCTTCCACATGGGAGAGTGTTTCTCCCAAGTTTAGGGGTGTCTCCCATCCCTCTCGTCACTCATTGAAATCTCCCGCATACACAAAATTATTCTTGAAAAATTTGTTTTTTCCATTTGTTTCACATTTTGGTTTCAGTGTAGTATATTTATGGTAATAGTGCCTGTGATCACATGACTGTGAACTGGATTAAGCAGGGCAAGACAATGCAGCTGCTAATTTCACCCTTTGATTTTGTCAGCAGGGTCAACAGGCTTCATTGTTTGAAGTTTGTCAAGGTGGATTATACTATGTGTGAGCAGAAGTAATTCCAAAAGGATTAAAGACATTAATTGATTACAGTTGGGTTACTAAAAAACTCAATCAACATTATTTTTATTCTCTCCGCCAGGTATGTTCTGCTTCAGAGCTTAAAGTTGTCAAGATGGATTAGAGTCTATACTATGTATAGTCAGAAGTAATCTGGATGGGATTAAAGATGCTAATGTATCTATTTAAGAATCAATGCTGCCATTTCAAGCTACACTTTGCATAGCATAATAAATTTGGCACCAATGTTTAGCTCAGGCATTTGACTATTTATGCCTACACAAAGTTGGACTTACTACCACATCTGTAAGGAATGCCAGTCCATTTTCCCACACTATCGGTCGACATGGTCATGTTTGCAACCGCTTAATATATGACTGCAATGAGCTGAATGGAATACTGCCCTCTCACTGGTCGACCAAAAATTACGTGCTGCGCCTACTGATAACCTGATTTTCAGTCAACCAATAAGGGGATAGAAATGGATATTTCAGTGGTTGCAATCAAGTTTAAAGGGACATGAATATGCATTCTGCTCTTCCTGTAAAGCTGATTTTAAAATCTGTTATGGTGGCAAAAATGACATCACGCGTCATGCAGAAACCCAATCTCATAAAAGCATATTAACTGCGACAACAAATATGCCACCACTGAAATCCATGTTCGCGGAATCTGCATCAAATGAAGATAAAGTCACATGTGCCAAGACACTATTTGCCAACTTTATAGCTAAACATTATCTCCCATTTCTGGTAGCATGTCATTTTTCAGATATCATTAAAATAATGTTCCCCGAGTCAGAAATCACAAAAAAGTTCTCATGCAAACGGACAAAAACTACGCACATATTGACTATTTTATTGTTCATAAAAAAAATCATAATATTAATTGTATAATAATAATAATAATAATTTATTATATAAACTCATGAGACCACCTGCAGAACGTGACCAGCGACTACGATTTTTAGGCAAAATATGCATTCGACACTATTATGAATGACCACATCGCAAAAACTGATATAAACACCACTGACCATGATTTAATCCTTTCTAAACATGAATGTAAACCACACTAATGTACATGTCACTAACTGCCATTGTAATCCATAATGTCTGGGATGAATATAATACTATAGCAAGTGATAATTGTTTTCCAGATTTTAGTGTCATTTATTAACGAGTGGTGATAGTGATGATAATGATGACAACAAAGGCGTCTGCAAATTAGGCTTAAAGTTTCCAAGGGTGTGATGGTATAATGTATGCAGTCAGTCCGCAATCTGAATCCAATCACAGGCAGGAAACAATTTATACTTCTTGGTGCACTCAGTAGAGTTGTACTAACACTGCCACATTCCAATGCAGACACTGAAAGGACATTTTCGATTCTGAAGAAAATTCAGGCTGACTCAAGAGGAAAACCGGATCCAATAACAGTACATCATCTCCTAAGTGTTAAGGTCAACAACGATGAGAACTGTCATCAATATAATCCAGCAATGATCTAAGAAATGCTAAAAATGCTTGTGGTACGTATAAGGAGAGTATGAATGGCAACAAGTTACTGTGAAAGGACTGATTTGATGAGATGCTCTACATATTTTAATATATGTTAAATAGTTGTAATTTTTGTCCATTTGCATATTAAAAATCAGCTCGATGAAAATCCTTCCTCTTTTGTGGTCAAAACTCCTGACCAAATTTGGAAATCTCCTGATCTGTTCTGACCTGACCTGTCTTTTCTGTCACATGTATGCAAAATGAATGATTACAGTAAACTAGCTTAAGCTCATTTTGATTAAGGAGACCAGAATTTGAAAAGCTTCTCTAGAACACTAGCTGTGTCTTGTCTGCAAACCACACTATAATATATAGTTATCCCTCACTGCAACACTGTTCAAGGGAGCTATAAAAAGTGTACAGTGTAGACCTGCCAAACCTTAAAAGACCTTTTCAGTAAGGTAGTCAATATCTTGCTTTAAGTGATATCTCAACTTGACATAATCTTCATGATTTTATTGTTATCAACTGAAGTTTTCAGCAGCAGGGCGGAAATCATCTCTCCCACCATCGGCAATACTCAAATTAACAAGACATGATGTCCAATAAATGTAATTGTCACTTTTCCCACATTTTTATTCTAAGGTGGCAGGGGACAGTTTCGTAAATTGGTCCCTGTCAAATTTCTTAACTTAAGGCTATGATATGACTTTTTGAGCTATTATTGTTTAATAATTAAAGATATGGATATATTTGTGAATCAGGTGTTTCGGGCTTGTGTTGTTCTTCAACCTGATGTGAGACATGTACACCTCCCATAGTCAGTTCACAGTATGTCAATAGTGAAATACCAACAGTCGGCTAGGAAGTAAAGCTAGCCACCCATAGTAGTAGACACGTGGGTTCAAGCCCAGAAGAATATCTTAAAAACTGCCTGGATGGCAACTATTTTGAATTGCATCAAGCTGATTAGTACTCAATGTTTTTCAAAATTATCACCTAGGGAAAGGTCTTGCGTTTGCACTGTGAGCATCACTTGGTGTCAAAAATGACCTTCAGATGTGAAAACTGCAGGTATAAATTTGGGGTTGGGGTGCATAAACTTCCTTTGCTATGAACTGCCATTGACTTGTCAGGTCAAGTGAATAATATTTTTTATGCTTTTTAATAATATAGCTATCCAAAAATATGGACCTTTTTGACCTCACTTATGTATTTTATTTTTTATGATTTTTTTTATACAAGGCTAGTGGATGTGGCGTTAAATTTGTGCATAAAAACTGTCCCTTGCACCCTAAGCAAAGCCAGTTATATGAATATTCTTTTTATACTTTCTGTGACAATTGTTTGGACTTTTTAAGAGGCTAAATGTCCCTATGCTTTCAACGTGTTTTTGTTTGCTAGATCATATTTTTAGATGATGATAGAACATAAAAGCAAAAGCTTGATCACAGAAGCCCTTTTGCATGAGCAGCATGGGTACATTAAAGCACCAAGGTACCCCCTGTAAAGTTAGTCTGGTTTCCTGACCAACTCCACTGCTTTTAATATGAAAACCTGGATCTGGACCAAACCCAGAGATGCAAATATTCAGATTTGACTGCAATTATCACATTTTTCTTATTTTTTGCTACTGTTCCACATATCAGCAATTTAAGGGTTGTTTCAGTAAGCCTAATGGTAAAATCACATGGGTTGGCAGGTCTGAACTGTGTTATAGGTGAGGTTACCTTGTACTGGGATACATTATAGATAGTATCACTATCACATGATTTACTGGGATCCATGACCATACCTGCCTAATAAAAGGGACTGTGTTATACTGGGACACTTTATAGTGAGGGACCACTGTATGTATAGTTAAGCCTTGTTTATCCGGACTCCATTCTCCTGACATCCTGATAACCTGATGTCTGTTTCTGGGGACTGATTTCATATATTATTCTTAAAGGTGATTTGTCAAGTTAAATTCTTTGTTTATCCACACAAAAGAGATGGGAACAAAAGTGTCTGCATTAATGTCCCGGTTTCACACTATAAAACTTTCAAAAATTCTGACACATAATCGCTTTAAAATTCATAGACAGCAAAGCCACTGCATTTGCTAGAAAAGTGATACCTATGTTTCAATATCTGCCAATAGTCAAGTGAGACAAAATGGACTTTTGTGTTTAAGGGAATACATACATTAAGTGGCACATTTACGCAGCCAAGGAAGTCATCGATGCTGCCTCCACTGCTCTTGCTGGTTCTTGCAGACTGGGCGATCTGCTTGAAGAAGCGCCCCAGACCCTTGAACCCCTGAACCTGATTTAACTTCTTGGCTGCATCAAACACAGAAAATTCCTCATCATGGTCCCTGTAAAAATTGGAAATAAGCAGATGATTTGATAAGCATTTCTATTTTTTGTACGGTAAAAGCTGGGTTAGTACAACTATGGATCAATGAATATAGTTATTATGAAGTGTATTTACATACCTGATTAGTGCTGCTAATTTATAGCACCATTCATGACAACCATAAAGAGACCTGTATTATAAGTGAGGGACCCTTATACTGAGGGATGTTCTAACAAGGCTGTTGTCATAATAGTGCATAAAAACAGAGAGTAAAGGTAAGTTTCAACAAGGTTATGTCAGATGTAGCGCATAAAAACACACATACTAACACAAAAATGGGATATTAGATGATGTGAAATCACATTATCATTGGTTCTCAATAGCCAAGATCTAAAATGAAGTGAAACAATTCAAGAATCAGTGATAAAACAAAATTCAGTTATTTAATGGGATATATTACCATACTCAAGTTATAAGAGGGGCAGCAGTGTACTAAGGGGCTTTATAGTGAGGGACCAGTATATATACAATTATAATAGAGATATTATGCATTCTGGAGATAATAGCAAAGTCATTTTGCAGGTTTCAGGGGTTCATTATAAACATGTTTCACTGTACATCCATCTGACAATACTCATCTTATAAGCAGCAGTATACTGAGGGGATTTATTGTCAGGGATCACTGTATATACAATTATCACTGGGATATAATGAATTCTGGATATATACCAAATAAATCTAGTGGTTCCATGGGATTCGTTATATATATCAATCAGTGTACACTAATCTACATTTATTACAGAAGTACAGCAATATTTTATTCATATACCTGAATTATTGTACCCAATGATTTATGATGAATTGGAAATTTCTACTAATTCCTTACAGTTTTGAAACAGTGCTAGTTAATACCATGTTGTTTCTTTGACAGTAATAAAATTTCCAAAGTTAAGTTTGTACTTGTTCTTAAAAACTTTCCACTTACTGTATACACTCACTTACAAATCAAGTCCAGCTGCAAACTGCACAAACTCAGATCTGCTGTCACATAATGTGCCAGCAGATCTGGGTGTATGCAGTTTGTTGGGACTACTCAGTAGTCAATAAACATTATGCAATGGCAGATCAGGGTCTATGTTGTTTGCAGTTGGACTTGACATATGTATGAGTATATATGGTACAAAAATTTAATAGCAAAATGATGTGTACTTACATAATAATGACTTTTACCAGTTCTTCAATGATTCTTAATAGTATGCTATTCAGATATTATGAAGAAATAACAATTAGGTAAAATGTAATGATATCATCTTGAATTGTGCATCAAACGAAAAACCTGACACAGCCAAAACCTTGAAAAAAGAAGACCAATCAGGTTAAATATTATCACATAAAGGATTGTTTTGACTGCTGTATATATTTATGAAATAGCTGAAAATGGTGGATTCAAATACTGTTACACGTTTATCTCTTAAAGAAGAGGCAATAATGGATTGTGATGCATGTGAATATTATAAACATTTTTTTTTTTTATATCAAGACTAGATATGTACAAATTACTGTTAGTAACATTCAACAGTATTTAAAACAAATATTCATTAGACAGTAATAATTGTAAAAACTCCTGTTGGTCATTGTCTATTTAATGTGATACAGCTTCTGCCAATTCATCTAAGACCAAGTCTGAAACTAAAACAAGTATTTTCATGGAACTTGAAAGACACTTATATTTCTTTGCCTGAACAGTAATTGCCAGTAATCAAGAGAAACTACATGCACATTACCATGCAAATATCAGCTTCTTAAATCATGTGATCAACACCATCAAAAAGAATTTGAGGAAAAATTAATTCCCTATCCTGCAATTACACTAAAAGTTTTGTTACTTGAGAATAATGACCAATTTCTTCAACTAGCAATCTAAGAATTCTGTTCTTTCATGCATCATAAACCATGTGTGATATGCGTGATTTTATAGATTTCTTTTTGCATAATCTAAAGGGATTTTTTTTGCTAATTAATGCAAGTAGAATGATACAGTGGTCCCCCATTTTAGAGTCCACCCCTTTTATAAGGCCACCTTGTTAGACACCAAAGACAGTACCATGTTCCCATCTTATAAGTCTACCTCTTCTGCAATACAATGGTGGCCTTATGAAAAGGATGTCCCCTCATAAGGTGGAAAAAAAGCATATATACTAATTTGGTGTCTGACCACTTTATTTATACTGAAAACCACTCTATAAAAGCTGACAGTAGGTGCAATATATATAAATGTAATCTGTATTCTAACATGCAAGATCTGTGGCACTCAATATGTTGGCAAAACCGTTGATTTCAGAAAATGAATGAATAACCACAAGAGTCACATTCGCAACAAAATCAACGCGAAACTCACCAACCACTACAACTCAACTGGGCATTCAGTCGAGTCCCTCGAGATGCTACAAATTGATTCTAACCTGGGGTGGACCGATATAGAATGCACATGTAAGGAACGATACTGGATACTTCTGAGGAGTTTGGCCTAAATGAAAAGGTCTAACTTTCGTATTGCAATCTTATCAAAACTACAGCCAGGCATCAGTTTATCAGACATACACATTTTTTGCGATAATATTCACCCAAGTAAATATTCCGCAACTCTTTACCATGTATTATTGTTATTCTTCTTCTTCTTCTTCTTATTATTATTATTAGTATTATTTTTATTGCTATTATTATCATAATTTTTATAATTATTATTATTATTATTGTTGTTGTTGTTGTTGCTGTTGTTGTTGTTATTATTATTTGAGCTCTTATCCATTATCCCACTATACCATGCTCTTGACATACTTCCTTAGTACCTCCACACATAACTTTACCGGGATATAATTTCCTTTGCACATTTTGATGATGGCATTGATTTATCGCTGCGCATGGTGTCAGTCCTTTGTTCTAAGCCTGGAATTAGGTCAAAACACTTTGGTCCTCTGCATGATATGCAAAATAAACACTTCTTTGAATGTTTTAACACTGCTTAGTTGGGCTGATCGCAGCATAACACAGATATGTAGTTTACCCGTTTTAGACCGTTTTTTTAATTCGTCTTCTTTCCTTCTTTTATTGTTTATCCTTTGTTTGTTTATTTCCCCATTTATTATACATGTAAGAGTCAAGAATTCTTCTTGGCTTTTGTGTTAAGTGTTTGTTTTGTGGATATAAATTGTTTCTTCCCCTGATGAAGAGCTTGAAACATTGGGAAACTTTTGTATTTGCGAAAAACACAATTTTTGTCTCCCCTCCCGCCACTCCGATCATGTTTTGAAAAACAAGGTTTTCTGTACAAATGGGGAAAAATTACTTGTGAGGGAGGGGGAGAGAGAGAGAGATCTTTCTTGACACCATGAAATATGCCTGTAACCTGTATAAACAGTAAATAGTTGTGCTTAATGCTCAGGGAAAACTATCACCACAGGGCAGTTTATACAGTTAATTGTCATAAAGGTAATTAAAAGGTAAGGCGGTCACAAATAAACAACCACCATTGCACAGATTACTTAAATGACTGACAATAGCTAGTGATGGTAAGTGGAGCGCTGCTGTGTGGAGAACCCTTTAGGTTAATTTGCTTAGGTACATGAAGTGGAATAGCCCAATTCGTTTGAAGTTGGGTAAATCAAAGAGATGCATGATTGTGGAAGAAACAAGTTATTACTTCATTGCATTGAATGATAATGTTTATGCTTTCTTTATTAAAGATTATTGGCCAGTTTGTGATCAGTGGCAACATTTCTTTGAAGTTGGATTTTACTGAATATTTTTTTAAAAATATAAACAACATCATTATTTCAGTAGCTGGAATAGTGTGGATGTGTGATCAATTTTTGAAGGCAACATGTAGAAATTCAGCTGTGTTTTAGAGAAGGATGAGCCATCAATGAAATGAGCAAAGCCCAGCAAAACTAAATTTTAGAACTCCCAGTTGACAGAGACTGACTTTCTGAATTGCAGCAGCAAGGGGGAGCATTTTATTTTTTGCCCATACTGCAAACACCATATTTGACATTTAGTCATTCTGGAGTGTACAACATCTGCCCAAAATATTATGTAATCTTTTACCTCAAGATAATTAATTTTTTTCAACTAATACAATGGATATAATAAGTTCTTTCTATTCTAAAATCAGAACAAAATTTTTTTTTAAAGCTATCTGAGGTCGGGAAATATATTTCCCCAAAAAATCCTAGTTACCCTGACTCCCCCAGAAAATTAAATGATCAGTCCCTAACACCACCCAACATCAGGACAATGCATGAGTGCAAAGCTCAGTCCCAAAAAGTACCTTAGGGAAAGACCATTTAATTATTGTGGGGGTTGGGATGGGAGGTGGGGGCCTGGACTTTTCTTTTGAACTAGGATATTTGCTTTTCTTTTACCTCAAGATAATGTACTTTTTTTTCAATTATTATAATGAACATATTTTTTTTTTCTTTCCATAAATCAGAGTAAAAATATTTTTTCAAGCTTTTTGAGGTCCCCAATGTGTTTAAACAATATTACTTGTGTGGCCATTGCATGTTTGACACCCTCTCACAGCAGTGCAGATGCAGAAAGATCATTTTTGATAACAAGATCTTCGGGGAAGTTTGAACAATAGTACCATCCAGTCTCTGATGAATACAAAGATGAACTCTAGACACCTGCATAACCTTCAGACCCCACTGAACTACTGACAGCAGCAAAGACAGCATCAAGGTAAGACTTTATTCCACTTTTCAATGGATTTTAAAGACAGAAACTTGGTGTATTTGTTTTTTTTAAAGTTATGTATGGTTGTATTTATGTGCATGTGTACACATGTGTGTGTGTGTGATGACATTTGACCATGCTAGTCTACCCAAATTTGTTTGCTTGAAAGTGTATTCCTGCTATGACTTTATATAAAACATTGAAAATTATACTAAATATGTTAATGCAATTGAAATTTGTGTACATGTGGCCCATGCCCTCTCCCAGGGACCCTGGGGATGGAGGCAAAAATAATACCCTTTTGTCCATTGTAACTATATGGCAAGGTAACAACAAGTTTTGTGAAATTCCACTCCAAGGCTTAGGAGATTAAAAGTTGGAAACCAACAAAGGATATCACAATATTCCTGATGCTAAAAAAGCATGGAGATAATAAAAGGTGACTGGAGAGAACTTCACTTTGCAACAAAAAATTGGTGTTTGCAAGTGAGAAATGTCAACTAGTTGCCATCTGGTAACCTTAAGAATCATACTGTGGCAAGCAGAAAATGACATTAACACATTTTTATCACTAGTATGTATAATGTTTTATGCTAAAAACAGTTAGCACATGCAGTTTAATTAACACAACAGCATAATTCCTTTTCAATTGCAAGACTGCCAGTTTGTACATCAAGTTGCCATTTTGACATGTGACAAGTCTGACTCAGTGACCAACCTACATACATGTGACAGAACCAGGACATCAGATCAGTAGATTTCAAAATGTTGATCAGTAGACTGGCTTCTAAATCAGTAGGATTTGTTATTGACATAGGCTTTACACCATTTAAGGCAACTAAATACAAAACAAGTGCATTACTTTCCATAATATGTACTATCTTCTTATTGTAATAAAACAGCACGTTTTGAACATTAATCGGATTCTGATGGCAAATGTTACAATAATAATTAATACGAGTTAAGGTATTATCAATTAAATGAAAAAGGAAGAGTTGTATGTCTCATAGTTCAGTGCAAAGATTTTTTTAATAAAATCCACAAGCATTTTCAATTTCCTTCACAAGTTTACTGCCTGGTGTCCACTGAAGACATTCATAGTGATTATTAAGTTTCACAACTTAACAGGTGCTCAATAGTTTTCTGGTCCAGATTTCCCCTATGTGACAGTGTCTGCATGTGTCTGGTGATATCATTTCTTTCCCCATATACTATCTTCAAATTCACTGTGCATGAAACACACAATGCAAACTCGGGACCTTTCCTACTCACCTGCAAGGACTTAAACTCTGATTTCCAACCATTGTTGAACGTGTAATATTTCTTAGCCAATGGTTTCTTAAGCATTGGGAGAAAGTGCACGTTTTTGCATTTTGATATGAATTGACCCAAAAAAGATATGAGCTTGCCTTAAATATTCCTCTTAAAACATCTGGAAAAACATAATAATAACTGAACAATACAAAAGATCAAAATGCTTATGCAAATGTTTCTGTTGAAATAAAATTTTGGTCGGTCTCTCCTTTCCATCTCACCTCTGCCAAAAATCGGTCGAATTCAATTCAATGAGTCACATGCCATTATGGACCATCTTTGATCCCTTTATTACTTACAATACCTTGATAAATATCCTACCTTTGGCCTTAACCTCTCCAGATTACAATAAAGTAATCAATTTATTGCTTATCGTCTACACGTCAGCCGTTGTGTAACAATTGTTAATCAGATTAGTGATCACTCAGCATGCATCACTGCACCAGCTGCTGCACTGGTGTCATAGTTCCAGCCCCCCCAGTTGACTGGTTATGACTGATTTCTGTGGCTAGAACATGTAAGATAACCTCATTAACACGTGTGGATATCACTCATTATTTAAGTTATCCAAGATCTTAATGATACAAATTTATATTCCAAGTCTGATGGAAAAATATGGATCAGAAATATGGCCTTCTGAGTAGTAACAAACAATTGTTAATGGACAGACAGATGACTGAGTCAATGAACGGAAGATGAATGCAGGTTAATACTATAAGATAAGGTCACATGCCCTTATTGCCAGGTGAGCTAAAAATTTAAATAAGCTGGTTTAGAGAATTCCAAATAGTGAATTTCAGTTGTTGGCAAGAGGTTGAAGCAGATGACAACTGCTGACGGTTCTTTCAGACAAATTAAGATATATTATTAAAAATAACCTGATGCTTTTATATCATAACTCTTTAATTTGCCTGTACTAAAGCCATCACTTTGTGCCACCTGACATAAAATAAAAGTGTTTGAGAGTAGAAAAATAGCCAAGATCTTAATTCTGAGGCCTTCCAATACTTAAAGTGTGATCCAATTAGTATTGAAACTCATGCAATATATGATGGTGGGTTGAGAGTAAGAAGTCTCATATCAATTAGCATACTTGCCATATTCCCAGAAAGTCCTGGGGTTTTTTTGAGACTCAAAAAAGTGTGTTTTGAGGTCTCAAGGGGGGGGGGGCAGTGCATTTGACCCCCCAAAAGTGACATTATCCAAATGAGAATAAGCTATCTTTTTAAATCTGCCTGTAGCAAATAACTGGAAATTCAAATCTGAGTAAAAGAAAATACCATCCATTTTCTCGGAAACATTTAATATACCTACAAACAAAAGAAATGGTAGACTTAGCGTTGTCAAATAACATCACCACACACATATGTACACATGGTCACAACCTCACAGACATTAAATACAAAAATACACCAAGTTACTGTCTTTAATATCCATTGGACAGTGGAATGTAGTTTTAATTACAAGCAGTCTTTTCTGTTCTCAATAGTTCAGTAGTTGGTTTGAAGGAAATTCAAGTAGCATTTGTGTTCATCTTTGCACCCATTAGGGATTGAATGGTGCTGTTGTTCAACCTTTACCGAAGAGCTTGTTCAATTTTTCTAAGCATAGAAAATTATCTTTCTGCATCTGCATTGCTGTGAGGGAGTGTGCAATGGCCACTGGAGTCAGATTACCACTTTTCCAACAACCGAAATTGATTTATTGATTTTGGGATTAACGATGTGTACAGCCATTTGGCCCTGTACATCGATACTACTGAAATGTAGTTTTTTGGGGGGTAAAACTAATTTTAATTATGCAATACTTACCCATCACTATTATATAGCTTTATTCCTTTTTCGTGTCGAAAAACTCGTCCGTTCAATGTGAAAACATTCTCCCACTTAAAGTGGAGAATTTGTCAACAAGCCACGTCACGCCCGTGCATCTCTCTGCGCCTGCGCGAACATTCATCTTTTTCATAGACGAAATTACGCCAGGGCATCAGAGCGGGGTGGGAGGAGGGCATTTGATAATAGTGATGGGTAAGTATTGCATAATTAAAATTAGTTTTACCCCCCAAAAAACTACATTTTAATAGCAGCAATACATCTACCCATCACTATTATATAGCTGAATTTGTCAGTTAGGTGGGTCGGCTGATGTTAAACTGATCAAAAACAGAGGAAAAATGTAAACTACTCACCATTTGAGGGGAGATGTCCACTTTACTATTTGCTGGAGTCCTTCTGGGCCACATGTTGTGCCGCAACTATGGGACCCAGAGAAAATATGCCTGCGCTTTGATGTGCTAATGAGCGGAGGTAGAAGGACGAAAAGGTAGTATGGGATCGCCAAAATGCTGCCTTCATGACGTCCTCCAGAGACGAGTGATTTAGATAGGCCCATGAGGCAGCGACGGCTTGAACCTCATGGGCTTTTAGTTTCATAAAGGGAAGGTCTCTATCAGTAAGGGACTGGTAAGCTCTTTTAATTGTGGTGACAATCCACCTTGAAATCGTGGAGGCCAAAATATCAACGGAGCCCTTAAGAGGTAGGAAAAGACGTTTCCTGCCCTTTCTTTTCACTTTTGAAGCATTTAGATAGAAACGCAGTGCCCTAACTGGGCATAAGAGCCTATCTTGATCATCCCCAGCACAGATTCGACTAAGACTGGGGATGTCTATAGGTGATGGAGCTACCGCAGGTAATTGATTTTTGGCTAAAAATCCTGGCTGACAAAGGAGGGAAACGGATTCAAAATTGCCATCAAAACGGAGACAGCCAGTGTCCACCGACAATGCATGAATCTCGCTACGTCTTCTCGCAGACGCCAAAGCGAGTAAAAATACCGTCTTGAGTGTGAGATCCTGAAAGGATGCCTCACTCAATGGCTCATAGGGGGTTTTTGTTAAGGACCATAAAACACATGATAGATTCCATCTAGGCGTCAGAGAGCGAGTGACAGGTCTCTGAAGCTCAAAATACTTAATGAGATCGGCAAGGTGTGGATCTGAACCAATCTCCGAGCCCTGAGAGAATTTAAGTGTGTTAGAAATGGCGGCTCTATAGCCCTTGATAGTAGATACTGAACATCTTTTGTTCTCGAAAAGGAACAAAAGGAAATCAGCAATGGCAGTTATAGAGGAACAGCTGGGATCAACACGTTTCCTACTGCACCAATCACAAAAGATTCTCCACCTGGCATCATAGACCTTGGATGTAGAAGCTCTCCTGGCCTGAATGATGCAACTGGCAACCCGGCCCGAAAACTTGTTCTGGCGGATAGATCGCTTGAGATGAACCAAGCGTGAAGGTGGAGAATGTGTGGGCTGTTGTGTAGGAAGGAGCCTCTGTGTTGTGACAGAAGATCCCTCCGTTGAGCGAGAGATCTGGGTTGATCTATCAATAGATCTAGAAGATCGTTGAACCACGATCGTTGGGGCCATAACGGAGCTATGAGAATGATCCGGGCAGTGGAAGTTCTTACTTTTTGCAGCACTTGGGGAAGCAATTGGAACGGTGGGAAGGCGTATGCGAACAGACGATCCCACTGGAAGCTGAACGCATCCACTGCCCACGCTCTCTGGTCCGGGACTGGGGAGACGTAAAAGGGGAGTCTGTTGTTGAGCCTGGTCGCAAACAAGTCCACGAGGGGCCTTCCCCATAGTGAGAAAAAGGACTCTGTCACTTCGCGGTGAAGAGTCCATTCTGTGAGAACTGATTTGCCTGGCCTGGACAGACTGTCTGCTAAGATGTTCTTTTCCCTGGGATGTGGCGAACTCGGAGGGAGATGTTCTCCGAGGTAGCCCAGCGGAGGAGGTTCCAGACCTCCACGCAAGAGAAGGGGCATGTGTGCCTCCTTGACGTCGGAGATACGCTACGACGGACGTGTTGTCGGAGGAGACCATGACACAACGACCCCTTACCCTGTCGACGCACCCTTGTAATGCTAGAAAGACAGCCTTCATTTCTAGGTTGTTTATGTGGAGGGACGACTCGTGTAGGGTCCAAAGGCCCTGAAGAGTTATCCCCTCTGGCTCTAGATGAGCACCCCAACCGGAATCTGACGCATCGGCGAACAGGTAGGAGTGGGGATCCGGAGCGTGCATGGGGACCCCAGCTAGGAATCTGTCTCGATTCATCCACCATCGCAGATGATGATGGAAATCTGTTCCTAGAGGAATCGGAGCTGATAGAGAATCCTTGTGCGGTTTCCACCTTGCGAGTAGGAGAAACTGTAGAGGGCGCATATGGAGCCGTCCTAAGGGAACCAGATCTGCAGCGGCGTTCAAGGTTCCCATTAGGGATAGGTAAAGGCGAGCAGACAACACGGTTTTTACTCGTAGTGTCTCTAAGAGTGCCAGGATTCGATCTATACGCTCTCGGGGAATCCGGACTAAGTTCTGGTTTGTGAGGAAGTAGATTCCTACATAAACGAAGTCTTGGGATGGAATCAGTTCTGACTTCTCGAGGTTGGGTAAAAGACCCAATCGAGTTACTGTGGACCAACAACGGAACAGATCCTGCTGGAGGGACTGAACCTGAACGTTGTGGATTAACCAGTCGTCGAAGTATTGGAGGATCGGAGTTCCCCGTACTCGTAGATAAGACGCTATTACTCCCATAACTCGGGTGAAAACTCTGGGTGCGGAAGCTATTCCGAACGGTAGAACCCGGAATTGAAAAACTTCCTGGTCCAAGCAAAACCGGAGATATTTCCGATGAGGTGGAAAAATCGGAATGTGAAGATATGCATCTTGAAGGTCGATGGAGACCGCCCAATCCGATGGCCGCATCGCATTTCGGATTGAGGAGGTGGTCTCCATCTTGAAAAGTTCCTCCAAAAGAAAACGGTTTAAGGGGGAGAGATCGATAATAAGGCGAAATTTCCCACTTTCTTGGTGACCAGGAAGATTCGGGAGTAGAATGCAGGGGACTGATCGTTCAGGACCCTCTCGACTGCCCCTTTTTGTAAAAGGGTATTTACCTCTTCCCTTAGTTTCACCAGATTGGACTGATGAAAGAATACGGGGGTCCTTGATAGTGGAGGTTGTTCCTGAAACTGAATACGGTAACCCTTGCTTACAAGAGAAAGGACCCACCCATCGTCCGTGATACTTGCCCAAGCCTCTGAAAAGAGGCCTAGGCGAGCCCCTACGGGGATGTTTGGGAGAGGAATGGATGGCAGGAGAGGGTGCGAGTCCCTAGGGCCGTCCCCCCCCTCCTTCCTTGGGAAAGGAAGGTGGGTTGTAGAACTTCTTCCTAGGGGCTCCTCGGCGTCTAGGTCCACGCCTAGGACCTGACTGACGAGGAGGTCTCACTTGAGGTTGTGCACTATATTGAGGTTGTGCACTATATTGGGGCTGTACCTGCTTAAAGAACTTAGCAGGTGGCCCCTGAGGTCGATGCACATTAGTACGCTTCCTGGCCGATTGCGATGGGCCAGGTGCAGTTGTGAAGGACCTATGTTGATGGTCCTTCAAATCTTGTGAGGCCACAGTGGGAATGAGACCTCCGAAGAGACTCTCAGCTTCCAAGGGAGCAGCCCTTAGAAGGTCTTTACTGTGGCTAAGTAAGACCCTCGAGGAGTCCAGTGCAACATCACGACGGATGTGTAGGAGTTCCGCTGAAAGGGCCATTGTAATAGCGAGTGAATGCCGAGATGTCTTGGCAACAGCTTCCAGCACACGCTGTAATGCGGCTGGATTTAGAGAGGCCTCCCTCAGCATACTAAACGACGTAGCTGAGAAGAGGTCCGCATGAGAAGCTATGGTGGTCAGAAGACGGACCTTCTGCTCAATGGCTTCGATCGTCTTAATAGGAAGGCGTGCCAAGGTTCCCGTTGTCAAGCCGACTTGAGATGCATCTGCATCCAATTGAGGAGGTTTAACGGCCACTTCGGGGAATGTACCCGGTAACTAGAGGCAGCCCACCCTTTGCGCCGTCTAGCGATGTCCTGGCCTGAGGAGAACCTCTGTGATATTTCCTCAATTGTAGAGGAATGCGGAAGGAGCAGAAGATCTGATTGTGATTGAGCCCCGGAGATCTTTTCCAAACTGGAGAGGATCTTCTTGGACTGTGAACCAGACGGTTTCGGGCACAATCCGTAGGTAGTAGGCGGTAAACTTCATTTACCGCCTTATCAAAAGACCATATCTCTTCCGCTTCCTCTGGTTGAGGGAAGCTGGGTCTATCAGTCGGTTCCAGTTCGTACTCGTTGGAATCGACGATGATAGATACAGCATCATCATCTAGAACACTCCGAGCAGGAGGGTGGCCGGGCGACACAATGTCCTTTGGAGAAGGTAACAGAGGCGCACTATGCGCCATTTCCCGTAGTTGCTGAGTAGGGGCTCTAGGTGTTCTAGATCTTTCAGGAGAAAGACGAGACCGCTTGCCTTTCGCGGATGATGCTAGGCGTCGGGATCTACTAGTGGATGCTACCTGGCGAGGAGGCGATGGCGGAACACGAGCCGCAACATCGTTTCTACTCAGAGTCCAGGGTCCAGTAGCCCAAGGGGGCATAAGGGGCCAATTATTATGAGATGTTGGTCCCCATATCCCGTATGGATTCATTGGTATAATAGGGAAGGGGGGGATACCGATCCGATCCCCTTCCCTGGTCTGCGACCTTCCGTACGACGAGGCCTCTGATTGTTGATCAGTATTGTGACGTCGGTGACCGGTACGAAAAGACCGGTGGCCTATGACCGGCATTGGATGACCGGTCACCGGAACGATGTGACCGGTGACCAACCAAAGACCGGTGACCGGTGACCGGTACCGGGTACCCGCGACCGGTGACCGGTACCGGGCACCCGGTACCGGGTACCCGGTGACCGGTACCGGGCACCCGGTGACCGGCGACCGGTCACCCGACATTGACCGGTGACCGGACCGGTCACCCGACACTGACCGGTGACCGGACCGGTCACCGGTCAGTGACCGGCCACAAGACATTGACCGGTGACCGGTGGACCGGTCACCCGACACTGACCGGTGACCGGACCGGTCACCGGTCAGTGACCGGTCAGAAGACATTGACCGGTGACTGGAAGACCGGTCACCCGACACTGACCGGTGACCGGACCGGTCACCGGTCAGTGACCGGTCAGACGACATCTCAGATGTCCGTCTGTCTTCATTACTACCCAAGGTGCGGTGTAGCCCCTCCACGAGAGGGTGCGACACGCTACTTTGGGAATGTTTGTAGTGGTACACTTCCTTCCTGGTGGAAGGAAGTAACACACTACTGCTCTTTTTCGTCTTCTCCATTCCCGGGAGATGCGATTTACTCTTGGAGCGTTCACAAGCCCCTACAGGAGGGACCTCAACTATGTCCGGGGAGGCTGGTGCAGGCTCTTGGGGCCCCGGAATGTCCTTGTGAACTAGAGTGGTCTTCTTGCTGTATGTTGCCTTAGTCTGAGTACCTGTAAAAGAAAATCCAGAGAAATCAGACGATGAGGGGGATTTTTTTTTTTTTTTATCCGCCCTCTATAAGTACGCCTGGAATCAGCAAGATTCCAGGTTTCATTGGTCCAATTGTACAAATATTGCAGCGACTGTTCCGCTTACACTTGGAACAGGTAAGAGAGTCTGAGTGTGTATCCCATGCGGCCTTCTTATGGCCACACTTACCTACAGACTGATTTGCTGACATTGTTTCTTTTATCTGAAATAAATATTATCTGAAATAATTATTATTGAAGTATCAATCAATAATAATAACAACGTATAAACTCACCTTTAAAATCTACACGTAGACAACTCACCTTTTTTTGGTAAGTCGCGTACTCTATACATACCCGTTCACCATATACTTTGCAGGCTATCTGCACCACAGTGGTTAGTTTGCTACAGGTAAACAATATACATATATATGTTCTTCCCAAGAGATATTAGAAGCTAGTTCACTTGACAAGCTTTATTGTTCTCAGGAAAATACAAGAAAAGCATGCGACGCGACACGCGTAGATAATAAAGAAACAATTGAAATAGTAGGAGAATAATATATAAATGAAATATTAATTCTGTAAAATTATGCGCCTGTTAATTGCGGCGCTATCACAGTTGTTCTATGTCGTTTCTCTTTGTTGTAATGACATAGACGACTTACCGTGTACCTGAAAAGAAACAAGACATATTGTTTACCCTAACCCCTCTAAGGGTAGAGTACACGTGGAGAACTAGAAAAACTCTTCCTAGAACTAAACACTGACGAATAGTGGCATAAAACACATATAGCCAAGACGGACAACTGTAACACAGATGAATTTAGAAGGAGGGAAGTCCGAAATGTAGTTGAAAAACCGCAGCAGACAATTTCCTCAGGTTACATTTTTGCGACACAACCACCAGGTATGGCGTCCATGAAAAAGATGAATGTTCGCGCAGGCGCAGAGAGATGCACGGGCGTGACGTGGCTTGTTGACAAATTCTCCACTTTAAGTGGGAGAATGTTTTCACATTGAACGGACGAGTTTTTCGACACGAAAAAGGAATAAAGCTATATAATAGTGATGGGTAGATGTATTGCTGCTATTAAAATAATCATGTTTTGCATTTTATATATGGAGTAAAAATCTGACTTCAAAGAAACATTGCCGCTGATCACAAACTTTAATAAATATGGCTTCAAGATTCTCATTCAACAGTTAGTGATGTGTAATAACATTTGTTCTTCAACACGCATCTTGTTGATACTCTTAACTTCAAATTGGGTTGTTCCACTTAGTGTACTTTACCTATGCAAATTAGCCTAATGAGATTCCAACAGCAGTGCTCAAAGGATTTGACACGACACATCACCCTAGCTATTGTGAGCCAATTAAGTAAATCTCTGAAAGGTGGCTGTTTATCTCTGACCATCTTAGGTTTAATTGCCTCTAAAACAGCTGTATAAACTGCCCTGAGGATAGTTTTACACGAGCTCTGAGCAGGACTGTTTACTGTTTATACATACACAGATTACAGGCATATATCATGGTGATCAAGAAATATATGATTTTTTTTTCCTTTTTTGTGGGAATTTTTTTTCCTTCTCTAAGATAGCTGAAAATCATGTTTTTCAGCTACAAAGAATCGAGAGATATTTTCAATTTCACCGTATATAGAAGTACAACAATTGATTATATGCATGGAGTTCTGCTTGGTGTAAAAAAGTTATTTATAAATTTATGGTTTTCAGCTACAAAGAGTCGAGAGATATTTTCAATTTAACAGAATACAGACATAATTCATACATGCCATAACTCAACATGTCACGCGAAAAACACGATTTTGGAATTCCAAACCCCCTGACACGGTTGTGTTTAGAAAACCATAAATTTATAAGTAATTTTGTTACACCAAGCAGAACTCCATGCATATAATCAACTGTTGTACTTCTAATAAAGTCAAAACTATTTATGCACATCAAAAGAGATGGTCCTTTCACTCCATTAATGGTCTGACGACTTTCCACTGCTGCAATAGCATCCCTTTTACATTGATCATTAGTCTTCTGCTCTGCCATTTCAAATGGAAATACATGTACAAAACCCTTATTGTCTGCAATGAATGTTACACCTCTTTCAAGACATTTTTAGCAACTGTATGAATCATCAAATTGAATCATATTAAGCAGCAGACTTTTTGCTGGAAAATCTGCTGTACAAAATATTAAAAATGCCTTACAATCATACGTTTCATTTTAAACCTTGACATTTATTCCACAACAATTGTTAAGTTTGCTGAAGCTTTCATGGAAAGGCTTTCTGAATGCTGCCATGAAGGGCTTTGAGTATCCAAACCACAGTCCACATAGAATCAAATTTTTAGTTTGATTCCTATGCTTGTAAGGAAGTTCATTTATCATAAGGAATATGAGGCCAAACTAAAAATTTTGAACTTCTGAATATCAGTGTTGAGTGTGAAAGAAACATAGTATGGAAATTGTTCACAGAGGGGGTCCACCATCTCTGGATAACTTTTTGTAAATTTCATCATTATATATCTTCAATGTTATCCCTATTATGCCTTACTCATGAAAAGCCATGTTTCAGTAGCTGCATGAATCCCTTCCGCTGAAACATTTGTATTTGAGATTCTATGGATATCTCTATGAAATATGATTTTGCATGTTCATTCCTCAAATCTTTCAAGCACCTTGCATTAGGACACAACTGTGCATCTTGGTTTACACAAGTAAAACAAAAATTACAATACATGTAATAGTGTTTTGTCAAAGGTGATTTTATATCTGCAAAATACTTCTTGAAGTGAAATAAACTCTGTAGCCACCTGGGTGAGTTTTAATGCAGTGAAGTCCAATTAGAGTTAGAAAGTCTGAGAGCTGTTTTCCTGATATTGAATATGCTATGCAGTATATCAAACTCATCAGCATGCCAGTTTGTATGGTCATTTTGTGACCAGCATATATTAGTTGATCATCTATTTGTAATGTTTCTGTATTCTCGCATACCTCTTCTTCATCACTAGTGTCACTTTCACTATCATCTCCTTCATAAAAGTTGTTTTCATAAGGCTTCTCCTCACCCATTCATTAAGAATTTGTATTTGTTGCAATTTTACTCTTATAGTTAAGCCTAACCAAATCCTCTAAGTTAACAGGCAATATAATTCTCAACAAAGCAAATTCTGCTACCCAGTGTGATTTAACCCTGTGATGAAATGCTTCTACTTCCTAGCAATACAGCTTTGGTTTTGGCCATGTTTAAGCTGAGACCAGAAAGTACAGAAAAATATTTGAAAACTTGTAATGCTGCTCCAGCAGAAGAGTAAAAGCAATCTAGAATTAATGTTGTATCATCCACAAATTATGATATTAAATACTCTCTATTTTCAATATTTACTCCCTTTACTTCTTTTTCAACAAAACTACTAATGGTAGGTGCTATTTATTTATTTTTTACTTACAGTGATTTCTTTTACTATTATGATAATTAGTTAGATACAGAGTTGGTTTGAAAATATTGGGATTGGACCACTCATTAATTTCCCATAGAACTTAATGTTAATATATTAAAAAACAAAAATAATGTATGCATTAGATTTGCATACAAACCAAACATGCTTTCATTCATCAGAGTCAGAGAAAAATTTTTTGCCTTGAAATGGAGTTGTTGCGCATAATTTTTTGTAGACTCGTGCTGCTAAACAGTAGGATCTGCTGGTCTGCACCTAATAACATAAACTGACACTAAAAGTTTGTATATTTTGTCGGGAGGAAATTAAATAAAGGATATCAAAATAAAAACAAATATTTTGTTGCCAACTATAGTACATAGATTGAAGTTTGTGAAATTAATAATGGAAAAATATTAAATCCAAATACTAGCAAATGGGTTCATCTCAAAACATAAAGTACTCTATTTTTCATTCTCCCACCTGAAGACTGGTTCCCTGGCTGTAAAATAATTAGTGGTCAGATACCTATACTGAACATCAGTTTGTTACATTTTTGTGATACCAAGTATGCACCATACTCATTTGAGCAGTATTCTAAGCACACAAAATGATAATTATCAACACCTATGTAATGCAGACATATGATTAGAATGAATATTGCATTTCAAGAAATATTTACCATGTTCATACATTATATATGTATATAACTGAATAAATGCAGTGATTTGAATAGTTTGTCTCATGTTTTTCTTTGTTTTCTGTGTGTCTACTATTCAGATGAGCATGCATGAAATTATCCATGCATTGGCATTATGTAATAAGAGAATCAAATTATGCAACCTCCCATTTTCATTAATTTCTGGTGTTTGGATGCCTAAAATTCCTTAGTGTTTTTGTTTTCCTGAATCATATACATGTATTAGGAAGTGTTTATGGCAGCTAACAGATTAATTTTGCTTTGCATCACTTGTCACATGAGAAATTGATAATGTAGGGGTCTGGAACCCAATACCAAAAGTGAGTCTGACCAGACAGTGTCAGCTGATAGGCTTCCCTTGATGCAAAGAAACAATATAAACAATGCAGAATATAATTCTAAAAAACAGATACTGCAATCACACTTCAGAAACTCAAATTATAAACTACAATCAAATTACAGTGTCACAAATGTCAAAAGTAAGGATGAAAACTAAAGGTTATTTTAATAGGAGACAGTTTCATTTATAACCATGAAATATTCCTCATAACAAGGGTTAACAAGTGAGACAAATGCAGAGAGGGATGTCAGAGAAACACAATATAAAAGACTTTTCAAGGAAAAGTACAATCTTGTCACTACAAACCTGGTTCACACTCTGGTACTGAGAAAGAGGAAGTTTTGGCACAATACAAGTTCCAAAGGCTGACTAAAACCAAAGATTTACAGGTTGATCTGCATGCTGCTGATTCCAAACAAAGAAGGTTAACAGAAAATTCATCATTATTCAATCTTGCAGAAAAGCATTATCATTCAATTTGTTTGCTGTTTTGCATGTACTAATTCATGAAGCAAAGTAAATTAAGCAAATATTATTAGAAAAGACTAGGAATAGTAAAGTAAGATTTCATCAAAAACAGATCAGACAAGATATGCACACATACCGGTAGATCATTTATTCTGAGAGCCAGGGCTCTTCACACAGTTCCTAACTGTAATATAAAAATTCCAAAGTACCATTTTAGTGTTAAAGTTCAGATATGTTACTATGAGATGTGTAGCTCATTCTCAAACAATGGGCATGGGGGGACAACCTATCCACCCACTCTAATACCTTGACACAGAGAGTTTAATTAGAAATTTAAAACATAAGAAAAGCACTCTACAACATAGATAAATGTTAGATTCTATCTGACAAATGGGTAATACGTTCATAATTTTCATGTCAGGTCCAATGAGAAGAATACATACAAGAACAATGTGGCAAAGATTTGAAATAAAATAAGAAAAGTGAATTTGTTGTGCAGTTACACAGAACACATAACTGATATTCAGTGTGATGGTATGTAAAATAACGCAATGTATTTAAGAGTTAGGAAAACACCATTCTCACATTCCTATATGTGAATGATTGTATTTTCCAGTGTAGAACATGGCTGCAGGATAGCTCTATCCTACCTCACACATAACCTTTATCCTGACTGGTAGACTATTTTGACCTTTTACTGCATGCATAATGCACACAAAGTATCAAAACACCTCCTGATTTACATCATCAAATGAACAATTTTTCACAATAATCAAGATAAAAATTAATTGCAACACAGTGCAGTTACATCCAGGTAGATAATGTAACTCAAAACAACAAGGTGATTAATGTGGTGGCCAAAAACAAACTCTGCACCTATGGTCAATTTCAAACATCTCAGAAAGAAGTTGTTAACTGTGCCTGTAGTGCAAATATTACCGTTCAAAAGGATATTGGTGATGAAAATTCATGGCTAATAGAGGGTCGATTGGAACTTAAACTTCAATCTCACATGGAGGTAAAACAAAAACAACACATGACAATTGATACAGATATTACTAGCTACTGGGCAGTTGTAATGCTTCATGAAGCTCGTTTTCCATAATTCTTTACATTTTCACTTGCATCTGCTCTAAATTACTCCAAAAATGATCCACTATATTGTAATTTCTCATAAATGAACTAGTGACACTTAAACGGATGCAGGGATGCACATTGTCATGGATACATACACTACCCCCACCCCTATAGGGATTGGACCACTAATTCATTTCCCATAGAACTAAATGTTAATATATTTGTAAAAAAAATTGTGCATTAGACTGGCATACAAAGCATTAAGAGAAAAAATTGTCAGCCATGAAAAGGAGGGTGTTCTGCGGCACTTTTTTTCAGCCTCGTGCTGTTAAATATCAAGAAACACTGGTCTGCACCTATTAACATAGCATTGCACCAAAAGTTTATATGATATTTTGTCAGTAGGAAATTAAATACAGGATATCAAAATAAAAGCAAATATTTTGTTGTCAACTATAGTACATAGATTCAAGTTTGTGAAATTAATAATGGAAAAAAGTTTAAATCTATTCACTAGCCAATGGGTGCATCTCAAAATGTTCAGTACTCTATTTTTTATTTTTCACTGACAACTGCATCACACTTCCGGTGCTCATAAGACCACAGAGAACTAGCGCCTTCCATCTTAGTGAAAGTATTATACTCAAACTATTTTTCTGTTCTTTTGTTTCATTTTTCACATGAGATTACATTACAATTTCTTAAAATATCCAAACATTTATGTATACATTGACAATACTGAAAATATACCATCAAAAAATTTCTCTAACAGTGATTAAAAAGTCTACTTACAGACTAGATTCAATTTCCATATTGGTTTCTTTCCATAATTTCATTAGCTAATAGTAATGTTTGCTATGTGAAAATTATTAAAATTCTAAAAATAAAATAGTCAATGAAAATTTACGACAAAATCTTTAAACGGATCCCGTAATTATTTCTTGTCAAAGATTTGTTTACTTTTTACTAATATGACAATCACATTGCAACTGGGAAGTAAATGAGAATTGACAATCGATTGTTTGTGTACATGTCATTGTACATTTCACGAAAGCTATTTGAATTTATAAATAACACTGTGCAGAAGTTGCTTTTGAAATTATATTCATGTTCTTGCCATTTCCACACGTAAAAAGAAAGCCACCTGACGCCTTGATTAGCGAATCATTAAAGTGGCTGCACGGCATCTGTTGCTGTCAAGCACACATAAGTTGTGACCCCTCGTTCATGATAGTCTCATGAGTGAAGTCACTTTTATGGTACATTGTCAATTTTGGATGTGTTGTCAAAAATTGAGACTTCCACCACTGATAATGATGTTAAAATATCACTTGCACTGGCCTGTATTTACATTATCTTAATTGATAATATTCTTGTCTGCCATGCTGACACCTGGATGACAGGGGAAAATACTGAAAATGATAACAAAACTAAAGCCACAAGTAATATTTCATCACTGAAAGTGACAGCTCTATATTATTGAAAAATAGTCAAGCTCTGGAGACATGTACTGGAAGCCCTGCTAAATTAACATTTTCCTCAATGTTTCATAGTCCAGATTGAGAGGGATAATATAGGCCAGTTCATTTGCAACAATTCCACAACTATTCGGAACTTAAAGCTTTTTTGCAGGATTCCAATATGTACAGAAAATATTCATCCTAAGTCAACTATTTTATTGTTTACATTGTATTTACTGGACATATGAATATAACTGTTTGGAGTTAATTTTCAATGTCAGGTGTCTAACATGTTGTACATTCAAGTCTTTATGGTGGGAAAACACGTCACATGAGACTTAAACAGATAACCATTGCATTATTTTCCTTTTGAGAATACGGAGTATACATACATTAGCAGCTGATAGGAATAACAGCTTTTTATTTTTTATCTGTATGTTTGCAAAGGAAAGACTTTACTGAGTCAACTATTTAAAAAATTTTACACAATATTATTTCTTATCTGTAATAAACATTCCATCACCTGAAGTAGCATCCCTGCAAGCTACAAGCAAAATTCGCTATGCACTTTGTTCATCCATGGCTGCCTGTGGTAAGATTTCCTCATTTCTAATGAATATGCATAAACCTGCTTATCCAATCATTATGAGCCAGAGCTAAATTTTCTTGGAAAGTATACTAAAAATGACCTTTCATGCTGACTGAATTAGCCAATCAAAGTTTCTCTTCCAAACACAGTCACTTAACAATTGATAAACGGGCACTTTCCTTGATGTTTAAGAGCTTTTTTGATTGTGTCAATTCATGACGTACTTTTGATCATGCATATTCATGAGAAAGGATGAAATATTGTCACAGGCAACTATGGGTGAAAAAGGAGCACAGTGGCTAAATGCAACAATGTTAAAGTAGTGATGCTGGAAAAACAAGAACCTAAAATTTAAAGTTCAAGCACAAAGCAGACTCCTTTTTATCATATAACATGGAAGCCAATTCCCTGAATATGTGTGCTGGATATACAGTTAAATTTAACTTTCAAATTTTTTTAAAATTTAAAATTAAAATGCTCCACCCAAACCAAAGAAAGTAATTTGAAAGGCTGCATGTATATTAAAGATTTCTATCAGGTACAAATTTACATGTACTTCAGTTATTTGACTGTTCAAAATGACTTGTTCACTACATGTACTTACTGGTACATGAAAATATTTGTGTGTGGTTTATATCAGTGTCATATGTCTGACATGTTGTCATAGGACAGTGTGTTTGAAAAATGTGGAGTATGGTGGGAAAAACTTTTCACCTAAAATTCGAGAAAATAGCTTTGTTTAGTGTTGTTGTTTTTGAATAGTTTTTCATTAAAGAAGAATCAAATCTACCGCTAGTTTTCAGTTATTATTATGCTACATTAACAATAAAATATACAAGTACTGTTAAAATTCATTTACTTTTGTGAGCATAATTTTTTGTGGTTTTGCTAATAAATACAATTTGGCATTTAAATCTGTGGATATATCTCAAAGAAAAATGGCATTTGTGGCAAAGACATTTAGCATTGTAGTACCCAACAAATAAATGAATTCAGTATTCTGCCAACAATTCAGTGTTCTCAGGAGAGAGAGACAGAAAGACAGAGAGACAGAGACAAATAGATGATTTATTATAGATGGAAGAAATAATCTTAAGCTCAGGAAACACTCCAAAACAAAAGTTTCACAATCACCAATAATCGATGGTCATGCAGGTTATTACATTATTTCAATGCTACAAAGCATTAGGCTTAGGGTGTATGTTTCATATATCTGCACTAAAGACAATGGTAGAATTATAGACAAACAGCCTACATAAGCTCTGTTAATTGGACAGTAATGGCTTAACTTCGAGAAAGTCTTTAAACAAATTTGAATGAAAAATAAAAATAATAAAAAAGGGTTAAAGGATAAATACATTCTAATAGCTATATATTATGTTCTTGATATAATCTCTCTGGCTAACAACTTGCATAATTGTGACATGAATCATCAAAACAAATGCGCATGAAAGTTGGATATTAGAAAATTATGTTATCTATAATGACCTTTCAAGCTTGAAAAAAAAAGGAAAAATAATAATTTGACAAACTAAATGGATGACCATTTAAAATTTAAAATGTTCAAATACATGAGCAACATGTAATGTTTCACTGTGTTCTTTGCACTGCACTGCCATCTGGCAATGACTTGCCTCATTCTCAATACATGTACACTTCTTAGACATGCTAGATAAAGCCAAGGTTAATTTAATTGGAGACTGAAAATCATATATTGTTCAGATCATCTAAACTCTGTCCAAACATGTTTTGCACATGCTCGTCAGTGATAACTTTATTATTTGTATTAGGAGAAAGAATTTGGTCCTATGTTGAAGACTAAAATGAGTAACTATGCTAAAAACAAAGATAAATAAACAAGTTCCTTAGATAGCCCCAGTGGATTAATAATGACCAAATAATATAATCCTGTAGAAGGTTGTGGAGGTAAATTATGAGTAATTTGTATTCATTCATTCCAAACTATGTAGGCACATATGTAATGGGTGTGGTTATGGACTAGTTTTTCTTTGAAAATGAAAAATTGTACAAAATTGCTATCTGATCAGCAGTGTAAGTTTACATTCTACGAAGATGGGACCTTTTGAAAAGTTGTGAATAGCTGTAGTGAACAAACTTTGATGCTGAAACTTTTATATCAGATTACAAAAGAAACAAACAAAAAAATGTATTTTGACAGAGTTTACAAGTTTGTATAAGTGATGTTAGAACAACCAAGATTTTATCTAAACAGGTTTTGATCCAGCATTCCAACCACCACCCTCCCCACCAACACCACCACTAAGTGATCTGATTGACTGACCTGTTTTGGCATGCTTAAGTGACATCGAAATGTGACCAATTTGGTAGAAAAGGTCATTAGACGCCTATTTTCACATAGTTACAGTTACAAATTTTGAAATCACAAAGCCTTTTTTCTTTGTTGTTTCTGGTTACTTCTTTTGGTTGTTTTTGTTTTGCAGGAAAAAGATGGCTTCACTCCTGGACGAGTGATGCCACATAATGCCAAGCAGTTTAACTGTCCAACTACATATACATGTAATGTTTCTTGTCTGCAGCAATTGGATTACCAGAATAATTATACTCTAAATAAAAGAATAGCTAGAAGTTACACTGAATAACATACCACTGTAATCTAATAAATAACAGCAAAACTGTGCATGCCCTTGAGATATGTAATGGCAACTCAGGTAAATTATTTCCCCCTGGAATGTCTGAAAGGTTGGATACAGAATTCGAAATTGAAGAACTACATCCGTAACAATTCCCCAAACATATTATACTAGATGATTTTGGTCTTGAAAACTCTGTATTAAAGTTTTATCCTGTGGGAGTTGTTTACTGGTACAAATGTTGTTTCTTTGCAACATTTATGAATATGGTTTTGCTGGGGATAAAATCAATGACATTTGTGTAGTACTTGGCAGAATAATTGCCTTACATTGGTCAGGTACAGTAAAAAAAATGTCATTCAATATTTGAATCTGTTAAATGCATTTACCTATTGGTATTGTAGAAATGTGCACAAATACAGGATTACTGCAATATGCAACTTGGAGAAATTCATATATTGTCAAAGATCCCCCTGGGTTCAGATATTGGTCAGTAGGGGTGAAATGATGCACCTGTGCCGCGTATCGATACGATTCACGATACACAGCCTACGATATGATACATTATCAATTCTCAGTTTAAAGAATAAGAAGGCAAACAACAACTAATTATTCATAACTGCTGAAGATTAAAGTAACTTATATAGGGTAGATATCGTTTTGTATCAATTCTTCACCTCTTGTATCAATACATGTATCGATATGGCAAAAGTATTGATGCATCGATTCATCGATGAATCGTTTCACCCCTATTGGTGAGCCTTTTTTATTGCCAGGCCAATGGCCCTCTTGATTATATAAAGCAATGCAGATTTCAAAATTTACACACATGAACATGTCAAGGATCCCTCTCCAAGTTGGGAAAACTAGTGCGCCCTTTTCATGGCCATGCCAATGGGCCCACTTTGCCTATATGAAACAATGCAAATTTCAGAAATAATACTGTTCCAGGGATTTACAAATTTTACAAAAGTCAGCTTTCCCAGGGCAAACTTACTGGAAAGTTGAACTTGCCCTTGGAAAATGTGAGCTTGCCCCAAGCATAATATCCTAACATGACTAAAACAATAAGATAAAATAATATATGGCATATTTTAAGGAAATCGCATTATATCTATTTAAGCGTTTGTTTTCTCTCTTTATCTTTGTTGGCAACTTAAAACAATATGCTGATAATTAAAGTTATCAAACAATATATATGTAAAATTTGATGTAGACTGTTATGTAGATTAGAAAGTGTTAGAGTGCAGATACAGTTAGAAGAGCAAAAGTAGACATGGAGATATACACATGTATAGACAGATAAATGGATAGGTAGAAAAGGGTTTGGAAAAAGCTAGATTTTTAAGTAAGTGAGAGAGAGAGAGAGAGAGAGAGAGAGAGAGAGAGAGATAATGAAAGCTCGACTGTTTGTAATGATTTATTTATATTCACAACTGAAGAATTTGTGAACACTTATTTATCCATTTTACTTAACAATTATCATTGCGACATGAATCAAAATATTTGACAATCTGACTTTTGAGAATGATTTGAGTACTTATTTTTGTCCACTGAATTGTTTGCCAAGCAGTAAGTATGTATCGGTCTCCTGTAATTATCACGTAAACAAAAGATCATAAACACGACTTGCAAATTTATAGTAAAAACAAACAGACTATCATTCTAAACTCATGAAATATTACTGACTCTGTGAATAGAACGGGTAATATGTTCATGTTCAATACAGACTTTCTTTAATTACATAACAATAAAAGAAAATGATGTGCTTGAGATGTGTGACAAACATGCTTTTAAATTAGTATTTTGCCCAAAGAGGTCTGTTGGTCTGGACAGAAGTATGCAATTTCTGCCAGTAACATTGGACACAATTGCCTGTAGCCATATGATATTTAAACCCATCTCCAGAAAACATGAAATTGATTCCTTCCTTGGGAATTTGTTTCATTGGTTTAAATGTCATTTGTTTCTGCTGGATGTATAAGCATTGAAAGTTAAATTATTTTAACAATATGTCTGACACTTATGTGAATGTGTATTGGAATAAGAGTACTGTGATTGGCACATTATACACCCCCCACATGTTTAATAGTCATCCATGTAAATAACTGAAACTTTTCGAATGAAACAATTTTTCTTCTTTCAAAGTGACCTTGACCTTTAGCCTTTTGACCCCAAAATCAATTGGCTTCTTCCTTAAACTCAGTGCAAGTCATCCACAAAGTTTTGACCAGGTTTTGTCATGTAGAACTAATGTTATTGTGCAAAACCAATTTTTAGTCAGTGACCTTGACCTTTGATTTTTTTACCCTCAAATCAACAGCCTTCTTTCTTATATCAAGTGCAAGCCATCCAAAAAGTTGGTTGCAGTATGTCAAGTACAACTAATGTTATTGTTGAGAAACCATTTTTTCTTCTTTCAGTCACAATGGCCTTTACCTTTGACCTTTTGACCTTTTCAACAGGTTTCTTCCCTGCAGCAAGTGCAATCCATCCACACAGTTTGGGAACTATAAATAATCAAGAACTCAAGTTTTTGTGTGGAAATTATTTTTCTTCTTTCAGTCAGTGACCTTTGACCTTTAGAGCCTGAAATTGATAGGATTCTTTCTTACTCCAAGTGCAAGATATCCACACAGTTTGGTAAATGTAGACAGTGGAGAACTTGGGTAATTGTGTGGAAACCATTTTCTTCTTTCAGTTAAGTGACCTTGATCTTTGACCTTTTGAGCCTGAAATTGTTAGGTTTTTTTCCCCTACCCAAGTGCAAGCTATCCACAAGGTTGGTAACTGTAGATGGTGTAGCACTTGAGTTATTGTCTATAAATTATTTTCCTTCTTATAGTGACAGTAAGCTTCTGTGCCTAAAATCAATAGGGTTCTTACCCCAAGTGCAAGCCATCCACAATGTTTGGTAACTGTATATGGTGGGTAGCAAAAGTATTGTGCATAAATCAAATTGGTAACAGATGGACGGAAAACATCATAACATAATATGCTCAGCCTTATGACAGGTGTATAAAATACATATCACTTGAGAGTTCATCACAGTATGTTTTAAGTAGACTGAGATGTTCATTATTGTTATATATTTTGGTAATGTTTTGGCATTGGTAGTGTGCAGGCATTTTAGTACTGCAAAACATGTAAAGTACTATGTTTACAATCCAAGAAATGCACAATATCTTCTGATTCTATTTAAAAAAATGTGCAAGTTTAAAAATAAAAAGAGTACCGTGAATGGCATAGTACATGTCTGCCCCATGTTTAATATTCCTCTATGTAGATAATTGAAATTTGTATGCAGAAACATTTTTCTTCTTCCACACAGTGACCTTGACCTTTGAGCTTTTGACCCCCAAACAGATCTTTTCCATATCCAAAGTGCAAGTCATCCACATAATTTGGCCCAGGTCAGTGATGTAAAACTAATGTTCTTGTGTGGAATTTGCTTTTCTTCTTTCAGTCAGGGGCCTTGATCTTTGACCTTTTGACCCCAAAGTACAAACCATCCACAAGATTTGGTTGAGGTATGCAATGTATAAATTATGTTATTGTGTGGATATTATTGTTATTCTTTCAGTCATGGTGACCCTGACCTTTGACCTTTTGGCTCCAAAATCTGTAGAGTTATTCCCCACCCCAAGTGCAAGCTACCCCAAAGTTTGATAACTATAGATAATGGAGAACTCAAGTGATTGTGCAGAAACCATTTTTCTTCTTTTAGTCACAGTGACCTTGACCTTTGACTTTTTAAACCCGAAATTGATTGGGTTCTTCCTTACCCAAGAGCAAGCCACTGACAAAGTCTGTTAAACTGAAGATGGTGGAGAACTTGAGTTGCTTTGCAGAAACCATTTTCTTCTTTCAGTCACAGTGACTGTGACCTTTGACCCCCAAATCAACATGCTTCTTTTGAACCCCAAGTGCAAACTAACCACAAAGTTTGGTAACTGCAGATCATGGGTAACCTGAGTAATTGTGAAGAAACCAACTTGGTAACAGATGGATTGACAGACTGACAGATGGATGGACAACATCATAACATAATATGCTCTGCATTATAGAGGGCATATAAAAAGATGTAATGTTATATGGGCCAAGTATCAGATTTTCTGAAAGTTGCACCATAAAGTCAAGATTTTTTAAATTTTATTTAGCAATTGAGGCAGGTAAAATAAAATCTGATTTGCTAAGCAAAGTTCCAATTCATCCAAAGGTACTAGATGAAGGATTTTTCAGTCCTATATGACTTTGAGGACAAGCAAATAATACTGACTGGATACATTTTTAATAGTTTCATTATCATTTTCCTTGGAATTAATGAGTTTTTCTTTAACTATCTATGCCAGAATAAAGTAAATGGCTGAATTTGTTTCAATTAATAAAATTTTTGACTAACGAAGACAATTTTATGGAATGTTATTTCAGATGGGTCTTCATTAGCAAGGCTAGATAGCAACAAACTCCAAGTTCTGTTTGACAACCTGAGCCTAAACACGACCTCTCATAATAAAATTCTTGGAGTATTTGTAAGCTAACAATCTAACCTGGTCTATTCACACTCATCATGTTTCAAAAAAGGTTAATTCTTATCTTTGGCTACTTAAAAAATCAGAACATTCATTCCTTCTTAGTATAGAATCATCTTTTATAAAAATTTATATTCAGCCATATTTGGACTATTAAGTATTGCAATTTGGGGTAATACCTTTCATTTAAACATAAAAAAAACTTTTCAAACTCCAAAAGAGGGCATGTCATTTAATTCTAGATCAATTTATAGACAATTTTTCACGACACAATGAATTATATAAAAACCATTATGAATACATGGAAGAATATTCTTTAGAAAAGCTAAATTTACGTCTAAATGTCCAGAAACACCATTCCTGTCTACCTCAACAATATCTTGTAATAAAGAGATGCAGATGGTACTCCAGATTTAGGATCTGTTAGAAGTAAAATTTACATTATATCAAAGCCAAAGAAGGAATTGTTTATAAAGAGCTTTCAATATTTTTAGTCCACCGGTAGGAACAACATTCCCAGTGAGATAATGATGAAGCATGCTCCTAGCATTCTTGTCATAATAAATGTCTCAAATGGAAAAAAAATATTAAGACAATCAAACAATTCTAAGTAATGTAAATATCTCCTGTTTTTCTCTGCTTCATCATTTTACACAAGGGAGAGGTCTCTTTAAAGGTTGAATTTTGAGTTCAATATGATATCTGACATATATTTTATGTGCTCACTGATGCTTGTACATGTGTTATGGGCTTGAAACTTTGTTTGATTTTCAGAATAACTCAATTCTTAAGTGTCAAGCCAAATTTATCACACTGTGCTGTATATAACAGAAGGACTCATGGCAGATTAGTTCCTGTAACTGAGTTTCCTACTCTAAATAAATGGATTATTATTATTGCTATTATTGGGGCCTAAGAAAAGTTTAGTTTTGCATCTTTTGTCATTTGCCCCCAAAATGCTGATATATGCTATCACATATGTGCTTCAATCAGTGGGGAAAAAAACCCAACTGTTTGGCACATCTGTTTTGGGGTTGGTTTTTTTTTGTTTTTTTTTAGGAAAATGTTATTAAGGAACAGCCAATGGACAAGGCCAATTAATTCATCCTTTAAAGAGACCTCTCCCTTGTGTAAAATCACAAAATTTGCTGCAGAATTATTTTCCTAACATTTTTTGACATTTTAAACAAATTTCTTGACAAAGGCTTAGGTGACTGCAAATATTTTGGGTTACTTTAAAAATAACAAAGTAATGGACATTTCGATAAAAAATTATAATACAACTTTCATTAGGATTGCCCTCTGTACAAAGTGTGTTATATCTTTCTGGGTGGATTCAGAGAGTGAAGTTTCACACTTTGACATACATGTAATTGCAAATTGCTCAGCCAACCTTTGCTTGGCAAACCTATCAAGATTCCCGCATCTGGTAGTAGCTTCAACTGAATTGGAGACCATCCCTGCACAACCTATGTGGCACCAGTTAACAGGTCCTAAAATCCACTTTTTGACTCAAGACAGTATCATCATCAAACTGGTCAGACTTAAATTTCATCTAACCAGATCATTTCTCAAACTAAGTTTAATTGTAGGCTCTAGTGCTACTCATGAAATCCAAGACTGGTCAGATGTTTTTTAAAATTCATATGATTTTTTGTTTCTATTTACTGAGGTTTTCCTTAACTAGAACTGACTGGAAGAGATCATATTTGCCTAAGCTGCTGTTGGCAAGACAGAGCCATCATGATGCAAATGCTAAGGACTCTGATTGGGCTATTTGAAAATCTGAGCCCCACCCCTCCTTTTTTTTCAAAGACAATAATGCACACTGCCAAAATTGTTTTCCTTACAAAGAAAATTTATCCTAATTTAAGAATATTTTTCTCCAAATAAGAAAATGAAAAGATAAAATTTCTTAAAATTCAAATCTTTTACCAGAAACTGAATTACAAGAAAGATTTTACATTAAGATTTTCTATCTCGTTAGAAGAAAAGAAAACAATTAATTAATTAAGAAAATACTTACTTCTGATTTTCTTTTGTTGCTTGTCCAAAGAAAAAGAACTTTCCTTTTGAGGTTACTTTAATTGTATTAAGAAAGTAAGAATATCTTTCAATGTTATGAAGCTAATCTTCTTCTCTTAAGAAACCAATTCTATGCATTGTCTAACTTAATAATATGTGATAGGTCAATTTTTAAAGCCATGAGCATTAATTATTTTAAATGCATCCATGTGAGCAATTTAGGATTGTGTGAGGTGACAATATAAAACCCAAATCATTTTCATTTTATGATGTTGATTTTACTTCAAGACAGTATGTATATGTATGTAGTAGCATTTTATTGCGCCTCAGCTCAATAGTGTCTATATACTGCCAACTAAAGGCAAAATTTAAAAAATGTAAAACTGAAATGCACAAACATTTAGGAGATAAACCCTTCCAATAAACATGATGCACAACAAGATAAACTATAAAACATAAAGAAAAATTTGTAAGATTTACGTTAAATAAAAAATAATGGGAACACATATAAAACCCTCAGACTATCTGCTTAAAATCTGTTATATAAACCACATTCCCTCAAAAAGTCCAAGACTTTCTTGGGTGGAACATCATCATATAGTTTCTCCATGCAGTTCACATCAAAACACTTCTGTCTCGAAGGGTGCAAGTCAACACACTCGACAAGAATGTGTTCCACAAGACAAATAAAAGCATGACATTTACATGTAGACTTTAATTTTATGTGCTATGTGTGCCCCAAGTTCTTAAAAAATAAGGAGCAAACGAGTCTCCTCCATCAACTCAGGACTGCACTACATCTGTTAGGCCCTCTGTTTATTTCTCATCAGTAGATCTGAATTAATTAACAACTAAAATGAGCCTTTACAACTGAAATGTAATTGAGAATTTGAAGTCACATTCATATGTGCACTGTTACACACCACCATGTACAGGTTTGGTTTCGTGTTTTATAGCACAGCAACATGAAATCTTTTGGGGGTGTGTGTGTGCTAATTTTATTGATATAATACTTATCTGTTGTTATTACATAGTTTACTCTTTCTGGGATGGAAATTACCATCAACTGCATGATGAGAATTCATCCTCTCATAGGGTGACTTCCAGAATTATCTGAAGTCAACCTAGCACCACTGGCCCCATGCACAGTAGTCCTCAGCTTTTTTCCAAGGACATAAACTACTAGTGGGACATCAGTGCAGAGTGGGATATAACAAGAAGTCTTTTGGTGAAAACACTATGTCAATATGACCATCATACCTAGAGTAGCAATAATACAATTTTCATATTGGATGTTAGATTGGTATCATTTTCATTCAGGACCAACTAGTCACCATAAGAAGCCTTGTGGTTAAAACCCCATATAAATATGACTATCCATTTAGAAGGAGTAGCAACAACAAGATTTTTAAAGATGGCTGCCATGGCGACCATATCCGAGGTCAGATCATCACCATTTTTATTCAGGACCAACTAGATATCATAATTAATCTTTTGGTGAATATCCCATGCTGATATGACTTTCTGTTTTTTAGAAGTAGCAAAAACATGATTTTCATGATGGCTGCCATGGTGGCCATATTTGATGTCAGATCAGCACCATTATCATTTAGGACCAACTAGACATCATAAGAAATCTTCTGGTGAAAACCCAATGTTGATATGACTTTCCATCTAGGAGAAGTAGCAATAACAAGATTTTCAAGATGGTTGCTGAGGCAGCCCTATTGGATGTCAGATCAGCACCATTTTCATTTTTAAGACAAACTAGACACCATAAAAAGTTTTCCGGTAAAAACCCCATGTTGACATGACTTTCCGTTCAGGAAAAGTAGCTATAAGATTTCAAAGAACGATGGTTGATGTGGTGGCCATATTGGATGTCAGATCAGCACTGTGTTGATTTAGGACCAACTTGACATCATAAGAAGACTTTTAGTGAAAAGCCCATGTTGATATGACCCTCCAATCAGGAGAAATAGCAATAACAAAATTTTCAATATAGCCACTGCAGTGGACATACTGAATGTCCAAGCGACACCGCTTTCATTTAGGACCAACCGGTCATCATAAGCAGTCTTTTGGTGAAAAACCCATGCTGATATGACTTTCTGTTCAAGAAGAGTAACTATAACAAGACTTTCAAGATGGGTGTCATGATGGCCATATTGAATGTCAGATTGACAGCATGTTCATTTAGGACCAACTAGATATCATATGAAGTCTTTTAGTGAAAATCCCATGCTGATGTAGCCATTCATTCATGAGTAGCAATAACACCATTTTCAATATTTTGGATATCCGAGCAGCACCATTTTCATTTAAGACCAACTAAACCTTGGGATCAATGTTTTATGTAAAGTTTTATGGAAAGTCTCCAAGTAGTTTAGGAGTTAAGCAATAACAAACTTGTGCTAATGGATGGACAGATGACAGATGACACGCCATCCCATATGCTCTTCTGGTCTATGGCCAGCAGAGCTAAAAATTGGGCATGGTCTTATCATGAAACATAAACCTTATCATTAGATTATGCATTAATGTGAGACTTTCCAAATGGAATTAACTGGAACATATATAGAGAAGCTGCTCATTTCAAATGAAATTAATGAAACTCATTGGAGAATTTCAATCTTTTGCTTGACAAGGTTCCCAAAGATAGAAATTATTCAAGTCACATCATAAATTTCATTTGAAATGAGTCCAAATGTAAGATTCTATTTATCACATGAAGAAAAATACAGACTTTATTTGATCCAAGCAAGAAGGAATACATTTGAATGCCTTGGGCATTACACCTTTCCTTTACATGATGTTATGATGTCATTTGTGATATTATGAGGTTTTATTGCACATGTTACCCATCTGAAAATTATTTTATGGGCATATTAACATAAATAACACAATAATCATGTGATAATTTTGCCGATGTTAATTTTTTAAGAATATCTTGCTACAAGCAAGGGTTCAACTGGAAGCTGATTTTGTTGGGGTATCTGACAACTGGTCTTTACCTGATGAAGCTTTCATTTTCATCAGAGAAAATCCTAAAAAATGTTCTCCTTCTGGACACGTGTCCTTAATATTAGGATGCCTGTTATAACAGGTTGATGAAATAGAGTCAGGAACTCATTTGTCACATAAACAGATACATGTAGCTGACAGATATTCTCCTTATTTTAAATGTAAAGAATACTGCAGTCGTTTTGCAGGTACAATTATGTTCATCCCAACTGTTATCTGATGTCTGCATTGATTTTCAAATGATTCAAATTATCCTGTATATAACTACAGACTTTCCTAAAACAGAATTTATTTCATTATACGTCTGCATGTTATACTACTGTTTTCAAAGAGCTAAATTGTGTTGGTGTATCATAAAAACTGACCTTTACTTGACAAATTAAGAATTTTCATCAGGAATTCTGAAAGCATCTTCTCTAGACAACTGACCTCTAGGAAAAATGAAGAACTCTATGACCCCTAATTAGCATATCTCATTCTTCAAAATCAGCATTTACTTTTTGTACAAATCATGGTGATTGATAGAGGACTTTTAGGTATGTGGTGAAAATTTCTGAAAAGTTAAACTGTAGAAAATTTATTTGTATATGTTATTCAGTACAAGCTGCACAGGTGACCTACTTTGGGCCTCTGATTGACTGCTTTACAAACCCAACATAGAGAGATCCAAGTGGACCTGAGATTGCTCACTGACCTCTGTCTACTAGCCAAAATCAAGAGCATGTGGCCAAGAAATCCAATTTAATAGGATGCTTTCTGTCAATATTTCTTCAAAAAATCTGTGTATTGGTTATGAAAGAAGTTGTTTGAAGGTTTCTCTTCTTTAAGGATCTTCAGTCACAAGCTGATGGCAAGTCAGCATCATTTTTATATCATTTTAAGGCTTTTAAACCATGATCCTTTCTGTCAAATTTTCACAAATTCTGATAACTGGTTTTTGAAAAGAAATCATTTAACATTCACACTAAGCTGGGTGATTAGACTGGTCCGAGGGCCGCTGGAATTTCTTTAATGAGATATCTCATTGACAGTTGCCCCACTAGACCGAGAAATCAACTGCCCTCAAAATTACATGTAAGATGCCCACAAACAGCCAATTTTATAGTACCTTTCCTGAAGTAAATTAAGTAACTCATTCATCAGACTTGGATACCACGCACTCCTGATATCATTGTGTAGCAGTCTATGTATATGAAGCCACTTATTAACTAGCCTAGCTGGTCCGGACCTTTTAGTCTAGTCGTATGTGCGACCGACTGTTAGACGAATCGTTGCAATTCCTGACTGTGACACTTGGAATTTGTCTCCTCTTCTGTTACATTTGGGGGCTTGTCTGACTCTCAGTAGCTGGTGGCCAGGTTGGGGATGGGGTTCAACGGCTCTGAGAGGTGAATCTGGGTGACATTCGAGGATGAATTTCAAGGTAACGGGGGAGGATTGTAGCAGTCTAGGTATATGAGGCCACTTACTAACCAGTCTAGCTGGTCCAGACTTTTAGTCTAGTTGTATGTGTGATCAACTGCGAGACAGACGAACTGGATTAGATTCCCAACTGCAACAATTGGAATTTGTCTCCTCTCCTTTTACAACTGTATAACTAATGCACCTGTTGTTTAATGGCCATAGTTTACATGTCCAGGTTTGGGATCCAGTGACTATTTTACTAACCAATTAAAGCTACATAAATTATTGGATAATAAGCAATGTATCAGTTAAGGCTGTAAAACAAAAAAACATTTTATAAGACTGACAAAGATGGCCGACATTCCAATGTTCCATTTGTTGTACAAATGTGCAAGGTCTGGTTAACAAAATAAAAATCAAATCACATTGCTACATGTTTACTTACCAAATTGAATCAGAAACTAGATGTACCTTGCGCAACACAGACATATATACAAATTGAAGGATAATTGGGTCATTTGGATTCAAAAAAATCAAAATCAAAACACCGAGGCACATGAAAAATGTTCCTGTTATATAGTGAATTTTTAGGTTATCAAATACCTGAAAATCATAATTTTCAGAAATATGTTGGATCAATTCAATGAATTTATTGGTACAGTCCTAAACAAGTCCACCCCAGCTGTGCATGTGGCATCCGGTTTGACTTTAAAGGATTCAAGTTATCCTTTGTATAACCAAACACTCTCCAGAGATTACATCAACCTGAATATAACCAGAGACTTTCCAAGAAAAAACAACAACAACATTTACTTTATTATATGTCTGTCTAAATTGTTATTGCAAACAGCAGTTGTCAATTGCAAGTGTTTTTTATACCCACTTTTTGCAGGTGTATTAGTTTCATCTTGGTGTCTATCAGTCTGTTTGAATGTATGTCTGTCATATTTCTTGTAAACACAGAAGTTTTTTACTGTTCATGATACAATGATCAAACTTGGCAGATGATTTTCCCCATAGGGTGTAGATTTGTAGTGAGGATTCAAGATTTCTTCATGACCCCTGGGACCCTGGAGTGGGGGAAGAGGGAGTCAAACATGTAAAACATAGGATATCACCAAGACATGTCATCATGAATGTCAAATCAAAGGTCTTTTGAAAGTATGAAGCATTAATGAATTTTAATCCTCTCACTGACCCCTGGGTCCCAAGGACTAAAGGCAAAAGGTAAAAACAGGATGTCAGTAAACCATGTTTTCATGGACATTTAACTGAAGGCTTTGGAGAGCTTTCTAACTACACAAACTTTTTTTTAAAATTTATGATCTGGCCTTCAAACTTAAATTTACTTCCCAATGGAATGCAGGTTGGCTCAAGTTTTCCATACTTCAGAGCAACCCCAGTTCCCCACCCCCTCCCAAAGCCTCTGAGTAGGGTTACATGGTAAAAAATACACGCCTCGTTTCTGATTAAGTTTTTTTATTTTCGATTTGTTACAGTTCTTAAATGACTCTAGACAGATCTTGTGCATATTTAACACTTTTCTTGACCATAGAGATCCTGGAGTAGGGATACAAGGGATACAAAAAAATAGGACATTACCAAAGTATGTCATCATAGATGTTAAATCAAAGGTCTTTGATAGTACTTCATCATGAAATGAATCTTAATCTTTGCGAACTCAGAAAGTGTGAAAAGCAGGTAGGTATGTAGAAGATCTAAAGAATTTGTTACAGTGCTATATATGGTATAAAGAGTATCTGTAGTTTATTTGGGTTTTTTTCACACTTTACAAATAGAGTCATAGCAGGAATACAAATCATATATGTAATTAATTTTTGGTTCTAACTCCTTGATAACAGTCCAAGGATAATGGGGGTAGAGGGGGCTGGTGGTGGTGGGAGTAGATATGTTGTTTTTAAAATGATGAGCCATTGAAGTAGCACACTTTAAATTGAATTCAATCTGATCTGACACCATTTCCAAACAGCAAGTATTTTGTGATGGCATGCCATCAACTTCCCTCTAGTTTTGAAGGGTTTTATTAGCCGAATGGGTATCTGATGATCTGGCCATGGAGGATTTCTTAAAGTGTTCTTTCTAGGCAAATGTTCTCAATATAAAGGTGCCACTAGCAAAGGTTTCACATTTCACACTGCAGCTAAGTGGCCACAATTTACAAGTCCAACCCTGGTGCCTACCCAACATCTGGCCTGATCTCCATAGATTCAAATGTTAATTTCAAATGCTACAGATTTTTCTAAAAAGGAATTTATTGTGTTATATGGCTGCCTAATACATAATGATATTGGAGAGCAATCCTAATGCAAGCCTTTTTTCTTACGCTCTGATTTTGTCAGGGTATCAGACAATCAGGTCTTTATTTGACTGATACAGGACCATTTAGTGATTCCTAAAAATGATCTTTCTGGACAAGTGTCCTCAATATCAAGAAGACCACTGTAGCAGATTTTCTAGTGTTGTTCAGGAATTCAATTGCCACATTTAAACTTGAGTGCTACACACTCTTTCACCATTTCAATGGCTAGTCCAGGGGATACAAATTCCTATGACCAACAAACCCACTTAAGACCACACAGCTATTAATTGTTACACAAGTAAATTTTGGTGTAAACAGCCCAATTTTATGAAGAAAATTGAATCAGATTAGAAGTTTTAAAACCGTTTTCCCAAATTGTCCTAGTCAGCCTAGTTGGGCAATATGTATATTTGATTTCCAGTGGTTCCAATTAACCTTTCCTTTTTTGTTTTTGCAGATCCTTTCCTAATTTAAAATTTATTTGAATATTTGTCTGCCTTGAGTTCCTGTATATAATAACAATCCTGAAGCGAGCTGCCCAGGGAGTATAATTATTTCAATGCTAGATACCAATTTCTTCCGAGGTTGAATCCTTAAAAGATCAAATTATATCACAGCATTAAGTTGAGCTTCTACTCATGAATATATGGACAGATTTAGTCCTGAATTTTCCACTTCTAATTGTTTCTTTCCATATGTAAAATTATCCACTAGGAATGTCTCAATAAATCTTCTCAGACATGAATTTAGATTTGAAGTGTCAAATTATTGGACAAGTTTGTTAATTTCCAAGCTTACATGTATCTAAGTTCAGCATTTTAATGGCCTCTGCAGCTGCTAATGTGGTGTCTGCAGGTCCATTCCACCAAATAACCTTTTTAAATGTCTCCTCTGATTCCCAAAGATTCCAATTAACCAAAACAATACCAGACACTTTCCTTGAAACTGAATTTATCACAAGAACAGGGAATTTATTTTGTTGTTGTTGCTGGATACTAATTTTTCTGGATTTTGTTGTTTCCACAAACAAAAAGCTGAAAGACCCAAGGAAAAAGTAACCTCTTGCGGAAACAATATGTGCACCCTCTCAAATGCACAAAATTTAAGTATCAACAAAAATGAATTTTTTTTTGTAAAAGCACTAAATTCATACCCACAAAAATAAACAATCTGACAGTACGTCTTCCTGATGTATCTCTCTACATGAGACTTCCTCATGATTGGTTTGCAGATTTTTCAATCCATTCATGAAATGAATTTGTGTTTCATTCCATTTATCATTCATAATTCTGTGTTTTTGCATTCTGCATTTGGACTCTCTGTTTTCTTGAAAATGCAATCATCATTTCATTTGCATTCATTATGCATTTTGTTTGCATTCAATGTGTTCTGGTTGCATTCTGTTTGACTTTCAGGGTAACTGTATCATAATCTCAGTCATTCATTTAATTTTACATAATACTGTTTCAAAGGAAAACTTAACTGACTTTCAATTCTTTTCTCCAGATGTAAGTACATGTAGCAGTGTTTTTAATATACCAATAGAAACATTTCTTATTTCTTTTCTTGAAACACAATTAAGTTTTCTACAGTATTTTGCCGAACTAATCATTTAAAATAGCTGAAATCGTTTCGACGAGATGTTCAGCATTAAAATAAAGATTATCAATAGCTAGGGTGACTACATTATACATTTGGGAAACTATCAAAATTCATTGATGCTTTGATAGAGTGTGCCACCTCTACAACATAACATGCTTCCTTCCACTGATGGATCTTAAAAGAGTTTGTTCATCATGATTTCCAATTCAGTATCCACCTAAGGAAAAAAAATCATTTTCATCACAACCCATTATTTTCCCCATTTTCATTCAAACATATCTTCCATAACTTGTATTACAGTTCACCTGTATCTTGCTTGTTAATGTCAATTTTTAATCTTGATTTATTTCCCATTTTGTTTACAAAGGCAACCATACATTAAGCCTTACAAACGATATTTTATGAAGCAATAGATCTATAATCTGTCATATAAAGTGATTTTTAGTAAGTTGGAAGGAAAAATAAAAAGAGATGAAACCTCTAAAAGGAAAATCTATGTTTAGTGAACTGTGTTCACATCAAACTGCATTAGGATATATTGAGTGATTTCCTAAGCTATGTAGATGTGAAATTGATTAAATAAATCTGTCAAACGGAAAGCAGAAGAGATGAAACCCCTAAAGGGCACATTTATATCTTTTATACAGTGTTCACACCATACTGCATTAGGATATATCAAATTGTTCCTGAGCTATGCTGGTAACAAGTAACTGCCAAAGTGTTGATGTTAAACTGATTGACAATTTCTGTCAAAAACAAGAGGCCCAGGTGGGCCGAAGATGACTCACTAACAGTCAAATGCAAGGACACATTTGCCAAAAAATCTGCATTAGTATGACACTGTCTGACATTAAAAATTAATGGGTTTTAATGTTTTAGTAATGGCAGTTATATTGGAGGGAGGATCAGCAAACTTGAAAGGCCTTCTTGCCAAGATGCTTTTAGACAAATCTGGTTTATTTTTGTTTAGCAGTTTCTGAGAATTTGCTTTAAGGTTGTTCTGCTTTTAGCAACAGTGGCCACACTTGATAGTGAATCGATATAATTTGTACAAATTTAAAAGGCCTTCAATGCCAGAATACTTTCTGTCAAATTCAGTCAGATTCTGCTGACTGGTTTTTGAGAAGTTGTGTACACTATTTTCTATTTTTAGTAACGGTGGGCACATTTGATAACAAATCAGCATCATCTGTATTAACTTGAAAGGCCTTCAGTCCAGGATAATTTCTGTCAAATTTGGTTAAATTCTGAAGTTAACAGAAGTTTTGAGAAATCATTTCATGATCTGTCCATTTTTAGTAACAACAGCCATATCTCATGGTGGATCAGCATCATTTGTATAACATTTAAAGACCTTCATGCAAAAATGCTTATGACGAATTTGGGTAAATTCTGAAATGTAAAGGGGGGGATACAACTAAGTTCATGATGTAATACTTACCAGTTCTTATTGAGTAGCTTACTCTTTCCAGGACCAAAATTATCTTTGTCCATATGATAAAAATTCATCCTCCTGTTACGGAATTATTGATCATCTTTTAAATTATAATAGTTTTCATTTGGGTTTATAACCATTGTATTATATTTCCTTAATTCAGTAGCCTATGCTATTGTAAAGTACATGTACATCAACAATGAGTCAGTGTTTATGTCCAGGGAAAATCAATAATTACGTCAGTCAACTTAACATAACAGTGAGTCACGTCGGTGGCATGTGCTTGATCAACATCTTGTTCATTTGAGATTGGGGTAGTGTTATTGTAGTGCGAGGGTACTTTTAGTGTATCATGCATGACCTGGTTTCTGATTAGTTAAATAACTTGTTTACTGGATAGTGCTAGAACATAGTTTCCGAGTCAAGGGTTATTCTCTCATATGCAGTAACAGGCTATATAATGATATTTGGTCACTGCGTTCCTCATTCTTATACAGTTACATCAGATCATAATGAGAGAGGAGAATTATTTATTGTTCGAGATTGAGCTTAGTGGAAAATCTATTCAATACATACATGTAGTACAATTTGGATTTAAGTACTATTGTTCAAGGAATTTAACAATACTCTACATTCACAGGAGTTTACCTGGGATTATTAATATTTTGGATTTAGAACTGAAAAGTATTGGTATATCATAACATTACAGACTCATTCATTCGGAACAATCTTTCATTCGGAACATTCATTAACTTGGAACATTCATTCATTCGGAATACTTTGGATTAACATCTGGATGGTTGAAGTGTATAGGACAATTTAGGACTAATATAGGAAATTCTAAACTGTAAGTTATTTTTAATTTTTTCACTTTGTTTGTTTAAAATATTTTATATTTTAGGAAATTAAATTTGTATTTTAGCAATTGTGAAAGCTTGTTTGAGTCGTTCTTTCTTTTGTTACATTTACCGCTAGTCGTAACAAGAGAAATTGGGGGTTCGGCGTCTGGGATCTCAAATTTTATTTGAATATTTTCGGAATAAAATTTTTTTTGAATATTTTTGGGATTTGAATTTCATTGTTTGAAATTTTAGTGGACTTTGGTATTTTGATTTCCCGGTTGTGAAATAAATAGAGGAATGAACAGGCTTTCATCATGACATCCAAGGTAGAGAATTTCATAGCTGCTTCCAACCAGGAGAAATTAGAGTCCTTGAAGAAGGATGAGTTACTTCAGATTGCCAAATAATATAATCTTACTGAAGCAACAGCTTCCCTTTTGAAACAGGAGATTAGGAATATTTTGAATGACTATTTGGTACAAAAAGGTGTTTCTGAAGGGGGGGGGGGTCAAGTTTAAGGAAGAAAACTCCGTCCAGTTTAGAAAGGAAATTAAGGATAGCAAAGGAGGTAGAGTTAGAAAAACTTAGACTCCAATAGGAGCAAATGCAACAAAGAAACGAGGAGAGGAAAAAAGAAAGGGAAATACGGGAGAGGGAAAAAGAAACGGAAATACAGGAAAGGGAAAGAAATAGGGAAATACAGGATAAGGAAAGGGATAGACGGGAAAGGGAAAGAGATAGGGAAATACAGGATAAGGAAAGGGATAGATAGGAAAGGGAAAGAGATAGGGAAATACAGTAAAAAGAAAGGGATAGACAGGAGAGGGAGAGGGAGAGGGAGAGGGATAAAGAAAGGGAATTTAGATTAAGGGAATTGGAATTGACCAATAAAGGGCACTCTCATGGCAATACGGGTTCATACTTTGACCTAGCCAAGCATATCAGAAAGGTCCCCCCTTTTAGAGAAAAGGAGGTAGACAAATATTTTGAGAAAATAACTGAGAATTTGAAATGGCCAAAAGATTATTGGACCTCATTGTTGCAGAGTGTGTTTACTGGTAAAGCTAGTGATGTTTATACTACATTCTTATCTGAACAATCTGCTGATTATGATGTGGTCAAAGAAAGTGTCTTAAGGGCTTATGAGAGGCCGCCAAATAGAAACATAAAGTGCTAACTAGGCATAAAAGTCGATCTAAAAATCAGATACAACTGAGACTGGGGATGTGTATAGCGAGTGGGGCTAATGATGGAAGTTGTTTTTTTTGTGCTAAAAACCTGGTTAGCAAAGGAGATAAACCAACTCATAATTCAAATTGCCACTGAACTGCAGACAGCCTGGTTCTATGGATAGGGCATGAAGCTTGCTCCTTGATCTTGTGGACACTAATGAGAGCAAGAAAAGAGTCTTGAGGGTAAGGTTCTTGAAAGAAGCTTCACCCTTGGGATTCAAAGGAGGGTTTTGTTAAAAACCACAAGACACACAAGAGATTCCATCTAGACATTAGAGAGCAAGACACCTGTCTCTGCAGCTCAAAATACCTGATTAGGTCAACAATAACAGAACCTGAACCAATGGCCAGGCCTTTTGAAAATTTCAGAGTGCTAGATAGGGCTGCCCTATAACCTCTGATAGCAGAAACCGAGAACAGTCTCTTCAAAAGGAAGAGAAGATAATCAGCCACTGTACTCAGAGAGGGATAGCTAGGATTAACACATTTCTTACTGCACCAATTGCAAAAGATTCTCCATTTGGCATCATAGATCCTGGACATAGATTGTCTCCTGGACTGAATGATGCACTTGGCAACTTTGCTCGAAAACTTGTCCTGGCAGTTAGATCATTTGAGATGAGCCAAGCATGAAGGTGCAGAATCTGCAAGCTGTTGTGAAAAAGAGCCCCTGTGCTGTGACAGAAAGTCCCTTCTCTGGGGAAATGTCTGGGTTGGTCTACCAGCAGGTAGAGCAGATCATTGAACCATGATCCTTGGGGCCACAGAGGGGCTATCAAAATGAGCTGAGCAGTGGAGATCATTACCTTTTTAAGTAATTGTGGGATCATCCTGAAGGGAGAGAAGGCATAAGCAAACAGACAATCCCACTTCAGGCTAAAAGCATCCATTGCCCAGACTCTCTGGTCTGGGACTGGTGAAACATAAAAGGGAGCTTGCATTTTTGCCTGTCATAAACAAGTCCACCAAGAGTCTCCACCAAAGTCTGAACAGGGCATCTGCTACAAATTATTGCAGACTGCCAAAATATTCTTTTTGCTAGGAATGTGGCAAACTTGGAAGGCAATCCCTTCTGAGGTTGCAGAGCAAAGGAGGTTCTGAAGCTCCATGCAGAGAGAAGGGGCATGTATACCTCGGAACACTACCACTGACGTGTTGTTGTCAAAGACCATCATGCAGCGACTCCTTATTTTGTTGATGCACCCCTGAAAGGCTAAGAATACTGCTCTCATTTCTAAATTGTTGATATGGAGGGCAGATTCTTCCCTGGACAATACAAACCCTGAAGAAATAGCCATTCCGGCTCCAGAAGAGCACCCCACCCTAAATCTGACACATCTGCAAACAGATAGGAGTTGTGGTTCAGGGGTGTACATGGGAACTCCGACCAGAAAACGGTTCTGATTTGTCCATCAAATTAGATGATGGTGAAAATCCAGACCTAGAGAAATCTGAGCAGTCAGATGGTCCCTGTGCGGTTTCCAGTTTGCCAGGAGAAACTGGAGAGGGCACATGTATAATCTGCCTATGGGAACCAGATCTGCAGCGGAGTTCTGGGTCCCCAGACAAGATAGAAATAGACCAGCTGACAATGTAGTCTTGGCTCTCAGCACCTCCAACAGTGTCATAATCTTGTTTACTCTGTCCCATAGGACATGGACTAATCCTCTGTTCATAAGGAAATTCATCCCCACATAGACAGAATATTGCGATGGAGTAAGCTCCAATTTCTCTAGGTTGAGTATAAAACCCAGCCTGGTCACTATGGACCAACAGTGGGACAGATCTAGTCTGAGGGACTCTAGCCAGCCGTTGTGGATCAACCAATCATCAAAATATTGGAGGATATGAATCTTGAGTGACCTTAAGTTGATTTTAACTACTCCCATGACCCTGGTAAAAACTCTGGGTGTGGAGGTTAGACTGAACTGCATCTGGCTAAAACACGGTATTGGTGCTGATAAAGGAATTTTCATGTTATATGCATGAAATAGAAAAATTAAACAAGATATGAACCAATTTTAAAGATTGGTAAGCCTGGCATATACCTCTCTTACTTTCCTGAAAATTTCAAGAGGTTAGTGTAACCCATTGTTGAGATATGCATGGAAACAAGCTCTAAAAATGGCCATTTTTGAGCGTTATGTAGTCTCACTCGAAAAAAGCTTGAATATAAAATAGAGAATTCTCTAAATATCATACTGAAATTATGCATTTATTGGTCTGGTTTTATGCGGAATTCTATCCTGCAAATATTGCTTCTTGAATTAAAGAAATCGGTAAAATATTATGGATTTTATAAGCAAAATACCGTCAGTAGAAGTTTTGTTTCAACACTGAAATTCAAACACTAATCTGTTGTTATATGCCAACATTTTGTACAAAATAACATTCATTATAACTTTTATTGACATCTAGAACTCGACTTTATATTATAATAAGTAGTAAAACCATTTAAATCACATGGCTAGCCAAGATATTCGATTGAGAGCTTGTTCTTTGTCAAACTTTCCAGTTCTAAATTTTGTAGTGTCTGTAACCTTTACAAGTTTATATGGCAATAATTTTGTTGTTTCATTATGGAAAAGTATAAATCCTACAAAGGCTCATGTGTATCCATGTGATGTCCAAGTTGGCCAAAATTGGTGGTGCTGTATTGTACCATTAAAAAACAGCAACTCAATAAAAAAAGTTACAGACACTACACAAACAGGTATAAAAATGAAAGATAAAAGTATTGTTCTACTTGTCATTAAAACATTGTTTTTCTCAATAGAAAGTTCCATCTTATGTGATGTAATGTTGCATCATCTATTTACCTCTGCAGCCAAGAGCAAAAAAGTGATGCAATAACTCTCTTGATTGAATATTGCATCATTCTTGCAGCACTGTCTGTTTGAGTAATTTACTACAAGACAATGTAACCTGAATTTCTTATCCTAGAAGAAGCTGCCTAATTACTTTTTCTGTTCTTTACCATGGTACATCCCTAAGACATGGGAAGACGACAAAAGCAAACCTCTGGGAACAACTCTGGTAAGTTTGTATTGAATGGTAAACCACACTCTTAAATTGTAGTGTCTGTAACCAATATCCCCTTTTTATACTGTCTATGACTTTATCCCTGTTTTTTTTTAAAAAAATGAAGCCAAATTATGTTTCCTATTACAGTATTGATGTGTAAGGCTAAATTTTGACATATTGTCTGTCTGCAATTTGTAATATTTTGGTATATTTATAGTTTCTTTCATCTAGATTTCTGATAACAGGCAACATTTTCAGTGATTTCTTACAATATGCAATTGAAACTGAGTATTTTTGCATTCCATATCATTAGACTAGTAAATTCAAACAGAAATATTATGAGAATTCAATGACCTCAGACTTAGTATTGGATACATTGCTGATATTGTCAAATGGTTACAGACACTACTAGACATGTGAATTGACCCGACTATTGTTTACATTATTAAGGAAAGTGTGCAATCATTGTAAATGCTAGAACATTGAATAATCATCAGGTTTTATGCTATTTCTTTTTCAATCAGATACTTTTCTTTAAGAATCTACAGGTTATTCCAGTTTGCTTATGTATGAAAGCATATTGCGTACTCATTACAAGTATGTTTTGTAAAGTCTAAATTTCATCCGTATACATAGAGGAACAAAAATGAGAATGAAGTTGTTTGCTTTTAGGAAGCAAAGATAAGCCAGAAGAAGATGAACAGAAGATTAAAGCTAGAAGGGAGAAGACGAGGCTAAAGGTACAAGCCTGGAGAAAAAAACAGAGGGAAAATAAGGCGAAACATGAGGAGCTAAAAAGGGTTGATAGAGAAAGAAGAAAAGATGCAAGACTACTAAAAAAACAGCAATCACTTTCCGATTCAAATCTTCAACAAGAATTAAGAAGGAAAAAACGTGAAGAAATGAAAAGGTATCGCCAGAAAAAGAAAGAAAAAGCAGCCCTGGCAATATCGGTTAATAAGAGTGTTGATTTAAGAAGTCCGAAAACTGCTGAATTAAGTAGAAAGAAGAAAGAAGCTGTGAAAAGAACCCAAGCATGGAGAATGCGTATCAAACTGAATGAAAGTATACAGCAAGAGTGTATTCAGACTGATTGTGAAATAGGAAATACTGGGTCAGCCAGAGATTCACCAATGAATAAAGTGTTACCTAAAGCAACTCTGTACAGACAATTAAAAAAGGTAAAGGAAGTATTACCAAATACCCCAAAGAGAAAAGCAGTCATCATAAGTAAATTAATTGAATCTCCATCAACATCAAAGTTTCTAAATAGGAATATAATGATAATGACACCGGATTGCAGAAAAAAACTTGAATTGACAGATACTGTTATACAATCTGTGTCAGAGAGCATTTCAGAAGTGAAAACAAGGAAAGGGGGTGCAAAGAAACATGCATACAACATCATTTGTGACGCATTACTGAAGAAATATAAAAGACACAGACTAAAAAAGTATTTCAAAGTATCAGTGAAAGGGCAAAAACCTAGTTCTACATGGTGGGAGACGAAACAAAGAAAAAGAAGAAGGGATGCACTTAACTCTCCATTAAAGAAATCTGTGAAAGATTTTTTTCTAAGTCCAGAAATCAGTAGGGAAGTGCCTAATAAACGTGAAACTGTGAAAGTAAGAAAAGGTGGTCAAAAAGAAATACTTCAAAAACATGTGATGACTATGACATTAGAAGAAGCCTACAAAGACTACAAGTTAAGGAACCATAGTCACAAAATAGGATTAACTTCATTTTCTAAATTGAAACCAGTGAATGTTAAAAAGGTGTCTGAAACAAGCAGAAGATCATGCTTATGCCAAAAGTGCTGTAACGTGGCCCTAAAAAGTGAGGCACTAACAAATGTAAAAAAAGCAGTGAAAGAAAATGGAGATTTGGATGAAATTTCAGTAGATAAGAAAAGCTTAAGTGATGCTACTTTTTGTAAATACGACACCAATCCAGCTATTAAATGTTTAAGAAGAGAATGCAAACAATGCGGTGTGAAATGTTTGCAGAGTTACCTTAAACCATTTGTTGAAAAGTATAGTGACAGGCAGATATCATGGCATCAATGGGAAAGTATAGAAATAGCAAAAGATGATAAAGTAAAGCGTTGCGTCTCCTGTGTGCCTAAAGAAACAGACATAAAAACATTAATTACATGCTTAGAAACTGACATGCAAGAGTATCCAGAGCACGTTTTCAGGGCCAAATGGCAACAGCAACAGATGGGAATTTGTGTTGATAGAATTGGTGAGGGTTCTATTGCTATGGTCATGGACTTTAGTGAGAACTATGGGTGTGTTTTTCAAAGTGAAGTACAATCTGGATTCTTCGACAGGAACCAAGTTACAATACATCCAATCATGTGTTACTATACAGAAAAACAGGGAGAAAAAGAATTCAAGATAAAGCATGCCATTATTGGCATCAGTGAAGAAACCAAACATGATGCAGACTTAGCTATCACTTTTGAGAACAAAGCTATAGAAATTCTGAAGAAGAAAGGTGTGAAAGTAGAGGAGATCCATGAGTGGACAGATGGCTGTGCTGCCCAGTATAAGGGGAAGAAAGCCTTTGCTGACATAAGTCTGAGGAAAAAGCCATCTGTAACACGAAATTATTTCGAAACATCACATGGAAAGAGTGTTTGCGATGGTCTCGGTGCGACAGTCAAGAATGCTTGCTACAGAGCTGTAATCAGCAATAGAAAGGTGATAGGTTGTGCAGAAGATGTATATCATTTCTGTACAGAGAAACTGAAAATGGAAAATACAGATAATGAAGCTAAAACAGTTTCGAGAAGGGAGTTCATCCTTGTTAAAGATGTTGAGAGAAATAGAGAAGAAACTGATGTGCAAACACTGCAAGGTACAAGAAAATTACATGCTGTAAAGTCAGGAAGCAATGATTATGAACTGAGCATAAGAAATCTGAGCTGTTATTGTGAGCAATGCATGAAGGTTGATGGGAGATGCAACTTCAGCGAAAATGTTAATGCCTGGGAAATGAGAAAGTTAGTACTCAATAAAGATAATTTAAGTCAGAAAGGAAAACAACTTAAAGACAAGAATCCATCAACAATAGAAAATAATGACAAGAAAAGAAAACAAGGAAGTAACCAGAAAGATCATAACTCAGCAACAAGCGAAAAGCCTAATAAGAAACGGAAGTCAACAGAAAGACAAAACATTGTGACAAAGAAGATCAAAGTTGACAAAAAAGCACCAACCAACACAGAGAAACCAATAGAGAAATACCACCCTGGAGAATTTGTTGCTGTAGGACTTAAGCCAAAGAAGGGACCTCTAGATGTATACTTAGCAGAAGTAATAGACATTCTTCATAACGAAGTTAGACTTAAATACATGAGAAAGTCTGGCAACATGTATGTTTGGCCTGAAAAAGATGATTATTCACAAGAGGCTCTAGATGTTATCTTGTACAGAGTAAAAGCTCCACAAATAGTCAATGAAAGGGGTCATTTCAAGTTTAATGCAGCTGAATTGTCTAAGCTCAAGTCAAATCTGGAAAAAAATCATAAGCACTTCTATTTGAAATGACAATATAAAGTCAAGGTTTAATGTGTAGTGTCTGTAACCTTAAGATCAATCACATATGGGTCTGTGTTTGAGTCAGCACCTTGGGTTGAACAATACTTTAGTGACTATGATTTATTGAACATTCATTATACTTCAATATTTTACTCTTACAAACACTATTTAGTATTAAACTTTCAAGTGCTATTTACCAGTTCATAATTTTAACACAAGTATTGGACATATACCTGTTACAATGTGGTTTTATCATTTTATTAACTAATCAACATTCATTTAATGAATAATTCTAGTCAATGTGTTCATGTTGAATTATTTTTGAAGTGAATTTTATGGACATATGTATGGTTCTGCAGCTGTATTGAAATGCTATAGTTTTGTAGTGTCTGTAACCAATTTTATGGACAATGTACTTCTGACTCTTATGGAAGTTTGCAATACTTTTGGCCAGTATTAATGATTTTGTTTGTTTAAATATTCTTCTTGGTGTTAGATAAATGCCTAAATAAGATTATTCTATGTCTTTTATGTTTGTTATGCAAAAGTTTCATGGTTAGGTTTTTTTTCTTAGTGATACCTTTGTCATAGATGTTTTGATTTTGTTATTAAGTTGTTTACCACTTCCAGTTATGTTGTTTACTTTAAATGTTGATATCCTGTTACTGATGTTACTGTGAAAAAAAATAAAGTTTTAAAGTTTTCATGCTGTTTTTCTTGCATGTTATACACCAAGTGTAGTGTCTGTAACTGTTGTTATACCAATGAATTGAAATAATGGTTAAACAAAATCGCATGCATGTTCAAGCTAAATCTAACTTGATCTGACTAGGGGACACCCTAGGGTATATAATGAGCTTCATTGAAATGTTCTATCAAACATTTCAATTTTTTAAGTGAGTGAGACTACTCTCAGCACCAATACCGTGTTTTAGCCGAGAGCATGAAATTGGAAGACCTCCCTGTCCAAGCAAAACCTGAGGTTCTTCCTGTGAGAAGGAAAGATAGGGATGTGAAGGTACGCATCCTGATGGTCGATGGAGATCACCCAGTCACCTGGTCTTATGCATTCCTAACTTAAGCTGTGGTCTCCATCTTGAAAGGTTCCTCCTGCAGAAACTTGTTTAAGGAGGAAAGCCAATAATTAGTTGAAACTTTTCCCCTTTTCTTGGTACCAGGAAAATCCAGGAGTAGAAAGCTGGAGACTGATCATTGAACACCCTCTCTACTGCACCCTACTGGTCAAGGGAGTGTACTTTTTCCTTTAATCGCACCAGTTAATTGCACCAGATTCAAATGGTGGAAGCACATGGAGGACCTTACTAGAGGAGAAAGATCTTGAAACCAAAGTCGATATATTACTTTTATGATAGAGGACCCACCCATAGTCTGCTATGTCTGACCAAACCTCTAAAAAAAAGGTTTAGCCTAGCACCTACAAGAACTGAAGGAAGAGGGACACACTGCAAGAGAGGGAGGGAGTCCATATGGCTGCCCTCCACTTTCCTTAGGAAAGGGGGAAGGGCCTACAAACCTCCTCCCTGGAAGTTTTTGGCATGCCCTTCTAGGGCCTGACTGCTGAGGGGGAGCTCTGATTTGGGGTTATTGCTTGGACTGGGCTGCACGGCTTTGAAGAACTTTGCTGATGGACCCTGTGGATGGTCAGGATGATTTCACTTCTTTGCCCATTTCGATGGTCCAGGACTGGATGTGAGGGACCGATGTTGCTGGTCTCTCACATCCTGGGAAGCCATGGAGGGAATGAGTCCTCCAAAGAGGATCTCTGCTTCCAGGGAACCAACCCTCAGAAGGTTCTTACTGTGCTCCAGTAAGACCTTGGATGTTTCCAGAGCAACATCCCTGCAGAGGTCGATAAGCTCCGCTGATAAAGCCATGGACATGAATAATGCATGCCTAAATGTTTTGGCCACTACTTCCAACAAACTCTGAAGGGCAGCTGGCAACAGAGATTCCTCCTTCAACAGGCTGAAAGAGGCTGCAGAGGAAAGGTTGGCATGCAAGGATATGGTAACTAGTGACCTAGCCTTTAGTTCTAAGGCTTCCTGTGTTTTAACAGGAAGGTAAGCCTCGGTCCCTGTGGAAATACCGACTTTTGCCACTCCAGCATCCAAAGACAGAAAAACCTTGTTAACTGTCTTGTCAAAAGACCAGATCTCTTCTTCCTCTGCCACCTTGATCAATGGTAGGGAGGAGGCAGGGGACCCAAAGGGAGGATGTACCACCTCAACCTGTTCTATGTTGAACTCTTGAGAATCTATGAGGTCTGACAGGACATCCTTGTCCTGCTCTCGCTCCTGAGAGGCAGAACTTTGTGACCCAATGTCTCTCTGTTGCTGTGGATATTTGTCATAAGGAGGACCCTGACTTGTAACTCCTCACATGAAGCAAAGGGACTGTCCTATGGCAGACTCTGCAGGTGGGTGAGAGCTACTCTCAACCCTCCTGGGGTGTATGAAAGAATGTCTGTCCCCCTCCCTCCTTTTTGACCCCAATTTGTAAGGCAGTGATATCAGCCCATGCACTGCAACATCAACCCCTCTACTGTGGGGCGAAGGTGGTGAAGTCCATGGCTGCTTGCAATCACTTCCCTGTGTTGGAAGGCCCCCCCCCCCCCATCCCAAAGGAATTTAGTGGGATTATAGGAAAGGGGGGGGGATGCCAATCTAATCCCTAATCTGGCGTCTGTACGCCGATTCAAAATCCCAAGCGGGATTCAACGGTAGCCTGGAGAGAGGGTGATCTCGACCAATCCCCATCCCCATACTGAGGGGGCTCCAATGACCATTGACAGGTCCCTGGTAAATGACTAGTCAGGCGACTCTGATCCAAAGGAAGACCTGTCCTCAGATCTTACAGACTTGCAGTCTAGCTCTTACTTTTTAAGGTGGATCGATCCTGTTGCAACAATGGGCTTCAGGTACTTAAAGGGTGCTGCTCCTCCCTCAGAGGTGAGGTGGGATGGGGGCACAACTCACTCTCAGCCAACACTGAGCTGTAGAGGGTGCTGCTCCTCCCTCATGGGAGGGTGCAACTCCCTCTCCACCTGCTTATTTCTTCTCCTGGGATGGACTCTATGAGCCTTATGCAACTCAGAAGATACTTTTCCAATCCTACTCTGAGATCCGAGGGACTCGGCAATGAAAAACTTAGTTCCTTCCTTGGGTGGGTCCCCAAGGGCCTTATTCATCTCCAAAGAGACTTCTCTAAACCTCCTCTGAAACCCGAGAGACTCAGCAATGTAAAATCCATACAATTCCAAGGAAGAAGAGGAAGGCCCTTTCTTCCTCCCTTGGTATACCAACCTGTTTTCAGCAAAGTCCCAGACATTGTCCGACTAGAGACTGCAAAAAATTCAATAATCTGTCCTTCTACAATTTGTACAAGCTAGGCAGGTGGGGTGGGTATCCCATGTTGTTTTTTTATGCCTTTACCTCCCCATGTTCTGCTTAGACATTGCAACAATATAAAAACTATGAAAACAAGAACAATACAATTTTCTATTAAGTTTAGGCAAGATTGTTTGCATAGAACCAAGTCAATGCAATTTAAACAGCAAGATCTTAACTGCCCAGGTGTTATCTCAAATGAATTGAAGCGACCACAAAACTGATGTTTAATCACAATAAGATAAGCAATGCTTACAATGAGTACTGCATCAAAAGAATTAAAACAACCACAAAACTGTTGTTTAATCACAATTAAGTAAGCAATGCTTACAATGAGTACTGCATCAAAAGAATTAAAACAACCACAAAACTTATGTTTTAATCACGATTACATCAACAATACTTTATTCTGAGTATTTGAGACAAATAATTAGCACCAAAAAAACAGCTGGGTAAGATGCTAATAATAAAAATAATAATAAACCAAACACACAAATTAAAAGTAAGGACTGGTGTGTGACCTCCTTCTAGAGAATAAAAATAGCAAAAATCAGACTTAATGAAATATGAATTCAGATGATTTGTACTGTATTAAAACAAACAAGATGAAGCCACAGACCAAATCGGTAAGAATAGGAATAACTAAATACCTACTCAAGCTAGAAAAAGGAAAAAGGAATAAAAGAATTCTCAATCACTATAAATGTTACTCGGACATCGGGGGGGGGGGGGGGGGTTATGGACTTAAATGCAAGGTTATAAAAAAAACTTAACCACAAACTGCCAAGAGAGAGAGAGAGAGAGAGAGAGAGCTAATTCCAAACAGGATTAATACTTGATCTGAGGGTAATTATGCACTGCAACCATTATACACGTAATGAAAATCCTCAATTCACAATGTATGACTTGAAGTGAAGGCTATTTTCTTTGAAAAGTAATTTAAACCGCCCTAATGAGAGCAGCGACTGAAAAGACTGAGGGTTAGTGTACATGGGCCAGGGTCATGGGTTAGATCTTTACTGAAGTCACCCTATGGGAGGATGAATTCTCATCATATGGCTGAGGGTATTTTCGGTTCAGAAAAGAATAAGCTATGCAACAGAAACAGGTTATGTATTAGTGATGTTAAAAACCAAACACACAACTGAACATGAATGCTGGTGTGAGACCCCTTTCTGCAAGTTAGAATGTGAATTTCGGACATTCGTATTTCACCAAAAATAAAAGAAAAGGAGGCCACAACCCAATCTAGCAAGGATAGGAAGACTAAATACCTCCCCGAAGTCTGGAAAATGAACTTAAGTTACAACAAAAAAGTTAACCTAATGCCCTTGAGTTGGGGTACTGCTAACGTAAAATGCAAATTTATGAATAAACAACCTAAAATGTCAAAAATTCTAAAGAGAGCTAATTCCAATTAAGGAACAACACATGAACTGAGGGTAAAAACACTCAATAAATACAATGCATGTAATAATGATACCCAATTCGTGCTGTATGACATGAAACGAAAACAATTCTATAAAGCATAATTTGCACCACTACACATGGAGACATCTGGAAAAAGGATGAGGAATGGGCATACAAAAGGGTTGCCAGGTTGACTTCCAGAAACTTCTGGACAGTCACCCTATAGGAGAATTAATTCTCATCAAATGGACAAAGGTAATTTCCATCCCAGAAAGACTAAGCTATGCAATAGCTACAGGTACCGTATTACTGATATTAAACAGCAGTTTTTGGGAAGTCATTTAAATTTCTTTTCTATTTTTAGTATCAGTGGCCATATTTGATAGCTGATCAGCATCATCTGTACAAATTTAATAGGCCTTCAATGCCATGATGCTTTCTGTCGAATTCAGTCAAACTCTGTGGACTGGTGTTTGAGAAGTTGTTTAAAGTTTTTCTATTTTTAGAACTGTGGGACGGTACATTTGATAATGAATCAGCATCATTTATCAAATTTTACAGTTTTTCTCCCAGGCATAACTACTGGAATTTCCTGTGGGCTGCAAAGATCAGGCTGTGAACATAAACATCCTGGAGATCTATGGAGATCTCCAGCAAAATCTTTGATGTCGTCAAACCTGAAACCTTTCAAAGGTGAAGGAGCTCTGCAGTGAACACTGTGGACATTGAGAGCATCTGGCCTCCTCAAAGCCCTGATACAACATCCGAGTCAGCTGTTTCACCATCACTCAGTGAGGGAGCAACAGCAGGTCTGACTTAAATTGTGCCCCAGAAAGCCTATCCAAACTGGAGAGAATCCTAGCCTAACCTCATTTACTGCCTTATCAAAAGTCCAAATCTATTCCATCTCCATCACATGGCTTGTAGGATGGGACAAAGGAGACCCCAACAGATGAGAAGGACCCAATGTGACAGGTTCTTCTGGGAACTCATGTGCATCCACACAAATTGACAGTTTGTCATCTTCACTTCACTCTTTGAGGGGAGGTGGTGGGAAGGCAGGACTATCTTGTTTCATCTCCCTCCTGGAAAAAGGGGACTTTCCGACTAGAGGTTCATTACTACATCTCTTTTCACAAGGAGGGGGTGAGGGTGGACTAACCCTTTGATTGCTTCCCTCTGAAGAAAGAGATTGGTGATGCAGAAGGCAGCTAGCAGCAGTTCCCCTCCCCTTCCCTTGGTATTGGGACCAGAGGAGGCAGGGATGATCTACAGCATGCCCAGTCTGCCAATCCATGGAGCCATGGCAAAGTCCTCCATGATGTCATGGTAGGAAAAAGAGACATGGCGAACTCATCACCGAGTGGTGCAAGTCCCCAAGCCCCATAGGATTTTAATGGGAACATTGATAAGGAAGGAAGGGGTAGAGACCCAATCCCTTCCCCTAGATGGGTCATCAAAACTCAAAACCAGTTCCCCCAATGGACTGAATGGAAACATATAGTTTCTGTGGTTGGATGTTTAAGGCTGCTGACTACTCTCCAATACTCCTCCAAGCTAAGGTCGCCCCAAAGAGGAAGTTCCTGAGATGGACTTCAGATGTATTCCCAAGTTTCATGTTTCTTAGCCAGTGGTTTTTAGCATTGGGAGAAAGCGCAAGTTTTGGCATTTTGACATGAATTGAACAAACAAATATATGAGTGACCCATACATATTCCTCTAAAAACATCTTGAACAATGCAATAACAATTAAACAATGCAAAAATAAAAAAAAAATAACTCAGGTGTTACTGCCAAAATCATGTTTTGTTCGGTCTTTCCTTTTTATCTCGCCTCTGTAAATTGATTACCCTATTGTTGTAAATTTGGAGAGTACAAAGCCAAAGGCAGGATGTTTTTGAGGTGTTATAAGTAATAAAGGGATCAAAGGTGGTCCATGATGGCTTTTGAGTATTTGATTAGAAATCAGCCGACCTTTGGCAGAGGTGATATAAAAAGGAGAGACCAATCCAAAATGATTTTGGCAGAAACACTTGAGTAAGTGTTTTGATTGTTTTTAAGATGAATATTTAAAGGTATAGCTCTTATTTTTTTTTTGGGGGGGGGGGGCTCAACTCATGTCAGAATGCTGAAACATGTGCTTTCTCCCTATGCTAAAAAACCATCAGCTAAGAAATATTACATGTTCAGCAATGATTGGAATTTAAGTGTGTGCAGGCAAGTAGAAAAATCCTGAGTTTGCATTGTGTGTTTCATGCAAAGTGGATTTTAAGATAGTAAATGGAGGAAGAAATTATATCACAGGCATATGCAGACACCATTGCATAGGAGCAATGATTCTTCTGTAACAAATACACCCATTTTGAAGGCCTTGTTTGAGACTGGATCAAGAGTAGATAAAGTGGCACTTGGAGAGACTTTGTCTGCAAATTTTGTGGCAGATCACAATTTACCATTCCTCATTGCAGATTAAACTATATGTAAACTATATGTCAATAAAAAAATGTACTGGTTTAGAAGCCAAACTACTGATCAGAATATTGAACTCTACTGATTTGATGTCCTGGTTCTGTCACATGTATGAACAATACATTAATTAAAGTCTGCAATCAAAATAGTACATAAATTTGAGTATGGAATCAAAATAGAGTCCAGTTGATCACTACAGAGAGGATGTTTTACAAGAATTTTGTTCTCTACAAATACATTCACAGTTCAAATTGATTTAGTTACATTCAGTACAGATGTCATCCAAAATAGTAAACCAGTTGGAACATATTGGCGCTTAATTTCCTTTGAAGGCATCCTTGTACTGGAGGACAACAATCAATTTATGTAATAGTGTTATTCCGATGATCGATTATAATTGAAAATCAGTTGGTTGGGCAAACCAATATGCTAATCAATTATGAAACTCCATCATCAGTTGTCTGGAAAGGGAGACAATTCTTAAGGGCTCGGCATAGACTAATTTCTTTCCCTTGTTGTGTTTGGGAAGAAAACAGAGGATTCTGAATGACATAAAAAAGCCGCTAGATCTGATACAGGACTCATGGTACTAATTCAGCTCCCATAGTAAACCTATGCAAATACCATGATATTAAAAATTCAATAACTTTAAATTTCTGAATGCTCATGATCAAACCTATATTTATCAGTATAGACATATCCTTGATGACAGCTTCTGTGTAGAGAAAACAATATAAGTATTTTCTGGATCTATATGTGTTTGAAACATGTGCTTTCAATTCTGCACCAAAGAGTCAGGTACTAATTTCAGAAATGTGTTTTCCAAACTCAAGTCTGTAAAAGGTCGGAAATTCTATCACTAAAACATGGTCTCTATTTTTTTCAGTGACAACTCGGATAAACTTTCAAAAGATTCTTTTCACTATGAACCAATCCTGTCCAGACATATATATTGTGTTGGGAAGGCGGGACTCACTAATGGGTAGAGGCAACTTCCCTACACAAGGAAGTGACGAGGATCCCTCCCTCATAGGAGCTGACATCCCTCCCTCATAGGAGCTGACATCTTACTACCAAGTGTCAGTGATTCCTCCTAATGGAAGTGGGTGACTTCCTTGCCCTGGACACCTGCCTTATGCTAATAAAACCAACTTTTCTGAAACTGAAGGAGTTTTCAAGGACCCCTCAAATTGAAGGCTTTTTTCTCAAATACAGTCCAACTCTTTCTTCCATTACATGCATACATACATACATACATACATACATACATACATACATACATACATACATACATACATACATACATACATACATACATACATACATACATACATCACACATGCACACAAAAGATATCACTCTACTTAAGACTTACACACAAAGATTTTACATGACCCCATGAAATTGATTTTCAGCCCCAATTTCACATGCAGGGGTAACTTTTGAGCCCCAGAAATTCCAGGCCAGAGAAAACACAAAATATAAAAACTGCTTGGGTCTTTGTCTGTCACAATCTGAAAGCAATCAACTAATAATCTGTCTTGCTTTGTTACTCTAATAGTGGCGATCTCTCTAGCAGGAAATGAACTATGACAATCCTTTCAACTCACTACTATAATCATTAGGGTAAACCCTGTAAAAATTAGAACCCTGTAAATATTAGAACATAGAAAAATACTTGGGATTAATAATTTTGATTTCCCTGTATCAATTTAAACTTCCTATTTTGGGCCAAAGAAGAATTTTTTCAAATTTGAACACACAATAAATACAAATTGTTGGTTCAGATTAAAACCAGAAAATCTTTTATAACATTGTATTTACTTTTCACATCTTACACAAACTGATTTATTTTTATATTCTGACAATAAAACACAGCTTAATAAATTGTCCGATTATTTCTCCATCTAGTGATAGAATTGTGACCTTCCTGGCAAACACACAACACAAAGATCAAAATGTATGAAATCACCCAATTGGAGCTTTTTCAGCAATTAACTTGTGTATTTTCTTGCTTTGTAGACACCAACCTACCTTTAACTTCCACTTGTTGCACTATTAAATATTGTTTCGAGTAACAACCTTATGTGTCTCTAATTGTACAAAACTGTGTTTTGATAATGGAAGCAACTCACAAAAGCATTTTATTTGCTTATTGTAATGTCTGAACCAAGCCAAGCCACAAATCCATAATTCCAGACTGATTTTGTTGAAAATTTGTTTCTTTATTTGCTTATTTGTTTTTTCTATTTATTTAACAGGGGGGATATATACAGTTTTGCCAATTTTCTATGGTAGGATTTTTTTTAGCATCTCAGTCATGATGATGCTATCATTTCATTTCCAGTAAAGTACAAAATTTGAACACCAAATTATTCAGAATGGGTAATTTGCACAAATTCAAACCATGAAAAAAAATGGGGTTTTTTTTACTTGAATTTTTACTGGGTTTACCGTATTTACCATTATGAAATTCCAATTAAAACTTGTCAATAAAATATTTGTTTCTTAATGAAGTCCTTATGGAGATGATAATTAAAGGGAAATCTTAGGGACCAACCCTTTAATGTTTTGGGGGAAAGAGACTAGGATTTTCTTTAAAACCAGAACATTTTTATTTCTTTTACCAAAAGATAATTTTTTTGGTCAACTAATATAATCAATATAATAAGTTCTTTTTTATCTAAAAATCAGAGCAAGAATATTTTTTTCAAGCTATCTGGGGGCTGGAAATTATTTTCTCAGAAAAATCCTAGGCCATCCCCCTACGGAAAATTAAATGGTTGAAAAAATATATGGAAGAAGCCCGTTTGGGGTTTGTAAGTCAGAAAGACTGAAGGCTGCTGTTGAACTGAAAACCCATAATTTGTCTTGCTTTGTTAATCAAATGGACGATGTCTTCAGAATTGTTAATGATCTATGATAAACCTTTCAATCCACTGATATTATCATTAGTTACTATTCCATTTACAAACTGGCCTTGAAACAAGGAGAAATCCAAGAACTGAGCTTTCTTGATGCAAGAGTTCATTGCACCATGACATATAGTTTTATGCTGAAGAACTGGCATCAAAATTGTCCTAAAAGCATAATACCATAATACCGTGAATGCCAATTAATCTAAATAATTGTTGCTCTCATCCCTTTTGTATGGATAAATGAGAAATCTGAATAAATGAATTCTTTCAAACAATAATAGAAGAAATCGGTTCCCTGAAACTTGTTCAGTCCTGAGACCTATGATAAATGGCCTCTGGATAAGCAAATCTTTACTGTTATTGTGTCATCCGGAGTTGTACAGTAAATATAGGTTTGAGGTCAGCGAACATACTGTTAATCACAATATTTTAGCATTTATATTTTTGTGGATACAATATAAATTGAAAACTTTAAACTTATGCAATAACTGCATTGTTCAATATTTTTTTCCACAAATAATATTTTTCCAAATGAAGTTTCCTTGCAAAATATGGCAAAATTTTGCTTTGACCAAAATTGTGCAATTGACAATACTTAACATAAATCAATATTCCAATCTAAAAACTGAGAAGCATTTTTTGCACAATGGAGAAAGTACACTTGAAGCTTTTATCACCAAGTAAACACAGCTCTCTCTCTACTGCATCTTAAATGGTCTAATGATGGGGGAGAGAGAATATGTGAGGGAATAAGAGAGACTCACCAAATGTCAAGATGCAATCTATCAGTCTGGCAATCATCTAGATCACTGAAAAAAGAGGAACCATTACTGATGATTACCATTGATCCTAACTAACTACAACACCAACTTTCTGAGTATCTTGTTTATTAGTATGTAGCAACATGTTTCTGCTATCAAGAATTGTTAACTACCATCTGATACTATTACAATACTCTATGACAAGTTTCTTTGAATATTTCAAAAACTTGTATAAAATTTCCCCCATGTTAGTCAGATTATCTAAGTAAAGACTACTGATAATGAGAGAGCTCAAAATAAACTTAAGCTTGTTATTCAATCCTCTGCATCTGTTGAGGTGATATTTGTTTGTACTTTCCATGATGATGTTTGCAAATAAATACCGTTTAAATCAACCAACTACAGTCAAACCTGCTACAGCAACTTTCTGCATATAAGAAATAAGGAGCAAGTTCTATACAGTGTAGTGGACCTACAGGACGTATGGGAACTAACCCAAAATACCCCTACTGGTCAGCAAATCCAGTAACTTGGAAAAAGTACTGGTCCCATACATAATTAACCAGTCCTGTTGTTAACATATTTTTAATGAACTGGATATATGTATATAATAATATTTAGTTAGCAATAAAACTAAAAATTACTTATGGTAAAAAAATTAAAAGACAACAGTTTTTACATAAATTTGAATAATCACCAGTACATGCCCCCTACTGACAACCAGCTGTCAATGAAATAGTATTATATAAATGACAAAATGGTCTTTCTATATGAGGATACATATGTAAGGTGAAAATTAGTACTGGAGGTCGCTGACAAGACCTTCAAGTTGATATGTGGATCAATAATGTATTGTATCCTAGATTGTGTATTGTGATACGTATCAATATGCGGCACAGGTGTATGTTTTACCTCTAATTGGTACTCCTCACAACAAACAACACAGACCCTGCTCGGCTGGCACATTATGCGATGGCAGATCAAGGTGATTCCAGGTTAAGTAACATTTAAGAAAACTGCTATTTAATTACACATTTAACGGGTGTTTCACTGCAGAAAAACTGGATATTTAGCCAGTTTTGTTTTATAAGGGAGGGTTAGAAAGACTTCTGGTGACCTTTAGAATGTGCACTCACAGATTGTTTTTTTCCTAAGTCCAATTTGTCCATGCTACTTCCATGTGATGTACGTGATGATACTCAATAATGGCTTCAACAATAGCTTGAACCACTTTCTGGGTTTTATGCCAACGACAGGAAGGAGATTCAGGCTGATCATTAATTGTACTAATTGGTAGCTTTAATGTTTTCATAATTTGCTTCTCCAAGTAATATCTTAGACCAAAAAAGCTCATTTTCAAGGCAAAATTTTCTATTTTTAGATGGAACTTGTTATCGGATACAAATGGCTGTGCAGGCTTGTAGTAGTTTGTTAATGTTAGAAGTGTATCCAACAGCAACAGTATCTGTCCTATCTACCTGTGTGTAACATGAACCCAACTGTGAAAAACTGTAAACCCAGACCTGTCATCACACAGACATAAGATTGGGGTCTACTTTATTCTACTTGTAACTTCTTACAGTGCAAACCCAGATATGTCACCAGATCAGGGTCTACTCTGTTCTACCTGTAACTTCTTACAGTGTAAACCCAGATCTGTCATCGTATAGACATAAGACTGGGGTCTACTCTATTCTACTTATAACTTCTTACAGTGTAAATCCAGATCAGTCATCGCATAGACACCAGATCAGTGTCTACTCTGTTCTACTTGTAACTTCTTACAGTGTAAACCCAGATCTATCATCACAGAGACACCAGATCAGGGTCTACTCTGTTCTACTTGTAACTTCTTACAGTGTAAACCCAGATCTGTCATCGTATAGACATAAGACTGGGGTCTACTCTATTCTACTTATAACTTCTTACAGTGTAAACCCAGATCTGTCATCACATAGGCACCAGATCAGTGTATACTCTGTTCTACTTGTAACTTCATACAGTGTAGACACTGATTTGCCATGACATAAACTGACACAAGATGAGGGTCTATAGTCTGTTATACTTGTAACATCTTACAGAGCAGACCCTGATGTGGTGACACATAATGATTTGATTGTAAAGTCTTACAAACAGTATAGACTCTGATGTGGTGGCACATAATGCAATAATAGAACTGGTTGAATGATGTTCATAGCTGGGTATGCATTATATCAGTGGTCCCCAACACGGTGCCCACGGGTGCCATGGTGCCCGCTAAGGTTTTTTGTGTGCCCGCGGAAGAGGTTATAATGAATAATAATAATTTTAAAAAATGGGTCAGGTTAATTAATTGGTGCCCGCCACTCTCTCATAAACTCACAAATGTGCTCATAGGCACAAAAAGGTTGGGGACCCCTGCATTATATAAAAGCAAATATAGTAGGATTCACAAATATATTAGGTTTCACCTGAAGCGGCTTTTAAAACCAAGAAGACTGAATGTCATGTAAAATAAGTGTTACACAAATATGGATTTACTAAGACAAAACATGAGATCTCATATTACATGCTGCAAGGGTTCATGACTTTGACATGGGAAACTTAACTAAAAAATTATCTTGATGTGAAAACTCAATGTAAACTAAATCTGTGTTTGTAAACACACCTCTGCCCATAAAGCAGACCAAAATGTCAACATCCAAGAAAGTTCCCAAGCTTGTAACAATTTAAAAAATTGCCATAATGGAATTCAACTCTTGTCAGGTCATCTACATATGTATGCAAATACACCTAGTAAATTTCATTTATTTCCTTCTAGTAGTTTTTCTTAATTGTGCTAACAATTTTTTTTAAAAAAGTCTCAGTTCAAAAATGTGTGAAAAAAAACTGAAAAATTCCTGTAGTAGCATGAAAATAAAATTGATCATATACATACACTGCAGAGATGCTGCCATGATTTTATCTAAAGGGGGGAGCTCCCCCCTTGTCACCAAAGTAAGGGGGGAGTAAAATAAAAAATGAGGGGGAGGAGGAAACAGACATACTTCAATATTTACCTAGCATATGAATATCCGTCTCTTTCTTTCTTCCTGCTCTATTGAAATCAAAATTCTCAAAAGATGTCTCCTCTAGTTGTATAAGCATTAATCTGTTCATCATTTTTGAGCTTAATTTGTTCCTTATCTGTGTATAAATATTGTTCGGTGTTGAGAACCCCATTTCACATATGCATAGCTAGCTAAGCCAGCTTGAACAAGTTGGAAAAATGTTCTTTATGGTTGTTATGTACAATTTTCAACAGTTCATAGGTTTTTGTCTCTTGGATATCTCTGTTCCAAAATAATATTTTTCACTAACAAGAGTTCTGCCAAAGTTTCACTTTCTTGAATCAGTGCTTTGCTGACTACTAAATGTATGCCAGATTTCTTATCTGTTCCACAATTTTGTATTAGGGTTTTAAGTCCATCAATGCCATAGTCAGCTTGTTCAGACAGAGTTATTCTGACAAAAAATAAATATCCTTACTTTCTAATTTCTTTTTAGATTTTTATTTATTCAATTTATCTTAACTCTTACAGTGGTATATAGTTTTTTAGCACAAGATCCCTCAAGGCAGAATTGTTTGAGAGAAGAAATTAGGCTTAATATTCTGCCTTTTTGACATTTAATTTTCGAAGGACCGCTTAATAGGGGGTTGACCGGCATGCCGTCTGTTTTTGTCCATCCAGCATGTACATCGGACTCGTATTCAACATCATTTTCAGGTTCAAAATTACTTACTGGTATTTCCAGTAACACTTTCCGGGCTCCAATAATCTCACATACTGTACTTCAAAACTTTAAAAATCATTGTCATCATCGCAATCATCGGCCAGTATTTGCCAAACGAAATCATCATCTGAAGCTGAACCATGTTGGAACTCAGCCATTTTGGATTTTCTAAGGGCCCTTACTTGAAACATGCATTTTTAAAACTTCCTTCATGAATGCAAGGTTCAACCTTGACAATGCTTGTTCCAGAGCCCAATGTGCCAATCAAATTTAGTTTAACAACCATTCATGTCAAGCCGAAATACTCAGATGTGTAAACAGTTGCCTACCGGAAAAAAAGACCAATAACGAGACAAGCGCTATGAGACCTCTACTGGCGGTGCAACTTATGCCGCAACAAGCATTTTAAGGGTTAACAGTTAAATAAAAATTCTATACTGCGGAGAATACATTTTTATATGCGCGACTTTAAACTAATTTGCGGAGTTTTTGCACATCACTTCTTTCCAAGTGCACGAATTCATACAAATTGTGCGCGATTAACGCAGTCACACGCCCTGGCAGCATCTCTGACACTGTAATTATACAAAAATGCTATAAATATCTTTTGTCTATTTTGAATGTTTTTTGACCAATTTAAACTAACGAACTTCTCTTGACACATGGACAGATGGAAAGACATGATCAAATCCAGATGTTCTTGTAGCAAGTATCATATATACTCACATATAAGACATGATCAAATCCAGATGTTCTTGTAGCAAGTATCATATATACTCACATATAAGACATGATCAAATCCAGATGTTCTTGTAGCAAGTATCATATATACTCACATATAAGTTGATTCTAACTGCAAACAACATGGACCCTAATATGCCATCGCATAATGCACTGACACATCAGAGTCTATGTAAGCTGTTCGACTGATTACTCCAACAAAGTGCATCAACCCAGATCTACCGGCACATTATGTGATGGCATATCTGGGTCTATGCAGTTACCAGTTGGATCCGACTTATATGCAAGTATAAATGGTAGTGAGAAGGTAATAAAAGTAAAGGTGATGAAGTGCAGGGTGTATTATTGGAATTCACTCAATGTGTGTGGATCAGTGAAAGCATGGCATTAGTTTTTGTTTTGTTGGTTTTAACTGCACTATTAACAGATTACTGGCTATATCATGCAGAGGAAATGGGAGCATTTTTGCCTTTCCCAAGATCACACTGAGGAAGCTGACTCAGACTGCATGATGTAAAAGCCAGATCCATGTGGAATGACTTGAGGTGGCAGGGGACAGTTTCGTAAATTGGCCCCTGTCAAATTTCTTAACTTAAGGCTTTGATGTGACTTTTTGAGCTATTATTGTTTAATAATTAAAGATATGAATATATTTGTGAATTAGGTGTTTCGGGCTTGTGTTCTTCTTCAACCTGATGTGAGACATGTACACCTACCATAGTCAGTTCACAGTATGTCGACAGTGAAATACCAAAAGTCGGCTAAGAAGTAAAGCTAGGCACCCATAGCAGTAGACACGTGGGTTCAAGCCAAGTAGAATATCTCAAAAACTGCCTGGATGGCAACTATTTTGAATTGCATCAAGCCGATTAGTACACAATGTTTTTCAAAATTATCACCTAGGGAAAGGGCTTGCGTTTGCACTGTGAGCATCACTTTGTGTCCAAAAAAAACTTCAGATGTGAAAAATGCATGTATAAATTGGGGGTTGGGGTGCATAAACTTTTTATGCTATGAACTTCCATTGATTTGTCAGGTCAAGTGAATGATATTTTTATGGTGTGTTGTATTATAGCTATCCAAAAATATGGACCTTTCTGACCTCACTTGTGTATTTTATTTTTATTGAATTTTTGTATTGGACAGGTGGATGCGGCATTAAATTTATGCATAAAAACTGTCCCTGGCACCCTTAAGAAAAAATGCTATTCTTTTATTGGTGCAGTCAGCCACATCTGTTATAATTTTCTGTTTCTTTGTAGGTATGTAAGTAATTTTTATGCATTAGCCTCATTATACTACCTTCCTTTTTCAACATACTCTCTGATATATAGATTAGACTCAGTTGAGGGGGAGGTAACTGTGTTTTGCACCTCTATGTTAGAACTATTTCCATCATGACAAAGTAGCATATTTTGGGTTTAACTTACTAGATATGGGAAAATAATGGGGATTACCTTCATGACCCCACTGTGAAGTTGACATCAGGGATTCATATCTCACACTTAAGCAATAATAAGAAATGTGTAAATGTTATGCATGTAACTTGAAAATTATATGGTCAGTTATCAAAGGGGGAAAAAAGCTTAAAAATAAGTGGCAGCTAGATTATGTTCGACATAATGGTTGTGCTAAATGTATCATACGAGGTAAATATTCTGTTGGGTGTATGCCATATGTATGTTCATTGCTTGTTCATGGCTCAGTAGTCCTGCAAAATGAACTTACATATAATTGCCTGTTACTTTGCTTTTTTCGACTGGTATACAAGTTGTTCTCTGTACCAAAAGCTTGACTTCTCCTCAAAGTAGCATATCAACAATTATTTTGATAGCTAGAATGTAAGTTGTTGAATGAGCGGATCATTCTTTCCTCTTGGCATACTGATTCCCCTGGCCAAACTCAGAGTTACTCTGCCTTTATTAATTGAAGGTAAAGGTACATGCCTTGTCTTTTATGAATTTTCACAACATGAAAAACATTTTCACATTCATGAGATTGAAACATTCTAATTAGTTCAGAAAGTTTTCTGCAGTTAGCAATACAGTTTTTCCTGTGAAATTCTCATGTGTCCACCGAGTATTAAAAGTGCACCAGTATCACTTGTTTCTTTTCTTTTTGCAGGTCTCAGTTTGCATGGTAAAATATTAGGATTAATTGGTCAGTCATGCTGATAGAAGCACTAGCTTAAATCTCATCCAGATACTCATCCTGGTCTAAGTGCACAAGAGAGTGACTCTGATGGACAGATTTAGCTTCCATAAGACTTGTGTTATGTTGTATGTACTCATTAAAAGCCAAGCAGTTGAAATGCTTCCTATCTTGAACTGGATTTTCCACTGTTAATATATGTTTGATACCTTATCTTACTATTTACTGTCATTTTGTATACTCCCAAAATTATTAAAGTCAGTTGTAAGTGAATGGGAGTCTGAAAAGAAATTTATCTGTTAAATTGTATAGAGTATTTAAATATGTATGGTCAATTTCAATGGCCATTTATCATTGGATTTATTTGATATGTCACTTTGTAAGCTTAGCAGGGTCCCACACAGCAGTATATTATTGTTCCAACATGGTCTAATGTTTGTTGGTTAACCTTTGGTCTCTCTGACTTAGCTGGACTTATGATTACTCCCACACACACACACAAAATTGCTGCTGCTATTAGCACAACTAGGACAATAATGAAAGGTTAGGAACTATTCTTTTTTTATATATATAAGACTAAAATTACTTTGAAAGCACATTATTTACTTTACGGTGTTGTTTCTTTCTGTTAAGTTAGCTAGAACAATTTAGAGAACCTTTTCAGTTTTGTCATTGACAACTTAGCTAATATTTCTGTCATTCACTCACATAATTTGTAACTCCAAAATTCCTTCTTGGCATTCAAGCAGCACTGTAAAAGAATTTTGGTTCTGTCCTGACACTATTGTGGTAAACAAAGACAAGAAGCATCTGAGGTTGCACACAATTTTAAATCTTTGAACAGTCATAAACTCACAATATACACAATTCAAAGCTTTTTGCTGCAAAGTAGTCACTTTTCTAAAAGAGTAATAACATTATTAGTTTTGCATAATTTTCCTTTATGCCATTTTACTAGATAATGTCTAAATATGTGATATGTATACAACTTTTGACAGAAAATATTTTGAGCAAAATGTTTAAGATGGCAGGGGCCAGTTTCAAAAATTGGCCCCTGTCAAATTTCTTGAGTTAAGGCTATGATGTTACTTTTTGAGCTGTTATTGTTTAATAATTAAAGATATGGATTTATTTATGAATTAGGTATTTTGGGCTTGTGTTGTTCATTAAATTGATGTGAGGCATGTACATGTACCTGGACCCATAGTCTGTACATTCAAAAAGTTTCTGACTATCCAAAATCATTCACCAAAGATCCAGTGAAAAAATCAAAGTCCTCATCATGAAAGATTATAATTTGTAATACAGATTAATTCATATGCATAATTACAGGGTTCATACAGCTGGTGGTAAAAATGATTCCAGACTTTTTCCAGACTGGTTTGCAATTTTTTACAGACTCCTCTGGCACATGTATTCAAAGTCTGTGTCACTATAAATGAGCATGTGGTATCCACATGATCTAAATAGTATCCATCAATCATGCATGGGTTATAGGTTGCATTTCTCACCAAATGCACTGAACTGGTATGCAGCAGCCAATGCCCCATCCAACCCCACAAAGATAAACATTGGTGCAAGACATGTCAACAAGTTAAGGCAACAACAAACAAAAAAAACACCTGCACAACAACCTGAAATTCCTTTTCCAGACCTTTAGGCCAAAATCTTTTTTTCCCATACTTTCCAGACTTTCCAGACTTTGTATGAACCCTATTAATACATCAGCCATCGTTACTCTCCAATAAGGGTAACATTGCCTAAAATATATGACTGTGATCTCACTTGAGCATCTAACTCTTAATTCAGCTACTTTCTTCTTTTTTTTATTACTGACAGACTCTCTAATTGCATTCCTGCAGCCCCATGTTATAAACACTCTCTTCAAACCCAATATATATATGTTTATTACATGTTTCATATACTACACAATAAAGTGCCTTGTTCTAACAAGGACCCAAAATTGTTCCTGATTGCCAATTAATAGTAACTTTAGGCTACTTAGGGTAAGGCTGCTGGCAGAAAAATAGTCATGAACAGTAATTTGGCTAAAGTACAAAACAAATACTGTGAATTCTTTATGTTTTCACAGTTACCAATTTTTAGGATTTTGTGGTTACTTCAAGCCATCAATTTAAAGAACCATCCAACAATGATCATTTTGTGATTACAATATAATTCATGAAATTAGGAACAAATAAAAATGAAAATGTCTTTATCCTAAAACCATAAAATTTATACAAAATAAATGAATTCACAGTTCACAGAAATCACAGCCCTGAAAACATTTGTGTTAAGTTGGAGATAATATACTGTACTTACAATCTAAATTTTTCATTCCAGACTGGATTCAGATTCTTGTTAATGACTGAGGTCGTTTGAATGTACTTGGCTGGAAGAAGATCCCTTACGGTACGATCTTTCTTTTTCATAGATAATTTGACAAATCCTTTTTTCTTGTGTTCCTTCTGCTTGGGGGACTCATCATCAGAAGAACCCATGCTCCCACACCCAGACTCCCCCTCGGGGCTGAGCCAATGACATGGCATGATCCCAAGCATGCAGTAAGGGTCACTGTATCCTGTAGGGATAGGAAAAGATCATTTATATTTCAGTCTATTTTGCACCCATACATATGAGGCAGACACAAATTTCCTCCAAAATTCAGACCATTTAATAAATACAGTGGTCCTTTATAATACATATACTTGCATACAAGTTGGATCCAACTGCAAAAAACATAGACCCTGATCTGCTGTTACATAATGTGCTGACAGATCTGGGTCTGTGCTGTTTGTCTGGACTAATCAGATGACAAACCAATAGAGACCCTGATCTGCCAGTGTATTATGCACCAGCAGATTATGGTCTATGCACCAGCAGATCAGAGTCTGTGTTATTTGGATTTGGATGCAACTTGTATGTCAGTCTATACCAGGGGTGTCGAACACACGGCCCGCCGGACTCATTATTATTATGATTTATTATTATTTTGTTATTATTTATATCAAATCTGGTCCACCATAGCAAACGAGTTTGACACCCCTGGTCTATACAGTATAAAGCTTCTCACTATACCACAACTCCCATGTAATGTGGGCATGGTCATTTATCAATAAAATTGGTTGAATTTATTCAACTTAATTAAGTTTAGCTCTCGACTGATGAGAACCAATTATAATACAGTAAAACATTGTCCTAATGGTCACCTTTATATAGCTGACACCAGGTCACAATTGCCGTTCTGATAATCTCTCAGCAAATGTCCTATATAAAAGTCATGTATATAGTCACCTGCTTTCCATGGTCAGCAGCCAGGTGTTTTCTAACCAAATAAAATGGTTTCTCCCTGCTTTAATTAGTCACTGAAGCATATCGATAGAGACAACTCTGTCTGCAAATTAATCTTTTGTTTGACAAAAAAGGCATTGTTTAAATAAAGGAAATTTTATCATGTGAAACAATGTGACAATATTCTTATCTCACATGTACTCAATGAAATCCAGTCACACTGCCACTGTAACTCAAATGTGTCAATAGGTCAAATTCGAAAGGGAGGCAGATTTTATCATTAGGGACTGACCATTCAGTTTTGTGGGGGGGGGGGGGGGAGAGGTACTTTTGTGTTAGTGTGGCAGGTATAGTTTGGTTATCTTTATCTATTTGCTTGTGAATTAAAGCTATCGCTGATATAAAAAAAATATTTCAGGAGAAATATGAGTTATATCCCTTTTCATTAGGGTCAGGGGTTATTCAATATTTACAAAACTTGCCTGTAAAGACAACTGAAGTTTCGGTTCATGTAGTCACACACTGTGGTTCTTTTCATTCGCTATTCATCACAGGCCTCTCGCACAAGTCAAATGTATTTTGATCTCAGTGAGGTTAGCAAGAGTTGAGCAAGTTGCTGCAAGCAGCTGTTCCTACCTCTGATATTACAATGTGGCTGAACAAAAAGTTGCCCGCATTTCAGTTTTTCAATTTCATACAAAACGCAATGAAAATTCTGTGGCTTTTCCAAGTTATCAACATGGAGTATATGGAAATGTCATGAAAACTACACAGAGAAAAAGTTTCTATCTGTTAACATGTATTTTAAACGTGGAAAGTAACACAGAAATATTGCAGCATGAGAGTATCATCACATACATCGCATGGAATTAGCATGGAAAAATTGGACTTGGAAAAAAACAGTCTGTGAGTGCACACTCTAAACATGGAAAATGTGGTTTTTAACAAATCCACACACGAAGAATGTAGACTTGGAGAAATTTGCAAATGGAAAATTTTGGATTTCAAGAAATTAATGTAGAACGTGGACTTAGAAAAATGTGGACTTCAACACATGAATACAAATAAACTTTAGAGAATGAAATTGTTATAATTGGTACTATCTTGATGAATTCACTCAACTTCACATTTCAATTACTAAAATACTCTGGCATGTAAAGAACTCAGTATTGATAATTAAAACAGAAATATATACATATGTTTATAAAGATTTAGTACTGTCCAGCATTTTCACTTAAAATAACCACATAATATTTGGTAAGGATGATACTTATGATCCAGTGTCTGTAAAGGTCACCAAAAGTCTTGCTAACCCTCCCTTATAAAACAAAACTGGCTAAATATCCAGTTTTTCTGCAGTGAATAGCAGTTTTCTTAAATGTGGAATCACCTGGAATCAGATAAGCACTTTTTAGAAGCCAGTTAAAAAGCAGTTTAAAAAAAAAAACTACATAAAACTTGGATCTGATACAGAAAAACACCAGTTGTAGTTGTTTTGCAGTAATTCAGCAGTTTTCATTTACTGGTTTGAAAATGCAGTTATATTGACAGTACAATACCAGGCTTTTTTTTCTTTCTGAGAACAGTTTTTTGGATAATCACACTCTATTACAAAACCAGTTATTTGAGCAGTAAAACTGAAAAATTTCTGTTTTCTTGTATTTTAAAGATTTCAGCCACAAAAAAAAAAAATTCATTTTTAATTAAATGCAATCTTAAGTCTTAACAGTCTAAGTGTCTTAGTATATTAAATTTAATCCAGTTTATATTAATCATAATTTATCAAGCTTCCTACTTGGTAATTTCTTTTTTCTTGATTTAAGTAAACATTTGACTACCCAATTACTAGCTTTTACTTACTAATTACTCACTTTTACTTGGTATTACTGACTTTAACAGATATTACTTAATTCAGTAAAATTAATTACTCAGATCTGTAACTAAGTAATCAAATTACCTAATTTTCAAGCATGAATTACTTACATGTTTTACTAGAAAAAGATAGTCTATTTGAAGCATTAAAAAACATTATAATTGGTAATGTTTTTTACAAGTTGATTTTAGTAAAAGTTTTAGAACCTGATTACCGGGTACTAGTTTGGGCCTAATAATTACTCATTTTTACATGGCTACTTTAAACAGATATAATTTAATTCAATAAAATGAATGACAGGAGAATATTAATATGTAATCAAATTACTTCATTTTCTGGCATGAATTGCATGATTTACATGAAAATGACAGATTACTTGAAGGAAAAAAATTTTAGATTCAACTACTCAGGAATTACTCAATAATTAAACTATTACATGTACAACAATAAAAATAATTACATGCCTCAAACAATGTTATTGGCTTGGGACCCTAGCTCTAGGATATAGATAAATGACAAAGGCTTATATCAGCAGGCTGTCACTTTCAGCATTGCATATCCCTTACAGAATTGCATCATGCATTTAAAGTGCAGTACATAATGTATTTATGCTGGTCAAATACTGCATTTATGATGCAATACTGAAGTACATTTCCAGCATAAATACTCATCTATGCCCATTTCCAGCACGGACTGCTATCATACTGAATGTGCATGCTGCAGTCATGCTAAACTGATTTAAAAATATCTTAAGAATTCTGCTTTCCAGGATGATTTGCTGTCATGCTGAATTTGCAAGCTGCAGTCATGCTGAACTAACTTTGATAACTTCACAACAATTCAGTATCCCTGAATGTACTTTTATAATGCTCAAAGTACATGCTGCAATCATGCTAAATTTACATACATATGCATGACACAGAAGAATTAAACGATACTGCATTTGTGCTGCAGGTATGCTGTAAAAACTTTCCCATTTAAATCTAAAAGAAACAAATTGCAGAAAAGTATGTTTTAAACCATAGTTGTTATTGTTGCAAAATTGGCTAATATAGTTCGCTATATATTACTAGCTTTGATAAAAAATAAAGATAGAATTGTGTTTGTAAACTACCTATGTCTCCACTTCAGAACTATTAAATTCTAAGTCTTTCAAGTGCTATACCCCTACAAAAATATATCTTGAGTCTGCTGCATGAACAAAAATATCAGTCCTATCTTGTAACATCCTGCGATTTCCTGGTGAAATAGTTTGCATTTTCCTGTCTTTAAAAGAATCCTGATATATCCTGAACTCAGGATCATGATATTTCATCAGGAGGTATCAAGCTATGAACATTCCCGCAATCAACTGTGGTGATCTCTTATGATTTCTCAGGACTTTTGTCTCTGCAAGTTTCCTGACCTGATGGATATGTGAGGACACTTGCAGATTTTTAGCATGCAAGAAACATTACAAGCTAGAATTTCTTGCATTCAGGACTTTTTTCTTACTGTTCCCTTCTAAAGTATTTCAAATTCTGTCCTCCAGATCTGTTAATAAGGCATTTAGGTTTGTAAAACAAAAATAAAAAATAATGTATTTAAACAGCAGAAGTGTTACTAAGAAATAAATGCAACATCAGTAGGCTAACCTGAACACATAAAAAACTGAGTCGATATTTCACTAAATTTGTGTACAGTATACATTTTTACTTATATTCTGAGTAGCTAAAATGAAACATGTAGATTATCTTTCAATTTCCAGTAATTCCATTTTGTTACACTTAATATTATTACCATTTTATACTGCATTTTTTAATGTGCTAAATATCAAAACTTTGAATAATAATAATAATAATAATACAATAATAATAATAATAATAATAATAATAATAAATTCCATTATTCATAGATTAAAGAAAAGTAAATGCATGTGATTTTATTTCCTGTATTATACATTTCCATACAATATGCTTAAATAATGAGTATTTTTTTTACCCCCAAAAAAGGGAAAAAATCAATTATTTATAAAATTCCATTCTTCTGAATTATTTTCTTTTGCTTCTTATCATCAGACATGTATCTGTCCCTGTTGTTCTTACTGTAAGTGTTGTTTTCTGAGAGAGAGAGAGAGAGAGAGAGAGAGAGAGAGAGAGAGAGAGAGAGAGAGAGAGAGAGACCCATCCAATTCTGCCAGCATTCTATTAAGAATTATGCTACACACATTGTGCTTTATAAAAAAAATCAAATGTTAACATTGCATAAGATGAAATGTGGTTTTATGCTACAGAGACCTAATTTGGTATAAAAATAGTAACAGCAGTTATTTTCCTTGTTTACAGCCTGAAGACTGGTTTACTGACCATGAAATATGCACATAACTTTTTTGAGGTACTAAAGACACAGAACTACTGTGGCAGCCTCGTTTTTAAACAGGCTCCAATTTTTAGTTTGAACGGTCACAATTTTGCTTGTTAATTTGGGAAATTTCATTAAAAATAACACCAATACATGTCCTGCAACTGACCATACAAACCTGGAAATTACTGTTGTGAACAAAAATCATGGAGTTATCATATTGGTGAGTAAAAAAAAGATTGTATTGCATTGTGCTGGTTTATGGGACTGCAGTTTGGTGGGCATTTTTATACTGTATTGTTTCATTGCCTTTTCTATAAAAAGATGTTAAGTACTGAACCTTTGACAGATATGATGTTGCAGCCCTTCCAAAATGGTAAAGCTAAAATTTTGGATCTCTTTAAAGGATGGTCATGAATAACACTTAGATATATTTCAAAGACTTGTGAAGTTATTTTGGAATGTTGAACTAAATTAAATGCTTACCTTGTTTTGCCAAACAGGTAAATAGTCAAATTGCTCTCCATGTTATATACTACATGTTGCTGTAATCTATTTCAGAGTATGGTGCCTGAATTATACTAGAAGCTGGGGAGGATACAGGATTTTTTCTGAGATGATTTGCTTAGAAGAGGTGTTTCACTGTACTTCAAATGGCTAACAGTCTTGTTTTTCACCTAAAGGTGTACTATTTTAACAGATTGGAGAACCTAACCATCTGACTACATCCACCTCCCCAATCTGGATTTCTATACTGAAATGAAGTAAAAAGTGTCTAAAGCCATAAGGAAAAATATGTGAAGATTTTCCTTCATATTAGATGAGACAACTGTGAGAAATTCCTTATACTAAAGAAACTGCCTTTCTGTGGATCATCCTAAATTTCTGGAATCTTTCTTTAGTAATTCACTGAACATGATCCAGATCAAACACCCACCAAGTCTAATTTATTTGCTCTATGTGCAACAATTTTGCAAGGAATGCAGAATGCTTCATTTAAAAAAGACAATGTAAGAGCTAATGAAATATTTTGTGTATGAAATTCTATTATAAAAGAAATTGAACAGCATATTAGTACATCATGGTACTCTATTCAGAGGTTTCATTTTAACAAACTTTTAAATGTTATGACAGAAACTACTAATATATTGCACAACTGTATGAAAAATGTTTAACTTTGATAAATACCGTTTCAAGCAATTATGATAAATATTGTTTCAAACAATTATGAATTTGTATTCGTTATTTCAACTTTGTTTCCTTTGATTTATTCATAGATTTTAGAGGTCCCTGGTGCATGATTAATAGCAAGCAAAGCTTGAGTATATGTAATGAGTTCTTTAAAAAGTGTGCATATGTAAAACAAAATATGTTAAAGGTACACTCGCAGCAGTTGCAAAAATGGTGGCACTGGAAGTGATTATAGTCTCTGCCATTATCTTCCAGGTGGGTTACACATGCTCCATTACAAAAAATAAAGAACGACAAATAAGTGTTTGTAATATTGATTTTAGATTATTTTCTTAGTCATGGGACCTATTCACCATCAAATATATCTGCAACTATGCTGGAAACCTGTGCTTTTTTTGCCCTATTTTCTTTTTACTGCTAAATATTAAGTTAACCTTTATTAATGCCATACTCCATACATATGTGTTCGAAAGATCTGTTGTGTTTTTTTGGGGGTCTTTGTCACAAAATAATATAGAGCTTTCACAAAACAATATATTTTGGTAGTTCTTTAAAAGAAAGGAAGATATATTTTGTTGATCAAGAATGCTAACATTTATAAATTTGGAAATTACTCATTTATCCTACGTTTTCATTAACAAATGAATTAAAGAACAGCTAGTTCATATGTTCTGTTCTTTACAATTATGACAGTTAATTATGTAATGTCAATGTCGATATTACAGGTTTGAAATTTCCCCTTTAATGTTCTATGTTAAAATCAAGACCATAATTATTTCCAAAAGTTCAATTTTTATATATGAAATATTTAACGTAAATAAGGTTCATTGAATATAAAGATAACGATCGAGTTTCTACTGTATATTATTTGTATGAATCAATTGAATGTATGTTCTGATTACGATTCAAATAAAGAAATGAATATGACTTGAAAATGTATATATTTTAAATATTTCTTTTGTTTTTTGTGACTTCATTTCACTGGTATATGGGTTTATGCAATCATTTAACTGGTGTGCGGGCTTATCAAATCAGTGAGATATCATGACAGTTTTCTTTATTTAGAAACATTTTTTTTGCAGTTTTATTTTTGTAGTATTTAATGACATAATTAAACTGGAAGGTTCTTCACATCAGTTTTTCTGTAGTTTTTTGTGACATCATAAAACTGCTTTCCTTATATGGAAACAGTATTTTTGCAGTTTTCTGTAGTTTTTGTGACATCATAAAACTGGTTACCTCATTTACACATTTTGGCCAATTTCACTGCTTTTTTAACATCATTTTAACTGCAGTTTGACTGAAAACTGCTACAAATACTGCTATATGTAAATTAGCTTACATTTACTAGTTTAATTGCTACTTAACTAGTCTGAAAAAAAACTGGTATAAAACTGCAATTTTACTGCAGTTCTATTTGCTAACAGCTAAGTTAAAATTACCATAAACATAAAGTTTATATTATTGAGAAAGTTACATGTGAAACTCCCAATGTCTTGCACATAACCATACTTTCTCATTGATACATGTATGTATCCTGTCATCTAATCTTCAGAAGATTATGATGAACATGTAACTTGATAGGTAACAATAGGCACTTCACAGCCTCGTTGTTAACAATAGCCTGATCCATCTGATAGCAGGGCATCCATTAGTATGATATTTTAAAGAGTCATGAGGAGCCCCACATTTTAATTTTTTAGGGTCTTTACAAGATGTTAAAGGGTCCCACTTTCAAGTTCCTACTACAAACTGCATTTTTGGCAGAGAGGGAGAGACTTGGTCAGAGAATCAAGACTCAGTGTGATATTTCTATGTTATAATGGACTTTGCTTTATCTATTTGTCATGATCATAAATAATACATGTAAGTGTATGTGTGTGTTTTCAGTATAATCTATTGAGCAAATATTTCCATAATGTGAGAGACAATTTCAATTGTATTAAAGGCTACTCTGAACAAGTATTTAAAAAACTCTCAGGTGGCATTTCTTTGAAATGGGACAGCAAAAGAGGATGTTATTAAAATCACAGTATTCCTCTGAGCTTCTCCAAAATAGTAAATTTACTTTTTTCTCATCAACTTCCCTCTTTGGAAACTCACGTGCAGTGTTGCATCCACCAGGTAGACCAAAAAGCTGTTCTTCACCTTGTTTTTTTCTGACAGGATTGGTCCACCACCAGTCATGTCCGAAAAAAAAGGCAAAAAACAACTTCTTGGTCTATCCACCAGGATGTGCGATCGTGGGATTCCCCCAATCTGTGAGCAACTCTTGCAAGAATAAAAGTTTGAAGGGGAGAGACACTGTGCAAAACAAATAAAATTCAAACATGTTTTATATAGTAGTACTTGTAAATTATACTAAAAATGAATTAAATTCAAATAGTTTTTTCTTTTGCACTGAAATGTACCACAGACTCCATTCTGTAAGCTAGTACCATTCGCCAGTTTATATTTAGAACTGAGATTCCCTGGAAATTAACCAATGCACATGCATATGGAATTGTGCCTAGATGGGTACTGAAATTGCTTCCACATGATTGAGACATACCAGTACTGCCATACTTAGCACTTATCAAGTGTTTCTTTCATCAAGGAATTCACAGATGAATGCGATAAAATCCAGGGGAAATTACTCTGGTTGATAGCTAAATGGCTGGTTCATTTACGCCAGAATGTGATTTATTTTAATACTTTTAATCAAAACTGCAATTTTTAATGCATCCCATGGGACTCTTCAGATGGGGTTTTAATGCATCCTTATGATTTTATTGTGTCAGGGATGCACAAATGTACATTAATGGAAGCCCTGGTGAGCAAATTCGGATCCTGGGAATTTCTGCATATCATAGTTTACAACACAAGTAAGGACCAAGTTGTGATCTTTCAGTGAGGTGGATTCATTATATATGTATTTACTTGCAGGCATTTTTTTGCTATAGTTTTTTTAATGTGTCATTTTAAAAATATACCAATCAAAGTTTAATTTGTACACATTAAAAAAGTATTGCAACTTTACATTATCTATACTGATGTGTTTTTATTTCTTCAGAAATCTATGGTACTTTCAGATATTTGACATCATCTAAATGTTTTTAAGCTTGGGAAAATGATTTGAATACTAACATTGATGATAATGATACTAATAATAATAATAATAATAATAATAGTCAATCGCTAAATTACATGTACTATGCTAATGTAGTTTGTACAAAATAAATTTGTTTCAAGTGTTTTCCATGACCTCCATGTTCTGCATGTAGTTTACAGAAAATCTATGTGATCTCTCTGTTCACATACAGTTTCTCAGCGTGATCTCAATGTTCTATATGTAATATCTGTGTCATGGAGAACTTTCCCTGTTCACCATGTTTTCTCCATGAACATGTAAAAAGTGTCCAAATACTCCATGTTTTTTCCAGATCATGGAGAAATCATGGAAAACTGCAGTTTCTATGTGATCTCCATGTTCTGTGCATATACCATGCTCTTCTGAGGTTTTCTCCATGAACACATAAAAAGTGTCAGAATACACTATGTTTTTTTTCCACAGCGCAATATCATGGAGAAATCATGGAAGTCATGGAAAACTGAGATGTGGGCGAGTCCTCTATTTCAGTCATATGTATGCTGTCAATTAGTAGTGAAATTAGTGTATTATGGTGCACAATTACCAACTAAGATCAGCGATTTTTTTGTTTTAAAGACTCAGTGATGATTTAATTTACAGGATGGATTAAGTGAGCAGGATACAGTAATCTTGTGCAGAACATAACTTTGGGAGAGAACAACACATACATTTATATTATAATTTTATTCAGTAGTGCACTAATCCAAATCTGTTGATAATAATAATAATAATAATAATAATAATAATAATAATAATAATAATAAAATAAAAGTAATAACGATAACAATAATGGTATTCATTGCATGGTATTTGTTCCAAAATCAAGTTTGAACAGTGAACTTGCATACAGAGGTCACCTGTGTACAAAGGCTAATTTGGCTTTCTCCAATGGAATCAAAGAGGTTTGACTGTATGATCTCACATCAGTATTAATTCCCTATGGCTTTGTGTACAGCATTACAGCACAGTGTTATGTAACATGTCTCTGTAAGAGGCGGCCTCACTCGATTAAAACTCAATTTTATCATTCCCATGACAGGTACCATGTTATCATGTGCCTCGTGAGGTCTAATTGATCGTAATACTGTATAGTGATGGGAATCAGCCAGAAAATTTCATAATTTATATTCTGTTGCACATAACTAACTGATAATTGATTATAATTGGTTACTAAGAGCAAATTTTAATTTTTGTTTGTTATACAGAACTATATACCTTTGCTCTAGAGTTCAAAATGTTAATAATGTACAGGAATAATTTCTTTTCTTGATATACTGTTAACCTGATAACAATTTTACTTTTTTATTGTTTTGTTTTATTTTTGTTCTACAACTTAGTTAAATGAAAGCAACTTTCTATGGCTGATTGGTTTTAAGTAACTGAAAACTGTTGCAATCCCTAAAAACCCATTAATTCATATGTTATTTGTCTATTGTTGAAAATATAGAAGGACATGCTTTTCTTGTTAGTCATCATTTATTAATATTACAACAAAGGATTTTTCATTTAAACTGAAACAAAACATAAAAAAATGTATACATTTATTAACTCAACAATTTAACAGCAAGATCATGTAAAGATAAAAAGCATAAGACCAGAATTCTTAAGACTAGACCAAAAAGTTATCCACATTACAAGTTACAATACAAGTTACAATAAAAACAAATCAAAGGTTTCACTAATACAGATCATGTTTTTCAGAATACTGATTATTCTTATTTGTGTTACACCAACAATCTACCAACAGTCAATATATTTGTTTAAAAATATTATTAAGTCCACACTGTCAATGCTTAAACGAGCCCTTTTCTTGCTGACAAGATGTCCAGCCAGTCTAAATACCCTCTCACTGGACAAAGATGATGCCAGAATACTTCTATCTTTGTTTGTTTGGCCTGGGAGGGAACATCAGCACCTCTTGTTGATCTAGTTTCCTTATGGTCATGATCAAGATGCAAGGCAAAATTTGTAGTATTGCCTGAGATGTATATGAAATAAATGTTTTTATAATGAAATAAATAAAATAAAATCAAGTATAGGAAATTACACAAGCAATGGAGGATAATTAATATTAACAAATTTACATATATTTTATAAATTTAATTTGTGACATTTTAAAATGTGCTTATTATTTTATTTTGTTTTTTTGCAGTAAACAGTCACATGTGTCAGGGAACATTTGTAACAAACCTCACAAACATTACTTTTTTGTCATAAATGCCTAATACAGTAGTAGGTTAATCTTCTGACTATTTATATGTTTCAAACATGGTATTGACATTGGTAAGCTTTATTTTGAAAAGAAACTTTAAGTACTGTGACACAAACAACAACACATTCTTTTATTTGCATGCTATATAAGATACATGCACAAACTAAGCGAATGATTTAATGAATATAAAACTTGGTTTAAAATTTTTAGATACTGGAATTCCAAGAAAAGTTTAGATTATCCAAAACAACAGTCACTATCCAAAATGCAGTTTTAATGTTGTCAGCTTCTGATCCATTACAAATTGCAGCTGTTACAGCGGCAGGTATCTACATGGTGCATGGTGTACAGTACATGTGTGCTGACATCACACTTGCAGCTCATCATGTACATTAGGCTGCTCTGTCTCCTAAAAATTGTACTTGTCCCTGATGACTACATTTTTCCAAATTATAAAAGTTTGCACCCACAGAGTAAGGTATGGTTTGATATTTGTAAGTTATGAGGGGAATAAATAATTCAGCTCGATTGTAGTTCATTCGATGCTATATTTGGCCTATAACATGTTGTTTACGCACAAGTTTTACTAACCTTTGTGCTTTGTATGCAACTAAAAAGAACAAACAAAATTAGGATACTGGTCTTCTTGACAGTAAATACTCGAGTACTTGTTTACCGAAAAGAAATAGGAAATAAAATGTATTCTGTCATTGATTTCAATACAAATAGCTGAACCTACCTTTGTATGCATCACAGGGGCTTGTACCGTTGCGCACAATTTACCTATAAATCATACATGTACTATATAATAGGCAGTATTCCATTCAGCTCATTGCACTTGCATATTAAGCGGGTGTGATCATGACCATGTCGACCAGTAGCATGGGAAAATGGTCCCCTCATCAAAGCATTTGCAAAGGATGAGGGGCATTATTGGAGTAAAGTCGGAGGCTGAGCATGTATACATAGCATGTTATTCTGTCATTGGAGGAAACAGGTGCTCTTCAAAGAAAAGGTAAATTTGTTACTAGTCACATGATATGTCATATATAAACCGGACACTCAAACCATGTGTTTCATAGTTTAAAGTGAACAGTTTTTGTTGTCTACATAATAAAGGGAGGGGAGAACCCCTTTGTTGTGAAACCTTAACTTCCAACAAAGGAAGGGTGGGTGCATACATGCTCAGCCTCCGGCTTTACTCCAATAATGTCCCTCATACTTCATAAATGCTTGGATGAGGGGACCATTATTTTACGTAAAGCCTTTGGCCTCACATGTATACATAGCATCTTTAAAGATAGACAACAAAACATCACTTAATCATCAAAAGGAAATTGTATTCGGAATTGCTAAACATTAATTAACATGTAAGTCAACATCAGAACAAATAATACCATTACTTATGGTTCATTCCTTTACTGTCATATACTTCTTTAAATGGTGAAGACAAACAAGTTATAAATTATGTATTGCATGCAATAACTGCTTCTACAAAGCCCTTATTAGTGTCCTGAATATTGCTCAGATAAAACTTGTGAAAAGTCTTTGCTGACGTCCAGTCTTCTGTTTTCAAGATTTCTTGCAAGGAACAGAATTGACTGAAAGCAGCTGATGTTGCAGCAGTTCTGTAAGAATGAGTCTTGAACTTAAATATATCAATCCCTGATTGTTCTAAAAACCGTTTTTAACCATCTAGCAATAGTACTAGTTGTGACAGCTCTATATGAACAATAAGACACAAAAACCTGAGTAGATTTACGAATATTTTTTGTCGTGGCAATATAATGTAACAACGTATGCATTCCACACATCTTTTCATCATTATAATGAATCAGCTCTAATTGGAAACTCTTACCTTGTCTTGAAGTTTTTAACAGATTAGAAAATCTGAACACTACTTTATTTGTCATGCAAGTCATATTACCTAAATTCAAAGATATCAAAGTCTGTGCTCTAGGAACCATCGATAAAGATATGAGAGCAACCAGCTTCATTGTTAGTAACCTCAAAGGTATATTTTACAAAGGAAAAAGAGTACATAGGTATTTCAAGACTGGGCTTACATCTCAAGTATCAATGTATTGAGGTTTTGGTTGACTCCTGTTGTACAACCCCGACAAGTATCAATTAATAAGCAAAGGGTTGATACACCAGTCATTATCAAACATTTTCAACATTTTAAGTAACAATGCCCTGTGAATGTTGATGACAAAATAAAATTTATCTTCATTTACCAAGGAATTTAAGTATGAAATTACTGTTAATTCTGAGATACAAAAGGGATTAATTTTCCTGATCTTACACCAAAAACTTCATTTTTTCCATGCCAAATCGTACTGCTTATTAATTCCTGGTTTCCATGAATTGGTAATGATATCAACAGCTGTTCTTGGAATTCCTTGGTTTTGGAGCAGTCTCCTGATACAGTTACTGCAACTAAAGAGTGGGTTTTCCCTGGAGGATGAAGAGGACCATTGTGTGGAAATATCAGTAGAGAAATCAAACATTACAAGACTAGAGGAAACTAGGACTGTGATGTTCAATGTGGGACAATTAAAAGTGCTTTGCTAACATTATCAGCAACTATTTTATTCAATATTTTCCAACAAGATTAAAAGGGGGGAAAATGTATGTGATTGACCCATGCCATGAGAAAGAAAAAGCATCATTTTTAAAAGCACCTGGTACTGAAAACTATGATACAAACATCTTTAATTTATGGTTTAATCTGGATGCAAAGAGATCTAACATCGGGAATAAAAATCTGTGTGCACAATCTTTGAAAAATTTCTTTCTTTAGCATCCATTCTGTGGAGTCTGAAAAGTTTCTGGAAAGAAAATCTGCCTGGATATTATGTTTACCAGCAATATGGACTGCTGATATGAATATATTCCTTTCCAAACACCATTCCCACATCTGCCTAGCTAACTGATCCAAGTGAATAGATGGCATTCCACCCATACCAATAATATACGAGACAGCACATATATTGTCAGACTGAATCTCAATATGTTCATTCTTGTGATCTGAATAAAAAGCTTGCAAGGCATACAAAATTTCTAACAATTCTAGGTAATTGATTGGAAAGTTAGCCTCACTCTTTGTCCATCTACCAGAGATTGAGCTTTCTGAACAAACCTCATAAGCTCCCCACCCAGAGAGTGATGCATCAGTTTGAATAGTAAAAGCAATCTTCATTTGTCTGAATAATTTACCTTTCTTACCCGCAACACTGTGGTAACACCATTCCAGTTCCTGGATACTATGTGTAGATAGTTGTATTTTATTATCAAAATTGTTGCTCAGACCAAGTCCCTTAATTTTTTCACATTCCAAACATCGATAGTGCATTGGGGCATCCAGGATTGCATAAAAGGCATTGATGAACATGCCAATAAATGATGCCAATTCTCGTACTATAACATATTTTTGATCAGAAAGTTTCTTGGTGAGATTATGAATTTTTTCTACTTTGTCTGCAGTAATAAAAACCTTAAATTGCACTGAGTCCACCACAAATCCAAACAAGACAATTCTCTGAGATGGAATAAGCACTGATTTTTCCTTATTTCTTGTGAAACCTAAAGATTTGAGTGTTTCAATCATAATCCATGCATTTTGTGAACAAATGTGACTATCACCATCCAAATTCAATGAGTCATCAATATAGTAGGAACATCTAATGCACTGTCGTCTGAACCATATGCATGGATAGAAGTTATTTGATTTCATAATGGGTTGAATGATCTTAGTGAACACCCTTGGAGCTGAGGAAAGCCCAAAGGGTAACCAAACAAATTGAAAAATTTACCCATTTCAAATAAACTTTAGAAACTTGTGATAATCTGTATGTATTGGAATACTAAAAAAAGCATCTTTCAAATCATTAGAAGTGAAGAAATCATTTCCACGGATGAGATCTAAAACTACTTTAAATGTTTCATGCTTGAAATGTTCATAATGAACAAATTTATTCAGATGTTTCAGGTTGATGATTGGTCGGAATTTCCCATAGGGTTTGGGTGCAATAAAAATGTTGGAAACAAAGGGATCACTCTCTCATGTGGATGGAACTATAGCGCCTTTGGATAGAAGTTCCTTGATTTCATAATTAATAATGGTTCTCTGTTCATCATAAAAAGGAATTTTGTTGGAAAATGTGATTAGAAAGCAGTTGGTACCCTGAGACGGTCTGTAAAATCCACGGATCACTTGTGAAACTGTTCTATATAGTAAAAGTGCTTTAACTTCCCCACAGAACTTACCTCCACAGGTTTTAATTTGAGGACATGTTTGGGGCGCTGGTATAAGCAGCTCTACTTCCCCTATTGGCATTCTGGTATTGGTACATGCAACCACTTTGGGCATTGTAGGGTTGAGACTAATATCTCACTCTCTGGTTAAAGCCTTGACCTCTCATGTGCCCACTGCCCCTAGCATCACTGCCTCTACCGAAACTCCTGTAAGCCTGACTGTAATTTTCTTTAGCTAGTGAAAAATCAGTGTCACATCTTTTAACTTCTTTAGCAACATCATCCTCAAAAAGCATAGATGATATGGGGGTGTTCATATTGCAAAGATCTGAATACTTTCGTTTTAAGTGTGAACGTATCATGTACCTTCTTCTAATGGATAAATGGTATTGCATCTGCCCCATGAGAGTAACAGCATCTGAAATTAAGCATTTGCTTCAACATTTGTGGCAATTTGTGACTTTAATAAGTCTGCTAATTTGACATTAGGCATAATACCTGCAGCGACAAGGTGCAATATATCCCTAAAAGCTTTGTCATAAGAATGAACTCTTTTGTTTACATCACTCCAAATTTCTTGATTAACAAGTCAGGGGCTCAATTTATCACAGTTTTCTGGTATCTTGTACTTCTGTACAATGTCATCGGTTGCACACAGAGAAGTGCATGCCACATTGATCAACTCTGCCAATGATTTAGAAATGGGCTCCCCTTTTTTGGGAACTTTCAATTTGGACAACTGCCACATACTATCAAGATTGCTTGTACAAGGACCGTTGTAATCTGGTCCTAAACCATCAAGCAAAGCCCCATTTATTTTGCCACTTAAAGAAATTTGCTTTAGTGATCTACTTTGATCAGCCTCTGCAGGGGTAATATCGATGTTGCTATATGGCCCTTCATTTTCAACTTCTACGTGTAATTCTGATAGACTTTCACCAAAAAAGCTATCAATGTCTTGTTCATTGGCCATATCAGGAAGCATTTCATGCAAGCCCAATTTAAGCTTCAATGTCTGTTTGAGATAGGTTGTTTAAATCTATGAGACTGGACTTCTTTGACTGTCCGACATTTTTGCCTTTATCAACAGCCATAACTGGCTTGCGTTTTGCCGACATTCAAACCTTAGTTACCACGGACTTCAATTTCGTTTCTTTATTTCTTTGTTTTTTTGGCTTCTTAACTCCTCTCACCTTGGAGGAAGTTTGCTCAACCTTGCAAAAAGCAGCTATATCATCTGGACCAAAACCCAAGAATTCTGAGGTGGCCTCTGGGTTGGTAATTGAAAGGACTTCGTCCTCTTCCGTTGCCATTACAAATAAACAAAGTAAAATACGGTAAGTAACAACTGTAGCTTGGACTGTATACGTCCTAAGCTGGCTACCACAACACCACAATACCGAAACAAGCACCTAGCAATTAAGTATCTTACCTCTCCATTCCAATGCCAGAATAACTATGAAACACATAGTTCGAGTGTCCAGTTTATATATGACATATCATGTGACTGGTACAATTTTACCTTCTCTTTGAAAAGCGCCTGTTTTCTCCAATGACAGAATAACATGCTATGTATACATGTGAGGCTGAAGGCTTTATGTAAAATAATGATATGGCATTCCTTAACTGTGTGGTAGAAAGTCAAACTTTGTGTAGGCATAACAAGTCGAATGCCTGAGCTAATAATAGGTACCAAATTTATTACACTACGTGAAGTGTAGCTAAAACAATATCAGCATTGATTCTTAAATAGGTCACACGAGAATGGAGAGAAGTGTCCTCCTTTGTAGTATTATATAGTACAAGTATGATTTATAGGTAAATTGTAAGCAACGATATAAGGCCCTGTGGTTTACATTTTCCTTTCTGCAGAGTTTGCATATGACTTTTGTCATGCCTAAATTCTTTGTTGGTGGTCCCTTCTGTGCTTTGTATAAACCAAAGCAAGTCCAAACACGAGAATGAGCTTTTTCACCAGGATATGAGTATATTGTGGTTTGATTATTTTGATCCATGACACGTGTAGGACTCACAGTACTAAATATATGGAAGAAGGGGAACCAGTCTAGAAATGGGCGAAGATAAAATAGAGTATATATGGGTGTGGCTGGACAGGATTGGTTCATAATGAAAGTAAAAGTTTAGTGAAAAGAATCTTTTGGAAGTTTATCCTAGCTGTCACTGAAAAAAATAGAGACCATGTTTTAGTGATGGAATTTCAGACCTTTTACAGACCTGAGTTTGGATAATCACATTTCTGAAATTAGCACCTGACTCTTTGGTGCAGAATTGAAAGCACATATTTCAAACACATATAGATCCAGAAAATACTTATATTGTTTTCTCTACACAGAAGCTGTCATCAAGGATATGTCTATACTGATAAATATAGGTTTGATCATGAGCATTCAGAAATTTAAAGTTATTGAATTTTTAATATCATGGTATTTGCATAGGTTTACTATGGGAGCTGAATTAGTAATATGAGTCCTGTATCAGATCTAGCAGCTTTTTTTATGTCATTCAGAATCCTCTGTTTTCTGTCCAAACACAACAAGGAAAAGGAATTAGTCTATGCCGAGCCCTTCAGAATTGTCTCCCTTTCCAGACAACTGATGATGGAGTTTCATAATTGATTAGCATATTGGTTTGCCCAACCAACTGATTTTCAATTATAATCAATCATCGGAACAACACTATTACATAAACTGATTATTGTCCTCCAGTACAAAGATGCCTTCAAAGGAAATTAAGTGCCAATATGTTACAACTGGTTTACTATTTTGGATGACATCTATACTGAATGTAAAGAAATCAATTTGAACTGCGAATGAATTAGTAGAGAACAAAATTCTTGTAAAACATCCTCTCTGTAGTGATCAACTGGACTCTATTTTGATTGCATACTCAAATGTATGTACTATTTTGATTGCAGACTTTAATTAATGTATTGTTCATACATGTGACAGAACCAGAACATCAAATCAGTAGAGTTCAAAATTCTGATCAGTAGTTTGGCTTCTAAACCAGTAAATTTTTTATTGACATATAGTTTACATTTTTTAAGGGGATTAAAAGCAAAACAAGAGCATATTTTGCCATTATATGTATTCTCAATCATGACACTAAACTTCTGAATCCTACACATATTTTGAACTTCTCTGTCCCAGGAGGTGGGGGGTGTCAGGGACTCGGACCTGAGTGACAATGTTTTTGTAAGCTGTGCAGTCTCCGAGTCTGGAAACATAACTTTAACTGGTTTAGTAAAATAATCTGCAATGAGGAATGGTAAATTGTGCTCTGGCACAAAATTTGCAGACAAAGTCTCTCCAAGTGCCACTTTATCTACTCTTGATCCAGTCTCAAACAAGGCCTTCAAAATGGGTGTATTTGTTACAGAAGAATCATTGCTCCTATGCAATGGTGTCTGCATATGCCTGTGATATAATTTCTTCCTCCATTTACTATCTTAAAATCCACTTTGCATGAAATACACAACGCAAACTCAGGATTTTTTCTACTTGCCTGCACACACTTAAATTCCAATCATTGCTGAACATGTAATATTTCTTAGCTGATGGATTTTTAGCATAGGGAGAAAGCGCACGTTTCAGCATTCTGACACGAGTTGAGCCCTCCCCCACAAATAAGAGCTATACCTTCAAATATTCATCTTAAAAACAATCAAAACACTTACTCAACTGTTTCTGCCCAAATCATTTTGGATTGGTCTCTCCTTTTTATCTCACCTCTGCCAAAGGTCGGCTGATTTCTAATCAAATACTCAAAAGCCATCATGGACCACCTTTGATCCCATTATTACTTATAACACCTCAAAAACATCCTGCCTTTGGCTTTATACTCTCCAAATTTACAACAATAGGGTAATCAATTTACAGAGGTGAGATAAAAAGGAAAGACCGAACAAAACATGATTTTGGCAGAAACACTTGAGTTAGTTTACCAAGAGGGACCTTTGGCGGAGGTGAGATAAGAGGAAATATTTAAGGGCAGATCTTATCTTTTTTTGGTCAATTCATTTCAAAATGCCCAAATGTGCACTTTCTCTCTATGCTAAAAAAAACCATCGGCTAATAAATATTACATGTTCCGCAATGATTGGAAATCTGAGTTTAAGTGTGTGCAGGTGAGTAGCAAAAGTCCCGAGTTTCATTGTGTGTTTCATGCAAAGTGAATTTTAAGATAGTATATGGAGAAAGAAATTACATCACCAGGCATATTCAGACACCATTGCATAGGAGCAATGATTCTTCTGTAACAAATACACCCATTTTGAAGGCCTTGTTTGAGACTGGATCAAGAGTGGATAAAGTGGCACTTGGAGAGACTTTGTCTGCAAATTTTGTGGCAGAGCACAATTTAACATTCCTCATTGCAAATCATTTTACTAAACCAGTTAAAGTTGATTCCACACATGAAATTGATGTCAATAAAAAATGTACTTGTTTAGAAGCCAATCTACTGATCAAAATTTTGAAATCTATTGATTAGATGTCATGACTATGTCACATGTATGATACACTGACAATAAATATATTAATTTTCTGGAAAAATTATTTGGGAAAACTGACAATTTTCAATAGTGCACAAATTATCAAGAAAGAGAGAAAAGTAATTAACATTTAATGTCTGGATATTTAGGTCAATAAAAGTGTACTGACTATACTCGCATATAATCTGGGTCTAAATGCAAACAACATAGACCCTGATCTGCTGTCACATAATGCGCTGGCAGATCAGGTCTATGTTGTTTGTTCTACTAATTAGTCCTTACAAACTGCATAGACCCAGATCTGCCAGCACATTATGTGATGGCAGATCTGGATCTTTGCATTTTGCAGTTGGTATTAGCTTATACGTGAGTATATACAGCACTTGATACTCCATTAAACACCAGTTTTGAAGAAATGGTACAGCTGAAAATTTTATGTATACATAAGCATGTACTTCTCAGAAAAGCAAAAATGATTTATAAACTATCTAACAAATCAACTCCTGAGTATCTACACAATCTTTTTAATTGACCAGAACAGGACAATACATATACTGTACTCTTAAGTTTGGATCCACTGTTTCAGATAACTACAAACTGCCAAAACTGAAGAAGAAAAAAAAGCTTGTTAAAAGAAGCTTTCACAATGTAGGCACCCTTGTATGGAGTACTATTCCAAAGAAAATTAAATACTTGCTCAAATTGCACAATCCTTTCATGAAACAATGATTGTCTGGATGAAATATAACAGTTAAATATTCAGTATCCAACTCTTCATGTGGGCATTTCCATGAAAATTTGTACATACACTTTTTTCATACATATATGCTTGGTGGGGAGCTGGGAGTAGAACACAAGGTAGTGAATATTGCATTGCAGTTTTTCTGTGTCAATGCAAGTGTATACAAAACTTCCATCTTTTACCTATGGATATACTAAGGTAAATTTCTGTATGTGCATATTCTGTGTCACATGCTTATCTTTGTATATTGTTATATTATCAATTCAAGTGTGTAGACACAGGTAAAAATGTGTGCATTTGTGTGTGTATGTGCAGTGTTTAGGTGTGAATGTGACATTTATATTACACAGTTTTGTAAATATTGAACATAATAGAGGGCCTCGAGGTAGATTAGTTCTTTATAACTGAGTCACCATCTTAAAATAAAGGCAATACTATTATTTTATTATTATTATTATTATTATAAAGTTTAATCTTTCATGCACTCAACTTCAATGGCACACATTTACAAAAACTCAAGGCACTAGAGAAAAATGTACAAGTGTAAATATTCTACATCCTGGGTTCAACTGTGCATACATGATTTGTTCTCATCTGCTATATGGGTATATGAACTCATTTGGTGACACAATTTTTAAACCTACCATTCAGAGGGAAATTTCTGAGTGGTTTATTTATATGTTTGCTTTTGTTGGTTTTAATAGCACTTTAAACCCATTATTGCTATATCACGCTGAGGAAATGTGAGCCAAATGCTTATCCCAACGACAAGCCAACGATTGTCTTGATCTAGACACAACCATTAAAAGTTAACTTAGCAAAAATTCAGAAACTGGAATATGACACTGGAAAACTGATGAATCACCAAATCAGTTTTTAAAAAAACACATGCCTACTAAGCAAATTAAATATTCATTTATTGTACATAATATCTATAATAGACAGTGTACAATGTAACAGAGGAAGAACAAATGAACAAATGAAATGATGGTGATTCATGATGGCAAGTATATAGAGTGCAACTGCCTAGCTGTAGAGGGCAGTCTGATTTTGCAAATTTCAAAAGACTTGTATACAAATTTAGCCACTATATTTACAAAACTTGTTTTAGGCTTCATTAGAAATATAACATTATTATTTGAATCATTATCTGACTTGAAAGTTCTGATCAATTTCCAAAATTCAATAGGATTTTCGGCCTTCAAGGTATTTAGTTTTTCCATTATATCGTTACAATATATTTTCTCTTTGAGTTTTAGTAATTTTTTGTATCGTTTTTGTTTGCCACAAAATTGTAAGAAGAGGGTGGTTGAAATGATCCTTCAATGCCAAAGAAGGCATTATTTCTAAAGAACTTTCAATATACTGGTCCACTGGTATGGAACATTATTCCCAGTGATATAAGGCAGGCTCCTAGCATTTCTTCTTTTCATAATCAATGTCTTAAATGGATGAAATCTTAAGACTCTTGTACAGGTCTAAGTAATATAAATACCTCCTGCTTTTCTCTGCTTATACATCTTTTTCACAGATTAATTTTTAATACAATATGATATTTTATTTCTTTTTATGTGCTCACTGATGTGTGTATTACGAGCTTGACACTTTGATTTTCAGAATAACTCAATTCTTTACAGTTAAGCCAAATTGTTGTCACATTGTGCTGTTTATACTGTATACTGGTATAATGTACATAACAGAAGGCCTCAAGGTAGATTAGTTCCAATAACTAATTGAGTTACAAAGTCGGTATTATAATATAGCATGCCTGGTCTTGTGAAGTGATTTTTTTATGTCCGTATATTCAGTATCATACCAGCACTTTTTGTTGATTTGCGTTTCTTCACTCTAACAAGTTTAAGAGACTTACTATAGTATTCACCTGCCACCCCCAGCCCAGTCTGTACCCCCCTTGTGATTTTAAAAAACGAAAAGCATTTGGGATATCAAAAATGCACAAAACTTGGTCATTGCATTCATCAATTATAATTTCTAACCTGGATACCCTGGGGGTCCCTAATACTGTCATCTTGCTCACATTTCAAACCAAATGTAAGTTTTCAGTGTAAACAATTAACCTGCTCACTGTCCTTTTCTGATTCCTGAAAAAGTCCTTTTTTGGTGAAGAGGTGAGGTTTCTAGGACTACACATTCATAAATGGTAAAAACTGTGTAGTATGCATTTGATATCTGCAAGGTCAAGTTTCAATATTTCTCAAAACATTGAGGAAAATAAAAAGTGCAGGTGGTTTAACTCTTATGTACATGGGTTCAAAAGGATGTTACTCCCAAAATTATGGAATTATTCTGAACTTCTTGAAGATGATGAACAACAATCACTCTCATTGTCTGAAAAGATAGACTCACCCGCTAAAATATGGACAATGTGTTAATAAAGAAACTCCAATTTTGTTTGAAACGCAAACAACATGACATCTTCTAGTTTTCATTAAGCTAAAATAAATTTCTACCTAATGTCAGGTTATGGTATGATTTGTCTAATGAGTAAATGATGTTTTTTTAACTGTGGCATGTGACAGCTCCCAACCAGTCAGTTCTGTATCAAAAATGGACTCTTCCACACCCTCAGGACCAACGTGGTAGATTACATATACACAGACCACACTTTATCAGTATGTATTAAATAAGTGGTGTTGCTATGTATGTCAATACAGATGGTGCTGAAATCATTCATGCATGAAATTTTTTTATGTAATTGTAGCTAAATTTCGAGACACATGCAAAATTTCACTGAGCTACAGATGCGGACATCATTCACAATACTGAGATGAACAAACTATAGTAAACAGTCGACAGTGCTACATCCATTGTATTTACAGCAAGTAATGCTACCATATATATCACCTAGAGTCCTTCCGTTTACAACTGATCTACCAGTATTAACGCAGGTTTGTGCAAGACACTTTCCCAAAGAATGATTATTTATTGGATCTGAATTATTTCACTCTTAATAATATAAGGTATCTTTTTTAAATAACGATAGGGGTAAAATAATTAGCATTAGATTTTCTTTCAAATATAAGATTTTCTTTTGAAAATTCTCTCGCTTTATAAAAGAGTTTTTGCAGGTTCATAGTCAACATTTCACATAAATTGTGTGAAAAATAGTGAAGTTATAACAGTCAAAGTCCAGCTGGTGAGTGGGCAGTGGTCTATACGCCTGTTCAATAATGGTTGTTACTGCCCCTGAAAATAGACTCCCTTCAAGAGCTCGTCAGTGCATTGAAATTAGAAACCATGTGCGCAATTTTACAATCCCCATTTCCAGTGAGCAATACCCTCAGTAGGGATACATTAACGAGAATACCCAAATCGACTGAGAGGAAGAGACATTGTTGTAGTGTATGTTCCAACTATCAGGGAAAATATGTTGATGAAATTTTTTAAATTTTCCACAAGTTTTCTACAGATGAAAGGTTGAGAAAAGCATATTAGGTTAATCATTTGTGTTTCAGATTCTCTAAACTGAAATTTCCATTACAACAAAAATATACGATGCAGATACAATAATTAATAGAACCAATGTTAGAGCTTTACACATTATTTCTTTTTATAATGATTGCAGAGCAAATTCTCACAACTTTTAATAAGCACTCTAGGAGGCTTACATTTTGGTGTAGTGTACTTTTTTTGTGATGGAAAAAAATCAGAAAGCTCTCTGAAAATCATTGACAAAAGATGGGCAACTACATTACTCTCTCAAATGTTGGAACCCGGAATCAACCCCAGGATCGCAGATGTGCGATGAGAGTCTGCTACCAATGCACTAACCAGACCCTGACAAGTTAGGACTTTCATTTTTGGTGGGGTTACACCACAGCGCTACCGTTATGGTTGGTAAAATACAAAGTCATGATGTAAAATCTCACATATGAAACAAAAAAGGAGTAGGTTGTCACATATTTAGTAACATAATATGAAATACGAAGGTTTCAGCATTGTATAACTGTGTCAAAGAAATATTTTTTTTTAATACACTCTACTTTATTATGCCATCTAGGTAAAGATCATAATGACCCATCACGTAAATACAAAACATAGTACAAGACAGCTAAAATCATCTAACTTATTTCAGTTAGAATTTTGCCTTGTATAGGGGGAAGAAAGATAGTATACATTTTCACAATCCAGCTATGTATCAAACAAATACAGGTCTTTACGTTAAAATAATCCAGCATACCTAATGAACAAGATATCCATTACTTTGATTTCACCTTTAAAGGATATGTTAAATGGCTTTTAGAAATTATAAAAAAGTGTGTTGTTTATTATAGAGATTTGTAAAAAAAATTGTCAGTTTTTTTTCTCTTGTAATATTCTTTATTTCATGTCTCGCAATACTTTCTCTATCATTAGATCCATCGCACTCTAGTAACATCGTTATCATGTTGGTATAATTTATAACAAAACAGAACTCTAACATCAGCACATTTTACACTCAGTCTAAATTATTAAAAACTGGTTTAAAACTTTGTATTATACAAAATCTTCTCACATCGTATCAGAATTCTATTAACTATATAACATCATGATTTAACCTCGCAAGTGTAATGTTATATGGCCTTTCTCGTTTATCTATGAAGACTGAATGAGTCAATATTATTCCACTGTGCAAATAACCATGATGTAATCATATTTTACTTCCCAAATTATCTGCTTACACATCTTCAACCGGTTTCTTTCTGTTTTGTTGGTTTACTTTTTGTTTGTTTGTTTGTTCATTTGTTTGGGAGTTTTTTGGGGGGGTGGGGGGTGGGGGGTTTCTTTTTGATTTTAACAGCATTTTTAACACATTATAGGCTATATCATGCAGAGGAAAATGGGAGCTAGTGCCTTTTCCAAATTTAAACCAAAACAGCTCAGCTATATACCCTGACACGTGGGCACCTCTGTCCCATAGATATGTATTGAGGCACTTTACACTAAGATTTTCGAGGTCACAGGCTTCATTCACATCTTTGCCATTACAATATTGATTTGCTAACCAGAGAGAATGTTGCATCATGGATAAATCAGGGGAATTAATAAGTAAAGGGACATAACATAACAACTGTTATCGAACAGGCCTATAGGAATGCTGAATAAACAATGCTTGACTGGCAACTGGCGAAAGGTAAGTGGAGCTTGAGGATTCATCAATTGCAAAACTTAAATTAAACACAGAAACTTTTTTCATATCGTAAATTCACAAAGATTTAACAATGCATAAACTTCCTCAGATACAGTAATCAGGAGTTCCAATAATCAGAAAATTGTTTTAAAGCCATATAACTGTTGTTTAAGGAGCATACTGTTTGTTTGATTATACCAAATACTCAAGTAAGCAAGGTTAAGACTATTAATACTTTTCTTTAATAGTTTTGCATTGATAATAACCATCTACAGTGGCATAAAAAATATCAGATTTTCTCTATACATGTATGTATGTTTGCATACATTTAATTTTGAAAAACTTCTTATTTTTCTCTTTCTGCAGTGAAAATACTGCGTTCAGGCATTTTATATCTTGTGTTATTTCTAGGCCATGAATTATCTGTGCTAAAAAAGAGTTGACACTTAAAGCTAAGTGTTTGGGTTAATTTCCAGGAATAATTTTCTATATATCGCCCGATCTATGGTCAATTTTTCTCTCATTATTGCCATTTATTATTTACCAAGATTACATTTATTAGTTACTCAAAAAAGAAATGTACCTCCCTTGTGTGTGTATAAAATGATTAATTATTGGACCAGTATTAGTGTATCTTCCACCAATAAGTCACAGCTGGTTACACACTTGTCCAGTAAAATTCAATTCAGATTTCTTTTCTTTATAGAAGCATTACAATTATTTTTCACTGCTGCACTTATTGTGGCTCTACCAAAGAAAATGATAAATGGAAATTATTGTTTTGGAGTGAATAGTTCATTGCCACAAAAGCATCAATAGCTATGGGTTTTTTCCTCAGAATGTGTTCATCTTGTCTCTTGAATACGAATGAAATTTATAAAGTTCTGAGAAGAGTTCAAGATTCATAATATCAGTCACAGAAAATCTTGCAAACAGGCCTAGCTATGAATTGACAGTCACATAAACATGTACTAGCAGCAAGACCCTGACATTCTCAATTTACTAATATTTACCCAATATGTATCAAGCGATAATCATAATGTAATGAAGTCCCAAATTCTATGTCTTTTGTACCTGCTCATATACAGCATGTTTTATATTACATCCTGTGTATTGTATTTGACATCAATTAATGTTATATTTTTCTGATTACAACCAAATACTAGTGTAATCACACAAATGAAATCTTGCCATATGTACTATCAGCCTTATCAATAAGATATCAAAAACAGATCAATTTATAGACAGTAATGTGTTCTTTGGGGAATATAATAGTTACCTGACAACCAACCAATCTGTCTGAATGTTAAAATAAATTGCCTTCTGTGCAAGTGACCACAATATTTTAGACCTATCAGTTTAACTGAGGATATATCAAAGTGTATAGGTTATAAGGATGTGCACATCATTTCACTGACTGAAACTATTTTTTTTAAATAAAAAGAACTTACCATTTATCAATGCTCATTTCCTGATAAATTTTCCTTCAAACATCATTCATGGAATTTTTGATGAACTTGCTAAACAACTGGAACTATAAAATTTGTGTCCATCATTTAGCTTTTCCATATTCTAGACTCGGGAAGTTTTTGAGAATTCATGAACAGCCTTTTTTATATATCTTGTGGCTATATTCAAGATCAGATCAGCACTATTTTCATTTTGGTTTGTCTTGTTTTGTTTTGCTGGTTTTAATGTCACTTTTAACACATCACTGGCTATTATCATACCAGGAAATGGACGCTAAGTGCCTTTCCCAAGAACACATCAAGGCAGCTGACCTGGACTGGCTGAGTGGGTACTGAACCTGCAACCCTTGACTTACAAATCTGATGCACTAACAACTGACAATTGGCTTGGACCTACTATTTTCAATATGGCCACTATGGCCGTTAAATTGGAGGTTTGATCAAGACCATTTTCATTTGGGTCCAACTTAAGATATCATAAGAAGTCTTTCAGTAAAAATCCCATTCAGAAGGAGGTGCCGCAATAACAAGATTTTCAAGATGGCCACTGTGGTGACCATCTTGGATGTCAAATTAACACCATTTTCAATTACGACCAACTAGACATCAAAAGCATTTTTGTGAAAACCCATAATGTTACAACCACCCATTCAAAAGGAGAAGTGATAACTAAATATTATAGGTGGCTGCTATGGCAGCCTTACTGGATATCCGAGGGGCACCATTTTCATTTAGGATCGACCAGACATCATAAGAAGTCTTTTAGCGAAAACCCCATGTCAATATGACCATGTGTTCAGAAGAGTACTGATAACAAGATTTTCAAGATGGCCACAGTGAAAGCCATGTTGGATGTTAGATGGACACCATTTTCATTCGTGACCAACCATTCAGGAGGAGTAGCAATAACAGTATTTTCAGGCATAACCTGAGCACAAAAAGTGTAATCTACATATTGCATGTCACAATTACAATAAAATGCATGACAAATGTACATTTATTTTTGTTACTAACCTGGATCTGCAGCTCATTAAAGTTCTTTTTACAAATGGGCAAACTCCAAGTACCAGAAGTACCAGAATTCAAACACAAACATATTTACAAAGTCTATATACAACACATTTTTTCTAGTAAATTCATGATATAGAGTAACTATAAAATAGAACACTAGGAAAGTACATGTACGATATGTGTCCTCTTTTAAACACGCAAGCACTATGTGGGAGCCTTCTTTTCTAGATTTTTTTCTCATACATAAATAATGTTTTGGAATTAAATGGATTTACTAAAGGACCAACACAGCTTTTTTGTGCTTTATTTTATTTTAATTAATCTTCCTAAAAGTGTAATACAAAATACAGGCAAGCATAAGATGTAATTCAGTAAATAAAATCGAAATGATTACACCAAATTGTAATGGTTGCCAGGCATATGGTAGGAGGAGTGATGACTAGATTCTAAAGATGACCACTATGGTGGCTATATTGGATATCCAAGGGACACCATTTTCATCGACAACCAAATAGACATCGTAAAAAGTCTTTTTAGTGAAAATTCTATGTTGATTTGACCATCCATTAAGGAGGAGTAGTGATAGCAAGATTTTCAAGAGGCAGCCATACTGGATGTGAGATCAGCATGATTTTCATTTAGAGCTAACTAGACATCATAGGAAGTCTTTTAGTGAAAACCCCTTGTTGATAGGACCATCTGTTCAGTAGGAGTAATGATAAAAACAATTTCAAGCTGGCCAACCCAGCAATCATACTGGATGTCAGATCAGCACCATTTTCATTTAGGACTAACTAGACATCACAAGAAGTCATTTAGTGAAAAATCTTGTCAATATGACTGTCTGTTCAGAAGGAGTAGCAATAACAAGATTTTCAAGATGGTCACTGTGGTGGCTATATTTTGCTGTCCAAGGATCACCATTCTTAGTTACGACCAACTAGACCATGGGTGTGCAAAGTTTCATGGCAATCCTTCCAGTAATTTAGGAGGAACAGTGATAACAAACTTATGCTAACAGACAGACGATGGACAAATGACATGCCATCACCTAAGCTCTACTGGTATATGACCATTAGAGCCCAAAACTAGAATACATGCTAATTGATCACAAAACAGTTAAAAGTTTTAAGATTACTGACAATGACTATAAACCTACTTTTTATTCATGTAATTTATTTTTGTGGAATTCACGAGGGAAAAATCTATCAGCAAAATCAAATTGCTACAAATTCCATTTTTTTAAACATAAACATTACCAATAGTAGCAGATATGCAAAAATTTACATCCACACACTTTATTGACATCTGGAAACTGCAAAATTTAGTAGCTGTGAATAGAAGTAGGTTTACATACAGTACTAACTTAAAGCTAGCTAGACAAGGAACTTACCATCTGGATCTTTTGCCTCTAAGTCTCTGGCATTGATGACTGTGACATTCAAAGCCACTATGGGTGGCTGAAAAGAGAAAGAAAATTTGTTTTAGCTATAAGCAGAAATGTGTCCAGATGACATGGATGCTCCTGTCAGAGAACATATTTCTTTGCTGATACCGTAATCAGTCATGGAAATTTATCTCATTAGCCTGGTCACCAGGTGCTGCACAGGAAAGGAAAGACAGTTATGGTTTATATTGACATGTACTTGTATTGTTGGCTGTGTGCTGTCTATCCGTGATTCTATATATTATTAACAAAGGTAGGATATGCTCATGGATGAAATATGTAACTTTAATTTTTTCCATACATGTGTTTATCTATCAAGTATCAAGAGATAGAGATTTTCAATTGTGTCTCACAGGTAATGAACATTTATTCATAAGGTCTTGTCTGGAAAGAAATGTCTTGAGAGATTTAATATAGTACCAAAATTGATCAACTTTAAGAACAAAGTTGATCCACCTCGTTGTTGGTGAATGTTATAGTGTACATTACCATTTTACTCGCGTATAAGCCGAGTCCAAATGCCAACAACATAGACCCTGATCTGCCGGTGCATAATGCGCCAGCAGATCAGGGTCTATGTTGTTTGTTCTACTGATTAGTCCATACAAACTGCATAGACCCAGATCTGCCGGCACATTATGCGATGGCATATCTGGGTCTATGCAGTTTGCAGTTGGTATCAGCTTATACGCGAGTATATATGGTAGATTTATTGACAATTGGACATAAGTTCTTCAGTCCTACCTTCCCATACCTGTGCAAACAAAAACCATTTTCCAAAATAGATGAGTATGTGACTGCAAAACAAGCATATTAAAGAAGCCCTGGTTCGAGGTGGAAGGACAAAATCTTACCATATATACTCGCATATAATCTTATACCAACTGCAAACTGCATAGACCCAGATCTGCGGTCACATAATGTGCCAGCAGATCTACGTCTATGCAGTTTGTAAGGACTAATCAGTAGAACAAACAACATAGACCTTGATCTGCTGGTGCATTATGCAACAGCAGATTAGGGTCTATGTTGTTGTCATTTGGACCTGGCTTATACACGAGTATATACAGTAAGTCAAAGGGGGGGGGGGGAATACCATATATACTCGTTTATAAGTAGAACTACAAACAACACAGACCCTGTGCTGGCAGATTAGGATCTATGTTGTTTGTTCTACTGATTACTCCTTACAAACTGCATAGATCTAGATCTACCAGCACATTATGCGACGGCAGATCTGCTTGTCAATTTTGCAGTTGGACTCAACTTATAAGCGAGTACATATGGTAATCCATAAAATTCAATGAATGCATTTTTTTTGTTTTATTTTTACCACTTTATATAATTTATTTACTTACATGGAGAACTTTATGGCTTTTATATATACTGTAAATATACATTAAGGCCAATATGTAAGGATGCAGAATGCCAAACATATATCTTCATTAAATATGGACAAATAAATAAATTAAATAAGGAAATAAATAAATAATAAATCCAACAAAAAAATTATTGAACAAAAATCAAATTCATGAACTATGACTTAGTCAATTTCAGTGTTCACCTTGCTCAAGTTGAATGTTCACCTTGCTCTTGCAGTATGAATTTTTTTTCAGCTAAATAAAAAATAACAAAATAATGGAAAAATGTATTGGTGGACACTGAAGGACTGTTTACATTGAAGCCACATTCAATTGGACATTTAATACCATATTTATCTGAGGAAAAACCTGTGCCTGATGATAAGACCACCCGCTACTTTTTGACAAAATTATTAGGCTGGCCCCCAGGTCTTCTCATGGGAGAAATAAACTTGATTGAGTTTGTACAATATTTCTGTCAACATCTGACTGCGTTATAGCCAATGTTGGCTTAAATGTCGCTCATGCCCTAGATTTTCTTGATATAAAGCATCGTACCAGATTCTCTTTCAATCTATTAAGTCCATACAAATTCATTGTGTGGAAACAAAATTCATGCTGTACAGACAAGACATAAAATGGTCATGGGTAAATAGACACAAGTAACACTATATGCCAGATAGGATACCAATGGACATGGTTAACACTATATGCCAGATAGGACATCAAATAGAAATGGGTAACACTGTATGCCAGACAGCACACCAAACAGACATGGGTAACACTATATACCTGACAGAACACCAAACAGACATGGGTAACACTATATACCTGACAGAACACCAAACAGACATGGGTAACACTATATACCTGACAGCACACCAAACAGACATGGGTAACACTATATGCCAGACAGCACACCAAACAGACATGGGTAACACTATATACCTGACAGAACACCAAACAGACAAGACTAAGACTATATTCCAGGATAGGACACCAGATAGAAAAGGGTAACTCTATATGCCAGACATGACACCAAATGGACATGGATAACACTATATGCCAGATAGGACATTAAATGTACCTGGGTCACACTATATGCCAGATAGGACACCAAATGGATATGGGTAACACTATGCCATATAAAACACCAAATGGATATGGATAACACTATATCCCAGATAGGACATCAAATGTACCTGGATAACACTATACGCCAGATAGGACATCAAATGGATATACCCTCCTCCACAGAATATAGTCAAGAAATGAGCTTTTAGCTTATCAAAGTATAAACCTTAGAGATAGAGTAATATTCTACCAAAGTTGCTGTTGAATACAACCACTGCTGTAGAAGATCAGTGACTTTGATAACCTTTAACATTACACCTAAGCATAAATAAATGTAATTATTCCTATAGCATGTTGTACTAGCTCACAAGTCACTAAAATATTGTTTATACCTAATGTTTAAAATAAACCAAAACTTTCGTAAAAACAGTTGAACCTGTGCTCAAGATCACATCTGAAGAGACCACAAAATCGTATACTTTAAGATGCTAAAAAACTTAAATTTTTTTAGTTTTCATAATTGGTCTCTTGAGACAGACTCCACAGTACATAAAGTTTACTTAGCAGATATTTTTCTACCATTTTCAAAATGGGGCCCAGGGTCGATTGAATCAGGAATTTTTACATGTTAAAAGATCCAGATGGGAAATTTGGAATTTTTTTTTACACACTGTTAATTCACAAAATTTGTACAAAGACAGAGATTCTTGAACATTTACTCTGACTCTTTAGATCTCTTGCTACACTCATTTACTTTCCAAGGCAAAATGCATCAGAATTTTTTACAAGTTCTGATTGAAAATTTTTACACTCAAATTGGGGAAAATGGACCATTTTTGGCATTGGGAATGTGGCCAATTTTCATCCCCAAAACAGTCCCTGAAAAATACTGCTTAGGCAGAGCCAGATGGCTGGGAGTCTAGAATCACTGGAATCATGAAAGGCTATTTGAAGACCCCCTCCCCCCCCAAAATATATATATATATATATCTACTTAGTGATAAACAGCTATTTATAAGAAGATTTCAGGCATTGTTTGTTTTATCTAGATCATTTACTAATGGAGGAAACTTTTTTTCTGTGTGATGTGTCTCATGAGGCATTTCATCCCAGATGGTATTAGACTTTTTAAAAGTGTGGTTGATATAGAAAAGTTTTAACTTTGTATTGTACAAATTTTACCCTTTCTACCTTTGATTTGTATGAATTTTTGGGAGCTTTTGCAACATCTTACCATTTATCTTTTACCTCAAAGGGCATATTTAATTTTAATTGGATTTGTCAAGTTTTTGTCTTTACCAGTTGAACTAGTTTTTGCTTGGCACTATAAAGCCACGATTGTGCAGATGTGCCATTAAACCCTATATGTACATGTACATACTCTTTTGTATTAGTAAACATAACAATAATAACAACCACTGACATGATGACTTCTATTGTTCAAATAAAGTGGGTAATTTATCATAAAACATTACTGTATCCAATTCTACAATAAGGAAAGTAAGCAAAAAGACATAATATGATCATGTCTGCTTAGTGAGAGACCGCACCAATAGCCGGGTTCTTCGAAAATTTGAAAGTGTTTGATAGGGCTTCCCTAAACCACTTGATAGTAGAAACCGAGCACTGTCTCTCTTCAAACAGGAAGATAAGAAAATCAGCCACAGTGCTCAAAGAGGGACAGCTAGGATTGATACGTTTCCTACTGTACCAATCTCAAAAGATTCTCCACTTGGCATTGAGGACCTTAGACGTGGATCACCTCCTGGATTGAACGATGCACTAGGCGACTTTGTTCAAAAACTCCTCCTGGCAGAGAGATCGTTTGAGATGAGCCAAGCGTGAAGGTGGAGAATCTGGGGGCTGTTGTGCAGAAGAGAACCCCTGTGCTGCAACAGAGGGTCCCTCCTCTGGGGTAACATCCTGGGTTGGTCTACCAGCAGGATGAGAAGATCATTGAACCACAATCGTTGTGGCTACAGAGGAGCTATCAACACGAGCTGCACAGTGGAGTTCTTTACTCTGTTAAGTACTTATGGAATCATCCTGAAGGGTGGGAAGGTGTAGGCAAATAGACGATCCCAATTCAGGCTGAAAACATCCACTGCCCAGGCTCTCTGATCGCAGACTGGGGAGACATAAAAGGGGAGCTTGTTGTTAGCCTCATGCCAAACAAGTCCACCAAGGGTGTACCTCAAAGTCTGAACAGGGAAACTGCTACAGATTGGTGCAGAGACCATTCCATGATGACTATCCATTCTTTCCTGAACAGACTGTCTGCCAAAATATTCTTTTTGCCAGGAATGTGGCGAACTCAAAGGGTAATCCCTTTCGAGGTTGCCCAACAAAGAAGGTTCCAAACCTCCATGCAGAGAGAAGGGGAATGTGCACCTCCTTGTCTTCCACGGTAAGCCACCAACGACATGATGTCTTTGGAGACCATCACGCAGCGAGACTTATGTTGTTGACGCACCCCTGATGGGCTAAGAACACTGCCCTCATTTCCAAATTGTTTATGTGGAGGGTAGATTCTTCCCGGAACCACGAACCCTGAAGAATCAGATCTTCCGGCTCCAGATGAGTGGCCCATCCTGAATCTGATGCATCTGCAAACATATAAGAGTGGGGATCCGGGGCATGTATAGAGACTCCAGCAAGAAACCGATCCTGATTGATCCACCAAGACAAATGATGATCAAAGAGAAATCCGAACATTCAGAGGGTCCCTGTGCAGTTTCCAACAGGGACAGGATCTTGTCTACTCTGTCCAGAGGGACAAGGACTAATCTCCTGTTCAAAAAGGAAATTCATCCCCATGTAGATGAAATCTTGAGGTGGAGAAAGCTCCAACTTCTCTAGGTTGGGTAAAAGACCCAGCCTGGTTACTATAGACCAACAGTGGAACAGGTCAATTCTGAGGGACTCAAGCCCGCCATTGTGAATCAACCAATCATCGAAAGATTGGAGGATTGGGATACCCAGTGACCTTAAGTGGGCTGCAACTACTGACCCTGGTAAATGCTCTGGGTGCGGAGGCTAGATTGAATGGCAGACCGTGAAATTGGAAGACCTCTCCACCCAACCAAAACCGGAGGTACTTCCTGTGAGGAGGAAAGATAGGGATGTGAAGATACACATCCTGAAGATCGATGTTGACCACCCAGTGGCCGGGCCTTATGGCATTCCTGACTGAAGCTGCTGTTTCCATCTTGAAGGGTTCCTCCTGCAGAAATCTGTTTAGGGAGGAAAGATCAATAATTAGACAAAACTTTTCCCCTTTCTTGGGTACCAGGAAAATGCGGGAGTAGAAAGCCGGAGAATGGTCGTTGAACACCCTCTCCACTGCACCCTTCTGGAGAAGAGTGTGTACCTCTCACTTTAACAGCACCATATTTGACTGGTGGAAGAACACGAGGCTCCTTACTCAATGAGGAAGATCTCAAAATCGAAGATGGTATCCTCCTTGTATTATACAGAGGACCAAGCCATTGACTGTGATGGAGGACCAAGCCTCAGAAAAAAGGTTTAGTCTGGCACCTACGCAAACCCATGGAAGAGGTATGCACTGCTAGAGAGGGATTGAGTCTCTAGGGCCAACCCCCCTTCTCCTTAGGAAAGGAGGAAGGGCTTTTAAACCTCTTCCCTTGTCCTATGTGGCATGTACTTCTAGGCCCTGACTGACAAAGGGGAGGTCTGAACTGGGGTTGTTGCTTAGACTGGGGCTGCAAGGCTTTAAAAAATTTGGGTGAAGAGCCCTGTGGCCATTCAGGATGACTTCGCTTCCTGGCCAGTTTCAATGGGCCACACGTGCATGCGAGAAATTGATGTTGCTGGTCTCTCAAATCTTGAGAAACCACAGAGGTAATGAGCCCTCCAAAAAGAGTCTCTGTCTCCAATGGAGCCGCCCTCAAAAGGTTCTTACTGTGCTCCAGTAATACCTTGGATGTGTCCATAGCAACATCCCTGCAGAGGTGGAGAAGCTCTGTCAATAAAACCATGGACAAGGATAACATGCCTTGCGAAGCTACAATGACCAGTGACCTAGCTTTTTGCTCTAAGGCCTGCAGTGTTTTAACTGAAAGGCGAGCCCAAGTCCCTGTGCAAATACCCACTTGTGTCGCTGCGGCGACTAAAAGTGGGAGGTTTAAGGGGCCAAGAAGGGATGTGAACCCGATAACTAGCAGAAGAGACCAAGGGTCTCAATGTAGAAAGGGGGGGGGGGCTGCAACCCTCTACGTTGTCTAGAAAACTCCTGGCCCTTACAAAACCTTTGGGACAGCTCCTTTACCATAGCCGAGTGAGGAAGCAACAAGAGATCTGGTTGAGAGGCAGACCCAGAGAGTTTCTCCAAGCTGGAGAGAATCTTAGTGTCCTCAGAGCTTGAGAGCTTGGGACACAGATCATTGGGCAATAGATGGTAAACCTAATTAACTGCTTGTCATATGGCCAGATATCTTCCTCCTCTCCTTTTTAACCAACGGTTCAGGAGACCTGAAGGAAGGAGGTGCCACCTCTGTCAGATCCGTATCAAACTTGTGAGAATCCATGAGGACAGAAAGGACATCCTCAGCCTGCACTCAAATCTGGGAAGCTGGACCATGTGACCCAGTGTCTCTGTTTTTTTGGCTGGGGAGACTTGGGAGTAAGAGGGACCTCGACCCGTGATTCTTCGCGCGGAATCAGGTGACTGTAATTAGTGGCAGACATGACAGAAGTGTGAGAGCAACTCTCAACCCTCATGGGGCGATTGGGGGGGGGTCTGTCTCCTTCCCTCCTTCTATGGACTGCAGCATCAATCTCTCTGCCATGGGGCCAAGGCCCTAAAGATCATGGCCGTATGCAGGGAACCGTCCAATTTCAGTAGAAGGCCCCACATCCCGTAAGGGTTTAAAGGAATCATAGGGAAGGGGGGATGCCGATCGGATCCCTTTTCTTAGTCCTACATCGGTGCAATGAATCCAAATCCCAACAGGGATTGAACGTTAGTCTGGAGAGAGGGGGGTCTCAACCCTGTTCTTCTACTCATACCGATGGGCCTCAAATGACCGGTACTTGTAGCCCAATGACCAGTGCCCCTTGCCCGGTTTCCAGTACCTGGCCCAGTGACCGGTGACTGGTCAGGCGACTGTGATCTGTACAAAGATCCTCTTCCAGATCTGACAGACTTTGATCGATGCCCAGCCATTTCTGGGTGGCACGATCCTGTCGCTGACAACAGGCCACAGTGACTGAAAGGTACTGCTCTCCCCTCATTGGGGGGGGGGGGGGCAACTTACTTTCCACTGACACTGAACTGTGGGACAGCCGAGGGTCTGACTCACTCTCTGCCCTACATGACAAGAAAGGGTGCTGCTCGTCCCTCATGGAAGGGCATGACTCACTCTCTGTACTAGTGGAATAGAGAGGGTGCTGCTCCTCCCTTCGGGAAGACGTGACTTGCTCTTTGCCCTATGGGATTGGAGAGGATGCTGCTCCTTCCTCGGGGGAGGGAGCGACTCACTCACCACCTGCTTAGATATTCCCTTAGGAATGAGCCCACTAACCTTTAGCATCTCCGAAGAGACTCTACTAATCCTTCTCTGGGACCTGAGGGACTCAGGGAAAAAGAAGAGACCTCCTTACATCCATATAGGTTCTTCTACATTCGGCAAGGTCCCAAACCTTGTCAGACCATAGACTGCAAAACAGGACAACTGTCTCTCCCCTTGCAATCCGTGACATTACTGTAAAAAAAGAGGTGCCGAAAACAAGATAATGGCTGTAACTGCATTCAAAACGAACCTTAGCAGATACTCAGCTTGTAGGTGGCGATTTTTCCAATGAACCAATTATAAACCATTCTCCATTTAATATTTTCTCGAAAAGACAGCAATACTTTACTGAGGATTTTTTATTTTCTTCATATATATATATATATATATATATATAAAAATAGGTAATAAGAATAAAAATGGTGACGTAAACCAGACTTATCGAGTACTGGATATGAATAAAAAGCAAAAACCAGCTTGGTAATATTGCTTATTTATAACAAAAAGGAATAAATTTCTATACTAAATTCATTAAAATTGAACCGGAGTTCAAATATAAAACACACATAAGAATGAAAAGACTGGTGTATGACCTGCTTACCTGAGCTAAAATAGCCAACCAATCAGATTGAAGGAAATTAAATTTCCAATGGTTTCGTTTTTTTGAGTTAAAAACAAACAAAAGAAAACCAACTGGCTGGCATCGGGAATACGAAAAAAAAAAAAATTACCTACTCGAGCAAGAATACAATACAGAATTCTCAAAAGGCAATAATTAATCCCCCAAGAAAACAATGCATGAAGGGGAAATTGCCTACTAACAAAGATTATGAAAAGGATGTTTCTTGGTACCAAAATTGCCAAAACTCTCAAGAGAGCTGTCGCGATATTTCCAGACAAGAAAAATAATGGTCAAGGGTTAATACCACCTGTAATTTATTATAAACGTAAGGAAAGAGCATAAATCGCTACGTGGACTTGTCAGCGAAGGCTATTGCTTTAAGTGATAATTTTAACCGTCTTCATCAAGATGACGACCAGAAAAATAATGAGGAACTATGGGTTACATGTGCGCTACTGTGGGGTTCACACAGAGCATTCTATTCACTAGAACTTTCTAGTCAACACTATGGGAGGATGAATTCTCATCATACGGTTGGGTATTTTCCATTACAGAAATAGATTAGCTACCCAATAGCAACAGAGAAAGCTATTACTGATAATAATATATTCATTCAAATCAATACTGAACCATATCATCAACTATACCTAAAACTTTGTGTACTTGTGTTTACTGCCGTATAATGTGATTGCAGGCACTAACTACATGAGAATGCTCTTACCAGAAACTAAACAAAAACAAAGGAAATATTTATGTCTACCACTATCAACTCTTAATTATCAAGAAATCAATGAAATAGCATAAAACATGTTATCATTTTTTCAAAATAGAGACATATTGTAGCCTATCTGCTGCATTCTGACTGACCATAAAATTCCAATAGCATTACCAATTAGTAACAAGGCAAATCAAAAGTTTTAAAACTTGTGTGTAACCACTTTTGTATTAATTCACTTGACTTTTTAGTTCTTTGCCACCATAATTTTTAGCTGCTCCTTTACAAATGGCAAGGAATGGCTACATATCCAGGTCTAAAAATGGTAACCCTGCAGTTGACATATCTGTACTGTAAAGTAATCATTGCCAGGCCTCAGCCCTATGATTTCCTGCACTCCTAGAGCAGTTGAACTCAACTGTAGCAGCCAATTACCGTACATGCTTGTGTCCAAATGCTGCTTATTCTACCTAGCAACATGTGTACTAATTCCTCAAAAGTTCACTATTGCAGTAATTATAAGGCAAAAACTTGATGAGAAAAAAATATACACATTTCTAGGAAATTCATGGAAGAATCTATATAAATCTGAATAACTTGTCAAATAAAATGGCTTACATTTTTCTAACAATTTAAAATTTTCAGAAAATATTTCAGTCAGTCAAAGATCAGCAAATACTGTTCAAAACCAAGCAGTCTGGTCTTACCTGGGTTTTCATTTAAGAAATAAGAAATGACATTATGTAGACAGAAGTAAACACTAAGCAACAAAACCATAGGAAATTTCTTAAAGTCCAAGTAAAAATGTTATGCAGGTCAATTCTTAAAGCCCTGTGGTATTAAACACTGTGAACATTACAAATTCAGGTCTACTAATGACAGGCAATTTAAATTCAGCTAATTCTGTTGGCTCTTAAAGCATATGCTTGGTCTTAATTTCTCCAGGTTATAAATGCTTGACATTAGTTCCACTATGTAACAAGGCAAAACCTTAATTGCCTTTTAAGTCTCTTTCACTGTGAAAATGTGATCAATTTCAGTTCTTCTTCCCTAATTTCTAAAAAATACTGAAAGTTATAGCCTGCCAAAGAGTTCTGAAGATAGTCACATGCTGGTTTTGCCAATATGAACCAGAATGTAATCAACGATTACACAGCTACCTCTGCAAAGCTTTCACTAGTCTCCAGCATCCACTAACATTATCTTGCAGAAATATATTCAGACTAAAGTGATCTTGACTAAAAAAATGTTGGCCCCTGTGACATGGCACAAAAGACATAGAACAATAAAAAAGAACATTTTTTTATATGATACCAAAAGAGAGGTGCTATAATGAGTTGATAAAAACCCCTTCTTAATTTTTTTTTAAATTATTGCTTCTAAAATCAGTTTTAAAAACTATCATCATTGTCCACACATAGAAACCTGATTTTATTGAGTGAAAGTCATAGGCCTTGAGAAACTTTGGAGTTACAGCCATTATGATCATTATTAAAATCTTAGTTTATGCATCAATAATTACCTTGATCAGCCAGATAGCTAAAGCCTCACATGATATGCATGCAGTTCACTTATATAATTCTGATACTCATTCCCATGTACAACACACAGTTAACCTGTAAAGGGTAACCTATCACTGAATATACAATGTATAGTAATTAAATATGGAACATTTACGAATGAATAAATATATTTATTCCTATTCCAACTATACTGGTCAAAAAAGGCTTTCTGTGTTTTCTAGGCTGTGTATGGCATGGACAAATCTGGTAATGATGTAACCACAAACGATTAACCCTAAGTTTGTAAAGCACAACATGTAGATCACTGTCACCTTGTTTGGTTATAAGGATGCAGCACTAACAGAGATGCATCCAATTATACAGTCTCATGATTCTAACATGAATGGCACCCATAAATGAACTTTAACACCAACTATTAACAGTTACTGAAGCATGAACTATAGGTCACAGAGACCTCTTTTTACAATAAGGGTGTAGTACTTACCAAGATGCATTACCTATCCTAGTCTCATGATTATACCAGTAGGTAGGATAGTATGCATATAGCTTGCCAAAAACTCATGTGCTCACAAGTTCAATGAAAAAACTTAACCAAAGCCAGTAAAAAATTAAACACGCGTCATGATGAGCTTCTTTTGTTGTATGGGTGTTGTATTAACAGAGATGCATGTTATTGTCAGGTTCATGATTCTAGTATGAACAGTGCCTGAGAAATTAACATGAATAGCAAAAATTCAACCCAAGTCAGTGAAGTGTAAATTATGGTCCATAATGACCTACTTCTGCAATAAGGGAGTAGTGCTCATCCAGATGCATTCTCTAACCAAGTCATATGATTCTAGATAGGATAGTTTGTACATAGCTTACAAAACAGCTATGTGGTCATGAGCTAAATGCAAAACTCAGCTTAAGTCAGTAAATGTGAAATGTAGATCACAGTGACCTGTTTTCTACAGGTGTGGTACTAACACAGCTGTATACAATAATCTATTTTAATGATTCTAACATAAACAGTTACAACATAAAATTTAAACTGAAGTCAGTGAAGCATGAAATATGGATCACAGTGACCTACTTTTGTGATGCAGCTGTAGCACTCATCAAAATACATCCCATTAATAAATTACTGATGCCAGGTATAAAAGTATGTATACAAGATGCAAAAAAAAACCTATGTGGTCATGAGCTAAATGCAAAAACTTAACCTAAGGCAGTAATATGTAGTATGGGGGGGGGAGTGGGGGGGAGTGGGGGGGAGTGAGGGGGTAAACTAATTTTAATGATGTAATACTTATATGCTGCTACTGCAGAGTTTACTCTTTTTAATCTTTTCTGGACAGAAAATACCCTCGACTGTATGATGAGAATTCATCCTCCCATAGGGTGACTTTCTTGAAAGATATAACATCTAACCCATGATCCTGGCCCATGTGCACTAGCCCTCATTCTTTTTCAGGATGTAGCCTTAAAACTACTGGGACATCAGTGCGGGGCAGGAGGAGGGAATCTGGCAATAGCAATAAGTATCAATCACATAATTAAAATTAAAAAACTACATTGTAATATCAGTAATACATAACCTATTGCTATTGCATAGCTGAATTTGCCAGTTCGGTGGGAGGCTGATGATCTCACAAACTGGTGAAGGAAAAAGGAAGAAGTACTCACCCTTGCTGTAGAAGTGTAGACTACTGCCAGATGGTATCTGCATGGGTCACTTTTTGTGCTATTACCATCAGCCCCAAGGAAAATATCATTTTGCTTTGGTAAGCCAACGAGCAAAGGTAGAAAGAGGACATGGTCATGTGAGATCACCAAAATGTGGCTTTCAATCATGTCCTCCAGAGACGAATGAGTTAGGTAAGCCAATAAGGTGACAATGGGTCAAACCTCATGGGCTTTAATCTTCACGAATAAAGGTCCCTTTTGTTAAGGGACTGGTAAGCTCTCTTGATAGTTATGGTAATCCACCTCGAAATGGTGGAAGCCGAAATATCAGCCCAGCCCTTAAGAGGGAGAAAAAGATGCTTCCTACCCTTTCTTCTCTCTTTAGAAGCTGCCAAATAAAAATGTAAAGCCCTAACTGGGCATAAAAGTCCATCTTGATCATCCCCAGCACAGAAGCAACTGAGACTGGAGATCTCAATTGGGAGTGAAGCAACCGAATGAAGCTGGTTTTTAGCTAAGAAACTTGGTTGACAAAGGAGAGAAACCAACTCATAATTTTCACTGAACCTTAGACAGCCTCACTCTATTGAAAGGGCATGAAGCTCGCTCCTTCATCTTGTGGATGCTAAGGAAAGCAAGAAAATAGTCTTGAGGGTAAGGTTCTCAAAAGAAGTTTCACCCAAAGGTTCATAGGGGATTTAGTTAAAGACCACAAGACACATGAGAGATCCCATCTAGGCACTAGTGAGGAAGACACTGGTCTTTGCAGCTCAATATACCTTATCAGGTCTGCTATATGATTGGCTGCACCAACAGCTGAGCCTTTCACAAATTTGAGTGTGCTGGATAAGGCTGCCCTATAGCCCTTGATAGAAGAAACTGAGCATTGTCTCTCTTAAAAAAGGAAAAGAAGAAATTCAGCCACACTGCACTCAGAGAGGGACAGCTAGGATTAACATTTTCCTACTGAACCAATTGCAAAAGATTCTCCACTTGGCATCATAGAACTTGGATATAGATTGTCTTCTGGACCGAGGAATGCACTTGCCAACTGCTCAAAAGCTTTTCTTATGGTAATCCACCTCAAAAGCTTATCTTGGTGGATAGATCATTTAAGATGAACCAAGCATGAAGGTGAAGAATCTGCAGGCTGTTGTGGAGGAAAGAGCATCTGTGCTGCAACAGAAGGTCCCACAAACTTCCTCATTGGGCCTTTGTGGATCCCTTCTAGGCCCTGACTGCCAAGGGGGAGCTCTGAATTGGGGTTGTTGCTTGGGCAGGGGCTGCGAGGCATTGAACAACTTTGCTGATGGACCCTGTGGGCTGTCAGGATGATTCAACTTCTTGGCCAGTTTCAATGGATCAGGAGTGGATGCAAGGGACCGGTGTTGCTTGTCTCTCAAATCCCACAAAGCCACGGTGGGAGGAGTCCTCATAAGAGAGTCTTTGCCTCCAGGGAAGCAGCCATTAGAAGGTTCCCTCTGTGCTCCAGTAAGTCCTTGGATGTGTCCAGGACAACATCTTTGCAGAGGTGGAGAAGCTCCGCTAATAAATCCATGGACATGGATAACGCATACCTAGATGTGTTGGCCTACTGCTTCTAACAAACATTGAAGGGCAGCTGAAAGAGGCTGCTGAATAAAGAGGTCAGCGTGCAAGACTATGGTAACTAGAGACCTAGCCTATGGTTTTAAGGCCTCCAGTGTTTTAAGTGAAAGGTGAGCCCAGGTCCCCTTGGAAATACCCACTTGTGTCGCTCCAGTGTCCACAGTAGGTGGTTTAAGGGGCCAGGAAGTGGTGTGAACCCTATAAATAGCTGCAGTGACCATCTATTTTATATTGTGTAAATGGGTATAATTTAAAGAAATTTAATGAAATTTACACAAAGAATGGACTCCAGCCACAGCCTAGTATGCAAAGGTAATTTCCTCAGACATGCCCACAATGTTGGTATCAACTAACAGCCAAAGACGGGGGATTGGCGCTGTGTACTGCATTAGCCCAGATAGCAATCATTTAGACACAAGTGATCAGTGATGAGAGTGGACATGTTTATTTTGCTTATAATCCACAGTTGGCAGTTTTCAATTCATAATCCACCTGTCCATCAATCCATCTATTTTATATTGTGTATTGACGTGTTTAGTATCGAAGATGAAAGTGAGAACATAAGACACTAAGAGCACAACAGCTATAGTTAACATCAAAGATGTAAGAAACAACTAAGGTGGACAGATGATAATGTAAACCAAGTTATTCAGTACAATGTAGAACACAGTTTGAGGAGCCATGTTAACAATTCCACACTATCCTGGAGAAATTGACCAATGCCGTAAACAACTGATTGGTCACACAACTCTTTCTTATAAACTGCACAACTTTGAAATTAATACACATATTGTAACATGCTAACAAATTCCCTACTCACATCTCCTTGGGAAAGCCACTTAGCTCCCATTTCCTCAGCATTATACAGCCAATAAATGTGTTAAAAGTGCTGTTAAAAACCAAATAAACAACATATCTTTGTTCTGTGCAGGTATGCCTTTTAGTGAAGTTTTTGTAACATCTTTACCAATTATCTGTTATCTCATGGTGCATATTTAATTTTGGGGTTTGTCTTCCTGGGGATTGTAGCAAGTTTTTTTTAAAACACAGTGTTACTGCCTAGCTTTGCTCACTAAATATAGCCAGGATTGATCTGATGTCCTGTTAAACCCTATACATATATATTTGTTACAACCCTAGGGGCTTTATTTCTAAGAAGATTTTGATCAAACTTGGCATGCAAGTTTTGCCCTATGATGTTCAAACTGAGATCTTGGACTTAAAATATTGAGGTTTATACAGAAAAATTTCTGACCTTTTTTTACGAATTTTACCCCTTATTTACCTTTAACTTTGTTTTGCACCACAATGCATTGGTGGATCAAGGTCCAAGCTGTCTGTTCTAATGATTAGTCCTAACAAACTACACAGAGCTAGATCTGCACAGATCTAGGTCTATGCTGTTTTCAGTGGAATCTGACTTATATGTGAATATATATGGTATGCATAAAGGTACACTTTATCTATTATGCCAGAAAATGATGAAAACCATAGCATTATAATTTTCATAACAATGCTGCTTAAAGTGTTCAAAGTGCTACCATTACGATGCTAGATTAATCTGCTGTTACATTAACACTCATTTCTGTTCTGCCAGTGGTAGTATCAGGTACACAGAGAGTAAGATTGGTTTCATCTGGTGATTATGGCACAGCAACACAAGTAGGTTATTTACTGCTGAGGCAATCGGAGTAAAGTGCTTTGCCCAAAGATACACTATCATAGCTGAACTGGGCTGATCCAATGGTAGGATTCAAACCCAGAGCCTTTCAATCTCAAGTCAGGCATGTTAACCACTGAGCCATCGTGGCTCCTACTGAGATATAAAGAAGCTAGATCCACAAAAGACAAAGTAGTATTGTAATCAAGAAGAGAAACATCCAAATAAATAAGTGCAAAATATTCAACATACATTATACTATAATGGTCAATAATGAAGAATGTTCAAAATGTATATTTTTCATGCTTTTTATAGAACAATATGCGTAGATTAAAAATCTGTTTTCTTTGGTAAAATTTACTCAAACCAAATTTTGAAAATTACTGTTAACATTAATGAAAATTTAGAATGTCCAAAATTACTGACTGCATTACCTGCGTTGACTAAGGCTTGATTTGCTGAATCATGTGTCTCATCATCATAGAATAAGCCGAGAAGTCACTAATGTAGAAATGCATTGACAGCACAGTTATTTGAAGTAAAAATGACATTTTGTGCAGTATGTGCTTACAATTTGTGATCAGAAATAGAAAAAAAGGGCTTTGGTTTTCCTTTTCTAAATTTCTAAATGAAGAAAGATGCAGAAAATATGGATCTACTGCAGGTATGTGCAACCTACGACCTGCGGGCCAGATCAGGCCTGCAACCTGGTTGTATACACTTATTTACATCATTGGGTGTGACTTTAAAAATCGCCTATCCGGCCCGTGCCTTGGTGGAAGTTGCACATAAATTTCCCATACATTTATATTGTAGTTCCCTAAACAATATAGATACCTGCCACAGTACTGTTACCCGATATGCTGATTATATTGTGTCAAACCAGGAAGTATAATAAATAACTTATAAGTAGGTCCTACTGCTCAATATAATTTTTTTCCAAGCTTATTACAAGCAATCACCACAAATCCTACTAATGTTGAAATAAGGAATTAGACTTATCATTTAGATCATCATCAAGGAAAAATAAGAGAGTGAGTGAGCAAGCAAGAGAAATAGAGAATAAAAAGAATACTGAACAAGAGTACTGTGAAAAGAACATTATACATCTGTCCCATGTTTAATAGTCCTCTGTGTATGAACTGGTAGAACATGATTGATTTTGGAAGATTATTGACTAATGAGTCTCAATGACCTGGACCTGGACCTCTGGTTAAGGTACATGTATACAGTCTTGAACTAAAGTAACTGCGCAGAAACCATTCTTTTCTTATTAAACTTACCATGACTGTGACCTCTGACCTCAGAATATATATGTTGTTTTATTACAATAAGTACAAGCCATCAAGAAAGTTTGGTCAAGGAACTTACTCTACCCCATTTTTCTTTGAGCCACAATGGCCCTGACACTTGACCTTTTGACTCCAAAATCAATAGGCCTCTTCCATACTTTAAGTGCAAGCCTTCAACAAACTTTGATCAAGGTTCAGAGTCTAGAACTAAAGTTATTATGCAAAAATCATACTCCTTCTTTCAGTCAGTGACTTTGACCTTTGACCTTTTGACCCCAGAATCAATATGCTTTATCCTTACTGCAATGCAAGCCATCCAGAAAGCTAAGTCCAGGTCCATGATGTAGAACTAAAGTTATTGTGCAGAAACCATTTTTCTGCTTTCATTCAGTGAACATGACCAATGAGCTTTTGATCCCAAAACCAACAGGGTTCTTTCTTATCCCTTGTGAAAGCCATTCACAAAGTTTGCTAACTGTAGATGGTAGAGAACTGGAGTTATTGTGCAGAAATAATTTTTCTTATTTCAGTCCATGACCATGATCCTTGGATCCCAAAATCAATAGAGTTCTTCCTTATCCCAAGTGCAAGCCATCTGCAAAGTCTGGTAACTGTAGATGGTGGAGAACTCAAGTTATTATGTGGAAACCAAATTGGTGATGTACAGATGAATGGATGGACAACTTGATAATATAATACGATCGGTTTTATGGTAGGTGTATAAAAATTGGTAGAAATCCAAATATACTAGGATTATGCACTCTATCTAAATATGCTTTTGCACATCTACCTTGAAGCTCTCTATTATTTATACATTTTACATCTCACTTCAACAGATTAATTAAGCACATTCTCTCTCTGTATATATATATATATATATATATATATATATATATATATATATATATATATATATGTGTGTGTGTGTGTGTGTGTGTGTGTGTGTGTGTGTGTGTGTGTGTGTGTGGATGAGTTTGAAATTTGTCCAAAAGTGGGGTTAAGGGGATAAAATCTTGGACAAAAAAAAAGATTTGTGTTTGTAAAAACACTGCTAACCAAATAAGTCTAAGTAAAAAGAATTCAAAAATGTAGAAAAATTGCTATAATGGCATGAAAATCTACCAAGGTCATCTACTTGTGCCTACAAACATGCATGCCAAATTTTATCTGTCTGCCTTGAATGTTTTTTTGTCAAATTGTTTACAATATTTTGTTCAGAAATGTTGAAGTCTGAAATGTAAAAATTTTTTAACAATTAAAAAAAACTGATATAATGGCCTGAAAAGCTAGTATGGTCATGTACATATTAATAAAAATATCTGTATCAAATTGTATTCATGTAATTCAAGTACTTTTTGCTTAAACGTGCTTACATGGTTTTTGTCAAAAAAAATTGAAAAATATCAAAGCAAAATGGTCACAGTCACCAGAACATAACCAGGTAGGTCTTGGGATTCATGCATCCAAGATGTTTAAAATATCAAATATGGTCTGGTATGGTTCAACAGGTTTTAATGGACAGAAAACACAAAATCAACATCTCCCTCTCTTTGAGGGGTGGGAAGGGAAGAGACAAAAATGTACACAGCTATAGTTCTAAATTGATTTTTAAAGCTCCAAAGGCAAAGTAATCAGGCTAAGTTAACACCTGACACAATTGATTCAGTGTTAAATGTAGCACATCAGTTAGAGAATTTGCTACAAGGGAATAATATAGTATTGTTGCTGAGCCGATGAGCTCCAAAAAATCGAGAAGAAGCAATCAACCTAAATGTGCAAACTTGAATTAAGACCTGAGGCTAGTCATTAACTGAGAACAGGTCAATAGCAATGGTTTTTACAACAGGTCCATCATCTTTTAGAAACTATACTGATGCAGGTATCTATATTGTTTAGGGAACCACAATATAAATTGATGGGAAATAATTGCATATTGCTGTACCACTGTATACAGTGAAACTTCCCTAAACCAGCCTGACTTCCTTTACAGACTGACCACACATTTTGGTCCCAATATGGCCATTCTAATTATTACAAGCCCCTCTGTAACCTGATTTCCTCTTCAGACTGGCCACATATTTTGGTCCCAATAATGGCCATTCTAATTATTACAAGCCCCTCTGTAACCGGATTTCCTCTTCAGACTGGCCACATATTTTGGTCCCAATAATGGCCATTCTAATTAATACATTAGCCCCTCCATAACCTGACTTCATCTACAGACTGACCACATATTTTGGTCCCAATATGGCTATTCTAATTAATACAAGCTCCTCTGTAACCTGACTTCCTCAACAGACTGACCACATATTTTGGTCCCAATATGACCATTCTAATTAATACAAGCTCCTCTGTAACCCGACTTACTCCGGAAACTGGCCACATATTTTGATCCCAATATGGTCATTCTAATTGTTACTAATAAACCTCTGCGTATTGGCCACCTCTGACAAATGGTCAAAACGTTTGGTCCCCATGGTGTTCAGTTATTGGAAGTTTTACTGTATATATTCCTGGATGAAGGTATGCATTTTAGATTTTTTGTTACCAAGTAGCAGGAATCTCTATATATCCAATGCCACTACAGCATTCCCTCAATATAATAGTATCCAAGGGAACCATAGTCAGTATACCACTTTACAGAGAGACTGCCTTATAATAAAGTACATTATATATAATGAAATGGGATCTATGATCAAACCTGCCTGATAAAAGGAACTATGTTATTTATGATGAAGGGTCTTGTGTAAAGAAGTGATGTATGCTACCTTAAATATATATTGCAGACACGTTAACGTTACAATAACTCAAACTCGATTTTTTTTTAGTGATTTGTATATTTATTAGAAATTTACTTACAACAATTTCCTATTACACCACTGCTTCATGCTTCACCACACAGGCAAATTCTTTAGTACAGTACCTCATCCCCCCACAATCGCACATCACCTGTACTGTCAAAATAATGCAAATCCTCAGTGCATGCTTGCTACCTCTTTCCTGTGAGGCCAAGATCAGAATTGAACACAATCTTAAAACATGATAGTACATATACAAGGCTAAAGATGTTCCCTGTATGCTTGTAGTTTTCACGCACTTGATGGCCACAAATAAAGGAGGAAGTACACATGCACCGATAACGGTCATTTTTCTGACAGTAAGGTGAAATCCTGTTGTGGAGGATTGTGATAAGATAAGATTACAAATTGAGAGTGGTTTTACTACATGTATTTCATTCATGAAAAATAGTACACAATTGCGGATTTCAGAGTGATATTTGATGATTATGAGAGCCAAAACTAAGAGTTTCTTGGATTTGATATTGAAAATATTGTGGAAGCAGAGGAGAGATATGTTCGGCACTGTTGCATATTTTACAGGTTTTAGACCCCGGCACTAAAGTGTCCAAAATTGAATCATCAGAAAAGAGGATAATGACAGCGACAATGATACAGTTATCGTGGATCTTACAAACTGGAATGATCATATTCGACCTGTCCAATGATGCACATAATTTTGTAAATAGTGCATAAATAACTTGTGAAAGACTTGGGCAAACAACACAAAAAAATACATGAATGTGTAGACAAATTTATTTGGAACAATTGGTGAAAATGTAATGGATTTTTGTTGGATATAAGCAGAGAAATAAAGGTAAAACTGAATGTATGTGCATGACATTTAAAAAAAATTCTAATTAGCTAAAAACTCTCTGGGGCACAAGCAGCTAGACACAGCTTATTGCTGCTGAAGCATAACAGCAGTGATCCTGACAATAGTGTTAGGACTGAATGAGTTACGAGTAAAGTATATTTTGTAATCATTGTTTAGACAATCCTGCAGAGTTTCATTTTCAAGGACTTCCAAAAGTTTTCAAGGAGTATTTTGTCTTACAAAAATTGAACCTTGTCCATATGTTATTTTGGTAACTACAGGTGTTGTGCATCATCTGATCCACCAAATTTGATCTCATTTTATTTATTTCTTCATATTTGGACAATAGTCATTAAAAACAAAAACTTCTCAATTTAAAAAGTGATATATTTCATTCAGTTTTAACTTTCTGTATACCCTCATATAAATTCAAGGAGTTTTGGGTGAAACTCAAAAAAGTGTTTAAACAAATTCAAGGATTTTGCAAGGGTAAAACCTACTTTTTTTTTAAATTCAGGTGTTTTTAAGGCAAATTACCCATCAAATTCAAGGATTTTTCAAAACTTGTACAAACCATGGTACAACAAATATGAATCAACTAAATACTCAGAATCATTCAAATGACTAATGCTCAGTAGAGGAATCATTCAAATGACTAATGCTCAGTAGAGGGGTGAAACCTAATCTCTTGTTGGTGTATATGACACCCAAAATTTCAAAATTAACCAAAATCATGAAGAAAAAATGTACTGTATATACTCGCGAATAAGCCCTTACCAACTGCAAACTGCATAGACCCAGATCTGCCATCACATACTGCACCAGCAGATCTGGGTCTATTCAGTTTGTAAGGACTAATCAGTAGAACAAACAACATAGACCCTGATCTGCTGGTGCATTATGTGATGGCAGATCTGGGTCTATGCAGTTTGCAGTTGGTATTAGCTTATATGTGAGTGTATACGGTAGGTTCACAGCACTTTTGATTATCTGAAGCTCTACTGTATTCAATACATTGACATTTTTGAAGCAATCAAGTTTCTACTCTAAACTTCCCCCTCCCCCCCCCCCCCTCCGTGATTCTAGAATTTTATAATAGGCACAAATGCACCTGAAAACTTTCACTTGGTGCTTCGGTCAAATTTGGTGGATAGGTTTTAAAGATGAAGATATTTAAAAGTTTTTTGATTTTAGTAAAGGTGGTTGGCGCATTGTTTTATGTCAGATTGGTATCATTTTGTATAAACTGAAAAGGGCTTGGTGCCAAAATACTTTAAGTAAAATTTTGGCAGTTTTCAAGAAGCCAAAATTAGGTCATGTTGTAGATGGACAATGCAAGATGGATGAAAGGCTTTGACATAAGCTCACTTGGACTTCAGGCAGTTGAGATAAAAATGGGTCAGGCATAAGAAGCCAAGGTGACACCATACAGTCTTACAAGAAAGGCTGTAAAGGTCCAACAGAGATTATCGTAAAAACTATCTCAAAGGTAACAATATTTGCTCTTTATACAAACAATTACACCCCTCCCTTGATAACTCACACACAATGGGGTCTAAAAACATAGACTGCGATATAAGCGAAGGGGCGAGTTACTGGAGATTGACAGAGATGGGCAAAAGTAGAGTGGGAGGGGGGGAGGACAGGTTAAATTGTTGAATACTCATTTTATAATCGTGTTGAGAACAATTGTGAATGAATAGCTTTTTATTATGGAAGTTGTTCCTTTTCTTTATAAATTATCTTTAATTTCAGGATAAACGATCTTGAAAAGATTGTTAAAAACAGTATTCCAAGAGGTGTCAGTACACTTCACATGTGTACCACTGAACACATTGTGTATTATATCACTGCTTTAAATCTTGAAATGGATACAATCTAGTTATTGTTCATTCAAAATTCAATGAGATTTCTTTATTCAAAAGGTAGACATTACCTTTGAGAAACAAATCAACATTTGTGTTGTTTTTTATTTTTTTATTTTTCTATCACTAGATAGATAGGAATATTTAGTTAGAATGTAAAAGAAAAACAAATGTAAACCATTACCAAACATGAATTTAATGGGTCCTAACTTCAAAGAACATTTAAAAAAGAAAATTTAAAACAAAACATGAATCAGAACACAATATTTGCAGTTTTTTATACACTTAATGGCATCATTCAATAACAGAAACCTGGCCTTCTGCATATCCCTTGCAGGTGAGTATCTCACAAAGTTGGTAGGGATAATTGAATGCTGCCTCCTGCTTTGCTGAGCATATCTCTCCCAACAATGAATTGTTTTATTCCACATTGACACTATAATCATAAATACCATCCTTGGCTTGCCATGAAATCTGAGTCATTATTAATAGTTTTTGCCAGTTTCTCCACCTAGACTTTGAGAATCGTTCCAGAGATCAGAAAACCTTGTTCACATTGCTGTCTGAACCAGGTACACACAGCATCATCTAATTCTGTGTCATTTGCAGGACGTCCCCATTACAGTTTAAACCCTTCATCGGATACAACATCATGCCAAGTAATCCCGAAATTTCTACTCATCCTTGAGCCAACCTTGGAGTATCGACTCGGCAACTTTAAGTTCACTACAAACTTTCAATCTCGTTTCTCTATTATGAACCCCATCTATGATTCTAAGCTTTAATTCACCAAGTATGCCTTTCACTTGGCTCCCTTACTCTCCATGGTCACATTTGCAACTGATTAGATAAATTACTGATTAATATATATATATATATATATATATATATATATATATATATATATATATATATATATATATATATATATATATATATGCTTTAATGACATAATATTTGAAACAGTGTTAGATTGTTCAAATGAAATGAATTGATTTTAACACATGATAGTAGCCACAAGAGTTTATCCAGATAGGATCTGCATGCCTTTTAACTTTTTTATTTTACCTCCCTTACTTGATTTGATACAAAAGACATAATTAATGTGATAAAACAAACAGGTCTATATTAATCGGTTGTTACAATGCAACAAACACTTCCGCAAGTTGTAGACCAAAACAGAGCCAGCACTTAATTAGGTTCTCAAAGTAGTACTCGCAGGTATCAATGTGACAGTCGATTGACTCTTTCTCATCTCTGAATAGAAGAGAACATACCATTATTATACTGATTGCAGTGAAAGATTAAAACACGAATTTCACCTGACAAGACATCTTTAATTTGTGTTTATTCCTTACATTGCTTCTACCCGTTTGCATTTACCAGCATTTATCATTGATTGCTATTTCGCTGTTTATTGTTATTTACAGTGTACTGACAAAACATTTTTGTCTAAGAAAATCTAACAAAATATGTGATTTCCTGTTAAAACTTGTGAATTTCATGATGTTGGTTCTAAATTTCTATGCACTAACCACCTTTTTCAATGATAAAACGAGCAATATATCAAGGTTTCATTTACCAATTTTGATAGCAATTTTCTTCACCTTTAACAAATATGGGCCGATTCTTTTGGTATTTTCTAGAAGAAAAAAATTGGATCCATGCCAACCCCATGTATTAAGCGGGTTCACAAGTTATCTGGGCACAAGTCAATAAGTAAAAATAAGTACCGTATAGTGCATGCGAAAAACTAAGGCTGACTTCAGTTTTGTCTCAACTAATCATCGGATTCAGTTAAAATTCAAGCTGTCATTGGTATTCTACCTTATGATTTTTTAAAGCAACAATTATTAGTCTTAATTAAAAGCATTTATCTCTACCTGAAAAAGAAGTGGAATAAAAATTCAGTCTTTCAGCAAAACATGTCTTGTGGATAAGAGCAAACAATTTCTTTATACCAGTGTCCATGCAAGTCCCATGATCAAATACAGGGAAAAAAAGTTATAAAGAGGAAAGTTATAAAGCAATATTTCTAAAGAACTTAAATGTTAATGAAGCTCAGTTTATGGTTTAAATATGCACCACCACCACCCCAACCACATGCTGAGGGATGTAGAATAGGCCCGATGCACCTCCTGCATGTCATAAGAGGCGACTTAGATAGCAGCAGGAGCCACGGTGGCTAAGGGGTATGCATGCCGGACTTGTGACCAAAAGGGTGCGGGTTTGAATCCTATCATCAGATCAGCCTGGGTCGGCTACCATGGTGTGTCCTTGGGCAAGGCACTTTACTCCAATTGCCCCTGGCACTAAATAACCTACTTATTTTGCTGTACAATAAAACACCAAAAACAAACCAATCAATGTGCATGACTAGAAATTAAACCCCATCCGACTAACCCCACTCACATTTTGAAAATAATGCATATCTATTCACTCTGACCTATAATCATATAATTAAAAAAAAAATCTCTATCAGAAATGTATATGAAAAATTGCAGAACATTATGCATGCAATTTACACACACAAACACTTGCATGCCCTGGCATGTGCATGGGGGGGGGGGGAGGAGGGGGGCAGGCTCTCTTATTCCCTAATTGTATTAATTGAGCTAGAGTCTTATGGATTATGGTGCCTCACCTGTGACTCATACCATGATGTATTCCCCCCTCCCTGCTACATCTGACTTGAAAATCTTTCAAAACAAAACTTTAGCATAGAATCTAAGCATATTGTCATTGCCGCAGGAAAATTAACTATGTCTGAACATTCTGTCATGAACAAGACTAAAATCATGCGTACAATAATTAACAAGGCTGATACCTTTTCTTTTGTTGCCTTGGCCAACAATCGAGCATGATCTTCTGGCAAGATGTGGAAAGCCTCCTGGGCATACTGGTACAGATCCTGGATGATCGGCAGGTGACCACCAATAGTAGTCCCAATCTTGTGTTTGATGGTGTACAGCACCTCAATATATAACAGCTCAAACTGGAAACATAAAAAGAAGAACCTTGTAAACAAATCCATCAAATCTTCCTATCTGCTGATCAAACTTGATCAAAAGACAACTTCTTCCTTCTTTAATTTCTCTATCTTGCTCATCCCTTCTGCAAACTGAACAAAACTATAAAAAGGGGTCCTGAATTTCTGTATTTTTTGTTTTGTGATAATACAAGTCAACAATATTTCAGCACATTTTTCTCTCTTCTGCAAATGAAATTTTTTTCACCCTTGGATGTTATGTTTGTCTTCATGAAGCTTCCACTTGCAATAATCTGCCTCTAAACTGCACCAGATTTACACCAAGTGCAATTTTTAGTTTTATTTTTGTTTGAATTTTCTTTCTAATATTTTTCACACCCAAACACTACCAACAAGTAAATTTAGTGTATTTTTGTCCCACACCTACCATGGTGAGGTCACAAAAGTTCACAAAAATGAAATCTGACTATGACCTTCAGAACAGCTGTAAACTTATTGGGCAGACATAGAAAGTAACCAAGTTTCAGTACACTATCTGGGCATTATATGAAAAGTGCAGAAATAGGATTTGCAAAAATTACCAGTGACTCTGGTTCTAATGATAAAACCTTCACTGTGATACATGAGATGCCATCAAACTGAAAAACATAACTGTACCATGGTTCATCCCTGTGCCTAAAACAGCTTTTATGATATAAAGCAGAAAAAAAAGAAATATTAAAATACTGACTTGTGACTTTGTCCTTGAGGTTAAGGACTCAAAAATTCAATGCTACACGCCTTCCAGAGACAAAATACAAAAACGCTAGGGATAGTACCACCTTTAATAGTGATGATGTATAAGTATACCCTTAGAGCAGATAGGAAAGTGGGTTGAAAAACAAACAATATTGAGCTGTGACCTTGACCTTGAAGATTGAACCCCCAACGTGGTACATGACACACCTTCTGGTGATGATGTATAAGTATACCAAATTTATCCTCAATCTCAAATGGCTTTAAATTTATGGAAGAGGTGGGAAAATGTGATGAAAACATAAAATACTGAGCTGTGACCTTGACCCTGAAGATAGGACCCCCAATGTGGTATGCAATACATCTTGTAGTAATGATGTATAAGTATGCCAACTTTTATCCCTTGATCTCAAACAGCTTTCAAGTTATCAAGCAGAAGGGAAAGTATTGAAAATGTAACATATTAAGCCATGACCTTGACCTTGAAGATAGTTCCCCCAATGTTCGAAAAGGCTAAGCGCAAAAATACCAGTTTAGTAGCAGCCAAAACTTGGGTCTAGGGTATGACAGATTTTGCTGCTGTGACTTGATGAAAATACAAAGGCAACAACAAAAGTCAAGTTCCTGGCATGGAACAATGTGTCTCACTTGTGCACTGTCCTACAATGTACCACCATAGTATTTGACTTGCAAAAAACATTACACCAAATTTGAACACAGAATCCTAATGTTCTATGTTGGCATTTAGCAATCACCAAAGGCAATCAAAACTCTTCTGTGCTGATTCATTTTAATACAAACAATATAATTTAGCAATTCAAAAATTTTGTGACTTGTACTGATGTCTATATATTTGAGCCCTTAAATCACCAATGTCCACTAGTGTAATGTATTTTTTAGGATGTATAAATGATGTGAAGAACTTCATTTCTTAACATATATACATGTACTCGCATACAAGTCAGATCCAACTGTAAATTGCAATAATGCACCGGCAGATTTGGATCAATTCTGTTTGTTACAATTAATAACTAGAACAAACAACATACAGCTGTAGATGCTGATCTGCCGGCACACTAAGCAATGGCAGATCAGGGTCTATGTTGTGTGCAGTTGGACCCAACCTATAGGCAAGTATAGAAGGTAACAAAGAAACATGCAGAAATGCATAATTTAGCCATAAATCAAACTTTATTTAGTTTGAGAAGAAAAATGTCAGAAAAAAGACAAGAATTATGAATGAAAGTTTTAGTTAACAATGAGTACAAAGTTAAATAGAAGACAGACTCAGTATGGAAAATTCCATAGTGCAGTCCTTGTCTGCTACATTAAATAGTCCAGGGCCAAATTTTAAAACTACCAGTACTTGGGAAATCTAAATCTTAATGAAGCATCCAGAAAATTGATATCTTTGTCTCACCATTTGGTAATGCTCAAGACAGAAAGAAAGTAGGGGACTTGGTGCAAGTCTAAGAATGCATTCGTGATTTCTTCAAATATCGCACCGTAGATACTCTGTTGTCATACAACTTATTCAGGTGTTCTTACTATCACTTAATTCTGTAGTACACAGCTTCTATTGTTCAATTTTCTTTGACTTATGCTGACATGTACTAATAATACATACATCTCTGGATACCAATTTCAATAACCTCTCTTGACAAATTCCATTAGCGAGATGGGCATTAAGTCTAGTAAAGTGAATAATATGACAATAGAACACTTCACTTACTGACAAATTCCAGAGAATGTCAACATTCAGCTGAAACAAGAATTGTTTTCAATGAAATATTAAACACACCAGGCTAGAAGGTTTTAGTGTTAAACATACTGTACAATTTAAATGTTCCTCCGGGTACAATATTCCTCTTCATGCACTCCTAGAAGTAGTCGTAACACCCTTATGGGCATTATTCTATAATATAACCATGGCAGTGTTTTTTTTAAGGATCATAAATGTTTTGCTCCGTGCAACTGTTAGCCAGAATATTCTGGAAAAGAGTTTGATTAAGCACAAAAAACAGCAAATTGTATTTGATTGTTATTCTTACATATATAAATTGTCAGGCACATACATTTCTCCCTCTTTATAACCAGCTTACGGGAGACATAAAAGTAACCTGCATTGTTTAGTGAAGGACTGATTGTTTCAACATGACTGTGTCATGATTATGGATTAAAACACAAAATAGAGTATTTAAGGATGCAACATCACATTAAAATTAGCCCTCAAGAGTCAAGAACTTTCATAAAGTGAAATATAGTGTAATGATAAAACTAAACTTGACCAAGTTCATTGGATCCATGAACATACCCATGTTATAAGTGTAGCACCAATATACTGAGAGGCTTTTTAATGAGGAACCACTGTATATCAATTATATACCAAACACTTTCAAAATGGAGGTTTTAAACACAACAAGAGGCCAAGTGGGTCTGATATTACTCACCTTTTAACATAACTTAACAGTTGACAATTTAACTAAGCAGGCTCATGTAATATTGTAAGAACACAACCTATGTAAACTATCTCCCAACCTTTTTTATCATGTCTATTTTACATATTTTACTAAAGTCTGATAAAAATTCTTTTCAAAGATGAAGGTAGGATTAATATGCATACATTTAGTTCATAACTAAACTTATCCAAAATCCTGATGATAAAAACCTACTTTCCACATTTCACAGAAATTGGATAAGAAAAAAACTCCCTAGCGAGGTAACAAGCTCAGCCAATCAGATGCAAGATCACCTCAATAGTATGTGCAGATCTCACTTATTATAGAACGTGTCAAAGACTGATGACATAAGCTTATTTACCAAGCTGGAGCAAAATCGGATTGAAATTCAGTCTCCAGAGTAGTAACAAGCTCAGCCAATGAGATACAAAAATTACTTCACAAATATGTGTAGATCTTGCTCATAATCAAATTAATTCCACATCTTGAAGAGACAAGACTATTTAAGAAGTTTTATCAAACTCTGACCAGAACAATTATAAAAATGTAACAAATAAATTGTGTTAACAATATTGTAACAAGAAACAGTCGTGGCAATGTAATGTTGAAAAAATTACTGTGTTGCTTGATTTTCTTTCATTAAGCTTGTTCAATAGTAAGGAGTATTCTATTGCATGAAACAAAGGATATGCTTCATTGCTGTTTCCAATGGTGTAACTTCTTCTTAAGCAATTAGCTGCCAAGTTTAATATCTGATTTGTTTCAAATAAAAGATCATCCTCCTGACAGAAAGCCAATTAATCTCACCTGCAGCAATGTCTGTCCATATTTTGTTTACAGTGGATTCTCTGTCTATAGCAATGAAGCATCAAACAACTATCAAAGCCTTGCCATTAAATCTGACAAGGAGCTAACAAGTAAATGTGTACTCGCTTGCGCAATTGCTTTTCTTGGTTGGCAAAAGATTTTGCATCTTTTCTGTTACAAAATAAGATGAATATAGACATGGTTTTTTAATTATCGCCCATTTTACTGATATCGTTCGCTAGGTGCGAAGCAGCAGTGTCCTGCCATATCACTAGTGAAATAGATTGTAAAGAAAGCAAATTGGTGTCTAAAAATACCCATAAAGGATTCCCGTTTGCACTAATTTTATAAGAGGATATTTACATTCCAAATTTGTAAGAAATAAATTCACAAACCACAAACTTTAAAGTGAAGTGACAGCAAAACAATATTTAAATTCTAATATATATATCTGTTATTGAACGAGGAATGCATGTTTCTGTACAGGAAAACTGGTTGTCAGCGACCACAGACAGAATTTTTAATGAAGACACACTGCTTGAAATTAAAAGTCCAATGTCTACTAGCTAGACCACACTGGATGAATTTTTTTATTCAAACAAGAAATGGGATGCCCAAAAGAGTGGCAATGCCAGTCTGATTTTTAAGAAGAAAGGGAATAGAGGGTTCCATATGCAAATACAGATGACAATCTTTTGCACTCATCTTAGGAAATGTAAACTTCTTGTATGGCTTAGTACAGATGACCACAAGTTTGTGATTGTAAAGAATGATGAAAATTATTTAAATGGCCATGTTACAAGACTATGTACATTTTATGCAGAGAAAATGATGTCGCACATAGTTGATGAAATTGAAGAAGATTGCTTATTGTTCAGTAAGACTTTCAAAACATGTATGCATTTGTGGCTATACATTTATATAATTATAGTTTTTATGTTGGTTCAGATTTTTTAATCAAGTTATGATGTTAATGAATGTGTCATTTATTTAAATTACAGATTTAGGAAAATAAAATTTAGTCATTTTATGTGTCAGTTCAAGTTTCACCTTTAGTCAAGTGATAAAACATTAATTCACATGAAAAACATATGAGTTTCTTCAGGCCTAGTATGTAACAAATTTTCTTGTAGCAAGAAGGACTAATAGATTGAGAAATTTACTAGTCTTGCTGTTCACTAGTCCTTCCCACAAAACAATGTTAGCTACATACATGTATCTAGATTAACAACACACCAGGGAGAAGGTAATTTAAAATCCGTTTCTTTTTTTCAACTATGAATTTATCACTTGCCTGTCACCAAATGCCTTTGAAATAAACATAATTTGCCAGTGTGGAGATATTCCTGCCATATAATTGGTAGTGTTGTGCGATTTATAATCGCTCTAAGTCTCACCTCTACTTTTGAGATTTGAGATTAGCTGGCCTCTGCATAAATGGTTCTGCACAATCTACACAATTCAATAAAATATATGTAGTCTGGGGCAGTTTTCTCTGAAAGATTCCTGGCAACAGTCTCTGAAAGATTCTGGGCAACAGTCTCTAATTATTTCTCTTGGAAGTCATATTATCAGTGATTTTAACTTATCTGCTAAGATTGGATTTCAAGAATTTAAAATCTGGCATGCCCCTCTGATGGCATAGACGGAAATTTAAATGGTACCAAACACGCACAGTCTTCATGCACTTGTCTGTGTATTTCACACATTGATTTCTTCCATAAATTGTGTTTGTGATGGTTATTTGAACATCCATTAACGGAATATAAACTACCTCCACCTTTCTTATATTTTTCATCACTATCCATGTCAATTTCTTTTAGAGAAAATGAGCAAAGATAAAATGTAAACAAAAAGACTGATGTTGTTTTGATCACAGTACGTGCGGTATCTAATGTTCATTTCACTATTATCATGGCTAACACATTATGTGATGCTCATGAAACTGGGGTCAAATACAGAGAACGGTATATAACATCCAATATTTAGTTCTAAAAACATTCACTTGGTAACAGTTCCTTTGATAATATATGAAGCTACACAGTTGCTGAGAAGGTGGAAGTTGTAGAGTGACACTGGTGCAATGGATACGATTTTGCTGCCACCAACAGGGAGGTTAACATTTCAAGAAACATTAAGTTCAAATATGGTGCTAGGAGTACGAGAAGTTAATAAAATTCTTATCAAGATTTGACAAACAACACAAATGCTTGGGAACTGGGTGTTCCCCTTGTTCAAATGAAATAGATCGTGTTCTCTTTGACAGGTCTGAAAAGGGATGGTTAGAGAGCTGACCAGTAACAAACTGCATCCTCCAAGCAAAATCTCTTGAAATTCCAAGTCAGCTGAGAGTAATAAACTTGTGCGATTCATTGTCAGGATTGGATGGGGAACAATTCCAAAAAACTGCCCCGTGATTATAAAGAGCAAATAGTGGATTTCCATGCTGCAGAATGGGACTATATAAATTATAATATTGGACAAGACATGTTCACTTTGACAGCATTTCAAACTCCACAAATGAGTTGAAAGGCATGAAAACATTTCGTATATTTCTAGTCCGACAAATCATCCCTCAAACCTGTACTGGTATTGATTGGTGGTTTACCACCTATCAACCAATACAGATTTGGGTGTTGATTTGTGGGGAAAACAAAAAATGCACTGTGGCCCTGACTCCAACTGCAAGTGGACATAAATTGCCAGCCTTTTTTATAATTTCCACGCGACAATGGTATAACTGGCACGAAAAAAAGATATTCCTCAACTGTGACATCAAACATGAACATCAATATATTAAAAAATGGTTGGACATAACGACTAAACTTGTTTCATGAATGGGTCCACAGAGTCTGGAAACCCAAAAGAGACAAATGTATGATGACTCTTTGGACAGCTTTGGACCACACACGGCTCCTGTGACAGACAAGTTGTTTGGAAATGCAGAGACTGACACAGCTATTATGCAAAGAGGTAAAAAAAAATCTCTCTCTCATGACACACATTTGATTAATTCTAGTCATAGTTACTGCAAGATATTTTGATTAAGAAAATGTATTTTTAATAACTATTGTATCAATAATCATGTTATACCATGAAATACTTTATCCCCATAGTCTAACTTCCATCATTTAAATTTGCTACAAATATTGAGAAAAAAAAAGTTAAGTACTGAAATACTTGATTTCACTTTTTTTTTCTTATTCATATTTTCTGTACTCGCAAATTATATTTTTTACTATATATTTCTTAAAAAAATTACTGAGCATGGGAATTTTTTCTTTGAGAAAAATAATCAGGGCCACGCAGTTTTGTTGTTGTATATTTCCTCTGATAATCCTGAGACTGCAGTACATGCTAATGCTTTAGTTAGCAAATTGTTTCTAGATCACAGCCCTTTGTACTGCTATCGCAATATAGTATACAATGCAGCCCAAGCTGCGTCAGGTCAGAAGTTTCACAATCCCCTTTACACAATCATATGGTGCTCTCATGTACACTGCATCACTTGTAACAGAAATATTCCATTGTTTATTTTTAGGTTGTACCTGTCTTGTGCAGCCAAAGGACACTCATGTTAACAAGACATTTAAAGAATAGACAAGACAACAATGGACTGGCTGGTTTCAGAGGGCCAAGAGGAGCACCAAGTGCAATTTTATTCAACCCACAAGACAAGATGTTATCACCTGGGTTAGCTGAGCTTGGACATGTAATTTTTTCTTTTTTTTTGGGGGGGGGGGGGGGGAAGAGGAGATTGGAAATGTAATTTTTTCTTTTTTTTGGGGGGGGGGGGAAGAGGTAAAACTAATTTTAATTATGCAGTATTTACCCATCGCTATTGCGCAGCTTTACTCTTTTGTGCCAAAAAAACACCATCCTTTTGATGTGAATACATCCTCCCCCAGAGTGGAGACTAATCAGTATGATGCTATCTACTCGTGCACCTTGCATGGTACATACATACATACATACATAGGTCATCTTTTTTACAGACGACGATTACGCTGGACATCAGAGCATGGTGGGAGGAGCGCTATCAGTAATAGTGGTGGGTCAGTATTGCATAATTAAAATTATTTGTACCCCTCTCCCAAATAACATTTTAATAGCAGCAATAACTTATTCTGTCGCTATTGCATAGCTGAATTTGTCAGTTAGGTGGATAGTCTGATGCTCTCATTAAACTGATCAAAAACAAAGAAAATTGAATGTACTCACCGTTGAGGGAAGGGTTCATGATATAGAATGTTGGTGTCTCTCTGGGCTACATGTTGTGCCACAACGATGGGTCCCAGAGGAAAAAAATGCCTGTGCTTTGTTGTGCTAGTGAGTGCAGGTAAAAGGAGGAGAAGGTAGTATGTGAACACCAAAATGCTGCCTTCATGATGTCCTCCAAGAAGAAGTGACATTTCCTACCCCTTCTTTTTCCTTTGGAGACATTGAGATAGAAACATAGGGCCCTCACTGGGCATAATAGTCTATCTTGATCATCCCCAGCACAGATTTGACTGAGACTGGGGATCTCTATACATGGTGGAGCTAGTGAAGGTAACTGATTTTTAGCTGAAAGTCCTGACTGACAAAGGAGAGAAATGGAATCGTAATTGCCATTAAACTAGAGACAGCCAGTGTCGATAGACAAGGCATGAATCTCACTTCGTCTTCTCGCAGACGCTAGGGCAAGTAAATACACAGTCTTGAGTGTCAGGTCCTGAAAGGACTCAATGGTTCATAGGGGGTTTCGGTTAAAGACAATAAAAAACAAGAAAGATTCCATCTGGGCATAAGAGATTGGGAGACAGGTGTCTGCAGCTCCAAATACCTAATAAGATCAGCAAGGTGAAAATTCAAACCGATTTCCATGCCCTGAAAGAATTTAAGTGTGTTGGAAATGGCAGCTCTATAGCCCTTGATAGTGGATACGGAACATATTTTGTTCTCAAACAGGAACAAAAGGAAATAAACAACGAAAGTTACAGAGGGACAGCTATGATCAACATGTTTCCTAATGTTCCAATTGCTGAAGATCCTCCACCAGGCATCATTGACCTTGGATGTAAAAGCTCTCCTGGCCTTAACAATGCAACCGGCAATCCAGCCTGAAAACTTGTTCTGGCGGATAGATCGCTTCAGATGAGTCAAGCGTGAAGGTGGAGAATGTGTGGACTGTTGTGTATGAGGGAGCCACTGTGTTGCAACAGGAGATCCCTCTGTGAAGTAGAGACCTGGGTTGATCTATCAACAGGTCTAGAAGATCATTGAACCATGATCATTGGAGCCACAGTGGGGCTATGAGAATGATATAGGCAGTGGAAGTTCAGACTTGTTGCGGAACTTTGGGGTAGCAGTCAGAATGGTGGGAAGGCATATGCAAACAGATGATCCCACTGGAAGCTGAATGTGTTCACTGTCCACGATACTGGTCCGAGACTGTAGAAATGTAAAAAGGAAGCCAGTTCTTCAGCCTGGTTGCAGAATTATGCCCTCCGGCTCGAAAGAGTGCCTCAACCAGAATCCGATGCATCAGATAGGTGTGGGAGTCAGGTGCATGCACGTGGACCGAAGTCAAGAGTCTGTCCCAATTCATCCAATTGGTGATTAAATCTGGTCGTAGAGGAATCAGAGCTGATATAGAATCTATGTGTGGTTTCCACCTTGCAAGAAAGAGAATTGTAAAGGGCACATATGGAGATGTCCTAAAGGAACCAGATCAGCTAGTGGCTTTCAAGGTTCCCAATAGGGATCGGTAAAGGCGAGCAGACAATGATGTTCTTGCTCTTAGTGCCTCTAGAAGTGCCAGGATTCGATTTATGCAATCCCGTGGGACCCGGAGTATATTCTGGTTCATGAGAAAGTTCATTCCCATGTAAACGAAGTCATTTGATTGAATGAGCTCTGACTTTTTGAGGTTGCGTAAGAGACCTAACCGAGCTACAGTTGGTCAACAATGGAACAGATCCTGATGGAAGGACTGTACCTGAACATTGTGGATCAGCCAGTTGCTGAAGTACTGGAGAATCGGGGTTCCCAGAAATCACAGGTAAGATACTACTACTCCCAATTCAGGTGAGTATTCTGGGTGCAGAAGCAATTCCAAATAGCAGAACCCAGAATTGAAAACATTCTTTGGTCCAAACAAAACTGGAGGTATTTGCGGTCTGAAAGAAATATCGTGATGTGCAAGTAGGCATCCTGAAGGTCAATGGAGACTGCCCAATCTGATGAAGTGTGTTCCAGATTGAAGAGCTGGTCTCCATCCTGAAAGGTTCATCCAGAAGAAACTGGTTTAAAGGGGTGAGATTGATTATGATGTGAAACTTTCCACCTTTCTTGGTAACCAGGAAGAATCGGGAATAGAATGTGGGAGACTGATCATTCAGGACCCTCTCGACTGCAACTTTCTGCAAAAGGGTGTGCAACTTCTCCCTCAATTTTACCAGATTTAACTGGTGAAAGAATATGGGGGTCCTTGATGGAGGGAGTTGTTCCCGCAACTGGAGTCAGTAACCCTTGCTCATGATGGAAAGGATCCACAAATCGTCCATGATGCTTGACAAAACATCTGAAGAGAGGTCTAGGCAAGCACCTATGGGGATGTTTGGGAGAGGGATGCACAGCAGGAGAGGGTTTGAGTCCCTAGGGCCGTCCTCACCCCACCCCCATTCTTCCATAGGAACGGAAGGAGGGTCAGAGAACTTCTTCTTTGGGGCTCTGCGGATTCATTGAGGCCTCTCGCAGTATACTAAACGAATTAGTTGAGAAGAGGTCAGCATGAGAAGCTATGGAGACGAATAATCAGACTTTCTGTTCCATTACTTCGTTTCTCTTGATGGGAAGGCATGCCCAGACTCCAGTTGAAACACACACTTAGCCGAACCGGCGTCCAACTTGGATGGCCATTTTGGGGAATGTACCCAGTAAGTGATGGTAGAGACCAAGGGTCTCAATGTTGAGGGGGATACGGACCACCCTCGACATTGCCAAGAAACATTTTGGCCTGCTGACAACCTCTGAAAGATTTCCTCAATCATGGAGGAATAAGGAAGAAGCAAGAGGTCTGATTGAGATTGCACCCCTGAGATCTTTTCCAAAATAGAAAGGATTTTCTTAGACTATGCTCCAGATGGTTTTGGGCACAAGTTAGGGGTAAAATGAGGTAAACTTAGTTTACCGCCTTATCAAAGAATAAAGATTTCATCCTCAACCAAAACTAAGCGGAAGTAGTGAGCCTGATAGGAGGCGTCAGTGGCACTGCTTCTACCTCAAACTCTTTGGTATCATCATCTAGAACACTCCAAGCAGAAGAGTGGCTGGGCATCACTATGTCCTCCGGTGGAAGTGACATATGAGCTTTCTGCACCATTTCCCGTACTTGTTCGTCAAGGTGAGTATGGGTTCTGTGTTCCAGAAGTTCCAGGGTAAAGACAAGACCTGTCTTTCCCGAATGATGTTATGCCACCAGCCTTCATGGTGGATGCCTCCTAATAAGGAGCCGTGTCATCACCTCTACTCTGGGTCCAGGGTCCATTAGCCCAGGAGGGCGTAAAGGACCAATTACCCTAAGGTGGAGGACCCCTCATCCCGTAAGAATTCATTGGGATAATAGGGAAAGGGAAATACCGATCCGATCCCCTTCCCAAGTTTGAGCCCAGTGGGCTGACTCTCAATCTTGCACAGGATGGAATGGTAGAGGGAGGAGAGGGGGGAACTCGGTCCATACCCTATTTCTGTACTGTAAGGCCACTGAGTGATAATCAAACAATATCTCATCCTCAGCTGATTCATCACTCAGAAGGGTACAGTGCTGATCCCCCCATCTGGAGGGCGTGACATGCTACCCCTGAAGTGTTGGGAGCAGTGCACCACCTGTAATGTGGGAGGTAGCAACATGCTTCTCTGGATATGAGATGTGCAGTGCACCCCCTCCCTAGTGGAAGGGAGCAAAACGCTGCTACGGGCATGAAGTGTGCGGTGCACCACGTCCCTAATGGGAAGGAGCAACATGCTGCCATGGACATCAAGTGTGCAGTGCACCACCTACATAAAGGGAGGGAGCAACATGCAGTCGTGGACTTGAGGTGTGTAAGGAAGCAACACGCTTCCTGGGGCAGGAGATGAGTGTTGGACCACCTCCCTCTTGGGAGAGAGCAACACACTGCCCTGAATATGAAGATTGTACGGCTTCTCCTCCCTTTCGGGGGGAGGCAATCGACTCCTCGAACATTCAGTCCTTACTTCTGGAGAGGTCTCATAGACAGCTGCTGTTTTAATTTTTTTTTTCAAAGTTGGTCCCATAAACTCCTTGGATCAGGGAGTGCTCTTCCAAGCTGAAGAACTAGTCTTCGTATAGTGGGTTCTTGGGGGTCTTTAAGAGAAAAACCCTAGATTCCAGACTTCATTAGTACATATTGTGCAATCTAAAGTACAATTATTCTTACATGTGCATTTTGAACATGTGAGGCTGTTTGGGTGAGCTCCAAGGGCCCTTCTTGTGACCACACTTTCCCACAGACTATCCCGACATTGTTCTCTGAAATAAAAGTTATCTGAAAGAGAACAATAATAATGACAATATGTATCATTTAACACATGAAACTCAACTAATTGTATGTAGTGCATGCTATATACACTCCAGTGTATTTGCACCAGGTAAACAATGATTCACTCTTGAGGAATTTCCTGTTTTTCTTTTAATAAGGAAGACATTCACTTGTTAAACATTTGACACACACAATAACAATGTGATGCGAGTCACACGAATCGTATTAAAATACAATGGTGAAATAGACAAAAACAATGAATTGATGTTAATTATTGAACTACTAAAGGAATTACAAATTCCTATTAACTGAGGTAGGGCCCAAGTTGCATTATAACTTAACACACAAGACTTACCCGTAACCAATTGTATTTTGAAAATAAGAGGGGTGTATCCTAACCCCTAAAGGGTGGGATACATGAGGTAACTTTGTATACCCCTTAAAGAACTTAATTCTAAAAGGGGGAAAATGTTACCACATGAATTCTAGAAGGGGGAAAACATTACTGCATAGAAATTAAATTATGATTCAAATTAACTAGAGAAGGGAGACTGCTAATGTGGTAAACACTCACTACAAGCATATTTCCTCTGGTGATGATCTATGCATAAAATCCATACAGCATGGCATCCTTGAAAAAGATGACCCTTCTATGCATGTAATATGCAAGGTGCACGAGTGGAGTGCATCATACTGACAATTCTCCACTCTGTGGGAGGATATATTCATATCAAACTGACATTGGTTTTTCGGAATGAAAAAGTGAAGCTTTGCAATAGCGATGGGATAATTTATTGATGCTATTAAACTAGATGACAGAGGACACTATTTGTGAATGCCTTTAAGTCGTGTGGGATCTCCCCAGCACTGTACAGGGGATCTGAGGGTGGTCTGTGGTGAGATGTTGGTGTTTTTGCAGTGGATACAGACAACAAAGCCATTGATAATCTGGAGAATGAGTCTGATGTGGATGTTCTTTTTGATGATGAGGAAAGTAACAGTGAGCTAGAACATTCTTGACTGGGATCAGAACTAATTCTGTGGATGAAGATATGTGTTTGTCATGCAGCGAACGGATGTACATGTACTGTGGGAGTAATTCATATGATTATGCATAATTTCATTACTGAGCTACCTTGAACTCAGATCTGAGGTACTATGTGTGGGCCCTATCAGCATGTAATATTTATGTCTCTCGCTTGTTTAAAGATCACTTTTGTTGTTAATAACACAATGTTTATTCAATGTACAAATCTTTTTATTTATTCACTCTGATATAAAAATCTACAAAACTTTTCTTTACTTACTATCACTTTAATTGTCTTTAGTTTTGGCTGCCAATTTCACCTGATTTTCCACAATAATTTCATATTTCTCAATGTCTTATTTGATAATAAGCCCACCCCCAAAGAAAAAGTTACAAATGGTTTCCCTAGTCTTATTATCTGATACATATGGTAAAACTCGTCCAACATCTTGATGATGTTAGCCTATTTATCAAGTTTGATCAAAATCAGGTCAGAAATTACCTCTCTCGAGTAGTAACAAGCTTATCCAATCAGATCCTAGATCACTTAAATTATGTGTAGATCTCACTCAGAATAAAACTCACTGGACATCCTGATGATATATAAGCCTATTTACCAAGTTTTAGCAAAATCTGATCAGAAAGAGTCACTAGAGTATTGACAGGCTCAAACAATCAGGTGCAAGATCACATCATTAATTTGTGTGGATCTTACTTATAATTGTACTCCTTCGAGGTTTTGATGATATAAGCCTATATATCAAGTTTGATCAAAATTGCATCAGAAATATATAAGATCACTTCATTAATATGCATTGATTTCATATATTATAAACTCATACGAGATCTTAATGATATAAATCCATATTCCAAGCTTGATTAAAATCATATCAGAAATATAGCTTCGATATTGGTAACAAACTCAGCAAATCTGATGCAAGGTCATCCCAATAAGTTTTCCGACTCCAAAATGTGATTTGGAAAAGGTGAAACGATGGATCAAAGGATGTGGTTGACCTCATGAACAGCTAAATATCTTTTAAATAAACCACCACAATGCTGTTTGCTCAAAGAAAATTCAATTTAGATTTCACTATGGTAAAAAAGTATAAGTAGTATTATAGAAAATAATGTTCTTCATTTTTAAAAAAATTCAGATTTTCTATAATCGTAAAAACTAAGTGACCGAATGTGTGTAGAATATGCTTATTTTTTCTATTGATTTGTGTTTGGACTTTTTTTAAGAAATAACTGTTTCATTTGAATAGGCACATACATGTATCTAATACACAGTTGGTTATGCTGGTTGATGTAATATTTTTTACATAATCATGCACATTAATTAGTAAACTAAACAAACTTTATCAGGGTATGTATCTGAAACATGCTGCTTACACCAACTGTGAAATGTCAGAGGAAGCCTTTAGACATTATTAATTAGTTTTACAAACAACACATGTCAAAATTGCAATTTTGATAACTGCAGTCAGTAAATCGTCCCAGTGACATAAATGAAAATAAAACATTCCAGATGCCATGTTTTTGTTTGTCTTTTGTTGCGCTGTCTTAGATTCATGTCATGAATATGCCAGAGTGACATCTACATACTTTGTTTTCTTGTAATAGTTACCATTGCTTCAGGATATTAAATTGTTCAAATCTTAAATGTAATTCATAAAAATAAAAAATATATTAGATCTTACATGGCTTTACATGAACAATATGTGTCTTTAAACTTTTCATCAGTGATTTTGAAGTGCAGACAGTGAGGAGGCTGGTTCTTCTTCATAGAAGGCCAGCATCTCGCTTCTACGCAAATCTTATTTTCAAACTCCAAAGTTTTAATCTCATGTATATATCCTTGCGTAAAGTAGTTAGAACCCTTCTGTAATGCTTTACTGGAAAGTTTATCTTGATCAGGTAAGTATTTAATTGAAATGTTATCAGGAATGTATGCGAGAGAATCTGACATGGTGTCTGTATAATATCTGATTATTCTGCCATTTTAACTGGAAGCTTGGGGTGCATAGTAACAATCTCTAAGGGGGCGGGACTTGTCTAATCATTTTGGATCTATGCACTGCAATGTTAGAGTATAACTGACATCATAAAATCCTGTGCGCCAAACCAGCTTAACTTGGCCTGATCATTTTATGAATGCTCCAAAAGACACATAAGAGACCAATGGAAACCCAGCCTTTTCAAATTTCATGACTTCACTAATGCAATTAAATTTAAGTGATAATTCTGACTGGTAAAAAAAATTAAAAATATAAAAACTATATTAATGCCACTAAACACTCTAATGAAGATAAAACTCTGATCAATTCACTGTAGAAGTCTTTGCTATTAACTGTGCCCGGCCATTTTTCTCATAGTTTTCCAAACTTTGGGAGTAGATATAAACACTCTTTACAGCCTTTCAACAACATCCATCCTATACTTTATGTACTGTCTATATAAGTCAAAATAGTCATTCAAACTGAATTTCTATTGCAAAACGTCAACTGTGATTCATGAGCTGTGCAAAGTTTTCAAAAGATCCAGTGATCCATCACTCTAAAGGCTCTCAGTACATTTATAACACCACCCCTCATATGTTGGTATTGGCATTGATCTTGCAAAAAATAGGCTTCATTCAGTTCCATTACTGCTACTTGTTTTATTGATATTCTACTTTATTTGGGTTCTCGACTGATGAGAACCAGTTGTAATGTGACTTTCATGTACTGTAACATACCCTAATTACTCCTTTACAAGTCAAGTCCTACTGCAAACAACATAGACCCTGACATATTGCATAAAGCACCAACAGATCAGAGTCTATGTTGTTTGTTCTACTGATTACTCCTAAAAAACTGCACAGACCCAGATCTTGTGGCACATTATGTGATGGCAGATATGGGTCTGTGTAGTTTGCAGTTGGACTCAACTTATAAGCGAGTATATATGGTACCCAATGGCACTTTACCGTCCTTCAGTATAATGTGTGATCTCACTTATGTTACAACACAATACACTTCAGTGTCTCCCATAAACTCTTCTGAAGAGGTTGCTAGCTCTGTAACCACATGTATGGGAACATCCAGCTGCCTGAGTACATTATACAGGGATACTGTGAAATGACAAAATGATGTGCCTTAACTGAAGTGTTAAAAAAAAAATTGATACCATGATCACAAGAACTGACCCAAATGCTCTGACAAAGCTACAGAAATTAGCACATGAAACATGTTCAAATGAGAAGATTCCTCATTTTATAAATTTAATACACTCTAGCACTAGCAATGATGTAATAACCATATATGACTTAATAAGGGCACATAACTCTCTTTGGTAAAATCTCACAAAAAAATGTCCTGTAATGAGCATGTGTTTATAGCACTAGCAAGATGTATAAATGGAACTACAAATACCATATCAGATTCTGATGTAATACCAACACAAGTGCCTTAATAAGTGCACAAATGTCTCTTTGGTCAAAACTCGCCAAAAATGTCCTCTTATCAGCAGTCATATTTTCACTCCCAATGTACCTTCATAAGAAGGAAGCGATTGTTAAAACCTGTGTAGAAAATCATGATTTTCTAGGAACTTACCACTATGTATGTCTGATATCTTGTAACCACTTAACTTGATGGATAAAATCAGTCTCAAAACTGAACCTTACATATACTTTATTCAGTGCGACTATAATGGAAGAAACAATTAACCTACAAAGTGGAGAGCTCCCCATATAAAGAAAACTAACTCTTCTAGTATGTACATACATGTAATGGGGACATTGTTTATAATATCATCAGTGTGCACTTATTATGATAAGTTTACATTTTTTTACGTAAACGATAATTTACTAAGTGCAAAATGTGGGTATTACGCTGTACTAATACAGTGGATAAGCCCAATAACCAGTAGCCTGGATAACTAAAAATCACTTTGTTATAATATAAATTTTATGTAAGGAGCCCAATTGTTACATCAAACAAAACAAAATGTCAATTTGGAGCCATTTTCCCCTGCATCATCCTTGCTGGGCTAGTTCAAAATTAGAATTAGTTTCCCCTTGCACCATAACCCATCAAAGGTAACCTCCAGTAAATGCACTCCTTGTAATTATGGACAAGAATTAGAATATATATTACTGAGAATAAATTATATTTCCTGGGGTACCAATTTTTTTCAATTTTTGGGGTTTGCTACAAACTATGAATTTAAAAGACCCCCAAAAAAATTGTTTCACTCGAAACAATAGGACTCCATCCCCAATCAACGAATTTAAGTACTGACAAAAATTTCATTTTTTGCAAAACTTAGACTATGACAATTTAATACCCATGTAAATAAACAAATTCACAGGATTATTCTAAGAAATGTCGCTGACAATAAATATAGAACTGACCTCCTTTTTGCTAAGCTGGTGGAGTTTGGTCCTGCTTGTATATTGGGTGTCAGAGGGCAGAGATTTGCAGCCATCTTTGTCCTCCTGGAAAACAGATAAAGATTAGAAATAGCTATCATTCATGAAAGCAGAGTAAGCTCCAGATAGTAATAAGTTTAATTAATAAAAACTTATTTATGATAATGAAACCAAGTACTGATTACTCTTTTTTTAAGTTGGACGGATAATCTGAAACAAACTACAGTCCCATCACTACAAAGTGCCTCAACATAAGATGGTACCCTATATACCATGGCCATTGTCATGGGTCCATTATCATAGGTCAATTTTATTTTGATTTATTTCACTTAATACCCTCTGCAGGTGTGGTGATGTAGAATAGGCCCAAAGTACTCTCATTCATTTTGTAAAAGGTAACTAACTGAGGCAGGAGAATCCTAGGATTGGATCAACACTTAGGCTTCACAAGTCTGTGTACATTCAATAGTGCCTGTGGAGAGCTGCAAAGGAGGCAAATCTGTGCACATGTTAGGTAACTATGTCTATTATACACAAATTTGTTGACCAAATCAAATGTCTCGCTGTCCATGTTAGACAGGTGTTCACTATATAAAGGTCATTTATAGAATGATTTTTATTTGGGATCCTGAAAGTGACCAATATGAACAGGTGCTGCTATATGGACGTATCCACTAAGGCAGGTTACACTAATTTTAGAGATTGTTTTCTTTCTCCACAAATTTTTTTTTCATAAGAGAAAGTACAAAGTAAGAAGAAAATTCTTTTTTTCATATTAGTATTTAATAGTTCAAACATGACAATGTTTGAAAATATCACATAAACAGTTTTGAAAATTGTTGTCCTCTGTGCAATTATCAATGGATAAATATCTAAGCTCTCATTTTTGCATCACTCTGACATACTGTAATATCTCCTTGTAAACTTGATATTTTATATGTGCAGACTGAGCACAAAAATAACTTGGTATAGTTATGGTAAATTCTCTAAAATCATAATTTTTCCTTGTTAAATTGTATTTACTGTATGTATGGTACTCACATCTAAGTCAAGTCCAACTGCAAACAACACAGACCCTGATCTGCATTCACATAATGTGCAGCAGATCAAGGTCTATGTTGTTTGTTCTACTGATTACATCTATAAAAAAAAACTGCATAGACCCAGATCTGTTGCCACTTTATGTGACAGCAGATCTGGGTGGATGCAATTTGCAGTTGGATCTGACTATGGTAGTAGTATATATGGTGGATGTTTATCCAATTCCCCATCCATCCAGTACTGTTTTGTTGTTGTTGTTGTTGTTGTTATTGGTTTAACACCATTTTTCAGCATGTGATTGGCTATACATGGTGGCCAGAATATTTGGTGGAGGAAGAACACGGAAAAACCCCAGGAAGAACCACTGACCCATGGGAAACTACTGGCAAGCTTTCTCACATGTCCACATTGGCCAAGCCTGAGACTCAAACCCGCACAGACAGAGGTGAGATGTCAGTGATCTGTAAAGGCGAGCACCTTAGACCACTCTGCCACCCGGGGCCCCTACTGTTCTGTTAATGTCAAGTGATTACATTTACCTTAATTTCACATATTTAAAACTGAACATGATAGCAATATTTCCTCCATACATAGACAAATTATATTTTAGGGATTGTTTTTGTTTTTGTTTTAAATGCATGAATTTCTATTTTGGGAATCTACAGTATAATTTTGAGCAACACTCAAAACCACTTTGAGAAACGACTGGTTACAAATTTTTCTACCTGTATGTTTATATTCATTTTTACCATATATGATTCTATTTATTCCATTGTTTATTCAGTCAGTGTTTGGTTCTAAAATTTTGTTTTCATTTTGTTAGATGTGGGAGATATTGTCTTCTATGTAAGAGTCAAAATGCTGGAGGAAGACTAAAATTACAGGAGACTCCCACAAATTATATGTGTTTTGTTACAACTTGAAGCACAATTCAATTTAGGAAGTTGTTAAATGATATTACTGTTAAAGTATTGATTGGACTAAGTCCTCTGTAAAATGGGGTGGGGGTGGGGGAAAACTAATTTTAATGATGCAATACTTACCTGCTGCTATTGCATAGCTAACCATTCCAGGATGGAAATTACCCTCGTCTGTATGATGCAAAGTCATCCTCCCATAGGGTGGGCAGGGGGGGTTGGGGGGGTGGTAAAACTAATTTTAATGATGCAATACTTACCTGCTGCTATTGCATAGCTAACCTTTCCGGGATGGAAATTACCCTCGTCTGTATGATGCAAAGTCTTCCTCCAACAGAACATCACTGTGGGTGGGAGGAGGGAATCTGGCATAATAGCAACAGGTAAGTATTCCATCATTTAAATTAGTTTTACCACACACACACACACACACATTTTAATATCAGCAATACAATTCCCTGTTGCTATTGCGTAGCTGAATTTGCCAGTTCGGTGGCGCTGATGGCCCCCAAAAACTGGAAAAGAAAACACGGCAATACTCGCCCTTACCATAGGAATATCCACTATTGTAAGATTGTATCCTCTTGGGCCATGCTTTGTACCATGACTATGGGCCCTAGGGAAAAAATGCCTTTGCTTTGGTGCACCAAGGAATGAAGCTAAAAGGAGGAGAAGGTAGTGTGAGATCACCAAAATGCGGCTTTCACCACATCCTCCAATGACAAACAAGTTAGACAGGCCCATGAGGTAGCAATGGCACAAACCTCATGGGCTTTAATCTTCATGAACGAAATATCCCTCTTTGTAAGGGACTGATAAGCTCTCCTGATTGTCGTAAAATCCACCTCGATATAGTGGAAGCTGAAATATCAGCTGAACCCCTAAATGGGAGGAAAAGACACTTCCTACCTCTTCTTCTCCCTTTAGAGGCTGCCAAATAGAAAAATAAAGTGCTAACAGGGCATTAAAGTCGATCTTGATCATCCCCCAGCACAGATATGGCTGAGACTGGGGAGCTATATAGGGAGCGGAGCTACCAACGAAAGCTGGTTTTTAGCTGAAAAGCCTGGTTGGCAAAGGAGAGAAACCAACTCATAGTTGCCATTGAACTGCAGACAGCCCGGTTCTATGGATCAGGCATGAAGCTCACTCATATGTCTCACGGATGCCAAGGTAAGCAGGAAAACTGTCTTGACAGTAAGGATCTCAAAAGAAGCTTCACCCAAAGGTTCGAAGAAGGCTTTTGTTCAAAAACCACAAGAGACATGAGAGATTCCATCTAGGCATTAGAGAGCGAGACTCTGGTCTCTTTAGCTCAAAATACCTTATCAGATCAGCAATATGAGAATCCGAACCAATGGCCGGACCTTTAGAAAATGTAAGTGTGTTGAAAAGGGCTGACCTGGAAGAAACCGAGCATTGTTTCTCTTCAAAAAGGAAGAGAAGAAAATCAGCCACTGCACTCAAAGAGGGACAGTTAGGATTAATATGTTTCCTACTGCACCAATCGCAAAAGATTCTCCATTTGGCATCATAGACCTTGAATGTAGAGTGTCTCCTGGCTTGAATGATACACTTGGCAACTTTGCTCAAAAACTTGATCTGGCGGAGAGATCATTTGAGATGAGCCATGCATGAAGGTGGAGAATCTGTGGGGTGCTGTATAGGAGAGATCCCTGTGCTGTGACAGGAGGTTCCTCCTCTGGGGTAATTTCCTGGGCTGGTCTACCAGCAGGTCAAGAAGATTGTTCAACCATGATCCTTTGGGGCCACAGATGGGCTATCAAAATGAGCCGAGCAGTGGAGGTTCTTACTTTTTGAAGTACTTGTGGGATCATCCTGAATGTTGGGAAGGCATATGTGAACAGACGATACCACTTCAGGCTGAAAGTGTCCACTGTCCAGGCTCTCGGGGCAGGGACTGAGGAAACATAATAGGGAGCTCATTGTTCAGCCTTGTCACAAACAAGTCTACCAATGATGTCCCCGAAAGTCTGAACAGGGAATCTGCTATGGAGAGGTGTAGAGACCATTCCGTGTGAAATATCTTCCCTTTCCTTGACAGACTGTCCACCAAAATGTTCTTTTTGCCAGGAATGTGGCCATCTCAGAAGGTAATCACTTCCGAGGTTGTCTAGAGAAAGAGGTTCCAAACCTCCATCCAGAGAGGAGGTGCATGTGTGCCTCCTTGTCTCCTGAGGTACACTACCAACAATGTGTTGCCAGAGGAGACCATCACACAGCAACCTCTTATTTTGTCGACGCACCCCTGATGGGTTAAGAACACAGCCGTCATTTCCAAATTTGTTGATGTGGAGGACAAATTATTCCATGGACCACAAAACCCTAAAGAATCAGTCCTTCGGCTCCAGATGAGTGCCCCACCCTGAATCTGGCGCTGATAGAAGTGAGATTCAGGGCGTGCATGGGGAATCCAGCCATAAACCAATCCTGATTTGACCACCAAATCAGATGATGGTGGAAATACAGACCTAGAGAAATCTGAGCATTCAAAGGATCCCTCTGTAGTTTCAAGTAGGCCAAACAGCAGAGCATGAAATTGGAATTCCTGACTGAGGCTGTGTTCTCCATCTTGGAAGGTTGCTCCTGCAAAAAAAAAATTTTAGGGTGGAAAGGTCGATATTAAGATGGAACTTCCCACCCTTTTTAGGAATGAGGAAAATCTGGGAATAGAAAGACGGAGACTGGTCATTGAACACCCTCTCTACTGCACCCTCTACAGAAGGGAGTGCACCTCCTCCTTTAATCACACCAGATTCAACTGGTGAAACCACATAGGGGTCCTTACCAGAGGAGGAAGTTGCCAGAATTGAAGCTGACATCCTCTGTTTATGATTGAGAGGACTCAGCCATCACCCATAATGCTTGACCAAGCTCTGAAAAGAGGGATAGTCTGGCTCCTATGGCAGTTAATGGAAGAAGGACACACCGTAGGAGAGGGAGTAAGTCCCAAGGGCTGTCCCCATCCCCTTTCCTTATGAAATGGGAGAAAGGCTTGCAAACTTCCTCCCTGGGCCTTTTTGTTTTTTTCATGTTGTTTAGCTGAACGTCTTTTTTTTTTTTTATCACAGACACACAAGTAGAGATGCCAGGGTTGCAGTCCTGGATTCACCTCTTTGGTTCAATATGAAAATACATGTATAATGATTCCCAATACTGATAACCATTGCAGAGGTTTAGCTGATCAGATTAAGAGAGATGAAAGCAAAAGATTTAGTATAAATTATTTTCTGGTACATGGTCATAGCAGCATTACTTGATGTCTTTACATGAGAAACTGATCATAACTTTTTCTAAAGACCACATGTTCTACCAAAGCACATTAATGTAAGACGTTCACTTTTCAAAAATTTTTTGCCTTCAGAACGCTTAAAAGCATTGTATTTTTCTACTAAATAAACGCTGTTTAAAGCTTGTTTAAAATGCCTCTTGGTTAGGGCACAATTGCCAAGAAGGAGGTCGGAGTCAGGGTTGATTTTTGAACTGGGGCTGCATAGCTTTGAAGAACTCAGCTGATGGCCCCTGGGGGAAGTCAGGGTGACCCCACTACCTAGCCAGTTTCAACGGGACAGGAGCAGATGCGAGGGACCAGTGGTGTTGGTCCCTGAGGTCCTGAGAAGCCAGAGGGAATGAGACCTCTGAAGAGGGTCTCTACCTCTAGAGGAGCAGTCCTCAGAAGGTTTATACTGTACTCCAGTAAACCTTGGAAGTATCCAAAGCAACATCCCTACGGAAGTGGAGAAGCTCCACTGATAATGCAATGGACATGGACAAGTCATGTTGAGATGTCTTGACCACTGCCTCCAGTAGGTGCTGAAGGGCAACTAGTGACAGAGTGTCCTCCTTCAGTATACTGAAGGAGGCAGATGAAAAAAGACTGTCATGTGAGGCTATGGTCACCAGTGCCCTAGCCTTTGAGTCATAACACCTAGTGTCTAATTTGGGAGGTGAACACAGGTCCCCGAGGAAATACATACTTGTGATAACCCAGCATCCAGAGTGGGAGGTTTAAGAGGCCAGGCAGGAGTGTAAACCTTATAGCCAGAAGTAGATACCACAGGTCTCAACATAGATGGGGGCACAGACCACCCCCTATGTTGCGAAGCAAACTCCTGGTCATTACACAACTTTTGAGAAAGCTCCTTAACCATTGCTGAATGGGGGAGCAAGAGGAGATCTGTGCAGGAGGCAGCCTGAGAGAGTTTCTCCAAACTGGAGAGAATTTTTGTGTCCTCCGAGCCCAAAGGCTTGGGGCACAAATCCAGGGGCAGGAGATGGTAAACTTCATTAATCTCTTCCTCCTCCACCACCTGAGTCGATGGTTGGGGGGGAGGAAGGGGACTGGAAGTGAGGGGGCACAACATCAGCATGTTCCGAGTTGAACTCGTAAGAATCCATGTGAACTGATAGTACATAATCCTCCTGTTTTGGCTCCTGTGAAGCAGGCCTCTTCAGCCCAGAGTGATTCTGTTGGTAGAAAATCTGGGAGTAAGGGGAACCTCATCCTGTAATTCTTCACACGGAGCAGTGGTAATTCCACAGGATGGCCAGAGCACCTCTCAATCCTCCTGGATCATTTCGGACAAGAGGGCCTGCTCCCCTCCTCTGTTCAATCTCCACTACATGAGAGGATGAAGTCGATCTGTGAGCCAGAACATCGACCTCTCTAGTATGAGGCCAAGGACCTAGATGCAAAAACGGGAAGCACCAATCACTTCCCTGCACTGGATGACTCCACATCCTGTAGGATAATAGGGACTCTCTCTATGCCCTTTAGGAGTGGATAGGATGGTACTCCTCCCTAAAGGGGCGCACGACTCATTCTATGACTGCTTATTTCCTCACTTGGGAGGGACACCATGGGCTTTATGCATCTCCAAAGAGACTGATCCAATCCTGCTCTTGAGGCCCAAGGGCCTCATCGATGGATACCTTGTTCCCTCCTGTGGGAGGGTTCCCATGAGCCTTAATTGTCTCTGAAGAGACTGATCCAGTCCTGCTCAGAGCCCTGAGGAACTCAGCGATGGATATCTTATTAACTTCCTTGGAAGGGGCCCTACTGGCCTTGTGAGTCTCCGAAGAGAGTGATCCAGTCCAGCTCTGAGCCCCAAGGGGCTCAGTGATGGATCCTTTACAAACTCGACTGGGAGGGGTCCTAGGCCTTAAGTGTCTCTTTAGAGACTGATCCAGTCCTGCTCTGAACCCCGAGGGGCTCAGCAATGGTTCGATGGAAAAACCTGAAAATTCTGAAGAAGAGGAAGGTCCCTTTTTCACCCCTTGTATGTACGTCTGTGTTCAGTGAGATCCCAGAACTCATCAAATAATAGAGAACAAAAAGGACAGCCATCTGTCCTTACACAACTAGTACATTCCAGGCAGATGGGGTGTGAATTCCATTGGGGCTTCTTATGCCACATTTACCAAAACTTTGTCTCTTAGACATTGCTGTTAAGAAAAACTCTGAAAACAAGAACAAATTTGCATAAAGAAAATAATGTATATGAATTTGCGTGGAAACTAGACTGAATGCAAACTAAAACAGCAATACTTTACCTGCCCAGTGAGTCTCTATTTAATATGAATCAAATCAACAACAAATGAAGTTTTAATTCAAAGATGTCAGCAATACTTAATTATCTGAGTATTGAAGAAGAAGAAAGCAAAAAAATCAGCAAGGTAAAATGATTGGAATCAAAAAGGAATACTATCATTTAAATTGCCATAACAATGAAAGGTGTGCAAATGCTAAATGCACAATAGAATATGCAAGCTGATGTGAGACCTCCTTCTGCAAGCAGAACTCTACAATTCATGAATAGAATATAAAGTAACATTTTGGAGATTCATATCTCAACAAAATAAAGGCAAGGGAGGCCACAAACCAGACTGGAAGGGTTAGGGAGATTAATACTTACCCAAAGATTGGAAAACAAAAACTAAAGTAAATGAACTTAATTGGAAAAGACTCAACAAAAGATGCAGCTAATGCCCTTGGGGGGGGGGGGGGAAGACCTAATGGCAAAGTTAAGGAAAACCATAACTGAAAATTCCAAGAACTCTCAAGAGAGCTTAATTCCACACTATAAAAAACACTTGGACTGAGGGTAAATACACCAAAAAAAATATGATACACATAATTAAAATGCCCAATTCGCACTAAAAAAAACAAAGCGAGAGCAATTTTTTGTAGAGCATAAATTTTCCAACCATAAAGATGGTGACAGCTGGAAAAATGATGAGGACTACTGGGCTTGTGCTGGGTCATAGGGCAGGCTTCTAAAATCTTCTAGAAAGTCACCCTATGGAAGGGTGAATTCTCATCATATGGACAAGAGTAATTTCCAATCCGGAAAGGTTAGATACAAAATAGCAACAAGTAATTGTATTGATGATATTAAACTGAAGATTTAAATGATTAAGATCCCCATGTAAACTAATGGTGGTCACTTTAACTACTTATACCTAATAATCTTAACATATATACATGTACTCATATCAAACAAATTACACACTTTTTCCTTTCCTCGGTTGATTATCTATACACCCAATACACCACCCCCACACCATAATGTGCCTCTGTAAATTAAGATTCCAGTGGGCAAAGACGAAGAGTAGGAAAGTATTACCAGCTGTGCCTATGGGGCTGAGTGTCATTGAAACAAGTCACTCTACCTTTGACTACCTGTAAGGGGAGCAACTTAAATGTCATTCATATGGACTTTTTAGTGACAAACAGTCTAATTGCCCTGGATATGGTTAGATTTATGGCCAAGAAGCTATCTCCATTACAAAATTCAACAAATACTCAGTCCTTTTTAAAATATATGCATGATCTATTCTAAAACTGAAAATTTTGGGGCAAAATTCCTGGTAACTACAAAAATTTTAGAAAACTAAATGTTGAGTCTAGGATAATGTATTATTATAAAAGTTATATTAAGTTCATGTTGACTACTGCAGCGTCATACGGGGTAATGTTTTTGAAAAAATATGTTACAAATGGCAAGACTTCAAAAAAAGAGCAATCAGAATTACCCTTTATAATGTCTACCAATGTATGAATGATTAGAAGATCATGCTTATCTATGAAAGAATAGGTTTAAGAAAAGATAAAGTTATGTTTAAAGTTTCTAAAGGTTCTAAAATCAACTATATAAATGGTACATTTATTACAAGGACAAAAAATAACTAATACAGATACCAGTTTACCAATACATGTTGTTGTGTATATTGAATTTATAATATGTGTCCATGAGGTAAGTTGTACCTTAGTCATTTTGTAAACAACATATTTACTGCATTTTAGTTCAAGGTCAGTCTTGTTTACATAGCATTTAACAATTAGATTGGAATTTTCCATATCTTGATGTGAGAAAAGTCAGGTACATGTACGCACACAAATTTTCCATTATAGTTACTCATATTCTAGAATATTCTGTCAGGTGACTTGTCCTTATATTTATACAGGTTTGATAAACAAGATTTCATTCCTATACTAAACTTCATATTATTAAGATCAGTCTATTAAGGAAATTATTTTAGTAATCAGATGTTACAGTTGTGAAAATCAGAGCAAATTCAGAGAGAGGAATTATTTATTTGAAATCTTCATTGGAATTACTAAAAGTGATAATTTTCATATTGGATTAATACATTCATGTGAATGTATTCAAAGATATTCTGGATTAAATCATTCAAACATATCAGAAAATTCATGACTACTGACATCAGGACATTCAAGGCTACTGGAATTCATTCGGAACATTCTATATTTAGGACTTGCGATTAGGACACTTAGGATTATTGCGATTATTTGGACTTTAATTCATGTTATTGTAAGTGTCTTTTGAATTTTCACTTAGTCTAGAAATATATTTCTTGTTGATTTTACTTACATTGTTGATTCACTTTCTTCACTTTCTTTCTGTTACATTATTTTAAGAGCTAGAGTCGTAACAATGTACTATGCTCTATGCCATCCAATAACTTTCTTCTCCTTAAGCTCAAAAGTAAATTGTATACAAATATGTTGGCTTTTTCTGGGTCAATCATTTGTAACTGTCTACCTAAAGATGTTAAAGTAGCATCATCAGTGCCTTCCTTTCCTCACAGTTGTTTGCAATGGAAGGAATCCTGATAATATCTCAAACTGATTATGGCAAACTCTGTTATACATTGTGTGTGTGTGTGTGTGTGTGTGTGTGTGTGTGTGTGTGTGTGTGCGTGAAATATGTGCAATCATGCATGTTTGTGTACACCATGCTTTGTATGCCAAATTCATATACTGTTGCATTTGTGTACACTAATCCATAATATCTTTGTTTTATGATACTTGTTTCCCAGCTGCATTTTAAATACTGGTTTGTACATACGTAAATAATTGAGGGCCACAAGGGAGATTACTTTCTGTACTAATTGTATCACCCTAAAAAAAATAAAGACTTTATTATTATCATTATTATTATTATTATTATTATTATTATTTATAGTATAAAGTGTTCATTTTTATAAATCTGGTATGGTCATAGATACCATTTCATTATTAAATACAAATATTCTGTATAAAATACTTCAATATAAGGCAATCACATCTATAAGGCAGTCTTTAAATTAATAGTGTTATAGTGAGGGTGTACTGAATCTAAACCTTTTCATTTTAACTGAACCAACAGCACGCCCTCTGAATCTACAATATTCTTTTTAGTGTTATCATTGATCCAGGTGATCACATATCCACACAAAATCCAATGTCTCCCAGGATTAGTCCAGATAATAAATGTTTTCTTTTCACTAATGAAGACTGGTAGACTCATATAATCAATATTACTAATCCTGCCAAGGAAATGCGAGTGAATCCTTAACAAGAATTAAAGTTAAGTCAAGTTCAGGCCTAGCTATCATGTCAGGTAAAAGGAAAATTCTATGCACTCGCTACTACTAGCTTCATTATAATGGTACATGCAATTTTTTAAAACTGAAACAATATTCAAAGGATAGCAACAATGACGAAAGAAAATAAAGAAATAAAGAAAAAAACTTCAAAACACTTAAAACTCTGAAAACTGAAAACAAGAGGCCCAAGTGGGACTGAGATCACTCACCTGCCTGTGATCTACCTAATAGCAGTCAAATGCAAGAAATCTGGGTCATTAGGATCTTAATAGAAATGTGTTCCAATGCTGTTTATTGCATATGCTAAGAAGAGTCCTTCCAAGGATTGAAGCTCTACTATTCAAAAAGAATTTCCAGGAATTCAAGAAAAGAGCATTTCTTCTTTTTAACTGTTGAGTGTTGAAACCATCTCAAATATTCTTGAGCAATAAGATTAAAAAAGTAACCACTGTGGCAGTCATACTGGATGTAATATCAACATCATTTTCATTTACAACAAACTAGACACCATTAGAGGATGTTTGGTGAAAACCCCATGTTGACATGACCATTCATTCTGGAGAATTAGTAACAAGATTTTCAGTATGCTTATTGTGGCAGCCATATTTGAGGTCAGATCATCACCATTTTCATTCAGGACCAACTAGATATCATAATTAGTCTTCAGGTGAAACCCCATGTCAATATGACTTTCATCTAGGAGGAGAAGCAATAACAATTTTCAAAATGGCTGCTACAGTGGCAACACTGGATGCCAGATCAGCACCATTTTCATTTAGTATCAACTAGACATCAAAAAAAGACTTCTGCTGAAAACCCAGTATTGATATGATATACCGCTGTGGCATCCATACTGGATATCAGATTGGCACAATTCTTATTTCAGACAAACTAGACACCATAAGAAGTCTTCAAGTCAAAACTCCATGCTGATATGGCTTTCCATTCAGGAGTAGCAATAACAAGATTTTCAAGAAGGCTGCTGTGGTGGCTATATTGAATTTCAGATCAGCACCATTTTCATTTAGGTCCAACTAGACACCATAAGAAGTCTTTTAGTGAAAACCCCATGCTGATATGATCATCCATTTAGGTATAGTAGCAATAACAAGATTTTCAAGATGGCTGCTATGGCAGCCATATTGGAGGTCAGATTGTTACCATTTTTCATTTAGGACCAACCAGACATCATAGGAAATCTTTTATTGAAAACCCCATGTTGATATGACCATCCATTCAGAAGAGAGTAGCTATAACAAGACTTTCACCTGCTTAGGCAGCCATATTTTATGTCTGAGCAGCGATATTTTCATTTAGGATTAAATATACCTTGGGATGAATGTGTATGTGAAGTTTCATGGCAATCACCCAAGTAGTTTAGGAATAGTGATAACAAACTTGTGTTAATGCATGTTGGATGACAGACAACAGATGACAGATGATGGAGAACAGGCCAACCTGCTCTTTTGGTCTATGACCAGTAGAGATTTAAAAAAGCTAAATTGTTGCGATGTTTTTCTATTATTTTGTATCTTCATCAATATTTCATGGCACATCAGTATTATTTATCAATAATTAAAGGTTTTTATGCAAAGATACATAATTTCTGTCAATGTCAGTCAAATTCTGTTGTTTTTGTTTGTCAATAAAGATGTTTATTATTTTTTCTATTTATAGTAATACTGATGGCAGATCATCATTATTTGTATAAATCTGAAAGGCATTCAAGCAGTAATACTTTCTGTCTAATTTGCTCAGATTCTGTTCATTGGTTTCTGAGAAGTTAAAGATCATTCTATCTTTAGTAATAACAGGCATATTTGATGTTGGATCAACATCATCTGTACAAATTTTAAAGCCCTTTATGTCATGATGCTATGTCAAATTTGGTTAAACTCTGATGAGTGGTATTTTAAAGCTTTTCTTTCATTAGTATTGGTAGCCATATCTGATGGCAGATCAGCATCATTTGTACAAATCTGAAAACCCTTCAAACCAGGATGCTATCTGTCAAATTTGGTAAAATTCTGTGGAGCAGTTTTTGAGAATAAGTAATTTCAAGGTTTTTCTATTTTTAGTAATGGTGCAGGGCCATACATAAGCTCACTTGGCGTTATGGCCAGATGAGCTAAAAACCTGAAACTTTTATACTTGCACACGGGAATCCTGCTGTTCCATTTAACCTGAAATTCTGATTAAAAAACATCAAAGCTGCAAGTATGCTTTGGAGATTGAGGCAGTTAGAAAACATACAGTAAAGTAAGTACAATTTTCTTCACTATTTCTTTAATGCCAGTTAATGTCTATACAGGCTTAAAACATTTTTAGCTATCAAATACAATTCAAGAAAATTAATGCCAAATTGTCATTTTAGTGGCAAAATTACAGCAATCCTGTTTAAAATCAAAGACATTTTAAATGCATTTTGCTCTTTTACATGTACTTTTCTGATGAAGTCAGGCATTTTTTTTTTTAACTGACCTGGTTAATGAGGGAGGCTTTAACGTAGTGACAACTCACAGCTAATGACAAGCTCATTTGATTCAGGTGATGACTCTGGAATCAAATGGGGGGTGGGGGTGTGTGATCTGAAATCTGAATTTAGTTTACTTGATTGAAGACCTTTTGAATTCATTCATTCAAAGAAAAAAATTACTCTTTAAAGAATGAATAGCTCTAAATAAAACTCTTGATAAACTTGTCAAAAATGGAGTGTGGCTAATTAAAGAGGAAACAATGATTATCATCTCACACATGTGATAATTCCCCATTTCCCAAGAAATTCCTGGTTTTAATCCTATTTCTTGATATAATGGGTTTTTATTAAGACTCCAAAAATGTGCATTTTTATAAAATGATAGTCATCCCGATGCATGTAGAAAACCAGTGTCTTTATAATTATTGACCTTGTCTTAGGTCTCAAAATAAACTCAACAGCTATTAATTACCTCTTACAATCAAAAAGCTCAGCCTTGTAAACGCTCCTCCGGATATTTTCTTTTATTTCAGAAGCTGCATTCATCTATAGATAATTTGATTATGACATAGGACAAATCCATTGTAATGCTGAACTGAGTTACTTACGCTCCTTTACTCAAGGTAAATTTTGGACCCCCAAAAAAACTGTTTAGTAGCTCAGGCAAAATAACATTTCAGATTATAAATCACCTTATTTTTACACTACATGTATATTCATGACATGAGAACACAGTTCAATCGATGTATAACAGCAACCATTTTACTTTCTGTCGCTGCGGTACATACCTTTTGTGAAGTTGACTCCAATTAGGATTATATTGGAATATTTAAAATTCTGTAAGACTATGACACAAGCATTAAGTTATTCTTAAAAAACTAAACTTAATTATTATTACCTATAATATGTCTTTTACAACAAATTCCTAAAGAAACTTTTAAAACTAAAAAAAATGGAAATAAGTGAGAGTAAATGCAAATATACCTCTTGCAATACTATACAAAACTTCTTTCCTAAAAAAGACTCAACTTTGTTGAAAATAACATGATTACCATGAACAGCACATAATATGCCTGCCCTGTGTTTAATTATTAAGTCCTCTATACTGATAACTGACATTTTTGTGCAGAAACCATTTTCTTCTTTCAGTCACAGTGATCTTTACCTTTTGAGTCTGAGATTGATAGGATTCTTCCCTACCCCAAGTGTGAGCCATTCACAAAATTTGGTAACTGTAGATGGTAGACAATTAAAGTTAATACGCAGAAACCATTTCTCTTCTTTCAGTCACAGTGACCTTCACCTTTGAAATTTTGACTCCAAAATCGATAGGATTCTTCCTTACCCCATGTGCAAGTCATCCACAACATTTGGTAACTGTAGATGACGAACAATTCGAGTTATTGTGCAGAAATAAAATTGGTAACAGATGACTGGATGGATAGACATCACAACATAATATATGAACAATTTGCCTTATGGCAAACATATAAAAAGAAGTAGTTTCAGCATATATTTTGAATTTCTCCTTTCATTACTAAAACATTTTATTGCAAAACAAAAGTACAATAGCTCAGTGGTCCATACGCTATGAAAACAACTCTTTTAATGTCTCTCAATCATACTTTATCTTCATCCATATTTGATGGCACTGCAGCATCATTTGTTCAATACTGAATGGTCTTCATGCAAGGATGATTACTGTCAGCATTGGTCAAACTCTGTTTAGCAGTTATTGAAAAGTTTTTTAGAAGGTTTTTCTATTTTTAGCAAACTAGCAGCCAAATTTGATGAAAGATTGGCATTCTTGGTTTAGAAAAAAAATTATTCCCCTTTATGCCAGAATGTTTTCATTCAAATTTGGTTAAATTCTAAAAAGTTGTTTTTGAATGAAGTCAATTTAAAAGTTGTTTATTTTATGTTTTTTGTAATGGTGGCCATATTTGATAATGGATGATCATCCTTTGTATCAACTTGAAAGCCCTTCATGTCAGGATATTTGAAGTCAAATTTGGTCTAACCCAATTAGACCAACCAACATGAGAAACTGATCACTCAAAAACTCTAATAGATCATATCTATACAAATATGGAAGAAAATGTGACAAAAATACATATTCCTAGGATAGGTCTTAGTGATCACTTCCCTATTTTCCTAACAAGAAAATTTGGCTTCAAAACAGATGTAAAATCCAAAACTCATAAAACCATAACATATAGGTCATTTAAGCATTATGATAAAGACAAATTTCTGGAAGATCTCAGTAATGCTCCTTGGAGTATAGTATCAAGATTTTGATGATGTGGATGATGCTCTTGATATATGGACCCAACAATTTATGCAAGATATATGGACCCAACTTTTTTTATGCAAGTAGTAGATAAACAAGTACCTTTGAAAACACATAGAGTAAAACTGGACTTCCAACCTGAATGATTAACACCTGACATTATAAACGCCATGAAAACCTATGATTATTTGAAATCTGTTCGTCAACAAGCACATTACAAAACATGGAGAAATAAAGTAACCAAAATTATCAATGGGGCAAAGAAGAATTACTATCAGTCCGCTTTCAAAAATAATTGCAATAAGAATTCTATGCACAAAGTTTTTAGCAAACTTTGTGCATGTAAATGTTCTACAAGGTCATCCAAAATTGAACAACTTAGCCAGAAAGGCCAGATTATTGATGAGGATGTTGAAATAGTAAACATATTAAATGAATGTTTTGTCAGTATAGCTTCCAGAATTAGGGAACCATTTGTAAACTCACGATGAACTAACAAATTTCTGTTCAGAAAAAATTCCAGCTGACACAACATTTTGTATCTCTGCAATACCAAATGAAAAAGTTTTAAAATTTTTGCAAACTATTGCGACAATGAAATCAACAGGCCTAGATTATATTGGACCACATCTCCTGAGCACTGCAGCAAATATAATATCTGATAGCATAGCTTACATATGTAATCTAAGCATATCCACCTCAGTGTTTCCCCAGACATGGAAATTGGCAAATGTTACCCCCATTCACAAGTCTGGCTGCAAAGAGGATGTCAATAACTACAGACCCATATCTATATTTCCAACTCTGTCCAAACTACTTGAAAAACATATTCATGACAATCTTTTGATGTACCTGTCAAGCTATAACTTAATTCACCAAAACCAATCTGGGTTCAGAGAAAAACATTCATGTGAGACTGCCTTGGTCTCCATGATAGATAGATGGATTACTGCCTTAGATAAAAAAAAATTAGGTGGATCCATATTAGCTGATCATATTCTTATCAATAAATTGAACATTTATCAATGTAACAATTCAATGAATTATTGGTTTACATCATATCTAACAACAAGAAAACAGTGTGTCAAAATAAATGGCAGTTTTTCTAAAGAAGAACCAATTACATGTGGAGTACCACAAGGATCAATCCTGGGCCCACTCCTCTTTCTCATTTTCATAAATGATCTGCAACTGAAAATAGGCAATTGTATTTTATCTACTGACTTATATGCAGATGACACCACTCTATCAGATTTCAAACAGCTAAAATCAGACCTAGAGGTCTTCCTTCAGACAGCCTTACTTAAAATAGATTCCTAGTGAAAGGAAAATGGCATGAAAATAAACACAGATGAGACTAAAGTATTACTGATTACTAAACAACAAAAGAGAGCAAAATTGGAAAATAACAATCTGAATCTTAAGTTGAATGAAATTTATCTACAAATGGTAACCCATGACAAAATCCTTGGGATGATGGTTGAAAACAATTTGCAATGGAATCAACATATTCAAGTCATATGTCATAAAGTCAATTCATGTCTCTGGTTATTAACCAAGATAAGGTCATATCTATCAACTAAACATAGGTTAATATATTACAAAAGCTATATACAACCATAACTAGACTATTGTAATGTTATCTGGGGAAATACTTCTGACAAGAATATTTGTAAATTATTCCGCTTGCAAACAAGAGCTTGCAGACTCATCCTAGACAATGCTGAAAACATCCCAAATGCAATGAATGATCTTAACATGTTAACAGTAGGTGAACAAATATTTTTGAAAAAGGCTAGACTTAAGCAAAAATTTTTTAACAATATGGCGCCATTATATCTCAAGGAACTATTTCATGCTAGAAAACAAGGCAACACTCCCAATTTAAGATCAATTTCAGCTAACCATCTTTGCATTCCAAAACCAAATAAAACACTCTTTAAGAAACATTTTCAATATTCGGGGTCACTAATCTGGAACAGAATCCCAATGGAAATTTGAGAAAGTACAAATATAAATGCATTTAATTATCATCTAATTCAATGTATGAAAAGTGGAACCTGTTCGATTTGACAAATACATTACAACTTAAGAATAAATTCTCAACCTTCCACTTTGTTGTCTCACTATTTTTGTACTGTATATACACAATGTACCTAGTTGGAGCATGTTCTTACAAAATTTTCTGTTTATTATGTCCTTATATAAATGTAGCTTATTATCACTGCTTTTTTTATTTTTATTGTGTGTGCAACTATATACATGTACTCTGTATGTAAATATGCATCTAACAGAGGGCCACATCGAGGATTAGTTCCATGCAACTAATTGTATCATCCTCTTTAAATAAAGTCATTATTATTATTATTTTTATTATTATAATTATTATTATTAATATTATTAATTCATTCACCTAAAAAGAGAAGCACATGAGGTTCACTGGAGTCGACTAACATCCAAGTGACCTGAACTAAAATGTTGCTAAATCAGCATTGCGCAAGCCGTTCACTTGGAATGGAAATGGATACTACAATAGTGTCTGCATGGAGATGCAGAAAGTTCGTTTAAAAATTGAAAATACTTGAAAGAAATGAATCATTATCATGCAAATTTCAGCAATACTGTGCTTTCATTTAGTCAGATGTAGAAATGGGCAGAAGCCGCAGAAGGTCCCAGACAAAACTATAGTAATCATTTCAGTGCAGGTGTATGTTGTACCTGTTATCCTCAAATGATATCATCCAAGGGAGGTACCTGAAAACCCCAACTTATTGAAATGGTCAATATACAGCAGTTATAATATTCGACCTGAGAGCAAGACCAACACCTTCAGTGAATACACGCATGACAGCCATGTTCTGCCAGTTGTTAGAGTACTATTAATAGTAGATCATTAAAAAAAAGTTTGTAAATATAAGTCAGCACCAAACTGATGGGCTTTAATGTAATATTACTCCCTGGCTGACACAGTTTCAGACTTATCTAAGTTTTTAAGGCACAATTCGCAAATAAGCACAAGGTATCTTGTTGTCATGTACAATGTATATTCTATATTTTAGCTTTAGTGCATCAGATTGCTTATTTAACTCTTAACATGCTACCAATTGGTACGATCATCACAAAAATCTTTTTTTTAAAGAGTTGCATAACACTGTAAACAAAATGCATCAGGATGGGTATATAAGCAAACTTTTTCTCAAGGTTAATACATCCAATGACAGTACATTTTGTGTACAATTTATATTTAACATCGTTCTCAATGGTAAGCTTAATATTTTAAATCTGTTTCAATGCAGACATTCAGTTTTATGCAGAAAAGCAGTAGAACAAAAAAACTTGCATAAGAAATCCAATCACAGCTTTGACTGTGCCAAATGTAAGGTACCTAAGCCAACAATAAATAACATGTTGTATACCTGGGAACAAAGTGATCAATAAACATACATATTGCTCCTGTTATCTTTGCATGGAGACTTATTGAGAATAGCCATTATCAAAAAATATGGCAATGACATCATGCAAATTACATATGGGAATTGCCCACGGGTACCACTGATCAATAATGCAATGATTGCACAGGCAGTCATTAAGTATTAGTAAAATAAACAAACATTAATGAGAGTAGATACTGTTTTTCATGTACTAGCACATTGTGAAGATAGTGTATAGTTTCAAGGATCTACAGAAAATTCTATTCTTGTTAAGCTTGCTTGTAAAGCTAATAAATACTCAAACAAAAAAAACAATTAAATAAAAAAAAACTCTCAATTAAGGAATCTTGTAGCAAACAGTTGGAATAAATTAAGAATCCTTAAAAAGAGGTAAGAAACCAGCTTTTATATTCATTGAAATGAACAACTTTGCTTTCAAAATAGAACATGATGCATTATGAAAATAATTTAACCAAGCGCTTTGCCATATATATATAATATGGGCTACATCATTTGGAAAGGATTTCAGTACCCTCAAAATGCTGGAGAGACATCTCATAATTTTAATATGGTATCAACCTCATGAACAAAATACATGAAATGGTAATCTTCAGACTAACGAATGGTTGGCCAATTACAACCTGAATTCTTGCTGTGGATGTGAAAGAAACAGTACCTATGCTTTCCCTTGGTAAACACTTCACCTAGCATTTCAATTTCACATCAGTACATTTCTCTGAACTTGCTACCACTTTGTAGAATCTCCACCATCTTTATTTCTTTAATTTTGAATAGCAAACATTTGTTTTGCCATCTTTACATACAATAACAGTAAAAAAAAATTTTTTTCACAAGGTCTACTATTATTTTGCACATACGAGTTGTGCCCCAATGTGTACCGTGTGACATCTGATAACAGCTATTATTATCTTGCCATGTTGTCAGCAAACCTGTATTTACACCAATATGCAACATCCACCATTCTGTGATAGTTTTACATGAATTAATCTGTTCTCCATTACTCTAACAGTAAATAAATCTTAATACATTTTCCTCTCAGTCCCAGCAATGCAATTTATGGCTCAATTAGTCCTCATCGGGAGTCTGTTACTACAGTCCAGTAAATTCTGGTCTGTGCTGAATCAACCCCTTGGGAACTTCTGATTTTCAATAAATCATACTCAGACCATGCTAACTGGGAATATTTCATGTTTTATTCTTTGGTATCTAATACATGTTTCCCTTCATAATAAGGTCAAAACTTGTCATGAACAGAAAATATTGGAGGCCACATTACTCAAAACATGTTTGAAAATGAAGTCTTGACAACTTGTACCAAAAATGGCAACAATTAGTTATGATACTATGTATACCCAGAAATCTATGCAAGTGAAACATCTGTATGCTAATAGAGGGATCAAAGTGAGGAAAATCCTGAAATTTTCATAAATGCAATTTTATTTCCAGTAAAATTACATCAAGTCACAATATTTTTGGACCACCTTATACTTGCTTTCATGCATAAAAGTTTTGAGAACATGGGCCCCAGTTTCTAATTATTTTTAAAACTTTTTCAACAACAAAGTCAAGTTCAAGTTTCTGTAACTTTAATATGAATAAAAGTTAGTATCACAGAACTTTCTGATTTTGCTCAACTTGGGTCCCTCTACTTGACTACCAAATTTCAACAACATGTGTATCAGCTTTTGGGCTTTTGAGCTCGATCTGGAGTTTCTTACAAAGTTTAGAGAATACATGTACTGAGCAAAGACTGCACAGTTTATCAGTTCATATTGGCAGAACAATTTTTCTGCCAAATGTGTGACTCAATTTTATATCTCAAAGCTTATGGTCAGATGTCATTAATAGCTCACTGAAACTGTTGATTGATTTAAGATTTTTAAGTCTAGAAATACCCGATGGTAATTACAGCTGATAGTAACTACCTATGTCACTGAGGAAGGTCACTGTAGGTGTTTTGTCTCACCTGTGTAAGCATGTGAGAAAACTGACCTAAATCTCTGAGAAGATCAGTGCAGGTATTTATGTCTCACCTGTGAACGCATCTGAGACATAGGACCACCACTCTGCACCATCATTACTAAGAGCCTCTGCTATCTGGTGATTCACTATCCAATTTTGGATATTATCCCTATGCTGACCAGCTTACAGGACACTATGTATGTTAAGTGTTAAACAAAATAGTTCCAAAAACTTGGCCCCTTTAATTTGTTCTGGTGGCTTGTCAAGGTCAAGCTAATATATGTCTTGATTGTAATTTAAACCATGTAAAATTCTTCATAAAGATGTGTTTTTTGCAAAATGAAAAATTGACCATGTTCATTGGAGCACTTCCGTTGTCAAATCTTCAGTTTTAAAGGTGCATATTTTTTGCACATTGTCAAGCTCTTCAATTTTGGAGGTAAGTAAATTTTGCAACTAGTCCACAATCCCATAATGCCTAAATAGATGTGATTGGTTTTGAAAAACACTAAAACTAATGAAGTTTGATAGGACCACCATCACTGTTAGTGACAGCATCAAAGGTAAGATTCTGTGTTTAAATTTTGTGTTAAAGTTTTTTTTAGTCAGGTGGAGAGGGAGTGTGGATAATTATATTATTACACCGGATGCAGGTTCAAGAACCTACCCTGGGACATTCTTGGTTTCTTTTTACAGTATACTGATAGTTGATAATACTTTTTTTATTTTAAATGTAAATGAATTTTTTTAATATGTTTTTAAAATTAACACATATTATTATCACTGTTATTAAGTTCCATGCCATTTAATACAGAGGTATTATTCTTTTTTTTAAATCTCTGAATAATTCACAAATACTCAATGAAAACAATATTTGTGCTTCTAAACCACATATGCCCCACTGAAGACAAAAAAGTCCAAGTCCAAAAAGTAAAAACAAAAATGTGTACAAATTTGACAAATGTTTATAATGGTATTCAAATCTAATCAGGTCATCTACATATATATAAAAAACAAGCCGATTAAATTTCATGTCTACCTCAGTTTTTACTTATTCATGCTAACAAGATTTTCATTAAAAAAAATAGATATACATAAAGACATGCCTATTAAATTTCATGTCTACCTCAAGCCCCAATGCACTACAGATGTCCTGAACATGATCAAATTAAGGGGCTTGACGACAGCAAAAATTTTGATAATAAAATACATCTGAACACATTACCCAGGAACTTGGTACCAAAAAATGACAAGAATGGTAAATTAATCAAGACAAGAAAAAACAGTTTTTACTGTTCAAAATGACGCATCACTCTCCAGGTGTGGAGCTTTTGAGGTCTGTTCAGAAAGGACAATCTCTCATAGATGGTCAAACAAAGAGGCTAACATCCCAATCAATTACCTACAATTATTAGCAATTTTTGTATGCCTTACAAGTTTTTTTATTCAGATAAGAATGAACATATTGAAATTCAATTTGATAATATATGCACTATCTCATGTTAATTATCTGGGTGGAATGCCATCTATTCAATTGGATCATTTAGCCAGGCAGATGTGGTAATGGTGTTTGGAAAGGTATATATACTGTAATAGCAGTTCATATTGTTCGTAAACATAATATCCAGGCAGATTTTCTGTCCAGAAATTCTTCAACCTCCACAGAATGGATGCTAAAGAGAGAAAATTTTCAAAGACTGTCTACGCAACATTTTTTATTCCTGATACAGATCTCTTTGCATCAGGTAAAGAAATTCATCAAGTAAAGAAGTTCAGATCATGGCTTCTAGAACTGGGCACTTTAAAAATGATAATTTCTCTTCCTCATGGCATGGGTCAATCCATTACACCACACACACACACACACACCTTTTTAATCTTACTGGGAAAATACTTAAATAAAATAATTTGCTGACAGTTTTATAATAATAATAATAATAATAATAATAATAATAATAACGACTTTATTGAGAGAAGATAACAGGAACCAATCTGCCTTGAGTCCTTCTGTTATATACAGCATACTGTATATACAGCACAATGTGATAAATTTGGCTCAACACTAAAGATTTGAGTTATGCTGAAAATGAAACAAACTTTCAAGCCCATAACACAAGCAACATAGAGCACATAAACATATATAAAATATCATACTGAACTCAAAATTCATCTGTGAGAAAAATGTATAGGCAGAGAAAGGAGGTATTTATATTACTTAGAACTGTTCTTAGGATTTCTTCCATTTGAGATATTGGTAATGAAAAAAGGAAATGCTAGGAGCCTGCCTTTTCTCACTGGGAATGTTGTTCCATACCAGTGGACCTAAGTATACCGAATGTTAGTAAAGCCCTTTTATTAGTTTCACAATGGACATCACAGTCTTTGTTTCCTCTAGTTTTGTCATATTTAATTTCTCTTCCTATTAGACTTCCAAGGCACAAAAATCTACTGACACTGACAAACAATGGTCAGCTTCATCCTCGAGGGAAAACATCTCCTTTGTCACAGCGATTGTATCGGGAGATTTTGCTAAAAAAAACAAAACAACAAAGGAATTTAGGAACATCTGTTAATGCCATTGCTAATTCATCGACACAAAAAAAACAACAAAGGAATTTAGGAACATCTGTTAATGCCATTGCTAATTCATCGAGACAAGAAACAAATAAGCAGTACAATTTGGCATGCAATAAATGGAGTGTTTGGTGTAAGATCAGAAAAATTATTTCCTTTTTTGCAAATAAAGGTTAAGTTGTATAGTGTCATTAACACTCACAAGGTAATGTTGCTTCAAATGTTGAGATTGTTTGGTAATGACTGGTGCATCAACCCTATGCTCACTAGATACAGTACTTGAAGGGGTTGTACAACAAATACCACCAAAACCATGATACACTGACAGTTGGGATGTAATTCCAGTCTTGAATTACCAATGTAATCTTCTTTTTCCTCTAGAAAGTAACTCTTTGAGGTTGTTAAGAATGAAACTGGTTGCTTTCATTCATTTATTTTAAAACTCCTAGAGCACAGACTTTAATATTTTTTTAATTTATGCAATATGACTTGTATGATTGATAAAGTGGTGTTCAAATTTTCTAATTTATTGAAAACTTCAAGGTAACATAAGAGCTTCCAGATGGAGCTGATTTATTATATTGATGAGAAGCTGTGTATGATGCATACTTTGCTGCATTACATTGACAGAAATTCTACTAAGTTGTTTGTGTCTTATTGTTCATATACAGCTGTGACAACTAGTACAGTTGCCAGATGGTTAAAAACACTTTAAGAACAATTATGAATCGATACAATTTAGTTCAAAGCTCATTTTTACTGAGCTGCTGCAGCATCAGCTGCTTTCAGAAAAGGCTGTTCATTTGCAGGAAATTTTGACAACAAAAGACTGGCCATCAGCAAAGAATTTTCAAAGGTTTTATCTAAGGGATATTCATGTCATTAATAAAGGGTTTGCAGAGGCCATTATTACTTGCAATATTTTTTTTTTTAGTGGGGGTTGGGGGTAAAACTAATTTTAATTATCTAATACTTGCTTCTATCTGTTGCTATTGCACAGCAGGTACTTTTCTGGGTGGAAAATACCCCAACAAGAATTCATCCTCCCATTAAGGTGAACCAGAAGATTCCAGAACACTGGATCACCATTGAGACACCCCATAGACACGTTGCCCATGAGACCAGCTCTTCATTCTTTTTCTAGGGTGCAACCTACCTTAGTGGGACATCAGTGTGGGGCAGGAGGAGGGAATCTGGCAATAACAAAAAGCTAAGTGTTACATCATCAAAATTAGTTTTACCCCCCCCCCACCCCAAAAAATACATTTTAATATCAGTAGTACCATACGTGTTGCTATTGCATAGCTGAATTTGTCAGTTTGATAGGAGGCTTGATCATCCCACAACTGGCGAATAAAACAAACACAAGGAATACTCACCCTCATTGAAGAGTAGGAGATTACTGCGGGATGGAATCCACATGAGCAACTTTCTGAGTGAGGATGATTGGGCTCAAGGAGAAAATGCCTTCGCTTTGGTGAGCTAATGAGCGAAAGTAAAAGTGGGAGAAAGTAGTGTAAGAGTGCCAAAAAGCGGCTTAAAGATCATTCCATGAAGATTATCTTCCCTTTCCTTGACAGACTGTCCACCAAAATGTTCTTTTTGCCAGGAATGTGGCCATCTCAGAAGGTAATCGCTTCCGAGGTTCCCCAGTGAAAGAGGTTCCAAACCTCCATCCAGAGAGGAGGTGCATGTGTGCCTCCCTGTCTCCTGAGATACACTACCACCAATGTGTTGCCAGAGGAGACCATCACACAGCAACCTCTTATTTTGTCGATCCACCCCTGATGGGTTAAGAACACAGCCGTCATTCCAAATTGCTGATGTGGAGGACAAATTCTTCCTGGGACCACGAAACCCTGAAGAATCAGTCCTTCAGCTCCAGATGAGTACCCCACCCTGAATCTGGCACATCTGCGAACAGATAGAAGTGGGATTCGGGGTGTGCATGGGGAATCCAGCCAGAAACCAGTCCTTATTGGCCACCAAATCAGATGATGGTGGAAATACAGACCATGAGAAATCTGAGCATTCAAAGAATCCCTCTGCAGTTTCCAGTTTGCCAGAAGGAGATACTGGAGAGGGCACAAGTGCAGTTTGCAGAGGGGAACCAGGTCCACTGTAGAGTTCAAGGTCTCCAGAAGAGAAAGAAATAGATGAGCCGACAATGTGGTCTTGGCTCTCAGTGCCTATAACAGGGTCAGGATCTTGTCTGCCCTGTCCCATGGGACATGGACTAATCCTCTGCTAGTGAGGAAATTCATCCCCATGTATACTAAATCTTGTGATGGAACCAGCTCCGATTCTCTAGGTTTGGTAAAAGGCCCAGTCTGGTCACCATGGACCAACTGAGAGCCAGATCTTGTCTGAGGGACTCTAATCAGCCATTGTGGATCAACCAGTCTTCGAAATACTGGAGGATAGGAATTCCCAGTGATCTTAGGTGGATGGCAACTACTCCCATGACTCTGATAAATGCTCCGAGTGAAGAAGCTAGGCCAAACAACAGAGTGCGAAATTGGAAGATCTCTTCATCCAACCAAAACCAGTACTTCCTGTGAGGAGGAAAGATTCGGATGTGGAAGTATGTATCCTGAAGGTTGATGGTAACAGCCCAGTCACCGGGCCTTATAGCATTCCTGACTTAGGCTGTGGTCTCCATCTTGAAAGGTACTTCCTGTAGAAAATTATTTAGGGTGGAAAGGTCAATAATTAAATGGAACTTCCCACCCGTTTTGGGAACAAGGAAAATAACAGGAGTAGAAAGCCAGATACTGGTCATTAAACACCCTTCTCTTCTGCACCCCCCCCCCTCCCTTCCTTAGGAAAGGGAGAAAGGCCCACAAACTTCCTCTCTTGGCCTCTTCAGCAACCTCTGTTGGAGTGTGATTGCCGAAGAGGAGGTCTGAATTGGAGTTGTTTTTTGGACTGGGGCTGCATGACTTTGAAGAACTTAGGTGATGGTCCCTGGGGGCAGTCAGGGTGACCCCGCTTCCTGGCCAGTATTGACAAGACAGGAGCAGATACAACAGACCGGTGATGCTGGTTCCTTAGGTCCTGAGAAGCCACAGGGGGAATAAGACCTCTGCAGACGGTTACTGCCACTAGGGGAGCAGCCCTCAGAAGGTTCTCACTGTGCTCAGTAAGACCGTGGAAGTGTCCCTGCAGAGGTGGAGAAGCTCCACTGATGAAACCATGGACATAGACAAGGCATGTCGAGATGACTTTGCCATTGCCTCCAGTAGTGACAGAGTGTCCTCCTTCAGTCTACTGAAGGAAGCGGCCAAAAAAAGATCAGCACGGTCAACAGTGGCCTAGCTTTTGACTCTAAGGCCTCCGGTGTCTTGACTGGGAGGTGGGTACAGGTCCCCGAGAAAATACCCACTTGTGATGATCCAGCATCCATGGTGGAAGGTTTAAGGGGACAGGCAGGAGCATGAACCCCATAGCTAGAAACTGAGACCAGAGGTCTCAATATAGAGGGAGAGGGACAGACCACCCGATGCTGCTTAGCAAACTCCTGGCTCTTACAAAACCTTTGAGAAAGCTCCTTAACCATGGCTGAATGGGGGAGCAAGAGGAGATATGTGTGGGAGGCAGCCCCAGAGAGAATTTCTGTGTCCTCTGAGCCTGAAGGCTTGGGGCACAAACCCGGGGGAAGGAGACAGTAAACTTTATTAACCGCCTTGTCGAAAGACCAAACATCTTTCTCCTCCACCATCTGAGATGGCAGTTTGGAGAAAGAAGAATCGGAAAGGAGGGGCACCACCTCAGCCTAATCTGAATTTAATTTGTGAGAGTCCACTAGGACTGACACTATGTCGTCATCCTGCTTTTGCTCCTGTAAGGCAGGACTCTTGGGCACCATGTCACACTGTTTGGTAGAAGATCTGGGGGGTGAGGAGAACCTCATCCTTTAACTCCTCACATGAAGCAAGCAGACTGTCCCTGGTTGCTGATTCCACTGGAGGGAGAGAGCGCCTCTCGATCCACCTGGATTGTATGAGCGAAGAGGGCCTGCCCCGTCCCTCTGTTCAATCTCCACTATGTGAGAGGATGAAGTCGGTCCATGGACTGGAACACTGACTGCTCTAGTATGAAGCCAAGGGCCTAAAATCCATGGATGCATAAAATGGAAGGACCAATCATTTCCCTGCATTGGATGACCCCACATCCCGTAGGAACTAAGTGGGATATAATGAAAGGGGATGATGCCAATCCGATCCCCTTCCCTAGTCTGGTGCCGGATCAACTCCCAGTCCTTGGTGGGATTCAACGGTAGTGTGGTGAAAGGGGGGGGTCTCCCTATCCCCAGGTCGATGTTGACTGATGAATGGTGCCCAGTGGATGTAGACCAGTGACTGGTGAGCAGTCACCCACCATTGACCAGTCAGGCAACTCTGATCCGTATGAAGATCCTTCTTCAGATTGTCGAGACTTAGATTGTAGCTATTCCCTTACTGGGTCACTCGATCCTGCCAAAAAACTGGCTTGGAGAGCTGAGAGGATGCTGCTGCTCACTTGGGGCAGGGTGTGTGTGTGACTGTCTGTCCTATAGGAGTGGACAGGTTGCTGCTCCTCCTTCATTGAGGGGTGCGACAAACTCTCCGACTGCTTATTTCGTCACTTAAGAGGGACACTATGGGCTTTATGCATCTCTGAAAAGACCGATGCAATCCTGCTCTGAGAGCCAAAGGTCTCAGCAATGGATACCTTCTTCACTCCCCGGAGGGAGGGATCCCATGGACCTCATATGTCTCCATGGAGGCTGATCCAGTCCTGCTCCGAGCCCAGAGAGACACAGCAATGGATACCTTACCAAATCCCTTGGGAGGAGCTCTATTGGCCATATGAGTCTCCAAAGTGACTGATCCAGTCCTGCTCTAAGATCAAACTGGTTCAATGATGGATACCTTACCAACTCCCTTGGGAGGGGTACTCTGAGCCTTAAGTGTCTTTGAAGAAACCGATCTAATCTTTTGCTGAGAACCAAGGGTCACAGCGGGACTCAGCAATGGAAAAACCTGAACATTCTGAAGAAGAAGAAGAGGAAAGTTCCTGTTTCTCCCTTTGTATGTTTGTCTGTGTTTGGCAAGGTCCCAAACCTTGTTCAACCACAGACAACAAAAAGGACAGCCATCTGACCTTAAACAACTTGTACATGCCAGGCAGGTGAAGTGTGAATCCCAGGGGACTTTCTTGTGCCCACATTTAATAACACTTTGTCTCTTAAACATTGCTGTAAAGAAAAAGCTCTGAAAACAAGCACAAATCTTGTATAACGAAAATAATGTATATGAATTTGCTTGGAATCCCGACTGACCACAAATTAAAATGGCAATACTTCACCTGCCCAGTGAATCTTAATATGAATCAAAACAACAACAAATGAAGTTTTAATCCAAAAGGTATCAGCAGTAATTATTTATCTGAGTACTGGCAATGAAGAAAGCAAAAAACCAGCAAGGTAAAATGACAGGACTTAAAAAGGAATACTATCTTTCAAAGGAAATATCAAATAAAACGTGTGCGAATGACTGAACACACAACAGAAAATGCAAGCTGCTGTGTGTGACCTCTTTCCATGAGCAGAACTCGGCAAAATGTATAGAATATAATGCAAATTTTGGAGATTCGTATCTCAACAACATTAAAGTGGGGGAGGCCACAAACCAGACTGATAGGAATAAGGAGACTAATACCCACCTGCAGATGGAAAAACAAAAAGAAGTCAAAAAATTAACTTAATTGGAATAAGACACAACAAAAAGTTACCCTAACACCCTGTAAGGCCGGGGTGTGGGGGGAAGAGAGTAATCTAATGGCAAGGTTAAGAAAAACCGTAACCAAAAATGTCAAGAACTCTCAAGAGAACTTAATTCCAACTATGAAAACACTTAGACTGAGGGTAAATACACTCAATAATTATGATACACATAATAAAAATGACCAATTGGTGCCAATGGACACGAAGCAAAAACAATTTTTCATAGAGTGTAAATTTTCCAACCATTACGATGGCACGTGCGGTAAAAAAATGAGGACTACTGGGCATGCGCCAGGTCATAGGGTAGGCTTCTGGAATCTTCAAGAAAGCCACCCTATAGAAGAATGAATTCTCATCATTTGGACAAGGGCAATTTCCATCCCAAAAAGGTTAGCTATGCAATAGCAACAGAATACGTATTGCAGATATTAAAAGTCTTTTTTCTATTTTTAGAAACAGTTGCTACATTTGATGAGAGATCTGCATAATTTATGCAAACTTGAAAGCCCTCAAAGCCAGAATGCTTTCTCTCAAATTTGGTCCCATTCTGTTAAGCAGCTTTTGAGAAGGAAATTTAAAGGTTTTTCTGTTTTTAGCAATAGTGGCCATATTTGATGGCAGATTGGCATTATTTGTGTAAGTTGTAAAGGTCCTTATACAAGAATGCTTTCTGTCAAGTTTGGTTACATTCTAGACAGTGGTTTTGGAGACATGGCAGCCATAGTTCATGGCAGATCTGAATCATATGTAAAAAATTTAAAAAGCTCTTCATGCCATGATGCTCTGTACCAAATTTGGTCAAAATTGGTCCAGTGGTTTTTGATAAAAAAGTATAAAATAGCAATTGTTAATGGATGCACAATGGACGATGCATGATGGATGCATGGCTATGCCATAAGATCACTTGACCTTACAGCCATGTGAGCTAAAAAAAACTAATGGCAAGAGTCACTGACATTTCCATGGTGACAATCTACTGATCTTCAGCTTTCTGTTCCTCCTGGCAGACACATTCTAGAAATGAAGTGTAGTGTAATCACTCTGACTTGTCAATCAAATGAAAATGTATTATCCTAGCAAGGAAATTATTAGTTTAGCACAGCTGTTTTGACCCAATAAATTGAATAAAACACAAGAAAAAACAATTTATTGAATGTATGTTTCTCCTAAACATCCATTTTCTCTTGTCTTCATGCATACTGGGAAACCTGTCAAATCCAAATACTGGCTAACGCTAATTTTTATCATATATAGGAAGAAAAAAAAACTCTATAATCGAACTAGAGCTATTTGTGATGGGTATATTTGCAAAAAGTCCTGCTCATAACAAGGCCTATATTTTAAAATTGTTGGTTTGCCCTTACTGACTGACACAACAAAGACCCTGTGACCCGAAGAAATTTTTAAGGTGGTCTGGCTTCTGACTTTTTTATGCCAAACCAGGTGCAACTTTCAGTCTGCACCTTATCCTGATCATTAGGGCACTTAGTATTTATTTAGTCTTTTCAGTGCTGAATCAAGCATTTAGGAAGGCACATGCCATGTGCAAAAATGACACTGACAAAGCACAGGAACTGAAGGACACATGGTACTAATTCAATTCCAACCTTTGGAAAGACAATAATATTCAAACTTCAATATGTTTCAATTTCTAAATACACAGGATCAAACCTATATCTCACAGCATATAACCATCCTTCCTTGATGTATGCTTATGTTTTTTAAAACTACATGTGCTTGAAACTTACATGACTTTCTCCGCACATAAGGAATAAAATGATACTTTCATTATTGGGGTTCCAAAACCAAGCTAGTAAAAAAAACTGACTGTGCATGAGTAGAACTTTTTCTCCATCTTATTTCAATTATTGATAGAACCAGCTTTGAAACTGTAATTAAACAATTCCCATAGTTCTGCTATTCAAAAATTACACTAGTAAATATTAAAACATATTGGAAGTCCATGTATACCAACATCAGCAATGGTGCATTACAGGTAACATTGAAGTATTTGAGCTTAATTTCAGAAAATCAGAATTTTTTTAAAATAAATATGTCCAATCAAGAGTTACCTAGTTTGTTATCACCATTTATCTCTCCTCAATTTCAGACTGAGATATAATCCTTGTCATAGTATGCATTAAATGAGTAAAAAGGTCAATGTGACCATCTATATGTGTACATATTACTACAAAAAAGATGATTTAAATAACAGAAACTACTTAAAATTACTACAGAACACATATAATTTAAAAACTAAAGTAAGGTAGGCATAAGCCAATGTAAATACATCTACAAAATATGAAGTTCCAAAACATTCACTGAATGAAATTGGTGGCACACAAAATCATGACTGTGCTAGACACGAGTGATCAAATCTGAAGCATAATGTTTCAAAACATAGCTAAGAAATATCAAATTGGTGACTATAATTACTCTATCAATAGTAAACCATCCAAAATTAATATATTTGGTTGCATGGTTATTAGCCAATGTGCAAAATCCCCCATCAAACAGAGTCAAATCCACACACTCTACCGCCTCACCCTTTCCTGTCAACTGTCATATCTGCAAGTGTATTTAATATCTGCCCAGACATTGACTATAATCTCACCTTCCTGAAATGGAATATAGTTCACGCATGCACAAATGAGAGGAAAAGGCATCAATTGCAGAAACCCTCTAGTACACACATTTTTGTGTAATAAATAATTAGCTGGATTTCCAAACATCTTTTTGTATTAACCTACATCTGCTTAATTTAAAATGGACACCCTGGCACACTTGCACACCCTGGAAGCATCTCTACAAACTGACTGGTAATACATGTGGATATGCAAAACACTGTTCACATTGTAGCTTTGTTGCTAGCTACAATGTAGCATGCTATGTAGCATCACTGAGGATCAGAGAATATATGGCATGCACCACAACATTCTAAAATACCAGATATGATCTTTATACAGTTTCAAAGAAGTCTGGAAATACTAAAAAATTAACCTACCTACACTGTACCCACCCAGTGCTAATAGGCTGGGTCAGTAAGGTCAAACCAAATATTTTTTTTCACTTAGGCCCAATATGCATAAAAGGGCCATAAACAGGAACTTTGTTGAAACAAAAAGAGATGTATTAAACAATAATGGGCCATTACTCTTTAAGATGATAATGTAAAATGCAGGCAATCAACCCCATGCAAGACTTCAACAAAACAAAGCTGCGCATGAAATTCAATTGAAATCCAATGATTCCTTGTATCATTTGGGTGCAAAACACAAAGTTTGAAACAAGCGAGGTTCTTACTTCACTAAGGAATGATATTGTTGTAATCTCACAATTACCCAGTAATCACATAGGAAGCAAACCTCTTAAAATTGAACTCATCTAAGATTTCTTCATTGTAAAGCTGAACACCAAATTTGGTTGAAATTCAACAATCGTAGAAAAAAGATATGCTGTGGAAACCAAAGTGTCGGATGATGGACATTCAAGGGAAAAAACTCATCTAAATCTTGTTGTAGAATGTTGGAAATCCAAATCATCTCAAAGATTAAAAATCAAAATCTTGTGTGGTTGTATCAGTATAAAGTTGCATACCAAACTTGGTTGAAATTCTTCATTTCCCAGTAAAGTTATTTTGTAGAAACCAAATTGTTGCCGGATGCAGTTTGGACATAGGCAGTTGGAAGGACTGTCTAATAATAATAATAACAATAATAATAATAATAATAATAACCTAATTTAAAGCAGAAGCTCATTTGGTCAATTGACCAATCTTCCATAAGGCCTTCTACAATTACATGTATATGTTGTACAATTTTTACAAGTTCTGGTGTCTTTAGACAACAATGCTATTAAAAACTAGATAATAGATCTACTGCACTATAAAATATGTACAAGGCATTAAAGATGAGTACATACAGTATTCATACATAGTGAACTTGTGTAAAACATTACAGTCAAGTACAAAAAGAACATTGTTTTAAAGAAGAGTAGTACTGAATTACACAAAATTATACAAATGATTGTTTCTTTACATGTTTACTAAGAAGCTAAAACCTAGGGAAGAGTCAGCTGACCTTATATATGGGACATATATGTACTGACGGTTCAACAACATGATTAGCTGTTACTATAGGGCTCCACCAAAGTGTAACTTTGAATTCTCAATTTTAACAAATGGTGCAAATCTCTCTCTCTCCAGAGGTCTCAATAAGAATTTAATAAATTGTGTGTTTTACTCCCTCGTTTGGAACTAATTGCAGTTTTAAAAATCTGGTTGGGTATTTTGCAAACATTGCAAAACATAAGCTTGCAATAACCACACACTGTCTTAATGATAAAGACATTAATCATGCCTTTCAAAATGGATCAAACACCTTAATGACCAAGACTAATTCTGGGTACAGTATGATCAATTAAATGGCTCTACTTGAGTGTTCACAGTTATTAAATACTATTATTTCAAACTATCCACGGAACATCCTGTACTTGTCTCAATAGCATAGTTTACACTGCTTGAATGTGCCATCATTAAACATGGACTGTATTTATGGCAGGAACAATATGCTGACAACTTCGGACTCAATGCTTCAAAAGTGAAATATTAAATATGCTTATAGCAATAAAGCATTAAATTATTTTGCATAATTTAAATGCATAAAAAAAAATAATTCTTTGTGCATTTTGTTGTGCTTTTTGCGTAAAATATGCATATACACTGCTTCTCTCTCTCTCTCTCTCTCTCTCTCTGAGTAAAACTGTAATAAGAGTTGACAAAGTAACATTATCAAAAGCAAGGCCCACCATTCCAAACTTTTTTTAATTTCAAAATTTCAAAATTCCAAAGTTAAGATTAAAACTTCACCCTTATTAATAAGCTTGAAAAATGTATTGAGTGTTTTCTTTTTAATGTTTTGGGTCATTTGTAATATAATGTTTTACTCAAAACCTGACCATAAAGAGCCTAAGGCTTAAAATCCTCATGCATGCGTATAGTCCAATAACCTCTTGCTGCTAATGATGAAGAATGGATTTTGGCTCAAGTGGGTATGTAACTGAGTATCAATTATCTGAACAGCATGGTAGTTGAAATTCACTTTGCCACTTTAATAATAATAATAATAATAATAATAATAATAATAATAATAATAATAATAATAATGACTTTATTTAAAGAAGAAGCTCATTTGGTCAACTGACCAATCTTCCATTAGGCCTTCTACAATTACATGTATATGTTCTACCATTTTTACAAGATCTGGTGTCTTTAGACAACACTGCTATTAAAAACTAGATAACTGATCTACTGCTACTATAAAATATGTACAAGGCATTAAAGATGAGTATATACAGGATTCATACAAAGATTAGTAGTGAACTTGTTTAAAATATTACAGTCAAGTACATAAAGAACATTGTTTTAAAGAAGAGTAGTACTGAATTACACAAAATCATACAAATGATTGTTTCTATAAATGCTGACAAGGAGCTTCTTAAAATCTAGGGAAGAGTCAGCTGACCTTATATAGGGTGGAATGGAATTCCAGAGTTTGGCACCAGAAAAAGCAAAACTCTTTTTATAACACTCACATAATCACAACAAGGCAGACATTAAATATATAAATATACCAAGTTTCTGTCTTTAAAATCCATTGGATAGTAGAATATTTAACATTTTCTTAATTAGATGCTGTCTTTGCTGCTCTCAATAGTTCAGTGGGGAGGAAGGGGGTCGAAGGTAATGCATGTGTCATTTGCGTTCATCTTTGCACTCATTACAGCCTAAATGTTACCATTGTTCAAACTTTCCCAAAGATCTTGTTGAATTTTTCTCAGCATAGAAAATGATCTTTCTGCATCTGTGTTGCTGTGAGGGAGTGTCAAATATCTGGGTGGTGTTGCTATGTCAACGGATGTCAATATGGTGTCTGCAGTATGTGAAAAAAATTACTTTAGTTTTGCTGGGCTTTGTTTGCTTTGCAGATGGCTCAACCTTTATTGAATCACACCTGCATCTCAACATTTTACCTTCAAAAATGAATCTCACTATTCTGACTACCGAAATAATCGTGTTTTACATTTTATACATGGAGTGAAATCCAAATTCAAAGAAACGTTGCCGCTTATCATGAACTTGGCAAAAATCTTTAATAAGGATGGCTTAAACATTCTCATTCAAGGCAATAATGTGTAATAACTTTTTTCTTCAACACACATCTCTTTGATTTACCTATAACTTCAAATGAACTGGATTGTTCCACTTTACCGATGCAAATTAGCATAATGGACTCTCCCTCAGCAGCCTTGAAAGGCTTTAACACTGCTTCACCCCAACTATCCTCAACCAATTAAGTAATCTGTGAAATGGTGGTTGTTTATGTGTGACCACCTTACATTTTAATTGCCTCTGATAATCTGTTGTATAAAATGCCCAGATTATAGTTATAAATGGGCTCTAAGCAAGACTGTTTACTGTTTATACAGACTACATGCTAGGGACATATCTAGTGGTGTTCAAAAATGTATCTCTTTCTGTCTCACTCTGCATTTTTTTTTTCTTTCTAAGATTACTGAAAATCATGTTTTTATAACATGACCATGTTGGGGGGTTTTTGAGTAAAAAATCATGTTTTTCGCATGACATGTCTTGTTATGGCAGGTATGCATATGATATTTATTTTGTCCAAATAGTCCAAAGGCCATGTTGGCATCTTTCCTCCCTACTAAGCTCTGAATGTATGGTCTTGTTTTTCCATGTGAGCCGTCACTTGAATGAATGCTGTATTAGACTGCCAACCAGAACATTTACTCTAGTCATGAAATATTCACATTACTCAGATCAATACAACATTCATCAAGCACCAGAATCATTCTTTATTTCCGTTCGATGTTTGGAAATGTTTTGTAATGTTCATTCCTTAATTGTCAAGTTTTTCTAGTTTCCCTGTATTTTACCACAATTTCCTTTCACTGTAAATACTTGAAACAGTTAAATCCCTTTGATTTTGTAACTTTCCTGTATTTAACATTACTTCCTCTTACCTTACAGGCTTACATTATTTCTCCCATGATAAGACCAGATGCCTAGCCTAATACAATTTTCAAATAATAAGGGGTGGGTTTATAATCAAACAAATACCTCCTTAGTTATATTTGCCAAAGTTTGGTATAAAAAGGGGGGGGGGGGGGGGGGGGGGGGGGGAGATATCATCATGCATGGGCTTATCACTGGATAAATATGTTAAAAAGTTACGAGTAATGAGAGATACAAGTGTTGCAATATATATGTGCTGTATTATTGCAAACACTGACATGTCCCCTGGATATGTTATTTTAACATTCCCTTCAATGAAAAAATTAATATAATTCAAGATTCAGAGCTCTTACAAATGGCAGTATTTTGGACATGAAAATGAAGCTTTAAAAAATAACTACCATATTCAACATGATGCACTCTGTGTTTACCAAATTATCATTTATGTAAATGTCATGACATTAAAGGTCATCATAAAAAGTGCACATCTAAGATATCATGATGGGGCGCTCTACAGATAATACATGCTTCTGAGAGAGTGACAGGTGTAAGATGAAGTATTTTGCATTTGCAACATGCACAATGGAGAGAATGTTGGCATACCTCTATGTTACTTTCATGTACTGTGGCTGAAATTTCATTACATATTGTACTTGTGGAAAATGGACATGATCTAAGCACACAGCAGACAAAATGGCCGCTCTAAAGTACTCGAAAAATCAGTCTGAATTAGTCAAAAGTGCACTATTTTCAGGAGTTATTAAAATAGGGAAACGAATTTTGCCAGAGCAGACAATACCAGCCTCTGAAAGTACTATGAATAAATTACAAAATATCTAAAAAGTAAAAAAAAGTTATCGGCTCTTTTTTTTAAAATTTACCTTTGAAGTCCAGGAAGTGAAAATGACCAAGCAGAGCTAGCAGTTTTTTGAGAGGTGCACATCTTAAGTAAAACCAAGCTGTATACTCTATAACCCAAAATTCACCCATCAATCATACACCCAAATAAAGGGAATTCAAAGTTCTTTTAACAATACCTAAGATATACAAGGTCTTTTTTAAAAAGCCAGGACAGCCAGTGAGGAAACCCTGGCTAATTCTTTTTCTTTAAAATTCTAACCCTATGCAAAGTACGAAACGGGAGAGCGCCACCTGAGCAGTATCGCCATCACACATATGTACATATTAGAAGTGTTCACTCCATTTCTCTATGTTCAGTGCTCTCCACTTTGGCAGTTCATTCTCTCTCCCAATATGGCCACGCCCAATAAAACACATGTAAGATAAATTTTGAAGACAGAGTTAACATTCAAATTTAAGTAGCAATTTAAGCATGTATGATAGTAGGTTCCAAGAAAATCATGATGTTCTAGGCAGATTTTAGCTGTTGTTTCTCTCTCACAAGGCATGCTGGAACCAAGAAAAGTGCACTTATTAGAGCATGTGCGGAAATTTTGCATCAAATATAGTATCTTTTTTTACTTAGTACCAGATGCTACAGAATAAGCATGCACTTCTTCATATAAAAAAAACTGGACATTTGGTCTTTTTAAATGTATTGGTAATAAGAAAGGTTCAAATAACTTTCGACAAGTGATTTGGTTTGGTGTTTTATGGCACAGCAGCACAAGAAGAATATTTCATGTCAAGGCAATTGGAGTAAAGTGTATTGCCCAAGAATGAACCATGGCAGCCAACCCAGGCTGATCCAATGGTAGGATTCAAACATGCAATCCTTTGGTTGCAAATCTCGCTTGCTAACCACCAAGCCATTATGGCTCCTGAATTTTAAAACGCAAAGTTTAAAGTCTGTTGAGTTTCAATTCACCTACCTTTTTAAAGAAATTAACAGTAAATTCTGAAGACAGTTTTTGAAATTAACTTTCAGAAACTGTGAGAATTTCATCAGCATCTCTGGAACACAGCACAAAAATCGTTTAAAACTTACAAGTCTAGGCCATCTGAAAATTACTAGCTTCAGGCTGCTGGGCTGGTGGCAATTTCAGATGCTGATTTCAGACAGTAGTTTCCAATCTACCAATTAAACTTGACGATCAACACTGTCTCAGCCCCACCCACCACCACCCCCATGACTGGTTTGGTTTCTTATCATAATCTGACAATATACTAACCTAATTAAAACTGGACAACATGTACCAGACTGTTGTATTTTTAACAGACCTCTTTTGGATTTTAAACAAGGAAGTTCAGGATCACTTTTATTCAGAAATGTAGAGTTAATTTTATAGAAAACTGTAAAACAAACACACCAATATTGAAACTGAGAGTCTAGAATCAGAAACTGGAGTCATAGAAGCAGGGATAATTTCTGCAAAGATCTCTGACTTCAGCAGTTTTATTTACCAAAACAGACAGGAATAAAACAATATTCATACAACGCTGATCCAAAGACATTTTGAAAAACAATTACAGGAAAGTATGGTAACAACATAGTGGCAGCATCACTTTCTTTGAAAAAAAAAGTCTTTAAAGTCTTAATCTAAGGACAACCAATTACCTAAAAAAAGAAAGGACATTATAACAAGCATTTTTGAACACAGGACAAAGGGATAGGTACTATAATGAATCATTTTGGCACAAACATTTTAAAATCTTAAAAAAAGGAGTTGATCTGAGAATACCTTGGCAAAAAAGCAACCAGCATTTGAAAAACTTAAAATTGCAATTGTTGTTTTAAAAGATTTAAATATAACATCATACACACATACACACATGCTCATGACATCACAATTGGCTGTGAAATAGCTATTTCGTACTAAAATTGGAGCTATTCCTTCAAATTTCAAGTGGTCCATGTGTTTTTGCTGTCACATGTAGACCATGTGAAATATTAGAAAATTTAAGTCCGTTAGTGCTCTTTGTCAGTTTGCATCTCTATAATGATCATGTATTAACTATGTCTAAATAGACATTCTACTATAATGAACACATACAATGATTTTGACATAAAACAGAGCTACATGTATTCTTATGAAATAACCAGCCTTATAAATGAAGAATTTGTTATAGACAAGAATATTCCCTGACATGTTTAAAGATTGCATGGAGACAACAGTTACTGCATCATTTACAATTACATGCATGTCATTAAAGTTTAAATGTCAACTGAGAATTGACTGCAGGACCAAAATATAGCCTTGTAGCATTTTAACCCTGTATATTTGGATTTTGAAAATACTTTAATTCCGCTCTTATGAGATATGTTCGTGGTCAGTGTTCAGTAAAATTTATATAGTTTCCACGACTTGTGTATATCAGTGTTTACATTAGTGACAGTATGCTTGATTTGGTTTTTCCATTCCAGTCAAACTGCTGGAAGAATCACCAGAGGAAGCTTTTTGGAGGTAAATATTCAGTTCCATCTGTTTCAATATATTTAAAAACAGAAGTATTTACTTTATCCATTCATTTATGACAAACGCACTGCACTTTGACAGTAATAAATATCAAAAAAGTTTGCAAACTTTCCAGTTACGGTTTATGTGCCATCTTTGAAATAGATCTGAATGTTTCACATAAATTGTTTGTGAAGCATCATGCAAAATATAACAATCCATCAATGGAACTAACTGTACATCAAGAAATAGATGAAAAGAGTAAATGTTTGCATTTTCGAGGTCTATCCTCATGAAAAGAAAATGATGATGATGCTTTCTTGATTTTTTTTTTCTTTTCCTTTCCTCCTCTAAACCTACATTTTCACTTCTCATAATACATCTATTTTATCTTAAATAAACTTGGTAGATCTATTATATGGACATGGAATATTTTGTTTCCATACACAATATGAAAAATGCTTTTAATCTACTGATGAATAATGTTATTCAACACATGTTCAGATTATCTTATATACATTTAGAAAGTCAATTATGATATGCAATTATAGCTTCAGTTATCAATTCTTTGTGTAAAGTGCGTCTGTTATTACACATTACATATACCATGTTTTCTACTTTTTGATTTTGTAGCTATACTTGCCTCTTTCTCTCTCTCTCACATACACACACACACACATACACACACTTGAAAGATTTTACAAATGTATCAAAATCTGATTTTTGTTTTCTCATATGACAAAATTCAACTCACGATTTAAGGGTGTGTTTAATATTTACCTAGTAAAATGGGGGGAGGGGCAATGTAGTATTTGGATATGATAATTGAAGCAACGACAATAGCCAGATGGATATGATAATTGAAGCAACGACAATAGCCAGATGGATATGATAATTGAAGCAACGACAATAGCCAGATGTATCTTCAAGATGGTTCTTGAGCAACTGACCTTATATAAGATAAAAGATCGCTCCACCTACCAAATCATGTGACATAACGACCTGATAACCTCTGACAAACTTTCATTGTTTGGCAAAGAAATTTGTTTTAATTTCAGTGATAGATTTATTAAAAATGATTCTTATTATTCTTAAAAATGTAAAATTACCAAACTGCATAAATTATACTGCATTAGACAATTTTTATAAATTCTATTTCAAGTTCGTATAGTAATAACCTATGTGTTTCATTTCAGTAAATCATTCAAATCAATTTTAATGTGGCTTGAGACCATACTCCTCTAAAACGAAATTCACTTCAAAGAATGCTATTACCGGTATATTCAGTATACAGTTATATCTTTATTAATTTTAACCAACTTTTGTTTAGACTGCCTTAGTTTTAATGAATTAAAAATATCTTGCAAAAGTTGTAAATAGTTACTGTTTAGAAGTATAAAGTTGTACATAACAATTTTAAAGTTCTACTCTGTTCATGAGATGGAATTTTGATTAGTGATGTATGTTGATGTAAACATGCTAAATACAAACTAAATGTATCAGAAGATGAATATCTGAAACCATTGTTTTTGAATTTCTTTATGATTAATAAAACTGTCATCCCCACCCCTCCTTCAGCTCAGAGACTGAAAGTTAAAAGTCACTCAAGTGTCTCAAAGATCAAGAGGATGATGCATTTTTTTTTGGACAAACCAACACTAAAATGTAAATGTTCAACCTTTAAATGATGCAATCCCAGGTCCAGTGATTCCCACAGAAAAAGAAACACACACATACACAAACAAGCCCATATTCTCGACACATTCATTTTTACATATTTTTTTTATTTCCATTTTCTTCTTATTCTTATTTCTTCAAATTATCAACAGGACATACTTTGTACAAACAAACATGTGAGAATAGCCATCAATTGTGTCCACATTCAGCTGATCATGTGGGCGACCACAAGCCTTTGTCCATCCAAGGTCCATCTAGGTTTTGGGAAACAAATAAATCTAACTCCTCCATTTAGACAATCTGGATATTGACTCTCAGAATTGCAAACCCCCCAATGACACTTTTTCACTATTATCAATCGAAAAATTGATGAACTGTTGCAAAATTTTAAAATATTTATGATAACCAATTCATTATTGCATCAATCAGCTTGTCGGATGAAAATGGCTGATGTAAACAAAGCCTGGAGGTGTGTCTAAATACACTAGCTGACTGGTTAATCTCTTAGCATGATTGACATTGCCGATATGCCAATTCAATTCCAAATACATACATACACACCACTCCCTCGAAAACACAAAAAACACAGACCGGAGTATAAGCATGGACATGAGTTACCAAGGGACCTCTGAAAATTTAAGAAGGGGATGTCATCCCGGCTGGACATCAACAATAATAAGATTGGGGGGGGTCTGTCAAATGGTTTAATACTCTTTTCATAATCGCATTGGGAATAATTGTTAATAATGCTTTTTCTAATTAAGTTGTTCGCTTTTCTGTATAAATTACCTTTATTTTCAAGATAACCAACCTTACCTTTGAAAGATCATTAAAAACATTACTCCAAAAGGTTTGTTGCATGTGAATGATATATATTCTAGTGTTATTGTTTTATTGTTGTTGATTCACAACAAAACAAGATTTCCTTTTTTCAAGAACTATGGACATTTAATTCGTGAAACAACAACTGTCAACGCTGAAACTCAATTGTTTTTTTATTTTTCTATTAATAAAATACAGATGCCGAGATATCATTTCAAGTAATAGTGAAATTTATGCTCAATCTTGAGCAAACCTCTGAGTACCAATTAGTGAATGTTAAGTTCACTAAACACTTTGGAACTTGCTTCCCCATAATGAACTGTATCTGTGAAACATAGCTTTTCATGCACAGAGTATTCCTTTCGCTTGCTTTCCTTGCTATAATTGATCACATTTGTGAATTAGTAGGATAAACCACTGAATAATGTTAGATACATTAATAATGTTACCTACATGTACATAATAATATTTATAACAGTGTGCAGTTGGTCAATTAAAATGAGTTGACCTGACACACTATTGTGACCGGTTACTCTTAGGCAGGTAGAATTTGCATGCCTTTTAACTTTTTTTTATATTCCACCCCCTTTATTTGATTTGATACAAAAGACATAATTAACATGATAATACAAAACAGGTCTGCTTTTAACTGATTGTAACAATACAACAAACATTTCCGCAAATCAGAGATCAAAACACAGTTGGCACTTAATCAGGTTCTCAGAAATGCTTGCGGATATAGCTATGATGGTAGACTGACACTCTTCACATTTGAATACAAGAGGGCATATTGCATTTATGATGATTACACTGAAACCAAATTAAAAGATAAAACTAATACACAAATTTTACTTGACAAAACCTATTTAATTGGTATTTATTTCTTAAAGTGCTGTCACCAGTAGACATTACTGACACTTTCATGGATTGAAATATTGTCCAATATTGTTATTTACAGTGTACTGAGAATTTTTTGGTAAAGAAACTTTACAAACTATATGACTTCTTATTAAAAGTTGCACATTTTTAGATGTTGAATCAGATTTCCAGGCACTAACCGCCATTTTCAACAATAAAACGAGTGATATATCAAAGTTTTATTTACTCATTTTTTTTTGCAATTTTCTTCACGTTCAACATATAGGGGCCAATACTTTTGGTATTTGCTATTTAAAAGAGTTGGATCCATGCCTGACCCCACATTATAAATGGGTTTGTGAGTTATCTGGGCATGAGTTGTTGAGGGAGAGGTGTACATACATACATACATGTACATATATACATACATACATACATACATACATACATACATACATACCACAAAATAGTCATATTGAAAAAGAAAAGAAAAAGAACTGCCTTCCTAATGGATTATAAATGAACATATTAATTTTTAAACATCAAATGCAGAAAATAAATAATAAGAATACATGATGTCACTGAAATGTAGTTTTGGGTGGGGGGTAAAACTAATTTTAATTATGCAATACTTACCTGTTGCTATTGTTAGCTTTTCCATTTTCGTGCCGGAAAACCACCATCCGTTCGATGTGAATACATCCTCCCACATAGTGGAAAAAGTCATTAGTATGACCTTTGCACTCCAGTCTGTGCCTCGTTTAGGTTTGCCTAAACTCGTCATCTTATTTTTTATAGATGATGATTACTCAGACATCAGAGCGGGGTGGGAGGAAGGCATTCAACAATAGCGACAGGTAAGTATTGCATAATTAAAATTAGTTTTCCCCCCCCCCCAAAAAAAACACTACATTTTAATAGCAGCAATTACTTATCCTGTTGCTATTGTTAGCTGAATTTGTCAGTTAGGTGGGTAGGCTGATGCTCTAGTTAAACTGATCAAAAACAGAGAAAAATGTAATGTACTCACCGTAGAGGGAGAGGTACATCTTATAGGAGTTTGGTGTCTCTTTGAGCCACATGTTGTGCCGCAACGATGGGCCCCAGAGGAAAAAATGCCTGTGCTCTTTCTAATGAGCAGAGATAAAAGGAGGAGAAGGTAGTATGGGAACGCCAGAAACTGCCTTCATGATGTCATCTTAGGGGGAGAGATTAATGTAGGGCTCTGAGGCATCAACAGTTCAAACCTCATGAGCTTTTAGTTTCCTAAGGGAAATGTATCGATCAGTAAAGGACTGATACGCCCTTTTGATTGTAGTGACAGTCCACCAGCAGATGGTGGCAGCTGAAAAGTCTACAGAGTCCTTAAGAGGAAGGAAGAGACATTCCCTACCCTTTCTTTTTCCTTTGGAGGCATTAAAATAAAATGGAGGGCCCTCATGGGGCATAAGGGTCTATCTGGATAATCCCCTGCACAGATTTGACTTAGACTGGGGATCTCTATAGGTAATGGAGCTACCGAAGGTAATTGATTTTTAGCGAGAAAACCTGGTTGGCAGAGGATGGAGACAGAATCGTAATTCCTGTTAACCTGGAGACAGCCAGTGTCAATAGAAAAGGCATGAATCTCACTCACTCCATGGTTCATAGGGGGTTTTGGTTAAAGACCACAAAACACAAAAGGATTCCATCTGGGCATAAGAGAGCGGGAGACGGGTCTCTGGAGCTCAAGTACTTAATATGATCGGCAAGGTACGAATCTGAACCGATTGCCATGCCCTGAGAGAATTTAAGTGTGTTGGAGATGGCAGTTCTATAGCCCTAGATAGTGGATACTGAACATCTTTTGGTCTCAAAAGGGAACAAAAGGAAATCAGCAATGGAAGTTACAGAGGGGCAGATAGGATCAACGTGTTTCCTACTGCACCAATCACAGAAGATTCTTCACCTGGCATCATAGACCTTGGATGTAGGAGCTCTCCTGGCTTGAATGATGCAACTGGCAACTCAGCCTGAAAACTTGTTCTGGCGACGAGATCGCTTGAGATGAGCCAAGCGTGAAGGTGGAGAATGTGTGGGCTGTTGTGGAGAAGGGATTCCCTGTGTTGAGACAGGAGATTCCGCTGGTAAGGTAGAGACTTGGGTCGATCGATCAACAGGTCTAGCAGATCGTTGAACCATGATCGCTGAAGCCACAATGGAGCAATGAGGAGGATCTGCATAGTGGAAGTTCTGACTTTTGCAGAACTTGAGGTTGCAGTCGGAATGGTGGGAAGGCATATGCAAATAGCCGATCCCACCGGAAGCTGAATGCATCCACTGCCCATACTCTCTGATCCGAGACTGGAGATACGTAAAAGGGAAGTCTGTTGTTGAACCTGGTCACAACAGGTCAACTAAAGGTCTTCCCCAGACTGTGAACAGGGAGTCTGTTACGGAGCGGTGAAGAGACCTTTCCATGAGGATGGCTCGACCTGTCCTGGACAGGCTGTCTGCTGATACATTCTTCTTGCCCGGTATGTGGCAAACTTGGATTGTTATGTCCTCTGAGGCTGCCCACAGGAGGAAGTTCCAGAGCTCCAAGCATGAGAAGGGGCATGTGTGCCTCCCTGATGTCGCACATACGTTACAACGGACATGTTGTCTGAAGAGACCATGATACAGCAACCCTTTATACTGCTTCCATTTCTAGGTTGTTGATGTGGAGGGATGATTCGGCCCGAGTCCAAAGACCCTGGAGAATTATGCCCTCCGGTTCGAAAGGATCACCCCAACCGGAATCTGATGCATCTGTGAACAGATAAGAGTGGGAGTCAGCAATACATACATTGGGACCCCAGCCAGGAATTTGTCCCAATTCATCCACCAGAGCAAGTGGTGGTGAAAATCCTGTCCTAGTGGGATCGGGGTTCATAGATAATCTTTGTGTGGTTTCCACCTTGTAAGGAGGAGGAACTGTAGAGGGCGCATATGGAGACGTCCTAAAGGAACCAAGTCAGCAGCGGCGTTCAAGGTTCCCAATAGGAATAGATAAGGGCGAGCAGATAACGATGTTTTTGCTCATAGCGCCTCTAGAAGAGTCAGGATTTGATTTACCCAATCCAGTGGAACCCAGACCAAGTTCTGGTTCATGAGGAAGTTCATCCCCACGTAAACAAAGTCCTGTGATGGAACGAGTTCCGACTTCTCGAGGTTTGGTAAAAGACCCAACCGAGTTACGGTGGACTAGGAACAGAACAGATCCTGATGAAGGTACTGCACCTGAATATTGTGAATCAGCCAGTCGTCGAAATACTGGAGAATCGGTGTTCCCAGCAATTGAAGGTAGGCTGCATTTACTCCCATAATTCGGGTGAAAACTCTGGGTGCGGAAGAGATTTCGAACGGCAGGACCCGGAATTGAAAAAAAAACAACTTCCTGGTCTAAGCAAAATCGGAGATATTTGCGGTGAGGAGGAAAACTAGGGATGTGCAAGTAGGCATCCTTAAGGTCGATTGAGACTGCCCAATCGGAAGGATGAAGTGTGTTCCGAATTGATGAGGTTGTCTCCATCTTGAATGGTTCCTCCAGAAGAAATTGGTTGAGTGGGGAGAGATCGATAATGATCCGAATTTCCAACTTTTCTTGGTGACCAGGAAGATTCGGGAGTAGAAGGCAGAAGACTGATCGTTTAGGACCCTCTCGACTGCCCCTTTCCGCAAAAGGGTGTGCACCTCTTCCCTCAATTTCCCCAGATTGGACTGGGGAAATAGAATGGGGGTCCTTGATAGCGGGGTTTGTTCTCGAAACTGGAGTTGATAACCCTCGTTCACAACAGAGAGGACCCATCCATCGTCCGTGATGCTTGACCAAGCCTCTGAAAAGAGGCCCAGGCGAGCACCTATGGGGACGTTCAGGAGGGGGATGCACAGCAGGAGAGGGGTTAGATCCCTAGGGCTGTCCCCCCCTTTCCTCCGGTGGGAAAGGAAGGAGGATTATAGAACTTCCTCTTTTTGGGGGGGGGGGGTCTGCGGCGAGCTTGACGCCGTGGACCCGAAGGACGAAAAGGAGGTATAATTTGAGGTTGCGGCTTGGGCTGGGGTTGCGTCTGCTTGAAGAACTTGGCGGATGGCCCCTGAGGGTGATTTACATGAACACGTTTCTGGCCGATGTGATGGGCCAGGCGTGAATGTAAAGGATCGATGTTGATGATCCAGCAAGTCTTGAGAAGCCACAGTTGGTATGAGACCCCCAAAAAGGGTCTCGGCTTCAAGCGGAGCAGCCCTTAGAAGGTCTTTACTGTGGTTAAGTAAGATCTTCGAGGAGTCCAGAGCAACATCACGGCAGATGCAGAAATTCCACCGATAAAGCCATTGCAACAGAAAGCGCACCGAGACGTCTTGGCCACCGCTTCCAGCACGCGTTGTAATGCAGCTGGATTCAAGGAGGCCTCTCTCAGCATACTAAATGCAGTTGCTGAGAATAGATCAGAATGTGACGCAATGGTTACAAGTAACCGGTTTTCTGTTCCATGGCCTCAATTGTTTTAATTGGAAGGCGAGCCCAGGCTCCCGTCGACATGCCCACTTTGGCCACCTCAGCATCCAAATGGGGAGGTTTGGTAGGCCACTTTGGGGAATGTATCCTGTAACTGGCAGAAGAGACCAGGGGTCTTAATGTCGAGGGAGGGACAACCCACCCTCGACGTTGCCGAGCTACGTTTTGGCCTAGCGAAGGCCTCTGGGAGAGTTCCTCAATCATTGGGTAATGAGGGAGAAGCAAGGGGTCTGGTTGTGTTTGCTCCCCAGAGATCTTTTCCATAAGAGAAAGTATCTTTTTGAATTGTGTGTCACATGGTTTGGGGCACAATTCCGGGGGTAAGAGGCAGTAAACTTCGTTTACTGCCTTATCGAAGGACCAGACCTCTTCCTCCACTTCCAACTGAGAAGATTGGATGGGCCTGGGAGGTGTCAGTGCCGCTGTTTCAGTCTCAAACTCATTAGAGTCAACGAAAATAGATAGGACTTCATCATCATTTGGTATACTCTGAGTCAGAGAGTGGGTGGGCATCACTATGTCCCTCGTTTTCTGAAGCGGGCATAGAAGCAGTCTGTGCCACAGCCCATAGTTCAGAACGAGTTCCAGTTGGGAGGCCAGACCGCCTGTCTACCCTGGATGATGTGACACCTCTAGACTTCCGCCTTGGAGCCACCTGGTGAGGAAAAGGTCCAGTAGCCCATGGGTGCATATTGGACCACGGGCCTTGAGGTGGCGTGCCTTACGTCCCATAAGGATTCATTGGAATAATAGGGTTGGGGGGAAGCCGATCCATTCCCCTTCCCTAGTCTGAGCCCAATCATGCACAGGATGGGACAGTGAATGGGGGTACTCAGTCCATACCCTGTCCCCATACCGCGAGGCCAATGAGTGATAGTCAGAGAGGGAATCGTCTTTGACTGATATATCACTATCCCAAAGGTGAGGGGAGCGGTGCTCAACTTCCCTAACGGGAAGGCGTGACCCACTCTTGCGGTGCTCAACTTCCCTAACGGGAAGGCGCGACCCGCTCTTGCGGTGCTCAACCTCCCTAATGGGAGGGCGCAACCCGCTGTCGCAGTGCTCAACCTCCCTAACAGGGGGGAGCGAATCGCTATGTGAGTTGTATTTTTTTTTCTTCAATGATATACTCTTCGAACGTCCAGTCTCTCTTTCTAGATGGGCCTCACCAGCTTCCAATGAAGTTTGTCCCAAAAGCCGAAATCTCACAGTGAATCCTGAAAATTCTGACGATGTGATGGAGGCTCTTGAATATTCCTGTGTCCTCAATAAGTACGTCTGGAATTAACTAGATTCCAGGTGGCAGCAGGCCATGATTCACAAAGTGTACAACAAATTTTTCGTGTACTCTTGGAGCATTTGATGCAGTCTGGGTGAGTGTCCCAAGAGCCCTTCTTGTGGCCACACATTCCCCACAGACTGTGTTTTTCTGACATTATTCTGATAGAAGTAATTCACGTGAAACTCACCTTGATTGTATTTAGTGCATACAGTGTACACCACTGTGTATGTACTACGTTGTTTATATTTAGCGCGTACCGCGTACACCACTGTGCACTTTTACGTACCTGTATGTACGAGGTAAATTGATAAATTTGACCTCGTTAGGAATAAGCGGTCTTTTTTTCTTGTGAAACTGTGAAAGATATAAAACATTTCACTGAATTTTATTAAATAACATGCAGAACATATTGCAAAGACCACGCAATTCGTAGTGTGGACATTAATTTAATATGTATACGTGAAATTTACCGTTATGATGGTCACGTTCTTCCTACTTTTCAAAGAGAGAAGTATACGTGTTCTCTCTGTTAGGCAGGGTCTGCTGTTATTGTATAAAAATATAGAGACTTACCCGTACGTCAGTTGTTTCTTATCAGTAAATTAACTAAGTGTTTCCACCCGTTTTAAGGGGTGGAATACACGAGGTAGCCTCTGGCAGCCCCTTAAGAACTAAGTTCTAATAAAGGGGAAAGTTTACAAAAACGGAATTTTAAACGAACGGATAGTGCAACACCATATTAGAGTTATTATGAACTGCAAGAGGCGACCGCTAGTGCAGTAATTGTAACAGGCACAATTTTCTCTGGTGCTGTCTTCAGGCAACGTCTATTCAGCATGGCGTCCAAAAAAAATATGACGAGTTTAGGCAAACCTAAACAAGGCACAGACTGGAGTGCAAAGGTCATCCTAATGACTTTTTCCACTATGTGGGAGGATGTATTCACATCGAACGGACGGTGGTTTTTCGGCACGAAAAATGGAAAAGCTAACAATAGCGACAGGATAAGTAATTGTTGCTATTAAATTGATAGAAATATCATTGCAGGAAAACCCAACATCGAATGCTTCATGGTATGTCTGTATCAAATGAGTACGACAAAATTTTAATCGATTTGCTCAAAGCAAGAGCCTGATGAGTCTGTATAGAAAAATTGGTTAACTTTTTTAATTGAGCCAAAATTGACTCTTAAAGCACCTACTCCTTTAATCTCCAATTTATTTTTTTACTGCAAATGGTATATTAAATCTATATTATAGAGAAAGTCTCTTTAATAATGGATGAAACCATTTCCGAGCACTTCCAGTCACAAGATACTATTTAGATCAACTGCATTAGCATGTCCCAGGCCTCAAAGCCATTATTGCAAAATTAGTGGGATTTTACAGGGCATATGGTATCAAAATAATTGGAAAAATATAGTAATTTTACAAGGAAATCAATAAAAATATAGGGATAAGGGCACGTTAATATTACCTATGAATAGTACATTTTTAAGTACTTGAACACACAAATTAGGTCAAAATATATAAATTAATGAAAATAAATAATTTTAAAATATATTATTTATTATAAAAAGATCACAAGAACACATATATTAAATACAATTCCATCATTCTATGTCCTCTCATAATCCTTTTTCTGAAAAAAAGACTTGTAAGAAATGTGCAGCTCCCAGAAAAATATACATGTAAATGTAGGGAAATTATAGATAGGGCTTTTAGAAAATTACACAGAAAATATATGGGATCATAAAATTCTGAGATTTTGTAGGTATTAATATATAATATAGGGATGACTGCAAGGTCTGTTCTCGGGCAATAATCTTCAAAAATAAGATTTCCACTGCAAAAATCCACAAAAGCAACAAGATTAGCCCTATAACATGCAGACCAAGCTCCACCATAAATTGATACACCCAACCTGTAATTAAGCATGAAAAAAAGCAATTTACTGCTACTCTGGGAATCACAGGCTGGAACAAAGTTGAAACTACCATGAAACCGGTCTGGAGAGACCAACCACTCCTTCTGCCATCAAAATATGGATCACAACAAAGATGGTGACTCTCATTTGAGGTCATTACATTAAAATCTCTATTGTTGATCTGTGCATGAAAAAGCTGATCTTTGGTATGTCTTTCAAACCTGGTCATTCATGTTAGATTTTATGGTATTTTACTTTTGTAGAGATGCACAATTTATCTACATGTATGTGCATTATCTGAGGGATTACAAATGATCTAACTGCAACAGATGGTCAATAACATTTAGAAGAAAATTAGCACACCTTGAGGGCTAAACAAATTCAACTAGCTGCTTATCATGATGTATGATGGGAGGGTGAGGACAAGAAACTACTTTTTGACAAAAAATAGTAAGAAACTGTTGTCACACTATTAAGTCTTCTTTTCTCCTGCAGGACAAATGTCAATTGTATTGTTTTTTTAGGCCCGCACTTAAGCCAAATTAACACTTCTGATCAACAAACAGTGTAATATAATTTTATTCTTAATATCCTTATTTTACAAGGGTTTGCTTTGGTTTCATTAGGTTTTTCTACATGTATGGGTAGGAGGAAAGGTTAAAATAACTTTAGACTAGTGATTTGGCTTGGTGTTTTATGGGACAGCAACACAAGGTTACGGTTATTTAGTGCCATTAGACAATTGGAACAAGTGCCTTGCCCAAAGACACACCACAGTAGCCAACCCAGACTGATCTGACGGTAGGATTCAAACCCACACCCTTTTGGTTGGGAGTCCGGCACACTAAACACAAAGCCACCGCAGCTCCTGTCAAAAGGGAGGGGAGAATATTTCTCCAGCCTCACCAGTAGAACTTTAATTGTGCCTTCAACAAAAGAAGTTTCAAGTACTCAAGATAGCATGTCAAGTCAAGTCCACATATGCAAGTACACTTGTCCTACATATATTTTCCACTGCAGCCTTCATAAAGATACTTGTGTGATCAGACAGACAATGTATTTACTATACGTAACGTTTCAACATATTCATGCAGGGTTATAAATACAGATGTATTAATGGCCAGATACCTTAAGCTTCTCCACTTTATCACTGAATTTTAAATTATCAAGCTTTCCAGTCTATTCTGTAATAAACGTGTAATAATGGTAAGTGCAACACATAACCATGTAAGGATTCTTATCCCTTTATAATTTTCATTAGTTTTAAATTTCAGGATATCACCTATGGTCCAGACTTGAGATGCTGCACCTCCATTGCATTATTACTTCACAGACAATGAGAGCATATGCCACCAACTATTCTTTCGGCGTATGACACTTGCCCAACTTTGAACAGCAGACCCAGACATGCCATAATCCCTCACATACCATAATATTTGATGGCAGATCAGAGTCTATACTGTTTGCTCCTCATATAATTTCAGGCAAACAACAATGATACTCATTTTCTGGAGCATTATGTGATGGCAGATCAGGGTCTATGCTGGGTACTGCATATATAATTTCAAGCAAATAACAATGATGCTGATCTGCTGGTGCATTATGTAAGGGCAGATCTGGATCTATGTCTTCACATTATGTTAAGGCAGATCTGGGTTTATGTCTGCACATCATGCTATGTAGACCTGGGTTTATGTCTGCACATCACGCAATGACAGATCTGGGTCTGTGTCTGCACATTATGTGAGGGCAGATCTGGGTCTATGTCTGCTCATCTGGGTTTATGTCTCCATATTATGTTATTGCAGATCTTGGATTTATGTCTGCACATTTATGTGATGGCAGATCTTGGTTTATGTCTGCACATTATGTGATGGCAAATCTGGGTTTACGTCTGCACATTATGTGATGGCAGATCTGGGTTTATGACTGCCAATTATATGAAAGCAGATCTGGGTTTATGTCTGCACATTAAATGATGGCAGATCTGGGATTGTCTCTCCGCATAATGTGAGGCAGATCTAGGTCTATGTTTGCACATTATGTGATGGCAGATCTGGGTTTATGTCTGCACATTATGTTATGTATATCTGGGTTTATAACTGCACATCATGTGATGAAAGAGCTAGGTCTATGTCTGCACATTATATTATGTGAATGCAGATCTTGGTCTGTCTGCACATTATGTAAGGGAAGATCTGGATCTATGTCTGCACATTATGTGATAGCAGATCTGAGATAATGACTGCACATTATGTGACGACAGATCTTGGTCTGTCTGCACATTATGTGATTGTAGATCTGGGTCTATTCTGTTGCTGCTGGATGTGTGTATTATACACAGATACAGGCAGAAAGTCTTAATGATGCTCTACTGGATCTTTTTCTTTGAGATTTTGCTTTGACTTCATTCTCTTAATTAAAAAGGAGCCAGAGCGGCTCATTGGTAGAGTGCTGGACTCACAACCCAAAGGTCATGGGTTTGAACCCTATCCATACCAGCCTGGGTCAGCTGTTGTGCTGTGTCCCTGGGCTAGGTCCACTTTACTTCCATTGCCTCAGCAGTAACAGTCATTTATGTGCTGCTGTGTCATTAAACACCAACCAACCAAGCAAACAAACAACCAACTATTACTTTAAATTTCAAGATGGACAAATTTTCCATGTTTTCATTTGAACAATCATGACCAGGGAACAAAAATTGCTGAGACAGATCCACTTTGCCAGAGTCCACTACCACAGTTACATCATTCAATTAACTTGGGACTTATAATGGCCATTGTTGGAGACTTGGAATTCATTTTTCTTCATATCAATCATTTTATTAGACAGCACTGCCCCTGCAGCACAAGACAAATTATTTGTGTGGCTATGGGACACAATATTATGATCTATTACAAGCAGAAGAAATTTACAAATTAGAGGGCATCATGTGACTTTGATGAAAGAGTAAAACCATTTGAAGTACAATAATTTGAATTATTATATAATATCCCATGTGTAATGGAAAAAGTCCTTGCATGTATGATATAGAAATGTATGAATTCAACGAGAGACCCTTGAAGCAGCTGACACTCTATTGGCCAAAAAGAATTTGTAGGAATGTTTCTTCCCTCCCTTTTCCTTTTTAATTGCCAAGTACTTAAATCATTTACAATATTCTTCTGAAACTCCAACATACCAAATTTGGTAACAAAGCTATTTTTGTATATGTTTGAGTTAACAAGTTTACAATATAAGAGCAGTGCAAAAATCTTTTTCATGGTCTTTGAGCTTGAACCAGATATCATTAGAAGATCACTGAACTCATCTCGTATACCGTCAAGATAAACCCAGATGCCAAGTTTGGTTTCATCCATAATAAATATTCTTTTTATTTCTTTAAAAATAATACTAAATTGGCATCGTTCAAGGTATTCTTCAGATTATCAACAGACTGGGTTTGATAAAAAATCCATTCACACATGTCTGCTTTATCTTGCTCACAAGTCATCACAGATAAAAAAAACAAAAACAAGTCTCAGACCTTTATATATTTGACCCTGAAATCAGAGTGCCAACTATCAACTTGTTTACTGAAATGCAACTAAATACAAAGTCTGATCAAAATTCATTTGTATATCTACAAGTCACTGTGTTTATAAGCTCCATGAAGTACAAAACTGCAAACAATAACCTTTGACTTGACACTAAGATTAAATAGTTTGGTTTTATAAACTAGCATGGACATTGTCATCAGATCTACATTATTTTCATTCAGCACCAATTATTTGGGAATGTTTACCTTGACATTTTTAGAACTTAACTTTTAATCAGCACTATATATCCAGGATTGCGGAGACATGCCATTAAACCCTATACAAGTATATACATAGATATACATACATACCAATCATATTTTACAAGTGGTATTTTAGTGAAAATCCTATTTAAATGACACCATTCTTTCCAGAGGAATGATGATAAAAAGGTTTTTTAGACGATCACTATCCATGATCAGTATTATTAACATTTAGGACATGCTACATATTCTTTTGAAGTTTAGTGAAAAGCCCATGTTGATAAAACCATCCATTCAGGAGAAGTAGCCATAAAAAGTTTCAAGCTGGCTCCGAAAGGCAGCTATTTTGGAGATTAGATCAGCATTATTTTAACATAGGTCCACTTACATATTCCCAGATGTGTTTTAAAGAAAACCCCATACTGATATGACGATCCAATGAGAAGAAGTAGTTGTAACAAGATTTTCATTATACCCACTTTGGCCGCCATATTGGGAGGTCATATTTGTAGCATTTTCATGCAGGACTGACTACATCTCATAATAAGTCTTGTAGTTAAAACTCCATGTCAATAAGACCATCTATTCACGAGAGGTAACAACAAGAACATTGTCAAGATGGCCAGAATGGTGGCCATGTTGGACATCAGATAGGCACCATTACCATTCATTTCAGACCATCTACAGGTCCTAAAATTCAATATACCATCTATTCCAGAGTAGTCAGCTAACAAGATTTTCAACATGGTGACCATACTGGAGGTTAGATTGGCGCCATTTTCATTTAGGACCATCTACAAATCTTATGAAGTCTTTAAGTGAAAACACCATGTTAATACATGTAGGGCAATCTGTTCAGGAGGAGCAGCTTCATGTACAACACATTTTTCAATAAGGCAACCATTCTGGATGTCATATTAGCACCATTTTCATTTAGAACCAGCTACATGTCATCAGAAGTCTTTTACTGCAAACCCCATGGTGATATGACTATTCATTCAGGAGGTGTTGAGATAACAAGATTTTAGATATAGCCAACATGATGGCTACCGGTATGTTGGATGTCAACATGGCAGCATGGCCATGTTGTATGTCCGATTGGCACCATTTTCATTTAGGAGCATTTACATGTCATAAGAATTCTTTGAATGAAAACCCAATGTCAATGTGACCATCCATTCAAGAAGAGCAGAAATAACAAGATATTCAATATGGTCACCATGGTGTCCATTTTGTGCAAATCAGCACCATTTTTTATTCAGGACCATCTACAAGTCATATGAAGTCTTTAACTGAATATCTCAAGTCAATGTGACCATCCATCAGCAGGAGCAGTGATAACAATAATTTCAATATGCCCGACATTGTGGCCATGTTGGATGTATGCCCCCACTACATTCCCCACTACAGATGAAAACGTCAAAAATACTGGTAGTTCAAAAACATTTAGAAAAGATTGAAAAACCGATATAACTGCATGAAAAGCTAATGAGGTCATGTATCTGTGTACATATACATACAAACATGAATACCAGATTTTATTTGTCTACCTCAAGTTGTTTTGCCTAATCATGCTGACAAGTTTTTGTTTAAAAAGGCCAAATACAAAAATTTTAAAAATGTGTTTACAAAAGTGAAAAATTGCTATAATGGCCTGAACAATCAAGTCATCTACATAAGAATTTAAATGTGCCTATAAAATTTTGTTTGCCAACCTCATGTGATTTTCTCTTAATTGTGCAAAGAAGTTTTTTATAATAAAAAAATGGCCTAAATATTCAGAAGCAAGCAGTACATGCAGTGTACAGTCTCCATTAGCCAGGTATGTCACCTGTTTGATTATGTAATATTATGCAATACCTTGAATGACCCACATATACTGTATCAGTTACAAGTTGAAACTATTTTCATGAACAAACTAGTATAATTTAATGTTTTACTACTACTACAGCTGCTGCTGCTACTACTTTTATTATTATTATTATTATTATTATTATTATTATTATTATTATTATTTCACATTATTGCCAATTTCATATTAAATATATGAAACTAATTGCAGAAACAAAAACTAGAGACCCTCAGCAAGCGAAAAGACTTGAACAAACATTTCAAGAAATTTATTAATTTCTTTGGCAAAGACACAAACATACAAGACTATAATAACACACAACAAAGATAATTGAATGTTTTCAATAAAACCACAAATAAGTGCAATGAATCAACTTTGCTCTGCATTGTTGTGGGTATATGTACTGTTGTTCTTGTTGACATTATTGTGTAATTTCTAAAATCTCAAAAAGCCTCCAGATTTCTATGGTTACTCATCAGTACAACCAAGATAAAAATGTAGAATAGTTCAAACAGAAGCAATACCATGAAGAAAATAGTATTTTAACAACTTTCATTCAGCAATTTTTTTGTAAACTTTTGTTTTATAGTACATGATGCTAGTCAGGAAAATAAGTATTACTGAAATTAATGACTTATAGTCATCATGCCAGCACTCTCCTGCACCTAATAAAAGATAAGCAATGAACCGATTTATTTATCTTAACTAATATTAATTATAAAAATGTTTATCAATATATGTGCTGGTCTCAGGGCTACAAAAGTGCAGTATACCATCCCAGGGTACATCATTCAGTTCATAGAAGTGGATGTGTGAATTCTTGAAAAAAGCTCATATATCAAACCATAATTGCAGATAGATATGGTAATTTAATCAGCAGCAAAGATGACTAGAGTTTTGACCTGACCCTTTGCAGTTACAGTATTCACCAACCCCAACCCCCTGGCAGTTTGTACCCCCCTTCCAATTTTAAAAACGAAAGGCCTGTAAGATACAAAAAGTGCAAAAATCTTAGTCACTCCCATCATTAATTTATAATTTCTAACCTGATTGTCACTAGGGGGTCCCTAACACTATCATCTTCGTGTTTTAAACCAAACGGGAGTTTCTGTATACATGTACTAACATGCCATCTATATTTGCTTGGCAAGTCTATTTTGATGAATTTGTACAATAAAGTTACAATTCTTCAAACTACATGTACTTACTGTACATGTTTTCTAATTTATGGGCATATTTTTTTCCCTTTAATTTTGGGGAAAATATTAGAATTAGAAATTAAAAATACTGGATGCAGACTATGCAGTGTTTACCTTCTATGTACATGTATGTGTAGTTCGAAGATACCGCCCCTTCACTGAAAATGGACTTTTCCAGGAACTGGAAAATGACTACAAGCTGGCTCATTGTTTACACTGAAAGCTTCCATTTGGTTTGAAAAGAGGAAATTTTATGACCTTTTAGTGTGATTTCCATCTAATTGAGAAAAAAAAGTCAAATTTCAATTTTGATTCTTTAATACTGTACCACAATCAGGGATCTAGTATGCATGTTTAATTACCTGGGATTGAGTAATGTTAATTGCAACCCAATATGGTCCTAAGATATATATACTATATAGTGTTCACACCTTGGTGTGAAGAACATGAAGGTAAAACCCAAGCAACCTAAAAATAATGCTGTTTTTTTTAGAGTTATTCAGGTACAAAAAGATAAGACAAAAAGATAAGACAATGTACATAGCATGGGGGGGGGGGGGGGCATAAAAAAAATTGTTAACTTAAAAACTGATTCATGAAGATTGTTAAAATTATGAAATATATTTTATAAACACAGGTACACTGTATACTGCACAAAAATGGACACAAAATTGAATAGCAAGACTTTGTTTTGGATTATATGGAATATAATTTCACACCATCAATTGTGCAATGCATGAAAGGTTAAAATAGGCATCTGATATCTAATTATTCACTTCTAAATGGCAACCAATGCCAGTGGCTACAAATTTTTATTACAGAATGAAACATTTTCTGCAAGCCTGAAGTGAATGTGATACATTTTTGTGGGACAAGATGGAAAATGAAAATTGAACACTGAAATATTTATGGATTCTTTAGCTTTTGGCATTTCAAGTAATAAATTTCTGTATCAATGAAAATCGAATTTTTTAAAATGAGATTCTAATAGTTATGGTGAGTTTGATTTGCCCACTAATGCACCGACCAGAAAAATCAGATATAAAATTTCTGAAGCAAGACATTTTTAAATGGATGAAAAGTATCACCCCAGTGTTGAATCAATTTACATGTAGCAATCAACTGACTTTGTGAGTATCTGTAATCAAGGTAACTACATGATTAGTCGCTGAAAATGTATCTGCTAATGTATCTCTCAAATAATCCTAATGAATGTCTTTGAAAATGGACCTTTCAAAAATCTATAATAGCCTGATTTAAATAAAAGGAAAAAATAAAAACAGGTAGTAAAACCTGTCTGAAGGTCACTTGTACTGAGCAATTACCTGTCTTGAACAACCATTTTATTTCCCCCCTTCCCATAAACCAAAGTTCTGGTTGAAGAAATGAACCCAAATAAGCAGCCATCTAGCCACTTGTATCACTTCCCAGAGGTGGCTGCTGAAGACAGGTTTAAATGTATATCATTATTTTGTCATAATATAGAGCATACTGGTATAATATCTTACATTCAGTTAAATATGTGTCTAATGACACTCAGTGGACCTGCTTGAAGAGGTTTTTATAAACAGGTGGTCTGTATATACATGTAAGAATCACATACGTATATATTGAAGAATGAAGAAGAGCTAGAAAAAACATTACAAAGATTTTTAAAATGTTCAAGAATTATGGTGAAAAGTGGTAAAAACCCTGTGTAACTAACAGAAACAAGCAAACTTGAAATAATAAAGGCAATTTGGTCCAGAAATCAAAGTTCACAACTGTCAAAGGGCTGAAAAAATATTTTGTCAGAGAGCCCTGACAAACAAGTACAGATTTTAGCTCAGCAGCAAAAACATTTTATTCACCAAAAACTTTATAAGAAATACGAAGAAGAAATGGGGTTTTTTTTATGACTCAGTTTCACAGCACTAATACAGAGTAGCATGTTTACCATAATCTGCTGTGTTCAGCATCAGTACATTTTGATTGATACACATTTGTCAGATATAAATAGGAACAGTCTATGGCAATGGTCAATGAAACAAAAAATGAATTTTCCATGAGCTGTAACCACGGCCTTGGTATTTGGCCAGGCATGTGTCTTCAGTGCACTTTGCAGAGAATGACTCATTGCTAATATAAACATCCTAATATTTTTGTGACAATGTTGTAAAAAAGTGACGATATCACTATACAACTTAGGGTTCATGACAGCATCATTAACTCCACTGGTAAGTCTTTGCATTGTCACATGTTTTGTTGCAGTTTATTCAGTATAATAAAATTATTAGAACCTGGTTTAATGGGTCCAATGCATTGTTTATGTTGCCGAAATGAAGTTTTTGTTTTGTATTTTTAGTTATGGTTCTAGTTTCAGGTTCTAAACTAGAACTCTGCAATTATATACAAAAGCTCTTCAACTAGTTAAAACTCTGCACTTAGAAAACTAGGTTTTGATAAGTGACTGGGAGAACTGTGCAATGTGCATTTGGAGGTTATTGAGCGGGAAGTGCTTTCAGGGATATATTCTCTCCCAAGCTCATTCTGCCTGGAATTTCAGCATCTGTGACTCTATTCTAGCTGAATCCAATTTTAGTCTCATCTGTGTTATGGAAGAGAAAGTGGACCAAGAAACTAATTTTTGTGCATTGTAATAACTCTGCTACTGCGGATATCATTAACAAAGGACCTCTGCTTACAGAGGATGTATTGATATCTTTTGTTACATATCGTCACACATCGCTGCAACTTCATTGGTTTACTATTAAGTTGTACTTGGCAGGACTTAGAATCCATTACCTGCAAGCTGGTCCTTGGAATGCTTTTCAGGAGATTGACAGACTACCATGTATACTTTGTGAAAAAAAAGGAACAACAGTTCAAATATAAAACCCATATTAACCTATTACATACAAGATGGTGTGGAAGCTCTGTTACACGTTACTCCAGAGAGTTTTTGCTTTCTTCTTCTCACCTGCAGTGGATTAAACTTTACAGTGCATGTGTCTTGTGGCATTTTTGCTTTTCTTGAGATGCCATGAAATTACAGTTCAATCTTTACAAATATTTTGTCTTTCAATTGCCTGAGGATTTCAGATGCGACATTTTCAACAGACAGGTCCATATTCATACTTACCAACCTGTCTTAAAAGACAGACCCATTGCACACAGGGGTCAATATTTCATTTATAGGAACTCTTGGTTGTGTCCAGTGTTGTGTGTGGAACAGTATTTGACTTAGCACTGTCCAAGTGCTATTGCAGCCAGTTAAGACAAAAGTGATCCTTTACTCATGGATAGGACATGCTTTTTCAATGAGAACTATTTCTGACTTAGTTAAAACTGTTATTGACACACCTTGGTTATGATGTACATATATTTTTGGGTCATTACTTTCATATGGGAACCGTCATAATTGCAGCTGCCACTGGTGTATGATATATGTGCTATATCATAGTAGACCCTAACAGGATTCAGTCTGCTCAAGGTCAGTTGTGTGCTTAACTATATTTGTCATGTGCTTCATTGTGTGCTGTGCTTCCTAAAAATACTTTCATGACCAAGTTGTGCATCTTGAACATTTGCTTGTATTGACTTTACAACTTTTTCCCATGAGTTACAGATACATGTAGTTTATGATGTGTAAATCTTCTCTCGCTTTGCTTTCATTTCCTTATTTCACTTATTCATTCAGCACTAGTCTTAATTCATACATCTCTAGTTATCAACCAGAATCCTCTTGAGAGTTCTCATTTGATATTTAAAACAAAACAAAACAAAACAATAGATATCAAGTTCATTTTGACTTTTTTTCGACAATCATATACTCGTATTCTATACTACTAATAATGCCATGCCTGTTTAATAAAAAAAATGTGTACCAATTTAACTACGGATCATCTCTCCCTTAACTTGAGAATTCTGGGATCAGTTCAGACTATACAAGTCTTGTAGACTGGGATCAGCCCAAGTCACACTGTGGACTCATACCATAGTATTTTGATATTCAAATTAGTTTAGTTTGGATACATGTAATTGTTAGCAGTTTTACTTAATCTGGGATCAGCACAAAATATACTCTGATGCCGGAATCAGCCTAGCACAGATTCTACTTAATCTGGGATCAGTCCAGAATACATTCTGATGCAGGGATCAGCCTAGCACATATTCTACTTAATCTGGGATCAGCCCAATATATACACTGATGTGGTGATCAGCCTAGCACAGATTCTACTTAATCTGGGATCAGCCCAAATTACACTAATGCTGGTATCAGCCAAGAACATATTCTGCTTAATATGTGATCAGCCCAGAATCCATTTTAATGCTGGTATCAGCCAAGGACATATTCTGCTTAATATGTGATCAGCCCAGAATACATTTTAATGCTGGGATCAGCCTAGCACAGATTCAACTTAATCTGAGATCAGCCCACAATACACTTTATTCTGGGATCAGCCTAGCACTGACTGGGAATCATCAATGTCATATTCAGTGTGTTTCATGAAGGTTCTAGCTCATGAGTAGCCTCCATAGAGAGCCCAATTTTTAAGTAGTGAAATTGTCATTATTGGTACATATTGATCTCAAATATTTGTAATGACTGAATTAGGACATGTAGTGTGAATAGAGAGAGAGAGAGATGGAGAGTGCAAACTACTCCTGTACTTGTGTTTATTTTCTTACAAGGCATGTATTAAACATTCCTTATTGCAAGTCTATATTTTGCTGTGTATAAAATGATAATTATTTAACTGAAGTTTATACACAACATGATGATTTTTATTAATTCTACTTACACACAGCAAAGGTTTAGAACAGACTTTAGCTTTACTAATAACTGTGTTGATATTTTATTGCTTATCAGAACATGGCTATGTGTTAAGAGGTTTTTTTTTTTTTTTCTATCTCTCTTTTTTTTAACATAAGGGAATTGAAGGTACATGAAATATTGCAGGCTGTTATGATGATATGAAGTTAGAAGTGTACAGTCATGAACCAGACCATTATAAAATGCTTTTGTACATGTTCATTGAAAATGGGTAGGTAGACAATGACTTGCACATGGAGCTATTTTTAGCCCCTTAACTTGCTGTCTACTTGGGGCTAGCTGTAGAATCACATTCAGTGTAAATGACCAGAAACCCTTGAATTAGTGGCATTAGTATTCAAAGATCCAATCAAAGTCGAGGTTATGATGATAGTATCATGTGATCAGTCACTTTCACCTGGCTTTGAAAGTTGCAGACAACTGGTTTGAGTCTCATCATCCAACTATATTTCTGTGTTTGTGCTTGCCCGCCACCACCCATGACACCACTGGTGTGTTATATACGTTGTGAGGCATACCCTTATACTTCACTTTCACCTGTTTTGATGCAATTTCATGGGGCTGCCATGGACTAGGATTTTTTTTCCCCAATCAGATACTTATATTCTATACTAATAATAATGCCATGCCTGTTAAATAAAATTTTTGTACCACTTTAACTAGGGGATCATATTCTCCTTATCTTGAGAATTCCGGGATCAGCCAAGGTTATACAAGTCTTGTAGACTAGGATCAGCCCAAGTCACACTGTGGGGTCATACCAAAGTAATTTGATATTCAAATTAGTTTAGTTTGGATACAAGTAATTGCAAATTAGAATACTTTCTTTATTCTGGGATCAGCCTAGCACAGATTCTACTTAATATCAGATCAGCTCAAAATACACTTTGATTCAGGGATCAGCCTAACACAGATTCTACTTGATCTGATGAGACCAGCCCAGAATGCACTCTGATGTGGGGATCAGCCTGGCACAGATTTTACTTAATCTGGGATCAGCCCAAATTACACTCTGATAGGGATCAGCCTAGTACAGATTCTACTTAATCTGGTATCAGCCTAGAATCAACTCTAATGCAGGGATCAGTCAAGCACTGATTCTACTTAATCTGGGATCAGCCCAGATAAGCTGGGATCAGCCTAACACAGATTGTACTTAATATAGGATCAGCCCAGAAAATGCTTTAAAGCTGGGATCAGCCTAGCACAGATTCTACTTAATCTGGGATCAGCCCACAATACACTTTAATGTTGGAATCTGCCTAGGACAGATTGGGAATCATCATTGTCATATTCAGTGTGTTTCATTCAGAATCTTGCTCACGACTACCCCACACAGAGAGCCAAATTTGAATTTGTTGAAGCAGTGAAATTGTTAGTATTGTCACATATCAACTTCAAATATTTGTAATGACTGAATTAGGACATGTAGTGTGAATGGTCCAGAGAGAGAAGGATAATGTAAAATACTCCTGTATTTTTGTGTTTATTTTCTAAACATTCCTTACTGCAAGTCTATATTTTGTTGTGTATACCAGATCCTTACAAGAGACTGGAAAAACTGCAATGTGCATGACAGTAACTCATTTATAAACCAGGTTCTTATAAGAGAGTGGCAAAATTGCAATGTGCATGACAACTTATTTATAAGCCAGGTTCTTATAAGAGACTGGGGGAATTGTGTAATATATATGACAACTTATTTGTTGCTGTATGTGGTATCTTTGTTAACATAGTTTATTGTTTATACACATGCATATTGCAGAACAGATAACCAACATGGAGAATAACTGAATATACAGCTGCACTAATGTTCATTGATAGGAATTATTTATGATTATAAATACTGCTAATAAACACTCACCTCACTAGTAGCTCGCAATCTTTTATTCTGTTGCCTCCAAGCAAGGGCTGTAAAGTTCTCAAAGAAATTCCCATCCGACTCTTGCACTCTGAAAGCAGGCAACATGATAGAATCTGATAAAGAGATCCAGATCCAATAAACAAATACCAACAAAACTTAGATTAAACAGCAAATTACTGCGTATTAGCAATATTCCCAATCTCAGACCCTTGTGTTCATGGAACGCAGCACACCCCCGCTATCCCTACACTGAATCCATATGAGCGGTTTCCTTTCAAATTGATTTTGTCATTAACCATGTAAAATAGATGCAGGTATTGTGAATGGCTTCATGGCACAGGTGATATTAATTATATATTGATATATATTATAGTACTTAACATCCATGTAAAGATGAAAGTTTTTGATTAAGGCCCTGTCACTGATACACAATATTTTTCCACATGTTTTGAAAATTGTTTCACCGGCAAAGAACTATATACATATTTTTGTTTTCTATTCTATATAATCAATCCTTTGTAATGTGATCACAACAGGAAATCACTGGTGTATCTAACAGAGGTGTAATAATTACACAAAACAGAACATTTCCAGTGTAAGAATTATTCAACTGGCAGCTGCTGCTGAAGACAATAAGAGTTGTTCTGTCTCTGTGGTCAGGTACTGAATAAATGAGGAATTTACACACAAAAGCAGCTTCTGAACTGCAACTATCCTCATTAATATCCAATGGTGATGATACTATTGATCCAAAATTATGTTAGGTAAAAGACCACTAAAGAACATGCAGGCATAGGTAATGCTATCACTGTCATCATCAACTTGAACTGTACAATGGACCCAGAAATACAATTCATGATAAGAACAGTGAAAAGTATGGGCATATTGTGCCTGTACATAAGCATTATTATTAGAGGCGTAATATGCTCTAATTAAGAAAAAATGGGCATCTTTTGTCTACAGATTTTTAAAACTAGAGACGTATTCAAAACAAATGCTAGCGTACTGGTCAAGGAAAGGCATAATTTGAAACTTGCACATTTTTAATTCACTAGTTAAGGCGTATCTTAGAACTTAGAAAATTGCAGTGTGGTAGATGAGATGTACTTTTGAACTTTGAAAATCTGCATGCTGTAGATGAGGCATAAAATAGGACTTTTGAAAGAATACATCAGGCATATTTAAGAACTTTTAAGTTATTTTAATCTGCAGACAATTCTCAAATAAAACACACTCTTTTACAACTAGTGTCTTTGTGGATATAAACGTATCAAGACAAAGTCAAAACTTTAGTGATCACTTGTTCTTTCCTTCCCTTACATTACCTCTTAAAGGCTGTGATTCTAAATTGGGTAGCACAAAAGAGAGGTCTCTGCCTTTAAAGAATGACAAAAAAAGTATCTTAATGCACTAAGTACTTAAAGTGAAAAAACAAGGGCAAATACAGCTGTTTAGTTAATGAACTTTGGTAACATTTGTGAAAAATATGTGCATCAATCAATTTAATAATGACTTAAAAGGGCAACTGAATGCCAATATTCTCAAAACGTACTGAAACCATTATATTTGAATATCCAAATCAGTTTTGTTACACCCCTCACCCAGTCCATGACCCAATCCATAGGCTCACCAAAAATCAAATTATAACTGATAAATATTCAAAAGTTAGGATATGATACATACATTCACCAAAATATGTGAAGAGATATGAAAAGACAAAATTATGATCAATAACAAAAATGTACAAAACAAACACCATACACAATTACATGGCTTGCAATTGATTCCAAAATACCATAAAATACATGTGCAAATGTTGCATATAGTATATATATATATTATATATATTATATAATATATATATATATATATATATATATATATATATATATATATATATATGTATTTCAGTAGCAAATCCTTATGTATAAACATGTAACCTTGATTTACTCTTCAGCCATCAAAAAAAATACATGGGCAAATATACTAAAAAGTTATAATACAACTAAATTGTGCACATATTTAATTTGAGAGTTTTTTTTCTACGGTTTGGTCAATATGGCAATGTAAGCATACAATAAGGATCTGCTTGCCTTTCTTGACATTATGACTGAAGCAGTTATTTAGCAAAATAAAGCTTATATACTGCCTAAACAATCAGAAATACTACCAGAAAGGCCCTGTTGTGAAAAGAAGTTGTCCAGCTGATCCATCACTGGCATTTTTTAAAAGTATACAGTCTTAATTTTCTCAAAGCTTTAAGAGCAAAAAATAATTCGGTCCATTGTTTTTTGTATTATCTCTTAGATTAGCATGGCAAAAGGGCAGTAATAGTGATATCTCATTGTTTTTTCAAATGTCTGAAGAAAATTTAAAAAATGAGTAAACTAGTACATAACTTGTTTCCATTTGGCATTAAAAATGCAATTATTTGCAGTAACTGTACAAGGTCCCCTCCTTGCTATTTACTGGTAACTCAGTTAGATACACAAGCTGACTTTTATGTCTGCAGTGTTTCAGACCCTTGTTTTAACTCAGGTCAGAGTGTGAGGTCACATTAAGGAGGGACATCAATTCTTCAAATAGCAATTGGATTTAGGAAGGTACTGAAAAATCCTCCATTACTTCAGAAATTGATGCTTGCAATGCATATGTTGCATAAGCTGAATAAAAAGTTGACTAGCAAGTGAATTCATTCAGCTAAAATAATGGAATTTTGTTTTAAAATTCTTAAAACCCCTGAAGAGAATCCCATAAATATTATAGCAATCATCGCCCTGATGTCATTGGGCATGGTCACATTGGGGGTTTCCTGGTCTGGTTGGCAAAAAGACCATAGCCTTACTGCATATTTGACAACTAACTACAATGTTGCAGAAAGAATTATATCTCTCCTTTTTTTAACAATCATTCAATCTGACTCAGATTACATATACTTTGGTTTAAAGTCGATAAAGCTGGTTCAGAAACTGACGATGACGTTTATTTTGGAGTTGTCTATGTTCCTGCATCAGATTCAAGGGTGAAATTGATACATTTGTATCCTAAAATACTATCATGTGTACTTCAAATAAATATGTGTTTTTAATGGGAGATGTTAATGTCAGAACTGATGACATCTATGATTAATTGGAAAAGATGAATTCCTTCTCAAGCTATTCGATTTTGGTACTGATTACATAAAGTTTTTCAATGATACCGTGAAAATTATCGATGAGTATAAATTGCACAAGAAACTAGTAACACAACATGTATATTAGGAAATTATTACCACTGTGAAAATACTGATAGATATATGCAGAAATAATAATCTTAGTATATTAAATGGAATATGTGGTGATGATACAAGTGTTGGTTCTACAACTTTTACAAATACATCTGTTATTGATTATTCTGTTGTTTCTAGCAATGATCTGAATTATGATAATAATTTGTGCATACAGTACATGAATTTTACCCACTTTTTTTTAGTTTTTACCGAAAAATTAAGCAAATTATGCTTGTTGACAATAATATATTATCAGAAAAACCAAGATGGGTGAAGTCCAATAGGTATTTTGGACTGGAGGCAGTGAACTAAATGTAGCATAGAGAACATATTTTGTGTTTGATTCTGGAGCAAACAAGTAACCAGTGGAGGGTACATAGCAGGGGGGAAGAGTGCTCTGTTCTTAGTACTCTAAGGATGATCTGAGCAGCTGTGTTTAAAACTTTTTGAAGTTTCTGTAGGAGATGCTGAGACGAACCAGATAAAAGTGAATTACAACAGTTCAGTCTAGAGAGTGCTAAGGAACGCACAAGTGTTTTAGTGGCATCAACTGAAAGAAAACTGCAAATGGAGCTGATACGTCCCAGCTCTAGATATGCAGCCTTCATATGTTCATGACATGTTGGTGTAATGAGAGAGTACTGTCAAGAGTGACACTTAGGATTCGTACCAATTGTGTGAATTTAATGTTGGTGTTGCTGATACTTATTGTTTGAGGTAAAGGATGGGAATGAGAAAGTCTGTGTGTTGTAATCAGAATGGCTTCAGTTTATCATCATTCATCTGCAGCTTGTTACATGTCATCCATGACTTCACATCGGAAATGTAACTCTACGCCTTGGATGGTAGCATCAACTTCAGTTGGGTGGCTAGATTTGTATATTTGGGTGTCATCAACGTACAATTGGCGAGACAACGGATGATGATCTATGACACTTAAGAGCAGTCAAGTGTATAGAATAAAGAGAACAGGTCCAACAACTGAACCCTGTGGAACACCAAAACATAGATCAACTGGGCTGAAATGTTTTCCATTTACAGACACAATTTGTGTCCTGTTGACTAGGTAGAATTTGAACTATAGTATGGCTGTATCGTGAATGCCAAATACTCTGGAGACTGAAGTAATATATCATGGTCTATTGTGTCAAATGCTGCAGACAAGTCAAGGAGGGTGAGGACTGAAATCTTTCCACTACCCAAAGCAGAGAGGTCATTAACTACTTTCAGAAGGGTAGTTTTGGTACTGTGGCAAGGGCAATATGCAGACTGTACATTGCTAAAAAGATTATTTGAATTCAGATGAGATACAAGTTGGTATAGAACAACTTTTTCTAAGATTTATGACATGAATGGGAGGTTAGAAACTGGGTGGTAGTTCTTTAAATCATTATTGTCAAGTGTCAGTTTCTTCAACAGAGGCTTCACAATGGCAGTTCTGAAAAATAATGAGAATTACCCAGATGAGAGGGAAGTATTAATAACATAGGTTAGTGCAGGCAATATTGAATCTAAGCACTGCATGCAATATTGAATCTAAGCACTGCAGGCAATATTGAATCTAAGCACTCAAGCAGCAGTCATCAAGTTCATATGACTTTGGGGCACTCTTCATCACGATTGTACATGCTAAATCCATAGATACAGGCTCAAATGCTGTTAAAGGTTGCCATTGAAATTCTGTACCACAACTGTATGGTGATGATGCGTCAATTGAAATTGTGTTGTCAAACTTATCTCTAATGGTTTGTACTTTGTCACAGAAGAAATTTGCAAACAGGTCTGGAAGGTCGACTGGAGAGAAGGTTGTTGGAAGTGGTGTACATCTGTTCCTTTGACATTAGCTTGCCAGTAATCTCTAAAAGCTCTTAGTACTGTAGTAGGCTGATTTCACTGCATGGACTATGTTTGTGACATTCTTCTTAGCAACTTCATAGATTTGCTTATGAATAGTGAGACTGGTAGAAACCCAAAGCCTCTCAGCCTTACCAAGGAAGACTGTAGAATATTATCATCAGGTCTATAAAGAATCCAGTCTAAAATGTGACCATGTTTATGGGTGAGTTGGCTAACTATTTGAGGTTGAAAACGTGAATTGAATCGAGGCATTTTAATGTTTATGGGTTTACAGGGCAGTCAAAGTGAAAGTTGAAATCTACAAAAATAATCAGGTTGCCAATTATCGAATTTCCATCCTCCAGAAGTTTAGGAAACTGCTCCAAAAGAGAGATTCAGTCAGCTTGTTTTTTCAACTAGGAGGAGGGCGGAAGAGGCAGAATTTGAATGTTGTAGTGTGGTTAAGAATGATATTTGGCAGCAAATATATTTAATAAATGAAACTGATATTACAATAATATCTACTTTCTCTGCATATATCAATAATATTCAAAGTGATAAATTGATTTATATTATTATTTTCCTTTTTGTGAGCCATGGTGGCTGAGTAGTTGAGATGTTGGACTCATGATTAAAAGTTTGAGGGGTTTTAATCACATCGCTGGATCTGATTCGATTGGTTTGAAGTGATAATGTCCTTGTTCAAGTCACTTTCCATCCCTTAGGCACAATAAAACCTTAAAAGTGTTGCTATGCTGTAAAACATCACCCCACCCCCAAATTATTTAACATTTATCAGATATGATGTACACAAAAAAGGGACTATATCTTTCTCAATTTTTATACTCTATACCCTGTAAAATTGAAATCAAATGAATTAAAAATAAATACTCTAACTTTCTTCATTAAATGAAAAAAATTAATTTCTTACTAAATGTATCTTTATTTCAAAATACGTAAAGTGTGGACTGCCCAATCCTTCAATAACTACCGGTAGATTTGAATGAAGCTGTCACTGAAATTGTGAGCTACAACAGTAAGCAAGGAGAAAGTGTAGAAAAAACTTGATGAGCACAGAATCACAATAAAATATATCTTTATTCGCAGTGGAAATTTGTTCAACAAACAAGGAACATGGATGTATTTTGAATGACAGATTCTACCAAGAGAATCTTCATTGAACATTTGATTTTTTTCCATATTTAAGCTAAGTTATTATTCCTTTTATTGTCTTACAACATTTTTGTCAAAGTTGTTATTTACTATATATGGATACTGTTAATCATTAACTACATAGAAATATGGAAGAAACTGACACAAATTAAGTGAAAGATCATTCAAAATCAATCAAGGCATAATCTTCAAGGTTCAATTGTGACTGCATGTTTTACGTAAATTATTGTACATGTACACGCAGGAAGCAAAAAGGTATTTTGGCACAAGGTATATTTTGCTTGTTTTATCTTTTTATGTAGGATTCTTTTTGTGAAAGATAAAGATTTAATAAAAGTTAAAGCTGTTATAACAAAACAATAAAACTGATACAGTAGAATAAAGCTGTTATAACAACACAATAATACTGATACAGTATAATAAAGCTGTTATAACAACACAATAACACTGATACAGTATAATAAAGCTGTTATAACAACACAATAATACTGATACAGTAGAATAAAGCTGTTATAACAACACAATAACACTGATACAGTAGAATAAAGCTTTAATTATCAAGACTCTGTATATTGTGATGTTTTAGCATCAATCTAAAATTGTTTTGGAAAAAACTTCCTCAACATTCTTTGAAGTGATCACTAAATCCAGTTTCTCTACTTATCCATGCAAAAGAGTTGCTACCAAATATGTCCATAGGAGTTCATGGTATGTAACTGTGCAATAGTAAGGTGGCCATTTGCAGGGGCACATTAATTACAAGCAACGACTTCTGGACATGGTAGGTTCCAATTGATACCTTAAAATAGCAGTGACAATATTATACTAAAGCATGAAATGGTGAGGGACCACTATACGTTATGTGTTATGAGGTTCAGAGTGTTAAATTTGTTTTTGCACATTACATCTGATGATGTACATGTACAGTTGAAAACCTCAGCCACACAGGCCTAAGAATTTATGTTTCAGAGTTTAAGCCACCAAACTTTTTTTTTTTATAATGATTTTAGCTAAGGTTAACAATTTTACTTTGTATACATGAAGATAAATTATACCCATACAATTTGAATTATTTTTATTAAAATTAATTGGACTGTTCATCTTTTTCATATGTGCTCATTGCTCCACTAGTAAACTAGCCAGGCATACATTTCTAAAATGATACACCTCATGCTTGCTACAAATACACCTGTTACCACCATATGACTGTTCTTGCACTGACTAACCTTTTCTATGAAAAATATGCCAGTATTACGCTTTTATTTTAAATGTGTAAAATACGCCTGTACTCAGGATTTGGTTTACGCCATGTTTTATGCCTGTACTTGGGGTTTGGTTTACGCCTGTGTCTTACACCTGTACTCAGGTTTTACTTTACACCTGTGTTTTACACCTTTAATACACCTTGTATGCATTGATGCTACCTTAATAAAATGTATCTACTGTTTGAATACAGGCGTACTTATTTACATAATTCGCGTCTGTGTATGCCTGAAGTATGCTAGTATTATGCCAGATATGCTAGTTCTACACTTGTTTCTCATATTCTAGAGAAACTACAGAGCACCAGTATTTAGGCTGTAGAATACGCCTGAAGTACGCCTTTGATACAGGTGTTTGATTTCGTACAGGTGATTCCACTGTTCTATAGCCAGGAAACTCACCTTGTATAGTATATCTAGAAATATTCAAAAACTTGCCACCACATAATGTAAACTATACAAACACACAGTTGTACTATCTACGAGTGCAAAATTGTAATTTTTTTATTATAAATTACTCAAGAAGACAATGTCTGAAAATTAAAACAGCATTCTAGTCTAAAGTTGGCTGCTGGCAGAATTCACTGTCACTGTTTTCATTTATCTGCCTGACATTTGTTTTCAATAAATACTATATTTCATACATGTGAATCAAAATTGTTCATTTCTACTTCCTATACCCAATTAACATTTTGTCAGCTGTACAAAACTTAGTAACTAAAGCAAATGCAATGGCTCAATATTGCAAATCCCCACAACTTTTACTCAATATTCCAATACACACCCACACACTCAACCCAGTGCACACCACACTCCTCCCCCCCCCCCCCGACCGACAGTTACAGTTACACGATTACCTCAGCTTCCTGGACAGTGGTGGAAACATGATAGAGAAATTATATCAACAAATGGTCAGGATTCATCATAGTTACATGAGTGTTGAGAGACCAGCAAAAAACATAAATGCCTATGTGATGATTGTATGGAAACAAATTCGTGACATAACAATATCAAACAAAAATTTAATCGAGGCAACAAGTGTCAGTTTATAAATCTTTGGAAAAGAAATGAGAGAGAATGTGAACAATGCAGTGAAACAAAACATACAACAATCAACTGCAGGCATAAATAGACTATTCAGTGCTTTCACTGTGTCAGCAAATTTTGATAAAAAGCTAAACTACATGACAGCAATTATGCATATAGATACTAGAAGCATGGATATGAAGCAACAAACTCCATTAATGAAATCAGAGATCTCATGATATTTCTATAGTAAACAAAAGAGAAGCTGAATAAACTCTTTGTTACAACCAGTGTACTATCTTGGATGGCATCTGTACTGAATGTAATGAAATCAATTTGAATTGTCAATGTATTATTAGAGAACAAAATTCTTGTAAACATCCTCTTTGTACTGCAAATCAACTGAACTCAAGTTTGACTTAAGACACAAATACAGACCAGCTGTTTATTAACTCATGTATGGTAGAAGTTCCAAATAATGTAACTTAAATAATGACTCAACAGATGCTATCAATACAAGTACAAACAATACTAATGTATCAATATCCAGGGAATGTGCACATAATCTGAATGATCCCCATGTTATCTCCTTGAGTGCCCTAAACTTGTGTAACATCTTAAATTTAGGAACAATTAAAAAAGGTGTATGCATTCAATATCTGAATATACAGACTTAAGAGGATAGCTTGATGATCAGATGAAGTAATGTTTAAATCCGAGACAAATGACATATACATATTAAAACTTAATGAGTCAAAGTTAAATGATAAACAAATCAGTTCACATTTGTCCATGGCTATGAAAATCCTATTTGTGGCAAAACAGGAAGTGAATTATTGTCTAAGTAAAAAATGATCTTGCTGTGAGCAGAAGAGGATTTTAAGAATCTAATGATGTTGAGTTTGTCTAGATTCAGTTAAACCCTACAAAGGCAAAACCATATCTAGTTGGTTATGCATACAGTTAAACCCTACAAAGGCAAAACCATATCTAGTTGGTTATGCATACAGTTAAACCCTACAAAGGCAAAACCATATCTAGTTGGTTGTGGATACAGGAATCCTGCATCCAGGACCAACTGAAATTAGGATTTTTGAAATTCAGCTTAATGAGATCTGCAATGAAAGGTTGGATTTTTATATTTTAGGCAACTTTAACAAAGATTTACACAATAGACAAATCTGAAACCACTGGATGGATTTTATGGAAACACTCCAGCTTTCACAACAGGATGATGTGACACCAGGAGTGACATCTACTTCCCAAACTCTCACTGATCATATATCAACAAAAACTCACCTGAAAATATTTCAAATGTTAATTTCCTCTAAATTTTAGTATAAATTATGATTTTCTAGTTTTACTCATAAGAAAAGTTAGTAGTTCAAATGAAAAATAGACCTATTCTCATATGAAAAGTTAGTAGTTCAAATGAAAAATAGACCTATTCTCATAAGAAAAGTTAGTAGTTCAAATGAAAAATAGACCTATTCTCATATGAAAAGTTAGTAGTTCAAATGAAAAATAGACCTATTCTCATATGAAAAGTTAGTTCAAATGAAAAATAGACCTATTCTCATATGAAAAGTTAGTTCAAATGAAAAATAGACCTATTCTCATATGAAAAGTTAGTTCAAATGAAAAATAGACCTATTCTCATAAAATAATAACATACCCGTATAGATCTTTCAAACACTTCAGTGATGTGAATTATAAACATGATATTCAGCAAATTCCATGGAATGCAATTTAAGTTTTTGAAGACACTGATGACGTATGAAGTACTTGGTCCAACTATTTCTTGATGTTGTTGATAGACATGATCCAGTAAACTCTCAGGGAGTTCAATATACCAAACAACCTGATTGGATTACACCTGAGATTTTAGATGCCATCAAAGAAAGATAACCTGAAAGCCACATGAACAAGTTTATGGACCAAAGAGAAATAATGTTTCAAAATTGATAAGACAAACTAAACAAGAGTCCCTCACAGGGATTGATGTTCTACTGTCTCAAAAGAATTTCCAGGAATTCAAGATAAGACCATTTTTTCTTTTTAATTGCCGAGTGATGAAACCATCTCTGATAGTCTTGAGTGATAAGATTTTCAAATCAGCCACTGTGACAGCCATATTGGATGTCAGATCGGCACAATTTTTATATTGGACAAACTAGACACCATTAGAAGACTTTTGGTGAAAACCCCATGTTTACAAGATTTTCAATATGTTTATTGTGGCAGCCATATTTGAGGTCAGTTCATCATCGTTTTCATTCAGAACGAACTAGATATCATACTTAATCTTCAGGTGAAAACCCCATGTTGATATGACTACTTTTTACAAGGTGCAGCATTGTAAGAAGATTTTCAAGATGGCTGCCATAGTGGCCATACTGAATGTCAGATCGACACTATTTTCATTTAGTACCAACTGGACATCATAGGAAATATTTTTGTGAAAGCCCAATGTTGATATTACTTTCCATATAGAAGGAGTAGCGATAAGATTTCAAAGATGGCTGCTGTGGTGGCCAAATCAGATATCATATCAGCACAATTTTTATATAAGACCAACTAGACACCAGAATAAGTGTTCTGGTGCAAACCCCAGGCTTATAAGACTTTTTATTCAGGAGGAGTAGCAATAACAAGATTTTCAAAATGGCTGATGTGGTGGCCATATTGAATGTCAGATTGGCACCATTTTCATTTCGGTCCATATTGACATCATAAGAAGTATTTCAGTGAAAACCCCATGCAGATATGACCATCCATTCAGGTAGAGTAGCAATAAGATGATTTTCAAGATGGCCCCTGCCTTACCCATGCAGTTACGACTTTCCGTTCAACAGAAGTAGCGATAACTAGATTTTCAAGATGGCTGCAATGGCTGCCACATTGGATGTCTCAGCAGCAACATTTTCATTTAGGACCAACTAGACTTTGGGTTGAATGTGTGTGTGAAGTTTCATAGCAATCCTCCAAGTAGTTTACAGGAGTAGCAATAAAAAACTTTTGCTATCAGAAGGACCAGCGATACAAAACTTTTGCTAATGGATAGATGGACATCAGATGCCAGGCAATGGACATGAGGCCATCGCGTAAGTTCTTAAGGGTTATGACCAGTGAGCTAAAAATTTCATTATGCAAAAACCAAAGAAGATAATAGAAATCCAAGCTATTTTGAAAGTTTTCAGTGGGTTTTGGAGCTGGAAAAGTTAAGGAACAGTCAAATAATGTTACATCATTGAAATCAAATGGTATTACTTTTGAAAATCCTACTGATATGACATATTTTTTAATCATTTGTTTCACTTTTATTCTGCCCTGAAGAAACCTATTGTTGTGTCTTCTTATCAGGATGATTTTCCTGACTTTCGTTCTAAAAGGTTTGCAAGTGAGCCAGACCTTGGAATGCCTTCCATGATTACAGTATGACTGTTCTTAAATTCCTCCAGCAAATACTGATGAAAAAAAGTCCACAGGACTTGATCAGATTGAATCAAAACTTTTAAAGGCAGCTGTTTAAATAATTACTGAGAGTGTTGCTTTCATATGTAATCATAGTTTAAAGACTGGACAGTTCCATAAATCATGCAAACTAGCAAAAGTGAAGCCCCTTTTTAAAAATGGAGTTATAGATAAAGTCAACAGCTACAGACCCATTTCCAGCCTTCTCTCCTAATGTCCAATTGATAGAAAAATGTAGATTATTTTCTAATTTTATTTTACAAAAACAAAAACTCTTCCATGAAAACCAATCAGGTTTTAGACAAAACACTCTTGTGAAACAGCCTTATTTTATCAATGGTAGACAAGTGGTTAAAGGCCATAGGTGATGGAAAGTTGGATAGAACAGTAATATTTTACTTCAAAAAGGCTTTTGATCTAGTGGACAATCAACTTCTTCTGAGGAAGCTGTATATCTATCACTGTTGCAAAAATAATATTGCCTGGTAACAGTGGTATGAATCATACTTAAACAACCGGTCTCAACAGACATCACGCAACAGTCATATTTTTTAGAAGAAAAAAAAAACTATAAGTGGTGGAGTGCCACAAGGGTAAATTTTTAGTCCATTTCTATTTGAAACTTTTATTAATGACTCACCTCTAACAGCAGGATATACTATACAGACAACTGACATTTATACAAATGATACAACCTTATTAGATGCAACAGAATCTCAAAGTGAACTTTTCTGTCCTTTCCAAAGCAGACTAGACTAAGTCCAGTCATGGTATATTGAAAATGGAGTGATACTTAATACAGACAAAAGCAAAGTTTTAATTATCACCACCAAACAGAGGCATTCAAGATTACAACATAACTATCTGAATCTTTTGTATAAATACCAGCTAACAAAATGGTAAATAATGATAAGATATTTTGTGTATGAGTGGATAATAACTTACTGTGGAATGAGCATACAAATTACTCATTAAAGAAATTAAGTCCTAACTTTGGCTACTTAGGAAAATTAGAAATAACATTCTTTGAAACATCACATTATGTTCTACAAAAGTTTCACTCAGCCATACTTGGACTATTGCAATATTTTATAGGATAATTCTACTAGTAGAAACCATCAAAAACTGTTACAATTACAAAAAGATCTTGTAAAATTGTACTAGATATTCCATTCAACAGTTTTGAAGCAATGGAACAGCTGAAATTTTTATGCAGACATGAAAATATATTTCTCAGAAAAGCTAAAATGATGTATAAAATACAACGTATATACTCATGTATAAGCTATAACCAACTGCAAACTGCATAGACCCAGATCTGCTGTCACATAATGCGCTGGCACATCTAGGTCTATGCAGTTTGTACGAACTAATCAGTAAAACAAACAACATAGACCCTGATCTGCCGTCACATAATGCACTGGCATAGCAGGGTCTATGTTGTTTCCATTTGGACCTGGCTTATACATGAGTATATATAGTATAACAAATCAGCTCCTGAGTATCTAAACCATCATTTTAATCAACCAGGGCAGAAAAAAAAATATACTCCTAATCTGAGATCCACTGTTTGAAATAACTACAAAGCATCAAATCCAAAAGAGAACTCTTGAACAGATGCTTTCAGTATTCAGGCACCCTTGTATAGAACAATATTATAAAGGAAATTAAACAGGTTTAAACTGCATAATCCTTTCATGACAGGATGTCTGCTGGATGAAATATAAGATTTAAATACTCAGTGTCCACCACATATTTTGGTTGGTGCATCAGTGGCATATGGACATGATTCTAGTGATAGGTACAGTAATAACAAATGCAGATTTATATTTGCAGTGGTTTCCATATCTACATGTAGTTTAAAATTGAAACCAAAATCTAACAACAGACATATAAGAGTTTTTTGATTGCAGTTTTCTGTGTCTGATTGATGAAATCAGATTGTGCATATTTCAAGTTTCTCATAGTATTATCAATTTTATCAAATGTTGACTGAAAGGCCAAGTGAGATTATAGTAATGACTTGCGTCTGTCATGCATCGTTCATTGTGCATCATCTGTCAGTATGGCTATTTTAAACTTCTTCTAAAAAAAATCACTGGGCCAATTTCAATCAAACTTTGTAGGAATGTTCCTCAGGACATGTTATACCAAAGTTACGTTTGTGGTGGCTCCCCTAGCAACCTAAATGAAAAACATATTTTCAACTTCATCTCTAGAACAGCTCAGCCAATTTGATCAAACTTGGTAGAAATGTTTTTTAGCACATGTTCTATCAAAATTATGTCTGAAATAGTTCCCCTAGCAATGATGTGGGTTCCATAGCAACCATACAGAAATCCCATTTTCAATGTCTCCATAATGGCTGAGCCAATTTTCATCAAACTTGTTAGGAATATTTCTTAGGACATGTTCTATCAAAATTATATTCCGAGTGGCTCCCCTAGCAACAGTGAAGCTTCCTTAAAAACCATACTGAAAATCTATTTCAACTTTTCTTGAATGGCTACGTCAATTTCAATCAAACTTGGTAGTAATGTTTGATAAGACATGCTCTATCAAATTTGCATCCATGGTGGCTCATCTAGAAATGGTTTGGCTTCCAGGGCAACCTTATGGAAAACCTTTTTCTTAAGCCAGTTTTGATGAAACTTGGCAATAATGTTTTGTGTAGAACATGCTCTATCTAAATACACCCCAAGGAACTGTGTGGCTTACTAATAATAATAATAATTGTATAATAATAATTATAAACTTTATTACTGACAGAATAAACTGACAGAAGGTGTCAGTAAGTAAATACACCAATCTCCCTTAAGGCCTTCTTCTACAACCTTATCATCAAAAATGAAAAACCAAATTACAAAAACACAAACAAGCAAAGAAAGATGATTTATTAAACTTTTAATATACCTATCTAAATAAGCAAGGGTAATATAATCTGTAAGAATGCAGATTAAAGCAACATGTACGAACTTCACAAATAAGTTCAAGATAAGCTCATAAATATTCCAAATATAATGACTATTTTTTATCAAGCCTTTGTAACAAGTGTTTAGTTAAAATTGCATCATGTGATGCAGAAAACTACATGTAGAAGTAATATAAGTACATAACACCAAAATGAAACTACTTATGTGTTAATGTGCCCTTCTTGTGTGCTTTAAATAATGGTTAAACTATAATTCCATTATTTATTTCTTGAGATTTGTTCTTATTTTTATAACTATTTGAAATTACAGGAATTGAACTTCATATTTTACAGGATTCATCAAGTCATGAAGCTTGAAAATCAATTACACACTATGCATGAACGGCCTTCACTTCACTAAATCCATTCATGACTTCAGGAATCCTGTAAAATATGAAGTTTAATTCTTAAATGATACATATTACAAAAAATATTTCACAACACTAATCATAACATGAAGATGAACCTAATGTTGCTATGGAAACCAATTAAGAGAGACATCCTATCCTTAGAAATTAGTTTAGGATTATCTTAGGTGCATACCAATATGGAACATGATAGATTATGATGTAAAACATGTGCCATATCATATGACACTAATCAATGGTTTATGACAGCATACAAATGTTCATGTTTAAGAAGGTGGCACTACCAAATGAAAGGCCTAATCATATTTTTGACAACTCCATTTTTCTTGACCACATGAGCTCTACAGAACCTGATAAGTCCTCATTACACTAGTCATTACACTGTCTCTCTTCCTTGAAACAATTCAGTAATTTGGAAATTACCATATATCTACACATATAAGCTGGATCTAACTGCAAACTGCATAGACCCACTTGGATCTGAATTGTACGTGAGGATATATGGTAATATTGACTTGTTAAAGGATTTTAAGACTGGAAGCAATCTGCAGATAATATAACAGCAAGTATCATCTTCAAGGCCCTGTTATCATCAGGACAATTAACAAAACATTCATATGATTACTCTTATATTCTGAGGGTAGAGATGCATAGTTCTGGTACAGGTATGAAAAACTTACAGGGAAACAAACCTCATTATGATAGCAACCTAGACTTGATCCATCAGCTAAGGGTTGCACCTGTCAATCAACTACCACCTTTAGTTAATCCATCTATCTAGAGTGGCCTCTAATCAACTACCACCTTTAACTGACCCATCAGCTGAGTATGGCACCTGTTAATCAATTTTAAAATAAGAGATTCCACTGGACAACTAATCAATTCCATCACCAGCAAGGTGTGAATAGTTACATAATCAGATGGCTGGAGAACCGGAGAATAGCTGCAGCCCAACAGCTGGGATTAGAGAGAGAATTTACTATATAATATGTACAAATTCAACTCCTTATAACTTGGACATTTATCATCCAATTTTTATGAAATTTTCACAATATACTTCTGAATCTTGTTTAAAAAGATGGGGCATTTTTAAAACACAAATTGCCCATTTTAATGAAATAGATAAGCAGATGAGAAGGCAGAAAATTCTCAATTTTTCTGATGGGTCAATTGGGATTGGCTAAAGTTGGCTATAATATGGTTGTCATACAGAAGTTAATTTTATATGCAATGTATTGTATGTTTAGTCTTAAAAAATGTATCTGTCTTATAGAAGTGGCTGTCTGATATAGATCTTATAAAGGTGACTTAAATCTGGTTTGACTGTATATTGTAGATCTTGAGTACCATCATGCCAATCACAAACACTATCCTGAAATTTAAAACATAAACTTAAAAAAGAAGGTATGTGAACCAAATCTTTTAAAAAAATGTTATTGGTTTGTTTCCTTGGATTACAATAAAGTGTATATGTGTGTGAGGACAGGGAATTATTTTTTAGATAGAAACCAATGTGCCCCTGTCTATGAGCAGAATAACTGGATGTCAACAAATTTTTATACCTTCTTTTGCCTCTAGCTTAACTGTCTAGCGATGTTTTAACTTAGGCAACACAACTTACAATATAACACACAATGGGGCAATACAAACTACTGGTACTTGTCCATTTTCATCATTTTCTACATATAAAACAGCAAAATAATTCTAATAACATTATGGTCACTTGTCCAGCAGGATGAATACTTGAAATGACTTGTATTTAATTTTCAAGCTTTGCGCTTTCTTTTTACAGTAAAATTTTTTATATAAAAAGCCAAAAGATCATTTTATTTCTGCTTACTTGTTGTTAAGAATTAAACTGCAGCATGTCAATTTATAATACAAGATTTATGAATGGTGCTAAACAATTCTAAAAATGTAGATCAGAGAACAGGTAAAAACAAAAAAGAAGATTTCTGCCTGCAATCATTATCAGGGAGAGTATATCAGCTGCAATCTAGTTTATGATGTACCAGTAATTACAACAATCAAACTGTACCAAAAGTTGCAAACTTACCATCTATACTCACGTATAATCAGATACCAACTGTAAACTGTATAGACCCAGATCTGCTGTCACATAATGCGCTGCTAGATCTGGGTCTATGCAGTTTGTAAGGACTAATCAGTAGAACAAACAACATAGACACTGATCTGCCGTGTGACAGCAGATCAGGGTCTATGTTGTTTGCATTTGGACTTGGCTTATACGTGAGTATATATGGTAAATAATGCCAAGAGTCTGAGATAATATGGGGGGAGGGTAATACAGGGGAGCGTAATACAGAGAAGATGGGCAAAAGCAGATAAAAAATGAATTACTTTGTCTCAGGACTAACATACTACAACATTACACAATATGTACTATCTCTGTCTTGTAAGAGAACTGGCCTTTTTCGAACAATGGAGAATGCTCTGCCTACTTATTTGCACATCTATCACAGCATTCACTAAGGTAGGCAGCCAGGTAATTTACCCACTTAAATCTGGCCAAGCAACCAGTTACTGTTACTTTAAAATCTGTACCTGCTTCTTCCAATTTTATTTCTTTAAGAACAGCATTTTTCGTTGTGAACATTTCTTCCAATGAGAGAAACAAGATTCATAATTATATTGTGCAAATTTCATTAAAATGAGATGAAAAATTTCCAAGTTATAAAGACCTGAATTTGTACATTTTATATACCAGTAGCAGGGTCTATTCTAGAAATAAATATTTAGTGGAAAAAATACCCCCTCCATCTGAAATCAAAGTATTGAGAATACTGATGACTTGGAGGATTAAATTTATCCTAATTTACACAAGATCTGATGGAAGAATATCACTCAAGAGATATTGCTATTTATGGTCATTTTCATTGTCAAAACATACTACTCTGAACAACTTTATAATATTTGTTTCATTTTCATTTTCTTTATGTCAAAATGGAATTTATATTAACATTTGAAGCATTATTAGAGGAACTATTGTGGTGATTTCCTTTTACAACCATTTTCTACCATTGTTTCAAGTAATGTGTGCCCCCATTATAAAACCATCCCTTATATGAGGGATGGCCTTTCTGGTGGTGGTGGGGGAAGGGGGGGGGGATAACACATGTGACTAATAATTACTATTCAAGAGTGATTCAAATGCATTACAATCAATGGAACAATATCAAGGTGAGATAACTGCTAGCAGGCATAATTATTTACCTAAATTTTGGTTGCCTCCCTTGACACACATTCAGCTGTATATAGAGAGAGAAATGTGGACCTATACTTTGTTACTACTTTCAGTAAGACCATACAATGTGCAACTATTGTAAGTACATGTAATACCATCTATATCTGGTAAAGAGAATTGTAAGATAGCAATTAACATGCATTTTAAAACAACATATTTGGCAATGAAACATTAAAGGTCTGTAGTTGTCTGCCAAGTTGCAATGTAATGTCTTTTTTGGCCACTTGTGTAACATAGTTTCGAGGTTGAAGGTACTTCTGCAATTGCAAAGATTTAATTTATTTCTAAGCTGAGTTAATGACAAATTAATTAAGCTTATTTACCAAGATGGAGCAAAATCTGTTTGGAATTTGTTCTCCAGAGTGGTAACAAGCACAGCCAAACTGATACAAGACTACCTCATTAATATGCATTGATCCTGCTCATATTCAAATTCATCCAACATCTTGATGGTATTAGACTATTTAACAAGTCTGATCAAAATCTGATCAGAAATGTATTTTCTAGAGCGTTCAAATGTTCAGCCAATCTGATGCAAGGTCACATCCTTAATATGCTGGAATTTCACTCATAATCGTACTCAACCAAGATCTTCATCACATTGGTGCTAAATAACTTAGCCAATCAGATGCAAGATCACCTCATAAATATGCAAAGATCTCACTCATAATAAAAATCATCCAATATTCTGATAATGTTAGTCTATTTACCATGTTTAATTAAAATCAAGTCAGAAATAAAGTCTTTCAAGTGATAAGAAGCTCAGCTAACCATATGCAAGATCACCTCATTAATATGCATTGATCATGTTAATAACAAAACACGTTATATATGTTTATGATATAAGCATATTTACCAAGTCTGATAAAAACATGATCAGAAATAGACAAGGCTGCAACATTTACCAACATGTCTAAATGTGAACACGGTTTACAAAACCTGACATAATGCTGTTTTAATCAAAACGATTAGAAACTCAACTTTTCCCTCTATCTTGCCACTGATCTTACTGAACAGCTGATAGCTATCATAATGTGCATGCCATACCTCGCTCAACTTGTGATTGTTTCATGTCCTTCTTGAATATATCTGGCAATTTCAGTAAAACATCCCTAGTATTATATTTTTTTTGTTTCCTACTGCTAAATAATATATGTAAATAATGAAAAAAATTATAATGGATCCAGACATAACTGCCAGGGAATAAGCATGGGATGCTTTTGTAGGTTGTACAACAACCAAGAAACTATGCAGTGCCTTACAAACTTTAAATGGTGTTTCTTTGAAGAAAAAAAAATGTTACTAATCAAAGGTTCTGTTAACAAACTTGTTGTTTGAAAAATATGACCTTTGACCCACACCCCTCCAGGGTTCATCCAGGATCAGAAACATTGTCATTGTCATCTAATCCTCGTAATACAACATCGTATTAAATATGATCACTTTCACTCAATTGGTGTAGTTAATGTTACAAAGAAGAATCTATATTACATGAACCTACGAAAATATGACCTTTGACCCAAACCCCGCCTCTACTAGGGGGTTCATCCAGGATCAGAAACATTGTCATCTAATCCTCCTAATACAAAATCGTATTAAATATGATCACTTTCACTCAATTGGTGTAGGTTACAAGAAAAACACAATGATGGATCAATGCATGGACACATAGATGAACATGACTTGTCACAATATATCATCAAAACTGCAGTGTTATTGACTGAAAATTGAATGAACAATGTTAGAACAGAGTTGCAACTGCATTAAGTATTGTGCACACTTGACTTGGAACTGAATTAAGTTCATAAGCCCAGAGAAGACACTTTAGTATAAAACTGTTGGTTGTAAGATTTCCCTACCTCCTTTTTAGGAATCATCAAAAATTATTATTCCCAAATGCTTTTCAAAAGAAATATGGGAATAATGTTCTCCTGCCCACTTATGCATATGTGCATACATAATGTCACACAACCTGTCCTACATCATTCAAGATAAAGACTTTCAACTTTTGGATATGATCGAGGTTGATCTACAGATGTGCACATTGGTTTCAGATATTTGATCCACTCCTGGGGCTGTAGTTTATGGGGTGGTGGTGGAGTTGGGAACAATTCTGTCTATCAGTGCTCAAATTACGATCAGAAAAAAAATGGGAGAAATAACTTCTCTTTCCAGATAAAAATGGGAGAAATGAGAGGGTGACATGTTGAAGGAGTCAATTAAATTTAGTTTTCATTTATGTGCGTGTGTGTATCAGAGATCCTGAAATACCTGTATATGCTGGACATGACTGGTAGATTAAAGGGTTAGACAGGCACATACTCTCAGCAACCGGACATTGGTCATAGGAGTTCTTATATATCAATTTGTCTTTGATTTGCTTATCCATTACATTGCCAAATAGACACCTTAATAAAGTAAAATTCAAAGGTTACTAGGTCTAGTTTATAGATGGTTTCTTTGTCGGACAATCAATGAAGATACTGCCAACTAAGCTTAATTCAAAGGTGACCAGCTCTGGTTTACACATTGTTTTTTTGTCGGACAATCAATACAGTTTTCACTGACTACCGGTAAGTTTGTTTGGTCATGATATTTTCCCCAATTTTAAACATACTATAACCACAAAACACAAGGTGAAAGAGGTGTGAAAGCTTATCTCTTGGACTTCTCAAAAACACTATTATTGAATGACTGCACCAGGGTCTGTACTATAGACATTACATCAGTCCATCACACCACATGGTTTATGATGCAGTGTGTCAGCACAATACCTTTAGAACAAAGTATGTGAAACCTACATTGCAGGCCCGAATTATGAAACAAAGATAAATGAGCAACAATAACTAACTTTTATTATCATCCTCCAACACTTATTTGGGGACCTGATCCAATAAATCTTCACCATCCACCTTTACCGGAAATGCCTGTTAATTTGGTGTTGCACATTTTCAAGATAGTAAGTAAGCATGTTGTCAATTAATAATTAATTTTTAAAAACAGTAGAGTGGAAAAATAAAATACTGTTGTTGGATTGAATTCTATAGTATAGTTTTCTGAAAGACAATGTTTTTTTTATATAAATAATTACCTTGAAAGGAAATCAGTTAATCATGGATAATACTAACAATTAAGCGGCAGGAAATTTTATATTAAATTTCACAAATATACGGCTGTGACATTAATTTTCAGGAAAAAATATCCAGCCAAAGCCATCTGAATTTCAGGACCCCTGGTATATATATATATATATATATATATATATATATATATATATATATATATATATATATATAAAGATACAGTAAAGATTGTTTATTACATTTTTGGATGCAATGTTTTCTCTGTTATAATGTTCAAGTTTAAATTCCCTGGCCAAATTCCTAACTAATATGTATTTCAACGGCTTTGTTATAACGTTCCTTTGTTACAATGTTTAATTGGTTACAGCGTTTGATTTGTGTGGTCCACCTGAGAAAATGTGCTCAGTTATAACATTTTTATCACCTGATGTGCCGAAGTCTGATAAACAATGGCGGTCATTTAAACGACAATGGCGGCAGGTAACAAAAGTGCAATAATCACACGTCATTCATAATCAGTAAATAACAAAGGCAAAACAAAGGCGCCAGGTAACAAGGACATTATAATCACACCTCATTCATAATTGGCTCTTTAGAATTATGGATTGCTGGTTCAATGTAATTAAAGCAATAAAGCATGCAAAGAAATGATTTGCTTTGTACTTTTTTGACTATATAATTTTGAAATACCCTTAAACTATCATTTTCTACCTGTATGTTGACTAATGGAGTACAGCTTGAAGTAAATCTCTCTCGTGTTCATTTTGAATTCTGACAGTTGTGTAAATGGTTGAAAATTCGTCAGTCAGAAAAAGAAAAAATGTTTCTTCAGACACAAAGCTATATGAGCATTTGCATGTCATTGAAAAACATATCAAAAAAAAAAATCTGAAACATTATAAACAATCTTTACTTTATATATATATATATATATATATATATATATATATATATATATATATATTATATATATATATATATATATATATATATGGGTTTGAATCTCCGTAGACCATAGAGTACAAATTAAAAATTCTCTAACCTGTATGATAACATTATTTATTCGTATTTAAAAATTCTGTTAATGTTATCAAGCATTCGCATGTAGAATCCAGGGATAGCACTTTCCACTCTGTTTGGTTTCTTCTTTCAGAAAACAATACAAAAGAGTTTTAAAAAATTAATTATTAACTGAAACATTCAGACTTACAACCTTAAAAAATACATAACACTTAGTTGATAGGCATTTCCAGTCAAGTCGGATGGCAAAGTTTTATTTAATCCTCAAACAAGTACTGAACATGATAAAAAAATAGTTTTGTTGCTGTTGCTAGTATTTTTCTTTTTAATTAGAGTGGAGATTTTGTTCCAAAGCTTGATATGTGCTGACACACTACCACACAATAAAGTTAAAAAACACATGGTATCAGGGATTGAGATTTAATGTCAATACACACACACACACACACACACACACACACACACACTGTGGTCAACAGAAGGAAATTTTCCGCATTGTCCACAACAGAATAAATTGTCATTCACATTCATAAATCTGCCCACATTTTGAAAATAAATATGAATGACAGTGGTGTATATTGAATGAATATGATGTCAAGTCTTTTGAAAAAAGTTACAAGCCTGGTCAATAAATCTTAACTTAAAGTGGATGCTGCCCAAGGAATCTATCTGTCTATCCAAATAAAGAAAAGAAGAAACTTGTATCTTCCTATTTTTTGTTTTAAGTACACGAATCAAAGAAAATGCTGTGGAATGGATTATTTATTCATTTAAATTTCATATATTTTTCTGACAGTAAGCAATTAGTTTGTAGTTGGAATAATATTACCCTCACATTTTACAGACAATTTAGTCATAATAAACCTTATATAATTAATTAGGAATCAAGTAATTTTGTATGATTTTTACAGCCATTAAATTTAATAGACTTTGTGTTCCATCTTTTTTTTTTCAGACTATGAAGGGGATCTTTTTCAACAATGAAATGGATAAATGGTATGCTGAGGAAAGACTTTCAGTCTGTTAATTAAATTAAAAGACTACAGAATGTTGACTTGAGAAGGTGATGTAAGCCAAAGAACGCCATGTATTACAGCATATTTACTTTCTTTTGTATTTCATTTGTTTCCCCTTTGTGATGATAATGCACATTGTAAAAATTCCAATTTTGTAATGCTACCATGCACTTACCCCAATACATGTACTATGAAATCATTCCTGGGAAGAACACTTTCAAACATGCTACTCTTGTATTAGTGCTCTGTACTGCAGTGAATTTGAATCACAGTTTATGTGGGGGAGGGGTGAAGCAGTATATCAAATCTATATGATATTGTCAATCTATATTTTTTGCTAATACTGTCATTGCATTCAGTGTGACATCAAAACATGCCACCAGGAGAAAACTATGCTTTTATGCATCACACTCAATTAAGGTTGCATACGTTGTGATCTCTCCTCTATGTTGGCTTCAGTGCAGAATGGGAAGATTTTGGCAAATACATGTACAGAGGAGGTCAAGGTCAGGAATTCTTAACTTATGGTGATGAAGCAAATGGCTGACGATGTTACAAGGTAGCAGGTGGCACAAGTAACAATATATAATGAAGCTCACCTGAGCCACCATATAGTCTGTTTCCCCCCCCCCCCCCCTTGTTTTTGATTGGATTTCAATATGTGATAGGAGAGCTTAGGCAGGAGATGATGGAAAATGGTTTAGATGACACAGGAGTCAAAACAGCCTTATGACAGCAATATAGTCTAGCAGAGTGTGAGCTGTGAGGAGCATGATCTTGAACTAAAAACCACAGTGGGCCTGAGTACTATTAAATATAAGGTTAAGTTTGTACGCAGGTTCGCTTTATACTTCTGATGTTGTTCATACTGTAGGTGCTACTTAATATATTTAACCAGTGTTGCATTACTTACTCAAGTGTTTCTAATGAAATCATTTTTTGGTCTGTCTTTCCTTTTTATCTCATCTCCACCAAAGGATGGCTGATTTTTAATCAAAGACTCAGAAGCCATCTTGGACCATGTCAAAAAACATCCCGCATTTGACACCTCAAAAAAATCCAGCATTTGACCTAAACTCTCCAGATTACAACAATAAGGTAATCAATTACCAGCTTGTTGTGTACACATGTTAGCTTTAATCCGAAAGGATACTGTCTTATGCTAATGTACAGTTTTTTTAATAGACCAAGCACTTGAAAATTACATCCTGGAGAAGACATACTTAACCTGAACTTGTGGGTTACTCATTTTTAAAAGCACGGTTTCAGAGGAGCATCAGTAACAACACTAAAAAAGTTAAACAAGTACTTGATTGGCCATATATTACAAATTTTTCTTTTTTCAGTTTATTCAGGTTGCTCATGTGTGGAAAAAATACAGGATATTTGATCTGGTAATCTTATCAATCATTGGAAAAGTAAAGTGCATGTGTATTTCATTCAATATTTATTTAAATGTGTAGTACACTGGCATTTTGAAAACTATCACACTATTTCTTTCCACAAAATCTACAACCCTTTCCCCAACAAAATGATTAAATGGTCAGTGCCAAACATTTACAACAGTTCCAGTTTCCTCTGTCCATTCCCACCCCATTTTAGATATTTAGACAGTTAGGTTACACCCAAGGTAACAGGCTGATTCAGACCAGGCTTATTTGGCCCATATTACTGGCTGATCCGGCCCAGATTACGGGATGATTTGGCCCAAATTACGAGCTGATCTGGCCCATGTAAAATACTATTATGTTTCATCTTGGATTTAATGTGACATTTACATTTGTTTAAAATATGATATTTCTCATTATTTCCCAGGTACTTTGAGCAGTTCAAATCTGCATTTAAGGAAACAAAATACTGATTTTACACAAGATAATGGCATTGTTATATAAAATGAAATGAAATAATGTAAGACTTTATCTTGCATCAGCAATTTAATAGTGAAATATTTTCAAAGCAGCTCATGCAAAGTTTAAATACATGTAGTTTACTTTATTTTACTAAGAAATAATTAAATTACTAACACTGAAAACAAATCGTGAAAACATGGCCCATGCAGTAACATTTGTTTATATATATATATATATATATATATATATATATATATATATATATATATACACATGTATACATATTGGTCTGAGTATGTTAATGCTTTTGTTACATTATTTTTGTCTACACATACTGCTCTGGGTATGTTAATGCCTTTGTTAAATTTATGTAGAATTTATTAACTAAAGCAATGAGCACCAAAAAAGTTAATTTCATTAGCTGAATTTATAATGTAATATTTAATTGTATGCACATAATTATTGAAAGTTTATACTGCATAAAAGCAAAGATAAAAAGTAGCATATTATTATTTAAATTAGTTTAATTGCAAACAATAATAGTGAGAGCATCTGACCATCAATGTGCAAAACCTGTTTGATTAATGCCGCTATAATTAAACATCATATTATCACCATTTGTTTAATACTCTGTTTGATCAGTGTTTCCTTAATTTAACTGCAAACACATGTAATCTGATCTTATGACTATGAACTGGCAAAACCCGTTTGATCAACGCTATAATTAAAGCACTTTTGAGGTAATTTGCCAATTTACTGACATTAATACAATTCTAGAACACAAAATATAATGCAGACATGAATATTTAATGGATTTAATGTGCTTTAAATTACATATTTTCAAATGTTTTTTAAGGTCAAAAAGAAAAGAAATTGGTTTACTGGTTCAAAATTCAAAGATAACAGTCAAGTGCAGTATACTATTGTGTTACTGATCAATAACTCTTTACACAATTTTTTGGGGGGTAAATACAATGTGAACAAAGCACGATTTGCATGAGAAATCAATAAAAACCATGGGTAAATTTATATACATTACTGTTTGACAGTGTTGAAAGTCGGCCATATTGGCCTGATTTCTGAAAAGTTTCAAAATGTTTTAAGATATATTAATTCAAATAATAATTTTATATTTTCTTTATTGTAAATAATGAAAAGATATTTTGGTTTTTAAAAAATCTAAATGTGATAGCTCATATCTATTTTGTTCAGATTTCAGCTAGAAATTTGCTAATAACTATCTTATATAAATTTAAGAGCTGAAAATCAACCTTTCATATTCTCTTACTATGTTTGTGAAAACAGTAATAACTACTAAAATAAATCAGGTATGTGTGTTCCATTGCTTTTCTTATAATATTTCACATGGTCCAAATCAGCCTGGCATTTTGGCCTAATCAGCCAGTAATTTGGGCTGAATCAGCCAGCAATATCAGAGGGGACTGAGACCACATTTACAACAGTGTCAATGTTTTCTCCATATTTAAATACTAAAATATATCATTGCATCTTTAATATTACAGGCTTGAGCAAACCATGACGATTTTTTTTTCAGGTCCTGCTTGTTTAACGTAATTCACCGTGATTAAACATGATAGAGAAAGAAACAACTTAGGTGGGAATCAAAATGGATAAAATAAGATTTCCATGTGAAATTTACATTGAAACAATGATGTGACTGAGATGAAATGGATCTCCAACAAACAAGCCCTGTTCAAGTAATTATGCATAGCTACATGTATGTGTTTTTAAGTAGTAATGGATTGTGTATCGACTTAAGCTCACCCAAATATCACAGTGTGTTATGTGGATTCAATTATATGTCTTATTATTATAGCTATAATATTTGTGAAGGATTAGCATTTTATAATTCATATTGATCATAGCATTGTTCTTTACCGGAAATTTAAAGACAAGAGAACAACCGGCATTTCATTCCTGCTACATGGTTCTCTTTCTGGATGAATTTACGTTAACATGATAATTGACATGCAATTTGAACAAGGTTCACTACACTCTGAAATAACCATTTACTTACTTACCTCTTTGTTATGTTCTTACTAACTAGATTGTAACTGCAGAAATATATATTTTCTGTCTTTCAAGTTATTTGTTTTACTTTAAAAGTACATGTACATGTAATTGGTAAAGGCTGTCAATCAAGATTTCTTTTCTTTCTTTATCAAATGCTGCATTGCTAAATAAATTCTATATTTTGTATACCTGACCTCTTTGTTAATATATGTTATCTTTTTACCTCCTCTATCAATCTGATATAGTTCCAATTACCACAAAATACAAGTCCAAATGAATATAAATGTTGGGGGGGGGGGTTCATATTAGAAGAGATATTGATACTATTCATTGCACTCGCATCATAAACCAGGTTGCTCTTCATTTAATAATTATTTTTAGATCTTTTTGTAATGCAAGTGACAGTCAAGAACCCAAATTTTAGTGTAATTAGAACTATGGAAATTTGGAACAACCAGATAACTTTGTTGGGCCACCACACTTCCCATTCTGGTTGCCCCATTGCCATGTGGGGAATTAAGCATTTTGAAAATGTAACTGCCCCTGCAAGTGCTTAGGAATACATACAGGGCATTCCATAAAAACTGGAAGTAGCAGGTATAGATTATAACGTAATGGGGGTTTACTGATGATCTCTCAATGAGGATATAGGGGTGTTGCAATAAGTAGCCAGTTGTTCTGGCAGATTTAGGCAGGTAAACATAAATTATTGCTAACAAGAACAAGCTTAATATACATTTTCTGTAGTGTCATGGACTTCAATACCCTGACCTTCAAATCTCGCAGAAAAGAGATTCTGTTTTCAATGTGATTTCGGAATGTCAAAATAAAAAATTACCGTATATACTCGCGTATAATGCGATACCAACTGCAAACTGCATAGACCCAGATCTGCCATCGCATAATGCGCCAGCAGATCTGGGTCTATGCAGTTTGTAAGGACTAATCAGTAGAACAAACAACATAGACCCTGATCTGACAACGCATTATGCGATGGCAGATCAGGGTCTATTTTGTTTGCATTTGGACCTGGTTTATACACGAGTATATACGGTACCCAGCTACTGGCACTTAGGGAATGCCCTGACACGTATAGACAAAACTTCTGAAAAGAAGTTGCACTGGGACAATTTTACTTTCATCCTTAAATTGCATATCAACTGTCAGTTCCCTTATTAATGCTTCATAATCCCTGTAGTTCTATCTGTAAAACTGCTGCATGTCCTTAAATCAAACATCTCATCAATGCCCTTATCAAAACTATTGAAATCCATTATTTACCGAAACCATAGTTGCAATTATCTACTTCCATAAATGAGACTATAAGTTGCAACTTAGTAAGGGTTGGTGGGGGAAAGGCCCCAGTTTGTTGATCATCGCACAGGTACCAATGTGCAAGTTTGATACTCAAATGAGTCAAAATCATGAAAATAGTGTATTCAAAGTGAAGACAGCAAGATAAACACCCTTCTAAAATACATGATCCCTTAAATAAATATACTAACCCATTTTAATATCAAGCTTGCGACCAGTACATGTCTGTGTGCCACATCAGAGACTACACTGGCAGGTGATAGGTCAAGGACAAGTTCTTGGAATGTACCAATATTGTTGCTATAGGACATGAGAGGGCTAATAGCTCACGAACAGATGTGACATCTTATTATACACACCTTTAAATTATCATTTTGTGAGATACTTTTAAAAGGTATTCATAATAAGCAAACATTTTTGTCATATTGCAGCATATTAGCACCAAGGCAACAATTGGTATGTGTCGAGCGCTGGTCCTCTGCCAGTACAGTATACTCCAACACTGTAATATCGCAGGTGCTGTATTATTTACCAATGTAAAACTGTAACCAGGAAGTACACAAATCTGTCGGAGCAATATTTCATAAAAAATGTCAAAATTTTTGGTAAGTCTTGACTGAAAAACCCAGAACCTCACTTTTTGGAAAGTGCAAGCAATTCAATTCCCCCACCCCTTCCAATTTCCAAATACAAAATTCCTATAGCACTTATTATATCTACATCATTCCTGATTACAAAATACTCTCGGTGTGTCGGCAGGCAGGCAGGTCTGAAACCAGTGGTGACATACATGTGTTAACAAGGCTACACATGAAATTTCATTCTATGTTAGCCAATAAGGACCAGAAATGTAGTTTTTTGGGGGGTAAAACTAATTTTAATTATGCAATACTTACCCATCACTATTACATAGCTTATTACTTTTCGTGTTGAACAATCTCGCTCGTTCGATGTGAATACATCCTCTAACAGAGTGGAGAATTTTTGTCAATAAGACACGGCACACACGTGCACCTCTCCGCGCCTGTGCAAACATTCATCTTTTTCACAGACGACATTACGCCAGGACATCAGAGCGGGATGGGAGGAGGGCATTCAGTAATAGTGATGGGTTAGTATTGCATAATTAAAATTAGTTTTACCCCCCCCCCCAAAAAAAAAATACATTTTAATAGCACCAATACATTGCCCTATCACTATTACATAGCTGAATTTGTCAGTTAGGCAGGTAGGCTGATGGGTTAAACTGATCAAAAACAGAGAAAAATGGAAAGTGCTCACCATTTGAGGCAGAGATCCACTTTACAAATTGTTGGAGTCCCTGTGGGCCACATGTTGTCGCATCTAGGGTCCCAAGAGAAAATACCTGCGAAATGAGTGGAGGTATAGAAGGTAGTATGGGATTGCCAAAATGCTGCCTTCATGATGTCCTCCAAGGAAGAGTGATTTAGATAGGCCCATGAGGCAGCGGAGGCTCGAACCTCATGGGTTTGATGTTTCATAAAAGAGAGGTCTCTATCGGGAAGGGACTAGTAAGCTCTTTTGATTGAGGCGACAATCCACCGTGATAGTGGAGGCAGAAATATCAACAGAGCCCTTAAGAGGAAGGAAAAGACATTTCCTACCCTTTCTTTTCCTTTTTGAAGCATTTAGATAGAAACGTAGTGCCCTGACTGGGCATAAAAGCCTATCTTGATCATCTCCAGTACAGATTTCAACTGAGACTGGGAATCTTATAGGTGATGGGGCTACCACAGGTAACTGTTTTTTTGTTGGTTTTTTTGCTAAAATCCCGGCTGACAAAGGAGGGAAACGGAATCGTACTTGCCATTAAACCATAGGCAGCCAGTGTCAACAGACAATGCACGAATCTCGCTGCGTCTTCTCGCAGATGCCAAAGCAAGTAAAAACACTGTCATGAGTGCGAGGTCCTGAAGGAAGCCTTGCTCAAAGTTTCATAGGGGGTTTTGGTTAAAGACCATAAAACACAAGATAGATTCCATCTGGGCATAAGAGAGTGGGAGACAGGTCTCTGCAGCTCAAAATACTTAATGAGATCAGCATGGTGCGAATCTGAACCAATTGCTGAGCCCTGACGGAATTTAGGTGTATTGGAAATGGCATCTCTATAGCCCTTGATAGTTGATACTGAACATCTTTTCTTTTCTCTAATGGAATAAAGAGGAAATCAGTAACTGAAGTTACAGAGGGACAGCTAGGATCAACATGTTTCCTACTGCACTAATCACATAAGATTCTCCACCTGGCATCATAGACCTTGGATGGTGAAGCTCTCCTGGCCTGAATGATGCAACTGGCAACCCAGTCTGAACACTTGTTCTGACAGATAGATCGCCTGAGATGAGCCAAGCGTGAAGGTGGAGAATGTGTGGGTTGTTGTGTAGCAGGGAGCTCCTGTGTTGCAAAAGAAGATCACTGAACCACGATTGTTTGGGCCATAATGGGGCTATGAGAATGATATGAGTAGTGGAAGTTCTGACTTGCAGAACTTGAGGTAGCAGTCAGAACGGTGGGAAGGCATACGCGAACAGACAATTCCACTGGAAGCTGAATGCATCCACAGCCCAAGCTCTTTGGTCCGGGACTGGCGAGACATAAAAGGGAAGTCTGTTGTTGAGCCTGGTCACAAACAAGTCCACAAGGGACTTCCCCATAGTGAGAAAAAAGATTCTGTTACATAGCAGTGAGTGTCCATTCCATGAGGACTGTTTTGCGTGACCTGGACAGACTGTCTGCTAAAACTTTCTTCTTCCCTGGAATCTGGCGAATTTGGAAGGTAATGTTCTCCGAGGTGGCCCAGCAGAGGAGGTTCCAGACCTCCACACTGAGAGAAAGAGTGTGTGCCTCCTTAACGTCAGAGATACACTACGACGGACATGTTGTAGGAGGAGTCTATGACACATCGAGCCCTTCCTCTGCGATGAACCGTTGCAATGCTAGAAATATGGCTTTCATTTCTAGGTTGTTATGTGGGGGGAGCCCCGAGTCCAATGACCCTGCAGAATTACGTCCTCTGGTTCTAGGTGAGTGCTCCAACCAGAATCTGACGCGACGGCGAACAGATAGAAGTGGCAGCTGAGGCACATGCATGGGGACCCTGGTCAGGAATCTGTTCCAATTCATCCACCAGCGCAATGGTGATGAAAGTCTGGTCCTAGGGGAATCAAAGCTGATAGAGAATCCCTGTGTGGTTCCCACCTTGCAAGAAGGAGAAAATGTTGAGGGCGCATATGGAGACGTCCTAAGGGAACCAGATCCGTAGCGGCATTCAAGGTTCCCAATAGGGATAGGTAAAGGCAAGCAGACAACAATCTTTACTGTGGACCAACAACGGAACAGATCCTGATGGAGGGACTGAACCTGAACATTATGGATCAGCTAGTCGTTAAATTACTGGAGAATCTAGGTTCCCAGTAATCAGAGATAGGACACAACTCCCATAACTTGGGTGAAGACTCTGGGTGCAGAAGCGATTCTGAATGACAGAACCCAGAATTGAAAGACTTCCTGGTCCAAGCAAACCCGGAGGTATTTCCACCGGTTTAACAGGGGGAGATCGATAATGATACAAAATTTCCCACTTTTCTTGATGACCAGGAAGAATTGGAGTAGAATGCAGGAGACTGATCGTTCTGGAACCTCTTGACTGCCCCTTTCTGTAAAAGGGTGTGCACCTCTTCCTTTAATTTCACCTAATTGGACTGGTGAAAGAACATCGGGGTCCTTGATAGATGAGGTTGTTCCTGAAACTGAAGTCGGTAACTCACTTACAATAGAAAGGACCCACCCATCATCCGTGGTACTTCACGAAGCCTCTGAAAAGAGGCCTAGACAAGCACCTACAGGGATATTAGGAGAGGAATGCATGGCAGGAGAGGGTGTGAGTCCCTAGGGATGTCCCCCCCCCCTGCGCCTTCCTTGGGAAAGGAAGGTGGGTTGGAGAAGTTCCTCCTGAGGACCTTACTGATGAGGAGGAGGTCTCATTTGAGCTTGTGCATTGGACTGGGGCTGCATCTGTTTGAAGAATTTAGTGGGTGAACCCTGGGGGCAATTCACCTTAGTGTGCTTCCTGGCCAATTGCGATGGGTCAGGTGCAGTTGTGAAGGATCTATGTTGATGATCCTTCAAATCTTGTAAAGCCACAGTGAGGATGAGTCCTCCAAAGAGCCTCTTGGCTTCCAATGGAGCAGCTCTTAGAAGGTCTTTACTATGGTTAAGTAAGACCTTTGAGGAGTCCAGCACAATGTCATGGTGGATGTTAGAAGTTCCACTGATAAAACCATTGTGACAGAAAGTGAATTCCGGGACGTCTTGGTCACAGCTTACAGCACGCATTGTAATGCGGCTGGGTTCAGAGCGGCCTTCTTCAGCATACTAACCAAAGTAGCTGAGAAGAGGTCTGCATGGGAAGCTATGGTGACCAGAAGCCAGCCTTTCTGCTAATGGCTTTGATTATTTTAATAGGAAGGCATGCCAAGGCTCCAATTATAATACCCACTTGAGACGCATCTGCATCCAACTGGGGAGGTTCTTAATGGATCACTTCGGGAATGTACCCGGTAACTAGAGGCAGAGACCAAGGTCTCAAAGTAGAGGGTGGGACAGACCACGTTGCCTAGCACAGGTTGGCCCATGGAGAACCTCTGTGACATTTCCTCAATCATTGAGGAATGTAGAAGGAGCAGGAGATCTGGTTGTGGCTGGGTCCCAGAGATCTTTCGAAACTGGAAAGGATCCTCTTGAGATGTGCGCAAGATGGCTTTGGGCACAAGTTACCGCATTATCAAAAAACCAGATCTCCTCCGATTCATCCAAGTGAGAGGAGCTTTGGGCCTGATAGGGGGCGACAAATGAGCTGTTTCTACCTCGATCTCACTGGAGTCAATGAGGGTAGATAACGCATCATCATCTAGAAAAATTCGAGCAGGAGAGAAGCTGGACATCACTATGTCCTTCGGAGACAGTGACATAGGTGCACTATGCGCCATTTCCCGTACTTGTTCGTCATGGTAAGTAGGGGCTCTATGTGTAGACGTTCCAGGATAAAGACGAGACCACTTGTCTTACTTGGATGATGCTATGCCTCCGCCTTACTGGTGAATGCCACCTGACGAGGAGGCGACGGCAGGACATGAGCCGCAGCATCGCCTCTCCTCTGGGCCCCACATCCTGTACGGAATCATTGGGATAATAGGAAAGGGGGGATACCAATCCGATCCCCTTCCCTAGTCTGAACCCTCTGGGCAGACTCCCAATCATGTACAGGGTATGATGGTAGAGTTGGGAGAGGGGGTTTTAGTCCCATCCCAATCCCCATACCATGAGGCCTATGGGTGATGACCGGTGTAAGTCGGTGACAGGTTCAAGATGACCGACGGCCTGTGACAATATAACCGGCCATCAGGACGAAGTCACCGGTGACCGGTCATCATACATTGACCAGTCATTTCCACCAGTCAATACCGGGTGACCGGATCGGTCACCAGTCACCATCCCGGTGACCAGTCACTACCTGGTGACTGGACTTGCCACCGGGCACCAGTCACTACCCGGTGACTGGTCTGGGCAACAGGCACTGGTCAATACCTGGTGACTGGACCGGCACTGGTCAATGACCAGTTAGGTGACATAGACATGTCAGAACCTAGTTCGTCTTCATCACTATACAAGGTGCGGTGCTTCTCCTCCCATTCGAGAGGGTGCGACACGCTACCCCGGAAGTGTTGGGTGCGGTGCACTCCTCCCTCTTGGGAGGGTGCAACACGCTACCCTGAGACGAGCAGTGCACTTCCTTCCTCACAGAAGGCAGCATCACGCTACTGTGAACATGAGGAGTGTTCGACTTCTCCCTTTCGGGGGGAGGCGATCTACTCCTCAAATGTTCACTCCTTCCTAAGGAGAGGCCTTACCTGTCTCCGGACTCTTGAGATTGGTCCCATAGGCTCCTGGGACCCCCAAGTGTTCTTCTGAGCCGTAGAACTAGTCTTCTCACAGTGTGTTCCTGCCTGAGACTCTATAAGAGAAAAATCTGAAAATTCAGACAATGAGGCAGATTAATGTTTCTTCCGCCCTCTATACGTACGTCTGGAATCGGCTAGATTCCAGATTTCACTAGTCCATTTTGTGCAAATGGTACAACGATTCTTACGTGTACACTTGAACATGTGAGGCAGTCTGGTGAGTGCCCCAAGGGCCCTTCTTGTGGCCATACTTCTTACAGACTGTCTCGACATTGTTCTCTGAAACAAATGTTATCTGAATGAGAACAATAATAATAATATTTTATTATTTTCTTCATACGTAAAACTCACCTGTCTGTATGTACTGGATGCTATATACACCCCAGTGTATTTGCACAAAGTAACCAATTGTTCCCTGAATTAGGAAGTTATTTGAAGGAGAACAATAATAATAATAACAATATTGTATTATTTCCAAGCAATTTTCCTCTGGTCACGTTATGAACGACATAACCATTTAACATGGCGTCCTTGAAAAAGATGAATGTTCGCGCAGGCGCGGAGAGGTGCACGAGTGTGCCGTGTCTTATTGACAAAAATTCTCCACTCTGTGGGAGGATGTATTCACATCGAACTGACGAGATTTTTCTACACAAAAAAGTAATAAGCTATGTAATAGTGATTGAGTAATGTATTGCTGCTATTAAACTGACAATATGTAGCATACGCTCGAACATAAACAGGAAAGCATAATACCCAAACTTCTTAGTTTTACTATATATATGTATATATGCAGTTTGCATTGCAACTTTATTTTCTTTATGTGCTTTAGGATCAACATCTGAAGAAAGCAAAGTGGCAGTACAATTCTGCAAATTTACACAATACTTTAAATTAATTAATGCAACCCTTGCTGGCATGTCAGTCTATCATGCAGCTAGGCAATTTAGTGTGCCGGAGTCCACTCTTAGAGATAGGACTAGAGAAACTGTATCCATCAATGCCAATACCAGTCCAGAGAGAATTTTCAGTGAGAACGAAGAGCATCAATTGGTAAATCAATGTAAGTACATGACTGAGGTTGGTCATGGATACACCGCGGCAAATGTGCAGTACCCTGCAGCGTACTATACAGTTTCTTGTGGAAAGAAAGAGTCAACTGACAGACCTTTGAGCGACTGCTGCTTTTATAGGTTTATGGATAGGTGGCCAAATTTAAAGTTTGCCAAGGTCCAGAAACTGTCGATGCTGCAAGCAAAATGTACTTCCAGGGAAGAATTAAACTGCTATTATAAGAACCTGTCAACCATCCTTACAGTGAACAATTTAGATACAGGTGAGAGAGAATATTAAATATTGATGAAACTGGAATCAACACTGAGCATTCACCTCCAACAGTTGTATGTGGCAAAGATACGCAGGCACAAGCAGTGGCATCATCAAAATCACAGAATGTAACTATCATTGGATTCACAGTGCCATTCGAAACCATATTTGGCCATACTTTGTATTCCCTGGAAAGAAGTGGAATGAGCAGCTTTTAGAAGGTGTACTCCTGGATCATTTGGTGAGATGTCAGATAGCGGTTGGTCCATGTTACTCAACCATATTTCAAACTTACATCAGCAAAAAACTTTGCCAAACATACTGAAATAGCCAATGAGAATAACTCACAGCCTACCCTCGTACTGTATGATGGACATAAGTCACATATCTTATTAACACTTCTTGACTGAGCAAAGAAGAAGAATGCAATTCTTTTTGTCTTGCCACCCCATACAAGCCATGTCACCCAGCCTCTGGACATCAATATTTTTGGACCCTTCAAATCAATGTACAACAGAGAATGATAGTTGTACTTGCAGAAGAACCCTGGCCAACAAATAATAAAGTATGATATTGCAAAACTTACCTGCAAACCTACTCGAAGGCAATGTCACTATAAAATCTAATTTCTGCTTTTGGAAAAGCTGGAATTTATCCATTTTCAAACAAGACAATTTTGGATTCATAGATAGCACCATCAACTATTTACCATGCAGAAAATGATGTCAGTAAAGAAAAAGAAAATATTCCTGAAACCTCTGAACCAACAACTCAAGATTACCCTAAAGATTTTACTCCAGGCAATCCTGTTTTTAGTCTGACACAAATATCTTAAAACAAATTAGGAAAGCCAAAACACCAGAGAAAGATGAAGATCTAAATGATTTCGGAAGAGAACCATAACAAAAGTTGTCTAAAAGCCCAGAAATAAATTTGTTCCACCTTTCCTTGTTGGCAGTCTAGCAAAGAAGAAGAATGACATCATCATGTAGCAATGATCAGCTTCTAAAAGTGACACAAATATACAAAATTTTACCAAAAAATCCACAAGTGTGACTTCTAAGAGCATCAGAAATTCCTCTTCATCTATGAGATCTTCAACTGCAGAATTAAAAAGTGTCATAAAAAAACTTTTCCAAATAAATCTTGTGCTGCTGCCTCTGAAATTGTGAAGAAATCACCAAGAATTAGAATCCATTCTTCTTTCAACCAGGTCCCTCTGCATATTACGTAGATGATTCTGATGAGAAAAATTTCAAGGACACCTTACCTAATTGCTATGTCTGAGTGTGAATCTTCAAACTGCTGTTTATGTCACAAACATCAGCCACCAGCACTTAGCTGTTCTGTTAATCTTGTTATTGTTAAACAGGCACAATGTGACAATTCACAACACTGGACACACCATTCATTTTGTTGTGAAACATAGTTGTGAGAAGACATAGCTTCATTTATTTACCCAAATTGCATTTAAATACAGGAAAAAAAAATTAAAATTTCTGTTTGTTATTCATGAATTTCAATTTAACTGACATTACTGCGTTCCATTTAATCACTGGATCATTTTTTAAAAAATATTCTGGCAGTACAAGTGTGGACATTCCTTCTTATCAGTAAGTTGAAACTTATGTTCATTATGATCCTTGCATGCTACCATACCCATGTTAGGTAAATACCGCAAAAAATATACAGTAGAGTTGTTCCCCTGGTACTATGATCTGGGTCAGCCACCATTTGCACAGTTTTGTTTACATTTATGGGCTTCAATTGACAGAGATTTTTTTAATATATAAATAGATGGAGTCAATGTCATTGAAACTTCATGCAGCAATAACATAACGGTTTTAATATGTGTCCTGCCCATGTTTTGACGCTATCTTAGTTTGACGCAATGTCATAAACTGACAGTTCTCGAGAGAATGCATCTTTCAATGATGTCATGAGCACAACATTTGTTTACACTGATCAACATGGAGTCATACAGACAGAATTTTTTTTTAAAATTCCTATCATTATTGGTTATGAATTGAACCAAAGATACATACAATGAAAAAAACTCCATTTCGCTAATTCTCTTTTATCCAACCAATAAGTCCTCATAAAAAATCCTTACTAACTATTCTGACGGGGCTAATCAAGTTCCCGTCATAATAGACAGCCAGTCAGCTACTAAAACATGTGATGGCAACGTGACTCAGTAGTTTCACATGGGACTATCGCTGATTTTGAGGTGGTTCTTTGTTATTATAATTTGTGCATATTTACAAGAAACACATACTTGTACAACAGTGTTCTCCCGAGGGCCTTTTACCGTAGCGGGCCCACTACGCTATCATTTCAAACTCCGATAACCCCCGACGCTTAGAACCTGCCGCTACGCTATGCTCTTGTGCCGCTACGCTTTGATGTTTCCCACTACCCTTATAAAATTATTAATCTGTTAAACAAACATCCTGTCACCTAATTCAAAGCCCCACTCAAATGACACCTGTTCTTACCTCTTCTGGGGTATTTTATTAAGATAATCCAGGATAATTGCTCACTCACTTAACCATTATTCTTTGTATCTGGCTTGCGTGACCGCTGGTGCGCGACCTTTGGTGAGGGTTTCGTCTGCACCTAGTCACGTGATTGGCCAGCAACAATGGAGTCTACTGGTAGTGTGTTATATATATGTCAGTCGTTTTCATTAACAGCCAAAGCAGTTACACCAATTAAATTAAAAATTATTGTGAAAAATGAACACACCACCTTCCAAGAAACGAAAAATTACCCAGCGCCCGGCTAGCCCCATGTTGGCCTGGTTACGACAATCAGAACTTGGCGTCACGAATAGTGGCAGTGATTCTGATTCCGATAGAGCCAGCATGATTTCCAAAAAGAATGATATCAAGAAACGAAGGACGAGATTTAATAATGAATGGAAGACGTTATTCCCTTGGGTGGAAATTGCTGGATCGGATGGTAAGTTTTCCATTTTGCTAACTTACGTGAGTGCTGGCCTATTAATTTCTCATTTCTCTTTTCTGTCTATCCAAGTAATAAACGGAACAATCTTTATCTTCCAGTTTTACCTCAACAGCAGGTAAATAAAACAGTGTTAAATTTGAACAATATTTTAGCTTATAAATATCAAACACTTTGATATATTGTTCCTAATGGAAAGGAATATGTATTATCTTATTCTGTGATGATCATTGTAAAACACACCACTGTCTTGATTCCTGAAGAATTTTTCCTTGGTAATTAACTTAATTAGGATTCAGGTATACTTGTCTCTTTTTTGTACATCCATTAAAAAATTTTATGTTCCATTTTTTCAGATTATGAAAGGTCATTCTCCTCGATGAATAGAATTAAGAGTGTTTTAAGGACCAGGTTGTCACAGTGGTTACTGAACTACCTGATGACAACCAGTACTGAAGGACAACCCTTAAAAGACTTTAATTGTGATGTTGCAGTCAGTTTATATGGTGAAAAGAAGAAAAGACGAATATCATATATTTAAATTAAGAAATAAATGAGATATGCATTGTTGTTACTGTTATAACATAGGTAAATAAAAAATACTATTTAAATATATGCACTTCTTTTTATTTCATTGATATTAATTTGTTTAACTTTTATGACGTTAACGCGCGCTTTGTCAAACATTTTATGACCCAAACACGCGTACCCCGATGCTATCCAAAATTTCTGGGGAGATCACTGTACAATATATTTCGTAATTAAATCAGCATCCTCAACATTGTTTTCTGAGTTATATCAAAGTATTAACATTTTCTATCTGATGACAAGCAATTTTACTTTCACAGTAAAGTTTCAATTCTCCTTTAAGAGAATCTAGATATTTAACTTATTTTGACTACCTTGTAGATAATGGTAAGAATGATAATAAATTTAAATTAAAACCTTCTCCTGTAACTTTATGTCTTTTGTTCCTGATTATTTGCACTTCTGGAGAAACGAGTTATGGCAGATGCAAGACAGTTGTGAAGTACCAAAAATAGTACATTCAAGGATTGATGTTCTTCATATCCACGTTGCCAATTATTTTTTTAACAAAACAATATAGTCATTTTTTAGTTACAAGTAAACAATTCTATTACAATACCAACATGATTTTTCCCAATTTGATTCTTTTAGCTTCTGAGACAAAATGTCTCCCAAAACCAAAATTATGATAAATATAAGAAAGCTTTAGGAATGAAAAATAAAGTTTCTTTATGTCATTTTTCCTATAAACTTGCGCTTTCTATGTGCTACTGATGTTGCTCTGCAATATATTTTTTCATTGACCATATGTACAACAGTGTCACAGGCAATGTTGGCTTCTGTGAAGTGCGTCAAAACAGGTGACGTAATACACGAACTTTCCGACAAGGTGTCGTCTGGTTGAAAGCAAACCAAGAGTATTATGGAATATATCATTGTCATTTGTTATGCATACTTGGCTACGTTTCAAAAGTAACGAGAGGTATCACTATGAAAGGTGTATATTTTTGAAAAGCTAAAGTACATGCGTCAAAACCGAGGAGTAAAGGATACATATAACAACATTAAGTGTATAACACGTTACTAATTAATTTCAGGCCGTATTTTTCTTGCTACAAACAATATTTAAACACTGCTCAAATAATAATAAAAAAAATGTTTTAATACATATATAATGAACAAGTACGTTCTAAATACTCACTCTGGATTCTGGTGATGTTTCGGAAATCCATGCAGTTTACTCAAGCCTTCCACTTCGGTCGGAAGAGCAAGCACGCGCCCTTGGAACTTAGATTTACCATGGCGCCCTTTGGAAGATGGCGGCTGCAGATGAGAGTTTGAGGCCATTGCTGTAAGAACGATGTAGATATATTTATGAAAGTGCATCTAAAAAAGAATACGTCTTTTAAATAAATAAATATAAAGTCAACCGCATTTTTGTAACCGCTTTTTTTTTTTTGTTAACGGTAGACAAAAAGGTGATGCATAGCTTGAATAAACTCTTGGTTTCTGCCAAGGCATATTGTTTGTTTTGTTTGTTTTTCTGGGTTTAGTGACATTTTTCAGCAAATGATAAAGTATACATGGTGGTGGAGGACGAACATGGGAAAAACCACCGACCCACTGGAAGCTACTGGCAAGCTTTCTCACATACCCATGATGGCCGAGCCCGAGACTCGAACCTACGAAACACGGGACATAAATTCGCAAGCTTTACTTATCTTTTGTGAGTCACGCCCATTCTCGCGTTTTTTTACAAATAATATATTCCACTACGGCCCAACTTAGATTTCACCCAATCAGCTTATAATTTGTGGCGTCAGCTGTAGATAACATTTGGCGTGTATTTATTATTATTATTATTATTATTATTATTGAGCATTTTCTTGACGAAATATTTTATTGACTTTGATCTAACGCTATCTGTTCCATGAAAACTCTTCACTCTTTATTTGCAAATTTTCACCGAAACTGATCATAATCTGTGCAGTTTACTGAGGGTCGAACGATCGAAGATAAATATAAAAAGAAAATCGAAAGTTGTCATCAGATGTATTCTCTCTATGTTATTTGGCCTCTGCTACTGGAATAAATTGCAGTTAAGTAATTGTTATGTTAATGAAACTATCAATCAATGCAGACATGCATTCAATAACGGCAGGTCGGTTATTTCAATTGTGCAAAATCAACTGTCGTTTTTCCACAGTCGAAATTAATTGGATGTGCACACTTATGAAAAGCATTGCCAACGATCTCATATATTAATAACTGAATAAAATATTTATAGCGGAAACTCGTGTAGATCTAGCTTTGACGTATCAGTTTCTCTGAAGGTCATCTAAAATAATTTCCTGTAATTTCACTCCAATGGATAATTGTATAAAAATAATATATAAAAAATAGCTCTGCAAAGAGCAGCTTCAACTGGTCATGTCCAGTATCAGTGCATTTAAATTCAAAATGGCGGATACCGGGATTATAAAGTGTCATATCAAGAGGATCGGTAATGAATAAGTCAATGTTTGGTTGGTGAGTGGGGTGGGGGAGCGATGCAAATCATACACAAGGCCGGATTAAAAACGGAGAAAATGGAGCAGTTGTAACAGGTACCCCGCCTGGCTGGGGTCCCCGCAACACAGGGAAATGGTAGGGGGGGGGGGGGGGGGTTTTTTAAATTGCTCCAGGGCCTCCTATCACCTTAATACAGCCTTGATCATACATGATTCGAAATTCAACTTATCCCCATCACTATTACAGCAAGTTTATCCTATCTTATCATGAGATGGATTCTTGTACACTATCTGAATTTTCACGCAATAACTCTACCGCCAAATAAAACTCAATCCTTTGCCCTCTGTCCAGTGAAAATTTACCATATCATGGGGGGGGGGGGGGGGGGGGGGCGGCAATCAGTGGCGACGCGAGGGTAGAGGCGCCACGGGAAATGGTTCATTAAGATAAGATAAGATAAGATTTATTTAAAGTCGGCATGATATAAAACAGTTCAACATAAGCTCTAATGAGCTTTTTACCGATGTGGCGCCCTTATCGAGGCGCCCGGGGGCAATGTTCTTTAGTGGCGCCCCTACTTTGCCACAGAGAACAGTTTTTATGTCAGTTGCCAACCTCCACACACCCCCACCCCCATCTACGCCCCGATTACAGCTACAAAAAAAAATTCCAGATGGTGAACCTCCCCCGTCGCGCTGCCACTGTCGGCAATCATTTTTTTTATTTTTATTTTTTATTAAGATTTTTGTCGTGCATCTGAACCAAGGCAACTCTAACTGAATTTGTTGTCGACTGGCTTCCTTCAGGCTCTTTTATTCGCTTGGCTAGTAGGAAATGTTATGCGAGAATCCGTTACGTCAATAGAAAAAAAAAGAAAGAAGAAGAAGAAGATGATGATAGTGGTGGTGATAATGGTGTTTTGGTAGTGGATCTGAATACCCCTAAGAAATATCATCGGAACACACACACACACACACAAACGAAATAAAAAAAAACATGTCAAACACATGTCCGCTTCATTAAGTACTGCCTACGCCATTATTCCAACATTGTCCCTCACGGTAATTTCAGTCGATTTTGACGATTACTGGCATGTAGTCAGGCGACTATTAGTGTAAACTTTCAGAGTGTTGCAATTGTATCGATTTTAGTATGTGATGCATACTTTCATCCTAACGAAACGTCAGTACCCAGACACAGATTCACGGCGGGTGCACACAGGCATGCGCCCCTGCTGTGGGCCAATCTACGCCCAGTTACATATATTTTTTTTAATTTTTTATTTTGTCCTATTTATCTTCTTGTTATTGTCTCCGCAATACGATACGTCAAATTTCAATTTCAGGTGCCTCTTCATAAGGTGTAGCTGCAGCTAAGGACACTGATGCATAGCATATGGTTGCGAATGTTGAAGTACCCTATCCCAGTGGTTCCCAACGCGGTGCCCGCGGGCGCCACGGCACCCGCCAAGGTTTTTTGTGTGCCCGCGGAAGAGGTTATAATGAATAATAATTTTAATTGGTTGGTGCCCGCCACTCCGTCGTAAACTCACAAATGTGCCCGTAGGCACAACAAGGTTGGGGACCCTGCCCTATCCTATGGCGATTTGGATAGTTCTCCACCTGCTGCTAGCGGGAGCGGCGGTAGTTCAGTTGGTAGAGCACCGGACTCGTGATCCAAGGGTCGCGAATTCGATGTCCGCCCCGGTCGGCTGCCTCGATTTGTTCTTGGGATAGGGACTTATCTTCTCCTTAGCATAATACAGCCAATAATGTGCTGAAAGTGCCGTTAAAAACCGACCAGCCTATTGCTATTTGGTACATAAACACCGTGTCACAAACTATCAACCTTTTTCCGGACCCATTAATTAAAGAGATTTAATTAGACCAACAATTTACTAGAGCGCTACGCTTGTTCCTTAAGACGACTATTACCGCCCAAGAAACAGTTTGATGACTTCTTTAACATTGATTGAATATCATCATCTATTCAGATTTAGTACATCACACAAAAAGATTGAGCTTTAAGCATTACTGCTTAAGTACAACTTTCTTCTTGTTAACGATATACTTCAAATGCATGAATTGTACATTGACTAGCATATAATGCAAACTAGAGAAATAGTGAGTAATTCGCTCACATACATATACCCCCACATTCCACTCATATCCTATCATGGAGATGAATCCATAGGCAAAATAAGCGCATACCTCTTGTAAAAACAGTGCGATTACAGTGAGTTGTTAGAACGCATATCTCCTGATGATGACCGTATTATGTACTAAGTTTCACAATAATCTACTAAAAACTGCAAGAGTAGTTGCATTCACAACATTTTGTAATACACAGCACCCAGCTAAAAAGGGCAATAACTCTTACGAGAATCAGTGGAGCATGACAGTTTGTCAATATGTGCATATTTAGATGATGTCCATAATAAGTACCAAGTTTCACAGCAATCTATCAACAACAAAAACAAAACTGCAAGAAAATCTGCGAAACTAGTTTGCGCTAACGAGATTGTGTCATGCACTGCATTAAGCAAGAAAATAAAAAGGGCAATAACTCTGACAAAACTTGTTGAACCAAAGTGATTTATCGATATGCGCATCTTCAGTAGATAAAGATAACATTTACCAAGTTGTATGGCAATCACTCAAAAATTGTGGAACTAGTTGCGCTTACGAGATTGTGTCGTACACTGCATTAAGCTACAAGACAAAAAGGGAAATAACTAACAAAATGCGGAAGGAAACTGATTTGTGATTTGATGGCCATTATATTTGCAAAGTCTTACCAAATTTCATGGTAATCCATCAACAACTGCTGGACAAGTTGTGCTAACGAGATTGTGGTATACACAGCATTAAGCTACAAGACGGAAGGAGCAATAACTTTACCAAAATTTGCATGAGCACATTGATCTGTCGATGTGCGTATCTTCAAGAGATCACCATAATATATACCAATATTTACCAAATTGTATGGTAATCCATCTTAAACTGTTTGACTAGTGTTGTACACAGCATTAAGCTACAAGAAAAAAAGGAAAATAACTCTAAAACAAATTAAGGGAGCAAAGTGATATTTTTGGGGGGATGGGTCTGTGGGACTGAACCCCCAATGTAGGCCCAAGGGGCGAATCCCCGGGAAGCTCTTGCATTTTAAGCGTTTCCAGTGCATAATTTAAACCATGTAACTCTACAAAATTTACTGTAGGAAACATTCAGGTTGTTTCCGCACTTATTTTGTAGTTGGGGAGGTGGATGCCCCCCTGATACGGATTAGACCACAAAGTAGTGGTAATTTAAAAAATCAAGATGGACCCGTTGGTGGATGTTACGAATTTCTGGACCGCACCAGATATCTCCTCATTTTCCTCAATCCTCTTTAGTAACGAACATCTATCAGAACCAAGCGGTAAAGTTCTTATTATACAATTTATAACATTACTAAATGTAGCACAAGCAAACCACACGAACATCTGTCTTTCAGTGGTAAATCATTTTTGAAGGGCTCTGCATTAAGCGAGCTACAGCCTTATCGTAATCGTGTATGTAGAATCTGTTGCTTTTTTCACCAAGGTAGTATTAGATTGGGGCCTTTTCTAAATCCGTATTCAGATATGGTTTAAAAGAATGCTTCAAGTTGGAGAAGGTTCTATTCGGTAACAAATTTTGATAAGAAAGAAAGTTCGTACAAGCTGGTCATGAAATAGGTGTTTTTAGATTTGATTTATCGCGAAGCTGTTTAGTAACCTGCTGGACGCTTGTTGGAACGAAGGCACGCGGATAACAAGCAGAAACACACCATTGCAAAAATATAATTATCCTCTTTTCATACCGTCTAATTTATACTTTCTTCCATGTAGTTTCATATATATACATATATATATATATATATCGTTGACTTTGTGGCACCGCAAACATTGCTACAAGCTCCAGCCTGTACGTTTTCAATGTCATCTTTTCATATTGCGTACAGTTCTCCCAAATTATGTCACCGTATTCAAAAATTGACCTGACGAAAAAGAAATAGAAAACCTCTAACGACTTCCTATCAAGTCTGAATTTTAAACTGTTGCATATCGATCGTTTTCCACCATTTTGTGATTATTTCTTGAATGTGTGTATGCCAAAAGAGAATTTCATCAATAGTTAAACTTACATGTTTGTGGAAATTTACACGAATAACAACTGTATTGTTCATTCTAAATTGAGGGTAGTGTACATGATGAGACTTTATTGATATGATCATTGATTCAGTTTTGATATGATTAAGGTAACAAGCCATCGATCTGCACATGTAGGAATTTTATGAAGGTCTTCATTCAAGACGCCAGAAGCCAAGGATTTATACTCAAGAATAATTGGAAAAAGAAGTGTCATCAGCAACAAAATTTTATACTGGACTGGATACTAGTGACAATATTATTAATATAAATAAGGAATAGAAGTGGTCCTACTTTAGGCCCTCCATTCCATATTTTTGCAATATGTAATACATACTGAGACCTTTCCCTCCTATTAGCCTTAGGCCCCTCATGACCTTAATCCGGCCCTGACCATCTATACTGGCTTAAAATCTTGATCGAATTGCAAACTGCATAGACCTAGATCTGCAATTGCATAATGCGCCGGCAGATCTGGACCTATGCAGTTAGTTAGGAGTAATCAGTAGAACAAACAAGATAGATCCTGATATACAAGCGCATTATGCGATGGCAGATCAAGATCGATGTTGTTTGCAGTTGGATCCGACATATACGCAAGTATAGATGGTATTTCTAGTGGCATACATAGAATTGTCAGAAACAAAGGGGAGCATATCGGTTCATTTGAACTCAGTGGTTATAAACAAATGGGAACTAAAAGAATAGGGATGTTGAGCCAAATATTGTCTCATCGAGCTGGATAAGCTCAGGATAAAAAGTTATATATATATATATATATATATATATATATATATATATATATATATATATATATATATATATATATATATAGTGGTATCATTATTAGTATTGATTACAATCTGACTAAAAATAGTCTTTATAATGTAATGAATCATTTACAGTTGCACGGATTGTTTTAAAATACTGTTTGACTAAAATTAGATCATTAAAGGTTATTGTTTGGAAAATTTTAAGAACTCTTACAGCAGGATTTGTGACTGCACATAACTGCAGCTAATATCGTTATTGCAATATTGTTTGCTAAAGAGATCTCATCGCAGTGTGGTCTCTGTAAGACTATACAAGAGTGCTTCATATATCTCATTGCAGTGTGGTTTCCATAAGACCACACAAGACTTCTTCAGACATCTAATCGTAGTGTGGTCTCAGTAAGCTATACAAAAGTGCTACATAAATCTCATCGTAGTGTGGTCTCAGTAAGCTATACAAAAGTGCTTCAGAGATATCATCGCAGTGTGGTCCCATTAAGGCTACACAATAGTGCTTCAGAGATATCATCGCAGTGTGGTCTCAGTAAGGCTATAGGCCTACAAGAGTGCTTCAGAGATCTCGTCGCAGTGTGGTTTCAGTAAGGCTATAGGCCTACAAGAGTGCTTCAGAGATATCATCGCAGTGTGGTCTCAATAAGGCTATAGGCCTACAAGAGTGCTTCAGAGATCTCGTCGCAGTGTAGTTTCAATAAGGCTACACAATAGTGCTTCAGAGATATCATCGCAATGTGGTGTCAGTAAGCTCTACAATAGTGCTTCAGAGATATCATTGTAGTATGGTCTCCGTAAGGCTATACAAGAGTGCTTCAGAGATTTCATCGCAATGTGGTGTCAGTAAACTATACAAGAGTGCTTCAGAGATATCAACGTAGTATGGTCTCCGTAAGGCTACACAAGAGTGCTTCAGAGATATCATCGCAGTGTGGTCTCATTAAGGCTATACAAGAGTATTTGCATCTTCCTACTAAACATTGCACTCGATTCTGAAGCTGTAAATGTTTAAAATATTTAATTTAACATTTCTGCATTTTTTCCTTGTATGCATTTTAGTTCTTGTAATTATTTAGCCATATACTAGTATTTTAGTCTTGACAGTAATGAAATTGACAACTAGTATGTATTATTGCAATGTACAGATTAATAGTAAGGAAAGAAAGCACACAATATGGTAACCACTTATGATAAATAAACAGAGATAGTTTCCTTTCTTCATACTGCTGTTTTATGAAGTGTTTACTTTTTGTTATATAGATTATATATATATATATATATATATATATATATATATATATATATATATATATATATATATATATATATATATATACACATACAAAACAAATCATTAAAAGGTCTTTCATGATAATTTAAAACAAAGCTGACACTGAAGTCAAACGTTCTGTACGGATTGAAATTATTTTTTGCTCTTAGACAATCAGAATGCATATTTTCTAGCCAGTCATTTTACACCGTCGATCCTGTATCAGCCAATAAAAAACTGAGCTTTATCAACCAATAGAACTCGGGGAGTTGGGTGTATAAGCAGGTGCTTGGAGCATTTTAGTAATTCTAACGTTGGCTGTAGTGAGAGAAAAAAAAACATAAAGAGAGAAGCTAAACTAGAGGTGGTTTGACATTAAATGCTAGAGGGAACTCTAGTGGACAATGAATATTGTCATTCTGTGACTGTGTTCATACATTTATTGGCGGAATTGTGACTGGCAGCACATGGCAGGATCGCAGTAGTTACGGCTGCGCTATGGATATTTTCGCAGGCTTCTCTTACGGAGTCGTTTTTGCTTGAATAAAACAAAGGATCACGGTAGCTACATCTCCAGTTTAAACCTACTTATGCTTAGGAGGGTGTGTGTGAATGTGTGTGTGTGTTCACGTTGTGGTAGCTCCGTAAATTAAAAACATTTCGACCCGTTTTTTAAATTACAATAAATATTGCTTGTATGAACCATTTTGTTGCTTAGAGCAGGGGATGAACCAGATCATTGTGATATATTTATATCACGATCCAGGTAGAGCTTCCCATCAACTTGTATGTTTATTTTTATTGAGTGTGTTTGCACGTACATTGGTAATCAACCCCTTGAATTCAAGACCAATCGGGTACGAATGTGAACACATGTAGTCGTGCCACACCGACACGTTGCACATATCTGGTGGCAGCGGTGAAATTCAGGAGGAGGTGATTATGTAAAGACATAACCTTGTGGTATTTGAGTGGGCAGCCTCTGTGTCCTCCTGGCGGTTGCCTGATCGGGTTAAGGACAGCTCAACGCCGTGAAATGGACTGAGTGGATACAACGGAGCGACGCTGCGGAAATATAGCGGAGAGTTGAGTTGATGTATGCCGGGAACTACGGCTGATATAGTCTATTCTGTTTTGATTCTGAGATACTTTTGCGAAAAGAAAAGAAAAAAGATGCCTTTGTTTTATCCGGCTCCCCCCCCCCCCCCCCTTCTCATCCCGCCATCGGAAAGATGACGTCACACCAATATATGAGTCATCTAGTGTACTCTGTATGAGTGATTCTCAAGCGAGGAAAAATAAGTACAAACTTAAACAGAATTAATAGTTCGATCATGTCAATCAATCATTACCCACTTATCTATTTATATATGAACAGTAGCAGGGTCACCAGATGTTGCCTGGCGTAAATCATTACACAGTCTGTTACCAAACATAGTTTGTGGGAGCACGGTCCAATTACATCAAACTTCGCATTGCAAAATTTCAATATTTACGTTTTTATGCTGATATTTTCATTTTTATTTTCATGGAGGAATGCGAAGTCGAATCGGTTTTCGCATTTTTGTAAGTACGTTCCGCATAGTCCCACTTGCGGAAGTGTGTAGACGGGCATAAATTAGGTATTTAACATGAAATAAACAAATTCTCTTTCTGTTTTATGAATGAATATCACCAAAAATACTTACTTGCGTTTAAAATTAAAATGAAATCTCACTTTTGTCATTCTGTACAAAATGTTTTGTTGTTAAAGTCTCCCTTTTCAATGAAACACATTTACCCACATGGGAAGAAGAAAAATAACTTGTTTATTGTATTTGCGTTTCGGATAGAAAGATTTTGCTGTTTCATGTCACCATGTCACGTGACTACCGTGGCTGAAATTTTTCTGCAACCAACATAATTTTGGAGATTAAAACTAAATGACAGATGCTTTTTAGTAGGTAAGAGGAAATTCATAATTATTTGTTATTGCTACATTTCAATTTAAATGCTTTTGAATACTATCTGTCACATCCTGAAATACGAAAATGCACAGGCCTTTCCCAGATTTCCCATTGGACTTCGCACGTCACATAAATATTAAATGTTGATATAACTGAGTAGCGACTTATGTTATATAACTAGTGGGAGCAGAAACTGACAAGGTCATACAACGTAAGTTAAAATATGGAAAATATATAATAACATTTAGGTTTGATAACTCAAGTAGTAATGATTGGATTTATCTTAAATTTCAAAGTTATCCTATTTGTATTTTAAGCAACAACCCTGTAAAAGTTGACGATTTTTGTGATTTTAGTTAAGAGATTCCTCTAGGCGGGCAGGGCTTATAGCAAAAACGTCGTCTATTTTTTTTTTTCCTCGGGAAAAATATATTGCAGAATTACGGATTTCCCATGTGATTGGATCACGTTGGGGTCAATAGACACGCCAGCATGGTACAGATTTATTAAGCTTCTCAGATGACATAAATCAAACAGCGGAATACTCGTTGATTAATTGGAAGAGTCAGAAGAAGCATTGCAGAAGACATTAATGACGGAATTTCCCCCCGGGTACAATTAAGTTTTCTCAGTGGAACGACCACGGCCTTTTTGCTGTATACTGTATCTATGAAATGTTAGCGTAATTTATAGGCTATACATTGATACTTTAACGACTGCCTTCTATTAAGAGAGGAATGTTTTATGTTTCACCCCCATCTCTCTCTCTCTCTCTCTCTCTCTCTCTCTCTCTCTCTCTCTCTCTCTCTCTCTCTCCTGACATAAATTAATTCCTTTCTTTGATCTCGAAATCAGTCATTACCGTTGTCGTCGTCGTTATCATCATCATTGTCGTCATCGTCATCCCCTACCACCATCCCAAGAAAACAACAACTACAGACAAATAGCGGCAGTGGAGGTGGATGAAAGGGTGGCAACAGAAACTCAGTAGTTTTCTTGAGGTTTTTCAACATAAAATTAAAAACCTTGAACCATGATTTTTTTTTAAAAATGTAATACAACTCATTCTTCGACTGTTCGTTGTTTAAAGATACCAATATTGTTGCAGATTTGAATACTGGACGTTCATAGCCTTTTGGCAATTACATTTTCTAGAAAATTAAATCTTAGGTCAATATTTAAAGTCTGCTAATATTGATAGGAATCACTGCACCTAGCACGTTTAGCCAAGAATCAGTGAACAAGCTAGCAGTCGAGTGTAATAAAGAGTCGACAATCCATACAGAAATTATCCATAATTTCGCTTATCCGAACAAATATAATGAGCCATGAAACAACAAAATTGATTATTATCATTTATCAGGAAGACCATTTATTCAGAAAATTTTTATCCTTCAGAAAGTCCGGATTATAGACGTTTGACAGTATTTCATACAATGTCATTATTTGGACAATTTAATGCGATTATATAACTCAAACTCATTTATTCGACAGCCTGGTTAATCCGACGTCTGTAATGGATTCGACAGCCCGGTTAATCAGACGTTTGTAATGGATTCGACAGCCTGGTTAATCAGACGTCTGTAATGGATTCGACAGCCCGGTTAATCAGACGTCTGTAATGGATTCGACAGCCTGGTTAATCAGACGTCTGTAATGGATTCGACAGCCTGGTTAATCCGACGTTTATAATAGATATGATTTGCGTCAGAATAAACAGTATAGTAATAGAACCAGCTTGAACATTCAAAACCAAGTTATCATTAAATAAAAATTATCAAAATCACTAGCTTACCAGACACACAATATGGTTTCAGGACTGCCTAACTATATATTGTAGTTACGGTTTATATTGATTATTTATACAACATTGAGACATGGATTAGATTAACATACAACTCGGTAATAATGTACAATCGATATAGAAGTGTCAAAAGCCGTTTTTCTTCTGGTCTTTTAATAATACACTCGATTCAGAAGTGCCAAACCCATTTTCTTCTGATCCTTCATATGACGCAGGGAGCATCGGTAGCTCAGTTGGTACAGTGTCAGACTCGTAATCTAAGCGTTGCGGGTTTGATACCCGCCAGGCCAGCCCATGACGGCTGCCTCGGTATGTCTTTACGAGAGGTACTTGACTCCCATTTCATAAAGCATGGTATAGTCAATAATGTATTAAAAGTGCTGTTAAAAAACCAACATCTAGCCTTATTAAAACGTTGGTTTGACAGCCAGTTTAAATATTGTTCCCTTGCTAGGCCGACAAGATTTTTACGTGGTCTCTTTGCCAAGACTGTCACACTACGACATTTATAAAATTGTGACTAATTTCCTAACCGATTTTTTTAAAAATTAATCTTTTCTTGTTTATGCTATTCTTACTCTCGTCACCTTTATCATAAAGACTTTGAACGAGCCAGGGTCTCATGTTTGTTTGTTACGTCACGATTGTGGACGATTGTGTTATTCTTGTCTGTACGTCCTTTTATGCTATAAACTTTCTGGCAACATCAGGTTTCCTTATTCTAAGAGATTAAACACTTCTGGATAATGGCATTTGCTGCGAATAAAGAAAAGGAAGATAACTGTAAAACAAAACAAAACAAACCAAAAAACAAAAAAAACAACCAAACAAACAACCAAATTAATAAACAAACAAACAAATATATATGCAATTTATCTTAGATACCTATAAATAGAATTTGTACACTCTCTCTCTCTCTCTCTCTCTCTCTCTCTCTCTCTCTCTCTCTCTCTCTCTCTCTCTCTCTCTCTCTCACGCACACACAGGGAAGTTCTTATTTAAGTCGATTATAGTTTATGTCCTTGCACGAGTGTTGAAAAGGCATACCAACTTAATGTTAATCTTGTCCGTCTGTCACACCTTGGTTAACTGCATTAGATTAATTTTCAGGTAAATTCATACATGGCAAAGAAAAGAGGAGTTGGGGTGGGGCATTCGTGTTCTATATATGAAGGCATTTCAGGTTAGCTTTTTATGTAATACGTATTGGAGGACGAAAATATGACTGTAGCTCTGCATACGTTAAACAGATCATCGATTTATAAATGGCAGGTATTGATTTTTCCGGACTTGATTCAAAAGCATGAACGGTATGTCTATATGCATAGTCCCCCGATTTACATGGAAACAAGATTGCTATCCTGAATTGATCAATGAATATCATTGAATAGGAAATTAGTGCAAACTTAACAAAAACACTGTCTTTGTTTAGGAAGCTGTAGTCGATTGAGGAATCTTTTTGTCTTTAATTTAATGGTAAATTTTCAAAGATGGGATCTTTATTAGGTGAGTTTTCAATAGTTACCGGGTGGATAGTGGCGTTGTGTTATTAAGTGCAGGATGTGATTTTTTTTCGGCAAAGAAATAGGTTCTAGGTTTTGTGCAAAACTTGAGGTGAAGTATAACTATACATCTCATAATAAGTATCATGTTCTCTGTAATTGGGTACGGTACACACTGATCTGAAGAAAATTTTTTGCAAAACTATACAACAGACCAAAAAATTACAATATATGTAAACTTGAAAATAAATGGCGGCGCTCTACATATATACGGCGAATCCATACAAAGTAAAAGTTTTCAAGCATTCTGCATCAAATCATTGGACGCACGGTAGGCCCAAGTGAACGAACTTTCAGTTGCAGCTGGTTGCTTCTGAGGCGGATGTGGATCGTGCGAAAACGACGGAGATGTTTTTTCCAAGTCTTATTTAACAAGAGGTCCAAGTAGATCTGAGATCCCTCACATCATGACAGCTACATAAAAGCCAAATGCACGGGCAGTTGTCTATTAAGTCTGGTTTAGTATGATGCTTTCCAACATTTGAATATAATATTTTTCAGAAAAGTTAAGAAATCATAAAACGTAGATTTTCACGAAAATTACAAGATGTACATGCAGTCACAGACACGCATATCCCTGCATATTAGTCATATTTTTCTGAATATCTTTTTCTTATATGGCAAACTACATACCCCCCCCCCCCGACCTTATAAGCAATACAAGATCAGAATGTTTCCTACACATCTGTGAATGTCGAGCAGTAACACTGGAAAGGGTTGCATAAATAATAAATAAACAATCTGAATTCTAAAAATTCTCCTTTTTCGAGAATTTTTTTTATCCCCCCCCCCCCCTTGCTCCCCCAAAAAAACAAAAAAATAAAAAGGGCTTGGAGAAAAAAGTAAAACATTTTTGCGCATCGACACCATCAACGTATCCAGCCGACAGAGTTTTAATAAAATCATCTAAGCGGCGTGGGAGAAGAAGCGATTACAAGCTGAATTTTCAAAACATCCCTTTTTGCAGACAGTTTGTCAAGAAATGTGTCCATAAATACGACATAGGGAAAAAGTTCAATCTTACTGTGCATCTACAACAACCACATATCTAGCATGCACAGTTTTAATAAAATCCCTAAAGCTGTGCGGGGGGGGGGGGGGGGGGAGAGAGAGAGAGAGAGAGAAACGATGACATACGAAAGGGACAGATGAACAGATTATTGCAAAAACGAAACGATAATATCCCGCTCTTTACTAAGTGCTGGGATAATAAAACTCTTAAAGCAGTTTGGGGTGAGAATGAATGACAAAGCTTAATTCTCAAAATTCCCCTTTTTTCGACAATTTTTCAAGACATTTCCTCAAAATGGGCCAGAGGGGAAAAAGAAAATCCTTATTGCACATCTTCAACAACCAGATATCTATCCTACAAAATTTAAATAACATCCTCGAACCGATGTGGGAGGAAAAGTGATGAAGTCAATTCCCCAAATACCCCTTTCCTTTATAACTCTTCAAGACACTTTCGCAAAATATGGACCAGAGTAAGAGAATAAATGTTAATGCGCGTCTACACAAACTACATATCTAACATTCAAAGCTTCAATAAAATCCTCCAACCGGTGCTGGAGGAGAAGCGATGACACACTGAATTCCCCAAATAGCCCCTTTTTTTCAAAATTCGTCAAGAAATTTCCCCTTAAATGGGCCAGAGGAAAACAGTGCAACCTTACTGCGCATCTACACCAACCACGTGCATCTAGCCTACAGAGTTTCATGAAATCCACCAAGCTGTGCGGAATGAAAAGCGATGACAAACTGAATTCCAAATATCCCCCCCCCCTTTTGTTTAAAAAATAGTTTTTCAATAAATTTCTTAAAACTAGGACAGAGGAAAAGAAGTCAAACCTTACTGCGCATCTACTCAAACCATATATCTATCCAGCAAAGTATAAATAGAATTCTCCAAACAATGTGTCACAAGTTGCGGTGACTAACTGAATTCCCAAAATACTCGTTTAGGATGACAATTTATTCAAGAAATTTCTCAAACAATGGGCCAATGTAAATTTCTCAAACAATGGGCCAGGGGAAAAGGTTCAACCTACACCAACCTCATGTCTATCCAACAAAGTTTCAATAAAATCATCCAAGCGACTTTGTAAATAAGTGCTGAAAAGCTGAATTCTCAAAATACCACTGTCTGAAACATTTTCCAAATAAACGTCTCCAAAAAGGCATCACAGACAAAATTACAAACTGTATTGCACACCTATACCAACCACATATATAAGCACACAAAGTTTTATTAAACTCCTCTAAGTGGTGTGGGAAGTGAAACGGCAACAAGCTTGGTCACAGGCGGACAGATGGACCGGAGAGACAAATGAACAGATTGATGCGAGGGAGAAACGACATTATTCCACTCTTCGTTATGTGCGAGGATATTCAAAGTCTTCACGCGGTTCAGGAGGAGAAGCAATTACAAGCTTAATTGTCAAAATTCCTCTTTCTTCGAAAATGTTTCATGAAATTTCCACGAGAATGGTCCAGAGGAAAAAAAAGTAAAACCTTATTGCACATCTACATCAATCACATATCTAGCCTACAAAGTGTCACTAATATCCTTCAAGCATTGTAGGAGGAGAAGCTATGACAAGCAGTGGAACTGGCACGTTATCGCTAGAATGACTGTGAAATGCTTTCATGCCATGATGCTCTCTGCTAAGTTTGTTGAAAGTTTCTAGTGGTTTTTGAGAAGACGTTGAAAATAGCAATGTTGACGAACGGAGCACGACTGACGACATCCTACAGACACAGGACCGTACCATTATCTGACTTAGCCTTATTATTATGCAATCTAAATATGAAATTGCATGATCTACAACAATAACATTAACAATATCAACATGTTAACAGCGATATTATGGCCCACGTTTACAAACACAGAAGAGTTCATGCCAACAAAGATATGGGACAAAAGTTGATTCAAGTGAACACCTAACTGTACAAGGAGTCAAAATATTGAAGTTATCAGCACGCTAACATGTATACAGCACTATTGTACATTGTTCAACATATTTTACGATACTGCACAGAAATGATTATTTACAGTTATATAGTATAAAGACAGTGGACCCTGATTAAAGTGACAGTAAAGAAAATTAAGTTCCCTGATGTGCCCAAATAGTTATCTGCTTATATAATATCTGATGGTTGTCATAGCAATGCGCGGTCACAGGTACAAATTAACCAACAGTCATTCTTCTCAATACGTTTAATTGTCCTTAAAATAACAGTGCTGAGGAAAATGTCCATACAAATGTAATATCAGAGAAGTTTTTTACAGTGTTAAAAAAATCTCAATCCATATACAAAAACTTCCATTGTATAGGAAGAACGTTCCCTACTTAAGAGAATGTAACATTCCTGGGACTACTGGAGTCCAATCCATATTTACACTTAATGGCTGTTTCTCTCCTCCCTTTCTGTAGTGTACATATAATATTCATAATTATTCTCCAGACTTTTGTCATGAAGGAAAAATGTATAATAAAAAAACTTACAAAGACAGAGAGTATCCTTGAAATCTGTGCAAATATTTAGAGGCTGCAATGAAGCATTGCACTGAAACCGATTTAGAGGCTGCAATGAAGCATTGCACTGAAACCGTGTCCAACAGGTTTAGCCAAGAATCGGTGACTATGAATTCGTATAAGAATTCATCTCCATTTATTATCGAGAAGCAGTGCGTATATTGAACACTATTCATACAGACGCAGTGTGGATATTGGCAATTGCATAACTGCGTTGATTCCTGGTATAATCTGTAAAAACGGTGAGAATATGCCTTTGGCCATAACAATGAGACAAAGCCAACATGATCGATTTTGGCAGACAAAGGAAAAGCTCCAGTCAAAATTAGCTCAGATATCAAGGATATTTTATACAAAAGATATATAACTGTTCCCGATAAAACCAACTATCTATCTATCTCGTCCGTTTGCGGCTACCTACGTCCATCCGTACGTCTGCCCACACCCTAGATTAACCTCAATACTAACAGTTTTTACTTTCCTTTTATTTTAATACCATGTATCCTACACTATTCTGATCTGGAATATAGATTAAGTATGCACTTATCTAAATAAATGCCCTCATTATCGAAGTGGGAGGGGGATGGGGGTCTGGCTCGATGATATTAATCTGTTCAATTACTTTTCTTGGTTATGGATCTTTGATATACAGGCAAATGTTCAGGTCTCACGAAGATACAGTGGCCGGCTACGTACAGTGGCGGCGCGAGGGTTTGAGGCGCCGGGGGGCAATGTTCTGTAGTGGCGCCCCTATTTTGCCACAGAGAACGGTTTTTATGTCAGTTCCCACCCACCCCACCCCCATCTACTTCCCAGTTACAGATGCAAAAAAAAAAAAAAAAATCTCTCTACAGCCCCGGCGCCTGGGGACATGGCCCCCCCCCCCCCCAACTCCTTCGCGCCGCCGACGAATATGGAAGAAGTGAGCCTACAGAGTGAACTAAATGGAAACCTGCTTAGACTACCAGTATGCATTGTATATATGACAACTGGAGATTAAACAAATAGATAGTGGCTGCATTTTTGTTTAATGGATAGTACCTGTATATAATAAAGAGAAGGACTGGCAGCCACCATATTTACTTCTCAATGTTGCTTTCACATTTATCTGAGATAAATCCAAACAGCTTATTTCACTTTAATAACTCGTGCTAGATTCTATCAACTGGTGCAAGGCCCGATGTAAAGTTTAGCCAAGATGGACATTCGTAATACAGGCGCAGTACATATAAATGTAAGCTGCAGTGTTAAAACAATTACATGTAATAGCCGATAATTTGTTTAATGTATGACGCAAGCAATTAAAATGAAGTATAATCGTTGGATTTATCACAGAAAAACTTGAAAGCGGTACTCTGTAAGGGAGAATTATCTCTTGGTATGGCTCCACCGTTAGGAAGCAAAGGTGGAGTCTGTCTATCTTTGTCTTTATTATATAGCGGGGATGATAAACAAAATTGCAGACGCTATCTAACGCGAAGTTCATGTGTAGTTTTTAGGTAAGCTATATTTCACGTCGATTGTACGACACATTCTGACAATCTATGCAGATTGTACGACAAATTCTGACAATCTATGCCAGATTGCAAGAAAAATTATAACAATCTATGCCAGATTGTAAGATAAATTATAACAATCTATGCCAGATTGTAAGACAAATTATAACAATCTAAACCAGATACTTTCGACGGTTGAGATGTTAATCCTGAGGAAATTTAAGAGTTCTGAGAAAACCAGTCTATAGATGGACAGCTTCTAACTATTGCATGCTGGGTTGAAGCGAGAACAGGAGAGAGGCAAAGTGTGTACGTTATTACTGAACTAGCTGGGTATAAATTTACTTTTCTGTTTTCATGTTTTAGTAACTATTCGTTGCTTTTAATTCAATCAGATTGATGACTTTGCCCCGCTAATAACAAGGAGATGAAACTGCCGCTTGTTGAGCAATTAACGACAATTAAATAAAACAATATAGATATTGCAACTGCACTTTAATGATACACGTTCAGGCCACATATTATATCAGAACACGCGTGAATCCATCTTATTACAACCGAGACCTACTTACAACGAGTAGATCGGACAGAACCAGATAATGTTCACGTTCTGGTGAAACTTATTTTTAGTAACCTATCAGATAAAGAATTACATTTCCTGGTTAGAAACGTTATGTTCTGAATGACGTTTCTTGACTTTCATAAATGTGTATGCTATGATTTTAATGGAAAGATCAGCACAATATAACCGAGTATCAGTGTCCGTCAGATCTCCATTATGTAGGAAATCCCGATTTTAATCAGATTCATGCGTGTATAGACCATGAACAAAACCTACGAGCACGGAGAGTCTTACCAGAATGGGGTATTAATCCACGCACACGTCCGCTCTTGCAATCAAACCAGGAACTTAATGGATTGAGCGCTAATGTTTTACCACTGTATATTTACTGAATCTACATCTATGAATGTTCATCTCTCTTAAACCGTACCCGTCGCCTTTAGCAAGTTGACTGATTCAATGGCGGCGTGAGGGCAATTGGCTTAGGGCGCCAAGCAAAGCCCCCTCCTTAAATTCGCAATCACCCCCACCAAAAAAAAATAAAAAATAATACTGCGGTACGTATACTATATCAAGAGACAATGAACGCAACTTGACGCGTTATTGGTTCTTTGCCTAACACATCCCTAACCATTTAAAACGGCCCCTTTGAAGTACATGACGCCATCCACTAAACAAGCTCCTCTGGTATAACAACGCTTGCCATAGCGAATGTCCGGATATTACGAACACCTTCTTGGACATCCAAAATAAATACGCCAGTGTAGTATATAGACCGACTTTCCTGTCTTGGAAATAGCATTTTATTATTTGGCTATTACTGTACATTTCCATTACAGAGCGTGATGCGCATGAATCATGTGCAGATAAGTACGAAATTTGCCAGCGTTGTTCATGGCAGGAGTTTTCAAGGACTTACCTAAATTTAATAAGCAAACAGCATATGCATCGTTAGCCTGAATATCCATCTTCACTTCCAGACAACTATCGTTCTAATCCTACGTGAATATTTCTCCAAATTGCCATTTGTAATCAGCTACCTAAAACGTCTTCTGAGTTTCTGTAGACATTTTTTAAAATATATTTTTATCTCGCGCCTAATGCTAAAGGCTGTTTACTTCCGATCCCAAGTCACAATCCGTAAGGGTCATTACATTCCACATTAGACTTTATTTACTACTGACAGGGTGTGACATCATAACATGGTGGAATGCACTATAACCACTGATTTTCTTTCGACTGTCCTATGCTTTTGCTTCTGTTATGGAATTAAAATTTTGGCTTTTTCTAATACGGATGATATAATTATTATGGAAATGATACAGATGATTCGCAACCCTAGATAGTAGAGGGAAAAATTATTATTTTTAAAGTCGCGGTAAATTATTTTTTCCCAAAACTATGCAGCTGTCACATAAATGGTCAGTTATAATTGTAAGTACTTCTAGGCATTTTGCATGGGAAAACAATCTGCATCTATTTGAATGTCTCAATGACATAATTTTTTCCAGCTTTCTTTCTTGTGATTTGTTAATATCTGTGCAATAATGGAATTTGATATTTGTGTTCTACCTGAGAAGCGAAACACCTTCCAACCAAAATATGTCACCATGACATACTTTTCATTTACAGTTAATCGAGCTTTGTCCATTTGACTTCATAATCTGTTGCGCTTGGTCATGATAGCTTCAACCTGTCCATCTTCTCCAGCCAAGAGTCGTTAATCCACTTGGTTCCACATTGGCCCATGGTATGTACAGCTTGGCGAAACAGTATATATTTCTCTGCTATCTGATTGGATACAGCTAAAAGAAACTAATCCAATCAGATTGCTCGCTGTATTTTCCTTTGAAGATGGATGGAAATAATAATTGCCGTCTCCATAGACAACTTCACATTCCGCATGTAAGTTTGTCCAGTTCAAATCGTTCAAACACAAGTTAATTGTTTGAGTCAAGGCATGTGGAAGTCGCCATATTGAGCACTTAACAGGTGTAACGAACTCCCTCATTGGCCATTTGATTTCGCTTGCTAAGGGCAGTAAATCTCTCACCCGCAAAAGGACACTTGTTCAAAACACTGTTTCGGCTAGCTACATATGCCAAGGGACGACGTGGAACGAAGTGGATCAACGACCCTTGGCTAGAGAAGATGCAGCCTGTCTGCCTCTACTCATATCAAACGTTATAGACTCAACTGTCTATAAAAGCTGGCAGTTGTTTGGACAGATACTACCGACATACATGCCCGAACGGCTGAACACGTCCTTAATACAAGATCAATCAATCAATCAGGCAGATGCTAAACGTCAGAACGAACAGAATTATTAAGTCATTTGAATGTAGCCTGTTAGCTACAAGCATGAAATGAGAGTTGCCCGTTTTTATTTTTGTTGTGAATAGCGAGAGAGGCTATAGATAAAGAGAGGACAGGTACCTCACGAGCCCGACTTTTATGGACAATAATAATAATTTTAACTGAGGTGGGTTCAACACATAACACAAAAAGTTATACATATAACAAATTTAAATAAGTCACACGACATGTGACACATCACGCGAACAAAACAACTATAAATACAGACAGACATAAAAGACATGTAGAACTAAAGCAGTACAATACATGAATACTACAACACCTACATCATCAATACTACAACACCTACATCATCAATACGACAACACAACATCATACGTGTACATTTATCCAGATTAGACCACACACAATTCCACCTTCTCAGTATAAAGGAATTTATATTTAAATTATAAACAATTAAAAAAAAAAATAATAAGAAAATATGTTGATCCACCAAGGATGACCTTAAAAATTTATATAAACTTATTTCCAATTGGATCCTGAGGGATAAAGATTCTGGGGCAGGGTACAAGCAAAGCCGATATAGCCTGACCTATATCTCAAATGTTTTGATAACACTGGGGAAATAGATTCTGGTGTTATAAAAGAAAGTTGTTTAATCTATGCCACTAAAACACTGTGTACCAAAGTTATATTTGATACTCAGAGAGACCAAATGGTGATGGTCACTAATTTTCAAAAACATTTGACTGAGGTAAGATGGACATTTCTCATACAATAAATTTTTTTTTATCAGCATGACTCAGTTTTAAATGTTTCGCTCAATGCGCTAATATTATCATTCCCACACTTTCAAGTTGATACTGACTAAAGCTTGATCTGAGTTAATTTTTTTATTTTCTTATTTATAAATCTTACAGTTTTATTCTGTGATATTTGGGAGTTTGTGTTTGAGATTTTTTTTTTACCGATTCCGGCATAACACGAAGAACAATGAAAACCAAAAGTACATTGCATTAAAGCAGAACACAATGATTTTCTATTTTACAGTGATACATACTGACACAGAGAAACTGTGAATGAATATTTGAAATGTACAGGAGTTTTTCTGTCTATTTTTGTAAACCTTTTTAACCTGATTTTAAGTACAGATGTTGTTCCAGAAACTTTGACTGGAGGGTTGACTAAACCGATATATAAAAACAAGGGAGATAAATCAGATCCTAGAAATTACAGGCCCATTACTCTACTGAGTTGTCTTCAGCAGAATTTCACTTTTTCTAGGGAAAAAAAATAAAATAAAATAAAAAATAAAAAAATTACTATCTGAGGCACAGGCAGATTTTAGTAAAGGATACTCCACAACTGATAATATTTTGTCTTATATTCCTTAATAGAACTTTAAAATAGAAGACATAAAACATTGTTTTGCGCTTTTGTGGATTTTTTTTAGGTTTTCGACATGGTATGGAGAGTTGGCTTATGGAGAAAATTGATTAACACTGTTATTAATACGAAAATACTCAAGGTGATAGTGAACATGTATATGGATGCAAAGTCTTGTATGTTCCACAATGGAAAGAAACTAGGGCTATTTACTTGCAACCAAGGAGTTAGACACGGAGAAAATCTGTCTCCTGTATTATTTGTCCTGTATCTAAATGACATCGAGAATCACTTTTTGAACTCGAATTGTAATGGCATTACTGTTGATTTACTAGATGGAGATACAGTAAGATATTTAGAACTATTTATTTTACTCCATACTGTAAACGCCACTCGGGGTCCACTTTGTGCAGACTCAAATGGCGGTTACATGTTTGTTGGTCCCCTACTTCTGGTCATAATAGAAAAGACGACGAGACAAACTGTGAACTAAAAATAACTTTATTAAGGCGGCTAACAGATACTACTTAATATAGATATGATTCGATGCTGTACATATACATATATATATATATATATATATATATATATATATATATATATATATATATATATATATATATATATATGCTGTACTTACACACACACACACACACACACATATATATATATATATATATATATATATATATATATATATATATATATATATATATATATATAAGCACAATTCGAAATAACAATGTAGGTGTAAAGAAAATTACAAAGGATTAATTGGGATAATTTGTTAAGTAGATAGATTTTAACTCTAGTATTTTAAGGAAGATGTAGATGACATTTTATTATTCCATATATTCGAATAGAAGGTGTTATCTCCAGAGAATGGGCTATGCTCTTATGATTTGCACCATAAATATTATAGAATGTGCACCGAAGATGCGCTGGCCATGACCGTGACATAATGCGCAAACAGGAGATACACAAGTAAAGGTGTACTGAAGGTTTGCAACACGAAAATATACCGTATATTGAGGCTGAAGATAGAAGGTGCTAAAGCTGCACGATACTACACGACGAAGGTGCAGTCAAATCAGATAACTATACCAATGTTCTTACAGTAGTTTAAGGTGCACTCATTACAAAGCTCTGAAGGTGCAAGTACTAGACTAAATGGGTGAAGGTGCTACCCAAAAGAGGTGCACAACCCTGAAATAAGTATAATGACACTCAGTACCTATTACACCATAAGGTGCATTGGCTCCAGCGATATATATATATATATATATATATATATATATATATATATATATATATATATATATATATATATATATATATATATATATAATCTCAACTTTCTCCTGAGATAATTATACTGCTATATTTCAAATATTATTTGTACATTATAATACCACCTCAGAATTTTGCATCCTCAATACAAGGGCTTTCTAAGCCATGGTTGGTTATCAGAAGGTGTAAATAAAGATGGAAACGGAAAAGTCTAGTTGAACGCAAAGAAATCAGATTGAATCTGACGCGCACCGGGAACTGTTGCGCACTGCTTTTATACTCGCCATCCTAGCAACCAGTCAGAACGCTCGCTACACCACAGACAATAGTAATCGAAAATGGCCTCGTCAAAACAACGAGAGGACAGTGAGTTTTACCTAACAAAATTGGCTAATTACTCATGTCACAAAGTTCATCTTGAATGGATGAGACTGCTATGTGGCAACAAATAATGTCAAATATGACACTACTTAAAGACTGATAAATTTTCATCTGCATTGGGTTGATATTTATCTCTGACTTCATCATCATCATCAATCTTTATTTCCTCTTTTCAGAGATAAGGATGCAAACAAAGTAAAAAGAAAAGAATATTGAATTAGTTATATGCAATTAACAGAGGTGTACATGAGAGGAGTCTCTTAGAAGCGCAGCTTCCCTATGAGGATTCTTATATGAGGACTCTATACTTATTAAAAACTATGGTGCACTCTTGCGCAATCCTCCAATACTTAATTATTGTACACATCATCATTATTTTGCAGAAATAATATTTTATGTGTAATGTCAAAATATAGCTTGCACGAAGACATGATTATCAAGATTTCTACGATCACATGTCTTCCAGATCTTGATAATTTGAAAATCGATCTTATTACTATGAAAAGAATCCATGAATTAGAGTTGCAGAGAACACTGAGGCAGACATTATACAATTTCTTAGTATTTCAGGCTCGTCTAAGCCGATACCGTTTGGGAAATTCCCTGCCCATGAGATGTTGAATAAATTCTTCACCTGCTATATTATGAAGGAACACGCCAAGACGAATGTCAAAGTTATTTATAATATGTGTCCAAAATATGTCACGTTGTCGCACAATGTTCTGATAGCAAGTAAATGCGTCGATTATTACATCTGTGAAAGAATAACTGCAGTGTTTACAAACTTGCATAGTATTATTTGGAACAGTTATTAGAACATTTGCAAGGGATGTAATTAACTGTAACTCTCTTGTTGTTTTTGGAGTTTGCCATAAAATTTAGGGTTTTATAGAAGTATGAACATTTTTGAATCTTTTGTAGGAAATGTCAGTATGGCACAAGTTTGTAAAGCTCTCGTATTCATTTGTATGAGTAGCATGTTTTATAATTTGTTTCCATTGTATTTTTCCTGGATATGCATGACACTAGCCAGCGTGTGCGGAAAATCCCTGAGGTTATACTTGCTAACACTACACTAGGAAAAGTCTTTTCAGAACTAAATGTGCCTGAAATGAAAAAAAATGAGAGCTTTCTTTAACACCAGCAATTTCGCCCGTTATGGAAAACCATTTTCTGATATGGAAATTCTGTATGCACTCTAGAAGAAGCATACCATTGAACTTGGTTCAGATTCAGGGCAAGAGACTTCGTTCTATCAATCGATCAAGTCTTAAGAGAAGAAGTTAGAGAAAGTCTGAATTCCAGTAAATTCCTTTCCATTTATGCTGAATGGAGTACTGATACTACTGCATCAGAGCAAAAATAATGCATATAAGATACATGGACAGTGGAAAACTGAAAACCTCTGATGTAACAAAATGTATAATATCAACCTATGTTTTTGAAAAATTTAATTAATTTAAGAAATAAATATGTTGCACATTATTTGGTTTATTCTTTCTATGGCTTAAAGTGAATACATCTCATCTAATCTTGACAAATGATTAAAATTTTGGGACAAGGGAAAAGGTAGGTGGGACAAGTGAATTTTCTGAAACCACTTGTCCTGGACAAGTGGATGAAAAAAACAAACAACATTTGCTCAGCCCTGGTCTGAAGTATTCTTTAATTACTGAAAAAATATAAACTTATCATTAACACAAGCAAAACTAAAGTTATGATTTTGGGGAAATGTAGAAATAGACAAAATGTGAAGTTTAAATTAGGAGATTCGGAACTTGAAGTTGTCAGAAATTATAAATATTTAGGACTGATCCTTGCGAAGAATGGTAGAAATGTATTGGGAATTAGGAATCTAATTAGTCAAGCCAGGAAAGCTATGCACCTTCTTAAGAAAAGAATATTAAATCTTAATTTGCCTTTTGACTGTCAGCTTAAACGTTTTGATATGACAATAGTTCCAATTCTTACATACACAGCTGAGATCTGGGTTTTGAAAAATTAGATATGATGGAACGGGTTCATTTAGACTTTCTAATATATATGCTAAAGGTTAAAACAATCCACCCCCACGTATATGCTTAATGGTGAGCTTGACAGAACCCCTCTACATTTACAAATAAAAAGGAGAATGGTTGGCTATCGGGTAAATCTCATTAATGGTAAACAAACGAAACTAACTTATATCATGTATCTGAGGCTATGGCAGGAATATAATAATGGTCTAGGCAGAAGTAAATGGATAGAGAGCATTCATAACATCTTATTGGAAACTGGGTTTCAATTTATTTGGATTAATCAAAATATTCCCAATAAATGTTGGTTAGATACAATCCTTAATGAATGACTTCTTGATCAGTTTATACAGACATGGGAATCATCCATTACTAACTCGACAAAAGCTGATACATATAGACGTTTTGAAACGGAATAAAATTAGAACTTTATTTGTTAAAAAACTTTTGAAAAATATAAGGCAAATATAATAAAATTGTGAACATGTAATCATTGTTTACCTATAAGAGAAGGGAAGATAGGAAAATTTGCACAGACATGAAAGATTGAAACTTGCGCGCAAAACTGCGTGGGTGATGAATTTAATTATCTCCTTGAATGCAGCTATTTCAGAGAACAAAGAAAGCAACTACTACCCAGACACTTCTATATCAGACCAAAATGTACCAAAGTTTAAAGAATTATTAAGTTCTGAGAAGGTTAGCGTTTTAAGAAAACTCTCTACAACGATTGATATTTGTTTATCAAAATTTCGTTAATTTCTAATCATCTGTACTCGATGTATATGTTGTTCTTTCAATTTTTTTCAGGAAGAGAAAAGTACCATAGGTTCATCATTGTAAAGTAATGAGTTTACTACGGATTAATTTGTGTTCCATTTGTTTTTACGATTATGTCAACATTCATTGTATTATAGTTTGCATTTGTTAGTATCCCATTGAAGCATTTAGTGATATTGCTGTCAATCTAAATTCAATTGCAATTACTGTGAAAAAAATCATACCGTCCATGGCTGATGTACACGCATGCAAAGTGAGGTACTAATATTTTACTTCATATGTCGCGCATTGCAACCTGAGTGTAATCAAGAATTTGTCATTGGCACTGTCAAATGTTTGGATTCTGTATTGTTCATACTGACATTTTGCTGTCTACTGCTTGAATGTGATTCGAACCATTCAACAGACATAACTCCAATTGCTAATTTTGTAAAAACAATTTTACACAATATATCATTATTCCCAGCGTCGAAAGCTTTGTGTAAGTCGAGCATGATCATTTCAGTACAGGAACTTTTGGATGTCTGAACCTTAATATGATCAAAAAGAAGTTACAACATGTATCAAGCAGTGGAGTACATTCCCCTAAAACCCCACTGTAATTCGCAGAGCAAATTATTTTCAGTCAAAAAGTTTCCAAATTGAATATAAACTGCTCTTTCTAGAATCTTGGAGACAATACTGAGTATACTAACTAGTATCCTTTGTGTAAAGAGGTCGAACGCTAGCTAATTTAAATTCATCAGGCACACTACCACTTGATGTATAAAGTTTAACAATAAAGGTAACTGGAATTATCAAAACAATAGCACCATTGTTTATAAACCTTCCTGGATTATTGTCAAAGCCTATACTTTTACATTGATTAAGGTTATGCAATTCTTTGTAAGGAAAATCTTCACTTTCAAGTTAAGTTGGAGTGTGCAATTATGAATATTTCTTACCTGTAAAACTCTTTACAAAATGCTGAATGTCAGCGTATGTGAAGACTGTCGTAGTGCTACATTGGTGAAAAGGTTATTAAAATGATTTGCAATACCACCTGATCATAACAATGCTACCATGAATAGTCAATACAACATCAGAATTGTCTTTTGGCTTAGAACTATACCCGATAGACTTCTGCTGTTGCCATAATATCTTTGGGTGTTGTTGTTTTTTTTTTGTTTTTGTTTTCAACTTCATTACAAAAAGAATTAACTTTTGCCTCTCTAACACCTCTCTGCACCTGATTTCTAAGTTTGAAAAAATTTCTATACACATCAGCATTACTTTTGTCTTTTTTTATAGATGTTCAATAACTGATCCCTATATTTATTGTTTACAAATTGTCAGTAGTTATCCATTGTTCTGTTCTTTGCTTAAATATAACTTCTTTAATTTGAGTAATTACATCGAGATATAAAATCAAGCTCCATATTTACAAACTAAGATTTTGTTCGGTGGGTTATTCGTTGTATTCATAATCTAATTTTCTGCATGATGTTGGTACAAACGAACTCTTTCAAGGTGTGTTTACTTTTTTTTCTATTTGATCCTCGTACAACAATAATCTGGTAATTATCAAATGCAGCAAATGTTTTCTCTTCTTTTGCTAACTCATTAGGAATTAACCCCGAACTTGTTTTAGACAAGTACCCCACACTGCCGGTCTGATCATTTAAAGTTCCTACTCCGTATTTTATCTCGCAATCTGGGTGGTTATGCAAAGCATGCCGAATAACTTAATTGAAATCATCATTATGTTCATCGCATGTACTTGTTGATAATCTGGAGAAAAGATAAATAAATAAAACAACAACAACAACTGGTCCTTGCAGAAATTAATTTAAACATTTTAGTGTGTAATGCTAACCAATATTGTGTAGAGCTTCATAACTTTTTTTTCAGCCGTTTATATTGTCAGTTATTTTTGCGACTGTGCGTTTTATCATTTCTGGAATATCTGCAAGTCGCCATAAGCAGCCGAAATGTTGTACGGAATGAATGAAACAAAAAAGAAAAAAACGTGAGAAGAAGTAAAGACAGTTCGTGAGGTTAATTTCTTCAATAATTAAGATCAACGGGATACCAAGGCAAGGCATGTATATATTCTATGACAAACACATCAGATTAATAAACAACTTAGGAAAGCATTATCTGATGCAGAAGAAACAACAACAACAGCAACAACAACAGTAAATGAAATATGTGCTTGCCCGGTCTTTAGATTTTTTTTCAAGTTTGAGGCTGTCCGTTTTATCGTTTCGGGAATGTCTTTCCCCGTCCTTTTATCTCTGAAAAGAATGTGTTGATACTTTGTTTTATCATACAAAGTGTAGCCCACATGCATAACTCGGCTTTTTGTACTTAACTAAGTTCAACTACAGCAGAAGGTTTAAATACGTCAATAGGACAATGAATATGCTGTCTTACTGTAGAATCAGAAATTAAAATAACATTTTTAAAATATATTTTTGAGTGATCTTTTTTTATGCATTTCCTCCTGTCGAGGCGATCTGGACTAAGGCTTTTTCGACGCTTTCCGCCATCGATTACGACCGTAATAATTAAAGGACGCTAGAGCGGTCTCTGTATTTGATTTTTTTTACATACGGGCATTTTGGGGTTGTTTTATTTCCTAAAGTAAAAGAGTACTTCCTTATTAGACTATTTTTCTCAGATACTTTAAGAATGTATGGGGCAATAGCAGAATGGTGTACCTAGTACGTACGATGTAAATATAATAGCTCGCCCGACAATATTGGACGGTCTTTCGCATCTTGACAGGAGGCAAAGTTGTCTTATAATAGCAGAATAGGTACCGGTGTTTCACGAAGCAAACATGTAGTGTACATGACAAAATTATATTTTTATCGATGATATAATTTCCCTTTCTGCTTTCTGTGCATGCATAATGGAGAGAACGGGGGGGGGGGGGGAATCTGCTGAAATGTAGAAAGCAGCAGTTTTATAGCAATAATTTGTTTAACACAGATTCATCTTGTATGCTCCATGGACACCCTTCTTCAGTCAGACATGGATTTTATAGTGTCTGCGCAAATACAACGGATACACTATAAGGTCGGCTCCAAATAGATTTGTGCAAGTTTTCATTATTTATGTTAGCAGTTAAAAGTAGGGCGACACTTCAAGGAGTACTATTCTATACATTTTCATGAATATTACTTTGAATTTGTATTTTTTTGCCCGATTCCAAAAGTTGAAAAATCGTGAAATTAAGATTGTGTTCAATATAAAACGGCCAGAAGTCGCGTTTAAAGAAGGTCAAGTTCAGACGTACATAGGAATTTCCCCGTCTAAAAATAGAGCATGACTACGAGTAATATGGTCAGATGACACCTCAACGTGTAGTCTGAGACGCGAATGGCAGACCTCGAAATTCATTAACGTTAATTTCTGTATTGGTAGAAGACTGTTATGTTCACTCTCGTCCTCTTTGATACTTTTCTAAAAAACTAATTCTATTCTTTTACCAGATATATTGTCTGGTGGCCAGAATGTTACTATATTTAGTTGTTTGAATATATATTTCCAGCTCCGAAACAAACTAGGACAATTTAAGGACAGTCAAAGTCTCAGCAGCTTCCTTTTGATAGCAACAAAATGGCGACTTTTCGCTGACGTATTATCATGTCCGCCGTAAGATATTTTGTTATTATCGGCTTTCATAGTGTGGACTACATAGGTCGCAACTGACTGCTTGGATGCACGGGAATTTAGAATGTCTTCTATTTGCAATACCAGAGTGTGGATATATATCACGACATTGGAGAAGAAAAAGCAATAAAAAATATTTGGTGCCTTTCTTTGAGTAGTATCTGAGTCGGACATATGAGTAATTCTGCTTTTTATTTGGGTCGAACTTTTTCACCACCAGAATCGTTCGTGCATAATAAATGGGCAATGCATTCAAACTTGGAAATATCCTCTAGGTCACAAGTCTTACTGTCAGTAATAAGTACAAATGGATCTCCAATCCCTAAACAAAGCTTGTCTATCTAAATATTTATTTTTGTTACGTTTCAAACCCAGTGGCGTTATAATGATCTTAAATCTGAAAATAAAAAATGTCAAACACATGCATTTTATCTGGAACATATAATATTAAAACTTTTGGTGTTTGATTGCTTTTAAAGTTCCATGTTGACAGGACTACAAATGGAACCAGACAATATGTAGTATAGAGATTAGAGTAATGTGGTATGACGAACACCACTTTATAAAGAACAATCACTACAGACCAGAAATACATGTAGTTTGTAATAGCAAAGGACTGGACAGAGTGGTTATATCTGACTGGGAGCCTATCGTACTTTTTTTTCGACAAATAACCTTATCAATCTTTCTCTTCTTTTCCGCAGATTTTTTTTTCTTTCTTTCTGCTGAGAAATATTTTGTAAATACAGTTCATAAACTTCCTGCATACGTCATATATGGACAGCTTATTATTATATGCCTATTATTGTGTTCCTAACGGAGGCCCCTCCGTCATAAAACTTTACTCGACTTTAAATTTTACTCGAAAATATTCTGACAAATCAAAAGGCTGCATTTGTCAACTTTAAATATTATTTCCAAGTCTGGAATAACATCTTATTACTCGAAATGTCAAGTAAATCTTAAAGACCGAGAGGCCTGGTCAAATACTCTCAAAACGTTTTGAGCACACAACTTGAAGTCAAGCTCAAAACATCCAAATCAGATTCAATACTGTAGGTCAGTAAGAGTTAGCAGTTTATGAATTGGACTCAGTAATAATAATAATAATAATAATAATGAGGACTTAGTAAAGCGCTTAATTTTTAGAAGCTCTAAGCTCTTTTCAATATTAGTTAACACATTAGGACATATATATGGACACGATTACAAAAAAAGAAACACCATGAATTACAAACAAAAATCATATTGAAAATAATTAAGCTAAGGAAACATTGCTAAGTCTTAAGTCTGTTCTTGCAGTCGAAATAGACGAGTTTTTAGAGCACTCTTGAATGAAAACACAGTGTCAGTGTGTCTAAGTTCAACAGGCAATTCGTTCCAGGTAGCCGGGCCCTGGTACGCAAGAGAACGTTGTCCGTTGGACTTCGTTTTGATAGTGGGAATAACGAGAATACGGGTGTCGGAAGAGGAGCGTAAATATCTAGAAGGGGTGTACACGTGGGTGAGGTCCGATAGGTATTTTGGACTGGAGGCAGTGAATTAAATGTAACACAGAGAACAGATTTTGTGTTTGATTCTGGAGCGAACAAGTAACCAGTGGAGGATACATAGCAGGTGGGAAGAGTGCTCTGTTCCTAGTACTCTAAGGATGATCCGAGCAGCTGTGTTTTGAACTTTTTGAAGTTTCTGAAGGAGATGCTGAGACGAACCAGATAAAAGATAATTACATTAGTCCAGTCTAGAGAGTGCTAAGGAACACACAAGTGTTTTTGTGGTATCAACTGAAAGAAAACTGCGAATGGAGCTGATATGTCCGAGCTCCAGATATGCAGCCTTGCATATGTTCATGACATGTTGGTGTAATGAGCGAGTACTGTCGATAGCGACACCTAGGTTTCGTACTGGTTGTGTTAATTTAATGTTGGTGTTGCTGATACATATTCTGTGAGGTAAAGGATTGAAATGAAAAAGTCTTTGTGAGGTGATCCAAATGATGGCTTCAGTTTTATCATCATTCATCTGCAGATTGTTACATGTCATCCATGACTTCACATCGGAAATGCACCTCTCTACGCCTTGCAGCATCAACTTCAGTTGGGTGGCTAGATTTGTATATTTGGGTGTTATCAGCATACAATTGGTTACACACCGGATAACGATATATGACACTTGAGAGGGGCTGAATGTATAGAATGAAGAGAACGGGTCCAAGAACCTCTGTGGAACACCAAAACATAGAGCAACTGGGCTGGAATGTTTTCCATTTACAGACACAATTTGTGTCCTGTCAACTAAGTATGACTTGAACCATAGTTAGGCTGTATCGCGAATGACAAATACATGCTGGAGACGGTGAAGTAATATATCATGGTCTATTGCAGTGGTTCCCAAACTTTTTTTGAGCGCGATCCTGAATACCATATTTTTCGACCCAAAATGCAGTACTGGTATAGGGTCGCGAGGGTTCTTGCGACCCTCATTTGGGTCGCGACCCGGGGTTTGGGAACGACTGGTCTATTGCGTCAAATGTTGCAGAGAAGTCAAGGAGGGTGAGGATTGTGATCTCTCCACTAGCCAAAGCAGAGAGAAGGTCGTTAACTACTTTCAGAAGGGCAGTTTCGGTGCTGTGGCGAGGGCGATATGCAGACTGTAAATTGCTAAAAAGACTATTTAATTTCAGATGAGATACCAGTTGAGACAAAACAACTTTTTCTAAGATTTTTGACATGAATGGGAGGTTAGAAACAGGGCGGTATTTTATTTTATTTTTTTAATCGTTAGGGTCAAGCGTTGCTTTCTTCAACAGAGACTTTACAATGGCAGTTTTGAAAAATGATGTGAATTTCCCAGATGATAGAGAAGTATTAATAACATCGGTTAGTGAAGGCAATACTGAGTCAAAGCACAGTGATGTCGGAATTGGATCAAGTTCACATGACTTTGGGGCGCTCTTCATCTGGATTGTACGTAAGAAATCCGTAGAGACAGGCTCAAATGCTGTTAAAGGTTGCCTTTGAAATTCTGTATCACAACTGTGTGGTGACAATGAGTCGATTGAAATCGTGTTGTGAAGCTGATCTCTAATGGTTTGCATTTTGTCACGGAAGAAATTTGCAAACAGGTCCGGAAGTTCGACCGGGGAGAAGGTTGTTGGAAAAGGTGTACATTTGTCCCTTGACATTAGTTTGTTAATAACATCAAAGAGCTCCCGAAAGTTCTTTGATTCTAAATTACAGACTGTAAAAGTTTTGCGATATGGGGCTTGAAATTGGTTTGGTCTGGTGTGTTATGGGATAGCAACACAAATTGGTTATTTAGTGCTGAAGTAATCGAAGAAAAGTGCCTTGCCCAAGGATACACGACAGTAGCCAACCCTGGCTGATCCGACTGTATAATTCGAACCCGCCTCCTTTCGGTCGCGATTCCGTCACGCTAACCATTCGGCTTGAATTTCATGCTCAAAAATATGTAATAAGAATACGAGGCCTGAAGGGATAAATATAGATTTCAAATGAATTGGAGTAACTAATGAACATACCGCACGGGATCACCGCAACCACTTAGAGAGCCAGTGGTGTTTAATTAATGTTCCACCGCTGTCACAAGTGAAAAATCGAAACAGTGCATGGTAAAATTCTCAGTTATACACCATTTAAAGGACTGTACCATGGAAAATGTATGGAAAGTAGTGATATTCTGTCAGCACCTATGTAGTTGAAAGCCATATATATATATATATATATATATATATATATATATATATATATATATATATATATATAGAGAGAGAGAGAGAGAGAGAGAGAGAGAGACAGATAGACTTTGCTTTGTGTTTGTGTGTTGACATCAGTATCTATTTTACTTGAATATTATTATAAATAAAAATTGTTCCAATTTATGTTAATAAAAGAACGAGTTTTCTGTCTGAAAATTCGCTTTGTCTCATTTGCTTATTGATTTGCGAAATTTAAGTAATTGGCAATCCATTGTATATCTAGGTCCGGCGCAACGGTGCGCAAGGGTATTTGGTGCCCTGGGCGAACCTTCTGCCTTGCGCCCCCGCCTCCCCCACAATTAACTTTCGAAAATTAATAGTGCATTAGTATGAATACAAATTATGTTTATTTCTTTCTATTTTTAGATGCTTATTATCTTCCAATTGACGCTATTCCTCTTTCTTTTTTTTTATTCATTCAGTCTTTGGCCGCCCCCCCCCCCCCCCGCCCCCAAATTTTGCCGCCCTGGGCGACCGCCTAGTTTGCCAAGTTGTTAAACCGGCCCTGTGCATATCCCGCGCTTCCAAGCTATGCCACTAGGGACACGTCCTGACCCAGGGCCAGAGTTGCAACACTGTCAATGTGTACTTGTATCTTTGTGTTCACTTAGTGTATGTATGGATATACGGTTTGGATCTTGATAGTTTCCAACTTATGAGCCAAGGGTATGTCCCTACTCCAGGGGCACGACACACGGCATCTCTTGGATGCACAAGTGCATTTATCTCCTCATGCCCATTAAATGTATACATGGTTATCGCATGGCGATCTTAACAGTTTCCAAGCTATGACCAAGGGGCAAATCCCACTACCCCTATGCCATACCCCAAGCTCCGTATTGGATATATGCCTGATTTTGCCTGCTCGTGTCCGTCAAACCTATATATGGTTATAGGGTGGGGATATACGGGTCTGTATTGGATACACGTCTGATTTCGTTTCTTCATGTTTTTAAAATCAATATATAGTTATAGGGTGTGAATCTCAACAATTTCCAAGTTATGATCCAAAGCAGTGTTTCCCACAACCACCACGAGGGTGTACTTAAAAAACTCGTTACATATGTGATAGCCCTGGTCTTGACATTGACACATGCCAACATTCTAATATTCACCTATAATACTTCAAAATTATTTGAAATTTAAAAAAAAAAATAAAAAAAATATCCACACCCACTGGTCCCACCATTACAGGTCAGACCAAATTTGTAAAATCATTGTGCACATCTATAGACCACCCCCGATCATATCCCAAGGCTTCAAGTATATTCAACGATGTAGGAGGAATAAACTACACTTACTAGCGGACGAACGGAATGCAGGATGGGCGGGCGGACAGACGTAAAGACGGACAGGAAGACATAACACTCGCCTTTTTCCAAAAGGTATTGACATTAAAAAATACAAACTTTATTGCAAAGGCACGTGTCTCAGATTAAAAATGGATTTCCACTCCAACGCGCAATGTCGTCATTGGCTCTTTAAATGTAAGTAAACCTTAGAACATAATTGCACTGGTGTCATCGACGCACTAAAACCGTACATAATGTATACATACCGTACTCTGTCTTACAATTTCCCTTAGAAATAACCAAATGATAAAAAGCGAGTTTTAAGACGGAGGAAACTCGGTTTATGTTAAAGACAATCTGATTAAAATCGAGATCTGCTTATACGTATGTCGTTATATCGGAGATCTCAAGCAGATCTCGATTTTAACCAGACTGGATTAAAGACTGCGATTAGAAATATTACCGACAAAGAGAGCTAGGACATATCCTACTGAAGTCATAACATACCCTTGAGCAAGGTTTCATTTGCATCAAGGGAAAGTCAGTTACTTTCAGATTCAGTTGCCTCACTCCAGGCCCTAAAGTTATACAATATTCTTATGCGCATGCTCAGATTCAACACAAACGTCTGACAGACTGATTGGTCCGTGCTTAGACATTAGCCAATCAGACAGTCAAACGTTGAGTCGAGTATGAGTTTGAGCATGAGCATCTTTTTCTAACCTCTAGACCAGACAAGCTTCAGCTACATGAACTTCGGGAAGACTTTGACTGTAACCTCACTGTAATCTAACTCCTCTGATTTACACAAAGTTTCATACAAATTTGGTCTGTTTCAACTGAGTGCGAATATTTTGAAAACTACCGGATAGGTAGTCTTGCACAGCACGTAAAGACCAACTGTTGTTGGATAAATAGGTTGCATGAAAGTCGTATCATGATACTTAGCTTAACTTCTTTCTTGAGTCTGTAGTTGTGCATCACGCATACAAACTACCGTTTGTACTCGGATATAATTCGAATCCAAATGCAAACACCATAGACCCTGATCTGCCATCGCATAATGCGCCGGCAGATCAGGGTCTTTGTTGTTTGTTCTACTGATTAGTCCTTACAAACTGCATAGACCCGGATCTGCCGGCGCATTATGCGATGGCAGATCAGGGTCTATGGTGTTTGCATTTGGTATCGAGTTATATGCGAGTACAGACGGTAGTCCGAGTTACCCTTTGACCTCTCCCACCCAATTGCTGTCAAAACATCTAAAACGGGATGGGCAAGCTCAGAGGAAATTCGGACTAGCATACAACCCAGTTACAAGCATCCCCTGCAGGTCCAGGATGTATAATAGGTCCGATGCCACGTAGCCTTTGCTTGTCCCTATATAGTCAAGATTGTGCTGATGTATCGTTAAACATACATACATACATACATACATACATACATACATACATACATACATACATACATACATACATACGTACGTACATACATACATAAATACGTACATACGTACGTACGTACGTACGTACGTACATACATACATACATACATACATACATACATACATACATACATACATACATACATACATACATACATACATACATACATACATACATACATTTACAAGGCCGCTGGTCATATTCTCAGTTGGGGGTTGTTACAGTGTTTAAGAATAGATCAACACAATACAAGACAGAACACAAAATAAAACAAAAGAAAATGCTTCTAGTACGATACGATACTGTACGATGAGCGTTCGTAATATCGTGTGGCAATATTAGCCAGTAGAAGGAGGTAAAACAAGACCATATACCAATCTACAGTAATAAAGAGTAAATGCGTGCATCATACCAAATATTCTCATCAATAACCTAAGTAGGAACATTTCCCGTTGACAATCATAATGGTACTACTGCCATATGAAATGCAAATATTCTTTTCCCGTTGACAATCATAATGGTACTACTGCCATATGAAATGCAAATATTCTCTGGAACCAGAGTCTGGAGGGCGAATTGGTCCTCTGTTGAAACAAATCTTGATACATGACATATATAAGAACAGCGATGTTGAATAAATTAAATACTGTCGAACGTAGGATGGGAATATTAAAAATAAATAATTAAATAAATATATATATAAATAAAAATAGTTCCTACCTGTAACGAAATCGTTCACATGTGTCAATGCAGCAACCTCTACATGTCGATTAGCAACGCCGTGTATTTTGAAGGATGTGAATATTGTAACAGCTTGAAGTAACTGCAGCAGCAGTAGTAATGATAGAGGTGGCAATCACACTACACAAGAAGGATCAAACCTGTAAAAAAAAAATCCAGATACAAATCTCTGTAATTAAGTTATTCTAGTGGAGACTCAGTGGCATCGATCGGAACTCCCGGGCAATGCAAATGACGCGAATATATTGGACATATACGCATCAAAATGTTAATATCGATCTGTTAGGGACGAAAACAACAACATACGCATACATAGTGTAAATCTCTGGACACTGTACCGTAGTTACTGAAAAAGTGGCATGTACTACCTACGAAATACGTCACGCACACACACACAAAAACAAACATTATTAATAACGATGCAAATACAAAACAGTTTCCCAACGTTTCGAGCTAAACAAGCCCTTCATCAATGGAAAAACAATTTACATCCACAAAACAAACACAAAACACAAAAGCCAAGAAGTATTTTTGACTCCTACATGTTTCAATGACGGGAAAATAAACAAAGGATAAGCAATAGAAGAAAGAAAGAAGACAAAATTAAAAAACGGTGTAAAACGGGTAAACTACATATCTATGTTATGCTGCCATGAGCCCAACAAAGTTCTGTAAAAAAATTCAAGGAAGTGTTGATCGTGCGTATCACGCAGAGGACCAAAGAGTTTTGATCTAATACCAGGCTTGGAACAAAGGACTGACACCAACGCCATCATTAAAATGTGCAAGGGAAATTATATCCCAGTAAAGTTATGCACTGAGGTACTAAGGAAGTATTTCAAGAGCATAGTATAGCGGGATAATGAACAAGAGTTCAAATAATAATAATAATAATAATAATAATAATAATAATAATAATAATAACAATAATAATAATAATAATAATAATAATAATAATAATAATAATAATAATAAAAATAATAATAACAATAACAACAACAAAAACAACAACAACAACAATAATAATAATAATAATAATAATAATAATAATAACAATAATAATAATAAGAGGAATATCAATAATACATGTAAAAAGTTGCGGAATATTTACTTGGGTAAATATTATCGCAAAAAATGCGTACGTTTGATAAACTGATGATAGGCTGTCCTTTTGTTAAGATTGCATTAGGAAGGTTAGACTTTTTCATTTAGGCCGAACTCCCCATGAGTTTTCAATTTAAGGATCCAGTATCGTTCCTTACGTGTGCGTTAGGTTAGAATCAATCGGTATCATCTCGAGGGACTCGACTGAATGCCCAGTCGAGTTTTAGTGGTTGGCGAGTTTCGCGTTGATTTTGTTTCGAATGTAGCTCTTGTGGTTATTCATTCGTTTTCTGAAATCAACGGTTTCGCTGACATATTGAGTGCCACCAATATTGCATGTTAGAAGATAGATTACATTTTTGGTTTGGCATCCTAACTTCTGATTGATAGTGAAGCTAACTCCTGTAGTAGAACTTCTGAACGATTTGGTCTCGGGTATATGTTTGCAAATTAGGCAACGCTTGTCTTTGCAGCAATATGTGCCTGAATCTGTGGTCTTGTTTGAAGTTTCTTTGGCACGTACCAGATGGTCCTTCAGATTTTTTTTAGGTCTACGGTACGCAACCATAGGAACTTCTTGAAATATGCCCTTCAGATATTCGGAGGATTCAATCTGGTTCCAATGCTTCCAAATGATCTGCTGTAACTTTGGGGCGTAGGGTGGAAAGTAACCACGAAGGGGACGTGTTTGTTGGAATTCTTGGTTTTATATTTCTGGAGGGTTTCTCTGTCGAGGAGTCTAGTTTTGTTAATAGCCTCCTCGATGTCGTTATTTCTGTATCCTCTACTTCCTTGAGCTCTCCGAGTCTCTTTTCAAAGTAGCCGAATTAGAGCATATGCGTTTGGTCCGAACGCACATACCGCATAGAAGATTTTTTATTACGTGCCGGGGGTGGCAGCTGGTTGGGAGTAGATACTGGTGAGAGTCAGTAGGTTTAGAATAGAGGTAGATTTCTATGTTCCCCTCCAGGAGGGTAGATTGATTATCCAAAAAGATGTTGGACCTGTTTGATGACTCTGACGTAAATTTAATCGTACGATGGAAGTTATTGGAAAATTCAATAAATATTTCGAAATTGCCGCCTGTTTCGATCCGTTTTGATTGTATGTCGTCAATAAATCTGCACCAGCTTAGAGGTCTATAGGGTGCCTCGTTGAGGAGCTTTTACTCGAGTCTTTCCATAAAAATATTGGCATACGAAGAAGCCATTTTAGTGCCCATCAAAGTTCCATTAATTTGTAGGAAGTGTTGGTTGTTGAATACAAAATTATTATACTTAAGAACATGTGTTAAGAGTGTGACCAAATAGTATGTAGGTGGGGAAAGATCAGGTCGACCGTCCCATGCTTCCTTGCAGACTGTGATACCTTCCTCGTGTGGGATGTTGGTGTATAAGGAACAGGCGTCCATAGTTACGAGGAGAGTATTATCTACAAGGTTAGTTTTCTGTGTTTTGTTGAGAAAGTCCGTTGTATCTTGGACATATGAAGGCAGTTTTTCCACGAATGGCCGAAGATCATAATCATTGAATTCAGAAATGGCATATATATATATATATATATATATATATATATATATATATATATATATATATATATATATATATATATATATATATATATATATATATATATATATATATATAACTGCAGACTGCACAGACCCAGATCTGTCGTCCCTGTAACGCGCTCCGGCAGATCTGGGTCTATGCAGTTTGTTAGAAGTAAGCAGTAGAACAAACAACACAGACCCTGATCTACCGGCGCATTTTGCGATGTTGGACTCGATTTACACACTAGTATATACGGTAAGAGTAGGTGGGGCCATCTGCGCTCTGGCGATCGGTCCATCCAGTTCAGAACTGACCTATCTTGACATTTTTTATTTAAGATATTTTAGACACGTAACTTCTAAACTTTATGAAATATATGTAATAAATGCATTAAGATTCCTTAAGAAATGACATATACGCAAGTGGTTTCCAAACTGTCTAGCCTACATCTTTAAAGAGAGTGTTTATGTTTAAAATTCATTATCTAATTATAAGTATTCAGTGATATCGATTGATCGAACACAGTTGGGCAATTTGACCAACCGTTGGGCGACGTGGCCACTTACTGTTAGAGGCAATTTCCGGACATTGTTTTTAAATTGGATGGATATTTAGGCAATCAAGAAGCCAAATGAAGCATATAAAATGGAAATGGAGATGAATAAGATATCAAGCGGGTTCGTGAATATTGATGATAGATATATATTTCTGTACTCACTTATAAGTCGGGTCCAACTGCAAACGACATAGACCAAGATCTGCGTCCGCATAATGCGCTGTCAGATCATGGTCTAGGTTGCTTGTTCTACTAATTAGTCCTTACAGACTGCAAAGACCCATATCTGCCGGCGCATTATGATCTGGGTCTATGCAGTTGACATAATACGCGATAATTTAGTTTCCCCCCCCCCAACCCTATAATGTTTGTATACATTTGTTCGACTTGAACCTCAGTGATGCTCTGTAAGAATATTAATACCTTGTGGAGTATTCGCGTTTTTGTTTATATCAGCAGATATGCCCATAGAACTCAAAAACCCCAGCTTGATAATATGACCTTTCGGGTACAAGAAAATGTATAGCTAACATGCCTATAGGATTAACATTGGGGGACTGTATGGGTACAATAGGGAAATGTAATGTTAACAATGTCCAGATAATTAACATGATGGGGATGGTATGCGTACAAGGGGAAATGTCATTTTTAAAATGTCCATAAGATTAACATGATGGGATGATATGGGTACAAGGGGAAAATGTCATGTTAACAATGTCCAGATAATTAACATGATGGGATGGTATGGGTACAAGGGGAAATGTCATGTTTAAAATGTCCATAAGATTAAAATGATGGGATGGCATGAGTACAAGGGGAAATGTAATGTTCAAAATGTTCACATGTTAACATGATGGGTCTGTATGGGTATCACAGGACAGCTACTGACCAAAACACAGTGTGACTAACCAGTACTCACACGTACTCACCAACACCTACATTTACTAACCAACACACAAACCTGCTCACCAATACAGTGTGACTGACCAGTATTCACACCTACTGACCAACATCTACACTTACTGACCAGTACTCACACCTACTAACAGTGGTGTAAGGGTACAATGTAAAGTAAGAAAGCGAAATATAAACCAAACCCCTATAAACAAATCTAAAACCTTACAACCCTATAAACCCTACAACCCTTATAAATGAAACTAAAAAAAAAGCAGATATGAAAAATACATTTAAAAAACCCACTTATGCTAGCAGATATGAAAAATACATATTTAAAAAACACTTATGCTAGCAGATATGAAAAAGGCAGAAGAGTGTGGAAGTGGCTTCAGTTTTGTATAGAAGATTAAATAGGAAAACAACATTGAAAAAAGACATACAAACATAACTGGCAATATTGAACTAGTATATCTGTTTCTGAGATAAATGGGTGGTCCTGAAAAGTGCCGTTGGTTGTTGTCCTGGATCGTAGATATTACCAATATCAAGGACAACTGCACCTTGGGGGTCAGATTTGCAGCAAGGGCACATCTGAACGTAGTTTGTGCATCTGCTGACGGAGACGGAGAGTCTAAATTTGGAAGCATCGGTTTCCATCACCCAATCTTCCACTTGCGGGATCAGGGTTTTTCTGGCTGCTGCTGATATTGCTGTTACTGTTGTTGTTGTTGTTGCTGCTGCCACTACTTTTGTTCGGCTTCGTCTTCTCTCTGATAGACTCTTCCACGCCTTTCGTTGAGACGTTGTTGCTCCCTCCCCCGCTTCTCTCGTTCCCTCTCCCTATTTTCCTCTGTCCACGCCCTCCTAATTTGTTCTATCTCCTCTTCCAGCACTTTTCGGATTAATCCTTTTGCCGTCCTAAAGGAAATCATCTCCCTCTGAAGATGCCTCGAGTATGGATAATATCCCTTCATCCGGTCCAAGAGTGCTCCATCCTTTCTAACATCGTCATGTCTGTGCTCAATTTTCCTACACTGCAGGATTCGCTCGTCATTCTTGACTAAATTGACATAGAATGCCAAATAGGCGATCGCACGACCTTATAAAGACTCGGCCCTGATTTAAACTGAATTTGAGTCTCCACCATTCAGAAAGCGTGTCACATATTTTACCAATGGCGTGGTTTTTGTATCCACCAATCAGAACCCAAGAGCATACATGACGTCATTTTCAGATCAGAACGCTGGAGACGTGTCACGTGACTTTCAGATTAAAGTACAAGAGACAGAGCAGAAGTTCGACAGAGAGAAAATGAAAGGGCATGTAAAAGAATTGTGTTAAAAATCACAAACATACCAACACAATTTTATAATAAAATTTAAAAAAAAGAAAGCCCCGCTTCACATACTAATTACAACAAAGAATGAAGAGTGAATATTATGGCAGTCCCTCCACTTCACGTACACTATTTAAGAAAAAATTAAAAATTAAAAAATAATACAAATACAAAAGTTAAACATGAACGTAGTTACATGGTTGACAATGTTGATAAGTGAGACTGATGTTGCAATGATCTAGGACAGTATTATCTTGCCATCGATGGAGTGGATGCAGCATTTCAAAAAAGTTGAAGAAAATGATAAATCTAAAAATGCTGAAACAATGCTGAAAAAATGAATATGTACTGGTTGCTTTGTTCAGGATGCATTCGTGCCTTTAACCACGCTTATTACAATTGTTGTTATTACAAGAGCCATTTTCAATTATGGAATTAAATTGATGGTGGTGAGTGACAGATTATGCAATACTGCTAAATAATTTCAGAAGTGATTAAATAAGCTATGTTGAATTTTTTCTTGTGCTGGTTTATCTCTATCCTTTATTGCTTTTTATCTTATATATATATATTACTGGCTATCGTGTATATATTATTTATCCAGTGAAAAGATATTATCTCTGCTGATCACGATCGGATAGATCAAACGAAGCACAAGGAATGAAACGATCAATATAAGGGGTATCTTCACTGACACCTTGAAGTTTAGTGAAGTTTAGCCACCATCGGTAGAAGTCAATAGATGACAAACCTAACATTTTCAACGTTGTGTCTGATTTAATGTTGTTTCTTATAGAATAAGACCGCTAATTCATTTTCCGTTGAATTCAATGGTAATGTTTGAGAAAATAAAACTGTTTTGTGCTCAAGATGACCTTGACCACATGCGCATCTTGAATGAGGTAAGCACAAACTTTTCGAACAATCCAAATTATGTGCTTCGCGGAATTGTCTCAAGATAAATGTCCCTAAAGCGGGGTACCGAAAAAAAAAAGAACTACCTTGTGCCTGAAAAAATATAAATTGTGTGCATGCACAGACATAATCTATGTGGAAGTGGAAAGTACTGACGAGAAATTTTTGGAAAATTAAACAAAGAAAAGTTCCATGCTGATATTGTAGCCAATGGCCCGATCTTTAAGTATTAAATACGGTATCCAATGTTCCCCCTCGTTGAGACTGGTATCCTGCTCAATTAATAATTAGTGGTTTAATTCCTAAATGCAGACAAAAGTCTGTTTTCTTGCTCAGTGTGATATCCTGTTGTTTCGTCGTTGTGGTATCTTTGACTATGGTATTTGTTGTAGTGCTCCGTTTATTTATCTCTTTGATTTTACCATACTCTTTAAGGTGCTCTCTGTTTTCATCTCTTCATTTCACATGTATGCCTTATAATCTGCAATAACGATGTTTGTTAAACTCAAATATATCCTTTACTTCTTTACATTTTGAAAATGTTTTAAAATCCATTGTTTTCATTGAAGCAATTAAATTTTCGAATTATTTTTAATAGTCGGAAGTTGCATTGTAAGTTAGCCTACAACTAACCTTTTGAACATCTTCAAATCACCCTTACTTAACTTTTAAAATTTCCTTGTAAATTAAATGAACGATAGCGAATAGAAAAAGGATAACGAAAATAAAATTGGCAATGAATCTAAAAAGGTAACTTTACAAAAGTCAAAAGATCCGCATAGAGTTGAACTTGATAGTCATCTTGGAAAACGTTCGCAAGAATTAAAAAAGGCCAAATTGAATGTTTAAAGAAAGACATAAGAGAGTCCAAAATATCACAAGATGTTTTAATCACAGTGCGTGAAAAGAAATGGTACAAGTAGGACTTAATCCAGTTTACGACGCTCAAACAACACGATCTTTTATTTAATAGGCGATGGGGTGGCTGTTTTTGGTATCATGTTTATCTGGTGAAAAAGTAACGTTTCTATTTTTGTTGCTGATGAGATGCTAAGGCCTCTAAAAAGAACGTTGCTAGAGACAACGAAAATATACAACACTAAAGAACAATGCTACAAGACTTTCTCTACATACAATCCAACACCAGAAATGCTTTAACATTTAAACTAATAAATAGCATAGCTTTACCTGCAGAGAAATGTCGAGTGAAACAAAAAACAAACTATGTGTACCATGCAGCACTTAAATCAACTCTCATAGTTGAATAAATTATGCTTTTAAAAAGACGTTGATTAAGATGTCAATAGGTTTCCCATCAAACATGGATCTTGAAGAAATTGTTAAGTTAATTATTTAAGTTTCACTTTGTTCACAAGCGACTACCTTACAGCACATGCACCTTTACTTAAAATCAAACATATATTGCTAAACGCTTTAACTTTTTTGCTGATCAACATAGCTTTTACCTACAAACAAATGTCGCCTTAAATGAAAAATATCAATAGCACAATCTACCTTGCAACATTAGATTCTGCTCTTATTGTTGACTGCAGAATGTTTTTGAAAAAGCTATTGATGTTTACAATTGGTTCACTGTCAACCATGGATACTGAAGAGGTATAAAGCTAATAATTCCATTTTCTTTAAGCCATTTCACAATCGACTACCTAATATCAAATGGACTTTTACCTGACAAAGCTGTTACACAATTCATATCATAACATGTACGCAATAAATGAGTACACCTGGACGAAATCAATGATTATCCTTCTGTCTTAAAAAGAAATATAAGAAAAATTTACAAAAAGGTACAATAAATAATACAACAGTACAACCTAAAACGGCGAATCCAGTGCATACAGCTTCATATACAGAGTCGATAAACCGGTTACCACTACAAAGTCTACGATGTCCATTTGCTATCAATAAATGAATAACAAGAAACAAAGTGATCCACCATTGTATCCTACGCTGCCTATAGACAAAGGTCTTAATATCAAATTACAAACAATAACGAGATTACAAATGAGAAATTGAATATTATAGAGGTTTGAGAAAGAAATGCAAAAGTACGACGCAAAGTTTTTAATTGGGTAGGGGTTAGCAAGACACGGTCTCAGATGGTTTGGGAATAACAGCATCCTAATAGGTGTTGCAGGAATAAGTGCTGGTGCAGTTCTAACTTTAGATTTTACTGGGTTTAATGGAAGATTGATAGGATTTGTTGCACAAGCATTTAAGGAGAAATTGATCAACAATAGCATTTTAAAACATGAAAAATTATTAACATCTACAGTCAATAAGCTAAACAGTATCATGACATGATAAACAAAGCGATGAGTGACAATGAAATTACCCATGAAGAGTTTATTGTGAGCATTGTTGAATTCAATAGATGCAGGTACAAAAAATAGAGGAACTGAAGAAAACATTTTTAGAGGAAAGGAAGTTTCAAGAGAAAGAAAGACAAGAGAAAATTTACAGGAAATATTACCGTAGTCAGTGCAAAGTACAATCACTGAGTAACTGCAAAGCAGGATGCACATTAAACAGAAAAAAAACGTTAACTCTTGTCTGTTTATGTTTTGCTTGCACTAATTGTTCTTAAACAAACGGAGAACTAAATTACAATCATCGGACTCAATGAGAAAGAAACTATTTACAAATCCAATTGATAACAGCAATGGTAAACTATTGATATCTTTACAGAGACTATACATTTTGTTCTTCGTTACTACAATATTTCAGATGAATTACAAGCCACAGGCCATTATATTTTACTACATCAAGGACAAAGAATGAAACGAAGACTGTATAAATATCTGATTATTTTTACATCCTAGAGACGTACTAAAAACTTAACACAGTGGCTTAGCAACCGCCCAATAAACAACCCCCGCAACTCCGGGGGGTGCGGGTGGGTGGGTGGGTGGACCCAGTCCCTGTGCGAGCTCAAAATTGCCATTGTGAATTGTGAATTAAAAGTGGAGTGAATTTGGAATAGTTAACATTTAATATGCAGTCGTTATGAGCATGACCCATATACTTCCATGTTATATGATCGTGGTCACGAACTTTATCTTTAGTTATTTTTTCTCATAGATGTAACACACACAGACACACACACATCTATCTGTCTATCTATCTATCTATCTATCTATCTATCTATCTATCTATCTATCTATCTATCTATCTATCTATCTATATATATATATATATATATATATATATATATATATATATATATATATATATATATATATACAATTACACTGAATTAAAATGTTTTTCATTTTCCTCTGTGAAGATTATATCTTTTTTATTTTTTTGTCCTAATTTTACTTACATTCTAAACCGACGCATTGTAAATAACTTTAACATAGTCGGTGCCTCTGGAAACTATTTGTTTATATCCCTTGTGTATTTATTTGAGGGACAAACAAAATTCGTATGAATGTAGTTGACTGCTTTTATTGTTCAGAGCGTACATGGACGGCATAGGTTGCCTTTGGCAGTATAGTTTAAAAAGTTCTACGTCGACTTCGGCAAGGCATACCAATGGCATTGAAAAAAGGTGCTTTTGCCTCTGGCATGATTTAAAGTCTGCCTTCAGTAAAGCTATTCCGTTGTGTGTCAGTTTCGTTTTTACAATCTTAATATGGCACGATCATGCTTTAAATCACAATCAGTAAGATACGGAACTTTTAGTTGGTTTGGATATTTTTTTAAAACATTTTACAACATAAAAGCATTTGTTACAGATATATTTCTGTCTGCGATGTCTAGTTATTTCTGGTGACACCAATTTTGAAAAATCTTTTATTCCAACGTAGTTATATCTTACATCATTGAAGTCGTTAGGACCATCAGATTGAAATATAATTAACATGCTGACATGTCTTTGTCTGTTTAAGTTACTATGACAGGATTGATGATGTTTTTCTCCATTCCGCGTTTCATCCTTCCAATATATTATACACATATACGGATATATCCAATTAATTTGTAACTTTTCTCAATCGTCTCTACTTTTATCGGACATCTGTGAAACCAAGGACTTTATGTATTTAAACTGTTTTATCTACATGCTCACTTGGTGGATTTAATACACTCTATCGTATACAAAAAACACTTCCATCTTTTTTTTTGTAACCCCTGTAGGCTCGGGGAAAATTCAATAGGCCCGATGCACCCTCACGCAGTAGCCCAGTGGTTAGCGTACTGGACTCGTGACCGAAAGGGTGCGGGTACGAATCCTACCACTGGATCAGCCCAGTTCGGCTACCGTGGTGAATTCTTGGGCAACTCAGTCTACTCCAATTGACTCGGCACTAAATAACATACTAGTGATCATGTGCCTTAAAACACCAAACCAATCTAAACTTTAATTTTCACGTTCATGCAATCTTTTTGTTCTTAATCCATTCAGGCAAATCTATGTACGAGATTCCCCTGAGCGGTATATATCTATGTGCAGTGTTAAATATGCAATCCCATAAAACATCCATTTGGCACTTTCGCTATTTTCTGTAAAAATTTGGTATGTAAATTGTAAAATAAACGTTGAATAACATATTCCATTTTACCGCTGTTCATTATTTAAACATTGAATAACATATTCCATTTTACCGCTGTTCATTATTTAAACATTGAATAACATATTCCATTTTACCGCTGTTCATAATATTTTGAAATCTCCTCTTGTAGTAAACGTTTGTATGCTCAACTCGCTCTACCTCGTGCGCGGCTCGTTTTCTAAATCCAATTGTTAACACATCTTCAAACTAGAAAAGAACTGAATAGTGTCAATAAGCGAAATTCAAAGAGAATTATCAACAAACGATTCAGAGATTCATCTTAGAGAAATTAAAATGATATGGATTTTACGGCGGAAACAAAGATTTGTATGAATTTTTCAATAAAATTAACCATAATTGAATAAGATCATTATTCTAAGAAAAATCCGCACTTTGGCTCTGTAAAAGTGAAACTATTTATAGAACTCAAAAACGACGTTGACGCTTTACCATATTTGAGACTTTGACTTCGATTAGCTCTTTAGTTTCAAATGTTTTGTTGTGCTTCGAAGGACAAAAGCAAATATTTTTACACCAAAAATAAAATACAAGAGTTTTAATGTTTTGTCATATTTTTCACATTATGCAGTAGTGTATACAGACATACATATGTATAATGCAATATTTAAAATACTTTGTTTCCTGAAAATAAATTCCTAAGTAGGAAAGAAAAGAGAAAGAGATGTAGACCAGAGTGATTAAGAAACAGAAGTATAGAGAGTAAGAACATACGCATATAATAGTTATTCATTTAATCGTATCAAACTAGTTTAAGATAATATGAACATGGTATAACATAATGAGATATTTCGAGATTGTGGATGCATCAACTGATTTTCATAAATGTATCTTAGTTATTTTAATCAATACACAGAACTATAACTGTGCTATACTACTAAATATAATATATGTGTGCCATTCAGTTTCAAAACATTACAGTTTATTGTTTCTTTTGGCTAATTTCATCTCAAACATGTAGTATCGTCTTTAAAAAAGTTTCTAAACCAAGGTAGAGACGGAGGCTTTCTTTCATGGCGCATACTATATATGTATCTTTTAGATATCAGTAGTATAAAATGAATTATATTACCAGCTTCTAATATATCTACAATTATTCCTTTAAATGAAAAGGTACGCGAGAAATTACTATCATTTCTGATCCAATGGTTTAAATTATTCCAAAACTGTTTCACGATAGCACAGTTCCAAAAAGGATGGTTTAATGTTTCAGGTGAATCCGTACGAAATGAACATTTATTATTATTTGATATTCCATTTTTTTCTGAATAAAAGTGTTTGTAGCAATAGTTCTATGCAGTAATTTATAATGAAACCAAATTAGATTAGAATCGTTTGCAATGTTGTGTGTTAAAGCAAAATGTTTTGTCCAATCCAATTAATTTGGTAGATTAAGATGTGTTTTTCATTTAGTTAGGGCTTTAGTTTCTAATATTTCTGTGACTTTCACCAAGATACTATAAATATGTGTGCAACCTTTCCTAGTTTCAAGGGGAAGTAATGTCTTTTTTGTAATCCAAGGTTTTTCCAAACCTTCTGGTTGGAATTCAATAGATAATCTATTCATATATAATTTCACAGAGTTAAGTACCACTGCATCTTGTAAATTGTTGGGCCCAACATTATATATTTCATTTAGTTTTTGCCATGAAACGAATTCTCCATTACTCTGGACAATATCATTTATAAATAATATGCCTTTTTCAAACCATTCTTTGCTAAAAGAAAATAAAGACCCTCCGATTTTAATATTTTCATTATACATTAGGGCTTCAGCAAGAAAATCTAAAACAAAGTCTTTGGAATAAACTTTTTAGAGTATATGTTATAAGAAGTAAAGACATCCTTCCAAATATATTATCAACATCTCCTATGTTCCTTTCTATATAACTGATACCAAACATGTTAAATTCCTTAAATATATTAAGACAATGATACATTAGTTTACTCCATTTTGTAGTTTTGGTAAGTATTCTTCTGACCCAGTATATTTTAAGAGAAAGTATGAAATTTTGTAAGTCAATCATTGCATGTCTTCCTACTTCGTAACTTTTATTTATTACTTTACTTTTTATCTTGTCAACTGACCCTGTCCAAACGTACGTACTTGTAGATTAAACTATTTATTTTCTTAATGAACCATTCTGGAGGATTTGGTAAGCTTATTAATATGCGATTTAATTTTAATAATTCAAATGATTTTATCACAATAATTTTCTCATAAGGGGTAACATTCTCTTTGACCACTGAATCAATAGTATTTTGATTTCATTTAATAATCTATCATAATTAAGATTTATCATGCGACTTAAGTCTATAGAAAAGATAATGCCTAATATTGTGAAACAATCATCTATCCAGCATACATTATAAACTTTACACAAACGACTATTGTTTTTCATTCTTCCTATCCATATTATTTTTGTTTTCTCTATGTTTACATTAAGGCCGGAGATATTTGCATATAATTTGAATTTGAGCAATGTATTTTTAAGAACAGTTTTAGATCCACCCAAAAATAATCTTGTATCATCAGCATACGTAGATATTGGAAATTCATTTCCATCTATATCAATACCATTAATGTCTTCATTATTTTTAATCATTAATGACAATTTTGGTATCACTGCAGATCAAAAACAAATAAGGTGAAAGGGGTTCGCCTTGTCTGCATCCTCTCTCTATATATAAAACCAAGATGAAATATGTCAATTAACAATTACACACAATTTTATATTATGATAAAAATTTTCAACCCATTTTATAATTGAATTACTGAAGTTAAAAACATTTAGAACTTTAAATAAAAAGTTCCATTCCACAGAATCAAATTTATTTCAATGTCAATCTGTAGTATCATATCTAGTGTGCTATCAATCAGTCAATCAGTCTTGTAGTATTATATCTAGTGTGCTATGATTTTCAGTGTAAAACATTACATCGTATGCTGCTCTTATATTTTCACACATTTTTTTTATCAGCCATAAAACCAGTTTGATCATCTTTCATTAAATATGGTAATTAAAAAAAAATCCTATTAGCAATACATGATGAGGCTACTTTATATGTAGTATTAAGGAGAGATATTTTTCTCCAACTCTTTAAATTATTCATGTATTATCACCTTTAGGAATACAAGTAATAACTCCTTCCTTCTGAGTTGCTGAGAGACTATTTATTATTATTTATGACCATAGTTAATTGACCTAACTAGAGAATATCCTAAATCATTCAAAAAAATTTAAAACATTCAGTAGAAAACAGTAGAAAACCCGTCTGGACCTGGACTCTGACAATTTTTCATGTTTTTTTTAGAGCAGCTAAAGCTTCAGAATATAATATCTCGCCCCCTAAGTCTTAACTCTGTTTTCTGTTTAGTTTTTGAATATCAGAGTCATCAAGTATTAAATTGAGATCGATGTTATCAATATCTCTTGAGGAATATAGACTTTCATAATATGATTGTGTCTCTCCAAGTATTTCTTTTTGTTTGGTAAGGATAGTGTTGTCACATTTTATAATACTTTTCATATATTAGATATAATAGTTTCGGTTTTCTAAATTGCAAAAATATTTCGTCATTTGATCACCTTCTTCAATCCATCTAACTCTAGACTTGATCACATAACCCTGAAGTTTTTGCTGACGGAATTCTTGTAATTCATTTTGTTTTTCACATATCAAATTAGTATTAGTTAAATCATTTTCATTTGATAAAATATTATTCTCTTGAATTAAATCTTATTCTCTAGTCTCTCTTTGCCTTTTCTTGAATGAAGAATAAGATATTGTTTTTGCTCTAATCTTTATTAAAATAACTTCAAAAACAAAATTGATCATTTATCTTAAATTGTATTTCATCCTTCAGAATATCACTGACTTAATTTTGGACATGAATTTCAAACAAATAGTGTAAATTAATGTCTTTAATTATTTGTTTTATATTTTCAAATATATGTCCTGTCTTTTGGTAGTGAGTTATTGAACTGCCAAAAAGATTTTCCCTTCTTGAAGCTCCATATTGTATATACTAATGTTAAAAGAGAACTGTCAGTTCTATACCCTGGTTCAATATATGTAAACAAATTCTCAAAAATCAGGACAAAATCAAGCCTCGATCTTTTGCTTCTACCTCTCCAAGTGTATATTTTCTTTTCTCCATGAATTTCTCTCCTAATATCAATGAGCCAAAACTACTTAGTGATATCTATCAGTTTTTCTCTTGATATTGGGTTGTTCAATCTGACGTATGATGTTGTTCATTCATAACTAAATAAATATCCTCCTATGATTATTAGGTTATCAAGATAGTCATTTAAATCAGCTTTTAACTGTTCATACAAATTAGGAGAATCTTTATTTGGACATTACATATTTAATAATCTTATGTTTTTTTTTTCTATTCTTATGTCCAAAATAATCTTATTTCCCTCTGTGTCTTTTGTATTCGATTTACTTTAAATTATAAATTATTGTTAAAAAGAACTGCTACTCCTATAGATTGACTTGAACTATTACTAAAAATACACTGACTGCGAATATAATTATTTTTTTTTTTGTAGAAAATTTGGATCTTGAAGACAATAAATTGAAAAGTGTTTTTGTTTGGACTTGTCACCTGAACCCTGACAATTCATGGATTGTAGGGTAATTTTATCAGTCATTAGGCAAAAGACCCAAAGTTACTTCTGTCCGGAAAATTACTCTCGGGTGAGATATATGGCAGTTCAATACATCAAACCTACATATAATTGTACATACAATCTTAAGACGAAAATACAATATATTGGTATGTTTACCTTTCACATAGTAAAGGATACCATTAAAGAGAAGGAAAAGAAGATAAAGGAGAGAGAGAGAGTAAGAAAAAGCAGAAAGGCATCAAATTTTTTACCTTCCTCTCGATGTAAGAGAGCTATTAACCCATTCGAAATTCATCCATTTCTAATATATTTGCATTTTCTACAAATACTACAATAAGTATACTCATGTTGGCGTTAAAGACAAAACAGTTGCAAAAGTAAACAAAGAGGCAAATCCAAAATAAATATAAAAAACAAACAACAAAAAAGCCTACAGGCATTAAATGCCTTCGCAAGAAAGAAAGCAAGCAAAATATTATTCGAATCACACAGCATGAATACATAAATATATTCGCAACAAAAGAAAGCCTAAAGTAATAAATGCATTTGCAACAAAAAAAGGAAGCAAAATATTACACAAATCACACAGCATGAAAACAATATACAGGAACATACTGTACAAAAAAGAAAAAAGAATGAAGACTAGGACCCCAATTTGATGCTAAATAGATTTTCATATTCAGTGTAGATTTGGTAAAAAAAACATACGTTGTTATGCTATCAAATGTCATATTCCATTTTTTTTAAAAATTCCCACCAGTGTTACACTTTAACTGTTAAAAAGGAGGAGGCCATATACATTTGATTGTTGTTGTGTTTTCTAAAAGAGAATGTAAATGAACAACACCATACAAAATATTTATTTTAAACAAAGGTTAGGCTGTCCTTAACAACAAAATGGTTAAAAAAGAATACCAAAAAAAAAAAAGGACATTAACAACAACAGAAATATATATAACTATTTTTCATGTGCAGTTACATATTTAACCTTCGATCTTTACCACAAATTTTAGCAAACGTCCATCTGCACTCTCTGGTTTTTCAGTCCATGGGAGCAGCCATCTCTGGAGTTTAGGTGCACTGACCTCCCCCAGGGCCAGGATTCTTGACTCTTTGTTACGGTGAATTGTTGTTTTTTTGTTGTTACGTCATGTCATCTGCGATGTCGCTGAATCTCTTCAATTACACGGTTGAATTTAAACCCCATTGAGCCTCTAGGTCGAAACGAATGGCGAAAAGTTCTGAAAGTAATTCAACGGACAGGCATAGTGAATCCTCTCCAGAAATTTCAGGTGCACAATAGTTTCACATGACTTGTAATCTCAAGTGATGCCAACTCCCATCCTCGGCACCAATTTGATTTAATAATCCCTCGACTAAAGCAATCTAATTCACTGTCATACTTGAACGAATGAATCGACAAGAAAGAACATGTGTGCTCAATTTATATAACGCATAAGAGTCGAACCACAGACTTTTAGCTCTGAAATACAACGCTTATCTGGCTGGACTATTGATCTTGCTTGCTAACACTGACATTTAACTGTATATTAGCGGACTACAAGGATCGCCGAGAACGGAAAACAACATTTAGATATCACAATAATAGTGTCCTGTACATATCTGCCTTAGCCATACTACGTAATTTCCTATATCAACCAGTTTTTCTTGTTTTCAAAGCTACAATTGTGGCATTTATTATAGTAAGATTTCATATCTGATACCGCAAGATCTTTTCGTATTTTTGACCATTTGCAGTATATTTTGAAAATGTAGCGAGAAACATTACAACACATAATGCAGAAGTGTGTTATCTTTAACTACATTATTACTTTTAAACAATTTTACAGTCTTGGTTCAAAATAGAGTATATAGTAAAATATGTTTTTCACAAAATATTTCAGAATACGAGATAGTAATATAAAAAGTAAATAAATAAATAATTTATATTAAAAACATTAGGGGCCAGCCTTTACATATCAACGTGTAAGACAGCAGCAATGTATACTTCAGTCCAGGGACCTGGAGGTAATTTTACTTTTCAAAATAATAAGACTGGTTTAGATATTATCTCGTATAGAGATACGAGATTTAAAACGGGTTCCTGTATTCCAATAAGGCATATATATTCCAGGTGTAAATACGACTTTTAATTATCGAAACTGCGCTTGAGTTTTGCATTCAGTGAGTTTTGAAAATACGGAAACATAATTTTTAACACCACTTTACAGTCGCAGAATGTTTTGACCATGAGTCACATTGTTATTCCTTTAGCTGAAAGTTCTGAATCGAAAAGCGACCAATAATACAGAATACGTTACTTTAAAACCTGTGATAGTTTGAATTATCTTAACAACTTTTATGCATGTGTGGTTACCCTCTTCGAAATCAATATCTGTATACCTTGCCTGTGCATTTGTTAGTCAATATGTCTTTCTGTTCTTGTCTGTCGCTCAAAGCGACTATCTCTCCTCAAAAGAGATTTCAACTTTTCATTAATTCTCTCTATCTTTCTATATCTTCACCCCTCTCATCCGTGCTACTTTTCATTCTCCTTTTGTTTTATTATTCCTATCTTTATCGCCTCTAATTTTTATATTAAGGCTGTTCACACAGGTACTAATCTTCAGAACACTTAAATTCTCTGGCTATCGGGAAAATGTAGCCTGAACGTGAGCAAATACGATAGATCATAAGCTGCATTCACTTCAAAGTATCATCTCTCAGAAACGCCAATAAAACGGATTTAATCTATAGGGAAGTCGAAAAATATTGACAAATCAGTTTATGTATATTTGATTCGATACATGATCAGGTATCATTTCGGTCTCGCAATGGAGAGTATTTATGGAGGCATCAGTTTCATTTATAGTTTTGAGATAGAGATGAGAAGATGGTCAACAACCTCTATAATCGTTTGCTCTGAACTAGGTCATCCAGTTAAGACAAGATAAGAAAAGGTAAGATTTTCATTAAAACAATGATCAAACATAAGGTCTAATGAGCTTTTTAATGACATTACATAAAACTTAAAGACGTGATATAAACATGATTTGCAAGCCACACAAACGCAGCACCAAAAAAAAAGTTACAATGGGGGACAAATCACATAGCACAGAACTTAAAATGTAAGAAAGCAAAGCCTAAACAAAGTATCATGCATATCTAGATGTAAATCAAGCCTAAACAAAGTATCATGCATATCTAGATGTAAATTAAGCCTAAACAAAGTATCATAAAAAATGTATCGTCCATGTATCTGAAATGGAAGCACGTGTCAGAATTAGAAACATATCAAAATCATTTTTGTCATATGTTGAAGTTCTAATTCTTGCGATGTCGAAAACATTTGAATATCTAAAATTGCATTTATTGTGTTTAAAACATGGCAGGTAATCCAAACATTGGGGAACAATAGCGTTAATAATTTTAAAAGTCTTTAAAGCCATTGGTTTCAGTCTACGTACTTTGTCATTTTTGCCTTAAGTACGAGTTAATTTTAACTGCTGGTATACTCGTCATATACAAATCTCAGAGCACGCACTTGTATTTTGTTACGTTGGGTTGTATTCTTATCACTGCATAAGTGCCAAGATACGGAAATGAAACTGAAAGAGGAAAGGACAAAAGTATGCATACTTGTCAGTTTGTTGAGTTTTGTTAAATTTCCATCAATACGCTTCAAGAAAAAAAGCTTTCCTACACAAACTTTTCACATGCGTATTGAATTGCAGTTGGTAGTCAATATCAATTTCTAGCAGTTTGAAAATTTTCTCAAAGTTAATAACGGCATTGCTTATGTTAAAAACATATCGAATGTTATTTTGGCCACAGCCAGTGCTTGAAACTTTTCAGGGTTGGCTTGCGTTCTGTTCACAATTAATCAGTCGATCAGAATATTGGTCTCTTTGTCAAGTGTATCTATGAGAGTGTCAAGGTGTGTCAAGGTGTGTCAAGAAAAGGACAAAGCATTGTCATCACACATCAGCAAACATATAGAGAAACATATTTAATAAAAAAATTACAATTTAAAGATTTGAGGTTATCAGTCTTTTGGAATTTCTCATGCAGCTATTTCATCTTAATTTGCTGCTTGCAATTTGACAGCTCAGTAAGAGACTTATCAAGCCAAATGAGAATATCATGAGGGAAACAGTCCAAAGCTTTAGATAAATCCATAAAAACTGCAGCTACATATTTGATGTCGTCAAAGACCTTCTTCCAGTCTTTGAGTAAACGTAAAAGACTGGTCAGGCATCCATACCTTTTCGAAAAGCGCCCAAATATTTAATTCAAATGTTCTCAGAACATGATGCCAACCGAGACTCAGTTGATTTCACTTAGAGTCTGAATATACTCAGAGTTTGAATTAAGTCAATCTGTAGTTTTTTATCAAGGGGCTTGTTCTTGTTGAATGTATGAACTGTGTGTGCTACCTTCCAACAATCAAGAAAAAATACTCGAATAATGTTTTGTTAATTATATCCCAACATTACCAACAAGGATTGATGCCCCGGCTTTTAATAGTTTCAGGGGTGGATTTAGGAATATCGTTTAAGGGATGGGGTCTTTGGGATGAAATACCTGGTGGGGGCCCAGTGGGTGAAGCCCCCGGAAGCTCCTGCATTTTAAACGTTTTCAGGGCATGATTTTAACCATCGAACACTCTAGGAAACGTTCTGATTGTTTCGAGCTCATTATTTTTTTTCTTTTTTTGGTGGTGGTTGGGGAATTTGCCGGCTTCCTCCCCCCCAACCCCCCCCCACACACACACAACTCTGCCCCCGAGTTGAACAGGAATTTGATCCCACACCACCCCCAGTAGCTATTTTAGAATTTAAATTTCTGATAATTTCATACATTTTATCATAGTTGACCTGCTTAACTGTAAAAACTGTATATATTCTGTAATAGTCCTTAATAGCTTTGATACGATGGTGAGTTAAAGCGTCAAAAGGAACATTAGTGCCAATTGTCCAATGCCACATTAACATAAATATTGTTGAAAATGTCACGTACTTCCCTAGCATTGTTAAAAAAAACTTCACCTTCTACAAAAATGAACTTTTCCTTGGCCAGCAGAACATTTATCAAAAATAAAGTCTTAATAGTTGACCAGGAGTCCATACATTTAATTCCCCCATTACATGTTTCAAAAATGTATGTTATCAAAGATTATTTATTTACTTTGTTTACAAAATGTCTCTGCTTTGTATAGATTTCCTAGACCTTGCATGATCTGTACCAAGCGTATTTTATATCATTTCAAACGCATAGTCGGCACAGCTAGTTAACAATTTATGCAATGCTTTTACAGTAGGGCAATTACAGAACTCTAATACCCAAAAGAAAAAACGGACAATAAACCCCTGACAACATAAAAAAAACTGGACAACACCCCACCTCACCAGGACGCCCCTCTCCCGGACGATAAACTCCTAGGTCGCTAATCCTCTAGGACAATAATCCCCAGGACAAAACTCCCTATCTGTACAAAAATGTTGAGCAGAATATATATCGCAAAATTCAAGAGCATCATCTCCATTGAGGCCTTTGAAGTTGTTGTCTGAGGAATTTCCTCCAAGAAACACAGCCAATCCTGGATTACTTTGAAGATACGTACATCGGTAGACCACAGAGTTTTGATATTGCAATGTGGAACATGTTTGATCGATATACCTCGGATCTTCCACGCACCCAATAATACATTTGAGGGCTGGCATAGGCGTTTCCAAACTAACATGGATTGCTGTCATCCCAAGTTTTGGTAGTTTTTGTCCGTTGTACAGAACGAACAGTCCTTACAACAAGTCCGTTGTACGCAGATGCTCGCTAGGCACCAACCTGACCCTCCAATAAAGCCATATGCTGATTGCAATGCACGCCTTGTTACTTTGGTTCAGGACTAAGCCAATCGAGACGTGCTACAACACCTTATACAGATGGGGTGGGGGGGGGGTTGTCATGGGGGTTATTGTTCTAGGGAGTTTATGTTAATGACCTGCGGGTTATTGTCCTAGGGGGTTATTGTCTGAGAGGTTATTATCGGGGAGGGGGGTGTCCGGTGGATTATTGTCCGGGGCTGATTGTTCTGGTACCCAATTACAGTCATACCATCAGCATAGTCAACGTGTTTGAGACATACACCATTAATGTAACAGCCTACATTAGATTTATATAATCTCAGATTCATATTGACAAGACTCCTCCCTGTCTGACCCCATTCGTTACTCGAAAGACATCAATAACGTTTCAGTTATAATTATACGTATTTTGAAGTTATTATTGGTATAGATGCATGAATACAAAACTAACACTTAAATTCACAATGACCAAGTGTTCTATTATCAAAGTGTCGTTAAAAAAATAGTCTTATCAACCAATCATCTATTATTCTATTACCCTTAGTAAGATCCTGCATAACATTATTGCTATCAGTAAAATTACCAATCACGGTTTTTCATTACATCACTTCCGTGCTTAAGAAAACACGGTCTTGCTAAACACCGCAAAGATACGCAAAAACGCACAAAGACGGACAAAGACATGCAAAGACAGGGAATAGACGGTGCAAAAACGTTTTAAACTTACAATAATGGAAATTATTGAATGCTGATACATAATTTATAAAAATAAATAGATAAGAGTAGAGAACATTTTTGTATTGTCTATGTGTTGATCATTCTTTATGTATGTCAATTTGCACTCGACGTTGTAATGAATTGTGTTAAATATTCAATAATGTCTATTGTCAAAACAATGTACTCTTCTCATCATTATTTGTAACATATTTTATATAATTTAATAATGATTCATAAGGTTCCTCGTGAGTATTTCTTTTTCTTCATGTACATTATAGTAAGTATTGGGGAAAGAGAAGCGCGCAAATACGTTTTAAAACTTTACTGCAAATTTCCTGTTATTGATATATGTTTTATCTAAAGAAATATAAGAAATACGTATAATATTATAATCTATGTGTTGATAGTTAATGACTTTTAGAATACATTTTTTCAGAATTTCATTTTTCCTTTTGTTTTTTTCATTTTTCATATGAAAGCTGAATTCTCTTCACCATTAATTGTTACTTCCATTCTATCTTATTTTTTTATTGACGATGAAAAGTCCATTTAAATATGGTAAGTGATAAGATACGCGAAGACAGTACAGAGACACGCGAAGACAGAACAAAGACAGCAGAAAGTCACGCAAGAGACAGTTCAGAAACGCGCAGATAGTGCAAAGAACGTATATAACTTTAAAATATTTGTAAACTATTGGCATGTAGGTAATATTTATTATGAATAATTCTTAGCAAACATCAAAACTCAATTATAGCTAAATTTCGCTGTTTGTATTGTTTTTCATGTCATTCAGCATTAAGTGAGAAGTGCAAAAGGAACTGATTCTGCAAATAAAATAAATTAGCGAAATCTATACTAAGCATCACGAATATAAATATGTTGTTATACACGTGCTTTATGAGAAAAACAACGAGATGATAAAATGACATTGAATCTCATGCGGAAAAAGATGGGTATTCATTGCATCAAAACATGGACACCAAACTATTTTGTTCCCTTGAATGACAACAAAAAAACAGATTCTGACAGTTCACAACCAGAAACAAACACACCCATGAAACAAACAACTATGGGCGATAAAGCTTCATGTCTCGAACAAGTGAATGACAATACAGTACATAATCATGAATAAGGGTTATAGCAAAGCACACGTACTCCTGCACGATCGTTTGTTTCAAACACAGATACAAAATCTTGTCCACTGTATGAATCGTATTTTAGCATTTCGAACAATGAACGTTCTGTGACCATGAACTCAAACGTGTCAATCAATTCAGAATAGGAAAACTGTGAACCGGAATCCATTAGTGATAGGAAAATTCATGCGCTTTAGTGTGGTAAGCCTTTGTTGCCAGCGGAGATACAAAACAGTATCGCTGGAGAGATTCTCTCACAAGAAAAAAGTACCTACTGAGCAAACCGAAAACGTTTTCACAGAGCTGAATACCGAGAAGAATATAAACAAACATGGTTCAGGTAACAAAAATGAATATTTCCACGACTGCGGTGCGTGGAATACCAGAAAATCCCACAGTCAAGATGCATTTTCTTCTAGAGAATATCGAAACAAATTCATGTAAAATAGCACGTGTAGTAATAAAGAACAACCTCATTTACAATGTCAAAAGAGAGAATGGAAAAGAGAAGGTGGTGTACATGGAACCACAACCACCCTCAGACAAGAATGTAATTTGTAATAATGCATAGATATTGTACTAGTCTAAAGCAGGACACCAACTACAGGGAGAGGGTAAGCTGGTTTGAGAGACTACAAGAGAGTTTGGCCATGACTAAAAACATTGCCGTAGCAGAATACATGGGCATGTATGATGACAGAACTACTGCACGGAAACTCAAAAAGTAAACACCCAACCATAAATGATGTTAAGGAAAATGTAAAGTTTCAAAAGCCAAGTGATGTTTACGGCCAAATGACAAATCCTGACGAGTCGTGTTCGTTTCTAACAGATTCAAACAATGCCAAAATACTAAAAGTGCACAACAAACGAAAGAGATAAATCAAAACGAAAACAGCAACAATAAACTCAAAAAATGTGGCTGATGAAGTACTGAATTTGAAACGAACGCTAAATGAGCACCAATTTGTGGCTGAAAATATCCATTCAAGGAACAACAAAAAAGCGATTATCATCTGCTATATCGGCGATCAGTTGCAGGCCCTGTGCTCATTCCTACAGTGCAACAGTGGTGTAGATGAATTAACCGTACATTCAATTAGGACAATGTCACGGGATTGTGTGCACGAAAATACCTTTGTATTATATATGAAAATGTCGATGGGTTTCGTTGCCGAGTACGTACAGCGTGTCCAGGGGTATATTAGTTTTAACTTTGGCTATTTAGAAATACTCATTTCTGTTCACTCTCCATTTCTCGCATAAAGCGCCAGCAGTGGGACACCCTTTAATATCGAGCTCTCTGGACGTGGATTTGACCACGAGCATAGTACTTATAGTCCAGATTCTCACTGAATCGTCACAATACAGATGAGTCTTGTTAAGAAGCTGTCTATTTTACGATAGCAATCTTCAGCTGTAGAGGTATGTTAAAATGAAGAAGAAGAAGAAAAAAATGTTTTGCTTCTCGCTATCCGTTCTATGTGATAGAATTGTTTATAAATTAAATGTTTCAGAATTTATTTTAAATTTTCTAGAAAGACATGCCACATATCGCCATGTTATTGGATAACGGATTATAGTCTGTTTCAGGTTAGAGTTTTTATAGCTGAGCAGACAAGTTGAATTCAATTTTATGTTGTACGCATTAAATGATGAGAAATGTTCGAGTTTTTTTTAAAATCCAGTGCGATTATTCTTGTCGGAGACAGATTCATGCACGAACGTGGTTATTTGAATAATAATCTCGAACAGTCGTTCTTTTGAAAGTAGTTAATGTGTATCGAAGTCGGTTCATTTGCACGCATGCGTAGTGTATATCATTGTATTCGCACTTAAACGTGTCTCGTGTATTACACGGCTCAATTATTGTATTGTTAGATGTTACCGGGAGTCGTCGAACTCTGTGGGATCGTAGGACCCGGATACTGCGGTCAGTAGTGACGTTGGTTTGAGGGACGATACTCGTTAAGTCGGTAAGGGGATTAAGGTTCTTGACCAACGGATCTGCAGGAAAGGGAGGTTCTTAAGGGATCCTTCCGTATGATGGTAGCAGAGTACCGCACGATGTCGTACCTTAACGATTTGTCGGGAGCAGTGGATTCAAGGTTATTAGCCTCGAGTAACCACCTTTCGTGGACTTAACGTGAATGTTAACGCGTTCGTTATAATATTATGATAATCTATTCAAATAAACCATAAAAAGTGTTCAACTATATCTACTTCATTTAATCAGCGTGAAAAAAAAATTGGCATTCATGTACATTAGTTCATAATAACCGTATTTCCGAGCGTGTGTATGTTTACTTATTTCCGGAAGTGACATCGATGGTTCGTGACACTCACTAAAACGTCACGTGGCATATGACCGGACCGTGCCAGTTAGACCAAGGTATGGATATTATTAGTTTATAGCGTCTCCGTGTTTTTGAAATTTACAAAAATTAAATTTAAAAATTAATCATTTTTTTCCCGTTAATTATATATGCAGTTTGTGCACTTACATTACTGCTTGCTTGTTCTGTACCATATAGATACATGACTCAATAGACAGAGAGAGACAGACAGACATACTGAGAGACAGAGGGAGAGAGAAATTTAATTATATATTATAATAGATTCAATGCCTTTTGATATAGAATATATGTTTATTATGAAATAATACTGAAACGAAAAAGTCCGTAGTGAATATACATTTCGAGTGTAAAATTTTCTTACTTTGTATAAGAACTCAACATGATTAAAACCAAATATTTACATTGGCTAATCAGTTGTATACATTCCCAACGTGGATTATCCTGTTCAAAATATGTAAACAAAGCCAACATGTGATCGGCGGCGCTCTCTGTAGCATATAATAGAAAATTCAAGGTCAAAAAGTCGGACCAAAAAAAGGCATTAGTGCAAACATAGATTTTCATTATGATTTTTAAAATTACATGAAATTACCTTTTAGAATCGCATTTTATATGCTTTTACTATACAATTATATTCTTTCGCTTCTGAAGAACGCTAGTGACACAGCTGATGACGTCATTTTCTCGAAACAAGCGCGTTATATCGCGAGAAACATGGCGCACGATTGAAGGAGTTGTACAACAACTGGCCGTTGTACGATATATGTGTGACAATCAATCTAACACAACGACAGTATTTGGTGACGAACAAATACATTGATCATAAATCCATACATTAGTCGTATTTGTTGATAATACATACAATAATCATATATGTTGATAACTCCATACATTGATATATGTTGATAAATCCATGTCATATTTGTTGCTAAAATATACCTGCATTGATCATGTCCGTTGGCAAAGGATATCACTTGTGAATATTTGTTGAAAAGACAAACTTTGATCGTTTCCACTGTGGAACGATAACATTTTGTTGTATCCGTTCTTGAACTTTGTTCACATGAGTAGGTTTTCCGTTGTTAAAGTTTAGTTTATGCGAGGTGGAAACAAGGTGTGAGCTGGGATGTCAGAGATTCGTTTATCATTAATTTGCATTTATAAATAAACATCTCATTCACGTACTTCTGTTAAGTGTCTTCACTAGATTCAATCCAACCCGGTTTCATCCTGTTACAACAAGAGCCATAAAGTTATAAGAAAAAGTAACGGAGAAGTACCCATTCTAATCGGGACACTCATGCTACACTGAGACGGACAAACATCTTACTAGTTTATTTTCCCATTCAACAAAGACTATGTACCAAATGCATAAAGAAGAACATAGCGCGTGCCAAAAACGATATTCTTAAACATTCTGTCAAGAACAGCACTTAGTCTCCTGTTTTGCTCGTCATTTAACTGAAAGAATCACAGGCCCGACCAGAGAACATTGGTATAGCTGTCAGATTGATCATCCTAGTCAAGTGTAAGACGACAAATACATAATGATGAAACAAGAAGAAAAATTGGAAGAGTATCCGGAAGACGCATGGACCCTCATCTCAGAAGAGGAAATCTTGAAACAGTGGTATAAAGGCATAAGCGACCATTCCCTACTTCCGTTGACTTCTTTGGAGACGAAACGCACCGAAGCTCACTTGCAACAGAGTGCGGAAACTGCCCATTCTTCGACTTACTTGACAGATCTTTTTAAGAAAAAAAGTCAAGTGTGAACTCATAACTTATCATTACCTGTGAACATTAATACCTGGGAACTTCATTAACTAAATAGATATTATTGTGATTTTTTTTGAAATTGCGTTGAAATTATAACCAAAAAGTATGTATGCTTGGTTTTTTAATTTTTTTAATTTTTTTATTTTTAAAGCATAAATAAGATATTCACACACATATTTTATACTAAATTCTCTCTCTCTCTCTTTCTCTCTCTCTCTCTCTCATACACCCACTCGTTCCACGTTACATTATATCTCTGTGTTTCAGACACGCATACAGACATTTTATAATCTCTCTCTCTCTCTCTCTCTCTCTCTCTCTCTCTCTCTCACACACACACACACACACACACACATGATGAAATAATAATAATAATGATGATGATGATGATTTTGGAATGGATTTAGTCTGTTGAGTAATTGAGTAAGGCATGAAGTTACAATTATTGCCAACAGGAATTGCTCCATACAGCCTACAAAAAATATCTGGCAGAATGATTTATATTTAGATCATAATTGTCACTATGCCGCTTTTAATATACCAGTCTCTCTCTCTCTCTCTCCTCGACCCAAGCACCTCTCGACCGTGACTAAGGGGTCGTAACCCCCAAATCTGTCACATACAGCATGTGTCCTCCTGCTACTGATACGTATAGAAAGTTTGGTTATGATATATTAAAAATGTCACAGTAATTGCATTTTATGTGTATTTGATCTTTTACCTCCTCCCAGGAACCCGGACACAAACACCAAAAATCATACCCTCTCCCGAAGATGGTCATCATATGGGCATCGTATGTTTCAAGTTGGGTTGGGTGAATTTCCACCAAGCGGTTTGGAAAGAGAATCGGTTATGGACACGGACAGGTGAACGATCGGAGAGACGCACGGATGGATGGATGAAGGAGGGTATCACAATATCCCCTAGCCAAACCGTGGAGATAATTACTTTCCGTCAGATCTCTCTCTCTCTCTCTCTGACTTTGACATAAAATTCTATCCCAAGTGTACGATTGTCCACTTAAATGTTCTTTTATACCAATATATTATCAAGCAAAACAAAATAGGGTAGCCACCTTATTTATATATATTTAAAAAAAAAAAAAAAAAAAAAAATTGCTTCTAGTGAATTGGTTAAAATATAAGAATCGCTGTGACTCAACAGACACAATTTCACTATTTTCAAGCCATGCACTGGGTAAGCAAAAGTCAAGTCAGTGGTAGGTCAGGCGGAATTGTAACAATTTAATTTTTGGCAAACGTAACAAATCGTCAGCCTAGCTCCTAGTCATTGCATACTGACAGAATTTTTAAGAATATAATTTTTGGCACGCGCCAAATCTGGTCTTCAGAAACTGATAAATACAAAATTTCCCAACCTTATGCAAAAAACATCACAGACTGACATTAAATTCGATTTATATTAAACTTCAGACAGACCCACACAAATGATAAACTTTAGGCGTAATATATATTTCAGTTAGAGACAGAAAACTCACACTTCCAGCCAAAATAGATCCATAAACTGTTACATTTTCAGCCAGGACAGACTCCTGAGGAAAACCTATCGACCAATTTTTAAACATTACATCTTGACGCTATAAACACCGGCCTCCGTTACTTTCTTTTTTCATTCCTCTGGTAAAATTATAGGGATTATGAAAGGGGATGGTATTGTAATAAACTTAGGATACGTGCTATTTGTATTTACGTCTCCGTTTATGGATTTGTTAGATTTTATTGATTATTTGTTTTGATTATGGGAGTCGGTGTTGGGAAGATATTTCTCAACCCGAGTAATTAGCCAATTTCTAGGAGCAGACGTTATAATGTACAGACTTTACGACAGCATGGATTAGTATTGTAAAATTAACCCTCCATAATTTGTTAACATCTGGATATTTTTAGGTATACGTTGTTTAGTAATTTTAGATAGGAATAATTCTTTATTATACACCTACCAATTTTCTACCCAAGAAAGAGCCAGATACTATCGTTTTCCAAACCCGTATCAACATACTCTCAAACGAGGCTGAGCCTACTTTTATCCTCGAGGTTTCCTGGTGACAATAGCAGCGCCCCTAGCGATGGAATGCCAACACTAGCAGTAAACAAAGCTCTCACAGAGACGTTAGTTAAGAAACCTTGCGTTATATGTAAAACATCTGAAAGGTCTAAACATGTTTTTGCCACAACAACAATAAAAAAGCATTTTTTCCTTTATTTGAAAGTAGTAAAATATTGCCAAATGTTCGTCTGAAACAAGAGATCATATTCGGAAATCGCGTACCAAAACATTACAGTTGTACAGTACAACCCATTTACGGAAATTCATAAATGGTAACATTAGTGAGTTTCACGCATAATGGATGAATTTGAAATTATAAATGAGTTATATTCTCTGCAACAAATCTGTACCATTAAGTTGAAACAATTTCTTCAATCCTGTTGTAAATAACTGTCAAAATAATGTTGTCATTCCCGTGTCAAGTTCCCATCGGAGCCTCACAATGTCACGCCAGAAACAGTTCAACCGCATTCAATCTGGCCTCTGAAACAAACTTCCAGTCATTCAGCTGGTGAAAACTTCCGTGATGCAAAATTTCAGAACTGCACAATAACTGTAAATCACATATATGAGTAGTCTGCCTTCAAGCGTCGAAGAATTCGTGTTATTGACAGTGATGGTAGTCAAACTGAGCGAGCGTTGTTTCACAAACTTCATTCATAAACTAATATTCATGCGCATGTCAGCCTTTCAAAAAGTAATTCGGTTTATGCTTTAGGATGACGTTCGTATTATAGAGGTTGAAATGTTCAGCAATTTCTTATGTTTTTCAACTTCATAGCTTGATTTTATTAAATTGTCTGAAAATTGAAAGGTATATAACGCGATCTTGATTGTCTCTTTGTCAGCATAAAAATCCGGATCATGACTCGACGCTTCGCGTCTCGTAATGATCCGAATTTTCTAATGCTGACAACTCGACGTGATCTAGCAATCAAGATCGCGTTACTGTGATAATACTATATATGTTTGGTGTTTGGGTCGTGTTTTGTATTGCATGTCGTGAAGTACTAATAATCGGCTCGGAAAGGCTTACTGAGGAATCATACAAATGTGAAACAAGAAAAACCATGCAAGTATGAAGTTAGAGTTTCGTGATGTGTAGTCATTATGTGTTTAGAGGAAAATTACTATAGTATTTGCGCGTTTAAGACTGTATTCTTGAGGTCCTTGGAAATAGGGGAAAACATGGACTATCGAGCCACGCTTACGCAGGTGTTTGATTCGCTCGGTATGAGACCCATTGCGTGTAATAGTATTTTTGTTTCAAAAAAGGTTAGAGTAGGAAAGGGTAGGAACATTATAGAAAGCCACGAGGTTTTACTTTATTTATATTGAAATCATAGGGTGGCAGGGAGATAGGGTAATATTTGTATTTATAAGGGATTTAAATTTTATTTTTGTATACCTCTTCTTTCACATTCTACCCTGTGTGAATGGGATGGTAGTTTTGTTTAGAAAAGGAAGGTAGGGATATTATAGAGGGGCCAGTGGTTTCGCTTTATTTATAACGGGATCATAGGGAGGCAGGGGCATAGAGAAGGTATTCTTATTTATAAGGAAATTTATAAATAAAAAAAATTAAATGCACTTTCTTTTACATCCTACCCTTTGTGGTCAGTAAATGAGTGAATGTTTGTTATTCCAAAATGCATGGTAAATAGTAGGTGGAATTTTATAATTACATATCTTGTTAGAAACCATAGAACCCTACACATGATAAACCGCAGGCCTTTAAAATTCTATCACTGCAGTATGAACATTTTAGAATATCCGGAAAAAGAATTCATATATATATATAATAATAATAATAATAATAATAATAATAATAATAATAATAATAATAATAATAATAATAATAATAATAATAATATAATAATAATAATAAGGCAAAGTTGGCGACGAATTTTCTAGGTGGATGTGGGTGCAGAATACAAATTCTTAATGTTTTTCGATGTCATTCAAAATATATTTTTTAAAAATCCTATCTTTCCTAAAAGAACGAGTGTTAATCATCCGTCCGCCATGGTAGCATGCACTCAAATGGTGCTAATTCCAAACTAATCCAGAATAATTCAGTGTTACTCCATTTCCAAGCTCAAGGTCGCGTATACGCTGCGATATAGTCGGTGAGTATTTCAATCCGACATGTTTTATAAAGAAAATTATAAACAGTGCAATCTTTCTTTATGGCAGTCTGGGCATAAGGGGAATTTAACATGGGAATGATACTCTGAGCCATAAGGGAAATTTCACATTGGAATAGCAGTCTGGGGCATTAGAGAAATTTAATATGGGAATGACAGTCTGGGGCATAAGGGGAATTTAACATGGAGATGAAATTATGGTGTCTAACAGAGGGTAAACTCCAACCGGTTACATTTTCCGCCAAAACAGACTCTACATGTTACAATGTTACATACAAACAGACTCACCACACATGATAAACGTACGACATAATATTCAATTCATTTAGAGAGCAAACAGACCCAACATGTTACACTGTTAAATTTTCAGCCAGAACAAATTCCTCATGTACCCCCCCCCCCCCAAAAAAAAAAAAAACAGCCGATAGACCAATTTTTAAACAATACATTTTTCCCTATACATTTCAAAATGGCGGACTTATGTTAAATTCACGTTTGAGGCTATAAATTTGTTGCCCTGTGTAACAGGGGAGTCCCCTTAAGCCCCAAATGTCCTCACGTTACTATTTTCCTGCATTTTAAGCGTTTCCAGGCATAATTTAAACCATCAAACTGCAAAGAAAACGTACTCTAGGAAGCGTTCCAGTTGTTTTGTGCTCATTTGTATATTTTGTTGTTTGTTTTTTTTTTGGGGGGGGGGCGTTTGGGGGTGGGGGAAGGGCGCCAGCTCGGTCCCTCTCCCTCTAGTTCCCTTTCTGAATGGTGGACATTAGACGAGCTCTTTATGGTACAGGCAAACTTTAGCCTCAAGACCAAATGCGCCAAGTATAAGTTGTCTCATGTTGTTTGGTCTGCAAACACTGCAGAAGAAAAAAGGACATACTTCATAAACTTTTTGAAAGGCAGACAAAGAAATCAAACCACCAACCGTAACGTCTTTCGATGGGGCCTTCACAGTACGAAGGTCACATTCCCTTCTGAGAAAGCTTAACCAGAATACCCGTTGCAAGGGGACAAGGGCATCTCCCTCAAAAAGACTAAGTTTTGTGCGAAAAGATGCAGCGATTTTATTGGTTGCCATCCCGTCTCACATTTGGAGACAATATGTGAACTATGCTGTATATACATGTGTATTTTTATGTAGATAAAAGAAAAAAGAAGAAGAAATGGAAAAAAGGTAAAAAGATGAAAATAATAAAGAAAATATTTTAAAAAATTGAGAATAAAAAAAATCAAAGAAATAGAGAAAAAATTAAATATATAAATATTTATTGTGTGTAAATATACAAGCTTCTTATTTTCAGCACTGCAATAAACTTGTACAAGGAATGACACAAATCCAACAATGAACATACTATCGTGCTTCACGTATTCAAACAAAATAAAAGTGTACTTATATATTTGTGCACACATGTACATACCATATGTTTTATGCTATTTGTTCAGTTTTAATGTCCGTTTGGAGATTTTCTTTGGTGTTTGAGAAATTCACAAGTATGCAATTAGCATAAACAAAATTATAAATCATGCGACTTAAAAGCAGGATCCATGTCCCAAGTCTCGAGGTACACATCTGTAATGTTCCGTACAGACATATGTCTTGCAAATGCTTGACAAACTATACTAAAGAAAATAACAACTCAGTAAAATACTATCATATAACGTCTCAGCACTATCTTTACGCGTCTTTGGGGTAATTGGACCCGAAATAAAGACCGAAATCACGCTTTGGGAGCCACGTTTGATCACGAGACTTTCTATGTTATCGGGATACAGCTATGTTCACAATATTGTAGTGTGTTGTGTTATCGAATTGTATCTACTCTGTTTTCAGTGAATGATAACAGCCATAACCGACATTGCCACATATTATTGAAGTATTCCATTTTCTGTTATATTCAATTGTAGAATTTATTTCCCTTTTGCCATTCCTTTCTTATGGTATAGTTAGAAACATGATATATTGTGTGTGAGCCGACTTTACATGCAAACCGCGATATTTTTTGTTCATCCTTTCTTTTTATTTTCATGGAATGTTTTGTATTTATTTTTCATGGAATGTTTTGTATTTATTTTTTTTGTACTGATAAATCTGCGGCTTCACTTGTGTGGAGAAGTAATTTTGAGTTGATTTTCTTTGCTGCATATAATGTTTCCTCAAGGATCAAAACGGGGCTTGGTAATTATTCACCACAAAGGGCACTTTAAACGCGTATCTCATGATCAAGGGCATCTTGTTTTATCGTTAATTGTATTTGCTATTGCTATTATTATCATTATTATTATTGATATTGTTGTTGTTGTTGTTTTTGTTGTTATAAAAATAGGAAATCTGCAAGGGCGGTGAGCTCCCTGGGGTTGGTCGGCATCAATTTGCAAGAAAAGTGTTGCAGATACAGTTAAAGTGAATTCATTTTGAAGTGGAGTACCCTATATGACCTTTTGAAATATAACATCTGATTTATTCCAAAAGTAATATTAAGAGATATTCGGTCATTTAGATTTTCTTAGTGACACTTTAAATTTTAAAATGGCCAATTATATTCTTCATTTTGCATAGCTATAATACTTCAAATTCATTGTTACTTTCTGCAATCTTGCTCTTTCGCCCTAAATGTGGGATTTCAGATATTCTCTAAAAAGTAGGTCAGTTTCATCTCGTTGGGCAAAAAAGCTGGGTATTTGTTTATTTTTGTTTTTATGTCGTTAGAAGAAGTCCATCCTAGGAATCATTCAATCAGTTTCAAACTAACACATTAAAATATATTCGGGCCGCATCTTGCGACTCTTTATATTCCGATATAATAATACATTCATATTTATGTAAAAAAAAAGAGAATTGTTTGCACAGTAAATTTTACGAATTTAAAAGAAAACATTTTTTATATTTGACACATGATTACCTTAAACTAAGTGTTATTTTTTAAAATAATAGGGCCCATGGTCATCGAGAACCAGCAAGAGTTTATCGATATGTAAGTGGATCGATTTTATGAGATGGTCTATCCAAGCTAAAAATTATTTTGACTTTTTATGATGAATGGTCATCATAACCTTTATCTGTTTACTTTTCTTTAATTTCAAAGTCGGACGAAATTATCTTTCAGTACTAGAAAACGTTTGTCAGGTTATTTGAATAAATAAATAAATAAATTAAAAAAAAATAAAATAAAACAGAGGGATACTTTTACAAACAAAAATTATATCATGCAGAATAATATTAATCATCATTGTTTACAACGATATTTAGAAAGATAACTGATTCCCATAAAACATCTTTTCACGAATATTATAACAATTTTCAATTTAAAATATCGGACACAAACATGAAATTAAAAAGGCCTCCCAAGATTCAATCATTATCTTTATATATAATATGCAATGACGAAGAGATTTTTTTTAAAAAAAAAATGCTTGAACAAATAACATTTGTTCAATTATTGCTAACAAGTACAGGCTTAATATACATTCCCACAGCGTCACGGACTTCAGTATAACTGACTTTTAAGTCTCGCAAAAACGAGATTCCGTGTTCAGCGTGAATGTCGAAATTGAGAGAACGAGAGTAGGGTTAAGCAGCGCACATCTGAGCTGGGAACCAAAATATCTGTGCTCGGGACCACATAACATCGGCGCTGGAAACCAAGAGCCATAACTAATATGTACGTCGAAGCATCAGTGAGTCCAGTATGTATGACACCATTTGGAACGTATTACATGTATTATTATTATTATTATTATTATTATTATTATTATTGTTGTTGTTGTTGTTGTTGTTGTTAACAACGCTGATCATGAAGTTAAACATTATATAAATTATTGCTAGGTTGTTATTTATTCTTCCGTGTGGGCCCCTTTTTATCATATTTAAGAATGTAATAATTAATATTTAAGAACATATTCATTATTTGTTTACTGATTTTGCCTTGATGAAACTGGAAATTTTTTGGTGAACTTATATAAGACCAATGTTACAACATCAAAGTAAAATTGACAGAAATTCGATTACTAATTACTTCATCGGGAAGTGAGTATATGATTCAGTTCATAATGAAGACAACTGCGTAGAGCTATCATGTTTTCTTTTGCATTACTTTTAAATGTACTATCTTTTTCTTCTTGTCTATGATCAGCATCATCAATGTCATCATCATCATCAGTAGCAGTAACAACTGATGTGGTAGAAGATTATTACTTCATGTTGTGTGGTAGTAGATTATTACTTCATGTTGTGTGGTAGTAGATTATTACTTCATGTTGTGTGGTAGTAGATTATTACTTCATGTTGTGTGGTAGGAAATTATTAATTCATGTTGTGTGGTAGTAGATTATTACTTCATGATGTGTTGTAGTAGATTATTACTTCATGATGTGTGGTAGTGGATTATTACTTCATGTTGTGTGGTAGTAGATTATTACTTCATGTTGTGTGGTAGTAGATTATTACTTAATGTTGTGTAGTAGTAGATTATTACTTCATGTTGTGTGGTAGTAGATTATTACTTCATGTTGTGTAGTAGTATATTATTACTTCATGTTGTGTGGTAGTAGATTATTACTTCATGTTGTGCAGTAGTAGATTATTACTTCATGTTGTGTAGTAGTAGATTATTACTTCATGTTGTGTGGTAGTAGATTATTACTTCATGTTGTGTGGTGTAGTAGTAGATTATTACTTCATGTTGTGTGGTAGTAGATTATTACTTCATGTTGTGTAGTAGTGGATTATTACTTCATGTTGTGTAGTAGTGGATTATTACTTCATGTTGTGTGGTAGTAGATTATTACTTCATGTTGTGTAGTAGTAGATTATTACTTCATGTTGTGTAGTAGTAGATTATTACTTCATGTTGTGTGGTAGTAGATTATTACTTCATGTTGTGTAGTAGTAGATTAATACTTCATGTTGTGTAGTAGTAGATTATTACTTCATGTTGTGTAGTAGTAGATTATTACTTCATGTTGTGTGGTAGTAGATTTTTACTTCATGTTGTGTAGTAGTAGATTATTACTTCATGTTGTGTAGTAGTAGATTATTACTTCATGTTGTGTAGTAGTAGATTATTACTTCATGTTGTGTAGTAGTAGATTATTACTTCATGTTGTGTAGTAGTAGATTATTACTTCATGTTGTGTAGTAGTATATTATTACTTCATGTTGTATAGTAGTAGATTATTACTTCATGTTGTGTAGTAGTAGATTATTACTTCATGTTGTGTGGTAGTAGATTAATTACTTCATGTTGTGTGGTAGTAGATTATTACTTTATGTTGTGTGGTAGTAGATTATTACTTCATGTTGTGTAGGAGTATATTATTACTTCATGTTGTGTGGTAGTAGATTATTACTTCATGTCGTGTGGTAGTAGATTATTACTTCATGTTGTGTAGTAGTATATTATTACTTCATTTTGTTTGGTAGTAGATTATTACTTCATGTTGTGTAGTAGTATATTATTACTTCATGTTGTGTGGTAGTAGATTATTACTTCATGTTGTGTGGTAGTAGATTATTACTGCATGTTGTGTCGTAGTAGATTATTACTGCATGTTGTGCCCCCTTGTATATTTAATGTGTTTATTAATCTCCATATAAATCCTTTTCAAGATTTGTGGGTAGGTGGGCCTTTGTATGAAATCATTTATGTCTCACTTGATCCAACATTTGTTTTCTTTTTCTAATTTTGGACTCTCTATATGCTTATTGCATTTTTTAAAATAGTTTTTATCAAAGTAATTGTATACATATCTGTCAAAAACAACAAATTATGTGACAGTTTTTATTGGATTTCTTTTATATTAAGAGTACTGACTGTCTAAAAAATTGAAGAAAATAAAATCAAAAACTATAGATGGGGAGAAACCTATAGCAATTAATATCATCATCATCAGCAGTAGTAGTAGTAGTCATAGTAGTAGTATTTGTATTTGTCAGGGGTTGATCAAGGATTCTCTCCGTGGGTTCAGTTTTGGGAAGGATTCAATCGTTATGCTTGTAATAGTCAAGTTTTTCATTCCAAATTGTGTTATTTCCAGCTGAAAAAAAGGGAGAGAAGTTTCTACTGACCCTCTCCTCCCCCTCCTCTTTTTGAATATGCTACTTGTAGTTTTAGTTGTATCTATTGCCTCACCATAACTTTTCAGTAAAAAAAAAAAATCACATTTGAAAAAAAAATAAAAGTTACTTCTAAATTATATAGCAAGCAAATTGAAGACTGTTTTGGTCTTTGTCCTGAAGATAAATTGTAAAATTATATAGTGCAAGAAACAGTGCATATCACTTTTGTTTTCGAATGAACATATTAACAATAAATATTTTCAGCTTTGTCCTTTTGAATGGAGTAATTGTTTTCAGATGAATACATACATACATACAGTTTTAAAACCACAAACCAAGGAGAAAAACAAAAGTTAAGAACATCCTGAACATTTTCTGAGTTGAACGACATTTTTGATGAAGTTATGGAATGTCATTTTTATTTTGTTTTTTACTTTGAGCTTGCATTTGATTTTCATTGCTCAAAACACTTTCAAGAACATACACTCAGATCTATTCTGTGTTATCTTCAAAAACTTTACAAAAGAGAATGTGTGTGTGTATTTTGGCCAAATATCAATGCTTTCATCATTTTTGCTGTGTCTATACACCCAGTTCCGATACTATTTTGGCATTTGCAGTTTTTTCCATCAAATTTCTTGCATAGAACCTCATTTTATTAAGATAAGTTTAACTGCATTTTCTAAGCCTACAAATTGCTGAAAACATTTTTAACTTTTATTTTTATAGTCCACTCAATTTAATAAGAACACGGATGATATATATTTCTGCTTGTTAAGAACATTTTTATCCCCAGCTGAACTCTAATATAATGTTATGAAAATTACTCCACATGATACAGACATGGTTAAGATAAAATTCTGCTTAATCTGCTAATAAGAACACATTTTTGATCACCACAATCCAAATTATGATTTCTTTTATACTTTTAATACAAACCACAAACTTGCCCATATATAATCTTACTGGGCATGAAAAGGCAAATTTATACATACAACTGACATTGACACTGGGGTCAGAATTTTAAATGGGTGCATTATTTACAGTTAATATGAAATATTTGCTACAAGCACTTTAGCTGGTTCCTTGTTAACTCTTTTTCATATTTTGCTCCTGTTGAATGAAAACAACACAAATATTGATGATGATGATTATGACACCACAAAATATGACTCAACTGCAATCCAACCTGTCACAACATACAAATTTTTTCAAACCACTGAAGATATCAGGAATTTGTGCAGTGTCAAGCAATGGTTGATAAGTTCTCTTTTATGAAAAATTTGTAAAATTACAAGAATTAGGTGTCAACATAAATTGTAATGGGAGCCAGAAACAGTTCACCAACTATTTCAAAACTACTGAATAAATGCTGTTATAGGATCTTCCGATGGGCCATAGGCTTGTTCAGTGTTCACCACAAATGCAAATAATGAAATAAAAATATTCATTAGGATGACAATTTGTATTTTGTCAAAATCTATCTATCCATCCATCAATTTATTTATCTCTCTATATCTATCTGTCTATTCATCCATCTATTTATCTGTTGTTGATGTCATTGTTTTGTTTGATGCTAACTATGGTTAATAAAAACTGATTCTAACAGCCTGCAGAAGTTTACATTAAGTGGAGATGACTGTATTTAGTATTTTTCTTGGGGTTTTACGTAACTGAATATTTTTAATAAATCTGTGAGATTGTGGTCCTTTTTAGATGAGATCATTCTCCAGAAATTATATTTGGGATAATTTGGGATGATCGGGGTTGTAGAACTGGTTGCAGGATGACCACACTTTCAGAATTTTCTGAAAATGGTGGATAGTTTCACCAGGTTTGTTGAACTAGAATTGTGCGGATTTTGTATGGTTGAAATCAGATTTTTGTCATTTATTTACATCAAATGGATTCTTATCCACATTTGCTGTCAGTAAAAACACACATTCCGTCTTAGATTATTCACACTTCATGGAGTCTTTTCATTTTTGTGGTCATTAAGAATAAAACATGTTCCATCTTGGAACAATTTACAGTGATTAACATTGAGCTGATAAAAAATTTGTTTTCCTCATTTCATTACCAATTATACTTGCTTACATGTCAGGTCGAACTGCAAACTGCATAGACCCAGATCTGCCGTTGAATAATATGCTGGCCAATCTGGGTCTATGGAATTTCTTAGGAGTAATCAGTAGCACAAACAACATAGACCCTGATGTACTGTTGCATTATGTGACAGCAGATCAGGGTCTATGCTGTTTGCAGTTGGATGCAACTGATAAGTGAGTATACACAGTATTTCATATTGCATTCCTGTTGTAAAAATGTTAATCCTGCAGGTAAATCACTTAAAGGTCTAACTGTAACTGCATCTGAGGCCTGCTTCTATTCTTAAAAACAGAAATGGAAATTTGGCACAACAAAGGTTACGAGTTTTTAGATTGTACATTTTTGTGGATTTTTGGCTGAAAAGTGGATCTCCCTAGTGGACCTTTCCACCCAATGACCATTCCAAGGCTGTACCTTCCTTTTTGGTTCTCATGTTTTTGTATGTATGTAATGTTGACCATTATTTATTTAATATAGCATTTTCAGGAACTGTATACCTTGCATTCTAAAGGTAATCTTACAGGCATTATTGCTTTAAAAGTTTTCTACTCCTTACCTCAATGTTAGCCTATGACATTTTTTGGAAAGGGAACTGCATCTTCTGTCATGTAATGAAAGTTTTGTGCCATACTGAACAGACACACAGACACATACATTATAAAGTAACACTTTACTATTTTTTTTCTTTCTCTTCGACTTTCATATCAGTTTCAGACTTGTGATTAGAACTGTGTGTAAACAATATGTATGCCACTGCCAAACTGGTTCTATTACAGAAATCTTATTTAACAAGCAACGGTTAAGTTCCAAGTCAAACATGGGCCATGACCCAGTCAAATTTTGACAAGTAAAAAGGTACCAATTAAATTTTGTCTTGGTCTTTCTTATTAAAATCACAAATCAAATTTAATTTCAATCCATGAAGACTCAAAATTTACTGAACAGAAACAAAATTCATGATGTCTGAGACTGAAGGACATGGGTAACACTGTATGCTACATCTACAGAATGTGCAAGAACAAAACTACAATAATATATGCAGATTTTAATCCTTTTAATGAAATACTGGTTGTACTCATCATTTCGTTACATACTGAAAATGTAGTTTATGAATTATTTATAGCAATACAGTAACTATAATATAAAAGACCTAATACACCTACAATATGTACCACATTCAATCAAATATAAAAGTTAACTAATATACAGAACTTTTTAAAATCACCACAGACTGCCAAAGACTGAAAGACATATATACATGTATGTGTAGTTTGGTTTTATTTTTTTAACACAATTTTTCAGCACATGATGGGCTGCATATAGCGGCCAGTTAAGTTGGTGAGGAGAAACCAGGGAAGACCCCCAGGAAGAACCACTGACCCACGGCAAGCTTTCTCACATACCCACAGTGGCTGAGCCGGGACTCGAACCCATGCGGACAGAGGTGAGATGTGAGTGATCTGTAAAGGCAAGCACCTTAGACCACTCAGACACCCGTGGCCCCATAAGATATACGCTGAGTGTAACATGGGAGACTGTTAAAAACCACCATAATAATACACTCAACTTAATTTGTATTTGTAAAATACATATTCCTCCAGTGCAGTCCAAAAAAATTCCAAATCCAAAAATATTAAAACAAGAAAATGAAAAATTGCTATAAAGGCATGAATTCTAATCAGGTCACCTTTTAATGTATACCAAATTTCACTTGTCTACCTTATGTGATTTTTTCTCCAAAATTTTGCTCATAATGATTTTTTAAAAAAAATTCCAGAGTTAAAAAATGTGTAAAAAAATTTGAAAAATTGCTGTCATGACTGGAATATGAATAAATGTATGCCTAAAAATGTAATTTGTCTACCTCAAATGGGTTCTGTTTAATTGTGCTAACAAAGTTTTGTCAGCAAACTCTAGTCCAAAAAGTGTAAAAAGAAGATTGAAAAATTGCTATAATGACCTCAAAATCTAAGTAGATTATCTACATGTGAATACAAATAAGCCTACCAATTTCATTTGTCTCTCTAAAGTGGGTTTTGCTTAATTATGCTAACAAAGTTTTTGTCAAAAAAGCCCAAATCCAAAAATCAGAAAAATGTGTAAAAATTGCCTTAATGGCCTGCAAATCTAATCAGGTTATCTACTACTCCAGACCATGATAAAGTGTGTAAAGTTTCATGACTTTAAGTCCAGTGGATTAGGGATGGATGCACAGACATATGGACAGGCAGCTGCAAAACAATATGCCCCCTTCTGCTATTGAACAAAATATGTAGTTTATAACTAAGCTAAGGACTAAAACAAGTCTGGGTGGCAAATGTTTCAACAAGAAGAAGGCCATGGCCGGCAAGTTGAGTCTGCCCTCCCCCTGTCCAGCATTGATAACGATGGCACTTATTTAGCTAGAGAGACTTAAAAAAACTTGAACACTGAGGTTAATAAAGGGAGTGTACAGATGCACAGATGAACATATGAACAAATGGACACAAACACTGATGCCAAATTGATTACTATGTTGATCTTCTGCCAGGGCAGGTTTGACAAAAGCTAACAATGAAAATATATTCCACATGTTCTGGGAAATGATGAATGAAGGTTACATTATTTTATATAGAGTTTGTGGTTTACATGCTGGTAAAACTGAAAAAAAAACAACATGAACTTAGTAGATTATGTACACATTGGATACATCTGTGCACAGATTATTTATTACATGTAATTTATAAAACAACATAATTAATTTTTTTCATCAAAACTATCCTACATTTAGATCCCGACTGTTTTTATTCTCAAAAGTACACCATGTTGTGATCTTCATAATCAAATTCCATTAACTACGATGCTGTTTGAGATTTGTTTTTAGAAGTCCCTTTAAATTAATTATTTTAACTTTAAACTGAATTTCAAATATCCAAAGAGCACATAACACATCATTTTGTGAGCTTTTCATTCATCTTTGTACTGTAACAGATGGTGGAGGGGGTATGTGCTAGTTCATAAATTTGTAATAATAACTGAAAAGTGCTTGAATTCATGACCTTTGTATTTCTGACTGTATAATTATCATAAAATATTTTATAATCAAAATGTAAATAAAACTAAACACGAACACGTAATTATATGTAATATTTACCGAGACTATTGTATGCTGGCCTTCATAACCCGAAACTAATATTTCAACAAGAAACGGATGTCCTAAATATTTTGAAAGTAAACCCTAAATTCTTAGTGTGGTGAGAGATAGCTGCTTAAATGTTGTATGACACAATATTACTTTTTCATAAAGCTGGAATCAACAGCAGTGAATTTAATTTGATTGAAAATTGAATTAACTCAGATTATTTTAGTAAAGATACCATGTCAGTTTCTTTGTTGATAATAAAGAATAATTAAAATTCCTTGTCTTGTTTTATTTTTATAACTATTAGCTTGTTGCTAATGAGATTTAGTAAATTTCTAATAATAACTACCTTAAGATAGAGTAATGTTTCTGTGGCGAGATGTAATTATGGACCTTATGTCTGTTGACAGTTATCTGCTGACCTTCAAGTAATTTTGCTCCTATTTATACTCTTTGGAAAATAATCATGTGATGTAATTCTGACCAATCATTGCTTGTCTTGCATGCTGAACAGATGCTCTACAACCAGTGACACAAACCAGGAGTTATCATGCAATTTAATTAGCAACACTTGTCTATTTATAATCACACAGTAGCAAATAAATAAACATTTTGCACAATCTATTGTCCATCAAACATCAAAGCCTATTAAGTCCAAACCAAGTTCCTAGGTATGGCTTGAAGAGTAAACAAGTATCAGTGAATGCTTACAACATTGAAAATAGATTGATTTGCATCAAAAAGATACACCATTAAAACCAGTTCAAAACATACTCATACTTGCATAAAAAAGAAGGCCAGCATTTACAATAAACAAGTGAAATTTCATAAAAATGTGAAATTAGATGAATTTAGTGTGTGGAACTGGTCATGTGATCTAGCATTGGCCATCATGGCTGCAAACATATTTCTTGGTGTTAGCTGATGAAGACATGAAGCTTAGTGTGATTCAAATGTTGATATGGAAGGGAAGTTAAGTATGCTAAATATATTTCTGTGCATGAAAAATTCATATGAAGTAAGATTCTAAGAAATGAAATCAGAATTTAGCGATGTGTAAGATCGAACCCGATGAAAGTACAGTTGCTATTCACATGACCGGCGATGACAATGAACACATAACAAGAACAAGTGCATAAATATATCAGGGTAAATTCAAATTTCTATGTTCCCAATCACTTTATAATGTTCAAATTCCACTCTTTCAGCAATACACAATCATTGAAATTAGCAACATATTTAGTGTATAAAATGGAAAAACCACCCTCCTAACCTATCATATTAAAGCTAAAGAGCCCCAGGTCTATTACAGTATATTTCAACAAAATGCATTAAATAGTGTGCTTGATTTAAATAAAGTACATGTGTAGCAATGTTATGTTGATATCAGTTGACATGACATGTTATCTTTAATACAGTATATTTCAACAAAATGCATTAAATAGTGTGCTTGATTTAAATAAAGTACATGTGTAGCAATGTTATGTTGATATCAGTTGACATGACATGTTATCTTTAATACAGTATATTTCAACAAAATGCATTAAATAGTGTGCTTGATTTAAATAAAGTACATGTGTAGCAATGTTATGTTGATATCAGTTGACATGACATGTTATCTTTAATACAGTATATTTCAACAAAATGCATTAAATAGTGTGCTTGATTTAAATAAAGTACATGTGTAGCAATGTTATGTTGATATCAGTTGACATGACATGTTATCTTTTATACAGTATATTTCAACAAAATGCATTAAATAGTGTGCTTGATTTAAATAAAGTACATGTGTAGCAATGTTATGTTGATATCAGTTGACACGTTATCTTTTAAATCCTGATTAACAACATAATCAATATATAAATTATATGTTGATGATGAGTTCCTAAAATATAATTTCATAATGCCCTACTATAAATATGATCTTGACATAATGAGCGGAGTAAAGTTTGTGTTGCAGAAAGTGTTAACAGATTAGATGTCATTCAATGCACCCAATATAGTCATATGCATCAGCATTGAAATTTTATGAAAAATTATGAACAAAGTTAAAAATAACATAATTTTTGTATTATCTGTACCATATATACTCACTTATAAGTCAAGTTCAACTACAAACAACACTGACCCTGATCCACCATTGCATAATGCACTGGCAGATCAGGGTCTATGTTTTTTGTTCTACTGATTACTCTTAACAAACTGCATAGACCCAGGTCTGCCAGCATATTATGTGATATCTCTTGTCCATAAATCAGAATATATAATAAACATGTTCCTGTATGTTTACTTGCTGATATCATGAGTGGACTCATTTTAGTGTAGACAACTCACAAGATATCAGAGTGGACTCATTTTAGTGTAGACAACTCACAAGTTTGTTGGCCAATACCAAAATAACTTGTCCAGCTGAGACGTCAGGCAATACACATAGAATAAACTATAAGTAATAAGTATCAGACTAAATGTTGATTTAATCTTCCTGATTTGCTATACATAAGTAAAACAATGATGTAATGTAAATTAACTGCAAACGTTCTGTCTTTTCTGAAACAAGGTTTTATTTACATGTTGGCAAGTACAAAATTTCACATAACAGTATGAAAATGTTGCAAGTTTTGCATTTATTTTGACCATCATATGCACTGTGATTAATTTATACTTGGTAAGCACATGTATCTTTTGTCCAAGAATATATGTAAACAGACTCCTATGCATATATGTACATGTATCTCCTGTCCAAGAATATATGTAAACAGACTCCTATGCACATATGTACATCTCTTGTCCAAGAATATATGTAAACAGACACACATGCAGCATTTAAGTCATAGCAGTAAATAAAAACATAAGCGGAACATTTACAACATGAAGTGTTTAATATCAGCACACATGCAACTGCTAAGATAAATTTCAAAGTAAAATGGCATTATCTCCATCAGTGCCATTTAAAAAATCCAATGAATTTTACATCATGAATTTGTAATATATTTTTACTACTAGTATGGCATGTAACAGGTTTTGAAAAATTGCTGAGAAGTTACAAAAAGCTTCTACATACATGACTCAGCGTCAATATTGCATAAGATTAATGAATGATACAACATGTATGCAACAAACACAACACTGAACATATTCTCTTTATGACAATTAAGATCTACAAACTAAATCATAGTGACCTAATTTTAGTTCATTAAACTGATCATCACATTAAGCAAATACCAGTGTAAGCTGATATTTTCACCACCAAAAAAATAAAAACATGAAAAGAAGACTATCACAAAGGACACAAGATATGCCAGTCTTTTGACATTTCCCTTGAGATGACCTTGATCTTAAAAGCTAGAGACATAACTATGTGCATTCTGATGGTGGTTTGGTGCTTTTACGGCACAGCAACACAAGTAGGTTATTTAGTGCCGAGGCAATTGGAGTAAAGTGACTTGCCCAAGGACACACCACGGTAGCTGACCTAGGCTGGTCCGATGGTAGGATTCAAACCCGCACCCTTTGGGTCGTGAGTCCGGCACGCTAACCACTGAGCTACCGTGGCTCCATGTGCATTCCGAATAAAGGGTAAATAATGTACTGTACATCATACTGTTCTTTTTATAGTTAATTAGGTCTGATACAACTATCTCTCTAACCCTCCCCATTCATGATCATCCCAAGATTAAATTTCTGGACTTTCCTAAATCTCTATTTCTCTCCCTTCTGTACCATGAACACAGTAAATGAAATATCTATTAATCTCAAAAGATCTGTACCTATCACTCCTGGCTATCACAAATACAACAAACAGTATACTAATATGTTCACACAAAAGAAATTTAAAATGCTAAAATGACTGAACATTTTAGGATTCCCAATATTTAAGGCTGAGACTTCCAAAAATGATATTCAGGAAGTCCTGGACTTCCTGATTTAAGAAATTAGTGGATTCCTGAATAATGGTTGCATGCGCTTAATTTTGGTATGCGCTTACTGTAAGTGAAATTTCATACAATAATTTCGAAAGTTTCTATATTTACACCTAGTAATCAGTGTAACAGTATATTATATAAATATGGCTGAGTGACATAAGGATTGATAACAAGGCTGTAACAGAACAAAATACATACAATAATACAGTATACTAATAATTGGATTAGGAACAAAAACTGTCTGAAGAGCAAAGTTTAGGTCTTAATGTCTGCTTTTCTTTTGTACGTATATATGCACTTCCTTTTGTCATAAAAGTTCTGGATTTTCCTGACTGACAGTTAAAGGATGAATATAAAGCCTCATTTTGGTACGTTAGGAAAATTGCATTTTGTAAAATTTGATGATCATGGTAATTGTCGCTTCAAAAAATTCTCCTTTCAAATCACAGAAAACTTACTTATATATGAAAGGTCCCATCTAGATAAACACACATTACTCGTTTGCATTCTGTTTCCTTTTAGATTTATATCCATTGAAATAGGTGTCCACCCTCTTCTGGGTTAACCTTATAAAGTACAAAAGTTAATTACAAATGTAATTTGTGACATGTATTTATATAGCTTACATTAGACACACAATATACATATACCTGTTGCTTACATTTAAGTACACACTTACAATTATTATAAACTGAAAATTTGTCCATAACATACTTCTGCTCTGTATTTCATATGGACGAATTATCCACAAGGTGCCTTATAGAAATTTCAAGGAAAATAAATATATCATGAATTATGACATTTTGAAAACCATCCAATGTCCCTTTGTTTTTCCTAGCAGAAAATGATTATCATGATGGCTGGGTTCCAATGGCCAGAGAAGACATCAGTGACGTAAAGTCTTCTTGTTGCTGAATCATTGTATGTACCATCTCTTCAAACCTGTCAGACAAAAAAAAAAAAAAAGAAGAATCAAACATAGTACGGTATCTAAATGAAGGTAAGAAAAATATTATTTGTTCATATTTTAGCTGGTTATAGCTGGTTTGAAATGTGTGCTGTAGTGGCTGAGAACTGTATTAAAGTTAACACTCCATAGTTTCATGTTTGGAAAGTTTGGATTATTTTGCAATATAACAGAAACCAATTTTTAGAGTAAAATACGCTTTTTTTCAATATAACTTACCTGATCATAATATATTAGAACATTCAATACCTGGCACATCTAGCCCTCACAATCTAAAATGGTATGTTTACATCTTTTGGCTTATTTTAACAATTAGAGTGCTAAAAACGTTGTCTGCTAGCCATGTCTTATATGAAACACGAGTTAGGAAGGCTCTAGACAGTGGTGTTATGGGTTTCTTTTTCAACCATATTAAAACCCATGGTAGGTTCCATTTTGGACAAAGGATCAAGGCCTTCAGTTGAGACAATTGATATTGGCTAGAAGGTCATAGAGGTCTTTATTCTGGCCTACATCCTCCCTTTCATGACGGCAAAACATATAAGAAATCATGGAATGGTAGCCCTTGATTGTGATTGGAGCTAACTTATTCTCCTTTAAAAGCCAAAGTATAAAGTTTGCTATTTGTGGTACTTTGAAAGGAAAGATGTTTCTCTGCTTGCACTACTAGAGAAAACTCTCCTTTTTTCCTCATAGGTTTTCAAAGTGGTTGGCCTTCTTACACAATCAATTCTGTCCACCACTTATTTGCAGAAATGTTTCTTTCTGAGGGCTTGTTTATATAAGCCAGGCATGCAGGTTTGGCATTTCTGGGTTGGATTGGAAACCTGCATGCTTGGTTGTTTCAGCAGGCACATAGATGGCACGATTTTCCTGGGAATATCTACTGCTAGATTCAGGAGGTTGTGGATCCACCATTTTCCCACTTGAATGGAGCAATCAGGATTAGTCTGACTCAGAATTACTCGCTTTCTGAATAATTGTGGGAATCAGAGAAGTAGCAGGAAAGGTCTATGAATTGACATTGCTTCATTTCTGTGAAAGAACATCGATTGTCCAGGCTTTTGGATCTGGGACTGGTGAGAGGAAGGTTGGGAGCTTGGCATTCCACCTCATCACAAAGAGATCCACAAGAGGCCAATCCCAGTGTGCACAGATCTGACTGAAGGCTGTGGGATGAATGGACCATTTGGTGTGAATTCGATAATTCTGTCTGGAAAGTGAGTCCACTAGACCACTGTGCCTGCCTTTGATGTTGCAGATTTGAATATGGATTTGTTGACAATGATACTACCTAAGAAAATACCAAACAAGAAGGCAGAGATCTGGGGACTTGTTTCACTCTTGCCTTCTGAGACAACTGAAGACCATTGAATTTTAGGAAAGAATCAGGATTCTATTTCTAGATAATGTCTCCTTCAACAAACTGAAAGGCATTCACTATGGTTTGCATCTCCAAGAGGTTGATTTGCATGGAGCACATCTACAGGAACCAAACCCTGCTTGCTGCTTGAAAGGAGGTCAGGAGATGGGCACCCCAGTCAGTCATGATGGAATCTGTGCAGATTATGATTTTTGGCAGTTAATCCTGAAGCAAGATGCCCATCATAAGCAGGTCCTTCTGTTTGCTGAGATGGAACCTCATGTAGTCCAAAACTTGGATCATTTTCTCTAGAAGGCAAAGTATCAGCGGCCACTGTGATAGAAGGATCATCTGCAGCTGTCTCCTGAACAAGCAGTCCAAGACTAGAAGATGCATGGCTGCATTGAGAAGACCCAATAGGCAAAGAAATTCCTGTGCTGAAATTAGACTCTATAAGTGGATTGAAGACACCACCAAAATGATCTTAATGGCAGGTTCTTGATGGAGACAAACTGGATTCAAACAGGTTTTGACCTTCATGCCCAGATAAATGAAATGATGGAACAGAATGACAATGGATTTGCCTTTGTTTACAAGGAATCTGAGGCAAAGCAAGAAAGAAAGGGATTCCATATCTTGGTACAAAGGTTGCTCGCCTTGTGTCTTGAAGAACATCATCCAGGTAGTTCAATGTCATAGATGTGGAAGTGGTTCTAAAGTATGACACGATTATGTCTGTGAATTTTCATGAAGACCCAGGGACTGAGATTTGGACAGAACTGGTACACTGTGTCTCTGTAAGTGAACCTCAGAAATTTCCAGGAAGACCTGTGAATGGGAATATGAAGCTATGCATCTTGGAGGTCAAGGCCGACTGTAAAATCTCCCTTTTTACTTGTGTAGAGGACAGATCTTGGGGTCCCTATTCAGAACTTGGGTGCCTGAATGTGTTGCTTTAGGAGGCTTTGATCTATAACTGGTTGGAGCTTGCCATTAGCTTTGGGAACTAGGTAAAGTCTGGAGTAAAATCCTGGTGACTTTGCACTGTGCATGATCTCTACGACCCTTTTCATGTGAAGAGTTTTTATTTCCTGCTGTTGAGTATCTGTCTTATTATGGATAGAGGCAAAGTCTCTCCTATTGCATGGTAAAGTGCTGAAATCTTCCCCCAACTGGGATTTCAGAAAAGGGCAGTCTAAGCATGCCATCATTTTCTACAGGAAAGTGACTGACAGGGAAACTCTGCCAAAACTGGTCCGTCTCTCCCATGTGTTGTCATCACCTGTTCGTCAAACTGGGCCCTCACTGAGGAGTAAGGTCAGGAGGAGAGTTTGCCCATCTGGCACATCTTAGGGGGTCACCTTCCTGCTTCTTTGGTCCGTCTTGGGAAACATAGACTGGACACTGGGTTGCTGGGCTTGTGCAAGGTTTGCCTTTTTAGCAGGCCTGTTTCCTGACATTCTCTATATGGCTGTGGAATAGGAGGTTGGGTTGAGATCTGAGGGTTGCTTTGTTGTCATCTTTGAGCAGTGCAAATGTGGATAGGAATGTATCTCTCTCTGTGAGCTGGAGGTTAACAGAAACAGCTTTGGAAATGGAGAGTAAGTATTGAGCTGCCCTGTTGAGTATAAAAAATATGCACAAGACCGACTCCCAGGCATGTCTGTTAAAGGGGGTCTCAAAATTGGGATCTAGACTATACTAAGCTTGCTGAAATAAAGTCATTGAGACCAAGTCGAGCACAGAATCAAAAGCAATGATGTGAAGAACTAACTGTTGCATGTCGAGGAATGGTTTCCAAGTTCATGCATACAGAGCACAGTTTTGACATTCCCAGGCCTGTAATACAGTGGTTTCCAAACTTTTTTGATCGCAACCCTAAATACCATCTTTTGCGACCCAAAATGCAGTACCGGTATAGGGTCGCGAGGGTCCATGTGACCCTCATTTGGTTCGCGACCCAGGGTTTGGGAACCACTGCTGTAATATTTCTGTTGATGGCTGGGGATTTGGTGTGCAAAAGTAGTATGTGTGTGTATGTGTGTGTGTTTGTGTGTTGTAGAAGGGCAGAATGAAATTAGATGGAAGTCATTGTTGCAAGAAGAAAGACATGGTGATGTTTGGGTTTTAAAGTTGCCTTTTGAAGCAGTGCACGATGTCAGCAACTTGATCAGACTGTGGCTACTGATCCACAATCTGGACCAAACCCAGGCAACTAAAATCTGGATTTGACTGCAATGATCATATGTGCATATTTTTTTGCATTTGTTCCATAAGTCAGTAATTTAATAGTTATTTCAGTAAGCCTTAAGGTAAAATCATATGGGTTGCCAGGTCTGAGTCTTCCCTACAATGAGAAAATTCCTAAGGATTTCTCAAACTGGTGAAAAAGCACAAAATGGAAGGTATTCATGAGGCCTTTTATGAGTGGAAATATTAACCTGACAAATGAGGGGATTTGGTGCCAATCCCTCTGTTAGAGGAAGACCAATTTGTCTGACTTCCATCGTAGCAAGCAGATGACTTTTTTTTTGCACTTTTATAGTTAAACAAGCCAAAATATGTGGTTAATGTCTTTTTTTGCTTGGGAGTGCTGGATTTGTTAAGTAGTGGATGTTCTCCAAACATATCATGATCGTGTAATATATCTATAAAAGAAAACTCTGTATATCTAGGCAGTAAGATTCACTGCTGGTTTGTGACGTATATCATTTCCTACTATCTTTTTCCATGCCATCTACAAACATTCAGTAAATTCTTACATTTGTGTAATTTTACCTTTATTCTAAAAAAGTAATGGAAAATCAAAATTTCCAAGTTTTGAATCCAAGTTCAAATTTTGTGACTACATGTATATGTCAATACTTGCAGATGATTTCACATAGATGATGTTTTTCTGTGTTTACTAGAAAACATGCAGTATACTGCAGTTTCCTTTATTTTCATGGGTATCAATTTTCATGGTTTTGTGAAGAAGAAAAAAAAGACATTTTTGTGGATACTTATTAAATTCATGGATTTGCCTCTGTCAAAGTTTGCATATTTATAGGTATTTAATTTCAAGGATTACCTTCTACAAATGCCAAAAATAAAGAATACAAAAGAACAAAACTATGCTGATAACAAAGGATGGTGGCTTGAAAAGTGGTTAAAACGATACTACAGCCAGTATGAGCACAAACTGAATGCCTGCCAAGATGAAATATCTTACACAGTGTTGTTGTCCAAATGCTCAACATGAAATGGAGCTGACACAGCCAACAACACCAAGTCAAGTGGTTACTGAAGCATGACCTTTGACTAAAACCACTTAAACCATAAAGTGGCACAATCAATATGTTCTGACGAACATGGCATTAACACAGTGGCTTAATATTAGTAACATTCAAGTTATGTGGATAATTTCATCATTTGAACCAAATACATGGCCAACAACCCCTTGCTCAATACAATCAGCAGGCGGTGGGCAATCTCTGATTTGTACAAAGCCATCAAAGTGCAAAGAAGTCAGCTAAACTGAGAGACAATGGAATCACTCCTTGGTTTGTGCCTGCCTCTTGTATCGACAAACTCCAACCATTAGACTTGGCAGTAAACAAACCCATATAAAGAACTGAAATCACACTTCCACTGATATGTGAGGCATGTCATAGAGACCATGATGGGAAATGGAACACTTCACTGGTGAATATCAATGCATTTTATCAGTGGACCTTCAAACAATAACACTAAAGCCAATTCATGCTAAATCGATAATCATGGCTCATGAGAAAATGTCTGAGAGATCACACCTAATTCTCCATGACTTTGAGAAAGCTGGACAGGTGTAATTCTGCAATTCCAGGATTATTTAATGACAAACATTTGTATGTACCAGGAGACTTGACTGACCCATTTATTCAGTGGTTTGTTCAAAAATCATTTCAGTGAGAGCTAGTACTGTGCTATAATTAGTGTGTATACATAGTGTTTAATCAGTACTTGTGCTTCAAGCAATAGTTCTAGTATTTTACAGTCTTGCTGTTCTTTTGCATTAAAAGTGTGTGGATCAAATAAGACATGCTTTGAGCAGGATTTTTAAATCTTAACAGGAATGTTTGCTACCTGTAATTAGAAGTTAATGTTTGCATTTACCTATGCTTTTCATTGATTATTCATAGAAGTTAATGTTTGCATTTACCTATGCTTTTTGTTGATTATTCATAGAAGTTAATGTTTGCATTTACCTATACTTTTTGTTGATTATTCATTCAGATGGATTACGACTGTGGTTAAATCTTAAATCACAGTGAATTGCAGAGAATAAATAAGTGCAATTATTTCATACATGTATTTTCAACAGCAGTTTTCTTTGGAATGAAGGAACAACTTAAATAAGCATTAAATCTAATTTTCATAGATCATTTTATTATTCATTCTTTAATTTTCAATAATACTAGTACTTGAATATTGTATGCTCTTTCTCTATCCTTACTGATCTCACAACACATAAATTTAGACAGTGAGTGGAACCAACAGTTACTGGATACTGTATACATACATGTGGACTGGAACAATATATAATGCTTTATAATTCTTTTATAATTTGTATAGATAATATTTTATTATAGTAATCAAGTTTAATTAACAAATAGCTAAGATTTTTTGACTGCTAGGAATGTATCAGCAAGAAAATGGGGGAAGGAGGTTTTCTGCATCACCCGTTACTGATTTTTTGGGGGTCTTTACATTCATGGGTCTGAGAAATCTCAAAATCCAAGAAGACTGGTACCCCATGAAAATTAGTGAAACCAAAGTATATTACCTTCTAACTTGTAGTATGATTTCTGATTGGTCAAAGATAAAAAATTTGCAGCAGTAAAATCTATTATAAACTATCAGAAATTGTGATGCCATTGTGATGTGTTTATTTTCTGTGATGTATTGCCATGATGAATTATATATTTTACTATTTTAAAAAAAAATAATTAAATAGTGTGCTAGAATGGGAATAACAGTCTTGTGTTTGAGGATTTGAGGTTGTTTATGATAGTTCTACTGTTGCAAATTTCTGTTTTACTAGCTCCACTGATCATTGCAGGTAAAATTCCATATGCAACAGTAAAACCATCATTAATGTCCTCAAATCCCTCAAATACAAGTCTGTTATATCCTAATTAAACATACATTTTGCTGGTCTGTCTCGAGTCCTCCATGATCCTCACAGACTCATATGAACTTTCACTGACTGTTGATACTATGCTGGGGTTGCCGTGGAAACTTGTCCTCATATCAGTGAAATGGTTTCCAGATCTCTCTGGTCGAGGACTCTGCTGTCTTTGTTTCACCTGTTGAATATATTAAGTAATCAAATTATTGAGAATACTGATGGCTTGGAGGGTTAAAGTGATATTAATGTACATAAAATCAGATGGAATAGCACAACTCCTGATATATTACTATTCATTGTCTCTTTTACTATCCTAGACATACTGTTCAATATAAAATTTAATATTTTTCTAGAGACCTTTCTTTCTTTATGTCACTAGATATGTATATTAACATTTAAACATTATCTGAAAAATTGTGATTTTCTTTTAAAAGCATTTTCTACTATTGTTTTAAGTATTACCGGTACCATCAGTGGAACAATATTCAAGGGAGAAAACTATTGAAGCATGCAGAGGGTCCCTGTGCAGTTTCCAGACCACCAAAAGGAGAACTGGAGAGGATACATGTGTAGTCTGCCTAGGGGAACCAGGTCCAGAAAAAGGCAAGCCGATAATGTTGTTTATGCTCTCAGCACCTCAAACAGGGACAGGGTCTTGTCTACTCTGTCCTGAGGGACATGGACTAATCCTCTATTTGTGAGGAAATTCATCCCCACGCGGACAAAATCTTGAGATGGAGTGAGCTCTGATTTCTCTAGGTTGGCCAAAAGACCCAGCCTGGTCACTATGGACCAACAGCAAGACATATAGTTAGATGGACTCTAGCTGGCCACTGTGGATCAACCAATCATCAAAATATTGAGGATTGGGACACCCAGTGACCTTAAATGGGATGCAGCTACTCCCATGACCCTGGTATAGGATCTGGGTGCAGAAACTAGGCTGAACATCAGAGCATGAAATTAGAAGACCTCCCCATCCAAGCAAAACCAGAGGTACTTCCTGTGTGGAGGAAAGATAGGGATGTGAAGGTACGCATCCTGAAGATCGATGGAGACCACCCAGTTACCAGCTCCTATGGCATTCCTGACTGAGGCTGTGGTCTCCATCTTGAATGGTTCCTCCTGCAGAAATCTGTTTAGGGAGGAAAGGTCGATAATTAGACGAAACTTTCCCTGGAGTAGAAGGCCAGATATTGGTCATTTAACACCCACTCAATTGCACCCTTCTAAAGAAGGAAATTAATCTCTTCCTTTAATCGCACCAGATTCAACTGGTGGAAGAACATGGGAGACCTTACTAGAGGAGGAAGATCCTGAAATCGAAGTCAGTAGTTACCTTTTATGATAGTAAGGACCCAGCCATCGACTGTAATGCCAGACCAAGCCTCTGAAAAGAGGTTTAGTCTGTGGCCTATGGGAACCAATGGAAGAGGGACGAGACACTCTGCAGGAGAGAGATTGAGTCCTTAGGGCTGACCCCCCTTGTCCTTAGGAAAGGGCCCATGAACTTCCTCCCTGGACCTTTGCGGTGTGCCCTTTTTAGGGTCTGATTGCCAAGGAGGGTCTCTGAAATGGGATTATCACTTTGATTGGGGTTGCAAGGCCTGAAAAGAACTTAGCCAACAGACCCTGTGGCCGGTAAGGATGATTGCATGTCTTGACCAGTTTCGAGAGCCAGGAGCAGATGAGAGATACTGGTGTTGTTGGTCTCTCAAATCCTGAGAAGTCACAGAGGGAATGAGCCCTCCGAAGAGAGTCTCCATCTCCAAGATAGTAGCCCATAGCAGATTCTTACTGTGCTCTAGTAAGACCTTGGATGTGCCCAGAGCAACATCCATGTGGAGGTGGAGAAGCTCAGCTGACAAGGCCACTGACAAGGATAACACATGCCTAGAGGTTTTTGCCATTGCTTTAAGCAAATGATGAAGGGCAATTGGTGACAGAGATTTCTCTTTCAGCAGGCTGAACAAGGCTGCTGAAAAGAGGTCGGCATGCGAGACAAGGTTACTAGTGACCTAGCCTTCTGTTCTAAGAGCCCAAGTCCCCGTAGAAATACCCACTTGAGCCACTTCAGCATCCAAAGTAGCTGGTTTAGTGGGACAGGAAGGGGTATGAACCTTATAACTAGAAACAGTGACCAAGAGTCGCAACATAGAGGGGGGGGGGTCAGACAACATCTTACGTTCTCTAGCAAAGTCTTGGCCCTTGCTAAACTTTTGGGAAAGCTCCTTTATTGTAACCGAGTGAGGAAGCAACAAGAGATCTTGTCAAGAGTTTGCCCCAGAAAGCATGTACGAACTGGAGTCACCTGAACCTGAAGGTTTGGGATACAGGTCACTGGGCGAAAGACAGTAAACCTTGTTTACTGCTTTGTTGAAAGACCAGCTCTCTTCCTCCTCTGCTGCCTTGACCATAAGAGGAACCTGAACCTGTAACTCCTCACATGGAGCTAAAGGACCGTCCTTAGCAGTGGACTCGGCAAGTGGGCGACCCTCCTAGGTCATTTGGGGGAAAAAGGTCTGTCCCTACCTCTTTTTTGACCCAACTTCATAAGGAGATGTAGGTCCATGACCCATGGCATCGACCTTTCTACCATGTGGCCAAGGTCCTGAAATCCATGGCTGCATGCTGGGAAAGGGCCAATAACTTTCCTGCAGAGAAATGCCCCACATTCTGTAGGGATTTAGAGGGAGTATAAGGAAGGGGGGGATTCCAATCTGATCCCTTTCCCTAATCTGGCACCTGTAAGTCAATTCCCAATCCCCCATGGGATGAAATGGCAGTCTGGAGAGAGGGGTATCTCGACCCAATCCCGATCCCCGTACTGAAGGGGCTTCAATGACTGGTGACCAGTACACACATGACCGGTCAGGCGATTCAGATCTTTTGGAAGACCCTCCCCCAGATCTGATAGACTTAGAGCTGAGTTCTCCCCTCTATTCTGTTGCCAACAATGGACCCCAGGGACTAAAAGGGTGCTGCTCTCTCCTCATGGGCGTGAGGGGGAGGAGAAGGAGGGCTGCTACTCACTTTCAGCCTGCACCAGTAGTGGGCAAATAGAGAGTGCTGCTTCTCCCTCACTGGGGTGTGCGACTCACTCTCTGCCCTACTGTATGGAAGAGGGTGCTGCCCCTCCCTGAGGGTTGGGTGTGACTCACTCTCTGTCCTCACAGAGTGGTGAGGGTGCTGCTTCTCCCTAATTGGAGGGTGCAACTCACTCTCCATCTGTTTATAACCTCCCTTGGGATGGGGCCCACTAACCCAAAGAGTCTCCAAAGAGACTTTGGTAATCCATCTCTGAGACCTGTGGGACTCAGAGAAGGAAAACCTTGAAAATTCTGAGGAAGATGAGGAAGGAACTTTCTTCTTCCTTTATAGGTATGGCTATGCTCGGCATGGTCCCAGATCTTGTCCAACCATAGGCTGCAAAAGGGACAACCATATGTCCTCTCACAGCCTGTTCAAGATAGGCAAGTGGTATGTGTCCACACCTTCCCACAACCTGCTTAGACATTGCTGTAAAAGAATGCTGAAAAGAAGATTTATCAAAAATTTCTATTCAAGTATATGTAAAAAAAAGGTAATGCATGAACGAAGTCACCTTACCTAGGTGTTGTCTCAAAGAATCAAAACAATCACTGATGTTTTAATGCAAAAAGGAAAGTAATGCTAAGCTGAGAACTGAAAATATAAGATAAGGAAGTCAACCAGGCTTAATCGAAAGCTAGGGATGACTACATTAGCAAGAAACTAGTTGGTAAGATTGCTAACAACAAAGGATAATATCAAGGAAAACTATCCGATACTAGTTTTGAGAATAAACTGGTGTTTAATAATCAAACACACAATATGATGGGAAAAAGTGGTGTGCAACCTGCTTTTCCAAGTATAAAAATAGTACAATTCACAATATAGGAATGAGAGTTATGATGATTCGTAATGAACAATAAAATGAATCAAAATGAGTCTGTCTACCCAATTAGGCATGGATAGTGATATTTAAACAAAATTAGGATGCTAACACTCTTGTGGGGTGAGAAAAATAAAATGCAAGGCAGTACATGTGCACAGAACAATTGGTAATAACTCTTGAGAGAGCTCAATTAAACTGAGAAAATTCTTGATGAGGGGTAATTCCAAGCAACAAAGACAATGCACATAAGGAATATAGTAAAATTGACATGTTAACCCACGAAGTGAAGGTGATTCTTCATCAACGTAAACATGGCAGACATTAAAGCCATGCGACCAAAAAAGAATGATGGACAAAATATCTGCGGTGTGGACCAGGGGTGATCTCGTGTTCTATAATCTTCTGGTTCACCCTAATGGGAGGATTAATTCTCATTATACGGTCAGGGTATTTTCCATCTGGAAAAGTACCAGCTATGCAAGAGCAACAGGTATGTATTACTGATATTAAACTGAATAATTAATTATGAAGTTTAACCAGTTTAATTCAAAGTGCACATTTCTTTTCATTGGAAAAGTTCTCCAAACCCTAAGAGAGGTATATGAGATTGAAAGTTATCAAGTTTCCCTATCACGAAGCAACTGAGAATGCATGACTCTCCCTGGATGGGATGTCAGTTCATTGCAGGTCAACCCCCTTGTGAGGACCCAGTAAGACAACTGGACCAAGTGAGGTTTAATGCCTCGCTTAAGGGCACTAATGCACTGATTGGGCAGGATTCAACCCCACGACTTCCTGATCCTGATTTCACACACATGGACACCAAAGGGACTTCTGTGTCAAGCTTCCACCAATTGTGAATAGTAAAAGGCACATCTAGATCACTAGTCTAATATGTGTTATACTCAAGAAATGAAAGTGTCATGGATGGATAAATGGATGAACAAATGAATGAAACATTAAAAATATTGAAACTAAAGAAATGTTAATAGCAAAAGTCACATCCACACCACTAGTCTAATATATGTGGCAAATTTCATAGAGGTTTCTTAAATAATTTTGGAGATTTGCCCTGGAATTTAAAGTATGGATAATGGATGAATGGACAGACAAACGGACAAAAATATTTAAAACTTTTAAATTGAAGAACTAAGAATAGCAAACAGCACATATGGACCATTAGGCTAATATGTGTACCAAGCTTCATGGAGATATCTTGAATCGTTTGAGAGTTGTCCTTCAGAAATGAAAGTGTTTACAGATTACTGATAGACAGACAAACACCCAGACAGACTGAAGGATAAAAACAGCAAATTATAATGTAAACAGGTGATACTTACTGCTACTCTGATGAAGGTCCATATATCTGATTGTCTTTCCTGTTGATATTTAACAGACAGACAGACAGACAGGGGAATAAAAATAGCAAATTATAATGTAAACAGGTGATACTTACTGCTACTCTTATAACGGTCCATATATCTGATTGTCTTTCCTGTTGATATTTCACAGACAGACAGACAGACAGACAGACAGGGGAATAAAAATAGCAAATTGTAAGGTAAACAAGTGACACTTACTGCTACTCTGATAAAGGTCCATATATCTGATTGTCTTTCCTGTTGATATTTGACAGACAGACAGACAAGGGAATAAAAATAGCAAATTATAATGTAAACAGGTGACACTTACTGCTACCCTGACAAAGGTCCATATATCTGATTGTCTTTCCTGCTGATATTTGACAAGACATTCACCAGCTGCCTGTATGGACATGCGACACTGCTCTAATTGTGGCAATAACCGTCTCAACTGGTCTTTACAGGTGCCAATTTTTCTGAACAGATTGTACAAGTATTTGATAATAATAATAATAATAATAATAATAATAATAATAATAATAACAATTTTCATGGATTTCATGGTTGCTGCAAACAACAAATTTAAGTACCCAATGAAGAGTGAAACTTCCAAGAAAAGAATTGAATCCCTTCCCCAATCCTTGAATTTTTTAAGTTCTGAAGAAATAGTAATTTTTTGTAAAACCATGAAAATTGATGGCCAAGAAAATACAAGAATTCACAGTAATTATTATTATTGTGACTATTAAGGTATAATTATCATTATTAATATTATGGTATCATTATTATTATTAAAATAATTATGGTAACAATATTATAATTATTACTATTATGGTAAGATTATTATCATTATGATTATTATGGTATTATTTATTATTATTATTATTATCTACTGAGATGAAAAATATTACCTTTAAAAGCCTAAATCTATAATGTATGTGTTATTTATGTGGCTGAGAAAGATATGACAGAATACTTGAATATTTTTATGTTCATGAAAAGTTCAGCATTGTAATTACATGTCATTACTTATACTTAAATTCTTATCACGGTTTTACTGCATTACAATCTAAGTTTCAATAAACCTGTGAATTTTTTTTTATCAAACTTTTAATAAGTAATTTTACATCATCATGCTTTACTAATCACCAACTGCCTTACACCTATGATTGAATGCATTTTCAGTATTTAAAAAAAAAATAATATTGTGTATGCAGGTTTCTTACCCAAGATGAGCAAACAAATCATTCAATTTTCTGTCTCTGTAGGAAATACATTTAACAACTATGTTAACAATGGGCTTGTGATTTCTATTCACATCTGTAAAAGACAATCAATAATTTCAGAAATTGATTTAGAAAATCATTTTATTAAATTAACAGAAGCATAAAAAAAGCAAAAATACATGTTAACATAGTGAATTTAAAATACTTTTTCATATCATTTTTTTATGTTAACACAAATCTAAGGCATTTCTAAATCTTCTTGGATAGGTAGTAAGATATTCTAATGTGTCAAATGAAATCTTCTAAACTTGTACTAATTAAACATTCAAAACCATGACGATGATGTGTTAAAACAATGTCATTTTGTTTGCATATGTCTGCATACTCTTTATACCCATAATTCTCCTATGATAAACTCATCGTTGATGATAAGTTAATAACTAACTTTCACAAAATGTTGGTGAATTCCTTCTAAGAAAACTTGTTTTGTCGATAAGTCTATCCCTATTTTCATAATATTGACAAAATGGTGCACCTTAGGCTATTAACAAGACAGGGTCACTTGGGCTTATAACAAGTTGGTGCCCCTTGATCTTGTAACAAAACACAGTTCTTTGGTCTTATAACAAGATGGGGTCCCTAGGACTTATAACAAGACAGGGCCCCTTGGGCTTATAACATGACAGAACATCTTAGGCTTATAACAAGATAGGGCCCCTTTGGCTTATAACAAGACAGGGCCCCTTAGGCTGATAACGAAACGGGACCCCAAGGGCTTATAACAAGACAGGGCCCCTTGGGCTTATAACAAGACAGGGCCCCTTAGGCTGATAACAAAATGGGACCCCAAGGGCTTATAACAAGACAGGGCCCCTTGGGCTTATAACATGACAGAACCCCTTACTCTTATAACAAGATAGGGCCCCTTTGGCTTAAAACAAGACAGGGCCCCTTGGGCTTATAACAAGACAGGGCCTCTTAGGCTGATAACAAAATGGGGCCCCTAGGGCTTATAACAAGACAGGGCCACTTGGGCTTATAATGATACAGGGCCCTTAGGGCTTATAAGAAGATGGAGCCCTTTGGGTTTATAACAAGACAGGGTCACTTGGGCTTATAGGAAGACATAGCATCTGGGGCTTATAACAAGACAGGGCCCCTCGGGCATTTAACAATGATGGGGCCACTTGGGTTTATAAAAATACAGGACCCTTGGTCTTATAACAAGACAGGGTCCCTTGGGTTTATAACATGATGGATCCCTTGGGTTTTTAACAAGACATGGTCCCTAGGGCTTATCACAAGAAAATTACTGTATTGTTTTCTTTTGATGAATATCATGTTTCACATTTGTTAAAACTGTATTAAGCTCAAATTAAAATTAAATATCTATAAATTCCAAAAAAGAAAACAAGAATTTGACTTATCTTTTGCTAACCTTTACATAAAATGTGGTGTCTGAACTGCTTAATGTATATTTAAAATAAGATGTGTGGACAAAGCAAGAACCTCATCAGTGTTCTTCAAAAATTACCTTTACTGCCTTGGCGGAAATCTTGATATTCTTCTCTTGCTTTCTTGGCACTGCAATAAATAATACACAGTTCACAACAAAGTGATCTCTCATTATAAACTGGTTCCCTGAACCCATAAAAGTGTAGTGTTATAAAACTGGCCACATTATATCAAGGTATTTTACACCGAGTCATTAAGGGGTATTTTTGTACACCAAACCACAAAAACAGAATATCTGATAATGTGAAACCACATTAAATTAAGTTTTCAGTACACAAAAATGAAGTACAATAGATTAAGTGGCAATGACTGAATGTAATTAAACCAATTTAAATGGGACTATGAACATATCTGCATTATATGAGGGACAATGATATACCAACAGACTTTTTAGTGAGGACCATTGTATTCAAAAATACAAAAAGGGATGATATTGTAGTATACAAAAACAAATGTAATAGCTAAAAGCATCTAAACTAACCAGCAAGGTCCAAGTCCCATAAAACTTGTTTCATTCTAAAGTCTATTTCAACATGGTCTAATAGGTATGTACTAATAGTTTTCTGCAAAGAAAACTGGTACAATGTTAAACTTTTACTAGTTCACCCATTATAGCAATGAAAGTTGTTCTAAAAAAGAAATATAATACCAGTCATACCCAAAATACTTTGCTGAAAATTACCCACAATGACTTGCGAAAAAGGCTGATTTGTACAGAAATTTCCATGACTACTGTTGTCTGCTGTAAATTATACTTTTGAAAATGACATTCATTAACCTGCTGAAAATTACTGAGAATATGAATATAGTCAAGGTCTGTAGTTATCATTTTTAATTTGTTGAAGTATTTTTTCACAAAAATGTAAGGGTAAACCTATTAGACTATAGTGAAATGGACTATAGTCCTCCAGCTGAAAAGATTGAAATAGGGTCAAAAGGTGTAAAGAAAGGGGATTACCACTGTGATATTAAAACAAAATTTCAATTATTTACAGACTTATTATCTACACTGTCAAATTATACATACATACTGTACCTGGATGTATAGTTTATTATTTTTATCATAAATGATTATCCAGTTGATGAATTACAGTAAATGCATTTATTTTATGGGTATCAATTTACAAAGTTTTGCAAAAAATAATAAGTATACAGTACTTCAATTTGTGGACTGGGGAATGGGGCCCTATTGTCTTTACAGATATATAAGTATTTTCAGACTTTTCAATCTGTGCTTTGTAACAATCACCAAATCCAAAACAAAAGTTGTCAAAAAGACAACCAAGCTCACCTTTACACTGGTGTTTATCTGACACTGGGAATAACAGGCACACAACAAAGCAATTAGTGTAAGAAAGAGTAGTCACTGTAACCTATTTTCCCTATGGAGGAGGGACACAATAATACAAGGAACATCCTGACCAAGGTCCATGTAGATATAGTGGTCCCCCACTTACAAGGCCACCACTTCTGCAACAGGAAAGAGGCCTTATAAATGGGGTGGCCTCTCTAGAGTGCATCACACGGATGTCAGTAATAAATACATATCAAGTATGAAAGGGATATCTAATTTTAAATATATATTTTCATTTAAAAATCACAGGCATTTTATGGACTCAATGTCATAAAATTTATATCAATGTTATTTAAAGTAATTATGAATAATCATCAATCGTGGTGCAGAACCATATTGTCCAAAAAATCAGGATACAAACATTGTCCGTCCATTCCATTTTCACACTGTTGTAGAATGTATAACTGATGATGTTTATTTGAGTCCTTCCAACATCAAATTTCTAAGCAGTGATTAAAGGATTCTCCCTTTTCTTGTTTAGTCAAATTGCTTTCACTCTTCCTTCTAAATTGAGAATATCTGATGACATTTTGCACTTTGTTCTGCATCGCTTTAGAATTTGACATATTGACACCTTTAAGTGACACTATCAACGTGACTGGAGTACAGTGAGTACAAATGAGATAATAAATGTTTGCATTTTGATTCACATGATATTCCTTTATCTAAATCAATGCCTTCCTCATGAAGCAAAAGATTGAGCGGTCTCTGTAGATATATGCGCCAGTGACCGCTTAAGGCAGGAAGAAACCATTGTTTGCTCAGGAAACACCTGGCCACTGATTGTGGAAGGCAGGTGACCATTACAGACATTTATATAGGAAATTTGCCGGTGAGAAATTAGAATGACCTTTGGGAACAGGTGACTGCTGAGTAAAGGTGACTGTTAGGACAGGTTTTACTGTAATTGTATAAAAAAAGTAGTTTATTATGACCAACTTTCAACTGGGGTAGTTTACAATGATGTCAGGAAAACCCCTGACAAAGTTTCATGAACACAGGATACCTACAGCTAAGATCTGCTTGGAAGACAAAACTTTCACACCAAAGTCATAAGTGTAAGAAAAGTACATCACTGTGACTTACTTTCCCCTGGGGAATGATGTAAGGAACAGACTGACTATGTTCCATGTACAAACCATGCCTACAGCTGGAGATTTGCCAGAAGGACAAAACATTTACGTTGATATTTACCTGTAAACAAGGCCATCACAAATTTGTGCTGGACGAAATGGTGCCACAGGCGAGTGTTGCCTTCGGCACCCCGCACCCTCATAGAAAAACACAGCAAACTCTTAATTCTTTTAATGTATTAATAGTTATGAGAATAATAACTAAACGCAGGTATTTTAATGAAAAAGATGTATGTTTGTTTAAGTAAAATAGAGAATGAAAGAACATGATCTGCAAAACAGTGCCCTCACCCCCCCCCCCCCCCCACCCCCGGCCCTTACAACAAAGTCATTAGCATAGAACAAGAAGGCCAAGGCCTGCCATGTTGTGCCTAAATCAAATCACTACTGTAAAACTTGTGATCTTGAACCAAATATAAAAAGGTTGAGCGAGCATGTTGCGGAATGAATTATCTTAACTTCATGATGATTCATCCAAAGTATGAAGAAATCCACCAAGGGATTTAGAAACTATAACCAAATGAAAAACCTTTAACTGAAACCTTAACACAAATTTTTGATGACTATGACCTTGACCCCAAGGTACTGAGCACGTTCCAGAATAAATTGTCTTGGCATCATCATCCCACTAGGAAAAAATCCAGCAAGGGGTTTGGGAAATAAAAGCAAATAAAAAAATCTTTAATCAAAACCTGAATGCACATATTCTATAATTGAGACTTGACTCCAAGGTCATAGGAGAGCAAGCAAACATGTTGCAGAATGAACTTTCTTAGCTTCATAATGATTCATGCCAAGTATGATAAGAATCTAAAAAGGGGTTATGGAAATCTATGCGAATGAAAAACTTTATCCAAAACCTTAACAAACTGTTGATGTTGCCGCTGCTGCCGGTAAAGTGACTGATGTGTCTCACTTCCCACTAAGGTGGGTTCAATATAAAGCAGGTTAATTAGACTAACTTTCAAATGGGATGATTAGGAATGATGCAAGGAACACCCTAACCATCTTCCCTGAACATACCATGCCTACAGCAGGAGATTTGTCAGTAAGACAAAATGTTTTTTACATTGTGGATAAGCTTTAACAACATTCATTAATATAAGATAAGAAAAGAAGGTCACTGTGACTTATAATCCCCTGGAGTTGTTCAAACTAACCCAACAACACCCCCTAAAAATTTCATGAACATAATCATGCCTAAAGCTGATGATCTGCCAGGAAGACAAAACTTTTAACTTTGGGGTTAACCTTTAATAATAAAGTAATTTGTGTGAAAAAGGTAGGTTGCTGCAATCTAATTTACCCTGGGGTGGTTTAGAATGATGTAAGGAACACCCTGAGTTCAATGAAGAACAAAAGCAAAAAGCTGGCAGCAGTGGCAAAAAATAAAATTTTACACTATTAACCTGACTGTGGATGATGCTGACAACACTGGAAGTACAGTATAGGGTCTCCTGTACTTTGTACATGTGAGCTTACAATTGGTACCCTACAAATAAAATTGAATTTACAGTATCTGGACACTATTAATGTCTCTCAAAGAGTTGTAGGCTGAGTTCCATGAGAACAACATTTTGCTATTTTAGTGTAAAGGGCAGTTGGATACTACAGAATAGTATGCTCTATTAGGAATTTCCAATATGGCAGACAACAATGATTGTGACTTTAGTGTGCAGAGTTTTTTAAAATCTTTTTACACTGTACACTGTATTCATTGCGAAATAAACACTATTTACTTTAAGAAGACATCAATTCAGTGATTATTACCAAGTAAAGAGTGTTGAATCATTTACAAAATGTTGAACATTAAGTTTTGTTTAGCCCAATCTTACTTCTCCTGGTTGCTGTCAAACTGTTTTCCGTAGTAAACTCTTTAGAGAATGAAACCAACATAGAATACTTTTTTTGGATCAAGCTACATTTCTTAACCCTAAACTTTTGTTTTGTTTGCCATGAACTATAATTCCATTTAACAGAACTAGGGACTCAGTACTTGTATATTTGCTGTGTCATATTTTCCTTATTGAACAGTCAAAAGTATTAACATGAACATGTTAAAACATCACAATAATGTTAATACATGAAGATTGCCAAGGGGGGTATGTCTGGATTTCAAAACTTTGTTTTGTCAAATGGTGTAGTTCTCCTTACCATGCATCACCGTATCATGTTACATTACTCTGCAGGCAAAAGTATTCAAGAAAGTGAGCTAAACTTAAAGGTTAACACAGATCAAAGAACATGAAATATAGGTCACAATGACCTATCTTGACTGAATGTTGTAGTACTCCTCATGATGTGAAGTGAAGTGAAGTTTATCGCATAAAGTCAATTGGTCATAGCAAGTACATAATGAACATTACAATATACTCAGAACTGGATGGTGGCACACAAATCTAGACATCAAGAAATGCATATATGAAATGCACATATATTATTATAGATCTACATCTCCATTATTCAATAGAGAAGTCTTAATTGTAACATGCGTTTAGTCGAGGGATTTTTTTGGTACATATAATGTCATTCTTACTTTTAATTTTCTGAGAAATTTACAAAATTCAACATTATATATCATTATTAAAAATAGAAATCTACAACACATTAAATCAGATATTATGATAAATGCTCTGTATATAAAATGATCCAGATTTCTGATAACATAAATATACTGACAACTTAATAATTCATGATGCGTCTATGTACAAAGTTACACGACCCTGCAGTCAATAGTGTCTGAGAAACTAAGCTAAATGCAAATGGTAATGCTGGTCACCAGAGCATGTAATATAGGTTACTGTGACTTAGTTGTGACTGAAGGGTGTAGTACTCCTCAGGATGCATTCACATACCAAGTTACACAATTCTGCAGGCAGAAGAGTCTGAGAAATTGAGTTGAACACAAACCCCAACCTTAGTGTTGATGCCAGAAGGATGGACTGGTGGAGAATAGACAGACTGACAGATGGACAGGCGTAGATCACCAGTCCAATCAGAAATGGTTTGCAATTTAGCCAATAAGGCTTACAAATCTTCCAATGTGTCATCTTGCTTAGCCCTTGCAAATGGACTTCTCTGTAGCTCCACTATTTTAGTCCTCAGTCCATTGCTGTATTGGTCTAACTCTGCCACCTGCTGGTCCTGAATAATAAATCAAACATTAATGATAGTTGTTTGCAAAATGACTTGAACAAAAAACTTATTTTACTTTAAAGGATGACTTCTTCTTGCCCAAAGTGAGTCCATAATCAGTGCAATTTGGTGTTCCTATCTAAAACATGTTAAACATAAATGCAGTGGCCTCATTCTAATATACAACACAGTCCTGAAAAGGACAGAATTATAAAAAGTTTTCCTGGAAAACTATGTTGTGCCTGAAAACAACACTATGATGACAAGTGTCCCTCATTATAAAGCCCCTCAGTATTATACTACCTCTCTTATAACACAAATATCATAATAGAGCCCATTAAATTGGTTAAAAAGAACTGTACATTATTGCTACACAATTGATGTAAGTTTATTTTGGTTGTTGATTTGTATGAACCAATTATAATGTGGCTTTGTATCATGAAATATCTGTGTTTAGTTCACTATTATGACACAGCTTTGCTGTAACACCCCACACAATATGGTTTGTTTACTTATAATGCAGGTCACTTTGATGACTCTCAGGAACAGCGTTACAAAGAAAGAGCACAGCATCTTGTATGACTTTTAAAAACATGTATACAAAACTGTAGCACAAAATCTCACCAATGTTGATACTGCTGCCACTGCCATTGCCACAAGAAAAATAATTGTGATACTGTCCTGAGAGGACACTAATTTTGCCAACAAAATGTGATCTCTTAAGAGAGGTGGTCTCTCAACAGAGGTCCTCACACTACATAACATTGTCACTCTGTGCATGGAAAAATTTGGTCTTTCATGACAGGTGGTCTTTCAAAATAGTGGTCTCTCAAAGACAGTTTTTACTATATTGTCCTACCATCTGATTAGAGAGGCATGACAAAGCCTGGTCTGCTTTTGCTTGGGAATTTCTCTTTGTGGGAAACATGGAAACAGACTTACTAATTGTTTAAAACTCTGCACTTCTTCGTTCCTTTTCTGCCATTTCTCAAAATACTTTTCTGAAACTGAAATAGAGTATTATTATTTATTCTTGCAAAATTGTTCCAAAAATTGGAGAAAATCCTTTTAATTTCCTAAAAGATGAAACAATATTATTTTTCAGGAGAATTAAATAGATTATGAACATATTTGAATCCTTGATGCCTCATGAATATTCAGTGAAAAATTAGTGTTTTAAACAAAATAATACAAAAGGATTAAACTAGATTAAATTTCCACTATTTTAACTGCATATTCCCCTTCCCTTTCCATATCACACAATCACCCTTTGGGCACACTCATTCCTACCACACCCAACAGTGACTTAGGGGTCATAAATGCAAGGATCAAAATCTGTATTTAAGAAAGTAAATTTGATTTGTTATGTAAAACCAGGTTTGAACTAGTTAAGCCACACCATAAAATAAGATGTTTGTCATGATACAAAACCTTTGTACTGATTTTTATTTGTACATCTTAAAATAAGCTAAGCTTGACTTTCCTCTCAATGTTTCACTATCTCTTTACTTTATCCCTAAATTCTTGAAATAAACGAATTTCAGTCAAAACTAGCTGCATATATTTCTAAGAATCTGAAAAAATAAATATTCAAAATACAATTTTTCATCTAAATTTAAGTGTAAATAATCTTGCAGAATTTCATTCTGCTGTACAGAACATATATTTTTGAAAAATTATAATACAATCAGAATATCAGAATAAATTTAATATCCAGAACACTGAATAGCCTTCAGCTCAATATTGTGAATCCTTGAAATCTGACCTTGTTTTATACTAAAATTTATTGCAGACAATAATTAAAATAAAGTATAGATTTTGTAACTTACCAATGCCTTCATTATTAGCTTGTTCCATGTACAGCTTTAAGTCGTGCTGATAACTGAAATATTAACAGCATGTAATTACCTGATCTACGAAGAGAAAAGTTACAACACCTTTATCTTCAAGCTTTAATGAGTCTAGTCCTATTACTAACATTGCATTGTTTATGCTTTGTTACTTTGAATGGAGATATATTGATGTTTCTGGTATCCACCAAATTACAGTAAAACATTTCTATATAGACATCACAAAGTAAAACCTGTCTATATAGACATCACAAAGTAAAACATGTCTATATAGACATCATAAAGTAAAACCTGTCCATATAGACATCATAAAGTAAAACCTGTCTATATAGACATCATAAAGTAAAACCTGTCTATACAGACAACACAAAGTAAAATCTGTCTGTATTGATGTCACAAAGTAAAACCTGTCTATACAGACACCACAAAGTAAAATCTGTCTGTATTGATGTCATAAAGTAAAACCTGTCTATATAGACATCACAAAGTAAAACCTATCTGTATTGACGTCAAAGTAAAACCTGTCTGTAAAGACATCACAAAGTAAAATCTGTCTGTATTGACGTCACAAAGTAAAACCTGTCTATATAGACATCACAAAGTAAAACCTGTCTGTAAAGACATCACAAAGTAATGAATTACTGTCTGTAAAGGACACTTACTGGAATATCCAATACAAATTATTACATGTATAGTTATTTTCCTTTCTAAAACTGACACCTGTCTAAAATAGACTAGGGACATTAAATCTTCATTCTCTTTGTTTGTAAATGACACTGCCCTTTGTACAATTCTGATAGTTATCATATTTTATTTTTATTTTTTGAGACTTTTTCTGCATTTCTGCACTTGTCTGCTTGAAATGTGTTTTGAGACTTTAGCTGAATGAATTTATACAACATTTCTTGATTCCATAAAATCTTGGATTTGAGATTCCATTGAATATTCTAAGGGAAAGTAATATATGTATATAAAACACCTTGCTTCTGGCACATTCCTCCTTATAAAGGACACCAGACTATAAAAGGACAAGATTGTTCTGTATGTTGAATGACGGACAACTGAAGGGGTTTGAGTATATTGTATTTAACTTCCTAAAACACTAATGTTTACCTATTACAAAAGTCATATTTATGAAAATATTTTATAAGGAGAGAGATAAATTTCATGAACAAAATGTTAGTAGCCATTTAGATTTACAGAAGATGGCGCAAAAAGACAAACCATCAACGATTGTACAACTCACTTCTGCAAATGTTTTAGAAGTCACCAGTAGCCATTGTAAACATTAATTATCATGCAGAATCCCTTTTCTAACGAAAGCTTTGTCTTGCAATTTTTCTCTTTACATTTGAACTTTTAGTCAGCACTGTACAGCCAGTATTTTGCTGACATACCATTAAACCATACACATACATACATACATACATACATACATACATACATACATACATACATACATACATACATACATACGGTGATAGTGCATAAAAGACATAAATCAATTAAAAAAGAAGATTCTTTTATATGATATCAAAGTAGAGGTACTATAATAAGTTGATAAAAATCAAAGATTAATGTGTTTTTTTTGTAATTATTTCAAAAGTTATTACCATTGTCCACCCAAAGAAGCCAAATTTTACTGGGTGGAAGCAACAGGCTGAGTGACCTTGGAATGACAGCCAGTAGTACGAGCATAGTTCATGCATCAATAATTACCTTGATTAGCTAATACGTCGAGGCTTTACATGAAAAACACCCAGTTCACTCATCTAATACCTATACTAATTCACATGTCCAATACACAGTTCACCTGTTGAGGGTAATCTATCACAATGTATAATGTAGTCATTAATATGGAAAGTTTACCATTGAATAAACATTTTATTCCAACTGCATTGGTCAGAAAGGGCCTTCTGAGTAGGTTAGGATATATATATATAGCATAGAATAATCATGTGCTAAACACAAATACTCAACCCATGTTGGTAAAGTATAAAATATAGATCACAGTGACCTTCTTTGGTTGTAAGAGTGTAGTACTAACAGAGATGCATCCAATTATCTACTTTCATGATGGGAACATAAACAGCACTGAATAAATGAACTGTAAATACAAAATTTCAAACAATGTCACTGAAGCAGGAAATATAGGTCACTGAGACCTCTTTTTGCAATAAGGGTGTAGCACCTATCAAGATGCATCCCCTCACCAAGTTTCATGATTCTAGGAAGGACAGTATGCATATAGCATGCCAAAAACTCGTGTGGTCACAAGCTAACTGCAAAACTTTACCAAAGCCAGTAAAAGATGAAATATAGGTCAAGATGAGCTTCTTTTGCTGTAAGAGTCTGTTACTATCAGAGATGCATATCATCATCAATTTCATGATTCCAGTATGAACAGTACCTGAGAAATGAACACCAAACACAAAATTTAAGCAAAGTCAGTGAAGTGTAAAATAGGAATTATACTGAAATGAGAGAATAGTGTTCATCAAGCTGCATCCCCTCACACAGTTTCATGATTCCATGTATAACATTATGTGTACAGAAGGTTAAAAAACCTATGTGGTCATGAGATAAATACAAAAACTTAACCTAAGTCAGTAAAATGTAAAATGAGGTCACACTGCCCTTCTTTCATTTTAAGGGTATGGTACTAATAGATGCATACAATCATCTAGTTTGATGATTCTAGCATGAATAGAGTTTGACAAATAAACTTAAAACAGAATTTAAGCAAAGTCAGTGAAGCTTGAAACATGGGTAACAGTGACCTACTTTTGTGATGAGGGCGTAGTACTCATCAAGATGCACCCCCTCACAAATTGCATTATTCCAGGTAAAACAGTATGTATACAGCATGCAAATAACCTGAGCTAAATGCAAAAATATAACCAAAAATGTACAACTAATGTATATATATTTACAAAGTTAGCTCCTTAACCCTCTCCGTATGAAGCAAGGTGCTATGAAACACACTCCAAACTGTTGTCTAGGACCAAGAGAAAAAGATGGTCGAGATGCATTCAGTAAAGCTGTGCATAAGTATATCCTTTTTTCTGTGCAGATGCCGAAATCAAAACCTGGGGTAGTGCAATGAGTTTAAAAACATGATCATTATCAAAGGGTGATGATTCCAATTTTGGGCCACTAGTCTGACAAGAATGATGCAAGGAAAATGCTCTTGAAAATTCAATTTTGTTTAATATGGTTTTTTTCTATGGAAAAGTTGGGCTACAGTGATGAAATTTCACTGGCCCAACAATGATATCTATCTCCAGGCTACCGGGCTAGGAAATTGTCATCCTCTGCTTCACGTTTATCTGAGATCATCTTACCTCTCTTCAAAGAAATCTATTTTTGCTAGCAGTTTGTCCCTTTCATGTATCATCTGATTTTTTGCTTTCACAAATGTTGAGTCTGTTCTCAGCAAACTTAGCCTGCAAATATACATGAACATGAGGCACATGTGGGCCTGATATCACTCACCTTGATAGTTGACATATGTCTGCTTGTGGATGTAAATTCACACATACATGTATATTGAAACTGCAGAAGGGAGAAGAAAAGCATGGAGCATATAGTTGCTGCATAGTCTAATAATGTTGTTGCCATTTATCTTTTCATAGACCATATAAATAGGATCACTTTCTCTGCATAATAAGGACAAGTTATTTATACAACCAGAATTGTCACCTGGATCTCACTCTGCCCCTGGGGACAAGGCACTGATTCATAACTTAAAAAACTGTTCACAGCCCCACCCTTAAAGTATATACCAGTACTAATAATTGACATTACAAGGGGACTTGATCTGTGCCGTGTATGGGTCTGTCCTTAACCCACCCATACCATGCCTCTTGAGTCATAACTCAGACACCACTGAGATCCCTGCCCAAAAGAGCTGTAGTGACTCAGTAGTTAATGTGTTGAACTCATGACCAGAAAATACTGGGATTGATTCTCACCATCTGTTCAGCCTGGATCCGCATTAAAATGAGTGAATCTTGTTTATTATTGAACGCATCAAAGATCGTGATGAGACGAGCTTACATAGCAAGTCTGATTAAATTTGTTCAAAAATATGGTCTCTAGTGTTCACAAGCTCAATCAATCAGATGCAAGAGCACCTCATTAATATGCATCGATGTCACTAAAAATCGAAGTCATCCTAGATCTTGATGATACAAGCTTAAATACCAAGCCTGATCAAAATCTTATCAAAAATATGGCCCCTAGTGTTCACAAGCACAGCCTATCAGATGTAAGAACACCTCATTAATATCTGTGGCTTTCGCTCTGAATCAAACTCATCTGAGATCTTCATATAAGTTTACATACAATACTTGATCAGATATATGGCCTCTAGAGTGTTCACAAGCTCAGCCAATCATATGCAAGATGACCTCATTAATATGCAAGGATATTGCTTATAAATCAAACTCATCTGTGATCTACATGGTATATGCTTACATACCAAATATGATCAGTAATATTGCCTCTAAAGTGTTCACAAGCTCAGCCAATCAGATGCAAGATGACCTCATTAATATGCAAGGATTTTGCTTATAAATCAAACTCATCTGAGGTTTTCATGGTTTACATACCAAATCTGATCAGTAATATGGCCTCTAAAGTGTTATAAGCTAAGCCATTTTGATGTAAGATCACCTCATTAGTATGTGAGGATGTTGCTCATAATCAAAATAATCTGAGATGTTGATGACATAAGCTTACCTACAAAATCTGATCAGAATCTGATCAGAAATATGACCTCTCAAGTGTGTTTACAAGCTCAGCCAATCAGATGCAAGATCACCTTATTAATATGCATGGATGTTGCTCATAATCAAACTTATCTGAGGTCTTGATGATATAAGCTTACATATCAAATCTGAGCAGAAATAAATGAAACCTCTAGAGTGTTGATGGACAGACAGTGTGAAAGGTTGGATGACAGACAATGGACGCAGGGCCAAGCTATAAGCTCACTTGCCCTTGACCACTTGCCCTTAACCAGGTAAGGCAAAAATGTAAGCAGTTCATAAATCCCAAAAGAAAGAAAAAACAATTTTTAAATAAAAATTTGGAGATGAAAACAGTGAATAATGAGAGAAGAATACTAAAACTGAAGCAACAGCAGATATGAAATGGAAAACTACTCATTTTCTGGTACCTTAACTAATGGAATAAACCAATATTTTCTTATTATTTACAATTATTAACACATTTTGTTGATATTCTTATAATAAATATCATCAAAATCCAGAAGCCACATACATTTTGGGAAATAATCTCCAGCAAAGGTCATGAGTATTTGAGAAATTCTGATACATTCATATACATTTACATACATACATAAATACATACATGTATTCATCAAAACATTCACATATATATATATATATATATATACACACACACATTTATGTACATACATACATACATAAATATATATACACATATATACATGCATGTTTTATGTACATATATACACATGTACACATAAATTTGCACACACATACATAAACACCTTTAGACAGTCAGACTGAGAGACAGACAGACAGATAACTTACATGGCAGCTCTCTGACTAAGAATAAGTCTCTTTAGATCTTGGGCTTGCTCATAGCAGTAATACACCGCCTCTGCCCAGGCTCGCTTCTGTTCCTGAAGATCACATTAAACAAAGAACAGTTGTATTAATTTAGTTATTTTTTTAATATCAATGCCAAAATTTGTTTCACTTTTAGAATTTATTGTTTTATGATAAATTTATACCCATTAGATGGATTTAAAAGAAAAGATAACATAATCCATGTGGTGTTTGGTTTTAACTGGACAGTTAAGTTTAAGGATGGAGAGTACAGTTGATTGCATATACTGCCATAAATCAATCTGATTTACTTTATTGGATGAAGATTTTTTTTAAAAATATGGATAGATCAATAAATTTAAATAGAATGGTATATCTTTGAGTCTTAATTAATCCCTATTCATTCAAGCATTAAATATAATTTTTGATTTTAACTACAGTGTACAAAGTCTTATAATGAAAAGTACATCAACAGATGGACTTATGGCAACATTTTAAATGGTGAGTGTTTTGAACCATCAGAAAAGCCATAAGTGTGTATGAAAACAAATGCAACAAGGACTATCCATCTGATGCTAGAAAAAGAAGAATCTTCAAATAATACATGTATATTTGATGATGCTATAGAAATTCCAACAATAAAATTATTAAAAAATTTTTGGTACTTCTATAAATTGATCAATTATGCTTGTCTACTTTTATGTTATAGAATGATGTCATAAAAGTTATTTTATCTCTAGAACAACAAAGGGTGAGTGCCTATTTTTATTTTAAATTTGGAAATAATGGGCTCCACTTTATATCTGGCAAAATATATAATTCTCTTGGTAGAAATAATTTTTAAAAAGTTTCCTTTTTCTAATAATGGGTACATTTTAAAAATTATTATTATTTATTATTACTATCAGATTAGCTATCGCAACAACTAAGATGTGGAGTGTGTATGTTATGTCGATATTGGAACCATGGAACTTTACTCAACAGATGAGTAAAATATTGGAAAAATCCCTTGTAATTTTTCATTTTTTTTACCATGGGTCAGTATTTCTATTTTTGACAATTATATACCAAGCCATCTTCTTTTTTGTAAGCTTCCATCAAAAAGTTAGTTCTGTGACACACACTTTTTAAAAAAAAATTCCACCATGCAAAACCTCCTTTTCACATATAAAAATACTAAAAAAAAGAATCTCTTTGGAAGAGAAAACTATACCTTCCATCTTTACATTAATTTCCAAGAATTAACTTGTAATTGTGCAATATCAATTTGTATGGGTGCTGTGGTTGCTGTAACCATGTATTTAAAGATCCCATGAATAATTACCCACGTGTGAAGTAAACAGCACTTCTTAACCATCAGAGACATATTCAAGAATTTAAGTGTCAATGAAAATAACATTTTGAGATAAAGCATGAAATTTGAAACCCATGAAAATAAATGATATCATATTACATAATAATTTTTGCCTTTAGTTTAGCAATCTATTATCTTGACATTTAAACTTTTAATCATTGTAAAATTTGAAATCTGAACTTTTAATTGGCACTATATAGACAGTATTGTGCTGATATATTGTGAAACCACCTATCTACCTACCTATTCCACCCACCCACCTACCTACCTACCTACTGTGACAGGGCATTAAAGACAGAAATTATTTTCTATCAAATGTAATAAGTTGATAAACAAGAGTCCCTCATAGGGACTGATGCTCTACTGGCTGAAAAGAATTTCCAGGAATTCCAGATAAAACAATTTCTTCTTTTTAACTTCTGAGTATTGAAACCATCTGTGATATTCTTGAGCGATAAGATTTTCAAATTAGCTGCTGTGGCAGCCATATTGGATGTAAGATCAGCACTATTTTTATTTATAACAAACTAGACACCATTAGAAGACTTTTGGTGAAAACCCCATGTTGATATGACCATCCATTCAGGAGAATTAGTGACAAGATTTTCAATATGTTCACTGTGGCAGCCATATTTGAGAACAGATCAGAACCATTAGCATTCAGGACCAATTAGATATCATGATTAGTCATCTAGTGAAAAACCTATGTTGGAAAAGTAGCAATATCAAGATTTTAAAAACCTAATGTTGATATGACTTTCCATCTAGGAGGAGTAGCTATAAGATTTACAAGATGGCCAATGTGGTGACCATACTAGATATCAGATCAGCACACTTTTTATTTACGACTAACTAGACACCATAAGAAGTCTTCTAGTGAAAACCCCATGCTGATATGACTTCCCATTCAGAAGGAATACCAAATAAAAGATTTTCAAGATGGCTGCTATAGTGGCCATGTTGGATGTCTGATTGGCACCATTTTCATTTAGGATCAACCAGACATCACAAGAAGTTTTCTGATGAAAGCCACATGCTGATATGACTTTCCATTCAGAAGAAGTAGGAATAACAAGATTTTCAAGATGGCTGCCATGGTGGCCTTATTGGACATGAGATCGGCACCATTTTCATTTAGGACCGACTAAACATTATAAAAAGTATTTTAGTGAAAACCCCATGTTGATATGATCATCCATTCAGAAGGAGTAGCAATAACAAGAGTTTAAAGATAGCTGCTGTGGCAGCCATATTGGATGTCCAAGCAGAACCATTTTCATTTAGGACCAACTAGACATTATAAGATGTCTTCTCAAGAAAACCCCATGTTGATATGACTTTCTGTTCAGAAGGAGACAGGATAACAAGATTTTCAAGATGACTGCCATAGTGGCCATCAGATGGGCACCATTTTGTTTAGGACAAACTAGAAATCATAAGTCTTTTAGTGAAATATGACCATCCATTCAGGAGGAGTAGCAATAGCAAGATTTTCAAGATGGTCACTGTGGTAGCCATATTGGATGTCCAAGCAAAACCATTTTCATTTAGGACTAACAAAACATCATAAGAAGTATTTAATTGAAAACCCCATGTTGATATGACCATCCAATCAGGAGGATTATTGATAACAAGATTTTCAAGATAGCTGCTGTGGTGGCCATATTGGATGTCTGAACAGCACCATTTTTATTTAAGACAAACTAGACCTGGGGATGAATGTGTGTGTAAAGTTCCATGGCAATCGTCCAAGTGGTTTAGGAGGAGTAGCAATAACAAACTTGTGCTAACGGACCGATGACAGATGACGGGCAACAGGCCATCCCATAAGCTCTCCTGGTCTATGACCAGTAGTGCTAAAAACAGATTAATGTTGTTTTATTATTATTTTTTAAATAATTGTTTTTAAAATCTGCTTGAAAGCTATTATCATTGTCTACCCCTAGAAGTCGGTTTTTACTAGGTGAAAGTCATAGGCTTTGAGTAACCTTGGAGTGACAGCCAGCGGTACATAGTTCATTGATTATTTATTACCTTGATTAACTACCATGTGAGGTATCACATGAAAAGCATGCAGCATGAAGTCCACATACCTAATTCCTAAATTCATTTACATGTACAATACAGTTAACCTCATGAGGGTACAATGTATAGTCATTAATACAGAAAGTTTATCACTGAATAAACATATTTACTCTATCTTCCAACTGCATTGGTCAGAAAAGGCCTTCTGAGTATGCTAGGATGTATATAGATCTAACATGGATCAATCAATTCAATCATAAACATAAATACTTAACCCAAATTAGTAAAGCATAAATTTAGGTCACAGTGACCTTTGGTTTTAAGGATGTAGTAGTAACAGAGATGCATCCAATTATCAAGTTTCATGACTGGAACATGAACAGCACTCAAGAAATTAACTTTTAACACAAAATTTGAACAAAGTCACTGAGCATGAAATATAGGTCACAGAGATCTCTTTTGGCAAAAAGGATGCAGAACTTATCAAGATGCATCCAGTCACCAAATTTCATGATTCTAGGTACAATAGCATGCATATAACATGCCAAAAACTCATGTGGTCATGAGTTAAATGCAAAAACCAAAGCCAGTAAAAGATCCAGTATAGGTCTTCTTTTGTTGTATGGGTGCGATACTAATAGGGAAACATACAATCACTTAGTTTAATGATTCTGGCATGAACAGTGCTAGAGACTGAACCCAGGGCAGTGAAGCATGAAATATACATCACAATGACCTATTTCTGCAATGAGGGTGTGGTACTCTTCAATATGTATCCCCCTCACCAACTTTCATGAATCTCTCTCTCTCTCTCTCTCTCTCTCTCTCTCTCTCTCTCTCTCTCTCTCTCTCTCTCTCTCTCTATATATATATATATATATATATATATATATATATATATATATATATATATATATATATATATATATATATATACATACACACACACACATACAGAGAGGGTGCTAAAAATATTTGGTCATGAGCTAAACTCAAAAACTTAACCTAAGCCAATGAAATGTGAAATGCAGGTCACCATTCTTTTGTGGTGTGGTACTAATAGATATGCATACAATCACCTATTGTGATGATTTTAACTTGAACAAAGCCAGAGAAATAAACTTGAAACAAAATTTACCTGATGTCAGTGAAACATGAAATTTAGATCACAATGACTCACTTTTTATAAGAGTGTATAGTACTAATCAAGATGCATTCCCTCACCAAGTTTAATGAATCTAGGCATAACAGTATATAGACGGGGTGCTAAAAACCTATTTGGTCATGAGCCAAATGCAAAAACTTAACCTACTCCAGTAAAATGTGAAATGTAGGTCACAGTGACATTCCTTTGTGATAAGGGTATGGTACTAACAGAGATGCATGCAGTCTTCCAGTTTTATGATTCTAGCATGAACAGAGTTTGAGAAAAAAAACTGAAACACAAAATGTAACCAGTCATTGAAGCATGAAATATAGGTCATAGAGACCTACTTTTGTGATGGGGGTGTAGTACTCATCATGATGCAGCCCCTCAACAAGTTTCATTAATCTAGGTATAACAGTAAATATAGAGGGTGTAAAAACCTAGTTGGTCATGAGCTAAATGCAAAAACTGAACCTAAGCCAGTACAATGTGAAATGTAGGTCACTGTGACAATCTTAGACATGGAAAGGAATCTTGTTTTAGTAAATTATGCTTCTCCAAGAATGCTCACCCAATCACATCAACATTAGGAATTAACTTTTCCATTACCTCTTGAATTCAACCCTCACAGAAAGATGAAAAAATGTGTCTTTCCTGTTCATATTTCACATAGAAGATCAAAACAGTATCAATGGGAATTAACTCTTCCAAAAGATCATGTTAATTACCTCCCCTTGTCACTGCTTGGTGGCTGTCTGTATACCAGATGTACTTCAGTTTAAGCTTGAGCTAAACATGAATAAGGATGCTTGCATTTGTAGGGAGGTGTGGGTGAGTTTAATCATAATGTGATCAGGATGTATTTATATAAATACATTTTTTTTTGTAAATTATGTTTCTCCAAGAATGCTTACCCGATTACATTAATGTTAGAAAAAAAGGTCTGCTACCTCTCAAATTCAGCAATCCCAGAAAAATGCAAATTTCATCTTTCTTGTCTATATATCATATTAGACAAAAGGGAAGAAAATCTTACTGATTACCTCTCCTTGCCCCTGCTAGATGGCTACCGGTTGTTTATCAGTTTAAGCTGGACGATAAATCAATGAGGATGCTCACATTTGCTGAGAGGTGTGAGTGGGTTTAACAGTAATGTGATCAGGTTTGTATTCTTGGAAAAACATAATTTAAAAAAAAAAATTCTTTCTCCTTTGAATACATTCCCCAATCACATTTACATTACGAGAATAGGTAAGAGGAAGGGGAAATGCATGAGCTTCCAACCTTCACCATTGGTGTCCTTCCTGGGAAAACTGTCTCAATTTTGTCTGAGATGGGCAGGCCACATCACCAGGATGTCATAAGAGTGACTACCAAAGATCTTTTAAGGCAGACTGAAGGAGGGAAAGCGATCTCTGGGTGGTCAGAAGAAATGCTTCAAAGATTCCCTCAAGTCATCCTTGAAAAACTTCAACACTGACCATGAAGAACTTCTATAATGCTTTGAAGACAATCTGTGGGCCACAGTCATCAGGAACATCTCCAATATTGAGTGCTGACAGCACCACGCTGCTCACTGATGAAGAAAAGACACTTCAAAGACGGGCGGAACACTTCAACAACATCCTCAATCAACAGTCATCTATCAGCGAGGAGGCAACCGATTGACTGCCCCAAGTGGAAATCAACATATCACTTGCAGATCCTCTAGAGATGACTGAAACTGTGAAAGCAATCAACCTGCTGTCAAATGGCAAAGCACCTGGAGCAGATGCTATACCAGCAGAAGTCTACAAAGCCGGAGGTTTGCACATGGCACAGAAACTGACTTAACTCTTCCAGTCAATGTGGACTCAGGGAAGTATACCCAAGGATTACAAGGATGCATCCGTCATCCACTTGTACAAGTGAAAATGCAACAGACAATCCTGCGATAACCATCAGGGCATCTCCTTGGTGTCAATAGCTGGCAAAATCCTTGCCAGAATTCTGCTGAATTGTCTTGTGCATCACACTGATCAAGTGCTCCAGCCTGAGAGTCAGTGTGGCTTCAGGAAAGGACAAGGGATCACAGACATGGTGTTTACAGCTCGTCAACTCCAGGAGAAATGCCAAAAACAGAACTCAAACCTGTACATGACATTCATCAACTTGACAAAATCCTTTGACACAGTGAGCTGTGGAAGCCTTTGGAAGATCATGGCAAAATTTGGTTGCCCAGAGAAATTCATCGTGATGGTTCGGCAATTATATGATGGCATGCTTGCTCGTGTTGTGGATGATGGTGAGTCATTTGAACCATTCCCAGTCATTAATGGAGTCAAGCAAGGCTGTGTATTGGCTCCAACCCTCTTCAGTATGATGTTCTCTGCCATGTTGACTGATGCCTTCAATGCTCTTCAATCTGAGAAGACTACTGGTGAAGATGAGGTTACAGGAAGTGACTGTTTTCATGATCTCCTATTTGCTGATGACTGTCCCCTGAATGCCAAATCTGAGTCAGACATGCAACACAGCATGGACCATTTCTCTTCAGCTTGTGACAATTTCAGTCTCACAATCGGTATTAAGAAAACAGGTGATGCACCAACCTGCACCAGGAAAGCCTTACACATAGCTTACCATCACAGTAAATGGCCAAACCCTCTGGCAGTGGACAAATTCACCTTTCTCGATAGTACATTGTCACATGCAGTCCACATTGATAATGAAACCAACGCCAGAATTGCTGAAGCAAGTGTGACCTTTGACAGACTACATGCAAATGTGTGGGAGCATAGAGAAGATGAACTATTTGCACATTCACTGCCTGTAGAACCAATGAGGATAAGATGGCAGGACAGGGTCCCATACATTGAGGTTCTCACATGGACAGAGATTCCAAGCATCCACACTCTGCTGATGAAATCACAGTTGAGATGGGCAGGCCACGTCACCAGGATGTCAGAAGAGTGACTACCAAAGAAGATCTTTTATGGCAAGCTGAAGGAGGGAAAGTGATCTTAGGGTGGTCAGAAGAAATGCTTCAAAGATACCCTCAAGTCATCCAAACACTTCAACATTGACCCTGAGTCTTGGGAAGATCTCGTACAGGATAGCTCCACCTGGTGGAGTCTGATCCATACAGAAGCTACAGACTTTGAATGGAGAACTGCAGAGGCAGTGCCGAAGTGTGAGCTGCATAAATCTCAGAACTGCAGCACATCCTCTATTGATCAAGCAAACCCAAGTGGCATCTCCTGTCAAGTGTGCCACTGGCAGTTCAGAGCACAAACTGACCTGATCAGCCACATAAATCAGTATTGATGTCATGGTCATCTTCAAACTCGAAGGATGAATGACAACAAAACAACAACAAGGAGAATAGGTAAGAGGAAGAGGAAATGCATGAGCATCCAACCTTTACCATTGGCATCCTTCAAGGTAAAATTGTCTGAATTCCTTATAAAAAGTATAAACTGCTCACCTAATATGACTGTGGCACAATAGACGGTCATGTAACACATGATGAAAACACTCAGATAAGGAGAAAAGAGTGATTTTTCCTTACCAAACAAAAAAAAATTGTGGCGAATGCAGTGAAAGAACTAAACCCATGACATGTGAGGAGGGTGTGCTGGCCTTAAATGGGTTAGGTGGTTGTCTAGGTCGCAGCCACTGGACTCACAATTCTTATCATGTGACAAGAACACTCAGATGTGGAGAAAAGAGCAACTTTTCTTTACTGAGGGAAAGAAAAAAACTTGGGTGAATCCAGCAAAAGTGCTAAACCCACACCTGCTATGAGGCTGTGCTAACCTCAAGTGGTTCTGGTGGTCATCTATGCCACAACCACTGGACCAACCAGATTCAATTCTTGTCTCTGCGACGGTAGATCCCGGAGATAAAAACTGGAGAAGGTTGACTGCTTCTATTATATCTTGGATCAAAATGTTGTGTTTGAATGCAAACTTGTTGAGATCTCTCTATCTCATTAGTGGAAATTCTCATGAAGTGTATCTGATCCAGTGACAATTAAGAATACCCTGAGCGTATTACCCACTTCAGCCATGATATCAGGGCTTGAGAGGTTATATCCTCTTTTCCTGCTTTAATCAGGAGGAATAGATGTTGCCAGGACCCATGGCTATTCTCCATGCATTTTACAGCACAGACAGGGTCATGCATTACCACTTCTCTTGATATGCCAATGGAGGAAAAGAACAGATGACAACTTTTTGATTGCCCACAGATGGCAGCCAGTTCTTAACATGAAACCCAGTTGTGTCATTAGGACCATGGAACCCTCCAATCTTAACGGAAAAATAGTTGGCATCCATTGAAAGGGCATGCAGCTCACTCACCCTGCATGCAGAGGTTATAGCTATCAGCTATGAGTTCAGCCAAGTCAGAACCCATGACTTTTGGAAACAAGGTGAGAGATTTAGGCCTATTCAGGTTAAAGTTGCCAAGCAAGTCTGATAGGTCATTGTCGTGACCAATATTAGCTCTCCCATGATACCTGAAAATGTCAGAAGTCATGGAGCAATATTCCCTGATCATAACAGGAGCTAACTTTTTCTCCTCAAAGAGCCAGAGAAAGAAGTTAGACAGCTGGAGAAAGCATTTCATTCAAAGGGATGATGCGGTTGTCTCTGCACCAGTCCCTATAAACCCACCATTTTCCTATGCCTTCAAAGTGGAGGGCCTTCTTGCTTGTAAGATTCTCTGCATGATTGAATATTGGAAGTCTTTTTCTGTGCATGGCTCAGCTGACAAGAACCAAGCTTGAATTAGTCTGTCTGGGCAGGGATGAAACACCTTAGAATGGGGTTGTTTAAACAGGTTTTATTTTTTTCAGGCTTTTTCTGTGGGCATCTATCACTCAGTCAAGTAGATCGTTCACCCATGACTTGTCCCATCTGAGAGGGGCTAACAGAACTAATTTGCAAATCTGGTCCCTGATTTTCTAATGGACTCTTGGGATCAGAACTGTTGGCAGGAAGGCATAGCCCCAAATCCCCTCCCAACTGAGTGGCGGAGCATCCACAGTCTAGGTCTCTGGATCCTGGTTGGGAAAGACGAATGTGGGCAGCTTTTGATTCCTCCTCATTGCAGAGAGATTTATAATCGAATACCCCCAATGTATACGAATCTACTGAAAGATCAAAGGGTTAAGGGACCACTCAGTGTGCAGAGTTGGGACCCTTCTTGACAGAGAATCAGCCAAAACATAGTCTACCGCATAAGTCAGGTGATTTGGCCACTCCCTGTTTGAGGAAGTAGGCAACCACTACATTTTTTTTGGGGGGGGGGGGGGGATGGAAAAAAGGTTGATCCAAGCATGAGGAAAGTGCAGGAACCTGGCACCTTTAGGCATATTGTCAGCAGGTGCCAGGACAGAGTCACTGCTGTGTATTGGGAGGCTTTGGGGAGGAAAAACTTGGCATTATCTTCCCTGTATTAAGTTGTTTCTGGAACTGATGGACTTCTTACTGCCTGAAGTTCGACTGTGGGTGAAACATCTTCTCCTGACTGGAGTTCAACTTCTTCTCCTTCTGCTGACAATTGTCTCCCTGTTGAGGCTGAGAATGATGGTGAAAACCAGAAAGAGGAGACAAGGTGAACTCAAGAGACATTTCTTGCATGGCCTGCTTCTGTACTTCCTCAATGTGACTTACAAACTGTCTGTATACAGAGATATATGGTGATGATAGGTGGTTCTGATTATATTGAATTTACTATGAAAAATGAGATGATTTGTTGAGGACTTTTTGAATTGGGAAAGATCAAATATTTGGATGGTGGGAGTGGTTTTGATAACCAAGGCTGTGATTTGGGTACATAGGATTTTGCTGTTTTTGCAACATTTATTTTTGCTGCCTCTAGGTGAGGATGAATTCATATGCCAAAAGGCATAATGAAATTTGGTTTATGAGCTACAAAGTTTGGTATTTGGGCCTAAAGACTACGTCATATGATTATGATGGATTAGACGATATTTTGGAAGTATACTAGAGAGCCAGTTTCATTCATTGGAGATAAAGTGATGGTTCACTTGTCACAACATAAAGGTTTTCTGAAGAGGAAGTTTTAAATGCTCCCAGACAAAGATTAAGTCGATGATTGTGTATTGGATCAAGCATCTGCAGCTAAGATTTACAAGCTGGTCCATCCACAATTGAGCCATAGTCAAGTTTAGATCTTACTAAAGACCTGTACGACCAGAGCAAAAACTTCCAGTCTGCTCCCTAATCTGTGTTTGCCATGACTTGTATTCAATCAATGGCCTTTTTTTGACAGTTATTCCTGGGGTATAAATATATTACTGTACAAAATAAGCCCTTAAGATTTGATCTCTTCCACACCGCGATAAGAATACCATCAAAATAAGAGTTTTGGGTCATCAAGAATTTGATGTAATTTGCAGAAGTGGATGCAAGCAGTTTTAGATTTTGAAAATTTGAACCCATGTTTTTCTGCCCCTTTCTGAACTCTATTTAAGCATATCTGTAGTTGACGTTCAATAGTATGCATGCTCTTTGATCTACAGCAGATAAACAAGTTGTTGACCTATAATAAGCAAGCAGTTTCTGGATAAAGCCATTTCACTATGTTGTTAATTTTGATGTTGAAAGGGCGAATGACAGTATGCTGCCTTTAGGTACACCCATATCTTGAAGATGCTTTCAGAAAGGGTGGTAGCAACAGTAACTCAGAAATTTCCCTGGGCAAGCTGACTGGAAAATTGAACTTGCCCTTGGGAAATTTGAGCTTGCCCCAAACATAATATCCCAACATGAATAAAAAAAAAAGGTTAAAATATGGGATATTTAAGGGAATCAAGTTTATTTATTTTAAAACTGTATGCCAATTATTAAAGTTATAAAAAAATATATATGTAAATAACACATGTAGATAGATATGTAGATGAGGAAGGATTAGAATGCAGATATAGTTAGAAGAGCAAAAACAGACATATACATGTATACAGACAGATAAATGGATAGGTAGAAAAAGCTTTGGAAATAGCTAGGTTTTTAAGTGAGATCGAAAGAGCTGTTTAGGTAAAAGACCTTGAACTGAAAAATTGAACAACCAATAACAATATTCTAGCCAGGGATACTCATTAATCCACGATGATAGGAACTTTCTTGCACGTTTCATAGCACCATTCTAGTTATTTTTCTTTAAAACAGTTTCATTAGGGCTAGAAACTTCATCAAGTTTCCTTTTTTTGCTGAGATACGATAGCAGACTCATCACATCAACTACATCAACAATAATGAAAGCTAGACTGTTTGTAATGATTTATTAATACTCACAACTGAAGGATTTGTGAACACTTATTTTATCCATTTACTTCATAATCATCATCTAGTCACCTTGAAATTGGTGACACATATCAAAATATTTGAGAAAGCAAACTTTTGAGATTGAGAACACTTATTTTTATCCATTTAATTGTTTGACATGCAGTAAGTATGTACTGGTCTCCAGTGATTATCATGTCAACAACATATCATAAACACTGCTTGTGGGTGCTACATTTTCGGTACATCAATCACGCTTAAAACGAAATCCTCCTGCTGGTTTATTGTTAGAGATGAGTGATTTTTATTTCCAAAAACACCTCCTAAAGAAATCTCACAAGTTATATTATTAACAATTAACACCTACTCACCTTAAAATCGGTGACATGCATTAAAATAATCTTTGACAAGCTGATTATTTAGAGTCGGCAAGCTCACAAACTGCCCAAGGCTAGGTTAGGACCTGGAAGTCTGCGAATCCCAGATACGTACAAATATAGCGACTAAACTGTAACTGATAAGTTAAAATATAAATATTTATTCCTTATTTGTAAAAACTTGCTTTAAATAGTAAATATTCACATTATCACGCCTGAAAGAGAAATTGCAAGACTGACCTTGACACTGACTGACTACAAGATGGAAATAACATATGGTAGATGAAAGAAACTGTGGCCAGTTACGTAATAGAAGAATGCGGTACATAGAAAACACAAAAAAAGGTGGTGATATATATACTGTTGCAAGATCGCAGGGTATAAAACTTGCAGAACATGACTGCTTTCTCTTTCTCTCTCAACAGCAAGTCCCTTGGAAACTTGAGCTTGCCTGAGCCGAATTTGATCTTGTCTCAGGAGTCGGGCAAGTGGATTTGTAAATCCCTGACTTCTCTAATAAATGCTTCCAGTCTGACTAGATGGTCAATTGTGCTTCTATGGCATCTGAATCCACACTGAAGGTCTGATAGCTGATTGTTGGACTCGCAATACCAGAGGAGTTTGTCATTTATCATTTGTTCCATGGTTTTGCAAATATAGCTTGCTTGAGATATGGGAGAATAGTTGGAAGGGCCAGTACGGTCCATTCCAGGTCTGGGTATTGCCAGTTTCCCAAATTTTATTGAAAATGTGTAGTGGTGTATTGCGAGCTGTACCAGGTAAGTGTTTCAGAAGTTGTTGAAGGATATCATCTAGTCTAGCTGAAGTGTCATGGACTTGATTAAAAGAGTCTTGTAATTCTCTAAAGTGAAAGGTTTATTGTACTCTTAAGAGTTAGCAAATTTAAAGGAATCTTTTCTTTCATGTTTCTTGACATGGCAGAAGTTTTCAAAATAGTTCTCTTGTAAGGAGTTTTTGAAGCATTATTCAGCTAATGTATTTGCAATTTTTGGTAAGGTCATGACCATTTAATCAGATTTCTTAAAGTGTCTGAATCAGCTGCTTAATTTTTGCCAATCATTTTCTGTGCTATGTTCCATATTGATTTAACAGAGAAGCGAGAGTTCAACCTAGAGTCTTTGGATCTTCATGTTTTCCTCTTGCTTTCTCTAATGGTATGAAATGCTTTAGCTCGGTATATATGGTAATTATTCAGATTTTCAGTTGTTGGATTGGCATTGAAAGTTTTAAGGACCTTTTTCTATTCCCTGATGGAGTCTTACCAAGCATCATCTGATCATGGTTTATTGACATGCTTAGGAATCGCTGAAGTTTTTAGTATTGTATTTTCAGCAACATCCTAGAGCATATTTTTTTGTTGTAAATAAGGGTATTGCATCCACTTTCTTGTTGAAATGATCATCAAATTTTATTCATAGAGGGAGTTACAACATTTCCCTATCTGCCTTGTTCAATTTCCATTTCTGCCTTAGCCCTTAAGGTCTGGGACTATTACTTCTTAAGTATACTGAAAATTGGTCACTGCCACAGAGGTCGTCACCAACTTCCCAAGAGAAGTCAGGTGAAAGAGATGGATTGTACAGATCTCACAATGAGTAGAATCCTGTGGCAGGATGCAGATAGGTATAAAACTACTTATCATTAAAAAGACAAAGATTGTGTTTTGAAACAAAGTCTTCTATTTTCTTCCCTCTCTTGCCGATATCTTTGAAGTGCCGTTAAAGTTGCCAAGTTGAACAAAAGGTGCTGGAAACTGTTCAAATAAGATGAATGGTTTCTGACAACACAGCCTGAGAAATCCTGGCTGGGGGGAGAGTCCATCGAGGAATTCCCCCACTAAACTGGCTATCAAATCTGTGCTGGGATGGAAACTCAAAACATCAGTGTCAGATGATCTCGCCTTTAAACATCTCTCTTTGCCTTTCAAATGCTTGTGAAGTGTGGCAAGTACCTTCTGACCATCCAGAGCAGACACTTAGATGACATACATTTCATACATGTGAGGCACATATATTACAAATAGTGCATTGAGTCATCAATGTGTATTTAAAACACACACAAAAATGACTAATTAACAAGAAAGAACAATAATAATATGAAAACTATGCAAAGTAATATGAAAACTATGCAAAGTAAATAATGGAGAATAGTACAGGGAGAAAAAACAGCACTGTTTGCAAACTAAACAGTCTTAAAGCCAGTATAGTTGATACCAATTGCAACTACAAGGTCAAAGACAAAGTCCACCAATAAACAAAAAATATGCAAAAATGCTAGTAAAAAAGAAAAAATACCAAAGTTACCAATGCTAAAAGTAATGCTAGTATTAGAATACTATACCCACTTTGCACGCTGATGGTTGAAAAGAAAGGTGAAATCTGACATTGCGAGAGGTATAAAGATACAATGTTGACAGTATCGCAGCAAAAGCTTAAACTGAAGAACATCTGGTATATAGGTAGCCACCCAGAAGTGACAAGGGGAAGTAATTATAATGGTAACTTGGAAGAGTTACCTTCCAAAGACACTATTTTTAGTGTTTATATGAGATATACATGGGAAAGACAAATTTTGTTTGTTTTTTCAGGGGGGGGGCTGGATTTTTAGAGGTGGCAAAAATGTATTATTAATGTTAACGTAATCAGGTAATGTTTTTGACAGAGAAGCTTTTCTGAAAGGATAAGCCAACCGACCTGATACTGAATTGTAACAGTTGGTTCCCGGACAATGTTTTGCACATTTTTGGGTAGTGATTTAAATTTCCTCTGGGCTCCTTGATTGAAGTCTTCCCCACCATGTCTGAACAGGAACACCAAAGAGTCATCTTCACTCTGAAAGAGATTAGGAGGTTCCCTATAATACTCTTGTAAACAATCTTACAGAAACATACCGTATATACTCGCGTATAATCCAGTACCAACTGCAAACTGCACAGACACAGATCTGCCATCGCATAATGCGCTGGCAGATCTGGGTCTATGCAGTTTGTAAGTACTAGTCTTTATGACCCATGAATTGAAACTTCACCTGACATTACATATAAGTTCTGAATACTTAATGACCCCTGACCCTAATGAAAGGAGATGAAACACGTATCTCTTCTCAAAGACAAACTTTTTTCTCCAGAGAAAGCTTTAATTCACAGGCAAATAGATGAAAATATCTAACTATAACTGTCACACTGGCACAAAAGGTGACTTCCATGTCTGCTGTGATAACACAACTACTTTTCCCCACCATCCAGCAAACGAAATGCTTTGACCCTCTATCCTAATGATAAAAACTGCCTTGCTTTCAAATCTGATATAGTAATACCTTTGAGTTACACTATCAACGTGATTGGAGTACAGTGAGAACAATCAAGATAAGAAATGTTTGCACATAGATTCACATGATATTACTTTATCTAAACAATGCCTTCCTTATGAAGCAAAAGACTAAGCAGTCACTGCTGTATATATGCATCAGTGACCACTAAAGACCGGGAGAAACCATTATTTGCTTAGGAAACACCTGGCCATTGACCGTGGAAGGCAGGTGACTGTTACATACAGGATATTTATATAGGAAATTTGCCAAAGGGAATTTGAATGACTGTTGTGAACAGGTGGCCCCTGAGTAAAGGTGACCATTAGGACAGATTTGACTTTGCTGTGTGTGTGTGTGTATATATATATATATATATATATATATATATATATATATATATATATATATTGAATTGTTGTCTGACATTTATTCCATAAGAAGCAGTTGTAGGCAATCCCACATACCCTCACCTTACCTTGGAAAGTTAATTCCACTATATATACATATTTTGTCTTTTATTCAAGATTTTAAGTCATTACATCTATGGAATTTCCAAATGCTTAAAATCTAATGCAATTCTATTTTATTTGTTAAAATGTAGTTAGAAATGCAGATATTAGCTGCATATCACTGAGATGTACACAGCCTAGATGACATGGTACTAATATGATAGGCTGAAAAATACTTTGGAACAAAGCCATTTAAGTTGTAGGGGTGGAATGGTTTGCTGTTACATTCAAACTTTCTACTCCCTCCTTTGGTTGTGCATTGGTACAAAGTCATAGTTATCAGCATACATTAGAATTTGAATAAGAAGTATTTCACATTTTCCTTTCCAATTCCTTCTGAAAATGACCTAACTTTTTGTTGATCCCTCTTTACCCACAAAATCGAATGTCCTACTCCCAATATTAAATTTGTTTAAGGTAGAGAACTAGTTAGATTACACTGTACCATTTACTGAAGCCCCAAGGCAATTCTGCAAATGCTGCAATATACATTTTATGTATAAGATAAGATCAATACTGGTGTATGAATTTGAGTTAAAACAATTATTTATCAAGTCTAAAATAAGCTTCTAAAACTTCTAGTTGGTCAACAACAACAAAATCAGTCCTGTCAGACATATCTGGCATATACAACCAATTCCAGAGGCTTGATATATATATACACACTAATGGAATGCTAACCTATCTTAATGTGGCTGTGTGTGAATCATCCCCACTGGGGTCTTAAAATTGTCTAAACTAAAGGTTAGTTCGACCAGATTAGACATCAAAGTAGTTTTTGCTAAATTATATGTACAAACTCGGGACAAAATCATGATGCAACTGCTGCATGAAGTGGGGGGCATTCAAAAATTGCTCAACAGAAGATACATATACATGTACACATAATGCAGTTGACCTATAGAAAAGGTGTCACTTCAAAATAAAAAAATCTTACTGGTTCCATCCAGCACTGTGAAGCTGGTTGGTTAGGTGCAGGGGACATGCCTGTGCTCATTATAATGTCTTGTTCCTCAATAGGGATTTTTGTTTCCTCTGTAATCCTCTTCTGCAGATCTAGCATGGTGTGCTGCTCTATCGTAGGGTATGTCAGAAGCATGTTGTTTGACACATGCAGAAGGTATACAATCTTAAATTAAAAACAAATATATTATTTTTTATTGTCTGTAATTTTACACATTTTTTTGGGGGGTGTGTGTGGACATTTATATAAAGTAAAAGTATGTATTATTATTTTCATAAATCATAAAATTAAAAGAAAGATTTTTTAAAAACAAGAATGCAAGCTCTCTGTAAAAAAAAATATTAAAACAGAGGTGCAAAAATGTTTTTTTTAATTATTAACAAGAGGCCCAACTGGGTCTGATATCCCTCACCTTGCTTACATAAATTAACAGTTGACCATTTCACTAAGACATGATATCATGTCAATTTTACCTAATTTACTACTGTCTAATATAATTTCTTTCCAAATATAAAGGTTTAATTAATATGCATAGTCTCTTGCCCACAATAAAGTCATCCAAGATATTTAAAAGTATTGTTTGCAGACGAAGCTTTAAATTGTGGTACACATAGTCACTCATCTTTCACATGAAGTGAAATTATAATTCACTGGAGATTTTTTAGGTTATGGGTTCCTTTACTCTTGGTAATTAAATTAGGAAGTGTTTCTGAAGAAAAGCATATTTGGGTATATTTTTTAAATTTATTAAAAGCTAGAAATACAAAATATAAATTCCAAATAATTTGCAGGTAATAGCACTGAATATATGAAATGCCATAAAATACATGTGATAACATATAAATGAAAAATGTTTCCGGCACTTTAACATGGCAATATTAGCAACTGTCAAATTCTATTTCACGAAACATATCAAACTTGCTTCCAAATATATAAGAATTTCAAATGTGACAAAGTTTTTGGAAATAATTCTCTGCAAATATATTTATAAACTTTAAACATGGTTTTTTACAATAAATATTTTCTTACTGGAGCAAATAAAATATTTAAAAAAACCCACATAATTACTTGCAAACAAATATCTGTAACTGTGTAAAGAAATTCTGATCCTTAATTACAACACTTCACATAATTGTATCCTAGCCTGCAATTCTACATTTTCTCTAACAATATTTATGTATGTCCAATACATGATTGGCACAAAACCACCTCATCTCAATGATTTGTTCTATACAAGGGATGCCACTCTTCAATAGTGGGTGTGATGTTCTGAAGTTTGTGGAGTTTTCATTCCATATATTTTGCCAAATATGACAAACACGCTGATTTATACAACATATGAAGTCAGTATATGGAATCTTTGATTGGGAGATGGATGACTGTAGGGCAGCTCTGACTGCTTTACCTGCCATTTTATTACCCTTTATACCAATGTGACTAGGCAGCCAACAATACAGAATACTTTTCCCAGATTGTATGAGCACATCCTGTTTCTGTAATATATGGTATATTAATGGGTTTTCAGATCTAAGATTTTGCAAGGTTTTCAATGTGAAAAATCTTGTTCATAACAAAACTCACTGGATTCTTGATGAATGAAGTCTATTTAACAAGTTTACTGAAAATTGGATCAAAAATACAGTGTCTAGAGCAGTAACAAGTTCAGCCAATCAGATGCAAGATCAACTCATTAATATGTATGGATCTCACTCATTATCGAACTCATATGAGATCTTGAGCATATAAGCCTATATTCCAAGTTTCATCAAAATCGGATCACAAACATGACCTCCAGAGAGGTAACAAGGTCAGCCAATGAAATGCAAGATCACCTCAATTATATGCATAGATCTTGCTCATTATTGAACACATCCAAGAGCTTGATGATACAAGCCCATATTCAAACTTTGACAAAAATTGGATCTGAAATATGGCTTTCAGAATGGCAGCAAGCTCAGCCAATCTGATGCATGATCACTTCAGTAATATGCATGTATCTCACTCATTATTGAGCTTGTCCGAAATCTTGATGATGTAAATACATATTCCAAGTTTTAGAAAAATTCAGATCAGAAATACATACTCTAGGATGGTACCATGCTCAGCCATTAAGATGCAAGATAACCTCATTAATATGTGTGAATCTCAACCATTAGTGAACTTGTCTGAGATCTTGATGATATATACACATATATTCCAAGTTTAATCAAAATCACATCAGAAATTTGACCTCCAGGCTCAGTCAATCAGATGCAAGATCACATCATTCATATGATAGATATCACTCATAACTGAACTCATCTGAGATATTCATGATATAAAGCCTATATTCAAAGTTTGCTCAAAATCAAATAAAAAATATGGCTTCCATAGTTGTAACATGCAAATGTTGATGGAAAGATGACAGACACATGACCATACCATAAGTTCACTAGACCTCATGAGCAGGCAAGTTAAAAATGACAGACAACAGAGTAAATTCTGATCATTTGATAGGTCAGTAAAAAAGAAGGAATTTAAGAGTGTAACTATCACTTACTCAATATTTGTATCATTCTCTACATTGTAAATTCTCTCTATAGCAATCACTTATGACAGTTGAAAATGATGAGGATGGTGACAATAAGGATGATGATGATGATGATAATGTGAATGATTACCAGTTGTAAAATGTATACTCTCACACTATTGCACTTATTCATGAAGTCTAAGGTTTGTTAACTATTACCTTGTTTAAATCAACTGAATTATCACAATAATGAGCACTTTTGTCATTATTTCAAAAAAAGTCACATGTCAAGAAAGCTAAAAACATAAACAGCAGCAACGGCTGGCCATAGCAAATTCTATTTCACATATTCGCTTCTCTGAAACAGTATTGGTTAAATCACTCTAATCAATCCTTCTCCGTCCCTCCTTCCCTGACACCGACTCTGTGGTCAAAACCTGAAATCTGTTTTATATATATTATATGTGTTCCTACTATTAATGCATGCATAAAATTTAAAAAAAAAAACATTGGTAAAGGTCACTGTCATTGAACTTTTTGAACCTCTGACCTCTGACCCTCTCTGAGACCACAGCAGAGTGAGCCAAAAGCTATAAACATGATTATCATATGGAAAACTAATGTACCAAATTTAGTAATTTCCAACCAGTGGTGAAGCAGGTGAAAGATTTAAAGAAAGACAGACAGGCAGACAGACAGATGGAGGGAATCACAATATCACCAATGCTGAAGTGCAGGTATAACACAATTTCACCATATGCTGCATAATGATGTGATATCAAAATGAAAAATTCACAAGTCTGTAATGAACATGCATATTACCTTCCCCTGTTACTTTGGGTTACTGAAATCCTTCACTTTCCCTGCTAAATCTCAACAGAAAATCTTATGTCCATCCAATGTTGTAAAGAAAGTGACAAGCATTTAATAAAATCCCCCATCTCTCCCAATGAAAACCAATGCTAATGAACAGTCAGACATTATCTACCCCATTTTGGACCCTTCATGCAAGTGAGACAATACTGCAGAATGTTGTTACATACAACTTTCATGCTGAGGAAATTGTTCAAGAAGCACTACTCTTAATAAAAAAGTTTTTTTTACTTTGCATTTGTTTTTTCTGTTTGATTCAAAATGTGGAAAAATTTGGAAATTAATCTTGTGTGCAATGTAAACTGGCTGGAAATTACACTTAAAGGTCAAGCTTCTACATAACAGCATTTTCTTCATAAAAAAATACCGCTTATCTGTATGTAATATGGTGACATGACTAATCAAAATGGTACTCTAAGGTACGAATGGCAGATTTACCTTGTGAGAATATGTAGATGCTTTCACATTAATTTCTTTGATAATAAAAGACTATAAACTGCTGTCCCCGATGTGATGAAATAGTTTTAATACACAGTAATGTATTCTCCTTGAAATAAAGCAGTTTTTATACACAGTAATGTATTCTCCTTGAAATAAAGCAGTTTTTATACACAATTTTAGAGCAACAGATATGGTAAGCCATTTGTTGTGTAACGGATCATGTGGATCATCTCAAAGTTTTACAGAATAGAAGTTTACATTATAACTTCTCTCTCTCTCTTGTAAAAACAAATAAAAATAATAAAAGAATAAGCCTTCTATCTATTTATTTGATGATAAAGATCGATTCATGGCTGACATCGATAAATATTCAACATATTTTTACAATATTGTTGGCGAAGAAAGTGCAAAAGATCGAACAAAGAATTCACATTTTTTTAATTATGAAGGATGTAGAGTAGATGAAATATGAATGTTTTTGACATCAATAAGATAAGAGTCTCCAAAATAATACCTTTTACGTGTATCAGTTTATGTTAAGTAAAATAAATTGTACGAGATCCATCAGAGTTGTTCTTGAAATGCCAGAGTATTGCTAGGAAAACCTTTTTTATTAAAGGAAACTAAACACATAAGTCATATAAAATAATATGCCCTTTTCCTCTCTAACCATTTTTAATAAGTTTCTGAGACAACTATAAAACTCCTTACAGAAATTGAAAAAAATATTAAGTTACTTAATTTTATTCAAACTTTCATTCCTTGAAAATTATAAAGTATGCCAGAAATTTAGAGACTGGGTAAAACTTGACATCAAAATCTGCACAAAAATCCATGCCATGCAGTAAAATCCAAGTTAGATTGGTTTTGAAATACAACATAGTCTGTTGGATTTTTTTTAGGTGCATATATGTTAAAATTAATTAAAGTTGTCTTCATCTCTAATATCAAAATACCAAATACATTAAAATCTGAATAGAATTGTGTTAGCAAAGGACCAGAGACATTTTAGACTCAACAGTTGTACCAGTTAGTTGTGTAGTTCAATTTTTTTTCTATCCTTCACAAATTGAATTTGGTGAAATCATGCAGGTAGAAACTAGAGTTGAACTAGTGAACTAGAGTTGTTAGTGAGCAGGAGCTCACAAGATAACCTTCACTTTTTGTGACACCAATCAGTATTTTTGCGAGTGGCAAACTAACCACAGAATGTAAGTCACATCAACCCAGTTTTAATATATAACATAGCTAATTTCCCATATGCAAAATCCTTGCCATAATTCTGCTGAATTGTCTTGTGCATCACATCAATCAAGGGCTCCTGCCTAAGAGTCACTGTGGATTCAGGAAAGGATGAGAGTCCACAGACATGGTGTTTGCAGCTCGTCAACTCTAGGAGAAATGCCAAAAACAGAACTCCAACATGTACACAACATTCATTGACTTGACAAAAGCCTTTGACGCAGTCAGTTGTGAAGGCCTTTGGAAGATCATGGCAAAATTTGGTTGCCCAGAGAAATTCATCATGATAGTTCTGCAATTCCATGATGGCATGCTTGTTAGTGTCATGGACATTGGCAAGTCATCTGAACCATTCCCAGCAACCAATGGAGTCAAGCAAGGCTGTGTGTTGGCCCCAACCCTCTTCAATATGATGTTCTCTGCCATGCTTACTGACGCCTACCATAACTATGAAACTGGTATCAACATGGGATACCGGACTGATGGCAAGCTATTCAATCTGAGGAGACTACAGGCGAAGATGAGGTTACAGGAAGTGACTGTTGTGGTCTCCTATGTGCTGACGTCTGTTTCATGAATGCCAAATCTGAGTCTGACATTCAACACATATGGATCATTTTTCTTCAGCTTGTGACAATTTCGGTCTCACAATCAGTATCAAGAAGACAGAGATGATGCACCAACCTGCACCAGGAAAGCCTTATGTAGAGCCTACCATCACAGTAAATGACCAAACCCTCATGGCAGTGGACAAGTTCACCTATCTTGGCAGCACACTGTCATGTGCAGTCAACATTGATGATGAAACCAAAGCCAGAATTGCTAAAGAAAGTGTGGCCTTTGGCAGACTACGTGTAAATGTGTGGGATCACTGAGGCATCAGTCTACAAACAAAACTTAAGGTCTACAAAGCCATTGTGTTGCCTACCCTGCTGTATGATTGCAAAACCTGGATGGTGTATAGAGGCCATGCCAAGAAGCTGAACCATTTTCACATGTGCTGCCTGTGGAAACCAATGAGGATAAGATGGCAGGATAGGGTCCCAGACACCGGGGTTTTCACACAGGCAGGCATTCTAAGCATCCACACTCTGCTGATGAAATCACAGCTGAGATGGGCAGGCCACATCATCAGGATGTCAGAAGAGTGACTACCAAAGAAGACCTTGTATGGTGAGCTGAAGGAGGGAAATCACAATCTCAGGGTGGTCAGAAGAAACGCTTTAATGATTCCCTCAAGTCATCCTTGAAACACTTCAACATTGACCCTGAGTCTTGGGAAGATCTCACACATACAGAAGCTACAGACTGTGAACAGAGGAGAACTGAAGAGACAGTCCAGAAGCAAGAGCTGTGTAAATCTGAGAAATGCAGCACATCCTCTATTGATCAAGCAAACCCAAGCTGCATCTCGTCAAGTGTGCCACAGACAGTCCAGAGCACAAATTAGCCTAATCAGCCACTCATGTTCTCACAGAAACCAAACCAGTTAGTGATGTCAAGGTCATCTTCAAACTCAAAGGATGGACAACAACAATGGAGGGACAGACAGACAGACAGACAGATGGACAGGAAGAAATGATCTCCACTTTTTAAAAATGAATGGGAATAAAAGTTATTGTTAAACATGCGGTACTTATTTTAACATTATGATTGTCAATGATAATTATGAAACTATTTCAGATACTATTAATACTTAGAGAAACATCTTTGATTGGTTGATAATGTGCACCATAAATGAAACAGCTTGTTCATGATATGAGAAACACAAAACAAATTTACATATATTTTAAACTTAAAGATATAATTAATAACTACACACATTAATTATATTTACAGGACTTTTATTTTAATTTTTAATACTAATTACACTTCTGTCACAACTATAAACAACATAAACTCTAGCTAAAGCATTTTTTTTTATCTGCCCTATTAACATGATATTTCAATTGTCTTCAGATGTTTCATAAAATATAAACTGCTATTTTCTATTCAATTGTCATGATTGTTGAAGGAATGGTTACAAGGTACATACATGTTGTGAACAGGAAAATAAAACCACAAATAAAAACCAGTGCACACTGCAGGTGAATACTTATCATTATTATTATTATTATTATTATTATTATCATTATCTCAAGTTTTATAATTACAAAAAAAGGCTTTTAAAGTTTGGAGTTTTTATGTGAAGCTGTCAGTAGGTGATTCCATGGTATTGGTAATAGCTGAGTTACTCAGTGTACTAGGTATTTAACATCTACTAAAGTTTGGAAGAAGCAAATTTGATTTTTCCTTTCAGATAATAATTTTAAAAGATACTGAAATTATTATGTATATTCTGATACAGGGCAGCAACACTGTTTTACATGCAAACATTTATACAAAGCATAATTTTCCTCTTTCCAAGAACACAAATTTAAATGTATTTTTTAAACAGAAACTAATCCCATTCATTTGGATGCACTGTAGATAAAGTACAGATCAGAAAAAATAAAATAACACATAGAATCCTTCGCCAAAACACTTGCACTTCTATCAAAATGTAAGCTAAGTTTACAATGAGTCTTAACAGACAAAAGGGTTTAAATATATGAGTCACAGCCTTTGCTAGGTTGGCTTCAATAGCTCTGTTAAATTGGGTTCTAAAGGCTCTTTATGTGATGTAATACCTGAAAAAAGAAAAAAAAACAAACTTGTACTGAATAAGGAATATAAAGTAAATCAAATTTATTAAGCATTATGTCCTGCTGAAAGCATCTGCAGTAAATATAATGTACAAAGAAACAGTGAGTAAAGCAACTGAATTGTGGTTTAACTGAAAGTTTTTATATTTCAATTATTTTATATAATAATAATAATAATAATAATAATAATAATAATAATAATAATAACAATAATAATAATGATAACATCATCTTCTGGTGCTGCTGCTGTAAGAATGATCTTTCTTATTTACAGAAAAATAAATACTAATGTAATGCACGTCCTAAACATTTTGAATTTTGTTCTTAATTTATCTACTGAAAATGTTGGAGCAAGCTATCTTTTCTATTAGGTTTAAATTATTGGTGTTCTAAATTATTCTATATCAAATGCCTGAAAGAATATAGCAGAGTGCACTATATATGACTGTACATCTCTCTCTATCACACACGCACACATACTCATACACTTGCACTAAATTATTGGTGCAAAATAAAATTGTCAAGAATTAAGTATGACATTAAAATATTTCAATTTTTTTTATTTTTTTTTATAGTGGAGCTAAAGAGAAAGAGAACTTTTTTTAACTGTATTCTAAAATAAACAATATTAATTATATTAGAAACAGTTCCAGTAATGATAACTTTATCTATCTTACTGAATGCATATCCATTGCTCTGCCACTAATGTATATCAAAATATCCTTTTGATTTAAAGTTGCTGCAAACATCGAATGAAACTTGTTTTGTCAATTAGACCATAGTTAAATAATTGTTTCTGATGCCCTCGTTCTCTCATGTCAACTTACTTTAAGCCATTTTCCATAGGTTGGAAGTGTTTAGCTCCGTTATATTTGTTGTACAGTCTGATATTTTTTGGTTGATCTAATCCCATCTGTACAGTTGGTTTTTCCACTAGACACATTTATTCTTCTGGGATGTAGGTCTTCATCACACTCATGTTTACATGTAGTTGTCAGCTTCTATGGTAACAGCCGCAGTTGTTCAAATATGTATACAAAGTCCCTGTGTGCTATTTATAGAACTCAAAAACGACTTCGACGCTTAAAAAAAACTTGAAAGCTTGACTTCAATTATCTATGTAAGCTCAAACATTTTACATGTACTTTATGGGTCAAAAAGTTGTTTTTTTACAAGGACAACAATTTTCTCAAGTTTTTTTTAGAGTTTTATTTTGTTTTAACAATATAGAGTAGTGCTCCGTTATGGAAAAAAAACCCCCTCAAAACAGTGATATAACAGAATGCACAATACGGTGATATTTAACTTTCATACTGAGGATCCTGTTTATTATAATTAGACACCATGGTATAACCAAATGCTTAATACGGTGATATACAACTATCATCAAACCAAATGCTGTGGTGTAACAAAAACAATATTGCTGTGATATACTGAATGAAGAATATATATAACCTTCATAAAGTAGATGTCATCCAGCATGACAAAATGCTTTGATATAACAGAATGCATTATACCGTGACTAGGTAGGACCCACAATTCTTGAGAATGAAGAGTATGAAATTGCTTCAGCAAAAATATAAAAATTATTTTTCAGTTACACAATTTTCACATCTGTTCATTGTTCCAATGTGCCTTTCAACCAGTCAGAAATAAGGCAGCAATTGAACATAAGCTGACCTTTTCCACTGCAGTGCAAACAATGACTGCAAAAAGCAAGCAGTTTCCAAACTATGTGAAGATGAGCTCTCTGAAACCCCATGTTCATAAAATTTTCCCCATGTTTAAAATTTTAAAAAAATTGAATTTTGAAGCAATATTGATATAGTTCAAAATATACAATAAAGACGGACATTCAGAAGAAAGTCAATAATATTTGCCTTTTCTTCATTTATGGAACTGCGACAAAAAAATGAATTCTGGATATTTAGTAATACAGATGTACCACATTTATTCAAACGGTCTTGTCCAGCAGAACTGAAGAATATTCTGATATACTAGCATCATGTTCAGGTTGTTGTCCATTAAATGATGTGGTATAACAAAACTGCAGAATATTGATGCCCAACCTTCAAACTGAAAAAAAATGGCACAATTTTCTGACATATAACCCTCCTATTAAGGATCCTGTCCAGCATGACAAAACAGTGGTATACAAGAAATGCATAGTAATGATACACAAATTTCAAAGGAAAAACACTGTGTGATAACAGAAATGTACAACATTAATATACAGCTTCATACTGAAAATACTGTCCAGTGTGTCAAGCACTTTGGTATAATGTAACGGCTAAATTCTGTGATAACTAACCTTCATACTGAGGATGTTGTCCAGCATGACAAAACAGTGGGGCCGACTTTCCCCCTCCTGAGTTCCTTGTTTAAGTCCTCCACCTCTCTGCTTAGGGTCCCAGCGTAACATCAAACGAAGCCAGTTCTCAATGTAGGTCTGCATTGATCTGGTGAGAAAATATGTCATACTTTAAAGTTCAGGAAATTATTATCATAGAATTTTCCTGAGCATATATAATGCAGAAATGTTAATTATCCATGCACTTTCAAAAGAGGAATAGGGTTTGGTTTGGTTTTATGGGTTTAATGTCATTTTTCAGCACATGATAGGCTATACATGGCGGCCAGTATATCTGGTGGAGGAAGAACCTGGGAAAATTCTGGGAAGAACCATCGACCCATGGGAAACTACTGGCAAGGTTTCTCATGTAACCACATTGGCCGAGCCCACGACTCGAACCCACACGGACAGAGGTGAGATGTCAGTGATCGGTAAGGTGAGCGCCTTAGACCACTTGGCCACCCAGGGCCCCTAAAGAAGAATAGGGATATTGTGATTTATTATGTATTCATAACGAGATACTGAAATATATCAGTGTGAGAAAAATTATATCGAGACAGTGGCGATACCACTTTTATTGCCACAGTGGCAATATTACTTTTGGAACTACCAGTACTTTCTTTTCCCATTTAGGAAATATATATACCTTATGTATGTTTTTTAAATCTTTATTTCCATATTTAGGTGTATTTCATTTCATTTTTCTTCTTCTTCTTCTTCTCTCTCTCTCTCTCCCCATCAGGATGAACAGATCTTAAAATGTATCAAGACTGTACACCCTCTAGTATACATTTATTTAATCAATACGGAGGCACCATAAAAAAATGCCTAAAAATGAACTCCAAACAACAAAAAATAGGCTTCACGTATTCACTTTTTTAAATTAGTTTTCTACATGAATCCTGCAAATTATTAGTGACTGAACTTGTGTGAACTATTGCTATTCAATATTCTGTCACCCATACAGTATCATATGCCTTTTACAGTCTACGACAAATGGACACGTTTTTATTAAAAACGTTAGGTTATATAAAGTAATAAAATTGTTTATGTAGCGATTCCAACTCTCTACACAATCATAATCATAGCTAAAAATGATGGAGAAATTGGGTATTGATGAGTATTGATTGCAAACCGAGTTAAGTGACAATTAAAATCTGGGAGCAGCATCTGTTACTGAACTAGACTGCAAGCTTGCCAAGGCCAAAAATTCACATTTTAATGCAGAAATGAACAAAATAAAGAATGAAAATCCATACAAGTCAATTCACAATTATTAAAATCTTTTGTTTAAAGATGTTATGTTCTGAAATCTGTCAGCTGTGACTGCTCTGTAATGTTTCTACGTTAAGCCCACCACAACATTGTTCAAAAAAATAAAAATCTCTTCTTTTTCATTTTAAAACAGTCATTAATTTGACAAAATATACAATCTGTGGCATTATTTGTACAAGCTAAATTTGTAAAAGGTTGCTGTCCTAAAGTTATTGTAAATTTCATAACTTCTGTTATTGATGTAGTTCTTTTTATTTTATTATTTTGTTATTTTACTTTTTGCTAATTGTCTAAACTAAATATATGTATCTTGATAGCATACTACTACTACTCCTACTACTAATAATAATGCTAATGCTATTTGGTGCATAGTACATGTATTTGTCATGAACCAAGTTTGAGAGCTGAACCTGCCTTCAGAGGTCACCTGTCTACAAAGGCCACTTTGGCCTTTTCCCATGGGTGACTGCTGAACACAGGTTTGACTGTATTTGTTTATACAGTTGAAATGGGTAAAATGGCATTTAACTTCTACTCAGGTATTAAAAGAATATTTTGCATGTATAATCTATGAAAAGCAACAACAGAAATAAAATATGAAGGGTCTAATGCTCAATATTTTATTTTGGAATTTTGATTGCTGGTTGGTTGTTTTGTATTTAAGAGTACTTTGAGCACATTATTGCCTATATCATGCTGAGGAAATGAGCTAAGTGCATTTCCAAAGGTCACCCTGATGCAGCCATCCTGGGCTGGACTGGGTGGATATCGAACCGGCAACCCAACACTCAACCAACTGAGTAATAGTAGCTCCCAAATTTTGACTATGGTAAATTACATGCAGTTGGCATCAGGAAAAAAAAAATAATTAACTCAATTTTAAGAAACTAAAAAGGAAAATACACTGAAATTTTCCCAGACCAATTCCCATGTAATCCAGCCTCCCAGCAATCCGATGATATAATCTGATCCTAATAAGGCTTTTTATATTACTACAGGTCAGCTAAGATAAATCTGTAATGTGTTTATGTAAACATTATTGTAACATATGCGTAAATCTGTAATGTGTTTATGTAAACATTATTGTAACATATGCGTAAATCTGTAATGTGTTTATGTAAACATTATTGTAACATATGCGTAAATCTGTAATGTGTTTATGTAAACATTATTGTAACATATGCGTAAATCTGTAATGTGTTTATGTAAACATTATTGTAACATATGCGCAAACTCCCCTGGAAGCTTTTCAGTACTCTGAGGTAGTTTTCAGTAGTGACAAAATATTTTCAATTCATTACTGCCATCAGTTGCAATGGGCAAATGAGGTAGTTTTCAGTAGTGACAAAATATTTTCAATTCAGTACTGCCATCAGTTGCAATGGGCAAATGAGGTAGTTTTCAGTAGTGACAAAATATTTTCAATTCAGTACTGCCATCGGTTGCAATGGGCAAATGAGGTAGTTTTCAGTAGTGACAAAATATTTTCAATTCAGTACTGCCATCAGTTGCAATGGGCAAATGAGGTAGTTTTCAGTAGTGACAAAATATTTTCAATTCATTACTGCCATCGGTTGCAATGGGCAAATGAGGTAGTTTTCAGTAGTGACAAAATATTTTCAATTCATTACTGCCATCAGTTGCAATGGGCAAATGAGGTAGTTTTCAGTAGTGACAAAATATTTTCAATTCATTACTGCCATCGGTTGCAATGGGCAAAATGAGGTAGTTTTCAGTAGTGACAAAATATTTTCAATTCAGTACTGCCATCGGTTGCAATGGGCAAATGAGGTAGTTTTCAGTAGTGACAAAATATTTTCAATTCAGTACTGCCATCGGTTGCAATGGGCAAATGAGGTAGTTTTCAGTAGTGACAAAATATTTTCAATTCAGTACTGCCATCGGTTGCAATGGGCAAATGAGGTAGTTTTCAGTAGTGACAAAATATTTTCAATTCAGTACTGCCATCGGTTGCAATGGGCAAATGAGGTAGTTTTCAGTAGTGACAAAATATTTTCAATTCAGTACTGCCATCGGTTGCAATGGGCAAATGAGGTAGTTTTCAGTAGTGACAAAATATTTTCAATTCAGTACTGCCATCGGTTGCAATGGGCAAATGAGGTAGTTTTCAGTAGTGACAAAATATTTTCAATTCAGTACTGCCATCAGTTGCAATGGGCAAATGAGGTAGTTTTCAGTAGTGACAAAATATTTTCAATTCAGTACTGCCATCGGTTGCAATGGGCAAATGAGGTAGTTTTCAGTAGTGACAAAATATTTTAAATTCAGTACTGCCATCGGTTGCAATGGGCAAATGAGGTAGTTTTCAGTAATGACAAAATATTTTCAATTCAGTACTGCCATCGGTTGCAATGGGCAAATGAGGTAGTTTTCAGTAGTGACAAAATATTTTCAATTCAGTACTGCCATCAGTTGCAATGGGCAAATGAGGTAGTTTTCAGTAGTGAGAAAATATTTTCAATTCAGTACTGCCATCGGTTGCAATGGGCAAATGAGGTAGTTTTCAGTAGTGAGAAAATATTTTCAATTCAGTACTGCCATCAGTTGCAATGGGCAAATGAGGTAGTTTTCAGTAGTGACAAAATATTTTCAATTCAGTACTGCCATCAGTTGCATTGGGCAAATGAGGTAGTTTTCAGTAGTGACAAAATATTTTCAATTCAGTACTGCCATCAGTTGCAATGGGCAAATCAGGTAGTTTTCAATATTTTTGTTTTCACTAAGAACATTTTTATTATGGCAGTACTTTTGGTGCATCTGCACGTGAAATCTCAGGCCACTGCAAAATAAACATGAATCCTTCATAGAGGGGGTGGCATGATCATTGGCTGCTATAGGTATATTATGTTAAATTAAAAAATACATGAACAATGTCTCTGCATAAGTCACTTTATCTACTGCTGTTGGTTCGGGTTTGCAAAAAAACAAAAGGATATCTTGGCATTTGCTGCCACCAGCTTGGCCTGCTGCATGTGTTTTTACCCAGTTATATTTCATCTACAATCATCCCTACTTCTCTGCCTGATACTTGCCATTTTTCTACACATAGTGCAGAAAACGTCAGTCTTTGTTTATACAGAAATCATGTACAAGCCACCCACTTGTATATTCCAGCCAATACTCCAGATAAGACTTGAATCAGGACGATATCATTACTAATGATTATATTTCAGAACAAACTGGTTCAATACAGATACTTGCTATGTGTTTCATGCCTGGGCCTACACAATATAGTCGCTGTAATATCAGTGGCTAAAATATGAGGATTGTTCAATAAACGTTCGCCTTAGGAACATAAAATCAACCACTGAGCTCAGATGAAACAGGAACTGGGCTGGGATGGACATGGAATCTGTAGTACAGCTGCACTTAGTGTAGTACCATAGCAACACCCAAAATGTGTAATCACTTTGCAGAATGCAGACTGGTCAGTATATATGTTGTAAACATAAGATGGCTATATCCATCTTTAGGTAGAGCAGGTTATATTATTTTATTCTAAGGTAACAAATAAGTCAGATGTTATTCATTATTGCAGACGTAAGACTCAAGATGCTTCTGTCTATAACTTTTACTACTCTACAGTGAGGATAAAGTAATAGTAATTATCTGAAATTCATTTTATTGCTTTCAATATTCATTTATAATCAATGTCTTCCCTGTTCACATGTAAAATGGACTCAACCCATTATGTTGGTTATAACAAATTTATCTCCTGTGAGCTAAAATCAAACCTCTTCATACTGGCTATCTATATAAAACAGCCAAAATGTTTGGTCCCAACAGTGTTGGGTTTAAAGAACCACTGTATACTGCAATTCAAATTTTTAATTTATGCAAAGAAATATTTGATAAAGCTTAATTACCTGCAGAGGTTATTGGGTGCCAGAATAGTTTTTGAAAATATCACCTCCCCTCCTTCAGAGTCGAACTGTGCACATATATCTTCAGGGGACTTCTTGCACACTTCTTTATGCCTAGAAAACAAGAACACAATGTCAGAATACCATATATGCTCATGAATAATATCCACCCAAGTACAAACAATGTAGATTAAAATCTGCCAGTACATAATGTGCCAGCAGGTCAGGGTCCATGATACTGATTGTACTTAATATTCCAAGTGAACATTATTACCCTGATCTGCCTTTGCACTATGTAACTGCAGATCTAGGTCTGGGCTGTTTGCAGTGCAGTTTAGACTGGTACCCGGTCCTAACTTTAGCTTAGCCAATATGATGGTGCCAACAGAACATTGCCAAAGGTGGGACAGGTCAAGGTCTCTGTCATTAGATGGTATTTTAGTCCAGTAATTTGACTGGTCAGTCTGATCAAATAGGTATAAATACAATCTATATGGCATCATGATAATGCATCACACACAATGATTGAAATCACTGTGACATAACACAATGGACAATGTCACTTTGGCATGTAGACATTCACACATTCCCAGTTTCATCTAACATTTTAGCATGCTCTGGATTTCTCCCATTTGACTGACCTTATATCATTTAAATATTATTTTTTACAACAAACAATTTAAATGTACTGGGTTTAATATACTCTCTTCATATTTCTATGAAAACCTTCAACAATGGTCCATTTTCAGGCAAGGTTTTGTGGACCAATCATATTGTTTCAGGAAAACTAGTGACCTGTCTATATTTTTACTTTAGAGAGGGAACCAATCAATTTGCAGTTGGGTGCACTATATACACAATTCTAACATGAGGCTGTTTCATCTCTCTTTACAACACATGGATAAAACAAGAGTCCTTTTAAGGGACTGACACTCTACTGTCAGAAAAGAATTTCCAGGAATTCAAGAGAAGACCATTTCTTCTTTTTAACTGCTGAGTGTTGAAACCATCACTGATATTCTTGAGTGATAAGATTTTCAAATTAGCTAATGTGGCAGCCATACTAGATGTAAGATTGGCACTGTTTTCATTTAGGACAACTAGATACCATTAGAAGACTTTCTGAGAAAACCCCATGTTGATATGACCATCCATTCAGGAGAATTAATCACAAGATTTTCAATATGTTTATTGTGGCAGCCATATTTGAGGACAGATTGGCACCAATTTCACTCAGGACAAACTAGATATCATAATTAGTCTTCTGGTGAAAACCCCATGATGATATGACTTTCCATTTAGGAGGTGTAGCAATAACTAGACTTTCAAGAAGGCAACCATGGTGGCTATATTAGATGTCAAATTGGCACCATTTTCATTTAGTAACAACTAGACATCATAAGAAGTCTTCTGGTGAAAACCCAATGTTGATATAGCTTTCCATCTAGGAGGAGTGGTGATAAGATTTTCAAGATGCCCACTGTGGTGGCCATATTGAATACCAGACTGGCACCATTTCCATTTAGTACCAACTAGACATCATAAGAAGTCTTCTGGTGAAAATTGCATGCTGATATGACTTTTTGTTCAGGAGGAGTAGCAATAACAATATTTACAAAAGGGCTGCCATAGTAGCCATATTGGATGTCTGAGTGGAACCATTTCATTCAGGAGGAACTTAACATAATAAAAAGTCTTCTGGTGAAAACTCCATGTCAATATGACTTTCCATTCCGGAGAAGCCACAACAAGATTTTCAAGATGGCTGCCATGGTGTCCATACTGGAAATCAGAATGGCACCATTTTCATTTAGGATCAACTAGACACCAAAAGAAGTCTTTTATCAAAACCTCCATGCTGATATGACCATCCATTCAGGAGGAGTAGCTATAACAAGATTTTCAAGATGGCTGCCATGGCAGCCATATTAGAGGTCATATCATCACCATTTTTATTTAGCACCAACTAGACATCATAAGAAGTCTTTTAGTGAAAACCCCATGCTGATATGACCATCCATTTAGGAGAAGTAGCGATAACAAGATTTTCAAGATACCTGCTTTTGGTGACCATACTGGATGCCTGAGCAGCACAATTTTCATTTAGGACCAACTAGATCTTGGGATGAATGTGTGTAAAGTTTCATGGCAATTGTCCAAGTTGTTTAGGAGGAGTAGTGATAACAAACTTGTGCTACGAACAGACAGATGTCAAACAACAGACAACTGGCCATCACATAAGCTCTTCTGGTTTATGACCAGTAGAGCTAAAAAGGTATTTATCTTATACAACAGACCTTTCTTATGGAGGCATGTGCCACCAACTGTAACACTCATTATGAAGTAATATTGCAACATCATTACAGGTGTGTGCAATCAATTGTTGAATGAAGTGCTCATGTGCTGTAGTACTAGGTGAACTGAATGCTGTTTTCAATATTGTAATCTTTTACATAATCTATTCCCACTGTCACACTGAGGGATTATTTAAACTGTCAACAATAAAAAGGAAAAGTTTTGGTAAATTATATTTCTCTGGGAATACTTGCCCGATCACAGTAACAGTAGGAAATAAACCATGCTACCTTCTGAATCCAGCCCTCCCAAAAGATGAAAAATGTAGTCTTTCAATCTATATATTCCCCCACCCCACCAAACACCAGTTTAAGCTTGAGCAAAACCAACAAGGATGCTCACATTTGTAGGAATGGGTGGAAGGGCTTAATAGTAATGAGACTGTGTAAGTATTCTCAAAGAAACATAATTTACTAAGAAATTTCCCTTCTACACTGAATACCCAATAACAATAACATTAGGAGAATAGGTAAGAGGAGAAGCAAGATCATTCAACCTCTACAATAATCACCCTTCAAGCGGCAGTATGATTGTGTCCTCAATAAAAGAATGAACTTTTCTCCTAAGGTGAAGGCAGCACAAACGTAAGAGTATGAGCTCAATTATTGCGAAAACAAGGGTGCTGCCTTACCGAAGAAAGTTTCCTCGGCGAATCTAGAGAAAGCAATAAACCCCAAGCCCAGAGCAACAGTTGTGCTGTCATGAATGGGACTGCGTGATCGTCTGGGCAGCCATTGGGATGAAACTGCATGTAGTTTGGATCCAAGGACAGTGCATGCAGCTCACTCGCCCTGCATGCTTAAGCTAGTGCTATCAGGAAGCAAGTCTTGTACAATAACAGCTTCAGCAAGGTTGAAAACAGAGGCTCAAACTTGAGTGAGCTGACCCACATCAAGACCCTGGAGAGGTGTCATTTGGGGAACAAGGTCAGAAAGCAGGGCATGGATAGGTTGAAATTGGACAACAGGCTGGAAGGATCCATGTTGCGAACAATATTGTCTTTTCCATTATGTCTGACAGTGAAAGAAATCATGGAACGATAGCCCTTGATTGTGATAGGGGCTAACATTTTGTCCTCAAAGAGGAAAATACAGTTAGCCAACTGGGGAATGGAGGCTAAGAGTGGTGTGATGTCATTAACCTGACGTTAGTTAGTGAAAACGAGCGATTTCACTCATATGCCTTCAAAGTTGAGGGCCTTCTAGCTGTCGAGATCATCTTCACAACTGAAGAGCAGAACTCCTTTTCATGCAAGATGTCCCTGACAAGAGCCAGGCATGAAGGAGGAGTTTCTCTGAACACAGATAGAATACTGAGGACATAGGCTGCTGAGCAGCATTGGGGTTGCTACAATCTTCCTGGGCACATCTGTCATGAGATCAAGCAGACCCTCCCATAACAGACGAACAATCAGAACTATTTTGCAAGACTTGCCCTCAACTTCTGGATTAGTTTTGGTATTAAAACCACTGGGGGGGGGGGGAGGCATAGGCCCAGCTGGGCAGTTTGTTGTCCCACCATGTCGCAAATAGGTCTTGCATTGATCAGTCCCATACAGCACAAACTCAATGAAAGACAGATGAATGGAGAGATCACTATATATGAAACAGTTGGCCTCTACTTGATAATGAATGAGCCGGGATGTTAAGCCTGCCTGGGATGTGTCGGACTTGTATGCATATATGGTACTGTGCACACCAATGGAGAAACTTCCATACCATAACGCAGAGCTCGGGTGATTTCGTCCCTCCCCTCTTGCTTGAAAAGGTAGTTCACCACAACCAAGTTGTCTGACATTATCCAAACCATCTTCCTTCATATGTGCTCCCTCCAAAAGTGGGAGGCGTGAAGAGACTGATGTGAAGAGCCTTCTCCTGTATCGTCCACTTGCCGCTGACCGTCAGGATGCATGGAAGCAAGCATGCCCCACCAACCTGACAAACTGGCATTTGTACATTTTATTACTTCCTGCTGGGGGATTTCCAAAGGTATTCCTGCCACTAGCCACTCCCTGTCTTGCCACTGAATCAGGAAGAGGTGGATTTTGGTTGAGATCATAATCTGGTGATCTAAATGACCTGAGATTGGGCACCACTCTGCCAGAAGGGTCATATATAGAGGGCACATAGAACAAATTGCCAACACATTGGGCAGGCCGAGGAGTTTAAGATACTCTCTCACCACCATGTATATTCTGGGAGAAATTGTCCCAGATGCACAATGTGGTCAATGCATTTGGTCGATGCTTTTGGATGGAAGATGAACCAAGTTGAAATGAGTTAAAAACTCCATACCTAGATAAGCAAAATGCTGAGACAAGGTCTGACTTTTAAACGCTGACTATCTATTCTAAATTGCGTAGGAGGGAGAGACGGTTATTCATATCCTGAGCTAAAACTGAACTTACTGAGTATTTTGCAGAATATCATCCAGGTTTGCTGTCACTGCCATGAAGGAGGATGTCCTGAGGTGGGATATGGTGCAGTCTAATGTCATGGTGAAGGTCCAGGTCTGAGGTTGAGGCCGAATTAAAGGAAGCAAAATTGGTACATGAAAGGGGTGAGGGCTGGATAAATGAGATCTGGAGCCCCTCCAAAACAACTTGGATCACCCAATCATTTGTCGGAAAGAGGTTGATCCAAGTCTGGCAAAAAAGGAGTCTGGCACTCACAGGAGGGACACCGGCGGGGCTTGGGGGAGGAGAAATTCTGTTTTTCTCTACTTGGTTGGGAAAGTTAGAGGCATATGGCCACCAATAGTTTGCATGGCCACAAATAGGCTGTTGCTACTTAGTGGTACTCCTGCGGTCTTATTGACAATGACCATCCATTCTCTGGTACAACCACTGACGAGTTCAGGGGTTGGCAAGAAGAGCTGAAGTGGCAACTTCTGTGCCACTTGCTTTCTAAGCTTAGGGGTGGGGTGGTGTGTGTGTGGGGGGGGGGGACTGAAAGGGAGAGTGTTGCCACATGGTGAGATCTGAGTAAAGAAGATCACAAAAGATCATCTCTCCTTATCAAATCTAGATTTCAGGAAACCATTAGGGCATTCAGCATCATATGGTGAGCCTATTTTGGCCATCTGGTACACCAATTCCCATGTGAACTCACTCCCTACCTTCTCAGCTAGATGAAAGACAGCTAGCAACACTAAGTCATGAAGGAGGAAGTAGACACAACATTCCTCACCAACTCTGATGTGACTTGAAACATCTGTCTGTCCACCTTATAACACAAGGGGAAAGACATGTTGGCAGCAGTTATGTCCTTATTGAGACAAGGCACATCTGTGTGGTATGCATCGGTATGTGACCTATACCACTGAGGTGAGAAAGTTGTGGGCAACTGACTCATTGAAAGGATGGTCCCCAAAAATTGCCAGGGTTATGAATCGTATCCAAGATGCTAGCTAATTTTGGCAATTGTGGTAAAATTCAGAAAGATGGATGCTTGACGTCTTCTGAGGCCTTTACTTCGTATGCAGTATTATCTTCTGCTGGAGGAGGGCATTCAGAAGGCAGTAAAATCCTACATATTTCTTCTGTTGCCACCTTAAAGCTGAATTTTGTCCATTCCATAGATCAGCGTGTTCAGGAATGTCTGGGTCATCCCCTTTGTTGACTGGGTAGTTGCCCTACTCCTACATGCCTTGTGTCCATGGCTAAAACATGCCACATGACTGGGATGACAGTGTCATCATTGTGCATTGTGTGGCACCTACCCATTGGGAATGCTAGCAAAGCCATCACTACATAACTAGCATAGAATCTGGTTCAGTCGGCAAATGTTAGTCTGGACTGGCTGGTAGGGCTGGCCTGGCTGGCTGGACATGCAGCACAAATTGCATTGTAGGTCTGCTATATTGTGTCTGCATGATGTATATGGTCAATCTGGTGGCTGTCCAGAGAGCCTGTGGGGCATTTGGCCAGGTGTAGTCTTCTGTCACTGTTGGAACTGTGGCCTGATGTGCGGTTCAACAGTCCAAAATAAGAGTCTCACTCACTAAATCTGTACATGGCTCCACTAGATGGCTGGACCAGTTGGTTGGTAGCCAGAACAGTGTACAGCATATGGTATTGGACTTGCGTTCTGAGCTGGCTAGCGAAGTCATTTTGCATTCCCACACCCCTCATCTCACTGGCAATAAGGCCATGTGCGAGCTGAGAGGGGGACTTATGTGCAGTTAGCTACCAAAAGAGGGGAAAATCTGCCCCTGTATCCTCCAATTCACCAATTGACCATTGGTTAATTGAAACATCTGTCTGACAATGATGACAATCTGGCCAACTCTCCATAGCTAACATCTCTGATGTCGTTGCTGTATAAGACGTCGCATATGTGACTCCAACAAAGCGTGGGCAGGATCAACTGTAACAGCTTCCATGAGGTCATATATGACTGTCTCTGTCAGCACTGTTTGGGGAATCTTCACTGAGGGTGGGAGTGGCATCATTGTGCCCCAACAATACTCTCTACTAATTCTTAGTTCAGATGTAAACTCAAAACATTTTTGAACCAATGATTTGGAACATGACCTCTTTTCATAGCCCTTGAGCTGTTTCTTCAAGACACAGGACCATATCACCTCTGCCCATGAAGCACAAACACTGCATGAATGAGACGATGAGCATTTTGTCCAAGTCAGGCATGTATAATGCTTGTCCTCTAAAACTTTAAAACATTTGCATTTCATGTATTTCATTGACATTCTCTGAAACAATAGAGAGAACAGACAAGACGCATAACAAATATATACAAAGTATATTCAATCAGGTGAAACTCACATACTGAGAACACCTATAAAAGAAATGCACAAATGAATTGCAGTGTTTACACCACAAAGATACAACCGTGAAAGCAGACATGTGAGTCTTACCGGTCAATATCACATGGAAAATAACAACCAGCAAAATATGAAAAAATTCTCTGAAAAATTCACAGATGTTGTATATTCAAAGTACATCAACCATTTGATTAACTAAAACACCCAAAAAATTGTATGGATGGTCTCTAAACTGTTATAAAAGAAACTGGATTCAGGACGCTCTGTTTATAGTCTTGAGTGAAAGCTTAAACTGGTACACATCCAGAATATGGATGGCCACTAAGCAGGAGCAAGGGAAGGTAATCTGTAAGAGATACTACCCTTCATCTATATGATATGCAGACAGAAAGATGTTTTTTCATCTTTCAGGGAGGGCTAGATTCAGAGGTAGCAGAGTTATTTTCCTAATGGTAATGTGTTCATGTGATTGGGTAATATATTCGATGGAGAAACCCTCTCATCAAAAGTTCATGCAAAACAACTTGGTATGATGCTGCTGTCAGTGACATTAAATAATGGATGCATCATTTGTCCATGATTGTTCTTATCACCCCACCTCCTCTTTTGTTTCCAATAGCTTTAAAATTACCAATTTTTCAACCGAAGTCTTATTAATACGAGGATACACAGAGAAAAATCTGTAGTCTGGTTCAATACAATTCGAACTATAAAAAAGCAAACCAAATTTATTAATGTAACCAAATGGCTTATAATACCAACAGGGCTACCATCTCGTTTCTATCAATTAAGAGGCATGCTTTTTTCTGAAAGTATTGCAGTTCTGCCAGGTCAGTGGTCAGTGAGATGAAATAAATATAATATAATTGGGTCATTGTCTCTGACATAGCAGACTGGGCTGTCAACACTTACAAGGCTCCTGCTGAGTTCAGTTTACATTTCGCTGACTGTAGCTCTCTGTACCACTGTTGTTAACACTGGTTATTTCAAAAGAAAGTCTTGTGTTGGAAAGATTTTAACTGAACTTTTACTGTGGATTAACGGTTAAAAGATTTCAAGCAACGAAAAAAAAACAAAAAAAATCAACAACAAAAACAAGTGTTAGAGTTTTTTAGTTTTTTACTAGCCCATGCACAAGCACTTGGTACAAGGAAACAACATGAATGGGAAATGACTGAGAGTGAAACCATTATAAACAGATTAAGTTCCAAAAGATCTGCAGATAATGTTTTACATTAGTATAACTCCAAAGAGGCTCAAAGACAGACAATAAGACTCTGACCAATTACCATATATACTTGCGTATAATCCGGGTCCAAATGCAAACAACCTAGACCCGATCTGCCATCGCTAAATTTGCTGGCAGATTAGCGTCCATTTTGTTTGTTCTACTGATTATTCCTTACAAACTGCATAGACCCAGATCTGAGTCTATGCAGTTTGCAGTTGGTATTGGTAAATACATGAGTATATATGGTAAAAGCAGCTTTCAGGAACAATCTGTCTGTCTAGTACAAAGTACTATTAGTATAATGATAAGCCACTTGTCGGAACTAATAGCATAATAACAGTTATCAGTTAACAGCTAGCATGTGCAATTATATCTGTTCAGTCTGTTTGTGGTACCTTATCACAATTTCCAAAATGTACTTTGATTTCACTGTTATTTGTCATATAAAATGTTTTTGTGCATTTAGTAGCTGCTACAGACCACATATTTAAAGACCCAAAGAAAAGTGTAATTGTTGTGAATGCCATTTTCAGAGCAGTCATTTCCAAGAATCAATGTAACAATGAAAATGACCTTTTTTGCAAAAACATGAAAGTGATACTCTAAAAAATCAATGAATTCACAGTATGGTAAAGTTTTGGTCTAGACTTAAAACCTTTATTTTGGTCAAAACTTTGTTTTAAGTTGCACTGAATCAAATCTATGGTTTGTAGACTTCTACAGTAGCGTGTCATAAGTGAGTAGCCATTTAACATGATGTTGTTGATGCAATAGTGACTTTGTTGTAATTTAAAATCATGGTACCAAGGAAATTAAGAAGAAAATGATACTTACAAGTTCTTGTATTTCATAATTGATCTTTTTGCCTTTATGACAGACCGCATCTACTTAGGTAAAGACTTGTATAGTTGTTTTATATAAACCTGATTTACTGATTGCCAAATATCATTAATGATATTTTTAATTTCGGTCAGCCTTTTTTAAGTTTTGTTTTAATTGTTCTCTATACATTTTCAATGATGTTTACATCTGGTGACTGTGATGGCTGAGCCCATTAAAAGTTATACAACCCCAAAACAGAGCGAATATGGTTTTACGTGGAGAATGACTACTGTACATTCCCAAGCATTCCGGTTTCCATTCCACATTGGGTTTTTGTTATAAATACTCTTTCTTACCCTGGTATAACATAACCATTGTCTCGTCACTGAAAATGATATTGGACTAATTTCTCTCAACAGTCCAGTTTCATTGCTCATGGCAGTGGCAAATTTTTTTAGAGATTGTGGTCCTCTTCCGAACTGTGTATCTTCTAAAATTCATAACATCTTAATTTCGTCTTGACAGTACTCCGAGAAACAGGTACTGGTATTGTATTATTAAGTTCCACAGTTAAAGCAGCTAAAGTCTGTCTACGGTTCTTGTGCACCAGATGACAAAATACATAATCGTCTCTCTCACCACTGATTTTTGGCCTCCAGCTTAGAATCAGATTAATTTTCACTATAACCACATTCACCAAATATTTACAAAAATGTCTGAATTGTAGACCTTGATATGCCTCTTACCTATATATATATATATATATATACATATATATATATACCTGCCAATTAAATTATTCTCATATAAATGCAATATCATCTGTTTCTGCTCATGTGACAGCTCTTTGATGTGCGGCACCATGGTACTACACTGGATGCTTGCAGTCTATATATAGCACTGAGAGACACTACTACGTCATTATTTTACAGTAGTTACCATAAACAAACTAGCATTTCACAGTCCTGTGAGCTGTTTTTGTTGACAAATAATGCAACCATTGAATGATGCAATGTATAACCAAAATAATGTATGCACTGGCTACTCATGTATGACCCACTACTGTCGTTTAAATCCAGTGTTAAGCACTGTTAGTAAAATGAAGGCTTCAGACACAAAATTTTAAAAAATTATTAAAACTAAATTATAACTTTGAGTTAAAATAACTCAGAAACTATAGTTTTCATTTGCTAAAACTTTGATGTTTCCTTTTTCTTACATGATGGAAACAATCGGGAAAATTACTCCGATATATTAATCAGGACTTTTATAATCAAACGAGTATAGGCAGGCTTAGAATACATTTTGGAACTACAGTGTCAGTCAATCAAGTACTATTGATTAATTTATTGTCATGGGTATCAATTTTTGTGGTTTTTAAAAAAATTACATTTTGTTGGTATGTAAATCTGTGCATTGGGGAAGGGATCATGTTGTTTTCATAGAATGACGATTGTTCATTTGGGTCTTTAAATTCATGGTTTGCAGCAATGATGAAATCTGGTACCCTCGAAAAATACTGAATTCACAGTAATCAATCAACCACACAATCAATCAGAAAATTCGAAAGTTATTCAAATATTTTAACCCTTTCCCCCGCAAGTTATTATTTGTTATCACTGCCAGATTTCCATAAGTTATCATTTGTTATCACTGCCAGATTTCCGTAAGTTAACATTTGTTATCATTTGATGATGAAAACGTACCAATTTGTGTTTTGAAACATCAATATGTAAATACCAATGTGTGTTTTAAGAAGTTCATTGAAAGCATTTTTAAAATATATTTTCTGAAGATTTTAACTGCTGTGCTTGTATTATTTTCTTCATAATATAAGTTTGAAACCGTAAGTGAACCTGTCATAGAGTAATAATGGCGGACATCATGGTCTCTAGGAAGTACCTCTTCATTAGTTTGGCTGTTTTCGTAATTCATTTCGCACATACATTAAGGAAAATATACAATTCGTAGACAGCAAAGTCTACATATTGTGTGGCAGAAGATTTAGCTTTATACAAATATTTTTTTAGGTCTGAAATGTAAGGGACAATGCTATGTTGTGGAATTCAAGAAGCGCTGTAAGGTCAAGGTTGTTTTCTTACATCACTCTTTTTTGTGAAAATACAAAAAAAGCAGCACAGCATATAATATCTAACCAATAAACAACAATATTAAAAGTAAGTAGACAAATAATCAAAACCATAAATTTGCAATCCTATCCATGGATTTTTTGTAACAAAGCTAAAAGGTGTGAGTAGTCATATTAAGAAAATCCCTTTTTCTAAAAATAGATGCACACACATGGCATGCATGGCATAATTTTTGCTCTTGGCTGTGTACCGATTCATTTGGAAAGAAGGATCTAGTTCATTGATATATAGTGACTTTAATGCTTCAGTTCATTGTCAATGAATAGCTACAGTAATGTTTTATTGGCAATAATTGAATTAATTATCAATGTTTTGAAGTTATGATATATTTAGAGCATTGAAATTATTTGCAGTTCAGGTGTTACTAATTATAGAATTTTCTAGCACAATACAGTCACCATCACAAAAACATATTTTCTCAAGCTATTCACGGTCTTGCTTGGCCTGCTTGACATACTTGACATACTTGGCCTGCTTGACATACTTGGCCTGCTTGACATACTTGACATACTTGGCCTGCTTGACATACTTGGCCTGCTTGACATACTTGACATACTTGACATACTTGGCCTGCTTGACATACTTGACATACTTGGCCTGCTTGACATACTTGGCCTGCTTGACATGCTTGGCCTGCTTGACATACTTGGCCTGCTTGACATACTTGACATACTTGACATACTTGGCCTGCTTGACATACTTGACATACTTGACATACTTGGCCTGCTTGACATACTTGGCCTGCTTGACATACTTGGCCTGCTTGACATACTTGGCCTGCTTGACATACTTGGCCTGCTTGACATACTTGGTCTGCTTGACATACTTGGCCTGCTTGACATACTTGGCCTGCTTGACATACTTGGCCTGCTTGACATACTTGGCCTGCTTGACATACTTGGGCATATTAAAAGTTCTTATAAACATATTTCAAAATGTGTTTTTGTTATTTGTCCTTTCAAAATAACACAAGAGAAAGAACAAGTATGACGTATATAGTGAGTATATTTGGCTATGGCAATTATTGATAGCACAAGTAAAATCGCAGACGTTATATTTCTTGAGCTTGACCTTGATTAGTTTGGTCACTACATCATAATGACATTATTGCACCATAGAATGAGGATCTTGAATTTGGAAATGTCAAAATTGAATCATCAGACAACGAGTTGGGTGTTTCAGGCTTTGATAGTGTTGAGACTAACCGTGTTCCAACACTGCCAGATTTGGTGTCAAATTCTGAATTAGAAGTGATTGAAGAGGGCAGTGATAGATTTTAATGATCTTAGAGATGTGGAGCTGTCATCAGACAAAGAGGAAGTAGAGTGGAAGATCACATATGAAATGAGCATAATAGCATTTGAATTATGTACTATAAAGAAAAATTTTATTTTAAACTTTTCTACAATATTTGTTGCCATGGCAATGGACAAGTAAAAATTACTGCACTCCATTGTTGCCAAAAATATCAAATTGATTACTTCCTAAGTCTAATATGTAAGTTTTATCAAGTTAGGACAATAACTGTACAAAATCTCCTTTCCTGAATACAGCATAGCAATTAAATTGTCAATTTTAATGCTGTGCCAAAAATTCTGAGGAAATCAGGCATGAAATGACTGGGATAACTGTGGAGGAAAGGGTTAAACAAATTCTCTGTAAAATCTAGATCAAACAATCTACCATTATTCAATGTACAATTATAGTGATGTGGATTCATGCCTGATCTTTTTCCTGATTGGTTAGAGTAATACTTTATTTAAATGGTTGAAATTGTGAAAACATAGTCACATAATCTCCTCATACCAAAAATGTATCATCTTCTTCAGTTTCTACCATCAACTTTGCTCAGTCAAAAAAAAAAGAGAGAAATGTTTAAAAAATTAATATTTGGCTTAATAAATATTTACATGCATTATATGTGTTAGCTGCCAAAAAATATACAGTATTCTTAAAGTGTCCAGGTTTGTTTGGTTATTTTTAGTATAATTAATAGATTAATTAATATACGAATAAGTATTTACCATTGTATGGGACGCAGTGTAGGTAAGAAAGGTCTGAATCCAGTAATACATTCAAACACTACTGTTCCAAATGACCAGTAATCCACAGTGGCAGTATACTTCTGACTGGCAAATAGTTCTGGAGCCTAGACATAAAGGAAAGAAATCTATTTTAGCAGACATCTCCATGTCAAGAGCATAATCTCATAAATGAACTGCTTTCTTAATTTCACTTACCGTCGATCTCGTGTATAAGCCAGGTCCAAATGCAAACAACATAGATCCTGATCTGTTGTTTGTTCTATTGATTAGTCCTTACAAACTGCATAGACCCAGATCTGGCATCGCATAATGCACCGGCAGATTTGGGTCAATGCAGTTTGCAGTTGGTATAGACTTATATGAGAGTATATATGGTACATCTTTAACCTCTTTGTAATGGATACACTACCTTCAGTGCAAACAAGTTTTGGAGGAAAATATCCTTCTTCAATAATACAGATCCTGAAATGGGTAATTTTACCAAATCTTCATTTGTGTTCTGTTTGCATTCCATTCACATCTGCATTTCATCTATCATCCCATCATCTTTTGTTTATGGTCTCAGAATGGCATTCAGATTTTGCATTTATACTTCATCCATCATTTCCTTTCATTTTTGCTCATTTGGAACAAAATGGAAATGCATTTAGCAAAGTCAGGTTTCCGTTTGACAGTGTTAAAGGGACAGAATGATTTTGCATGTTGTGGCTAGTGTGACTATGAAGCAGGTCTTGTACAAAGCTGAGTCAGAGAGAATCAAGACAGTGGTTTGAAGGGTACCTTGTTCATCCATGTCAGAACCCACAGTAGGTTCATTTTAGGACAAAGGGTCATGGCCTTTGGTAAAGACCAGTCAAAATTAGCTAGAAGGTCAGAGAAGGCTTTATTCTCCCTTCCACGAATGGTGAAATGTGTCTGAAATCATGAGAATGGTAGCACTTATTCTTCCTTTGATGATTGTGAAACGTGTCTGAAATCATGAGAACGGTAGCTGTTGATGGTGATCAGAACTAGCTTCTTCTCCTCAAAAAGCCATAGGAGGAAGTTTGCTACTTGTTGTATCAAGGCTTTTAAGCGAAAGATATGTTCCTGCTTGCACCACTGGGATTAAACTCTCCATTTCCCCTCATAAGCTTTCAAAGTGGTGGGCCTTCTTGGCCAAGCAATTCTGTCCACCCCTTGTTCGAAGAACATTTTCTTTCTGAGGGTTAGTTTGATATGTCAGGCATGCAGGTTCAACTTCGCTGGATTTGGATGGATAGCTATGTATGTGTGGTTGTTTCAGCAGGAAAAGAAAAGACAGGATTTTCCTGGTAGTCCCCACCACTAGATTCAGGATTACACTGATCCATGATTTTTCCCACCTGAAGGAAGCACTATGGATTAGTCGGAACTTGGATTCCCTTGCTTTCTGCAAGACTTTGGGAATCAGGATTAGGGAGAAAGCAAATTTTAAAGTAAATTATGTTTCTCTGAGAATACTTACCCGATCACATTAATGTTAGGGATATAAGCCTGCTACCTCCAGAATCCAGCCCTGTTAAAAGATGAAAATTCATCTTTTGTGTCTATATCATATAGACAAAGGGCAATAACTCTTGCCCATTACCTCCCCTTGCCACCACCACATATCGCTAGTTTTTAAGCTGAGCGATATGGATGCTCGCATGGCAGAGTGGCTGGGAGGGTTTTTAAGTAATGTGATCAGGTAAGTATTTTTGGAGAAACATAATTTACTTAAAAATTTGCTTTCTCCTTCAAATATGTTCCCCAATCACATTAACGTTAGGAGAATAGGTAATAGGAGGAGGGAATGCTGAGCATCCTACATATACCTCAGGTATCCTTCTTGGGAATAAAAGGCTGGATTCACTATGTGAATGATAACCCACTCTCCTAATCTGAAAGCAACACAGCCATGGGTCACGAGATCTGTGACCCTTATATCCGGTTAAGATGATTATTGAATTCTTCTTACCGACAAATTTTCACTGGTGAATCCAGCAAAGCTAAGAGGCTGTGTTGGTTTTAACTGGGTTTGGTGGTCATTTGGGACACTGCCAGAGGACCCACTAGATTCAGAGTTTGTCTCTGCAAAGCGAAATCTCTAAGATAAAAACTCTTGAAGGTTGACTCAGCATGCCAGCCAACAGCTTCAATTATGCCTCAGATCGAAACATTACGTTTCAAAAGCGAGGCTCATAGAGATCGCTCTAGTTCCATGAGCTGAAATGGTCATGAAGTGACACTGATCTTTTGAGACTTCAGAGTACGCCGAGCATATAACCCACTTCAGCCACAAAGATAGGGCTTGAGGGGTGATATCCTGCTTCACGGCCTTCACCTGGAGAAAGAGATGTTAGCGTGTGCCACGACTTGCTCTGTGCGCCTCAAGTAGTGCTTGAGAGCGCAGACAGAGTCTTGCATGACCGCTGTTCTCAATGTGTCTAACGAAGCGAGGGAGCATATGATGACTCTCAGATTGCCCACTGACGGCAACCTATTTTTGGCCACAAAGATTGGTTGCGTCATGAGGACTACCAAACCAATTAATATGAACTGATGATAGTTCGGGTCAGCTGAAAGGACATGTAACTCACTCACCTGGCATGCCGAAGATAAGGCTATCAGGAAACATTTTTTGTATGATAGTAGCTTCAGCGAGGTTCAGGCTAAAGGCTCGAATTTATCTGAATAGAGCCATGTTAAAAGCCAGGAGAGATTCCATTTTGGAAACAGGGTGAGGGATTTTGGTCAGTTCAAATCAAAATTGGCTAGTAGGTCTGACAGATCTTTATCATGACCAATATCTCATCTGCCATGATGCCTGAATGTGTCTGATATCATGGAGTGGTAGCCTTTGATGGCAAATGGGGACAGTTTTTTCTTCTCGTAGAGCCAAAGAAAAAAGTTGGCCAGTTGAGGGATCGAGGCACTCAAAGGGACGATGTTACTGACTCAGCACCAGTCCCTGAAAATATGCCACTTTCCCTCATAAGCCTTCAGAGTTGGAGGGCCTTCTTGCTCTCGAGATTCTCTCCACAACCGGAGGACTAAATTCGTTCTCTCGCAAGGCTGTCCTGACAAGAACCAGGCGTGAAGGAGAAGGTGGTCTGGGCAGAGGTGGAACACCTGCAACTGCGGTTGCTTGAGAAGATTTGGCTTGGCTGGAATTTTCCTGGGCAGATCTATTGCTATATCAAGTAGATCAGTGACCCCGGACTTGTCCCATCTGAGAGAGGCTATCAGAACCATCTTGCAGTTCTGACCCCTCAACTTGTATTATTGTCAGTACCAAGACCCTGGGTGGGTAGGCAAGGGCCAGAGCCCCTCCCAACTGATCGATAGTGTGTCCATGGTCCAAGCTTCTGGGTCTGGAACTGGAGAGACGAAGGTGGGCAACTTGTGATTCAAACTTGCACAAAGATCGATCATTGGATGCCTCTGACTGATTTAGGGACCATGCAATATGAATGACTTGGCCCTTTCTGGATAGAGGGTCAGCCAGGACACTGAGTCTGCCAGAAATGTGTCTGATTTGTACATTGATATGGAGTCGGTTGCACCAACGTAGAAACTGCCAAAGCAGAGCATACAGGTCTGGTGATTTGATGCCCCCCTGTTCTCCAACATAATCAGGACTGTTTTCCATTAGAAACGGTCCCTCCAGAACTGAAAGGCATTGATGACAGCCTTCATTCTGAGAAGGTTAATGTGGAGAGGCTGGCTCCCATATGCCGCTGACTGTATCAAAGTCCGGTAACAGGTGGGCTCCCCAACCATACGTACTGGCATCAGTACATACTGTCTCTTCCAACTGGGGCTTCTCCAGAGGAATTCCTGTCGTGAGACAACCGGGGTTGCGCCACTGACACAGGAATGATCGTACCTCATTCGTGATCCGAACCTTTTGATCAAGGGGAATGGAAATTGGCACCATTGAGCCAGTAAGGGGATCTTAAAAAGATGAATAAGCAGGATCAAGTCTGCTGCCACACTGAATAATCCAAGAAGTTGCAAGAATTCTCTTGCTGAAATCCAAGTCCTCTTGGAAACGGACTTGACGAGTTCGACGATCAGTATTACGCGAACTTGAGGAAATCATACTAGATTGAGATTTGGTGGTAAACTCCATACCCAGGAGGACAAAACACTGGGATGGATGAAGGTTGGACTTTTGCCAGTTCACGAGAAAACCGAGATGATTCAAAAGGGATAGGAGATTGTTCCTGCCCTTGAGAAGAATAGAACTTACCATATGTTTCTGGAGGATGTCGTCCAAGTATGCTGCCGTCGCTGTAGATGAAGTCGACCAGAACAGGCTGATGACCAAATCAATGATTTTGTTAAAGACCCAGGGGTTGATGTTTAGACCTAATGGAAGAACTTGAAACTGGTAAACCTTGTTGCAGTAAGCAAAACAGGAATTTCTGCGACGCCGGTGGATAGGGACATAAAAATGTGCATTGGTCAGATCAAGGCTGATGGCATACTTGTCCCTTCTGATGGAGAGTTGTATTGATCTCGCCATCTCCATCTGGAACTTCGGCAGAAGAATGTATTGATTGAGGCGACTCAGGTTGATGATCAGCCTCAATGTGCCATTGGCCTTTTGTATAGGGAAAAGTCTTGAATAAAACCCCCGAGATTGTGTTTTTCTCACAGTCTCCACCGCCCTTTTGTCGAGGAGCAACCATATCTCCTGTTGTAGAATATTGTCTTTTTCCCGATCTGACGATATGTCCATTAGAAGAAGAGAGGAAGAAAGAGGAGGGGTTAGATAAATGAAAGCCAAATCCCCTCTGAAATGATATGGTTCACCCATTTGTTTTAAGGAAATAGGTTGATCCAATGAGATTGGAAGTGCAGGAATCTGGCACCCACCGGTAGGCTCTCTGCAGGTGGTGGGGTTGGTAGGTCAGCATCAAGAGTTAGGAGGCTTGGAGGAGAAGAAACTTGGTTTCTTGCTCCCCCCCTGCAAGGTTGCCTCCTAAACTGGTTGCACATAAAAGATCCCTTTTCCTTTGCTCACCTATCATCGATCTGCTTTGGCTGGGGCGGATTGGTCTAAAAAGACTGTGCTGGATGGGCAGCAAGTTATAGGGGCAGGTCATGAGCTGCCTGCTTCCGAACTTCTTCAATTTTGCCCCCAAAGAGTAACGGTGAGCCAAATGGCATCATCTGTAATGCCTGGGTGTGATGTGGCTGGAGTGACGTGGAACGCACACATGCATCACATCATATCAGGTTGAGATTCGCAGAAGCAGTCAGTGCTTTTGCCATGGAATGGTGAACTGCCCTGTTAATGACCCAAGCAATTTGGGCTGTTGCCTCCCAGGCATGCTCATTGCCCAATTTTCCGCAAGTCATAAAATCGCCAATGAGGCCAAGTCTAACATTGAACACATGTCAACAACATTTCAAACCAGTTTCGATGTGGCATGAAACATGTTCTTGTCCACTTTATAAAAAAGTGGGGCAGCCATGTGGACAGCCACTAAATTCTTATCCAGAGCCAGGTGTTCAGTATGGAAGGCGTCAGAGTATGTTTTGTACCAGCACTATGAGAACGTCACTGGTACTTGGCTTTCAAAAAAGAAAGCCTTAGCCTTCCCCGGATCACAGACTCATCCAGACAGATGGTCATTAATCTTCCTGATCTTTGCTGACTGGGGAAGCAGCTGGAAGGACAGAGTCTCTTCCTCATTGTCAATATTCCTTGACCTTATAGTCATGCATGGTGGTAGGGGGTGGAAGGCATTCCGAAACTGACAACACCCGGTATATCTTTTCAATGGCAGCCTTAAAGCTGAACTCAGTCTGCTCCATGGTTGGATCTGAGTAAAGCTGTTGTTCAGGAGTATCTTCACACTCACTGTGTTCTGATTCTGCCTCCATACCCAGATAAACCATCCCGGGTGGCACAGATGATGCAATGCCATCATCCCTATGGAAGTCACTGTAACTTCCCTGTGGGTAAGCCATGAACATACGGTAAGCCGGCTCTGCCGGACGAATGTGTTGTACTGGTATGGACAGCTGGTTTGCTGGGAGTATGGTCGGCACGGTTACAGACCGTGTGGAAGGCGGTCCAGTTGGTACTGGTAATACCCGTGCCATGGGCATGGCTGAACGGATGGATCTATCACTAAAATCAACTCCCATGTGTATGTTGATGGGGTTCTCAATAGATGGATCTAGGCTATGCTCAGTTTGCTGAAATATAGCCTTCCAGACAAGGTTAAAATCATGGACCAAGAAGCTATCATGTTATGATCAAGTTGTTGTGTGTCAAGAAAGGATTTCCAGTTCATGTGCAGGGGGGGGGGAGGGAGGTTTTGACATTCCTAGGCCTGCGATGTCTCTGTTAACAGTTGGGACTTCTGTATGGAAGACCAGTGTGTGTTTCTTGTAGAAAGCCTGGTTTAACTTTGATGGGAGTTGTTGTTGAGAAAAGAAAGACCTACTGATGCTTGGAATTTGGAATTGCCTGTTAAAGCAGTGTAAGATGATAGCTACTTGACCAGACTGTGCTAACTGTTTGACAAATGGCTGGTCTTTCTTCATTATGACACTGATGGATATGGGAATTCTGTAAGAGGCCACTGATGGAGCAGGAGATAGAACTCTGAAGACAAAACCAGAAGTCTTTGAATCTGTGGATGCACAGAAGGTGGAGTTTCCTGGGCATCATCAGATTGAGGAAGGAAGATGGTGGTCATGTGTGTCTTCAAACTTGGAAGAAAAATGGTGACAAAGAAGCTTTCTGCAAATGTAGAAACAACTGAGCTGACGAAGCAGGGTACGGGGACAATGAAGAAGGCTGGGAGTGTCTCCAGGCATTCACTCTGATTATCATTATAGTTCCAAGACAAGCACTGCGTGTTTAGGGATGGGAAGTCACTGTAGCCGATACTTGGTCTCTGAGCTGGGACCAGTGATGGACCGGTTCAGCATCAGTTGATGATGCTATCAGTACTGTATACTGTGGAAGAAGGTTTCACCAAATCTGGTGAAGGTTACACTGGGCGTCCATGACAGAACCTGTGCTAGAATTGGTGTTAATGAGTGCTGGACAATGTCTGTATCGTAAGACCAGGACTGGGTATACCATGAAGACAGGTAATCATACCCAGTCCTGGTACTGAATGGTGTATGTTGAAAACTGTGTCAGAGCTGAAGTGGATGTGGTTCAGATAAGCTAATATCTGGTGCAGAAGTCTGGTACCGTCTATTGTGGGAATTACTACTACAGCCAGTACCAGGTTCTGCAAGTACTGGGTTGTCCAGGATTGGTCCAACTGGTCCACAGTGCCATGTTGATACCGGTCCAGTAGTCTACTCATTGCTGATACATGCTCTGGTCATTGCAATGTGGGCAATGGTGGTGCTGTAACTGTGGATGGTCTGTGATAGTGGATATTGCTGGACCTTTTTTCTCTATTGGCAAGCTTTCCATCTCAAGTGACTTGGTCGCGATGAAGTCTCCTACTGAGGCATCAATACTGGCAATACTGATGATGTCTGCATCCTTATGTGTTTCTTGGCTCTCTCATTAGCCTGGGTCAATTGCTTGGCTGTAATGGTCACCCATCTCTCTTCAGACCAATGAAAGCAAACATTGCACGCATAGTTTAAAAAGACACTATACAGCTTAAACAGATGGGGTGATTATCTTCCAGCAGCCAGAATCTCTTACATGCACTACATATAATCTTGCCCATTGTTGTTGATACCTGTAATTAGAGAAAGCAACACAATAGCATGTATATACTGGTGAAATCAGTCAAGCATCACACTAAGTTTACTATGAAGTGGACACTATGAATTAAAATAAATACCAGAGAAAATTATAAAATGATTTTATTGCTAGGAATAAATGCTCATTTACTCAATAAAGCTTACAAAAAAGGTTGAGCACTGAGAATAACTGTAATTACTATTGACCTTAGGGCAGGGAATTGAGATGGTGCCAATTAGTTTATCGTATGAGGAAGTTAGTAAAATTGAAGTACAAAATATTCGTCTACAATGATGCAAGAGTGAGATTTAGTAAGAAAATTGAAGGAGTATACTTCCCTAAAATGGCAATATTCCAAAGAATTGCTTAAAAGGCACAAAGTGGACAGTATTTGTGAGACCTCTTGTACAACTGTGCTAGCCAGGCAAAAGCATAAGTAGTAAATGATGATTGACAGGAATTGGCACCAATCCCTTTATACAAAGGGATACCACTCTCATCTGACTTCCATCTTGGCAAGCAGACAACTTTTTAGCACTTTTGCTACATACACAAGTCAAAAGACATGAGGAACATGTTTTCTTAGCTTGGGAGGGCTTTATTGGTGAGGTAGTGTATGTACTTCTAATGTACTGTGATTGGGTAATGTATTTGAAGAAGAAATTATGTTTTAACCTATATATTGTTGATTAATTGTGTGTGTGTGTGTGTGTGTGTGTGTGTGTGAGAGAGAGAGAGAGAGAGAGAGAGAGAGAGAGAGAGAGAGAGAGAGAGAAAGAGAGAGAGAGAGAGAGAGAGTCTCACCAAATACTGTAGTGTTCCAACAAATGAAGTACAAACACTTCCCTGGTCAAGTTCTTTGGCATAACCGAGGTCTATCAGTTTATAAACTATCTGCAACAGGATATAGGTATGATATATATATATAAAATGCAAAGCAAACTTAAAGTCAAAATGTAGATCTTACCCAATCTTATCATAAACAAATAACTTCCACAATATGCAACATACAGATGTTCTCTAATGTTGCTTTCATATCCTTTGACTAAATAAAATCACATAGTATAACGATAAAACTTCAAGAACACATCAATTAGTTGAACACTATGCATCACTCAAATTACTCAAAATCCAAAAACTTTTTTACAGCCTATAAGTTTGTTAAGAACAAAGCAAGAATCAGAGTACTTTAATAGTTTTTACAACTGAGTCCCTCTACTTGACTGCCAAAATTTGATGAGGGAGGTGCACCCTTGTTATTATATCTGGCCCCTTATTCTTAAAACCTTCTGAGAAAGAGAGTCAAGCTCAAGCTCAAAAGCCCCAAAATGAGATATGATATAATTTAGGGTACACCTACATGTACATAATCAAAAACCCCAAAATGATATATAATGTTATTTGGGGTACACCTACATGTACATCATCAAAAACCCCAAAATGACATATAATATTATTTGGGGTACACCTACATGTACATCATCAAAAACCCCAAAATGACATATAATATTATTTGGGGTACACCTACATGTACATCATCAAAAACCCAAAATGACATAATATTATTTAGGGTACACCTACATGTACATCATTTGGCAGTCTAGTAGAGGGACCTTACTTATGAAAAATCTTAAAAGTTCTATGATTGTAGCTGTATTTAATTAAAGTTATAGACTGTCAGAGTTTGTGGTCTTTGTGCTTGAGTTTCTTCCTCAAGAAGTTTCAAGAGTACTGGATCAGTGGAACTGGTAAAGGTAATGTTATGTCACATTTTCCAACTAACATGGGCTTGAAAACAAGAGTCCCTCGAATGGACTGACACTCTACCCAGCTGAAAAGAATTTCCTGGAATTCAAGATAAGACCATTTCTTCCTTCTAACTGTGGAGTATAGAAACCACCTTTGATATTCTTCAGCGATAACAAGATTTCAAATTAGCTGCTGTGGTGGACATATTTGATGTCAACTTGACACCATTTTCATTTAGGACCAACAAGACATCGTAAGAAGTCTTCTGGTGGAAACCCCATGATGATATGACTTTCAGTGTTGGAGGAGCAATGATAACAAGATTTTCAAGATGGATGCCATGGTGGCCATATTTGATATCAGATAGGCACCATTTCTATTTAGTACCAACTAGACATAATAAGAAGTTTTTTATGAAAGCACAATGTCGATATGACCAGTCATCTAGGAGTAGTGATAACAAGATTTTCAAGATGGCCATTGTGGCAGTTATATTAGAATTCAGATTGACACCATTTTCATTTAGGACCAACTAGACATCATGAGAAGTCTTTCACTGAAAACCCCCTGCTGATATGACCATTCATTCAGGAGAAATAGTGATAACAAGATTTTCAAGATGGGCACTGTTTCAGTCATATTGAATGTCTGAATGGCATCATTAGGACTAAGTAGACATCATAAGAAGTTGTTTAGTAAAAGCCTATGTTGATATGACCATCCATTCAGGAGGAGGAGCGATTAGAATATTTTCAAGATGGCTGCTGTTGTGGCCATATTGGACATCAGATCAACACCATTTTTTTTATGACCAACGATAGATCATAAAAAGTCTTTTGGTGAAAACCCCATGGCAATATTACTTTTCATTCAGGAGGATTAGCAAAAACAAGATTTTTAAGATGGCCACAGTGGCAGCCATATAAGATATCAGATCAAGACCATTTTCATTTAGGGCCAACCAGACATCATAAGAAGTCGTTTAGTGAAAATCCCATGTTGATACAGTAAAACCTGTCTTGAGCGACCTCTGCTATGTGAGACCACCTGTCATTTATGACCACAATTGTAATGCACGTATCGATTTTATGATATAAACGCACTGTTGTGACCGACCACCTGCGGAACGCGACCAGAAACCATGATTTCTTGGCAAAATATGCATTTTGACACTGCTATGAATGACCACATCACAAAAACTGAGATAAATACTGACCTTTATTTAATCCTTTGTAACCACGACCGCTTAAAAAGTAAAGACTGTTATAAACAAAATCAAAAACAAGAAAAAATTAGGCTGGCTACCACTTTCTTAAATTTTACAGGTCATGCATGTAGTGTTATATGTTATAGATTGTAAACCAGACTGGAGTACATGCAGATTGTTCATTCGGAATAACGGAATAACCTCGGCTATTTCTGCGAGACTAAAGTATAATCCTTAGGATTGACTGCAAAGTTACGAATGGCAGACTGTTCTAAAATAACACTGCAAAGAACGACCCTATCATGAGAATTGAGACAAACACCACTGACTTTTATTTAATCCTTTGTAACAACAACCACTTAAAAAGTAATTGAGACAAACACCACTGACTTTTATTTAATCCTTTGTAACAACAACCACTTAAAAAGTAAAGACTGTTCTAAACGAAAAACAAAAACCAAATAAATTTAGGCTGGCTACCCGTTCCCTAAATTTTACAGGTCATGCATGTAGTCTCCTTTGTTATAGACTGTAAACCAAACTAAAGTACATGTCACTAACTGCCATTGTACTTTGTAGTGCCGAAGTCAATGTTGAATACATCGTTTGTTTTTGGAGTTAATCCATAATGCCTGTGGTGAATGATGTCTTTGACTTTAATTCCAGTGGGTGAGAATCGTTTCCCAGATTTGACTGTCATTGTCAAAGGGTTGGGGGGTTTTTTAGTTGTAATGTTACAGTGATTTATCCCACACACCAAGCTGTCATCTGTTCACCTTAGTGCAGCCGGTTACATCCTCTGTTTATCAAGTTAATCCCTTTATGTTGTCGATGAATTAAGCCTTTGACTTTTGTCTCTCAATAAATTTATTCATTTCTGGATGAGTTAATTATGTCTTTTCATTTCATTCATTGGTACATATACATGTACATTGTATATGTATTCCATATTTCCCCAAAGCCTCACCAAAACCACTACAGTCGTTATTACAATTGATCACTGATAACTTTAACACCTAGCACCTAAATAACAATGGCAGAATCTCCAATGAAAAATAGACAAATTCTAACACGGGAGGAAAAAATTAATTTAATGGAAAGAAGTGAAAAAGAGGAGACTGCTTGCAAAATAGCAGTCAGTTTAAATGTCGGTAAAACTAAATATCAGGGTTATAAAAGACAAGGAGTCAATTAGAAACTAGTTTATATGCTAATACATGTACATGCGATCTTCAAATATAAACTTGACTCAAATTTATTGATTGATGTATATCTTTACTGCTATATAAAATTATTTTCAGATGAATGCATGCAATATTTAACAAGAACTATGAACAAAGAATACAATAAATGTACAGTGATTGTGGTTATTTTTTCCTTCTTAAACAGTGCTGAATTTTGACCTTGGAAACTGGTCTTTTTGTACAAACCTGTTATGAGAGACCACCTGTCTTGAGAGACCGCTTTTTGTTGGCAGAAGAGGCAGTCTCTCAAGACAGGTTTTACTGTATGACCATGCATTCAGGAGGATTAGTGATAACAAGATTTTCAAGATGGCCAATGTGGCAGCCATATTGGATCTCCGAGCGGCACCATTTTCATTTTGGATCAACTAGACCATGGGATGAATGTGTGTGTAAAGTTTAATGGCAATCCATTAGGAAGACTAGCGATAACAAACTTGTGCTAACAGGGGACAGAAAACATATATTGTGGCAGCCATATTGGACATCAGATTGGTCCCATTTTCATTTAGGACCAACCAGACATCATAAGAAGTCTTTTAGTGAAAACCCCATCTTGATATGACCATTCATTCAGGAGAATCAATAACAAGATTTTCAGGATGGCTGCTGTGGCAGCCATACTGGATATCAGATTGGCACCATTTTCATTTAGCACCAACTAGACATCATAAGAAGTCTTCCATTGAAAACCCCATGCCAATATGACTTTCTGTTCAGGAGGAATAGCAATAACAAGATTTTCAAGATGGCTAGTGTGGCGGCAATATTGGACAGCAGATCTTCACCATTTCCAACTAGACATCATAAGAAGTCTTTTAGCGAAAACCCAATGTTGATATGATCATCCATTCAGGAGGAGTACCGATAACAAGATTTTCAAGATGGCCACTGTGGTAGCCATATTGGATATCCGAGCAGCACCATTTTCATTTAAGACCAACTAGACCATGGGATGAATGGGTGTGTAAAGTTTCATGGCAATCATCCAAGTAGTTTAGTGATAACAAACTTGTGCTAACGAAATGGACGGACAATGGATGACAGATGACTGACAACAAACCTTAAGCTCTTCTGGTCTATGACCAGTTAAGCTAAAAACTACTTTAAAACTTTTGAAGTTCTACTGTACTTCAAGAATAAACTAATCCAGTACAAAAATCAACTTTCAAGAATCAGTTTACATTAATGGCTGAGGTATATGCACAGTCATGATCCTTCACATAAATTATCAATAGGAAACTACAAATTGCTGGATTTCCGAGTGGTAACACATTTGCTTGGGACCTCTGTAGCCCTAGGTTGTGTCCTCAGTTCCAGCATATCTATCACTGGTATTCTCTGGGTTCTTTAGTTCCCATAACTTCATAAACCAACCTATACAGGAGTAAAACATTTTTCAGAAAAAACATGGTCATCCACTGGACAACCATACTGACAAATCTGCTTGTCCATCAAAATTATCTGCTTGTCTGACTAAAAGTCTTAAAGGGAATTCAAATATAATTACTCAATTATTCAAAATTTAGCACTGGAGTTCTTGCAAATTATGTGAAAATTATCGCCAAAATATCTTTTTTTCATTTGTCCTTTCATGTACAGAGCCCATTTTTATTGATTTTGCATCATGGCAAACACACTTCTTTAAAACCATTGCCATCAAAAGCTGGTTGTTCAGCTGGGTTTTGACTTTGACTCATTTAGTTGCCCGACATTAATTTCAAGTTGTCCTGGGTTATTATGTAATGGATTTTTTTACCCCTGCTATACCAATATCCAAACCTGAGAGAGTACCTACTACAAGTTGTTAGAACTTGTTGTGTAACTGACATATGAATAATGAAAGTTTTAATTTTTAAAAATGCATTTTGAAAAAGGTATATTCTAATAATTGCACATTTTTACCAAGCCCTGGTAACAAGCATTTAGAATGGTTAAAATCCCATCATGTGATCCAGAAAACTAAACGTTATTAGTTCATAACACCAGGAAGGCACTATTTATGTATTCACATGCCCTTCTTGTGTTCTTTGGCAATATTTATAAACAATGTTTAAAACATAGTTCTGTTATTTATTTCTTGAGATTCATTATTATACTTATCAGTTTATAACTATTTGTAATTACAATAATTGGAACTATACATCAACTCAATTTTTATAACTATTTGTAATTATAATAATTGGAACTATGCATCAACTCAATTTTTATAACTATTTGTAATTACAATAATTGGAACTATGCATCAACTCAATTTTTATAACTATTTGTAATTACAATAATTGGAACTATGCATCAACTCAATTTTTATAACTATTTGTAATTACAATAATTGGAACTATGCATCAACTCAATTTTTATAACTATTTGTAATTATAATAATTGGAACTATGCATCAACTCAATTTTTATAACTATTTGTAATTACAATAATTGGAACTATGCATCAACTCAATTTGTATAACTATTCGTAATTACAATAATTGGAACTATGCATCAACTCAATTTTTATAACTATTTGTAATTATAAGAGTTGAACTTCATACTTTACAGGAATCATGTAGTCATGAAGCTTGAAATTGATTATTCACAAAGCATAAATGACCTTCACTTTCACCAAGGTCATTCATGCATAGTGTGCATTTGATAAATAAATAAAATACAAAGTTCAATTTTTCAATAAGGTTTTTCTCAAGTTTGCAAAAACAGAATACATAGTCTTTAAGTGATGTATGTATCTATTTGCTATCTCTCCGAGCCCAAGAACCACACTTATAGTGTATCTTGCAGGATCAGAGTTGGAATATTTTTTCTTTATTTCTTTCCAGAATATTTGAAAACTTTAAATAAATTTGGGTTGGTACCAAGCACACAAGTATTCTTGATGGTTGGCTAATTATAGAGTCTCTCTGGAAAGTATTGAGATTTGTTCTTTTGTTTTGTTCTTTTCAAAGCTAGGATTAATAAATACTGATGTTGGATTGACAAGATCAGACTGCAGAAGCATATCTTATGTGCAAAATCAAGCTCACTTTGTTTTCCTCGAGTATTTGAAGCACAATGTTTTCTGGCTTAAGGTCTCGATGTATGATTCTTTTACCATGCAGATATTCCACAGCTGAGGCAATGTCTTGCACAAAACGACGGATTGCAAACTCCTTCAAGCCACAGCAGTTCTCTGGTTTGTTCAGCTCCTGAAATGAGTTGGAGAATTTCACAAAAATGAAACAAATGTTGCCAGTAATCAAACTTTATATCTGAACTTTGCAAAAAAGCAAAACCCTTCCCACACTTTTCTGTTATCTATACCTCTGCCCCAATACGGGCAATATTTATATCTTTACAGACTCAATTTTTAACAGAACTCAATAAAGCAGTTATTGAGCCAGTTGTTTTATTCCAAGCTCATTCTCAGTGCTGGAACATACAAGGATAATCAATCCTCTGTCAATGGTTTCCTCCATCTTCTCTGGTTGCAAAACCACCTTTGCTATTAATAAATCTGAGAGTATGTTCAGTTACAAAACCACCTTTGCTATTAATAAATCTGAGAGTATGTTCAGTTACAAAACCACCTTTGCTATTAATAAATCTGAGAGTATGTTCAGTTACAAAACCACCTTTGCTATTAATAAATCTGAGAGTATGTTCAGTTACAAAACCACCTTTGCTATTAATAAATCTGAGAGTATGTTCAGTTACAAAACCACCTTTGCTATTAATAAATCTGAGAGTATGTTCAGTTACAAAACCACCTTTGATATTAATTGTGCTGTGAGTGTGTTGCTCAAACACAAACTAATTCAGAATAACAAATCTTATTTAAATTGCATTATTCACTGGTATCGAATAAACATGAAATTATGATCCATACTACCATCTTACCTTCCTTAAATCACCTCCAGAACAGTATTCCATGCCCAATAGTGGCATCTCTGACTCTCCTACGTCTAATTCAGGGGGTACAACTCTAGCTGCTATCACATTCTCATGATCTAGTCTATGCATTATGTCGACCTCCAGCTTCCACCTGTACTTGTGTTTAGTTGTCATCTCATTCTGTAGACGACATCTTTTAATGGCTATTTGCTCTCCTGTCTCCTGTGAATAGAAGAAAAAAAATGAATGAATACAAATGTAAACTAGAGCAACTGCAATGGTTCACCATTGCAAATCACCACACTTCCCACCGCAGATTCCAACCCCTCCTCGCCAGTACTCACCCCTACTTTCCAACAGTGATCCAGAAGTCATAATGCAAAATATGTCACATATATAATAGGTCTTCCTGCTATGATTGCATATACAAACTTTTGTTTACAAAATATTTTAAAATGTCCCTCTAACTGCATTTTCTGTATATTTGACCTCTGAAACCCTCCCAGGGACCCCAGGGGTGGGAGATGAGAATGACACCTCTCTGGCAGATGGTCACCAAAGGGGCAACATAACTACAAAGTTTCATGAAAAACCACCCAGCAGTTTAGGAGATATTATTATGTATGATGTTTATATACTTAACTTTTGTCTATGATTGTAAGTTGTATGGTTATTTGAAAATACATACTTAACTTTTATCCAGTTATTTACATTGCATTTCGCAACATGTCCTTTTGTGACATGGGTCAGGTAGGCAAGTATATTTCTATTAGAATTACTCATATTCTGTCGGGATATAGGTCATGTAGCCATGTGTATATATATATATATATATATATATATATTTATATATATATATATATATATATATATATATATATATATATATATATATATATATATTTATATATATATATATACACACAAATTTTGGTAAATAATTTCATTCTTGCTCTAAAATTCCTGTTCTAAAGATCAGTCTGAATTTGCAGTTGTCTTGTTGAAATCAGATATAATTTGAGAGGAATTATTTATTTAAAATATTCATTGGAATTACTAAAGTGCTCATTGACTCTTGGATTAATACATGATTTTGGGATTTATCTGAACTCATTCAAATACATTCTGAATTACATCGTTGTGGTACATCAAGACATTCAAGGCTATTGGAATTCATTCGGAACATCCTATTATTTTGGACCTGTGATTAGGACATATAGGGTTATTTGGAATTCAACTCACAAACTGTAAGAGTCTTTTGAATTTTTACTTTATTTGTCTTGAAATAAATTGCTTGTTAATTTTACTTGACTTTATTGGTTTCACTTTCTTTCTGTTACTTATTTTAAGACCTAGAGTCGTAACAATATGGTAACAGACAGATGGATAGATGTGCTAATGGACATACAGAGGGTATGACAATATCCCGAATGCTTTTTAAAACGTGGGAATAATAAAAGCATGAATCCATAATTTAATGTATGAATAAAATATGTAAGAAACAATAACAATTCAATTCAATGACCGACTCACTGACTTATCAGTGCTGACTAACTAAATAATTTAAGACCAAACAACCCCAATGCCTGAATTGCTTAGAGTACTTACAATATAGGGTGTGAGAACTTTGCAATGCTGACTATTTTAATGATTTTAATGAACTGATCATATACAGTGAAATCTCTTTTGTTACAGTGAACTGTGATCCTTGACAATTACTCAGCTGTGGGCACCACTGGGAGGGGGAGGCACTGAGAAGATGAATGAAAGAAAGGATAAAATGACAAATAAGTATTACTGTACACTGATCTGTAGTAGCAATAAAATTTAAAGAAAGAAAAAGAAACATAATTAAACCAATCCAGCTTCACTGGCAGTATCAGGGAATAAGTTTCCTTGCCATAACAGTTGTAACAACTCATATGATTACTTTTATAACTGGATAGAAATTCCTGGCTTAAAATGTCACAGATGAAAGCTAGCTCTTACAAGCTATTGTGGGGGAATTTTAAGCTGCTAAAGCTAGAAATGTGTTCCAAACTCGGTCAGTTTAGAGGAGGAAGCTATATTTGTAACAGTCTGAGGCAGCTTCAAAACAGAATTTCTTCAAAATACTGAAAATGTACTATTAGATGCTGATGCTAGACAGTCTGATTATAAGGTAATGATTTTTTGGATATAATTTTAGGTTAAGTTTCACAACTTATTCTAGTCCAACTAATTGTCAGAAATGGATTAAAACTTTTCTTTACTGTAAGCCAATCAGATTACAGGGATTATCTCAAATAATATTTTGCCACTGGCACTGCATCAGCCAATCAAAAGTTGAGCTTACTTTGCCAACATAATTTGAATAGCTGGGTATATAAGCACAGGTGATTTGGGTATTTGATCCCTTCGACGTAAATGGCCGAATGGCCGCACACGTCGTTAATCAAACGAACGAACGAACGGTATTTGATTCATTCCAAAGTTTTCCAAAGTTAGCAGTTGAAGATGATGCAGTAAACAAAGAAAGAAAAATAAAAACTAACAAAAAACTATATATATATATATATATATATATATATATATATATATATATATATATATATAATAAAATGTCAATAATGTCCTTCTTATAATACAAAATTTTATCTTTCTTTTATATCCAACCTTCTTCTAAAAACCATTAGTTTTGTTTTAGATTAACTTTCATGCCATAATTATAACAGAAGGTTTTTTGGAATTTGATTAGTTTTTTTTAAAGGATAGTATTGGAAATATTAGCCATATCATCAGTATAAACTGGAGCACATATGTTGCCTAATTTTGGACTAAGTAATATACTTTTACAACCATTCATAAAACGTTTACCATGAAGTCCACTTTTGCTTAAAATAAAAAACAAAAAATGATTCTGTACACAATCAAATGCCCTTGAAATGTCAACAAAAATACAATAACAACACCTTGGCGATCATTGGTATGAAATGCATTCCTATAACCGAGGTATATTCAGCATTTTAAAATATTTTTTTTGTCATCACTGAACCTATTATTGAAAAAGTAACTAATTGCTAGGTATCTTAGTGCTTATTCAAGTGAAATACATTACATACATTGCGAAATTAAAAAAATAACTATAGGTATAAAAACAAGAGATTTGTTATCCTGGCTTGAAGACTGGGAGTTTGGGTCAATTTTTCATGAAACTCGTGGAAAATCTAGGAAATATCACGTTTATAAGGGAGGACAATGTGCAGCAGCCTCCTAAAGCTGGTTAGGGACAACACTGACATGGTAGCCCAGATCCAAAATTATTCAAGCAATGACTATTTTTGCACTGTAAAATGAGTTGTAACTTAATTCTTCTGGGCTCAACTGACTTCCAGTTTACGTGTTTTAACAGTGATGCTGCTGGAATTTTTATAATAATTAGTGTAGTAACGCTGCAAACTAAAAAAAAGGTGTTTGCATGATGGTGTGAAAGATTAATATAGAATATAATGCAATCTGTAAATTCAGTTCCCCATGTGGCTCAGGGATGTATAATAGACCTGATGCACCCTCCTGCATTTTGTAAAAGGAGACTAATGGAGGCAACAGTTTGTCAGCGGAGAAGAGGATCCTGATAACTGAGCAGAGGAGAGGCTGGGTTGTTTCCACTCCAACACAAGAGACTACTCTGGCCTCAACTACAGGCTAGATGGTCAGTCAGAAGGGTACAGGGTCTACTTGAAAAATCATCCAAATGCATGTATATTGGGCATGATCTTTTCAAGCCATACCATTATATTTTCATTAAATCCCTACTATATTAAGAAAAAGTGCCCCCTTCTTTCAAATGGGTGAGTGGTCATTTTCTCCTTAAAGTTTAAGTTCTAGAACCGAATCATGTCAATATTAACTTCAGTTCCTATGTCTCCTGACTTGTTAAGACCACCATTACGACTAAGCGAAATCTATACTGTTATGCTTGGAACTTGGAACCTTACAAAGTACATGGTCTCTGAGGGCAGTGGCAAAGGTCAAATGAGTAAGGATTTAAGATTGCTCCAGTATATCACCAGAGTACCTGATGGCCGAGTGGTCTAAGGTGCTCGCCTTACAGATCGCTGACATCTCATCTCTGTCCGTGTGTGTTTGAGTCTTGGCTCTGCCAAAGTGGGTATGTGCGAAAACTTGCCAGTAGCTTCCTGTGGGTCGGTGGTTCTTCCTGGCTTCTTCCTTCACCAAATCAACTGGCTGCCATGTACAGCCTATTATGTACTAAAAAATGGCGTTAAACCCACAAAACCACAACTACAATCAAGTATATCAAGCTGTGTAGCCCTGACATGTGAAACACAAATAAAGTAAGTGTAAATCTCTGTCTCCTTGTTATTCCCCAAGGTGGGTGGGGACTATGGTTGACAAAATAATATTAATCCATTAATGGAAAAACACCAAACAAACAACCAGTAGTAGGAGACCTGGTCTAAAATGGATCAGGAACAATCTGACCAGAGGTTTGAATGAAGAAACTGTTATAAATCAAGGCAATGAGCCATGCAACACGTCATAGAATCAACTGACAAGAACCAAAAGCTGAGCAAGCTATAACCTTTTGTCATTGGAAATGCCCTTCTGGGTCCGGCTGCAGAGTCAGAGTGCAAAAAAACCCAGCTGGGGCCAATTACTTGTAGAGTACATCTGTAAAGCTCTCTTTGATCATCTGCTTTGATCAAAGCAGTTTGTGGCAATACCCATCAAGGTATTTCTTCAGAAATCTCTCAACTCATGAAGAGGTGTCATGCAATCTAGGAAATTAGATGACCGCTATGAGTCTGAGATGTTGGAAAATCTCAGATCTCAGAATGTCTTCCAAGTGAAACAAATCAACATTCGCCAAAGGTTGATTCACCGACATTTTCATACTGATGTCTGACTACACCACTCTGCCTGCATCAATCAAAGCAAGGTTCTTAAATATCCTGGTATATCCTTACATCCTTAATCCCTTATAGTGCTTTAACTGCCAGAAATATGGTCACCACAAAGATGGCATCAAGAGGAAAACAGTCTGCCCCAGATGTGAGCAGCTATGACGGATCTTCCGGCAAGGAGCAAATCTAGTGTATGAATTGCCTGGGAGACCAGTTCTCTTACTCCAGAGACTGCCCTAAGTGTAATCATGAGACAGAAATACAACAGGTAAAACATGAGAAGGGCCTGACCATCCCCAAGGTCAGAATGTTTCTGGAAGCCACAACTGCACTTAATATACTATGCAAATGGAATTTTACAGTTTATACTCTTGATGTCTTCCAAACCCATATAAGCAGCCTCCCAAACTGAGAGTGATGCAGAAAACACAAATAATCAATGTAACAGTGTGACAAGAAACTCAATACTACCAGCAACAAACCAGTCAGAATGAGCAGCAAACTGCCAACATCAGTGGTCAATGTAAGAGTGTGACAAATAAGAAACTCAACACTACTAGTGAAAAACTGGTTAGCTCCAGCCACAAAATGAGCAGCAAAAAGCTGACCCCAGTGGTAATGTATGCTCAAAACTGAACAAAGAACAAATTAAAGAATCCTCTAGACTTCTGAAAGAATCTGACAATCCAACAAAACTCTTCAATAAGTCTGGAAGTCTAGAAAGTATGGAACATGGAAAGCCCCCTGATACAATGCAAGGGAAACGTCCCATAAGTATGTACTTTCACCACTTCCATAAAGATGTCTGGATACAATGGAACTGTTATGGTTTAAAGGCAAATCTTGATGAAATAAGTCTTCTACTTAAAGAACATGAGCCTTCAGGACACCTTTTTAAAGGAAACAACAGAGTAAATCAAGCAAATCTAATAACCTACGACAACTTGTCAAGAAATACTGATTATGCCACTGGATGAGTGCCCATCATGATAAATAACAAAAATTATTGTAGCAAAATTAATCTGGATGCTACATTACAGGCTAGAGCCTATCATGTGTCCATAAACAAAACCTTTACAATGTCCCCAATATATCTCCCCTAAAACACTCCTATTATTCAATCTGATCTTGACCACCTCATTGAACAGATACCAACCTGTGCTAAAAATTTGTAGATAGCCTGATATCTGGGGTCCCTGCAATTCTAGATCTGGATCCTCCACTTTTCAAAGTAAGTTACCTGTTGGGCTTGCAAAAAAAAAACACCCACTAGATCTACCTTTTTGATCTAATTTGCCTGACAAAACCTTAAGTAATGAAACACATGTTTATCTAAAAACATCCAGAAAGACACCAGTAACCAGATTAATATTTAGCCGCTTACTGGGTCCCCTGTTCACTGGTCCCTCATGCAAAGGAATAGTGCCTACACACTTCTATACAATGAGTCAGCTGATGCTTGCAAAGACACTATCTGGGAATAGAAAAGGTCCTTAGAGATTTCAATGCCAATCCAACACCTGAAAATCTGCATAAATAACATATATACTGAGCTCAAAATTGTTGTACCATTACAGAGAGCACAAAGAAAGCACAGAGATCCTATGTTTCTAAGTTGAAATTTCACTCCTATATTAAGGCATCACCACACTAATTGTCCCACTGAGCTGTTATTGCATTGTATTGTAGTCCCTAAAAATAAAATCATTCATATTTTTACTCTGATTTTTTTCAGAAGATTTGGTATGCAGTGAAGAATGTAACTTATATTCAGTAGAAAGCAGCATTAAAGTCTAAACAGAAAATAAAATGTTCATTGAATTCAGTTTCTGGCCTTACAGAGCAAACAAGTGTGATTCAGCCACTTCCAGAAAGGTTATTTGCATTAAAAATTCCAGATATATTTTCAAATGCAATTTGTTCCTACAGAAAATGCAACATAAACTATGCTGATTTTCTGGACGCATTATGTCCAGTTTAGTGCCTAACATAATTAAGATAGTCTACGTGCATATAAACTTATAACTAATGCACTGGATTTTATAAAGAATGTGGAAAAATAAAGAAAATTTATAAGAAACTTAATTAGCATAGTGATACCTATTAAATCAGTATGGGATATGGCATGGGAAATAATTGACAACTAACAAATTCAGTGAATTTTTGTCCCCTGCCTACCATGATGAGGTAAAAATTCACAATAATGAAAGCTGACTATGATCTCTAAGACTGAGCTGTCAAGTTACCATGGTTCATCTATGTACCTCAAGAATTTTCATGATATAAAGTAGAAACAAAGGAAACCTTAAAATATTGACATTTGACCTTGACCTTTAGGATAAGACCCCAAACATGCAATGCAACACATCTTCTAGTAACAATATACAAGTATACCAAGCTTCACACATTTCTCTTAAACAGCTCTTAAGTTGGAAAGCAGAAGGGCATATGTTACTGAAACCTAAAATATTGACATGTGACCTTGACAATAGGAACTCCAACATGGTTCATGGCACATCTGTCAAAGATGATATATATAAGGATACCAAGTTTCATCCAATAATCTCAAAATGCTCTCAAATTATAGAGTGGAAGGGAAAGTAAGACTGAAAACTTAAAATACTGAGCCATAACCTTGCTTCAAGACAGAAGCACAATGTGACCTTGACATACCTTCCAATGATGATGTACAAGTATACAAAGTTAAATACCTTAATCTCAAATGGCTCTAAAGTTACAGAGACCAAAGGAAAGGTGTGATGGAAAATTAAACTACTGTGTCATGACTTTGATCTGATAGGAACCTGACTGTTACACATGATACATCTTCTAGTGATCATGTATCAAAAATTTCATCCCCCAAATCTCATATGGCTTTTAACCTATGGAGTAGATGGGAACGTTTGATGAAAAGATAATACTGAGCTGTGACCTTGACCCTGAATAAAGTACCCCCAATGTGGTATGCAACATACCTTCTAGTGATGATGTATAAGTATACCATGGTTGATTCCCTCAATCTCAAACAACTTTAAAGTTATACAGCAGAAGGGAAAGAGTGATGAAAAACTTTCAATACTGAGCAGTGATGAGTTGTGACCTTGACCTCTGATGATAGCATCTCCAATAAGGTACATGACACACCTAATGATTATGTATAAGTATGCCAAGTTTCATCCCTTAATCTCAAACAACTTTAAAGTTATGGAGCAGAAAGGAAAAGTATGATGACAACTTAAAATAGAGATGTAACCTTGACACTGAAGATAGGCCCCACAATGTGGTATTTAACCCACTTTCTAGAGATGATGTGTAAGTATACCAAGTTGCATCTCATAATCTCTAATGGCTTTAAAGCTAATGAGCAGAAGTGAAAGTGAGATGGATAAAAAATGCAGATAATATGTCCCCAGCTTTCATAAAAAAGGCAAGGGGGGGGGGGGGGGGAAATGTATCAAACTTTTAAAGAAATGATAAACTGGTCACTACCCAACCAGAAATTTCAAACATACTGGCCAAAGCATTCTCCAAAAATTCTTCCCCATGTCAAAAACCTGAAACGAAGGGTTCCTTTAAATTATAAATCTGCTAACACCAAAGATCACAATAAACCTTTCACTTTCATAAAACTACAAGACCCCTTTGATTAAACCTATGACACTTCAGCAGGACCAGATGATATCCACAACATGTATCAACTTCTGAACCACATATATCTGATTCAGTTCCTAATACACTACTAAACATTTTCAATACTGACTTCCCATCTTCATAACAAGAAGCAACAGTGATACCAGTATCCCAACCTGGCAAGGACAGTACCAACTATTGTCCCATAGCACTAACAAGCTGTATTGACAAAACCATGGAATGAATAATAAATGAAAAAAGTCCTCTGGTATCCTGAACCCAACAAATTAATTTCTGACTTTCAGTGCATATTCAGATGCTTGAGAAGTACAACTGACCATCTAGTCAGACTTTATAAGCTTTCATAAAGAAAGAACATATAGTAGCAATTTTTTTTACTTGGAGAAAACTTATGACACCACATGGAAGCACAGCATAATGAATGAATCAAACTAGGTTGAAAGGGCCACCAACCATATATACTCGCTTCTAAGTTGAGTCCAACTTCAAACTGCACAGACCAAGATCTGCTATCACATAATGCAACAGCAGATCTGGCTCTATGCAGTTTGTTAGGAGTAATCAGTAAAACAAACAACATAGACTCTGATCTGCCAGTGCACTATGCAACAGCAGATCAGGGTCTATGCTGTTTGCTGTTGGGCTTAACTTATAAGCAAGTATATAATGGTAACAATCTATACATCCAATTGTTTGAAAGATAGATATTTCAGGGTTGAGGTAGGTACCGCCCTTTCTAAAGCTATTCTCAGGAAATGCAGAACTCTTTGTAAGCACTTCCAGTGCATCCCAAGCCCTCAAATGCTAGTCTTGGTGCCAACTTTTCTAAGGTTGTGCATCCTGTGTATCGTCAGTAAGTAGCCTGGACCCTAAGTCTGCAGAAACTTAATCGTGTTGAAGTACATTTTCCCAAACAGAAATAAAGCACTTTTATATTCAAAGAGTGAAGAAATACAAAACTGAAAAGAATGTAATAAAAGTTAAAATGAACTTGAAAGATAGTTATTATTTTAGTCAATAAGATTTACTGTATTAAAGTTCTAATATTAACCTGGAATGTCATGATTTTACATCCAAAATTGAACTTGCTCTTTTCTCACTAGGACCCCCAGTTTTCCCATCTGGACTGAGGGTCCATGACTTGCAGTATCAAATAGCAACAGAGAGTTCTGGGACATGGGTGTACCTTGGGTCAGCATATTGTCAGTGTCCCCCTTTCAAGATCAAAATTAACACCACAGAGAAATGCCTTAATCCAGGAGATGACTGCTCATTATACATCAGATGACTTTTTTGATCTGCTATAGATAAAAAGTATGCGTAGTACTGAATGTCAACTAAAGATATGTTTAAATGGCATCCATAAATGGACAGAAGAAAACAGGTTCACATTTTTTAAAATTTAAAACTTGTATGTACTTCTGCCAATTACATAAAATTCATAAGGACTGAAACTCTATTTAGACAGTTTTTTTATTCATGTTGTGATGGAAACAACATTTTAGGACTTATTTTTTACCATAAACTAACTTTCCTTTTGCATATTAAATACCTTGGGGACACATGGAAAAAAAGCCCTGAATTTAATACAAGTTGTAGCAAACATGGAGTGGGGAGCAGACAGGAAGGTCTTACTCCAGATATACAAGACTTTAGTACGATCAATATTGCTCGACTGTGCATGGATCAGCTTGCAAGTCTTACCTGTATATTCTTGATTCAATACACAATCTATTATCTGAGACTTAGACTTTGCGAGGATTTCAAACTTTCCCTTCAAAAAGCCACTATGTTAAGGCAAATGAACCATAACTTTGTCTCAGGGGAATGAAAGTGGCTCTTTTGTATTGTGCCAAACTATCCACTAATCCATGTAACCCTGTCGGGCTTGTCCAAAAAAAAATCTAATTTGCCTGAGAAAACTTCAACCTTGCTGACGAAATGTGGAATTTTATTTTCAAGTTGTTGAAGGACTATTATATTATTAGCATTTATCCCCATGAATGCCTCTTACCCATATGAAGATCTTCTACCTACCATACTTCTATAGAAAGCTGTAAACTTTGTGTACAAAGCTAAGCATATGACCTATGAATGGGGAACAGATTGCCAGGGTTACCTATAATCAGTGCTCACTTTGCTGTAATATACATGTGATTCTACCAGCAGTATGAGAAAAATATCGTTTTTAAGGCCGTCTACTGCACATACCGTTTTAGAGTTGAAATCTACCACTTTTGAAAATTAACTGACTTTTTAATTTTTTTTAAAAAAGAACAAAAAAAAACAAAAACAGTATTGTGACAGGTTCTATCCATGCAACACAGAAACCAGTCAGAACCAGTCTACTGAGGACCGAAACTGTTCCAAAAGTTGATGCAACCAGTGCAGTGGTGCATGGCTGAGTAATCAGATTAAAGCTAACTTGTGTACACAACAAGCTGTTAATTGATTACCATATTGTTGTAATTTGGAGAGTTTAGGCCAAATGAGGAATTTTTTTGAGGTGTTATAAGTAATAAAGGGATCATAGGTGGTCCATCATGGCTTCTGAATCTTTGATTAAAAATCGGTCATCCTTTGGCAGAGGCGAGATAAAAATGAAAGACCGACCAAAAAATGATTTCATTAGAAACACTTGAGTAAGTAATCCTTGAGGGTGATAAAACATTGTATTCGGGGCTATTATATGTCGAAAATCCCCCAGCTTTTTCATGGGAGAAATGGTAATGGTCACCGACACCAGGTAACCACTATATAAAGGTGGCCATTAGGGCAGGTTTGACTGTGCCTTCAAAAGATTTTTGACACCTTTACCTTTTATCTTGTAAATGTTTACATTTATTTGAAAGGTTTTATCCTCCAAAAGTTTTAAATTTAAAATTTTTTTAACATTTTTATTAGCTTTTAATCAGCACAATACAGTAAGGATTGTGCTGATGTGCCATTAAACCCACTATGGTACATAGATGCATATGTAAATTGAGTTTGGTCTTCAGTCCTATTACAGATATAGTATGTCTCTGCCTATGATATGGGCTGAGTTTTCACCTCTATCAAAAGAAGCATAACCCATAAATACCCGACTTATTGGAAAGTTAGAACTTCTTTGTTTTGTCAAAAATTCTACAATTATAATATCGAAAGGAGGAGGAGGAGACTGGGAAAGAACTTCAGAAGAATCCCCTTTTGTTAGTGTTGCAATAACAATGTATCAGGTGGATTCAATTGTAATGGGAGTGGAGATAAATTGTTGTGGTTGGAAATCGAACCCAGTTTGTCTCGCAGCCAGGTGCACATGCCTTTACACTAAAAGGTCCAGACCAGCTAGGTAGTCTGCTGTACTGCTATTCCCCCTCAGCTATGATATCATATCCTCAACTGATATTCCGATAGGTTGAGGCATAGAAGTGAATCTATAGTTGTTAATGGAACAACAAAACTACAGTCCAAGCTACCTAGCAATTTGTGTCTTTTCTTACAAAACATACGTCTACACGACATGGAACTTCTTCTGTCTGTGTGTTGCTCTCATCCAATATCCAGATGACATATTCAAAATGGAGGTATAATCTTTAGGATATTATGCTACAATAGTTTAAAGAACACTTAGAGTAATTTTTGGCAAGATCCTGCATTTGTTTTAGCTAGAAAACTAACGAGACTTCAATCTGTAATAGTATGTATGGAGTGTTATTGAACATAAGTGAATGTGTTGGAGAAAACACCTGTGTGTGAATCACACCTGGCTGCTCCATAGGATCAAATTTTTACTCCACAGACAATGGAAAGTATGAATACTTAAGTCAGTACTACCCCCTCTCCCCCAATCTTTTCTTGACATTTGTCTTTTAATGTTAGCCATATTCAGTTCCAACTGCAACACATTCTCAACTGGTCACCAGCAATGAGTCGGATGAGCCCCAAAATGTAACAGAAAGGGAGCCAATGTCTAACTCTTGCAGTTGGGAATCAAACTCAGTTTGTCTGTCTTAGATTTTCAACATCTTTATGTTTTATATTTTATCATGTTGAACTTTATGTTTAGCTTTATTTGGAAGGGTTTATTGTCCTAAATTTGTGTGCAATCGAATTTTAAATTTTTCTTAACTTCACCTTTAGTTGGTACCATGCAGCCACTATTGTGCTGTAAAATGTTACAAACATACATACAATCAGGCACACATACCATTAGAATTGTTAGGAACTGGCTCCATATAGCTAGACCATTATATAATAAATACCTCATTCCGCCATAAAACAACAGCTCCAAATCCACCAGATCCTAAAATCCGTTCCTCTACCCAGTTTCCCTTTTTTACTTGAGCTGTTGCCATCTCCTGCAACAATTAAATATTCATTGTTATTCTAAAATTTAATACTAATATAGGTTAACTAAAGTCTATTAAATCCTGATTGTTGGATGCTCTGTACCTTAAATGTTATCAGAAAACTTCCAGACAAAAATTACTGATTGCTATGGACTTTTACATTGGTGGCCAGGTACTTAACTAGGTCCACAGGGGGTTGTATTGTTGCTTACAATTTACCAAAAATGATGTACTACGCCTGCTGATAATCTGATTTTCAGTCAACTAAAAAGGGGGCAGAATTCTATTCAGTGCATTGTACCTGCATATTAAGCAGGTGCAATCATGGCCATATTGACTGGTAGCATGGGAAAATGGTCTGGCATTCCTTAAAGGTGTGGTAGTAAGTCAAACTTTGTGGAGGCATAAAAAGTCCAATGCCTGGGCTAAACATCGGTACCAGATTTATTATGCTATGCAAAGTGTAGCTTGAAATATCAGCATCGATTCCCTTGTAGTTTTATATAGTACATGTATGACTGATAGTTAAATTGTAAGCAACAATACGAGCCTCTGTGACTACATCAAGAAAAGAGGATGTCGAGTCTATCATAACAAATAATAGGGTAGTATGATTAATTTCATTGTGACATCATAGCGCACAACATTCAATCTGGTTTGTACTGGATCACACCTTTAGGTTGACCTCATCCAAAAATGTCCACGTACTTTAACATTGATTTTTGCACCATGTATTTCTCAGGGCATATATATAAATTATGATCTTCCAAATGAATGTATGAAGATTGAAAAAAAGTGAATAATCGCCATTTAAATGTATGTGTAATCAAATTCTAAAAAATGAACCATTACTGAAATAGTCGGTAATGAACGCCTACATGACCTGTATATCTTGTACTATACAAGGAAACACGTAAAGACTCGAATTTAGATATCACTGAAAAGAAAATGAAATCATGTAACTCTGTTGTTGTAGTTAATACTGCAGCCATCCACCTTACCTTTGCATTAAATTCTTCTGAAATGAAAGTGAAATACTAAAAAGACCATATTTAATTGTTCTATTGTCAATATGTCAAAAACAGTAAAGAGATCTAAGCTTAGAAATGGGGCTTTCCCATTCTATAAATTCGGCTGGTTTCATTATACTCATATTCTTCAAATCAATCTCTTACAAGTTGCTACAAACCAGACTAACTCTTGATCTTGATCACACAGATACATTGATAGAGCCTCTTTTAGACAGTGCTATTTTTCATTCAAACATCTCGTTAATCAAGTTGCATTCGGGATCTTTCTGATGTTTTGTGTTATCCTCCCATTGAGCCGGCACAGAAAATCATTTGTTGGATTTATATCTTAGGTTCAAAGATTTTACAAAGTTTTGAATGAAGGGCTTTAATATCGCACTGTCTCCAATATTTGACACGTTAAATAAGATTTTAGATAAAAATGCTGCTCATGATTTACTTCTGTACATCACTGCGTAAAGTCGTGCTGGTCACCAGGTGTCAAATTCCCATGACTATGTGCCACAAACCACAGGAGTTTGACGTTTCGTCCATTAAAAACGCCGTTTTTTCATGTACGAAACGTCATAAATTCTGTACACAAACATATGGCAAGACCTTGTTAGTCCCTTATGCAATCCTAGTCCGAGTTTCCTCTGACCCTTCCCACCCCATTTTAGATATTTTGACATAGATGATGAGGTGTGAGGTCAGACAGCATTGCTTGTGAAAAAGTTGGAATTCGCCGAAACCGCGCGGTGTCGGCATAAGGTAGCTGCTTACTGCCTTACTTTCACTCTCCTTAGACTGAAATGGTGTATCAACTCAAGTTGGACTGCATGTCCTTGATGGAGAAATGTGAAATCTCCATCCAGTTAATAAGGAAAAAATATATATCATGCAGAATCATCAGGTTCATTTATATTGATATTGAACCACTGCAATATGTAAATAGTTCTTTTTTTTTAATAAGTGAATATCTCTTAATTACTAGCTGATAGATAATTTATTAAAATAAGTATTAAAAAAGAAGTGTAGGGAAATGCAAGTTGTCAGGTGATAGAATAATAAAGAAAATAAGAACAAAGGAGGTTTTATAATACTACACAGACCAAAATCAACAATAAAAGTAATAAACTTAAGAAGATGAAGCATTATGTAATGGGCAAAGCTCTGGGCTGAAAATCCTGTAGACCTACTTTATAATGCTGTATATTTGCTGAAAATGTTACAAAGTATAAATAACATTCATTTCTAAAAGAATTGAAGGAAGTAGACTCGCTTCCAATAAATGTTAAATGTGCTTTTATCTGTTGTATTTTGGTTCGAATATAAGTAAAATGTTTGACATGTTATTGTCACTGGTATCATTTGTATATTGTATCAGTACGCTCCAGCTAGTTTATCTTATTACATTTCTGTTTCATGCCATCCCCACCATACTGCATTATTTAAAGAACTATGTGATAATTTGTTACAAGCCACTTTTTGATATTTTTATGTGGCCAAAAGTCGAGCCTGTACCTTCCTCTCTTAATTATTAGCATGTGATCACCACTACTGATTGTGATTAGTTTGGCATGAAAGGAAAGACACTGAACATTTATGGTTCTCTTTTTGTAGGAGATTGAATAATGTGTCAGGGAAGCTGTTTCAGTGATGCTGAATTGGAAAAGCAAGCATCTTCTAGGCTTAGACCGATCTTTATCGAACGGGGATGATGCTAATCTTAAGTAAATGAATGGCCTCCAAATGAATATGGCAATGTATCATAAACCTTTTAAAATGAATTTTGTCTAAATTCTGGAATAGTAGGCAGCAATTCCTGTTCAAATATAGCGCAAAAAATCTACTGAAACCTGTGTAGTGTAATGTATTTTCAAGCTTGAATTAATGACAAAAGGGACACAATTTCTGAGGTGAAAAACTCTAAGAAATACACAATTTGGCATTTAATCAGAAAAGTTTTATTTCAAAAAGAAAAATATTTTTAAAAAAACATGAGAATTATTATAAAAATACTGGTAGATAATGAGTGAACACTACAGTAAAATGAGCACAAGAACTGGAATGGAACATTCCATAGGGCAGCTCTTTTCAGGTGAACCAGCTATTCAAACATGTAAATATTTTGTATATTTTACTTGAGCAGTTGATAAAATGTTTATAATAACAATATAAGTGCATGTAATGTCAAGAACTATATTTTGTTGTCTTTCTTGTTAAAATGGCATCATTTGATGCAGTGAATAACTGTCTTTCCTGGTATATGCACCACAATTTTGATAGCAAATTCAGTCACTGCACTCAGGGATTCTGTTATCGGGTGTTCTGGTGTATTATACACCTGACTTCTTCTCCATGATGCCCAGAATTCTACCACTTAAACAGCCTAGGGACTTCCCTTTCTTCTATTTACATGCCCAAATAATAAACTCCTGTCATCCCAGTCATTTTGAAATGGAACTTATCTCTGCCACAGAGCCAGTTAAATTGTGCCTATTAATTTATTTGCAATGCTCAGAAAGGTAAACAATGCCAATTTAAGTGTCATTTACTGCCTAGTAACCATTACTGTGGTGACCTAGTGTGGACATTGATAAAAGTATCAATGAGTCCAAGGTATTAGTCATTCATTTAGGCACATCTCAGCAAATTGTTCATAAAAATTGTATTTTGTTCCAGCCAGCTCCAACATCAAGTGCTGACAACTAAAATATGTATAATTCTCAACCTTACTGGGCAGCATAATTAAAAGAATATACTAGTTACTTTCAGCTTTACTGGCATTGGTCAGCCTGGCTGAATACCATTCTGTACATTGCCTTGCAAGACAACCTCACTAATTTTATTAAGGAGTAACTCTTAACTGTACAAGGTTGTGTAGGTAAATTGTAATAAATTTTCATAACTGCAGAGACTTGTGACAAAAAAACAAAACAATGAACACACTAAATAGACCTTGAAAGTTGTCCTGAAACCAGCATATATATTCATGGCTATAAATGATGTGTATATGATAAGATTGATGAATTTGATTAATTAGGAACTTTATTAGGTATCTTGTTTATGGTCATCATTTATCTGATCTGTCAATTGTACAAATCTTTCTGTCATCAAAAGAGTACATTATATTCAAAATATGTATGTTATTAAAGTGCTATTCTAAATCTGAAACTTACAAAATGTTTTATACTCTCCTGTCTAAATAGGCCTTAATCATAGGAACAAGGTGCAATTGATGCTATACAATTAATAATTGGTTTTGTGATTTTTTAATGTAAAGTTTTTCCAAGAAGTTTTCTAAATGTTTCTGCAATACAAACAAAAATGTAAAAAGGCTGTATTTTTTTTATATAGAAATGTACATATGTTTTTCCATTTTGCATTCTGACATCTTTCTTTACATACAAATGACTTAAGTTTCCAGCAAGTGCAATGATGGGATTTCCAGGCTTTAGGTATGGGACTTCCAAATTTCCAACCATTGAAGTCAAGGACTTCCAAAAATAAAAAAATATGTGGAAGCACTGCTACAGTATGTTTAATTAATAACCTTGAGCATGTTGAAATTGTTAAAGAAAAGCGCTTCAATAATATCTTTACAATATTATTTACAAGTATAATATGGTCATTAGCACAAATTATAAGGTCATAAACTTCATAATGTAATGTATTGACTATAATTATGGCTACCGTTTAGTTTAAATTAAATTTTTATCTTGTGTTAATATGAGAATTCTTCATTTAATTTCTGTTCTTGTAATTAATTTTATCCTCCAGTAGGACTTTTCTTGTAACCTAATAGGGAAAATGTACATCAGCTGGATTCAGAGTTTCAGAAAACTGAGGGTCAAAGGCTAATTACTGAGTATCTGCATAATGCAGTCTTAGAATATTGGGGATCCAAGACTGGAATTTGAAGGTACACTGTATGTTTAGGTGATATGTTTAATACACTGGATCACATCTTATGAGATCATCCCTCCTGCAATTAAAAGATGGCCTTATAAGAGATGTGGCCTATGGTGACGGAATAAAACACTAAAAATGCACTATGTTTTGCATGATTCATTAACCTCTTATCATGGGATGACTTCTCTTGAGAGATATATTATAAGAGGGAAACTACAGGTTGTAGGAAACTATACTAATTATGATTTTATGCAAAACTTCTTAAGATTTACAGCATTAAAAGGTTCTTAGATATGATAATGTGAATTACTGTAATATTTTTAAAACAAAATATTTCTGGTAATTGCATGCATTTCTTGGACATGGAATAAAAGTGAACAGTAACATTTGTAATGCTCATAATTTTTCTCTACAACTACAGTTAAAGCTTAATAATGATGCAAAAACATTTAAATTCTACTCTTAGAAGTCTCATGATAGTCTCAGAAATAATTAAATATAAAACAAAGGAAGGAGATGTTGATAGTATTAACAAATCTTTTTTACTAGATGTACTACATCTTTTATTTCACAGCAGGCATAAGTTCAGACACTTAATCCATGGCCACACAGTCTTCTTCTCTTTCCAGCTCAAGTAGTTTTAGTTTTATATTAACTTAAGAGATCAAAAAAATGTAAAGCTGTTTTTAAAATATCTAAAGGGTCTCGTCATATAGAGTACTTCCTCTCAATAAAGCCCTTCATTATAATCACAGTTCCTGTTGTAATGCAAGTATGGGCATGGATCCCATATCATTAGGTGGTGATAAAATTATATGCATCATGTACTTCACTATAAGGCAGTCTCACTACAGGAAGCCACATTATAACATGATGATCAGGGTCCACAGTGCAGTATCAAAACAAGTTAGTTAACTTTAGCAAATGTTGCATATATATCATCTCGACTGTACAAAATGAGGGATGGACATGGGCACAAAACCATTGGCTTCAATGATGCAGTTGCCAACTTAAAAATTGATGCATATTTAATGAGAAATAGTTAAAAGACAGTGATTGCATACTTTTTTTTTGCAGAGAGACATATTAGTATATTTATAAGAAAATCAGCAAATAAATAGCATGCATCAAGTACATGTCTGCTCACCAACTGATCTCAGTGCATTCATGATGGTGAATCCATAATAATTCCCTCAAAAATGTGCACAAAGAAGCAACATTTTTAACCTCTCCAGTGTAGATCATAATGCATCTAAATTCAGTGTAAAATTTATTGTAAGAATAAGCAAAGAAAAGATACAACACAATTACATTTCAGTATGCACACATATCAAGGTCACTAATTAGTGTTGTATAAATTTTTCAGATTTCATGAATTATCTCTGCAAGATTCCATTTAAATCAGAATACTTAATTCCTTGCTAATAAACTCACACAAACTTAGGAAACACTATATATCAGGCTTTAGAAAATATTCATATGTGCCATATATGTCCGATGGAACTGATTCTTTCAATAACATACTCAAATCAGACATGGGGAGTTAAAAAGAAAACTCATGTTCAGGCTTCAAAAACAATTGTTACAATTGAAACTCCTCATGGGTATGGCTCTCATATTGTACTTAAGATTTGTATTTTAACAGGTATGAAACTGCCTTAGGGATTCTCTGTAAACAGTACAATGCAACCTCTATATCCAGTTTGGGATTAATGATTAGATTTCATAGAGAAAGAAGGATCTCCAACAGACGAGTTGTTTTCTAAAAGAGAGGAAATAATAAATGAAATGAGATCTATATTGAAAAATATGGTGGTAACTATAGCTTTGCTCATCAAAAACAGGGGAGTAGCCTGTTTGATTACAGCAGCAAACCCATCCACCCCTACAACTTAAATGGTTCTGTTCTAGAAACAAGTGTCCATGACAGTACATGTAACATGAAATTGTCATATCCACTGTAAGGATGAAAGACAATCAGTATTTTATCTGTAACTTTTAATTTAGCCTAGCATCACAATGACAATTGGCCAATGTATATAGAGTGATATGAATATGATGTCTGCATTTCTGACTACATTTTAGGAAATAAAAAGGATAGAGCCAGATTTTATGCATATTAGCATAGCCATATCATTACTTTAAAACATACATGAAAGACATAATGCAGATATATATATATATATATATATATATATATATATATATATATATATATATATATATATATATATATATATATATATATATATATATATATATATATATATTTAGAGAGTTGACTTTAAGAGGTAAGAGTGGGGGTGACGGTTGAGGGTATATGTATGTAGCAATTACCTGATGATGTCTGAAAACAGTCCATGAATATTCTGGACTTCTGCTACATACATGTAGAAAATATCTCATTCCACTTATTTAGGGATAGACATTGTTTACCAAAGAACTGATTTATTTTCAACAGTTGATCAATTGATAATGTTATGATTTTTCGTGTGCATAAGGGTGGTTTTTTATTTGTTTATTTGAACAGCAGTAAAACATTATATGCCACTATTGTATTGCTCTCCTTTTCCGGGACTCAAAATCCCCCTTCCAAGTGAATTATTTCATTCTCGGAAAAGAACACGATCCCAGTCTTAGTCACAGCGATAGGAACATCACTTGGCCTTTTCCGTCAAGTGGAGAAATAACCTCGGAAGTAGTTGTCGGAATACACACCAATTTGATGGGTTTTGTGATTCACCTCTGGCGGAGTTCACTGCGTAAGATATGTCAGCACAGGCTGACAATGTTCCGATTGTGAATTTATCTTCTTCCGCCACCATATTGTGCAATGTGAATATTATTCAGAATGTTGTTCTCAATCAAACTTCACAAGTTCTGGTGTTTTTTCAAAACCGATTACTTATGTCTAGATCTAGATATGATAGGACTGCGGACTATATACAAAATTTACTTACCTCCGAAATTGAAGAGCCCAACAACATGCAAATCTACACACCTCCATGACTAAAGATTTGACAACGGAAGTGCTCCAAAAAGCATGGGCAATTTTATGTTTTTCAAAAACATGTGTTTCAAATTTTTTTAAATAAGAATTTTATTTTGTTTAAATTACAATCAAGACATACAGTCATTAGATTGACTTTGCAAGTCATGAAAATAAACAAAGTAATGGGCCAAGTGTTTGAAACTATTTCGTTACTCTTAATGCACAGGCGTGTCCTCAGAGCTTGTCAGCGATGGGATAATATCCAAAATTGGATTAAATTGCCAGATAGCAGAGACGCTTACATATTGGCGATAGTGCAGAGTGGTTCTCAATTGATAGTTTTTACATACGGGCTACAACAGGCTTGACACCCATTTCCAGTAGGTGTAAACATTTGGTTTACTTGGATCTTATCCTTTATCTTGCTTTACAAGTTTCTAATTCTGTCAGATGTGACAGGCGGTGGACCTGCTTCATTCTCTCCAGCTTAGCCTTGGGCCAACAAAAAGGAGGGGGACTGCTACTCACTCCTTAGGCGATCTAGAAGGAATCAGCATTCCCATTCACATAGGAGGTCCATTAGCAGGGTTAGTCCAGTCATTCCCCATGAATTTCTTCGTGTTGATGGAAACTCCATTTTGACATCTCCCTTGTCAAAGAGAAATACTAAGAGGGCCAGTCCTGTCTCACCTCAGGAGTGGGTCGGGACGATAACTTGAATGAGTTCTCAGAGGAACTGGTGACGACTGTCCCTCCCCCTCCATTGGAGTCCCCAGCTCCTTTCCACCAGTTAGGCCAGGTGTTAGAGGAGCAGGAAGTTTGGTGAATGAAGTTTACTGTCTCCTTTCCCCAGACTTGTGTCCCAAGCCTTCTGGCACTGAGAACAAACAAATTCTCTCCAGTCTGGAGAAGCTCATGGGTGCAGCATCTCATCCAGACCTGCTGCCGCTCCCACACTCTGAGATGGTTTGGGATCTTGCACATAAATTTTCCCAGCAGCTGCCTACTGTCTCTTGAAGAAGGAATCATCGTTTCCAGCGTCACTTCAACATTTGCTGGAGGCTGTAGCAAAAATGTCGTGTTATGCACTCTCCATGTCAATGGCGCTCTCTGCGGAGCTTCTTCACCTCCGCAGGGATGGTGCCTTGGAGACCTTGAAGCTCTTGCTGGACCACAGCAAGAACCTTTTAAGGTCTGCACCTCTTGAGGCAGACACGCTTTTCTCGGAGGCCTCAGTCCCTCTGTGGCATTACAGGATTTGACGGACCAACAGCACAGGTTCCTGGCAGCAGCCTCAGGCTCTTCAAGGCAGGCAAAGAAGCGTGCTCACCATGACCGCCCTTTGGAACCTTCTCCCAAGCAGGTGCAGCCTCAGTTGAGAGCTCCCTCTCATTCGTTTGCTAGACAAGGCGGTCGGAAAGGCCAAGGGAGAAAGTCCTTGGTCTTCTCCCCCCATCCCCAATGAGGGAGGGGGTCAGCCTTAGAGTTGAGCCCTCTCCTGCAGTGTCTCACTCTTCCCAACGTTCCGGTAGGGGCTTGTCTAGCCCTTTTTCAGGGGTTTGGTGTGGCATCACAGACGATGTGTGGGTCCATTTAACCTTATTTCTGGGAACATCCTCCCATATAATGAACCCCCATCTGCTTTCACCATGCCAAACTGGCTCATTTAAGGGAAGATCCACACCTTTCTGCGATTTCTATTCCCAGATCTTTCTGGTGTTGTAAAAAGGTGGAATGTTTCGGCTCATAATCAACCTTTCCACCTTAAAAAGATTTCATAGGGAAGATCACTTAAAGGTTTAGACGACCGCATCAGTCAGGAATGCCATAAGGTCCTGCACAGGGATGGTCTGCATCAGTCTTCAAGATCCATGCCTTCACATTCCCATCTTCCCTCCACACAGAAAATACCTCTGTTTTTGGCTCAACCAGGAGGTATTTCAGTTTTGAGCTCTTCCATTTGGCCTTGCCTCTGCTCCCAGAGCTTTTTTACCAGGGTGATGGGGGTAGTTGCAACCTATTTGATGTCATTAGGGATTCCTATCCTCCAGTATTTTGACAACTGGTTGATGCACAACGTTCTTGGAGATTCTCTTTTGAAGGACCTGTCCCTTTGTTCATCAGCAGTGACCCGTCTCGGTCTTATCCAAAACCAAGAGAAGTCCTAGCTATCCCCCTTTGAGCGCAGTTGCAGATTCTTCTCTTCTTTTTGAGGAAAGAGAATGATCCATAACCACTATTAAAGGTCATAGGGCAGCCTTTTTCTAACACTCCCAAGTTCACTAGGGGTTCCGTCATTGGATCAGACCCTCATCTTTCTGATCTTGTCAGGTATTTTGAGCTTTCGAGACCAGTATCTCGCTCACTAATGCCTAGATGGAATCTTTTGTGTGTTCTTTGGGCAAAACCCCCTTATAAACCCTTGAGTGAAGCTTCCTTCAAGAACCTTACCTTAAAGACTGTTTTCCTGCTCTCCTTAGTATCCATGAGGAGAAGGAGTGAGCTTCATTTTTTGTCAGTGGAAAAGAGTTGTTTATGGTTTAACTTGTAATTTTGATTGGTTTCTCTTCTTTGCCAACTTGGTCTAAGAATCGGCTACCTTCAGTAACTCCACTTGCTTTTGATATCCCCAGTCTCTGTCACATTTGTGCTGGGGATGATCAAAACAGGCTCATTTCCCCAGTTATGGCCTTAAAATGTTTCGGCTTCTAAAGGAAGAAGAAAGGGTCGGAAGGATCTCTTCCTACCTATTAAGGGTTCCTCAGATATTTCCAGGTGGATTGTCCTCGTTATCAAGAGAGCTTATCAGTCCCTCACTGATGGTGACCTTTCTTTCATGAGAATTAATTCCCATGCATTTAGAGCTATTGCTACATCTTGGACCTATTTGAATCACTTCTCTATGGATGATGTTATGAGAGCCACCTTCTGGTGGGCACACACTACCTTCTCCTTTTACCTTCGATCTTTGGTGCTTCAGAGTGACTGCATAGTTTCATATAGTGATGGTGCAACATGTGGCTGAACCTTCTATGGGTAAGTACAATAGTAAGTTTTCTATACCAGATTAGTTGAGGTTATCAGCCTCCCTCCTAATTAGTAGATTAAGCAATGCAATAGAAGTAGGTATGTATCACTGCTATTAAAATGTATTTTTTTGTATGGGGGGGGGGGGGAGTAAAACTAATTTTAATTGTGTAATACTTGGCTGAAATTATTGTAAAGATTCCCTCCTCCCACCCTGCTATGTTGTCCTGTAGTCTAGGTCCAAATCAGAAGACCATGGTATTCCATCTGTTGGCTATTACTAAGGAGTCTGACTGGCATCACGTTCTTTTTAATTCTGGTTGGAGGAAGCAATAATTAATTTATGTTGTTTGCCATGCAGTTAACAACAATTGTATACAGTGCATTGAAGGCAAACACAAAGAAGAATTACTAGCTTTATTGTTGATGGTTCCGTGCAAATTAGATCAACAGTTGTTTGGTATTTTTAACGCTGGTTTCTTCGAAAATGACAAGCTAACAACAAAGTCCAATGACACCTATTATCAGATTTGCAAAGAACATTCACAAATAGAAACTTCTAACATCTTTATTCATTTAAAGAAAGAAAATCTTATTTCCTAAATAATACGATACATATCCCCCCTCAAAAAACTTGTTACTGTAGCAATAAAACTTCGCAAAAATCAGTCGGGAGAAACTGGTGAAGATGTAAAATTTCTGGAGCCATGCCACAGCCATTATTTCTGAATTTGTGTTATAGTTGGGTTTCCCTGTATAAGGCAGTATGCTGTATGTCTTCCATGGATGGTGTTATAATGACTACTATATGTATCACTGCAGATGAACATTTGGACACTTGATCCTAAGCCAGAATGAGTTCTCCCCTTTCCTGGAAACAAAGTGTGGGACTACATGCATTTGAAGCACTGTATTTGGGAGTGCTGGCTGTATTACCATTTCTGGTGGCTCAAAAAGTGGTGGGACTGACACTTCTCACTGTCACAGCAACCACAATTGTCTATTTTCTGGCAAAGACCTACCTGACTAAGAGGATCCAGGTGAAACAGCAGGGTGTTCTTATCACCGGTTGTGATACAGGTAAATATTTGTACTTCTTGTAATCTTAATTATACAAAGTGGCATGATTAAATCATTACTGCAAATCAAATTTTAGCATCAATAAATGAATACAAGTTTAATACAGTATATTTTTTTAACATGAAAAATTCTTAATTTGCTTATTAATATATAGTATAACTTAGTTGATGTTAAGGTAATTGACATTTTTTAAATTAAGATATCTTGCTATATTCATGAAGATTTATTTGCAAAACTTTTGTGATATACTTCATTCTGTTAAATAGTTTGTTTATGGATGCCTAATCAGAGTTTTCATTCTCTTTCCCAAGTGTAATGGAAATTTTGAAATTCTTAGTTCAGGAAAATATGCATACTTACTATTCTTCAGCAAGCAATCAAAATCATTGAAAATTTAAAAATTGCCTATGACATGTTGTTGATAGCCTGCAGATTTTTTATTCTCTAGTTACAAACTTTAGTTATCATCAACCAGCTTCAGTTTTTCCTTTGGGCCAGTTAGATGTCACAGTACCTCTACTGCTTTCTAGTCCTGCTATAACATTCTAGATGCTTCCAATAAAGCTTTTTAACATCAGATTATTTACTTCATTTTAGTTGACACAGCTTTGGAAATTTTTTTTCTGTTGTGTTCATTACAGTCAAAATTATCAGGATTAGTCAGAGTTATTGAGCAAAAAATAATGACATTGATGGTAGCCTGAACAATTCTGTCAGTGTAATTTACATAACAGTGTAAAGCCAAAAATAAGATATAATTGTATCACCAGTAGTGATTAGGAAATATCAGCATTGGCTAATTAAAGCTTTTGTCAACAGGTGACAAATAATGATAAGAATTATAAACTTGATTAACTGTAATGGCTTGCAATTGTAAAGCCCCATGCAACTTGCTATGAATTCATTTATTTTGGTGGGTATCAGTTTTCATGATTTTGCAAAAAAAATGACATTTTTCGTTGGAATTTAAATTTGTGGATTGGGGACGGGGAACTTGTTCTTACCATAGAGGATCATTGTTCATTGGGGATTTAAATTCATGCTTTGTAGCAACCAAGACATCAACAAAAAGTAGTACCATATGAAAAATAGTGAAAATAAGTATTTAATATTTCAATCCCCCCCCCCCTCCATATCCCACCCTGTATGCATCACTCCCACCCCTAGACAGTGACTTAAGGTTCATAATACAAAATCTGTGATAGATGTGATGCATCTTCCTGTCATGACAGTGCATAAAAGGTTTTTTATGGAAATATTTGAAAATGTCATTGTAATTGTACTTTTTGTACATTTGACTTTTGACCCCTCTCAGGGACTTGTGGTGTGGCAGCCAAGGATGGCCCTCCTTTTGCAGATGGTTACCCCAAGAACAACATAACTATGTAGTTTCATCCCAAAAGCATAGGGATACAAAGAGAACTGTATTCTTGATAAACCCTTGAAATATACCATCTGGCTATATGATATTGTACCACTGGTAAGATGGCATGTAATTTAATACATGTTTATATGCAGTTGGGAAAGGAATATTTGAATACTATGTAATCAAGCAATCTGTGTATATCTATAATGATGGTACTTTAATTGCTACTTTTCCAGGATTTGGACGTAGCCTAGCAATGCGTCTAGACTCCCTGGGTTTCACTGTGTTTGCTGGGGTCCTAAATCCTATGGATGAGGGAGCAGATATCCTGAAATCTAGTTCAACTGGTCAACTACATGTGCTGAAGCTTGATGTCACGAAAGAAGACGACATTAAGAATGCTCTTCAGTATGTGGAGAAACATTCTGCCAGTAAAGGTAATGGAGGGCCTGTATAGCACAGAGTGACACACTTGCTTTGCACCTCTGTGGTCTTGGGTTCAATTTGAGGAGCTGTCACTTTGGAAGGGTTAAAGTTTGTTTTGAAATGGTGTTGCAAATGGTAACTGGCACAGCATCTAAAAATGTTTATCTGCCAACATCTTGAAAAATGGATCAAGAGAGCTCTTTTTACATGGGCTTCAATATATTTATACTGTTCTCTTCCCCATCAATGCAGATACTCTACATTCCATTCACCCTTAAAATTTCAAGGCTTTCACAATATAAATATTTTGGACCCAGGAAGAGTGACCCTAAGCTGGTAGGTTATACCAGCTTAGGTGACTGTTCTTGAATAATCACATGCTGCTGTTGTCTTTGTTGCAATTTGCAATCATAATTTTTCCTGTAATAATAAATGAAAAATCCTTCAAGAGAAAATACAACTCTTTATAAAACTAAATACAATATTTATGACAAATTACTGCAATAGTTATTAACTGGAAATCAGCTGGGAGTTCAGAGTCTGAGCACACCTACAAGAAAAAGCTTTAACAACATGCTATCAGTTTTACCATTAAGAGGGCCTTTTAACATTATGAGGGCTTTGACCCTTTGAGGGTGAATTGGATGCATGCTGTCTGCTTTAATGGAGAAAAGAACGATATGAAATTATTAACGCTTATGTAAAAGAAACTCTTTGTCTGTTAGTGAAACAATAATACATTTCTACATGCAGCTCCAGGAAACATTCACAGTGCCATTTGGAACCAACTTTAGTTATGACTCATTCTCCTTGTTCTCCAGTCTTCACGTCATATTGGCCATCCAGAGTATTTAACATGAGAGTTTAGGATGTGTCATACAATGTAAAATACAGAAAATAATTTAGATAACAATAAAAGATAAGATCAGTTTAGGTTACATTAATGTCAGCTTTGATGTTATTCTTCCCAGGGTTTCCATGCAACTGGGAAATCAAAGAAAAAGTTGGGAGAAAGAAGGTTTGTTCCTGACCGGAAAAACCCTTTAATTTCGCAAATACTGATCAGAAATAGAGAATTTTCAGCATCTACTTAATGGCAGAAAAAAAAAGTAATTGAGTCGTAGTTGAACTGATCTTGATTTATTGAGTTCTTACCAGAATTTTCAGAAGTTGCGGCATTCTTCAGTCAGTTGAGATACAAATTCTGTATGGATCATTTGGGTGCTTGCTCGAAACATATTTGTATAATCAATCCAAGCGCTCTGGCAATCGGACTGGTCAAATAGACTGGTTACACCCTGCTCCGTTCCTGATCAGTATCTTTTCTTAAGTTGAAGATAAGAAGACTAGTCTAGCATCACACTATGCCAACACAGCTGGAAATAGTGATCTTGGTAAATGTTAGAGAAAAATAATAGTTTATCCTCCCCAGTTCCCCTATGATCTGTAGAGTTGATGAAAATGTATTGTGATAAATCTTAGCTTATTATTTGGTATTTGTTAAGCATTATCGTCAATAATAATTTGACACCCCACCTCACCTTTGCTGTGAATTTTACTATCAGACCTTGCTAAATACATAGAAATCTATCAACTGGTTTGGCAATTTTCAAAGCAGAATCCCATACTATGAGTGTTCTTGACAATGATTGCAATAAATATACAGTCCATAGTCGGCTTACATTGAAAGTAGATGTCAGGGAACCATCCAGACATAAGCAGGGCTAGGGAAAGCCACTTGTCCTCTCATGTTAATCGCATAAAAATATGCAGTGCAGAGGAAACTTTACTACTTACTCGTCCCTGGGCTGTGTGATGCAGATTCACACCTTGAGAAAATCTATGTGCATTTTCTACACTTAAGAAGATCTGAACCTCATCATTGCTTAAAATTCTACCTTTATTTCTCAATTACTTTTGCCTATTTTGCCTACTTGTTGTCAGTCCAGAACATCTTGCAAAAGGGGAGCCGACTTGCTATTTACACAGGCTCAGGATGCAAACTTGATACTAAAATGGGTTCAAGTCATAAAAAGATGACGTTAAGAGTGAAGCCAGCAGGTTTAAAACCCATCTAGTATCAAGCTTGCATCAGGTGGCAGTGGTTTGTTAGTCAGAGATAAAGCATTGTAGTGATTCAGATAAGTATACTGTGTTCAGTAGAGAGATGACCGGGATGAATATCTCTCGCAGGTCACTCCAAGGACGAGTGTTTGGAAAATTGTTCCCTGAGACCTGGATAAATATATTAAATTTTTTTTTTTAAATCAGCCCTTCTTTTTATACAAAGGTATATAATTTTTAAGGGCTTCTTGTTAAAATTTAAAACAACCATTTTCTAAAATACTATCTTTATACCAACATATGCAGTTAAGCAGAGAATAGTTACCATTATTGTTCTGTAAATTAAAATGAGTTACATGCAAATTTATATGAATTTCAATAGTTATACTTGTTTCTAGTGATACATCCAGTATTTTAGTACATGGTCATATGTCTAATTCAGATGTTATGGGAGAGTCTGAGAAAAGAAACAGCTTTTGATTTGAACAATGCATGTTTTCTAAGCCAAAATGTTATTTAATTCTGCTCAATAAGGGTCATATGTGAACCTTGAAAAAATCAATTTCATCCCTGAAAACTGGAAAGGACCTAGAAATTTCTTTTTAAAAAAAATGTGGGAACTCTGTCTTTCAACCTAAAATTCCATATCTATAACCTTAGAATTACTGTCAAACCTGTCCTAATGGTCACCTGTTCACAACGGCTATTCTAATTTCCCCCTGGCAAATCTCCTATATAAATGTCTTGTATGTAACGGTCACCTGCCTTCCACGTCCAGCAGCCAGATGTTTCCTAACCAGACAATTGTTTCTTCCTTCCTTCAGTGGTCACTGGCATATATCTACAAAGCTGCTCAGTCTATGCAAACTAATTTTCTGCTTCAAGAGGAAGATGTTGTTTTGATAAAGAAATATCATGTGAATCGATGTGCAAACATTTCTTATCTTCTCTTGTACTCGCCCTACTCCAGTCATGTTGACAATGAAACTCAAAGATGTCAATATGTCAAATTTGAAAGTGAGGCAGTTTTTATCATTAGGGCAGAGGGTCGAAGCAATTCGTTTGCTGGATGGTGGGAAAAGTTGTCGTGTTATCGCAGCAGAAATGAAAGTCACCTTTTGTGCCAAGTGTGACAGGTATAGGTCAATATCTTCATATATTTGTCAGTGAATTAAAGCTATCTTTGAGGAAGAAAATTTGTCTTTGAGAAGAGATACAAGTTACATCCCTTTTCATTAGGGTCATGGGTCATTCAGTATTTAAAACTTGTCTCTGAAGGCAGGCAAAGTTTTGGTTCATGGGCCACAAATAATAGCCATATACTGCTTCTTTTGATTTCCTATTCATCACAGGCTTCTCACTTAAGCCGACTGTCTTTTGATCTCAGCGAGTTGAGCAACTGGATAATCCAGATATTATTTTAAAAGTGTAAATAGCTGTTTCCAAGTGAAACTTGTACAAGCTGGCCAACCAAAGAGTCAGTCCTCAGTTTTAAAGTCATATGTAAGTTGTCAATCAGTAGTGAATTTATTGTTTTGTCATGGTGCACAAAACAAAATAAGATCTGTGATTATTATAAGTCGGTGATGATTTAATTTATAGGATGGATGAAAGTGAGCAGGATACAGTACTCTTGTGTGAAACATTAATTTGGGAGAAAACAACATATGTTGTTAAAAAACCAATTTAAAGGTGAATCTGTGTGTAGAGGTAACTGTGTACAAAGGTCAGTTTTGCCTTTTCCCCATGGGTGGCCGCTATTGACAGGTTTGACTGTAGTTAAATGTCAGGATATATATCAAGTCATTTATGTTAGCTGATCTATTCTGTTTACAAGAAAGAAAAATGAAGTACAGATTAATAAAATATAAAGATATTTTTTTAGTTCAAAGAGCCAAGAGCCCTATATTTTGATAGAAAAGGGATTATAGATTTTGCCCATTTGGTTTAGTGGATTTGTTGAATGTGATGCATCCTCTCTTTGCCTCAGTCGATTTTCTACCAGACTTTTCAAAGATATTCTTTGGCCAAAAGATTTACATTTTAGGTCAACATCAGAGGACGACTACTTTTATTCAACAAAATTGAATGTTTTAAAAATGCAAGCAATTAGATGATGTGAAAGAATTCTAGAAATCCAAATAAGATGAACTAAGATAACTAGAGCAAAATTCACCCAATAATAGCCGGGGACATAAAAATTAGAAAGGAAAATAATTGGTCATAACTCCTTCAGGAATATAAGTTAACTTGCCAAACATCTGACTTTATATCATATAGGGAACAGTAGACACCTCTTCTTGTCACTTCACTAAATCCGTTTTACAAGTCATTGGATAAATTTGACTTTCAGATAAACAAATATGCTACAGGATTTGGTTATACACTTGAAAGGTCAAGGTCATGGTCATAATGACTAGAAAAAAGGCAGTTGGTGATTCAAATAAAGGCAGTTGGTTTTCTACACCATGCTCTTTCAGTAAAATTCACACCTAGTTTTCCTTTTACATTGTTGCACATTGAGCATGGGCTCATGGGTTTCCAGCAATTTTTTGTTCACTGTCCCACAAATCTTAATCTTGTGCACCCCGGTGGGTGCACTTTTTCATCGAGAAAAAAATTGAAAAATACGCCTACAACTTTTCATTAGTGGATGTCCATCCATGTCTGTGTTGGTGCTACCAATGGTGAAAGTCACAAAAGGTGATAAAACTGTAGGATGGCAATGAATAACCATTTTGAAACAATGTATCTGGCAATGAAAACATTGAAACTTTGTGCTAGTTTGAGCGAGTTGCAATGTAAGTATTTGACGTCCGTCAGTGTAACATATTTTTGAGGTTAAAATCACCCATATGGCAAGAAAGACATAATTTATTTTGAGGTTGAAATACTGAAAAAAGTGACTAAATGTATGCAAATACACAAGTAGTCATTGTATTTATTATAATAAATGATGGTAGATAATGAGTATATGGTAAAGTTAAATGATTACAAGATCCAGAACGGAAAATTCCATGGTGCAGCTTATTTCAGGTTAACCAGATATTCAAACATGTTAATGTTTTCATGTGTTACTTGAGCACATGATAAAACTTTTATTGCGATAATGTAAGTGTCCAAGGAAAATATGATAGTACAGTGCATACTACAACGTTAAGGTGGCAAAACTGTCAAGGCAAACATGATTATCTCATTTTATAGCACTATTAGTGCATTATGTACTATTATTTTCATTTGTGCCTCAAAAATCTTGTGTCCCCCAAATATGGATGGTGGGGAACACAGTGTCCCCTGCCCTTGGGATCCTCTGTGCAACACTGCTTTCAGGCAAGGAAAGAACCCAGTTATAGTAGAGTTGAAAGGTTAGGTCAGTGTCATTGAGACCCTTTGGTCCATGCCGTCCAGAGTAAACCATGCCCTTCTAGTGTGTACATACAGGCTGTTAAACTCAGAGGATGCATACAATGTACTGTTCACAGTACTCATGTTATAGTTGTGCAAAGACAAAAAAATTTCATTAGATATATAATAGGGAAAAGGAATATTAAAACCAATTTTTTGGAAGTGTTTGGTAGGATAGTTCTCCCAGCATCTGACTTTCTCCTATTCTGCAGGTCTGTGGTGTTTAGTCAACAATGCTGCCCTGAATTTTGTGGGAGATGTGGAGTTTTGCACCATGGATATGTATCGTAGAGTGCTTGATGTTAATCTACTTGGCATGATTGAAGTTACAAAGACTTTCCTTCCTTTGCTGAGAAAGTCTAAAGGTAATAGCATAAGCATGTACTGTACAGTCTAAAGCTAAATAGGTATGCTTATAAACTAGTATAAATCAATATTACATGCCTGTATAATGACTGATAATCATTCTTCACTGTATTGGTTCATTAAGAAATTATAAAATTCCAACAACTTATCATCAGAAATTATGTTCAGTAAATATAATATATCAGTAACGAAGCTGTTTTCCATATGAATCAGTCACACATTACAGAAAGTAAGCAAAATTGAGTTTTGCATCAGTCTGCAGACTCTGCGCAACGAATGGTACAGCTAGTGTGTTCCCATATCCTTGGTAAATAGAATATTTGAGTGTAATATGGCTTGCATTAGGCAAACACCACAACATTTTAAAGGTAAACATGCACGAATAATAGTTGTGTATCATGATACATATATCAGAAGTGAGCTAACTTTTTTCCTTGAAGGACTTTTTGAAAAATGTTCCTGATATTTCAAGGAGCATTTTCAGCTCACCTGGTCGTAAGGGCAGGGTGAGTTAATGGTATGGCCCTATGTGTGTGGTCCATCATATGTCTTAACATTTGCTATCTTCAGCTTCTCAAAAACCACTGGTCCAGTTTCAACCAAACTTGGCAGAGAGTATCCTGGATTGAAGGACTTTCAAGTTTGTATAAATGATGCCAATCTGCGCTCAAATATGGTCACCATTACTATAAATATAAAAAAAACTTTAAACAGTTTCTTCTAAAAGACTTCTTAGCAGAATTTGTTCAAACTTATTATAAAGCATCGTTTCACAGAGGTCTTTAAGATTTATGCCAGTGATGTTAATTGGCTATCAGATATGGCCATCATTACTAAAAATAGAAAAATCTTTTAATAACTTCTTCCCAAAAACCTCCCAACAGAATTTGACCAAAATTGACAGAAAGTATCCTGGCATTTAGGGCTTTCCATTTTATACAAATGATGCCAATCTACCATCAAATATGGCTACACTTACTAAAAATAGAAAAACCTTTTAATGACTTCTTCAAAACTGCTTAACAGAATTTTACCAAATTTGAGAGGAAGCATCCTGGCATGAAAGGCTGTCAAATATTTATGAATGATGCTAATGTGGCATCAAAAAATTGCACTTACTAAAAATAGAAAAACCTTTCAATGACTTCTTGAAAATCACTCAACAGAATTTATTCAGATATTGACAGAAAGCTTGAAGGGCTTTCAGATTTGTACAAATTATGCCTATTTACCATCAAATATGGTTGATGTTACCAAAATTTAAAAAAACTTGAAACAACTTTTTTCAAAAACTGCTCAACAGCATATGACAAAATTTGACAGAAAGCATCATGGCATTATTTGTACAGATTATGTCAGTTTGCTATCACATATGCTGCTGTTACTAAAAATAGAAAAATCTTTAACAACAACTCAAAAAAATTGCTCAACAGGATTTACCGAATTTTCCAGAAAGCATTCTAACCATTCAGATTTATTTAAATGATATTGGTCCAACATTTAAGCAATTTTATTTTTAAAAAACCACTAAACAGAATTTGATCAACATTGACAGAAAGCATCCAGGCATAAAGGCATTTTGATGATATTGGATAAATGATGCAGATATGTCATCAAATGTGGATGAAGATACAGAAAATAGAAAAACACAAATGTTTTCATAACATATGCAATCAACAGCATTGGAAGAAAGTTCAACAGAAGGCATCCTACTGACCCAGATTTCTTGGCCACCTGCTCTTGCATTTGGCTATTAGGCAGTTGTCAGCCAGGTGAGCTACTTCAGGTCCATTTGGGCCTTCTAAGTAATGGAATTCTAACTTTCTACCCAAGTTACCTAGTTCAAGACTGCTTAAATATGTATTAAAGTACCATTTAGAGAAGCAGCAGCATTAATACATGACAATGATACTGACATAACACTATCTTGGGTATGTTAAGAATGAAATTCTGTCAAATAAATTGACATACCCTATTATGTTTTCAAATTTTCTATCCCTTAGGAGCTTTGGCAAAATTCAGTGATTTTTAGCTCTACTGGTCATAGACCAGAAGATTTTTGGTCCACTCGCACATCCAATATGGCCACCACAGCAGCCATCTTGAAAATCTTGTTATCGATATGCTTCCTGAATGGATGTTCATATCAACCTGGGGTTTTCACTAGAAGACTTAATATGTCTAGTTGGCCTTAAATGAAAATATTGCCAATCTGATGTCCAATATGCCCACCACAGCAGCCATCCTGAAAATCATGTTATCGCTACTCCTACTGAATGGAAAAACATATTGACATGGGGCTTTTACCAGAAGACTTCTTATAATATCTAGTTGACAATGGTGCCGATTAGACATCCAATATGGCCACCACAGTGGCCATCCTGAAAATCTTGTTATCGCTACTTCTCCTGAATGAATGATCATATCAGCATGGGGTTTTCACTGAAAGACTTCTTATGTCTAATTGGTCATACATGAAAATGGTGCCAATCTGACTTCTAATATGGCCACCACAATGGCCATCTGGAAAATCTTGTTATCACTACTTCTGCTAGATGGCTGGTCATATCGACATTGTGCTTTCACCAGAAGACTTCTTATGATGTCTAGTTGGTCCTAAATGGAAAGGTGTGCACGTGATATCCAATATGGCCACTATGGCAGCCATCTTGAGAACCTTGATATTGTTACTCCTCCAAAGTAAAAAGTCATATCAACATGGGGTTTTCACCAGAAGACTTCATATAATGTCTTGTTGGTCCTAAATTAAAATGGTGCTGATCTGATGTCCAATATGGCCATCATAGTGGCCATCTTGAAAATCTTGTTATTTTGCTACTTCTCTTATATAGAAAGTCATTTTTACATGGGGTTTTCGTCAGAAGAGTTCTTATAGTGTCTAGTTGGTCCTGAATGAAAATAATGCAAATTGACCCTCAATATGGCCACCATGTTGGTCATTTTGAAAATATTATCTCTACACCTCTCAAATGGATGGTTATATCATAATGAGGTTTTCACTAATTATCATCTTACGATAATTAATTGATCCTAAATGAAAATGGTGCCAATCATACATCAATATGGCTGCCATGACGACTGTCTTGAAAGTATTGCAGTTGCTACAGCCCCTGAATGGATGGTCATAATGTTGTGGAGTTTTCACCAAAAGACTTCTAATGATGTCTGCTAGGTCCTAAATGAAAATTGTGCCAATCTGACATCTAGTATGTCCACCACAGCAGCTAATTTGAAAAATATTGTTATTACTGAAGATAATCAGAGATGGTTTCAACACGACCTACTTAAAAGGTAGAAATGGTCTTATCTTGAATTCCTGGAAATTCTTTTCGCCCAGTAGAGTGTCAGACCCTTTGGAGGACTCTTGTTCATAAAAACAAGTTAAAGATCTTTTCCCACTTTTAAAAAAAATTAAACGAGTTTTCAAAGCAAGACCCAGAAATCAAAGACATTTCAAGGTTGTATGAACCATGCTAAATGGTTGCGGTGATGACGATAATCAAATGATGATGATGGTCATGACAGTGAGAAAAAAATAGTGATGATGGTGATAGATATGGTAAGAAGGTGATGGTGGTGATGATGATTATAACAATGACAATTACAACTAAAGCAACTGCAATGTCTCATGATATCCTTCTCCTCCAACCCAGATAGTAACCCAGGGGTCATAATGCAAAATCAATCACATGTATACTATATAATGCATCTTTATGCTGTGACTGGACATATACAGTTTATTCAGAAAATATTTGAAAACATCATTGTATTTTAAATTTGTGTAAATGTGACTTTTGACCACCTCCCAGGGAGCCTTAGCAGTTGGAGCCAAAAAATGACACCTCTCTTGCTGACGGTTACCCCAAGAGAAATACAACTAATTCAACTACAAAGTTGGACAGATGGATGGACAGTATCACAATATCCCTGATGCTTTTTAAAAAAGGTTTGAGAATATTGATGATGATGATAAAAAGAGTACCTTTTATTTATTCCTGTCTATAGTTCTGGTTATGTTGTAAATCCTTGTTCTGTTTTACACAATATATTGGCACTGTATGAAGTAGGAACATGCATTAGATAGAACCACCTAGGAGAATATTACAAAATTTCAGACCAAGTCATTACAAAGGTCAGAGAAATAATTTGTTGAGGCAAAATTAATTAATTTATTTTCTTGGGTATTAATTTTCATGGTTTTGTTTAAAATAAAGCAAACAAACAAAAGCTGACATATTCAAGAGCACTTAATTCATGGATTCACTGATGGATTATTTGTTCATTTTAAATCTGTGGTTTGTAGCAGTCAGGAAATGCACAGAAATCGGAACCTCATAAATAAAAAGGGAATACACAGTAGATTACATTTGTACTTCCTTGAGTGCCTCTCTTCCAAGCATCATTCCCTCGCAAAAAAACCAACAGAAAATAAGATCATGGATTGACATGATTCTGTCACTCCTACTGTGAAGAAAAATGAAAGTTGTTTTGCAAAATTCTCTACCAGAGTCAAGAAAAAACTGAGAATCTGAGGGCAATCCATACTGTAGTGTCAATGATCCTGGTAACAAAACAAATTAGACTGAGATTCCATGCTGTCTGCTCAACAGCTGGGTTCATTGTTAAGGTCACTCTCTGTCTCTGTTTCTGTGTGTTATAGTTAGTTTATGAATAAATCAGCATAGTGATCAGACATGTTTGTCTTAATAATGAAACCACCGTATATCAGTGTCAGAAGTGGCCCAGCATTGGGGAGAAAAAGTTGGATTCTTCGACACCCTTTAAGATTGGAATTCAGCAATCTGGGGTAAATTCCAGGATTATCAAAGTGCTGTGAAACTGAGACATTTGCTTTTGTTCAGACAGCTGAAACATTTAAAACAGCCAAGGTAACCTTCAGGTGAATCTGAGAAATTCATGCACAAGCAGAAACTAAATGAATCCAGAGGTTTGAAAGATTTTGGTTAACCTTGGGCCTAAACAAGGAAGCAGAGGATGTTCAAATAAACACTCTGATGTATTCCTTTGGACTAGAAACCGAAGATTTGCTGAAATTGTTTTATTTATTAGCTAAAGTCCAGAAGAAATATGACACTGTGAAAACAAAATTTGAAGGTTGCTTCATCACAAAGAGGAATGCAATATTTGAACATGTGATATTCAACCAAAGAAGGCGAGAGGAGGGTGAGTCTATTGATTTATTTATCACTTTACTCTGCAAATTAGTGGAGTATTGTAATTGTGGATAACTTAAATATGAAATGATGAGACAAAATATTTCTTTGAATTCATCATAAAAAATTATCAGAAAAACTTCAGTTAGAAGCAGACTTGACTTAGGAAAAAGCAATCAATCAATCTTGTAAAAAGTTGTTAAAAATCAGAAAGACATAATCATGGGGGAAAACAAAGGCAATTAAAAAGTTGATGCAGTAAAAGGTAACAAGTTTTACCAGTGGAGGAGATAAACCCTGGGCTGAAAACATTTCAAAATTCTCACCAAAAACAGAATTCTTGTTTTTTATGTGGTCAGAATCAAAAGCACTATACAAGATGTGTATGTCATTCACAGTTTAAACCAGTCTTTATTGGGTAGACTAGAAATTCATGCTTTAGATATAATTTCTATCAACAATGTATTTTGTAGTGACAAAAATGAGTTCTACAAAGAGAAATTTCCTAAACTATATACGAGATTAGGTGAAGCTCAGTGGGAATATGTTATAAGACTTAAGCCATATGCAGTACCATATGCCATTGCATCAACTAGATAGTAATAGAGGGTTGCTCCTACCTCTTAGTGTCAACCCCATTGCTCTCAATGTCTTCCCCTCTGCCATCAGTGTCTTCCCCTCTCTGCCCTAAGTGCATATATAGCCCCTCCCCTCAGCCCTTCTAGAACCCTCCCCAGTAAAACACCTTATCAAAAAAGGTGTTATTTAAGATGCATTTCACTTATTTTTCTATTGAATATATATATGAATGTGGTTTTGTCTATTTCTACTTCCAAAAAGATGAAAATCTGTATTTAGTCATGGTTATCAAGTCCTTTTATTACAAAAAGTGCCTCTTCCAAACAAAAAGTGCCCCTTTCTTCGTTAAAAGTCCCCCTTTCCCTGAAAGTGCCCCTCTTGCTTTCTCCTCTGTAAGAAATTCCTGCTGGCCCTCTCAACTCTGCGAGAGTCCTGTTACTGCTTTTGTCAAAGGTTAAGCAGGAACTCATGAGAATGGAGAAGTTGGGGATAATTGCATTTGTTGGTGAGTTGACAGATTTGTACACCTGAATAGTAGTTGTCCTGAAAGAAGCTGGAGAGGGCAAAATATGCATAGGTCTGACAAAGCTCAACAATTCGATGTCAGACCTGCCTACCACTATGATTTGCCCGTAATTCTTATGGATATCACTCACAAATTATGGAACTACGGGCATGAACAATTACTATGGAATCTGCAAGGTTCGAACTACGCTTTCTAAGTGGCTTCTGTATCATGAGCTCAATATTATTCTTTGGTTCGTTTAGCGCCCCATGTATGCTGGAAGTGTCATGGTTAGTATGATGTGCGCAGGAGCAGTTTGTAGCAAATGAATCCATTCAGTAATGGCGACTGGGGAAAAAAGACCACGACTCCATGAAACAGATGGTGAACCATCCAACGATGAAACTAGTACCAGCTCCCAAAAAGCTAAAAGTAGCGCATTTCCATCACTGCATCTCGGTTGCACAAAATGAAATACAAAAAAGTATCCAGGTGTACAGTACAGTGATAAAAGTGTCCATTGTGTGCACTGCACAGTGTGCCATGTCGACATATCTGTTAAGCATGGTGGAATGGACAATTGCTGGTAGCACTTGAAAACAAAAAAGCATAAAGACAACAGTGCTGCAATGCACAAGCCTCATCATCAAATCACCAACTTCTTCGCCAAGAAGAATGAAAGTACTACATCAGATCCAGTAGTTGAGGAAGTTAATGTTGCAGAGACCATGATGGTAGAACTTGTTGCAGAGCTGAACTTGCCATTCATGGCAGCAGATCGCCTGACAGATGCATGCAAATTGATGTTTCCTGATTCATGTATTGCTAAGAAATTTTTCTTGTGGACGCAGTAAGGCTACTGCTATTGTAAAAAAGCTGCAGATAGTAACTGTAAGCACAACAGAGTTGATGAGTTCTGGAATACCCTGAAGGAGACAAGAGATGAAAATGGCTCTGCCATGTAAAGATACCTTCCACAGTTCATGTGCTTGGTATACTCACAATCCCCCACTCCATTGCACATTGTGAGAGGATTTTTAGCTGTGTAAGGAAGAATAGAACAGACCCAAGAGCAAGCCTTGGAAACGAGACTTTGAAAGCACTGTTGATTGTTAAGTCAGCTCCAGGGAACCCATATTAGAGTTATGGGCTACACAAAACAAAAGCTAGCTACATTAAAATCATGCTACTCGCAGAGCCTGAAAAAGACCAATTGACTGAAAAAAGGCCTACATCTGATACTAAGACCTGCTGCATGTGCATAACATAGTGTTTTTACTAAGACATGCATGTGCATAACATAGTGTTTTTACTAAGACCTGCATGGGCATAACATAGTGTTTTTATTAAGACCTGCATGGACATAACATAGTGTTTTTACTAGGACCTGCATGGGCATAACATAGTGTTTTTACTAAGACCTGCATGGGCATAACATAGTGTTTTTACTAAGACCTGCATGGGCATAACATAGTGTTTTTATTAAGACCTGCATGGGCATAACATAGTGTTTTTACTAAGACCTGCATGGGCATAACATAGTGTTTTTACTAAGACCTGCATGGGCGTAACATAGTGTTTTTATTAAGACCTGCATGGGCATAACATAGTGTTTTTACTAAGATCTGCATGGGCATAACATAGTGTTTTTATTAAGACCTGCATGGGCATAACATAGTGTTTTTACTAAGACCTGCATGGGCATAACATAGTGTTTTTAGTAAGACCTGCATGGGCATAACATAGTGTTTTTACTAAGACCTGCATGGGCATAACATAGTGCTTTTACTAAGACCTGCATGGGCATAACATAGTGTTTTTACTAAGACCTGCATGGGCATAACATAGTGTTTTTACTAAGACCTGCATGGGCATAACATAGTGTTTTTCTGATGAATATTTTTTACTCAAAATACAATCAGCATACACCTACCTTAATTTTTGTTGACAATTTATATGTTCATTCATTTGTGATCTGCTTAAGAATATTGATAGAGCAATTAGACACTAGTTGATGTCAGGAACTTTAGGGAAACATTGCTGTAAGTTAAATAGAATCAAAATTTAAGTGGACAAAGTGTTATTTGAAAACACTAAAGCATAAATTATTTTCATACTGAGTACGGGTTCACATCAGGACCTGGAGAGAGCATTGCTTTTAATGAAATGAAATGTAATCAAATCGGAAGGTCACACACGATTTTGTTTTTCTAAAGTGCACTGTTTTGAGAGGCAAATACATAGAAAATGAGTCAATTTACAGCATTTTTAGATTTTTTTAAAATTTGAAGTATAGCAATTTAACATTGTGTCAGAATAATAGGGTAAAAAAACAGCTCTGTTGGGCAAGTGGATTTTCAAGCAGGGCAAGTGATTTTTCACAAGGCCTGTGTCTGAAAAATATTTCTTTTGAGCACTGAACCTGTTGCAATTTTTAAAAAAAATATAACTCAACCAATCAAAACCCAAAACAAACAAATGTGGGAAAAGCAAGTCTTGTTTTCAAAATCTCATCACTAAGTGTAATCAGTACTATGTTTTGTCCCCAACACTGGGTCTTCCAAAAAACTGAACAAGCCAAACTGGACAATCTAGGTGGAGTTTGGTGGTAAAACAATCATTTTAAATAGTTATGAGCTAGAAGGAACATGCTGGTCAAATTACAGTAGATTTCAACGGCAGAGGAGAGAGTTCAGCAAAGTATATAACATTTTCAAGGAAAACTGAGCATCTATCTTCTTGGCCTTTTAAACTTTGTCATATCAATCAGGTGACGTGCATCTTTTTCTGCAAGATTTATGCATATAATGTCTTTTTCAGGGAGAGTTCTTAATGTGACAAGTGCCAAAGGCAAACTCTCACTGCCCTCAAACTCTGTGTATGGCATTACAAAATATGGAGGGGAAACATTTTCTGATTGCCTAAGATTAGAGATGAGGAAGTTTGGAGTAAAAGTTGTCATCATAGAGCCTGGAAACTTTGGTGGTGCTACAGGAATGTTGAGCTCAAAAACAGTAAGTACCTTACTCTGCCTATAAATAATTATGGCCACTCATGACAAAGTCGACAGAGCTCTGTAGTAATCACATCCCTTGGTTTGTCCATTGGTCTGTCCATCCTTCAGTTAACAATTTGGTTTCTGAAAGACAGCATTCTTTGTAATCATATAGTGGAGTTATCGTCCCTGCTTGCCTGACCTTATGGCCCCTGATTACCTGACCTACTAACTTTCATTTCCTCAGCTTAACTTTACCAAGGATTGTTAGAATTCAACCAAAGTTGTCTTGCAGCTTATATTGATGAGACGTTGAAAGAATTTGATTTCCAGTGTTCCACAACATCATTTACAGGAGTTTTTCCTCCTTATTTGCCCCATCCTCCTGACTTTCATTTCTGCAGCACAACTTTGCCATGTTTTCTTTGATTTCAGCCAGATTTGACATTTGCATGCAGATTCATATTGATAAGAATTTTAACAAGTTCAAATTCCAGCATTCCATGACATTATTTACAGGAGTTGTGCCCCTTGATTGTCCATCCTCCTGACTTTGGTTTCTGCAGGATTACTTTCATTGTTAGACTTCAATTTAATCTGGTATGCAGCTTTACATTAATGAAAGAGTTCCATTTCCAGAGATCCATGACATTATGTACAGGAGTTAGGTCCCCTGATTGCCAGTTCTCCTAACTTTGGTTTCTGCAGCATAACTTAACAGAGATTTGTTTTATTTCAACCAGAATTGGCATGCATCTTTATATTTCATGAAATCTTACTGGCCTTTGATTTTCAGTGTAGCACAACCACATTTACAGGAGTTATGCTCCTTCATTTTCTGTCCTCCTGACTTTGGTTTCTGCATCTTTACTACCAAGGATGCTTGGATTTCAACCAAATTTGGCACATAGCTTTATATTGATGAAATTTTGGATGATTTTGATTCCAGCATAATTTACAGAAGTTATGGTCCCTGATTGCCAGTCTAGCTAACTTTGGTTTCCACCACATAACTTTACTAAGGAACTTTGGATTTCAACCAAATTAATCATTCATCTTTACATAGATGAGATGAAGTGAATTGGATTTCCAGCATTCCACATCATCATTTAGAGCAGTTATGACCTTCAGTTCCTGTTCTCCTAACTCTCTGGTTTCTCAACAAAAGTTCCTCTGTTAAATCCTCTGTCAAAAGCAAATCATAGTGAGCTGGACCTTTTGTGATGTGCACATTGCTAATACTTCTAGTTGTGACTGAAATTTTAAATTAAAAATGGATATTTTTTTTAGTATGTCTTCGAAACAAAATTCTTAAAATTCTTTGGGAATTATCATTTATCTTAACACCCATATCTTGCTATATATGTCATCATGGTTTGTATATCAGAAATTGCTGTGCTCAAATATTTGCAGTTTGTTTTTTTTTTGTTTTATATATATATATATATATATATATATATATATATATATATATATATATATATATATATATATATATATATATATATATATATATATATATATATATATATATATATATATAAATGACATTGAGGAAAAGCCAAACAAGAATAACTGGTAATTTAAACCTTTGCTTATTTCTCAACTTGTAGGGTGTTTGTATGAAGAACTATTTCTTTAAATGATATTGTGAAACCTTGCTTTCTTCAAAAATTACTTCCAGCTATCATGGTTGAGAAACATGTTTGATGAGATGTGGGAGAAGTCGAGTGATGAAGTCAAGAACACTTATGGCAAAGATTACTTTGAGGCCCTTTATCATGGTACAGTCGATTCTGCATCCACCTCTGCTACAAAAGTTGGTCATGTCATAGATGCAATGGAAGACGCCATTACAAATGAGAATCCTCAGATAAGATATCTTGTTGATGGCAGCAAGAAATTGATAGATTATAATAATGTAAGTAATGTTGATCATTTTTATTATTATAACTCAAATGTTATTGATCATTGACTCACTTGGCCATAATGCCAAGGGAGCTTATTGTATGGCCCTGCATCCCCTGTGTATCTGTCCATCAACAATTGCTTGTTACCACTCTGGAGTCCATATTTCTGATCAAATTTCAATTAAACTTGGAATATGGGTTTTCTGTCATCAAAATCTCTAGCCGAGTTTAATAATGAGGAAAATCAATGCATATTAATGAGGTGATCTTACACTCGATGGCTAACTTTGTTACCACTCTGGAGGCCACATGTCTGATCTAATTTAGATCAAACTTGCACTATATGCTTTTATCATTAAGATATCAGATTAGTTCGATTGTGAGCAAATTCCACACATATTAATTAGGCGATCTTCCATCTGATTGACCGAGTTTGTTGCCACTCAGGAGGCTGTATTTCTGATCCAGCTTTGATCATACTTGGAATATGGGCTTATATCATTAAGAATGCGGATTAATTCAGTAATGAGCAGAATCTATACATACTAATGGCGTGATCTTGCATCTGATTGGCTGAGCTTGTTACCCCTCTGGAAGCCATATTTCTGATCCGATATTGATCCGACTTGCAATATAGGTTTGTATCAAGATCTTGAAAGAATTCAGTAATAAGCAAGATCCAGACATATTAATGAGATAATCCTGCAGCCCATTGGCTGAGCTTGTTACCACTCTGGACCATATTTCTGATCCGAATTTGATCAAACTTGGAATGTGTGCTTAACTTGTCAAGATCTTGGACAGGTTCGGTAAAGAGTGAGATCCATGCATATTAATGAGGTGATCTTGCATCTGATTGACTGTGTTTGTTACCATGCTGGAAGCCATACTTCTCAACCAATGTTGATCAAACTTAAATATAAGCTTAAATCATCAAGATTTTAGATGGGTTCAATAATGAGCGAGATCCACACATATTAATGTGATAATCTACCATCTGGTTGGCTGACCTTGTTACCACTCTGCAGGCCAGATTTCTGATCCATCTATTGATCAATCTTGGAATATATGCTTATATCAGCAAGATATTGAATGGGTTCCATAATGATTGAGATTTATGCAAATTAATGAGGTGATCTTGCATCTGAGCTAGTTACCACTCTGGAAGCCATATTTCTGATATGATTTTGATCAAACTTTTAATATATACTTATATCATCTGGATCTTTTATAAATTCGATAATGAGCGTGATGGATGCATTGTAACGAGTTGATCTTGCATCTGATTGGCTGAGCTTATTACCACTCTGGAAGCCATATTTGTGATCTGAATTTGATTAAACTTGGAATATATGCTTCTATCATCAGGATCTTTGAGTGTTTCAATAATGAGTGAGATTGATGCATATTAATGAGGTGATCTTGCATCTGATTGACTGGGCTTCTTGCCACTCTTAAAGCCACAGTTGTGATCTGTTGGGTTTATTATCATCAACATCATGGATGACTTCGATTAAGAACAAGAAACTGCATATTAATTATGCCTTCACATTTAGAAAGAGTTTTTAGCAGGATATAGTAAAGAAGGTAAAATGAACGTGATACAAAGTTTGGGAGATAGTTTAAATAGGATGTGTTCTTACATTACTACATAAGTCTGCTTAATCAAATGGTCAGCTGTTAAATTATGTAAGCCAGGTGTGCAAAATCAAGCCTACTTGGGCCTTTTGTTTTTATTATAACAAAGTAAGGGTGTCTATCATTTTTTTAAAAAAAAATTGTTGCCCATCAGGAAGTTTGCATAAGAGGAAAGACTTGACAGTCATAATTTCATCAAAATTTTGGTCCTGGTTGACTCTTGTTGTAATTTCCCATAAATTGTGCACACTTTCAATAATATGTTTCAAGGGATTACCAAGTTTCAAGCCACACTTTTACTTGTATCTAAGATCAAAATATTTTATAGACAGGTTTTCTTTGTGTTCATAAATATGATACCTGTAGTATTTGATTTACTTCAGATTTGAACACACCATAAAATTCAAAAATGTTTTAACTAATTTTGTCAGACAATTATATTAAAATATTTTGTTACATTCCACAATACAAGTATTGCCAATGTGCACATCACACAGTTTTTTTTTGTTCATAAAGGATGTTGCATTTTATTTGTGAAAAAAATGTATGATGCTATGATATTATGATTTATAGCATTAACATTGCTGTCCTCCATTTTTCTCTTTCCAGTTCCTAATAAGGATTCGGCCTTTCATCCCAGATTCCATATTAGATTATTTGCTTGATAAAGAATACAACAGTGGACTTCCTCAAGTGCAGGCCAACCATGTCTCCTAGATTTGCAGTTTTATGATCCATATTCTAACCACGACTCAAAATACAAAGGAATCCAGTTAGAATGATCAGCAAGGGACCAGGACATTATTTTTGCTAATACCCACACCATAGTATAACGAGGGGTATATAGTGTGACCGATATCCATCTGTTCTGTCCATACATCACATCCATTGGATGTCACAAATTTCATTTCTGCTCCGTAATATTTGAAGAATGACATGGATTTGCCAAGGTCAAGTTAGGTTGTTACTCTTTTTTGTCTAAATGTTGACAGGTGATTGCCTTCGTTGACATATATGTTTGTCCTTTCATCTTGAATCGAGGTCTCTTAAATTTTTACATACTTGCAGGGACATCTATGTTGCCTGGACTTATTTCTATTTAATGCTTAGTTTTGTAAAACCAGTTATGAATATAAAAATGAAATTAAAATTCTACCATCAGTCTGTAATAAGATACCAATAATTTTGCTAGATCCAAGTTTTCCATGAACAGTTTCCATTGTTTTACTTGAGTGGCCACAACACACCAAATCAGAATCTTCTCAAACTGTTGACAATGTGTGCTTTATATAACTAATTAAAGCTTGATATGGATCATATGCTCTCCTGCTATTGTTTATCTATTATCATGTAATACATGCACCCCCACCCCCATGGAAGAAGACAGATTGGTTTTGTGCTTTCCTTCCATATATCTAACAAGCTTTCTTTTAAGCATGATAGCTCAAAAAATGGCTAGTCAACCCAGTCCAAATCTGATATTTAGATACCTTGAGTGGGTCCTAAGACCTGATTAGGTTCTGGTGATTGACGCTATTTTTCAGGGGGTTTTTGTACACAGTTTGAACTTTATGGATTTTTTGACAAAACTTGATAGAATATTTAAGCAAAATACCCCAAAAGTACACAAATAAATTTTGGTAGGGATATTTGTGTTAATATGTAGATGACATAATTAGATTTTCAGGCCCTTACAGAAATTTTTTTGTTATTTTTGTCAAATTTTTTGGACTTGCACATATTTGACAAAAACCTTGTTGTTGTTGGTTGTTTTTAAATTGTACTTTGAGCACATTATTGGCTATATCCTGTGAAGGAAATGGGTGCCAAGTGCCTTTCCAAGGCAGCTGACCCAAGGCTGGCCTGGGCAGGTATAAAACCTGCAACACCAAAATCTTGCAAGTACAATTAAGAAAAAATCACTTGAGGTAGACAAATGAAATTCAGTAGACATATTTTTATTAACATGTAGATGACCTCATTAGATATTTAAAGCCATTTTGGCAATTTTTCCATTTTGAACAGATTTGTAAAACTTTTTGGACTTCTACTTTTTTGACAAAAATCTTGTTAGCACAACTTGGAAAATACTTTTTGAGGTAGACACATACAATTTGGCATGCTTGTTTGTAGGCATATGTAGATGACTTGATTTTTTATTTTCATGCCATTATATTAATTTTTCCAGTTTCCAGTGTTTTCAAACACAAATCTACTTTGGTTTTTGTCTCACCTGCGTGAGTTTTCCACTTTGGCAGTGGTGATGGTTATATCATCGTCAACAGTGTTAAAGTTTTTGAAAGTCACATCTTGTATATTTGTTTCTGCGTTTAAGTGAAACTTTGGGATAATATCACTGTAGGGTCTAAAATTTATTCTGTGATATGCAGGAAGTTCCTATTTTGTCTCTCTCCCTGTTTAAGCAGACAACTTGTTGCATCATGGTGAACAATAGTTTGTGTTGAAGTTTTTAAAAGTCTCATATTTTCTGCATCAATGGCTGCATTTTACTGAAACTATAGGATGATATTACTATGGGTCTAAAGCTTGTAAATTGATGTGCTTGGAGTTCATGACTTGCCTGTCTCACATGCTTAAGCAAAAAGCTTTTTGCAAAATGGTGAACAATGTTCAAGTTTTGCATTAAGATTTTTGAAAGTCACATATCTTCTACATTTGTTGCTGCATTCAACTTAAACTTTCATATAATATTATTATAGTTCAGATAGTGCAAATCACACAAAATATTTATGAATTTACTCATTTGGAAAGCAGTGATATGCAAGAACTCCTGCAAATTAGTTCAAAGTTGCACATATAAAAATGTACTCTGTGCAGTGTTCAATTTTTATTTAACTGTTAAGATGATTTGAATAAATAAGAATCTGAAGAGAAAAAAAAAGTATGGATATTTATTTGATCAAAATGTCCATTCCAAAGTATGCATATGTAAGTTAATACAAAAGGATGCTTGGAAATTCCACTAATTATTTATAACAAAAACATATGTCCTAGAAGGGTTCTGCAATTGATGCCCTTTCCTCTCATTTGTGCATGCGCAAAGTTTGGTCCATTTCCTGAAGGTGAAATCAAGCATTGCAGGGTGGAAAATTTCTGATTATTTTCAACTCGAGTCAGTGGTGGCTGGAATATGCAAAGTGAGCAGCAGAATGAAGAAAGTGAAGGATGTAGTGGAGTTTCTCATGAAACAGAGGAGGATAATTCTAAAACAATGTCAGATGCCAGATTAGATAAACCACCCGCTGTCACAGTACAAATGGTTACAACATAACACCAAGATAGGGTCTTTCTATGGAGAAGGTGATTGCCTGTGAGAGTGAAGGAGCATCAAGCATGACATGGTGTAAAAGTTGTGTAGCAACAAGATTTAAACAGATGAGCCCTCATTGTACGGCACACAGACTTAACTTACGTTCAGTCAAAGCTGCTGAAAACGTTACTTGCCTAAAAGCAATATTTCAAGAGGTAATCAAAGACCCGTTTCAGTATTTCAGTAAATTTTCTTCAAGGACTCTGGAATTGAATAATTGCAAGATTTTCATAATTCACCTCAGTACTCGATGAAAGAAGTTTATGGAATAAGGTGGATGGCCTTATATAGTGTTCTGGAAGCAATATTCCAGTCTTGGAAACCACTAGTCACTTAATTTGAGAAGCACAAAAGTGACAGAAATGTTAGGAACTATTGCTTAGCTCATCAGCTGCAAGTTTGTTCTGGTACTGTATCTCCTCATGAGCTTGATTCCCACACTTGCTGCCTTAAATATTGTTTTCCAGAAGACAAAACTTTGACATTGCAGCTGTTCAACCAGAACTTGATGGATTATTGTAACTGCTGACAGGGCTAAGTCTGGAAAGGATGTTTATGATCAAGAATTGCGGAACAAACTAAAAAAGGACAAGGGTGGATATGTGACCATCACCTTGCAAGGTATTGAACTTGGTACAAAAGAAAAGGATATAAGTTCTGTGAAATCAGAATTTGAAGCAATTAGAAAAGATTTAATTGAAGGTTTAAAACATGAAATAGAGCAGAGATTTCCTCAGGAAAATACATCTGTTACAATAAGTTTCCAAGTACTTGGCCTTAGAGGACTCTCATTTGTGAGTAAAGATGAACAAGAAGACTATGGCATTGATGGACTTAAAACATCATTATGGTACAGATAAGAAATCTGGCATAGTAGTCAGAAAAGCACTGATTCAAGAAAGTGAAACTTTGGCAGAGTTCATGTTAGTGAAAAATCTTATTTTTAAGCAGAGATATCCAAGAGTCAAGACCTATGAGCCGTGTAAAATTGTACATAACATCTATCAAGAACAGTTTCCCAACTTGTTAAAGCTGGCTAAGATAGCTATGCATATGCCCTCAGACAGCAGACTGTGAAAGGGGGTTCTCAGCAGAGAACAATATTCATACAAAGGTATAGATTAAGCTCAGAAACAGTCAACAGATTAATGCTTATACAAACATAGGTGACATCTTATGAAGATTTTGATTTCAGTAGAGCCCTAACAGAGTGGAGCAGGAAGAAGGAGAGATGGATATTTCAGTGTTAATTAAATAATAAACCATGGCCCTTTTCTTCCTCCTCCTCCCCAACCCCTTTTTTTCTACTCCCACCCCATTTTTTGGTGACAAGGGACAGATCCCCCCTTTTAGATAAAATCCGGGCAGCATCTCTGTAGTTCTAATGTTTATACGCTGCTATACTAGGAATCTTGCCCGTCTCATCTGCTTTAGCAGAAAGCCTGTTTTATCATTGTAAAGAGTGTTTACAATTTTTCAGTCACTTATATTCAAAATCTATTGCTATGCGCAACTGAAACTTTGTGACAATATTACTATAGGTATAAAATTTATATGCTAATATGTGAGGAGTTCCTGTCTTGCCTGTCTTAAGCACCAAGGTCAACAGTGTTCAAGTTTTGTGTGAAAGTTTGTGAAAGTCAAAAATATGGTTATACTGACAAGCATTCAGACACAGGTGAGACACCAGGTTCCATGGAACACTTGTTACTTTTGAATTTTTTTTGGGGGTGGGGATGGTGGGGTTATCACAAGTTTGTCATCGCTACTCCTCCTAAACTACTTGGAGGTTTGCCATAAAACTTTACACACATTCATCCCAATGTCAAATTGGTCCTAAATGAAAATAGTGTCCCTCTTGAAAATCTTGTCACTACAATGACTGAATTGATGATAATATCACCATGGGGTTTTCACTTAAAGACTTCTTACGATATGTAATTGATCCTAAATAAAAATGGTGCCAGTCAGACCTCCATATCTTGTTGCTACTTCTTCTGAACAAATGGTCATTTGGCATGAATTTTTAACTAAAGACTTGTGATGAAATCTAGTTGGGCCTAAATGAAAATGGTGACAATTATACCTTAATTGTTGCTGCTGTGGTGGCCATTTTGAAAATGTATCACTGCTTGTCTTGAATGGATAGCAACATCGAGTTTTCACTAAAAGACTTCTCATGAAATGTAGTTGGTCCTAAATGAAAATGGTGCCATTCTGACTTCCAACATGGCTGCAATGGTGGTCATCTTAATAAGCTTATTATTGCTACTCTTTGAAGAGGCAGTCATATCAGTATGGGATTTTTATACACTTCTCACCACATGTTGTTGGTCCAAAATGAAGATGATAATATGACCTGCCAAAATTGCTGCCACAGCAGCCATTGTGAAAATCTTGTTACACCTACTTCTCTCTCTTGACTGCATGATCCATGCCAACATGTTTTGTTTTTATTTTTTAAAATATACTTCTTAATTGCAGTATGTAGGTGTTTCTATATTAAAGCGATGTTGATCCAGCCTCCAAAACGGCTGCCTTGTGGACATCGTATGGTTACTTTTCCTTAACATATGGTCATATTTTTTTTTTATTTTTTATTGACATTGCGTCTTTCACTAGAACACAAATGTAATACAAAACTGGTTCTGAATTAAAATGGTGCCAATCTGACCTTCAGCATTGCACTATATTGGCCATCTACAAACTCTTATCACTATTCTTCTTAAATAAATTATGGCATTAACTTGGGGTTTTCATTAAAACACTTTTTGCAATATTTAATTGGTTCCGAATGGAAACAGTGCATATCTGCAATTTTGTGAAGGAGTTTGAAAACAAGACCCAATTGATGTTGGGGTCAGGTTAAAGGTCATTGCTTGCACTTTTTTTTAGTTTATGTATACAATTGAATTTTGACCAGACTTTGTATTTAATTGCATTCCCAATATATGTTGATATCACTCCGACATTGATTTTAACATCAAAGGTCTTGGCTCTGGTTTTTTGCTGTACTGGCTTGTGAGCATGACAACACAACTAGTATGAATGGGTTTTATCAAACTCAGATTGTGGATATATCTGAAGAATACTTTGAATGATGCCAGTTCAGCAACCTCCTTCCAAGAAAGAAATTCATTATAGTGTGTATATATATTTGCAGTGTTTAGATAAGTTCATTTATTTTTTATGTAATATCAGGTTCAAGGTCAAAGGCTATGACAAGGAATTTTATACTGCATATACAAGTATCCCATGAATTATATTTGTGTTACAAACTTTGGTATGTTGGGGTTTCTCAAGAATATAATATACAATGCTGATTTATTCTTAGTTCAAGAATAGTGTACACTATTTCCTGTATCAGATAAAATTCATGGGTCATTTCTCGCAGAAAATCCAAGTCTTTACTTTATTATTAGAACTTGAGATTATTGTTGCTGCAAGTATATATGTACCTTATGGAAGTTCTCAGATCCTATTTCAATTCATTGTAAAGTTTGCTTGTATTTGCTTAAATTTTGAAGACTGAAAGCAATGAACATGATCAAGCAAACAACCTGTTTGAATAAGTAGAATGTACATTCTAGATATTTTTTAAACAAGAGTGAAACATTTGAATAAAGTTGGTTTCCAAAATACCATGGAGAGTACAATGCTTGGCTGGAAGTGGGAGTTGGAGGCCAAGACTAGATTTCTTAGCTTGAACCACAGAACCAAGTACCGTCTGAAAAGCATGTTTCATTGCTTTTAGTCCAAATATATTTCTAGTGTTTATTTTAAGAATTCCTCCAATTGTTTCCTGTATTTTTTTAGACTTAGCTCCTACTTTTTCCTATATTTCTACTAATAATTTCCCAATTCTATTTATTATATTTTTTTTCAACCAAAGAGCACTTGACAGCCTGCTGTTGTCTTTTAGGCCTTTTGTCCAACATAATATTGGAGTATTGATTCTATCAGTATATGCTTGCGTTTGTTATTGACATGGAGGTGTTAATTACCAGCAGTATCCTTGCAATTATTAAGTACACTTAAAAATTGTGAAAGGGTTTGAAATTTATTTGTCAACTTCAAGTGATTCTTATTTTGTTAATTTAGATATTGATTGCTTCGTGTTTATTGCTTAGTATTAGATACATGACAGTGGAAACTAGAAATGTTTATGCAATTATTGTGTTAATAGAACATACGATCTGTAAATTGGGGTATTACGAATTTTTGGTAAAAAACGATTTGAGGCAGGGCAACATGATAAACTTGATTTTTACTTCCCAGTCTTGAACTGTTCCCAGTTTAATCCTGGTGCCCTGTATTGGGCCAGTGGTAATACAACATAGTTTCCATGTGAATTGGACTTGATGTATTAGTTTGGGATAGATTCTTGCATACCTAGGACTATCTTAAAAAAAAAAAATATCCAAAAGGCTCAAGTTTATAAGTATATGGTTAATTTGTAATATATTTTATAAGAGAGTAATATCATGAGATGCCAGTATTTTTTGACAGCCTAGTTATGCCAGTATGCATATTGCGTGTCATGACAAAGGTATCTTTCAGATGACGACTAACAGGGTATTGGGTACGTTTGGGATGTTAACACACCATTGCATTCAACCTGAAAATATATATTCATTGTTGGCTCTAGTTACATGTTGTCAGTATTTTAATTAACCTACACCAGTGCTTCCATCTTTAATCAATATTGTCTATGTTACTTCTCCCTTCTGTTTAATCAATATTGTCAAAGTTACTTGTCCCTTCTGTTTAATCAATATTGTCAAAGCTACTTGTCCCTTGTTTTTTTCCAGGTGAAATGCTGTACATATAGTGTAACTGCAGTTATTCACACCTTGTCATTAATATACACTATTGTAAAATCCATCAGTTCTTACATTTACATAATATTGAAATGAACACAAATAATACATTCATAACCAGTTCATTTACAGAGAAAACCATGGAAAGTGTAAATGCTGGCCCCCCCCCCCCCCCAAGATTTTGATAAATTTTCATTGCACATCTTGAATGGATGCATGCATTTTCCTCAATATTTGCCTACCCCCCTTTTTTTTTATAATGTAAGAAGTAAAACTGAACTTTCTATGACCCCACCTAGATAGTAGAAGGAAGCACATTGATTTATTGGTGTCTGTTCATATGTAATTACATTTGCACATCAGAATTTATTGTAATGGGTGCATACAGGTTTTACTTCAAGTAGTTTGCCGAGGTAGACAAATGCAGTTTGGTAAGCATGTTTATATACACCTTTATGGCTTAGATGTATTTACCTTCTAAACCATATTTACTTATGTAAACATGCACCTAACTGCATACAGCATAGACCCTGATCTACCAACAATTCATGCACAGCAAATCCAAGTCTGCACAGTTTACATTTGGTGCAAACTATACACAAATGTATTTTTACTTTCATTTACCAACAACCATGGGAAGGTCACTCTGTGTATGCTTTTTTTTTCTTCCCTTTTTGGTGTTAAGTGATAAAAGATGGTATTCCTGGCCTCTTTAAGGTATAATTAAATGACTTGCTATAATTTCATATGTAAAATACCCACCCAGCTGTGAGCAGTGCTGAACCAGGCCCCCGTTTTGCTAAACATCTCCAATTTTCTTCCTTTTTGATAACAATTTTTTCACCTAATATTGTGTAAATAGAGCATCAAAATACACTCAGTATATTGTGAATTCTTCCAAGAAGTTTTGTTTCACAACTGAGGAATATTTGAGGATTTCCTCAGATTAAAGGAACCTCTCAAAACTGTCAAGAATAAAACTATTCCCAGTTGCACAATTTGTCCCCCCCCCCCCCCCCGGGAGTTATTTTTCATCCTTTCAGCAATCTCTACATTTCATAAAAGTATCAATAATTAAGAAGTATCATAGTCATGATAACTTTGAGGAGAAATTTTCAGAAATTTTGTGAAACTGGGACCAGATGTCGGAACTTATTGCATATGCAACTCCGGGACTATACTGTTCTGCATATTTCATGCCAGTAATATAAATCCTTATCTACTGGAGCATTATACAACGGTTGATCTGGGCCTATGCTGTTCAGAGTTAGAGGGTTTTTAAAAAAAATAATACAATACCTCTGTAGCCCACAAATCAGAATATTACACGATTCGAATAATCACTGTACCATGACAGTTTTTTGCCTTGCAATCAATATATAGTCCGATTATACAATTCCTCTGACAGTAGAACATCTTCAACAGATTCGAAACGAGTTTTCTTTAACAATATTCTTCTGCTTTTACTTGATTATATCTAGTTTAACTTTCTCGGACCAGTTGGTAACTAGACATACTCCCACATATTTCAGTCCTAACAAGGCATTTTATTTATATTTATCTCATGTCTGTATAATGCTCCTAACAGAATCTAGTTAGGGAAAGTTTTACTGTATAATCTTTATTATTTGCCAATGGAAAGTAAATGATTAAACATTTAAGCTTGAAATAATCCACAATTTTTTATTATTTCATTTAAGCCAGAGTTTTTAACAATTCATTGTGTTTATGGATTTTTACATGCCCATTGCATCACTGTTAAAGTATAGATATACTGACCTTAAGTATTGAAATGTACAATTACTGTGCGTCACTATTTTTCGTGGGTTACCAGTTGTATAGATTTTTTTTGGTTCCTTCAAGCCACAAATTTAAGTATTCATTTTTTGCTAAACCATGAAAATTTATACCAACAAATATAAAATAATTGACAGTATTTTTACAGGGATAACATCTAAAGTGGGAGCGTGCACAAGATGGGCATCAAATTTGCTTTTAATCTTTCCAGTAATCTAATCCATTTTAATTACATAAATTTGAAGATTTACAGTATTATAATTACATAATTTATTGATTGTGCTTGTAGGTAGTACACTGTATCAGTAATGAATAATTTATGGTAATAAAAAAAATTCCTGCAGATTGTCATCTCTTTTTTATATCAGGGGATACAACTACAGTGAATGGTCATAGCCTTGGTTAAATACAAGCAAATTCAATCAGCATGCATTTTTTTTAGCACTGTTTCAGTTGCAAATACTGGGCGTTTACTGCCGATACATGCCTGTGATACAGTTAGCACAGCAGAGAAAACCATGTCTGATCCATCTTTCCACATAACAAGAAATTGACACCACCTTGCTTGTAACCTGAAGTTTCTCCATTACACGGGTAGAATATTGCATTTTTTTCCACAATTATGAGGGGCCCCAGGTGGCCAAGTGGTCTTGCCTTTACAAATCAGCAACACATCTCATCTCTGTCTGCACAAGTTAGAGTCTTGGCTCAACCAACGTAGGTATGTGAGAAAACTTGCCAGTAGCTTCCCATGTGTCTGTGGTTTTTCACGAGGTCTTCCCAGGTTCTTCCTCCACCAAATATACTGGTAACTATGAGTAGCCTTTCATGTGCTGAAAAATGGCATTAAACCCCACAAAAATCAAAACCACAATTATGATCTTCATTGTATTTGATACAGAAATAAGAGAAAAATAATCGTGGAACTCTGTTACGAGAATCTCTGCCACTAAGACCTCCACTTTATGGTCCTCGACTTGCAGTTCACAAAACTGGGACTACACGTTTCCTTGTATTGGACTTTATTAATCCACACACACAGAACCCCACTACTTTGAGCAGGGACATCTAGACTTGGTCCTATCAGTCTGTTTGGTTTGTTTGCTTTATGGCACAGCAACACAAGTAGGTTATTTAGTGCCATGGCAATTGGAGTAAAGTGCCATACCCTTTCGATTGAAAGTCTAGCACGCTAACCACTGAGGCACCGCAGCTCCCCCCATCAAACTGATGTCTGTTTAATTATATGTTGATGGCCCAAGGAGATCTTTATGAAACCTCGAGTTGGCTTACTTGGCAGTAAGGTGAGTATTAGCAATTCATAATTAGTATTGAAATCTCAAGAACTGCACAACAGAATTTGACCAAGTTTGACACAAAGCATCTTGGTATAGAGCTTTCAAATTTGTTGAAATGATGATGATCTACAATCAAATAATTGCCACTGTTACTCAAAATAGGAAAAACTTGAAACGACTTTCTCAAAAACCGTTCAACAGAATTTGACAAATATGGCCAACATTACTAAAAAAAAAAAAAAAAAAAAAATCCTAAGTACAGCTTAACAGAATTTGACCAAATTTGATGGAAAGCATTCTGGCATGAAGCTCCTTCAAATATAATCAACTTGTGCTGATCTGCTATCAAATATATAACCACCATTACTAAAACTAGAAAAACTTTTAAACAAATTTTTCTCAAAAACCCCTCAACAGAATTCTACCAAATTTTAAAGAAAACATCCTGGCATGAAGCTCTTTCCAATTTGATCAGATGATACCAATCCAACTTCAAACATAGCTGTCATTACTCGACATAGGAAAAACTTTTTGAACTTTTCCAGAACTGCTCAACAGAATTTTAACAAAAAGCATTATGGCATAGAGATTTAAAAGTTTAATTTTTCAAATGATGCCAATCAGCAATCCAATCTGGTCACCATTACTAAAAATAACCAGCTTGTTTTGAAATGAGTTTAAAGGAGTGATCTGGTTGCAGTTTACAAATATTTAGCAAGCAAAGACTGAGCAGTCTTTAATTATACTGGAAATATTTTATGAAAGTCAGACCAGTTATGTGGAAACCAGAGACTTTTATTTAGGTCATTGTGACCTTGACCCTACCCTGTCTAGCCCTATATCTGTGGCTTACTTCCCTCCCACATCGTCAAGTATTTCTTAAAGAATGATCCCATTACTTGGTGTGTAATTAAATTTATTCTAGAAATTGTTCCCATTTATGTTCAAGCTATCTTGACATTGGATCTTTTGACCCCATATGAATAGATTTTCCTTCTCATCCCCTATCATCAAGTTGTCCACAAAGTTTGGTCAATGTACATCCTGCAAAAGTAAGCTTTCTGGATACCCTTTACAATTGTTGGACTCACTGTGACTTGCCCTTTCAACCCCAAATCGAACAAGCGCCTTTCCTACCCCAAGTGTAAACTATCCACACAGTTTGGGCAAGGTACATGCTCTAGAACAAAATTATGCAGAAACCATATTTTCTTGCTCCAAGTCGGTGACCTTGAACCTATTCACTGCAAGCCATCAATGTTTGGTTGAGATGCATGGTCCAGAACTAAATTTATTGTGCGGAAACTGTTTTCCTTAATTTTAAGTTGCAGTGAACTTAACCTTTGATCCCCAAAATGGATAGTTGTCTTACTTACCCAAAATGCAAGACATTCACGAAGTTTATTCATAGTGAGTGGTCTTAACTAAAGTTACAGTGCAGAAACCATTTCTTTGTAGAGTTGCAATGACCCTACCCTTTGAATCCCACATCAATAGGTTTTTCTGTACTCCATGTGCAAGCTAGCCATAAAGTTTAGTCAATGTCAGTGATCTTGAACTAAAGCTGTGTGGAAACCAGTTTTTGTTTCTTTCAGTCAGTGAGCTTTGACCTCTTTACCTCAAAATCAACAGGTGTGAAAACCAAAAATGATGGACAGACATTATTGCAGGCATATAAAAATAATGCTATCAATATTAAAAGTAGTTCACCACATTTATACTAAGGTATGTGCATTTAACAAGTCTGATGACTGAGAAGTCTACACTAAAACTATACAGAAAAAAAGACCTAGGTCTTTGCAGCTTCTTTATTTTATTTTTACACTGTATTAGAAAAAGAAGCCAAGAATTTTGCCTCCGAGGTGTTTCCTCTTTGCTTCTTCATGGTCCATGATGCCACCTGATGTTGTCAATACCAAGAAGCTGAAATATACAATAAAATCTCAGTTAATAGCTAGAATGATGGTTAAAATCTTAAATTTAAGAGTGACACCAAAAAGACTTTTTGAAAACAGATTATATGTGGTACACAACTTTCCCCTTATATACATGTACATGAATCTTCCATGTTTGGGCATTTTTTGGAGTTCTTCATGTATTCTAACTTCTGCCAACAAAAGTACCGTGAACAGCACATTATACACTTGTCACCTGTTTAATAGTCCCCTATGTAGATAACTGACACTTTTGTGCAGAAAACACTTTTCTTCTTTCAGCCATATTGACTTTGACCTTTTCCCTTTTGCAAATCAATGGGTTTCTTCTTTATCCCAAGTGTAAGCCATACTCAAAGTTTGGTCCAGGTCTGTGATGTTGAACTAATGTTATTGTGCAGAAACCATTTTTCTGCCTTTTGCCACTGTGACCTTGGCCTTTAACCTTTTAAGCTTGATATCAATAGGCTTCTTCCAAGTGGATGCCATTCACAAAGTCTGGTAACTGTAAATGATGGGCAACTCAAGTCATTGTGTGGAAACTTCCTTTCTTCTTTCAGTAAGCTTGATCTTTGACCTTTTGATCTGAAATCAATAGGGTTCTTCCTTAACCCAAATGCAAGCCATCCACAAAGTTTGGCAACTGCAGATGGAGAATTAGAGTTGTTGTGTGGAAACCATTTTTCTTCTTTCAGTCAGTATGCCATAATTACAATAAACTGTATGAAAAATGTACATTAATTTTTGCTACTAACCTGGATCTGCAGCTGGTTAAAATTCTTATCACAAATGGGCAAAATCCGTGGAGATTAGTACCAGAATACAAACACAAAACATACTGACAACACTCACTTCAACTAGTCTACATGTTGAACTTTCACTCAATGATCGTTAAGACAAGTCCACAAATTCTGCAATGAGCATGACAATGTGCTCATCCAAAGTGCTGTATAACATCACTCTCATATCCTTCTCTTTAAATTTGTAAAGCACTATTGATTTGTCCTTTTTATGATCCGACATTTTCGAAGTTTAAAAAGATCCCTTTCCTCTAACATTTTTCAGTCATATAACATTACTAATCACATCGATAAAGACTGTTTTGCTTAACGTCTGGCACCATTTTTCTTCAGTATAGACTGGTCCACTACCTAATTATATTATCAAAATATAATGAACCTGTGGGACAAGCTTTCAAAATTGAAGAAACCCGTCTTGGAAATGTGTCATATACTGCTGCTATAAGTAGAAAATAAGGAAAGTACATGTAGGTCTACGTGGGACAAATGTACTCTTACGCTATTCTTATGCAACAGTATTTTTTAAAAATATTTTCAAATTTATACAATCTGTGGGATTAAAGATATGATGATAAAGATAACTTTTTATTGCTTCTTTTTTTACTATAATTTTTACCAAAAAAGCGTAATCGATTTACGGGGGAGCGAAAGACGTAATTAAGTTAAAATAAAGCATAATAGCTGCCATGTATGTTCGCCACTACACTGCTTGCACTTTTGCTGAAGAACCACAGGTAGCTACTTGATGCAAGCTTGATACTAAAATGGGTAAAAACCATGAAAATATTCTGCTCTAATACATGGCTCCTTAGATAAGCATATAATAAGAGACAATGTTTGTAACTCGAGAAATTACAGTTGCACACAGCCCTTTCATAGTGGTATTCGCATTAACAGTAATCTAGGTATTAATCAACAAACTATCACACATCTTTATGAGTTAGATATGGGAGAAGTTAAGAGACAGAGAATATCAAAATTTTATTACTTTCGTCGGGTCAGACATTGCTATGCTTGCCCCTCTGATCGCCAGTATATTAAAGACTTTGCAGCATTTTTAATACATTGCCACGCCAAAGTAAAGACGTCAGCATATATTTATGTAAGTATGTAATTACTTTTCGCATGAAAACTCTCAGTAACTTGCATTTGAAAGAATTCTACTGTCTCAATTTCCACCAACTTTCATACTAAATGATCCATTTTGGTCAAACCTCCAGTTTTGAGAGCTACAAATGGGCACCATAACAAAGGAATATTGCTGATTGGACGAAAGAATTGGAACATTACTGCATCATTACCCTAACTAGATTTCAACCAATCAGCTGTTGTCTCCACATTATCAGCTTTATAAATAGATTACAACAGCATGTTTCAGGACTGTGCAGCATTTTTAATACATTGTCATGCCAAAGTAAAGATGTGGGAATCAGATGAGACACTTGAAATACTTATTTCAAATGTAAGTTGGCAACATTTTTCTTGTGACAAGTAATTACATACTCATAGCAATATCTGTTGGCATCTTCTCTTTGGCATGACAATGTATCAATAAAGCTTCAGTCTCAAATATACTGGTTACCTAGGGCAACTGTAACATTGCCTGACCAGATGAAAATATCAAAAATTACGACATTCTCTGTCTCTCATCTTCTTGGAGGTCTGATTCATAAAGATGTGTGATCGCTCCTTGAAGATGAAACTTTCAGCACATGAAAATGATGCCTAAATTAGTGAAAAGTGTCGCTGTAAAATGTGAACACCATTAAGAGGGCTAGGTGTGAAACTGCAACATAATATGTTCATAATATTTACCCATTTTAGTATCAAGCTTACATCCAGTACCTGTATAAATAAAGCAAAGTTGTTCCTTTGCAACACGTTCTAGACTGAAAACAAGTAGGCAAATTAGGCAAAGGTTACTTATAATTGAGGCATGCCAAATGTTAAGTGATGTTAAACTTCAGCACTTGTTAAGGGTTGAAAATGCCTTCAGATTTATTCTCAAGGTGCGAATCTGCATCTAATTGGCCCAGGGATGAGTACATAGTGAAGTTGTGCTCGACCAAGCCAATTTTTACCCGGTCAGGATGAGAGGACTAGTAGTTTTCCCAAGCCCTGGCACTGTGTTTTAATGATAACATAAAGAAAATTCCAAAACACGGATTTGCATTTCATGTCAATCATCCATTTTGCATCAGTCATAATAATTGGACTTGTTATATGTGATAAAACTTACTCAGGTAAAATATCATGCATTTAATTGTGCACTGGCCCACATTTAACTAGGTAAAATTACATCTGCTGAACTGGTTTTATGGTATTTTCGTACTGTATGGGATGATGATCCCGTCGATTCCCCTAATTTCTCTTAAAATTTACACTGATCTCAAAAATGACCTATTGGACCAAAATAATTGTGAACTCCCAAATCAATAGGCTTCTTCAGATCTTGCATGACAACCCATCTGCAAAATGCATGTCAAACCGACCTGGAGGTGTTGCAGATAAACCATATAGCTATGGTCAGTCACAGTGACTGACAATCGATTTTTTTTTTACCCCCAAATCAATGAGCTTTTCTTTGTCTCTTAAAGGTTAACCCACCTGCAAAAGTTTGGTGAAGGTATATTAAATAGAACTTTTGTTACTTTAAAGAAAACTACGTTTTGGCCAGTCGGCAACCTTAACCTAGAGTTTTAGACTCCTCAAATCAATATCGTTCTTTTGTCTTATAATGGGAAACCCACCTGTAATGTTTTGTCCAGGTTATGTGAAGCAGAGTACATTTTATTGCAAAAGGCTAAACTGTTAAGATGGACAGGATCTTCTTATCATAATTATATACTACACTTTACAGCCAGCATATAAAATGAGGTTGAAAGTTCGATGCTGATTAATGCCATGCAGGTTTTGTTATTTCTCTGAGAACGGTATATAAAATATATGACAAATCACAGAAATCTTTTCCACTATTAACAGGTAATCTGTCAATCTCATTATTAAATAACTTACTGTAAATTCAGGTTTTTTCACATGGTACAAACCATAAATTTTAAGCCCAAATGATTAATTGTCCTTCTGGAAAACCAAAAAGACCCCTTTCGCAATCTGTGCATTCAAGTACCTACAAAATCTTCATTTTTGTAAAACCATGAAAACTGATACCCACCCAAACAAGAGTCCCTCACAGGAACTGTCACTCTACTGGCCAAAAAGAATTTCCAGGAATTCAACATGAGACCATTTCTTCCTTTTAACTGCCGAGTGCTGAAATCATCTCCGATAATCATATTCTTCAGCAATAACAAGATTTTCAAATTAGATACTGTGGTGAACATATTGGATGTCAGATTGGTACCATTTTCATTTAGAAAGAACAAGACAATCGCAAGAAGTCTTCTGGTGGAAACCCTATGTTAATAGAACTTTCCATTTTGGAGGAGTAATGATAACAAGATTTTCAAGATGGCTGTCATAGGGGCCATACTGGATATCAGTTTTTGCACCATTTCCATCATAACACTTCTTTACGTGAAAGCACAATTTCGATATAACCAGCCATCTAGGAGAAGTAGTGAGAAGATTTTCAAGATGGCCATTGTCACAGCCATATTGGCACCATTTTCATTTACAACCAACTAGACACTGTAAGAAGTCTTTCAGTGAAAACCCCAATATGATATGACCATTCATTCTGGAGTAGTGATAACAAGATTTTTCAAGATGGCCACTGTGGTGGCCATATTGGCTGTCTGAGCAGCAACATTTTCATTTAGGACAAACTAAACATTATAAGAAGTTGTTTAGAAAAAAACCAACATGATTGACCATCCATTCAGGAAGAGTAGCTATAACAAGATTTTCAAGATGTGTAAGCGGCACCATTTTCATTTAGGACCAACAAGACATCACAAAGAGTCATTTCATGAAAGCCCAATGGCAATATTACTTTGTTCAGGAGAAGTAGCAACAACATTTCAAGATAGCTGCTGTGGTGATCATATTTATATCAGATCGGCACCATTTTCATTTAAGACCAACTAGACAGCATAAGTCTTTTAGTGAAACCTATGTTGATATGACTTTCCATTCAAGAGAAATAGCAATAACAAGATTTTAAAAATGGTCACTGTGGCAGCCATATTGGACATCAGATCGGTACCATTTTCATTTAGTACCAACCAGACATGACAAGAAGTCTTTCAGTGAAAAACCCATGTTGATATGACCATCCATTCCGGATGAGTTTCAATAACAAGAATTTCAGTATGGCGGCTGTGGCAGCCATATTGAATGTCCGATTGGCACCATTTTCACCTAGGACCAGCTAGACACGATAAGAAGTCTTCTGTAAAAATCAAATGTCAATATGACTTTCTGTTCAGGAGAAGTAGCGATAATATTTCCAAGATGGCTGATGCCCTGGTTTTTTTTTTTAGTTTTGTAGGTTTAAGGTCATTTTTCAACACATGATAGGCTATACATGGCAACCAGTATATTTGGTGGAGAAAGAAATCAGGAAGAACCATAGACCCACAGGAAGCTACTGGTAAGCTTTTTCACATACCCACATTGGTCTAGCCACGACTCAAACTCGCACAGACAGAGATGAGATGTGTGAATGATCTGTACAGACGAGCACCTTGGACCACTCAGCCTTCTGGGACCCCCAGACATACTGGATATCAGATCGGCACCATTTTCATTTATGACCACCTAGACATCATAAGTAGTCTGTCAGTGAAAAACACATGTTGATATGACCATCCATTCAGGAGTTGTGATAAGAAGATTTTCAAGATGGTCACTTCTGCAGTCATATTGGATGTCCGAGTGGCTATCTCTTAACAGGCTTGAGGCAGCTGCTCCGGGTTTTTGTGCCGTTTTTCATGATTTATGTGCTTGTTGTCTGTCTTCATCTACGTTATTGTGTTCATCATGCATTGGCTGTTCTGTTGGAATGTGTTTCTTCATCATCTTGTCTTGGAAACGAGAACTTATTATACTTTTTCTCAGCCGTCTTGCACCACTGCTACAACTTCCGTTGTTGTTGAACACACCGCCATCACGTGATACTCGCCAGTCCACCCATTTACGCTATGATAGACCCTCATTAATTGCTTTAAACGACCACTCCTTGGCTCTCCACACTACATTGTGCACTAGACTAAACGACCTGGGACTACATTCATCATTACTTAAATGTAAACGGAAGCAAAAAAAGAAACGTTGTTTTAAAGCTGGCCGGCGTAGAACAGGAAGAATTCCAGTTATCTCCCTTTCGCCATTTCCGGCACGCCAATTTGAAAACTAGGCCGTTAATTTAGATAACCTAATTCAAATTCCTCTTAAATCGTCAACCTTTGTGTCAACTATCCAAGAGATACAACTATGCATCGCATTATTCAATGCCCATTAGTAGGACCACCGGAAAAGCGCACAGAAATAGTTAATTTTATCAACGATCATAATATCGACATCTTTTTCCTGACAGAAACATGACTAAAAACATCAGGCGATGAGCCCAAGTGCGTGGATCTAACACCCCCCGGTTACTCCATCAAGTCGTTCCCCCGCCACTCCTACGGAGGTGGAATTGCTGTAATCGCAAAGAACTCCATGATCAACCGTCTTAATCACACTACAACATTCAATTTCAACCACACATCATTTGAACTAGTCCAAACCACACTCGCACTGGAACAAAGGTCAGTCCATTTTTTCTGCCTCTACCGCCCTCCTCCTAGTAGAAAAAACAAACTGACTGAATCTCTCTTTTTGGAGCAGTTTCCGAATCTCCCAGAGTATGGAAATTTGATAGGTGGCAACCTGATTATTCTTGGAGATTTCAACTTTCACTTTGACTGTCCTGGGAACCCATACACATAAAAACTCCTAGATTCCATTCACATTTTCAACCTCAAACAGTCAGTTAGCCAACCCACCCATAAACATGGTCACATTTTAGACTGGATTCTTTATAGACCTGATGATAATATTCTACAGTCCTCCCTGGTGTCCCATGAACTTGCATCAGATCACCTCTGCATTATATGCCATCTTGACGTATCAGTCCCTAACCCTCCACCTTTATTTGTTACTAAGAGAAACCTCCGTATGATAAATAGAACTCAACTAATGCATGACATCCAAGCAATCCTAACAACTTTGCTACCTCCTACAGCAGAACAACTTGATAACTGCCTGCGTTCAATGCTTGACAAACATGCCCCAGCAACCAAGTGCAGAGTATCAATTAAAAAGTGTTCTCCGTGGTATAGCAGTGTTAGGGACCAGCTTCACACTGCTAAAAGAGATCGCCGTAAGGCTGAGAGGCTTTGGGTTTCCATCAGACTCACTATTCATAAGCAAATCTATGAAGCCACTAAGAAGAATGTCACAAACATAGTCCATGCAGCAAAATCAGCCCACTACAGTACTAAGATCACTGAAAGTTCCAGCTGCAAAGAGCTCTTCGAGATTACTAACCAGCTAATGTCAAGGAACAAATGTACACCACTTCCAACTACCTTCTCTCCAGTCGACCTTCCGGACCAGTTTGCAAATTTCTTCCGTGAAAAAGTACAAACCATTAGAGATAAGCTTGACAACATAAATTTCAATTGAGTCGTCATCACCATACAGTTGCGATACAGAATTTCAGCAGCAACCGTTAGCAGCATTTGAACCGGTCTCTATGGATTTAGTGCGTACAATCATGATGAAGAGTGCCCCAAAATCATATGAACTTGATCCGATTCCGACATCACTGCTGCTTGAGTGCTTAGATCCAATATTGCCTTCACTAACTGATGTTATTAATACTTCTCTCTCATCCGGGGAATTCCCATCATTTTTCAAAACTGCCATTGTAAAGCCTCTGCTGAAGAAACCAACACTTGACCATAACGATTTAAAGAACTACCGCCCTGTTTCTAACCTCCCATTCATGTCATAAATCTTAGAAAAAGTTGTTCTATCCCAACTTGTATCTCATCTGAATTCAAATAGTCTTTTTAGCGATGTACAGTCTGCATATCGCCCTCGCCACAGTACCGAAACTACCCTTCTGAAAGTAGTTAATGACCTTCTCTCTGCTTTGGATAGTGGAAAGATTACAGTCCTCACCCTCTTTGACTTATCTGCAGCATTTGATACAATAGACCATGATATATTACTTCACCGTCTCCATCATGTATTTGGCATTCACGATACAGCCTTAATATGGTTCAAGTCCTACTTGGTCAACAGGACACAAATTGTGTCCGCAAATGGAAAACACTCCAGCCCAGTTGATCTATGTTTTGGCGTTCCACAGAGTTCTGTTCTTGGACCTGTTCTCTTCATTCTATACACTCAGCCGCTCTCAAGTGTCATAGATCGTCATCCAGTGTCTCACCAATTGTACACTGATGACACCCAAATATACAAATCTAGCCACCCAACTGAAGTTGACGCTACCATCCAAGGTGTAGAGAGGTGTATTTCCGATGTGAAATCATGGATGACATGTAACAAGCTGCAGATGAATGATAATAAAACTGAAGTCATTCAGATTACCATACAAAGACTTTCTCATTCACATCCTTTACCTCAAACAATAAATATCAGCAACACCAACATTAAATTCACAGTCAGTACGAAACCTAGGTGTTACTCTAGACAGTACACTCTCAATGCACCAACATGTCATGAACATATGCAAGGCTGCATACCTTGAGCTGAGACGGATCAGCTCCATTCGCAATTATCTTTCAGTTGATGCCACTAAAACACTTGTGTGTTCCTTAGTACTTTCAAGACTGGACTATTGTAACTCAATTCTATCTGGTTCATCTCAGTATCTACTCCAGAAACTTCAAAACACAGCTGCTCGGATCATTCTTAGAGTACCACGAACAGAGCACACCTCCCCCCTGCTCTGTACCCTACACTGGCTACCCATTCGATCCAGAATCAAAAGCAAAATTTGTTCTCTGTGCTACGTTTCAGTTTCACTGACTGGCACCAGTCCAACATACCTATCTCACCTCACCCATGTGTACACACCAGCAAGATACTTACGCTCCTCTTCTGACACCCGTATTCTCATTATTCCCAATACCAAAATGAAGTCATACGGACAACGTTCTTTTGCATACCAGGGCCCAGCAACATGGAACGAATTGCCCACTGAACTTAGACACAAAGACACGGTGATCTCATTCAAGAGTGCTCTTAAAACGCAACTATTTTGACTGCAAGAATAGACCTAAAGACTTAATGTTTTCTTACCTTAACTATTTTCAGCATGTTTTTGTTTTCTAATTTCATGGTGTTTGTTTTTCGTAATCATATCATTATATATGTTTCTAGGTGTTATTTAATGTTGTAAAGCGCTTAGAGCTTCTAAAGATTAGGCGCTATACAAAGTCCTCATTATTATTATTATTATTATTATTTAGAACAAACTAGACCATTGGATGAACATGTGTAGAGTTTTATGGCAATTATCCAAGTAGCTAAGGTACAGTAGCGACAACTTGTGCCAACGGACGGAGGGATGACTGACAACAGACAACAGACCAACCCATAAGCTCTTCTGGTCCATAAACAGTAGAGCTAAAAATAATGACTGACGACAGACAACAGACCAACCCATAAGCTCTTCTGGTCCATAAACAATAGAGCTAAAAATAATGAATGCACAGTAACTGTATTTAAGAATGCATCTCATTAGTCTAATAATCTGTGATGTAATCATTTTATGACTATGTATTACATACCCAAACTGTCGGGAGGGCAGCAAGTTATTTGTCCACCCCTCCATGTCTCTGAGAGCAATGTCAAACCGGGGACTGATTACTCCACACTGTAACAAGAAACCATACTAATTAATTACCAAGGCATGTAATTTTCACTTCTAAAACTGATGAATACCCTATATACATTGCTTTACGTTTGTGACTTTTGCAATCTAGCCTATATTCTGCAAATGTAACTTTATCAAAAAATCCCAACTTGAATACAGGAAATATAAACATAAGGAACTTTTGTTGTATGGATGACAAAGGAAGATGATGAGATTGAATACTAGTATTAGGTATAAATAAAAGTATATAATATAATGATGAGAAAGAAATAAATTGAAATAATCTCATATTCTTTGCCATAAGAACTGTTCCCTGTATGGCTTATCTCCCCAGTCATGGTCTACAAGAGACTTTGGGAAGGTCATGGAATATACAGGGTCCCCTAGCACTGGGTCAGAGCTGATCCCAGGCTGGGATTTCTCTCCAATGTTGTGGAAAGGGATTATACCTCAAGTCTTTGTTGGGACATTCAGCTCCCATTCGCCACAAAGACAAAGCCAGGCAGATATAGGGAAAACCTCTATCTACTGGATGTCAACATTGGGATATTAACTAGCAAATAGAAGTGGTAACATTTTCCCATAAAATCTTTTATGGCAATAACATCAACGACTCCTTAAATGTTATTACAATGGATCCAGACACACACACACACACACCTGTAATGCACTCTCAAGATCAGAAGCCACCATGCCAGACACCAACTCAATCTTGATGAAAAAGCATCAATAAACAGATTTCAAGTGTTGCAACTGCTTTTATTGCTTACTGGTTTGCTTTTTATTTTTAAAAAAATTCAGTTAAACCTGCACACGGTCACCTTTATATAACATTCACCTGGTCTCGACAGCCATTCCCAATTTTCCCCACGAAATTATCCTCAATAAAAGTTGTACATTACCCAGTCACCTGCCATCTGCTGTCAATGGCCAGATGTTTCCTAACCAAACAGTACCTTCTTACAGTTTAAAGGCAGTAACTCCAGCATATCGACTATGCAAATGATTCATTCTCTCAAGAAAGGCATTGTTTAGGTCAAGACATGTCATGTTCCCTGTATGGCTTGTCTCCCCAGTCATGGTCTGCAAGAGACTCTGGGAAGGTCATGGAATATACAGGGTCCCCTAGCACTGGGTCAGAGCTGATCCCAGGCTGGGATTTCTCTCCAATGTTGTGGAAAGGGATTATACCTCAAGTCCTTGTTGGGACATTCAGCTCCCATTCGCCACAAAGACAAAGCCAGGCAGATACAGGGAAAACCCTCTATCTACTGGATGTCAACATTGGAATATTAACAAGCAAATACAAGTGCTAACATTTTCCCATAAAATCTTTTATGGCAATAACATCAACGACTCCTTAAATGTTATTACAATGGATCCAGACACACACACACACACACCTGTAATGCACTCTCAAGATCAGAAGCCACCTTGCCAGACACCAACTCAATCTTGATGAAAAAGCATCAATAAACAGATTTCAAGTGTTGCGACTGCTTTTAATGACCACTGGTTTGCTTTTTATTTTTAAAAAAATTCAGTTAAACCTGCACACGGTCACCTTTATATAACATTCACCTGGTCTCGACAGCCATTCCCATTTTTCCCCAAGAAATTATCCTCAATAAAAGTTGTACATTACCCAGTCACCTGCCATCTGCTGTCAATGGCCAGATGTTTCCTAACCAAACAGTACCTTCTTACAGTTTAAAGCAGTAACTCCAGCATATCGACTATGCAAATGATTCATTCTCTCAAGAAAGGCATTGTTTAGGTCAAGACATGTCATGTTCCCTGTATGGCTTGTCTCCCCAGTCATGGTCTGCAAGAGACTCTGGGAAGGTCATGGAATATACAGGGTCCCCTAGCACTGGGTCAGAGCTGATCCCAGGCTGGGATTTCTCTCCAATGTTGTGGAAAGGGATTATACCTCAAGTCCTTGTTGGGACATTCAGCTCCCATTCGCCACAAAGACAAAGCCAGGCAGATACAGGGAAAACCCTCTATCTACTGGATGTCAACATTGGAATATTAACAAGCAAATACAAGTGCTAACATTTTCCCATAAAATCTTTTATGGCAATAACATCAACGACTCCTTAAATGTTATTACAATGGATCCAGACACACACACACACACACACCTGTAATGCACTCTCAAGATCAGAAGCCACCTTGCCAGACACCAACTCAATCTTGATGAAAAAGCATCAATAAACAGATTTCAAGTGTTGTGACTGCTTTTATTGACCACTGGTTTGCTTTTTATTATAAAAAAAATTCAGTTAAACCTGCCCACACAGTAACCTTTATATAACTGTCACCTGGTCTCGACAGCCATTCCCAATTTTCCCCCAAGAAATTATCCTCAATAAAAGTTGTACATTACCCAGTCACCTGCCTTCTGCAGTCAATGGCCAGATGTTTCCTAACCAAACAGTACCTTCTTACAGCTTAAAGCAGTAACTCCAGCATATCGACTATGCAAATGATTCATTCCCTCAAGAAAGGCATTGTTTAGGTCAAGACATGTCATGTTCCCTGTATGGCTTGTCTCCCCAGTCATGGTCTGCAAGAGACTCTGGGAAGGTCATGGAATATACAGGGTCCCCTAGCACTGGGTCAGAGCTGATCCCAGGCTGGGATTTCTCTCCAATGTTGTGGAAAGGGATTATACCTCAAGTCCTTGTTGGGACATTCAGCTCCCATTCGCCACAAAGACAAAGCCAGGCAGATACAGGGAAAACCCTCTATCTACTGGATGTCAACATTGGAATATTAACAAGCAAATACAAGTGCTAACATTTTCCCATAAAACTTTTATGGCAATAACATCAACGACTCCTTAAATGTTATTACAATGGATCCAGACACACACACACACACACACCTGTAATGCACTCTCAAGATCAGAAGCCACCTTGCCAGACACCAACTCAATCTTGATGAAAAAGCATCAATAAACAGATTTCAAGTGTTGTGACTGCTTTTATTGACCACTGGTTTGCGTTTTAAAATTCAGTTAAACCTGCACACGGTCACCTTTATTTAACATTCACCTGGTCTCGACAGCCATTCCCATTTTTCCCCAAGAAATTATCCTCAATAAAAGTTGTACATTACCCAGTCACCTGCCATCTGCAGTCAATGGCCAGATGTTTCCTAACCAAACAGTACCTTCTTACAGTTTAAAGCAGTAACTCCAGATTATCGACTATGCAAATGATTCATTCCCTCAAGAAAGGCATTGTTTAGGTCAAGACATGTCATGTTCCCTGTATGGCTTGTCTCCCCAGTCATGGTCTGCAAGAGACTCTGGGAAGGTCATGGAATATACAGGGTCCCCTAGCACTGGGTCAGAGCTGATCCCAGGCTGGGATTTCTCTCCAATGTTGTGGAAAGGGATTATACCTCAAGTCCTTGTTGGGACATTCAGCTCCCATTCGCCACAAAGACAAAGCCAGGCAGATACAGGGAAAACCCTCTATCTACTGGATGTCAACATTGGAATATTAACAAGCAAATACAAGTGCTAACATTTTCCCATAAAATCTTTTATGGCAATAACATCAACGACTCCTTAAATGTTATTACAATGGATCCAGACACACACACACACACACACACACCTGTAATGCACTCTCAAGATCAGAAGCCACCTTGTCAGACACCAACTCAATATTGATGAAAAAGCATCAATAAACAGATTTCAAGTGTTGTGACTGCTTTTATTGACCACTGGTTTGCTTTTTAAAATTCAGTTAAACCTGCACACGGTCACCTTTATATAACATTCACCAGGTCTCGACAGCTATTCCCATTTTTCCCCAAGAAATTATCCTCAATAAAAGTTGTACATTACCCAGTCACCTGCCATCTGCAGTCAATGGCCAGATGTTTCCTAACCAAACAGTACCTTCTTACAGCTTAAAGCAGTAACTCCAGCATATCGACTATGCAAATGATTCATTCCCTCAAGAAAGGCATTGTTTAGGTCAAGACATGTCATGTTCCCTGTATGGCTTGTCTCCCCAGTCATGGTCTGCAAGAGACTCTGGGAAGGTCATGGAATATACAGGGTCCCCTAGCACTGGGTCAGAGCTGATCCCAGGCTGGGATTTCTCTCCAATGTTGTGGAAAGGGATTATACCTCAAGTCCTTGTTGGGACATTCAGCTCCCATTCGCCACAAAGACAAAGCCAGGCAGATACAGGGAAAACCCTCTATCTACTGGATGTCAACATTGGAATATTAACAAGCAAATACAAGTGCTAACATTTTCCCATAAAATCTTTTATGGCAATAACATCAACGACTCCTTTTAAATGTTATTACAATGGATCCAGACACACACACACACACCTGTAATGCACTCTCAAGATCAGAAGCCACCTTGCCAGACACCAACTCAATCTTGATGAAAAAGCATCAATAAACAGATTTCAAGTGTTGTGACTGCTTTTATTGCTTACTGGTTTGCTTTTTATTTTTAAAAAAATTCAGTTTAACCTGCCCACACAGTAACCTTTATATAACAGTCACCTGGTCTCGACAGCCATTCCCAATTTTCCCCAAGAAATTATCCTCAATAAAAGTTGTACATTACCCAGTCACCTGCCTTCTGCAGTCAATGGCCAGATGTTTATTACCCAAACAGTACCTTCTTACAGCTTAAAGCAGTACTCCAGCATATCGACTATGCAAATGATTCATTTCCTCAAGAAAGGCATTGTTTAGGTCAAGACATGTAATGTTCCCTGTATGGCTTGTCTCCCCAGTCATGGTCTGCAAGAGACTCTGGGAAGGTCATGGAATATACAGGGTCCCCTAGCACTGGGTCAGAGCTGATCCCAGGCTGGGATTTCTCTCCAATGTTGTGGAAAGGGATTATACCTCAAGTCCTTGTTGGGACATTCAGCTCCCATTCGCCACAAAGACAAAGCCAGGCAGATACAGGGAAAACCCTCTATCTACTGGATGTCAACATTGGAATATTAACAAGCAAATACAAGTGCTAACATTTTCCCATAAAATCTTTTATGGCAATAACATCAACGACTCCTTAAATGTTATTACAATGGATCCAGACACACACACACACACACACACACCTGTAATGCACTCTCAAGATCAGAAGCCACCTTGCCAGACACCAACTCAATCTTGATGAAAAAGCATCAATAAACAGATTTCAAGTGTTGTGACTGCTTTTATTGACCACTGGTTTGCTTTCTATTATAAAAAAAATTCAGTTAAACCTGCCCACACAGTACCCTTTATATAACTTTCACCTGGTCTCGACAGCCATTCCCAATTTTCCCCCAAGAAATTACCCTCAATAAAAGTTGTACATTACCCAGTCACCTGTCTTCTGCAGTCAATGGCCAGATGTTTCCTAACCAAACAGTACCTTCTTACAGTTTAAAGCAGTAACTCCAGATTATCGACTAAGCAAATGATTCATTCCCTCAAGAAAGGCATTGTTTAGGTCAAGACATGTCATGTTCCCTGTATGGCTTGTCTCCCCAGTCATGGTCTGCAAGAGACTCTGGGAAGGTCATGGAATATACAGGGTCCCCTAGCACTGGGTCAGAGCTGATCCCAGGCTGGGATTTCTCTCCAATGTTGTGGAAAGGGATTATACCTCAAGTCTTTGTTGGGACATTCAGCTCCCATTTGCCACAAAGACAAAGCCAGGCAGATACAGGGAAAACCCTCTATCTACTGGATGTCAACATTGGAATATTAACAAGCAAATACAAGTGCTAACATTTTCCCATAAAACTTTTATGGCAATAACATCAACGACTCCTTAAATGCTATTACAATGGATCCACACACATACACACACCTGTAATGCACTCTCAAGATCAGAAGCCACCTTGCCAGACACCAACTCAATCTTGATGAAAAAGCATCAATAAACAGATTTCAAGTGTTGCAACTGCTTTTATTGCTTACTGGTTTGCTTTTTATTTTTAAAAAAATTCAGTTAAACCTGCACACGGTCACCTTTATATAACATTCACCTGGTCTCGACAGCCATTCCCATTTTTCCCCAAGAAATTATCCTCAATAAAAGTTGTACATTACCCAGTCACCTGCCTTCTGCAGTCAATGGCCAGATGTTTCCTAACCAAACAGTACCTTCTTACAGTTTAAAGCAGTAACTCCCGATTATCGACTATGCAAATGATTCATTTCCTCAAGAAAGGCATTGTTTAGGTCAAGACATGTCATGTTCCCTGTATGGCTTGTCTCCCCAGTCATGGTCTGCAAGAGACTCTGGGAAGGTCATGGAATATACAGGGTCCCCTAGCACTGGGTCAGAGCTGATCCCAGGCTGGGATTTCTCTCCAATGTTGTGGAAAGGGATTATACCTCAAGTCCTTGTTGGGACATTCAGCTCCCATTCGCCACAAAGACAAAGCCAGGCAGATACAGGGAAAACCCTCTATCTACTGGATGTCAACATTGGAATATTAACAAGCAAATACAAGTGCTAACATTTTCCCATAAAACTTTTATGGCAATAACATCAACAACTCCTTAAATGTTATTACAATGGATCCAGACACACACACACACACACCTGTAATGCACTCTCAAGATCAGAAGCCACCTTGTCAGACACCAACTCAATATTGATGAAAAAGCATCAATAAACAGATTTCAAGTGTTGTGACTGCTTTTATTGACCACTGGTTTGCTTTTTAAAATTCAGTTAAACCTGCACACGGTCACCTTTATATAACATTCACCAGGTCTCGACAGCTATTCCCATTTTTCCCCAAGAAATTATCCTCAATAAAAGTTGTACATTACCCAGTCACCTGCCTTCTGCAGTCAATGGCCAGATGTTTATTACCCAAACAGTACCTTCTTACAGCTTAAAGCAGTAACTCCAGCATATCGACTATGCAAATGATTCATTCCCTCAAGAAAGGCATTGTTTAGGTCAAGACATGTCATGTTCCCTGTATGGCTTGTCTCCCCAGTCATGGTCTGCAAGAGACTCTGGGAAGGTCATGGAATATACAGGGTCCCCTAGCACTGGGTCAGAGCTGATCCCAGGCTGGGATTTCTCTCCAATGTTGTGGAAAGGGATTATACCTCAAGTCCTTGTTGGGACATTCAGCTCCCATTCGCCACAAAGACAAAGCCAGACAGATACAGGGAAAACCCTCTATCTACTGGATGTCAACATTGGAATATTAACTAGCAAATACAAGTGCTAACATTTTCCCATAAAATCTTTTATATCAATAACATCAACGACTCCTTTTAAATGTTATTACAATGGATCCAGACACACACACACACACACCTGTAATGCACTCTCAAGATCAGAAGCCACCTTGCCAGACACCAACTCAATCTTGATGAAAAAGCATCAATAAACAGATTTCAAGTGTTGTGACTGCTTTTATTGCTTACTGGTTTGCTTTTTATTTTTAAAAAAATTCAGTTTAACCTGCCCACACAGTAACCTTTATATAACAGTCACCTGGTCTCGACAGCCATTCCCATTTTTCCCCAAGAAATTATCCTCAATAAAAGTTGTACATTACCCAGTCACCTGCCATCTGCAGTCAATGGCCAGATATTTCCTAACCAAACAGTACCTTCTTACAGCTTAAAGCAGTACTCCAGCATATCAACTATGCAAATGATTCATTTCCTCAAGAAAGGCATTGTTTAGGTCAAGACATGTAATGTTCCCTGTATGGCTTGTCTCCCCAGTCATGGTCTGCAAGAGACTCTGGGAAGGTCATGGAATATACAGGGTCCCCTAGCACTGGGTAAGAGCTGATCCCAGGCTGGAATTTCTCTCCAATGTTGTGGAAAGGGATTATACCTCAAGTCCTTGTTGGGACATTCAGCTCCCATTCGCCACAAAGACAAAGCCAGGCAGATACAGGGAAAACCCTCTATCTACTGGATGTCAACATTGGAATATTAACAAGCAAATACAAGTGCTAACATTTTCCCATAAAATCTTTTATGGCAATAACATCAACAACTCCTTAAATGTTATTACAATGGATCCACACACATACACACACCTGTAATGCACTCTCAAGATAAGAAGTCACCTTGCCAGACACCAACTCAATCTTGATGAACAAGCATCAATAAACAGATTTCAAGTGTTGTGACTGCTTTTATTGACCACTGGTTTGCTTTTTAAAATTCAGTTAAACCTGCACACGGTCACCTTTATATAACATTCACCTGGTCTCGACAGCCATTCCCATTTTTCCACAAGAAATTATCCTCAATAAAAGTTGTACATTACCCAGTCACCTGCCTTCTGCAGTCAATGGCCAGATGTTTATTACCCAAACAGTACCTTCTTACAGCTTAAAGCAGTAACTCCAGCATATCGACTATGCAAATGATTCATTCCCTCAAGAAAGGCATTGTTTAGGTCAAGACATGTCATGTTCCCTGTATGGCTTGTCTCCCCAGTCATGGTCTGCAAGAGACTCTGGGAAGGTCATGGAATATACAGGGTCCCCTAGCACTGGGTCAGAGCTGATCCCAGGCTGGGATTTCTCTCCAATGTTGTGGAAAGGGATTATACCTCAAGTCCTTGTTGGGACATTCAGCTCCCATTCGCCACAAAGACAAAGCCAGACAGATACAGGGAAAACCCTCTATCTACTGGATGTCAACATTGGAATATTAACAAGCAAATACAAGTGCTAACATTTTCCCATAAAATCTTTTATGGCAATAACATCAACGACTCCTTTTAAATGTTATTACAATGGATCCAGACACACACACACACACACCTGTAATGCACTCTCAAGATCAGAAGCCACCTTGCCAGACACCAACTCAATCTTGATGAAAAAGCATCAATAAACAGATTTCAAGTGTTGTGACTGCTTTTATTGCTTACTGGTTTGCTTTTTATTTTTAAAAAAATTCAGTTTAACCTGCCCACACAGTAACCTTTATATAACAGTCACCTGGTCTCGACAGCCATTCCCATTTTTCCCCAAGAAATTATCCTCAATAAAAGTTGTACATTACCCAGTCACCTGCCATCTGCAGTCAATGGCCAGATATTTCCTAACCAAACAGTACCTTCTTACAGCTTAAAGCAGTACTCCAGCATATCAACTATGCAAATGATTCATTTCCTCAAGAAAGGCATTGTTTAGGTCAAGACATGTAATGTTCCCTGTATGGCTTGTCTCCCCAGTCATGGTCTGCAAGAGACTCTGGGAAGGTCATGGAATATACAGGGTCCCCTAGCACTGGGTAAGAGCTGATCCCAGGCTGGAATTTCTCTCCAATGTTGTGGAAAGGGATTATACCTCAAGTCCTTGTTGGGACATTCAGCTCCCATTCGCCACAAAGACAAAGCCAGGCAGATACAGGGAAAACCCTCTCTCTACTGGATCTCAACATTGGAATATTAACAAGCAAATACAAGTGCTAACATTTTCCCATAAAATCTTTTATGGCAATAACATCAACGACTCCTTAAATGTTATTACAATGGATCCAGACACATACACACACCTGTAATGCACTCTCAAGATCAGAAGTCACCTTGCCAGACACCAACTCAATCTTGATGAACAAGCATCAATAAACAGATTTCAAGTGTTGTGACTGCTTTTATTGCTTACTGGTTTGCTTTTTATTTTTAAAAAAATTCAGTTAAACCTGCCCACACAGTAACCTTTATACAACAGTCACTTGGTCTCAACGGCCATTGCCATTTCAAGTGTTGTGACTGCATTTATTGCCCACTGGTGGAATATACAGAGTCCCCAAGTGCTGGATCTGAGCTGATCCCAGACAGGGGTTTCTCTCCAATGTTGTGCAAAGGGATTCTACCTCAAGTCCCCGACAGGTCATTCAGCACCCATATGCCACAAAGACAGAGCCAGCTGGAAACAGGGGAAACCCTGCATTCAATGGATGTCAACATTGGAAATTCACGGGAAACTATCAATGCTTTAAAACACATCAAAGCAAATATTTGTCATTTATTTTTAAAGATATCCATTTTCCTGTATTACAAAAAAAACATTAGCTCACCAAAAACCCTTGAATGATGTTTAAACAGATGACTTAACTGGTAGCAAATAACTGATTACTGATTCGATTTTACCGAAAGGAGGAGTGTTAATCAGCCCAAATACTGCTTAACACTAGCATGTTTTATGAAATAATTCTTACGGTTTATTTAGTAGTATCAGACTTTTAACAGGAGTCTCTTGAAGGGACAAATGTTTTACTGGCCAAAAAGAATTTCCAGGAATTCATGTTAAGACCATTTCATCCTTTTAAGAGTGTTGAAACAATCTCCAATATTCTTCAGTGATAACAAGATTTTTAAATTAGCTGCTGTGGTGGACGTACTGGACGTCAGAATGGCACCAGCGATAACAAGATTTTCAAAATGGCCACTGTGGTGGCCATACTGGAAGTCCAGGTAGCACCATTTTCATTCAGGAACATTTAGAATATGAGATGAACATGTGGTGTAAAGTTTTATGGCAATTCCCCAAGTAGTTTAGAGAAGTAGCGATAACAAACTTTGCTAACAGACAACCAACCAACATACCACAGGCCATCCCTCAAGCTCCCCTGGTCTATGACGAGTCAAGCTAAAAAGGTCGGGTCCTTTGTACTTCAACAGAAGAAAAATTGAGGACTGTACTAAATGTAATTAAGGGCTAATCCAGAAATAAAGGTTTTGAGGTGGGTGAGTGGGAGTGTTCCCAGTAAGATTTTATATAGGGTGGAGTTTTTGAAGAAGTGTCTGTTCCTCTACCTCCAAGAAAACTGAATAAAAGCAGTCATCGGAAAAAAGTTTTTGAAAGTCGAGGGCAGCAAAAAAGAAAATGTCTATTTTACTTAAGGAAAGTTGGAAGAAATATGGAAGCCATAGATGTAATTTTGTGCTAAGAAAATATTCCCTTCTTTCCCTCTGCTCCTTTCCATTATAAATGTCTTTGCTGTTGGCTTGTTTCCACAAATGTGGTCTACAAGAGACTCTGGGAAGGTCATGGAATATACGGGGTACCCTAGCATGAATCATAGCCGATCCCTGGCTGGGGTTTTGCTCCAATGTTGTGGAAAGGGATTCTACCTAGAGCCCTTGTTGGGACATTTAGCTTTTATATGGCACTAAGACAGAGCCAGGTAAACACAGGGGACACGCTGCATCTACTGGATGTCCACACTGGAAAAGTTACAGGAAACAAACAATGTTATAAGACAGCTAGATGGACTCGTGAGAAGAAAACTTCTATCCACTGAGCGTCAATATTGGGCATTTCAACCATTAAGCTGTTTAATGTACATTCTGCACCTGAATCCACAACTTCAGAACTTTTTTCAAGAACTGTCAATTACAGAAGATGCATTTCGGGTGTAGGAGGATTTTTTAAATAGCCACATACTATATATATATATATATATATATATATCTTTTATATTGTTCTTACCTTGTTCAATCTTCCTGTCAAGTTTACAATAATCTTGCCATTCCTGTGATCATCTACTATCTCAAACTCTCCAATGTATCCTGCAAAAATAGTCCAAAATCATGAAAAAAAATTAAACAGGATGATTTAATAGTGATTATTCCATGGAGATTAGGGACTGGAACCAATATTTTGGCGAAACACATTATCCTATGGGGACTGAGTTTGCCATGTGTACTTGTTAAAATCAGAAAATCTTGAATGTGGCTGAGATATTTTATACAAGATTGGATCCAGTGACATTGGATTTGGGGACCCATCATTGACCCTTCTGATTAAGTTTTTGATACATGCTTATCAATATGAGCAACAGTTTGGTAAATTCTTGTATCCTGCAGACAACAATCAACACTATTTCAATGATATTAATTGATTTTGTTTTTCCCAAGCCATTCCCTGTATGGCTTATCTCCCCAGTCATGGTCTACAAGAGACTCTGGGAAGGTCATGGAATATACATGGTCCCCTAGCATTGGACCTGAGCTGGTCCCTGTCTGTAGTTTCTCTCCAATGCTGTGGAATGGGGTTCTACCTCAAGACCCTATTGGGACATTCAGCTCCCATCTGCCATGATGACAGAGCCAGGTATATAAAGGGGAAACACTATCAACTGGATGTCAATATTAGGATACTCGAAAACATGCAAGATTCAATTTTTTAAATAAAACCTATACAGTAAAGCCGGTCTTGAAAGAAAACTACCAAGAGAGACCACCCGTGTGGAGACCAGGCTGTTAATGCACAGATTTTTTTATCATATAATATTGTGACCTGTTATTAGAGATCACCTATCTTGAAACCATAATTTTTTTGGGAGGGGGGGGGGGGGACAGAAGCAGTGATCTTTCATGACAGGTTCTAATGTGTGTGCGCCAATATGACTTCCAGATTGGCCACCACAATGGCCATCTTTTATATTTTATATCAGTATTTAAGTCATTACATGTTCACAAAACACACACCTACCCCAGCTCACTATACAATGGAAGGAAATGAATTTAGTAGACTTTGTCAATATATGCTCACATGCAGTATCCAATATGGTGCCAAGTTGAATATATTACTTTAAGACAACTGTACAAACAAGAGTCTCTCGAAAAGACTGATGTTCTTCTGGCCAAAAAGAATTTCAAGGAGTTCAAGATAAGACCATTTCTTCCTTTTAACTGCTGAGTGTTGAAACTATCTCTGATATTCTTCAGCAATAACAAGATTTTCAAATTAGCTGCTGCGGATGTCAGATTGGCACCATTTTCATTTTGGACCAACAAGACATCATTTAGGACCAACAAGACACCATAATAAGTCTTCTGGTGGTAACCCCATGTTAATATGACCTTGTTTTGGAGAAGTAACAATAACAAGATGGCTGCCATGGTGGTCATACTGAATATCAGATTGGCACCATTTCCATTTAGGACCAACCAGACATCACAAGAAGTCTTTTGGTGAAAGCATAATATATTGATATGACGAGCCATCTAGAGGTAGCCATTGTGGTGGCCATACTGGAAGTCATATCTGCACCATTTTCATTTACGACCATCTAGACATGGTAAGAAATCTTTCAGTAAAACCCCATGCTAATATAACCATTCATTCAAAAGTAGTGATAAGATTTTGAAGATAGACACTGTGGTGGCCATATTGCATGTCTGAGCAGCACCCTTTCCATTTAAGACCGAATAAACATCGTAAGAAGCAATTTAGTAACAAAAGTCTCTCGAAGGGACTAAACACTCTCCTGGGCGAATCTTCCTTTTAACTGCTAGGCATTGAAACCATCTCTGATATTCTTCAGCAATAACAAGATTTTCAAAAATAGCTGCTGTGGTGGATATACTGAATGTCAGATTGGCACCATTTTCATTTAGGACAAAGTAGATATCATTATAAGTCTTTTGGTGAAAACCCCATCTCACAATGATCATTCACTCAGGGGGAGTAGTGACAACAAGATTTTCAAGACAGCTGTTGTGGCAGCCATATTGGATGTACGACTGGCACCATTTTCATTTCAACTAGGTATCATAAGAAGTCTATTGGTGAAAATCCCATGTTGATATAGCCATCCTTTTGGAAGCAGTAGAGATCACAATAGTTTCAAGATAACAACCATAGTGACCATATTGAGGGTTTGTCATTTTTATTTCGGACCAACCAGACAACATAAAAACTCTTCTGATGAAAATCCCATGTCAAAATGACTTTCCATTTAAAAGGAGTAGCAAAGACATGATTTTCAAGATGGCCACATATTGGATGTCTGATCAGTACCATTTTTAATTCAGGATCAACAAAACAAAAAGTATTTTAGTGAAAACCCCTTGCTGATATGACCATAACAAGATTTTCAAGCTGGCCACTGTGGTAGCCATATTAGACATCAGATGGGCACCATTTTCATTTAGGACTAAATAGACATCATAAGTCGTCTGGTGAAAACACCACGTCAATATGACTTTCCATTCTGGAGTAGTGATCACAAGATTTCAAGAGGGCCACTGTGGTTGCCATATTGGACCTTAGGTCGGCACTATTTTCATATAGGACCAACTTGACATCATAAGAAGTCTTTTGGTTAAAACCCCATGTCAATATGACTCTCTGTTCAGGAGGGGTAGTGATAAAAAGATTTTCAAGATGGCCCCTGTAACGGCCATATCAGACATCAGATCAGCACAATTTTCACTTAGGACTAATTACACATCACAAGAAGTCTTTTAGTGCAAACTCCATGAGGATATGACCATCCATTTATGAGTACTGATAACAAGATTTTCAAGATGGCCACTTTTTCCGGTTAACCCACAATCATGTGCTTAAGATGTAGTACACCGACTGGGAGTATATAGTTCCATCTTGAAATAATGTGCTTTCCTCAACTGCAAAATAATCTTTCAAGACCTCATGTTCCTTGAACTGTCAAATACAAAGCAAAAAGAAGTGGGATAAAATTATTTAAAAGTCAACCTTCAAATGAATTGAGGCAAATAAAGAATGATTCATTCATATATTTGAAACCTCTCATTACAATAAAACCTGCCCTATTGGTCACCTGTATTTAGTGGTCACCTGCTCTTAAGTGCCATTCCCATTTCCCTGCATGGAATTTCCTCTTTTCGTCTATGAAAGGCATGTGTTAAACAGTCAAATGCTTTCCGTGGTCAACAGCCTGATGTTTCCTAACCAAACGGCAATTTCTTACTGTTTACAGTGGTCACTCAAGTGTCTCAATTGTATGAATTAAACGTTAGTTTTCCCAAGAATATGGCATTGATTAAGTAAAGAGACGTCAAGTTAAGTAATGTGTAAACATGCCTGATCTTCCTTATATTCACCATACTAAATTCAATCCATCAGCGTAACTTTAAATTGGCTAATCTCTCCATTATTATTTTTAGAATTTGAAGGAGAAAAACAAAAAACAAAAAAAAACATTACATAGAAATTTGTTGTTATGATAAATACTCTAGATAAATCATCATTCTTAATGTCCCCACCCCCGGTGGTGGTGGAGAAAAAATAAGCTGATGCCCTTACTCCATGTATTCATCAAAAAAGAATAACTGAGAAATAATTTTGCCCAGAATTTGCTTTAGTTTATTAAATTTGAGCTAGTCAACAATTTCTATCAGTATTTACAGCATGGTAATAGTTTAGGAATAAGTTCTTGGTAAGCACTTCCTATGTATTATTTATAATGTGAAAATCAAATTCAGATTTCAAACAGTGCTCATTTCTGTTGAATAGATGGATTGTAATTAAAAGTAAAACAAAAACCACTAAAACATTATAATAGTGAGGACAGGTCTGCATAATCCTAATGCACCAAATTCATTGTGGTCGAGAAAAAGAAACAGATTGTCGCAATATTCATATGAGATCTTCATTAAATATCCATCCATGTTTCTGCTGAAAATGCCAACAAGCATTTAATCATTAGGTTACTCTATTTTAATACAAGAATTGCTAAGGGACCAACATTACAGTTACCATTTCATCTAAGATATTCTGTCGGTTCAAAATTTTAAATGAATGTTATGCCAGATTCTGCAAAAACACTGATATGTGGACAAAAAATCATGCATATTTCATAGTAAACACATGGGAATAGTGTTTCAACTTAATAGGCATTACAAGTCTTTGAAATAAGGTGACCCTTCAATCACTGGATTGAAATTTCTATATTTGGCCTAGGTATGTGACTTCTTAGACAACCGACACCAGCTGCAATATACAAGCAGCCGAGCTAATTACCTCCTTGCCATATATATATATATGCAAAAATGTACATGAAAAATAGACAGAAGGAAAAAGTGAAGAAATGTATGAATGAAACCCTTTTCCACCACAATTTATGAATGATAAATTCACACAGTGAATTCTTTAAATAGAAAATTAAGAGAATTGCCTGAAAAATCCTTCCCAACCCACAAAAGATTTTTAAAAAGCTCTGAAAATGTAATATAGACTGAAGATTTTAAAATACAAGTGATTAAAGTAATAGAAACAGCAACGTAAACAATAGCAGTAATTAAAATAAAAAAATAATATTAATAATAACATTTGATGTATGCTATTTGTTAAAAAAAACAAAGTTCGATAGTGGAACCTCCATTCAGAGGCCAGTTTGTCCTTTTCCCATAGGTGGATGCTTAAGACAGGTTTGTACATCAACATGATTCTGCATTAAGCTTTGTGCACCAACTTTGAATCCAATTATAGCAAGATCCTTACCCAACTCTACTTTACCACACTGAAAGCAAGTGGCATGATCAAAAAACCTCAAACCTGGAACCGATTCAGATTTGTATTCTCCATTAGACAGTGACTGCATAGTGCCATGTCGCATATAGTACAATGAAAATATGGTGAAAGAGCCTTTGTTTATAATACCAGTGTCATGTGACCTGCTCAAAGGGATAACTCCAAACTCGTTTATCCATATCAAGTCTATTTAGAACTGTGACAGTTGTAAGTGTGATATTGTAACTGTGACAATTCTCACCGACTTACATGCTATATTAATTTCTTTGATTAGCCCAATCCCATTTCATCTTTATCCAACAAAATGTGCTTTGCCATTAAATCATATACACACAAACATAATTACCATTTTTTGCAGCCGAACACTCCAACGCACTTAAGAAACAAATTTACAAACTCGATTACTCTTAGGTGTGTAACCATTGTGGCGATTCCAAATGTAAGAACATCCAGGTATGGGCTACAAGCTTTCTCTCCTTAATAACTTTCGAACCATCTCCGATTTGAACGATTTTAAATCCCTCTTAAACACCTGGTCTGGTAACGTACCATGTCAATGCTCCATATATAGACACAAGTAAATACCGTATATACTCGCGTATAAGCCAATACCAACTGCAAACTGCACAGACCCAGATCTGCCGTTGCATAATGCACCAGCAGATCTGGGTCTATGCAGTTTGTAAGGACTAATCAGTAGAACAAATAACACAGACCCTGATCTGCCAGTTCTTTTGTCCTGCTTGTAGCTAAGTTGCTCTTAGTTCTGTAGTTTGCTTGCAGCTTTCAGTTATTTTTTATTTGTGCACGCTGTTAGTAACTGATCTGTTTTGTGATATATGTACTTCCAATGCAATAACACTAATCATACATGCATCCATTTTGTACATTTTGCATAGTTTTTCCAACTCCCTGACTTTGTATATTTAAAATTTGTATGCATGTAAAATGGTACCTTAAGTGTGTATTGGACAGCCATTATGCTTGTACATTTTAACACTGTATTTAATTGTAGAGTAGAATCTATTGATATAAATTTATTTCTCTGCATTGAACTTTTAAATACCATATTTTGGTGTGTATAATGTGCACTCTTTTTAAAAACTTCATGTTCTTATTTTCAGGAGGTGGTGCGCATTTTACAGAAAAAAAAAAACTTTTTTCCAGGTCGATTTAATGAAAGGCACTAAAAAACTGCCTATATGTCACAGTCACTCCTTGTGAAATATTAAATCAATCGCATTGTAACTAAACTGCTTGCTAGCCTTATTAAAGCATGAAATAATGCTTACAAACCTCATGCAAGTGTAACTAATCTATCAGGGTTCGTACTGCCCAGAAGACAGTATTTTCAAGGACTTTCAAGGATTTTACCAGTTTTTCAAGGAACATTTTTCCCCAATAAAATATCAACATTAGTTTTGTCACTAACACACTAACAATATTTACATCATAAAAATAGATGACAAAATACAAATGGATCTCATTTTGTGATTTATCACAGCATGCGGTAAATTTACCAAGAAACTCGTATGAGAATTATATAAACTGCACTTTGTGAATAGTCTCATTCCAGAACCTTACATGTAAATCCATGTTTTTCTTGAGACTTTTTGTTCAAACTTTCATCAATCATGACCACATATTGTCCTTTAATATAATTTTTAAGCAACTGTTTGAAATGTTCAGCTAAGCCAAACACGCACATGCAACTCTTTTTCTCTTCACAAGAAACTTTCTGAGCTATGTCACTATCTAGAAACATTACTTGGAATGGCTTGTCTGTTTTTTTTCCAATGAATGATATGAATGGTGTTCAGTCATGGTTCTTAAATTCCATAATATTTCTGCTTTTAAATCATCATCCTTTGTTGCACAATTATCAATAAAGTTGCTGATGATGGCAGTGGCAGCGGCACTGTTAACCTTTCGCTCAAGACGGTGGCTAAATTTCCAGAAGCCTCAATTTTCATCACAGTCCCATAAAATGAATGCAACATGGCAAAAGACAAACTTCCATTTCTCTTGTGTTTCTCACTTTTCATATGAGACTTGAGAGCACTTTCTCCCATGCTAGAAATATCCAAGTGCTTGTCACAAGCCTTACAAAATGCCTTGTTTTTGTCTCCCTTCAATGCTTTCACCCAACCATAATAAAGCGGAAGTGATTGGTTGCTGTATCAGATGGAACAGCTGCACGTAGCAAAAAAATTTGAAATGGCCACAGGTGATAGGGTTTGTTTATTCCATGTCGATTTACTAGTTGTCAAACATAGGATTTTATCCAGAAACTTCAACCGACCATAACTCAAGTGCTGCGAGAAATACAGTTAAGTGTCCAAGATGCACTCTGAGGTGTTGAAGACTCATTTGTCTGCAACAATTGCACAATTTATTGAATAGGTGAGATCAGACCCTAAAACTGTACATCAGTATCAGTACAGGTTTGGTGGCTGCTTGATAAGACTAGTAGCTGCTTGATCAGACTAGTAGAGTAGTAACAAGACTTTCAACTTGGCCTCTTTGGCAGCCATATTGGAATTAAGATTGGCAACATTTTTATTTAAGACCAACTAGATACCATAAGAAGTCTTCTGGTGAAAACCCCATGCAGATATGACTATCCATTCAGGTGTAGTAGAAAAGGTTTACAAGATGGTTTCTGTGGTGGCCATAATGGATGTCCAGTCAGCAGCACCTATTTCATTTAGGACTGACTAGACATCATTAGAAGTCTTCTGGTAAAAAACCATGCCGATACGACTTTCCATTCAGGAGGAGTAGCAATAACAAGATATGACTTTCCGTTCAAGAGTAGCACCAATAACAAGATTTTCAAGATGGACACTGTGGTGGCCATATTGGATGTCCGAGTGAATCCATTTTCATTTAGGAGCAACTCAACATCAAAAGAAGTATTCTGGTAAAATTCCCATGTTATTATAACTTTCCATTCAGGAGAAGCTATATCAAGATAGCTGCTTTGGTGGTCATATTGCACGTGAACTTGGCACCATTTTCATTCAGGACCAACTAGACATCATAAGAAGCTTTTTAGTGAAACCCTCATGTTGATATGACCATCCATACAGGTGTAGCAATAACAAGATTTTTAAGATGGATATGCTAGCAGCCATATTCGATGTCAAAATAGAACCATGTTCATTTAATACCAACTAGTGAAAACCCTATGTCAATATGACTTCCCAAATCAGGAGGAATAGCCATAACCAGATTTTTAAGCTGACTGCCATGGTGGCCATACTGGACATCAGATCAGCACAATTTTCACTTAGGAACAGCTAGACATCACAAGAAGTCTTTTACTGAAAACCCAATGTCAATAAGAGTTTCCATTCAGGAGAAATAGCAATAAAAAGATTTTCAAGATGACTACCATGGTGGTAATATTGAAAATCAGACTGCATCATCATTTTCATTTAGGGCAAACTAAAGTGAAAACCCCATGCTGATACGACTTTCCATTCAGGAGTAGTAGCGACAAGATTTTCAAGATGACCACTGTGGTGGCCATACTGGATGTCCAACCTGCACCGTTTTCATTCAGGACCAAGTAGACCATGGAATGAACGTGTGTGTAAAGTTTCATGGCAATTCTCCAAGTAGTTTAGGAGAAGTGATAACAAGCTTGTGCTAATGGACAGATGACGGGCAACACACCATCCCCTTACGTTCTGGTCTATGACCAGGAGAGCTAAAAATACAACTGTTATGTTAGTCATCCATGATCATCATACAAGCATATTAACTTGTTTTGAAGGGTATACTTACCATGCTTCATCATTACCGTTAGGAAGCGTATAATGACCTTAGAACAAGGCCTTATCAACACCATCCTTTTGCCACGCCTTTCAGCTGTGGTTATGGCATTCAGTGCATCTGCAAGTACGTTTATACGAACCATCCTGGCTGCTGCTGAAAAACATAGAATACACATTTCTTATGTATAAAAAATATAAATCTCAATTTCAGTATTTCAAATGCATGCCACTTTTCATCTGAATAAAACAAAAATCTCTAACAAAATGGAGAGCTGACAGGCACCTCCCAAAAAATAAATGTTCGGGAATTCTTTTTTGTAGCCCATCAAATAAAGTGATGCATTTTGTGTTTGAGACAGTTTCTGTTAGTAAAGACGTATTCCAAATGATTTGTACTTTCTTAAATATGAAAGCTTTGTGAATCAAAAGGTCATCAGAACATTACCTCATATCAGTACCAATCAGATCCACAAACATAACAAATTGTTAGATACCAAAATGAAAATGTTGAAACACTGGCACCTATTTTAAATTGCCAAAAAGACCATCAGTAAATGGGACCCTAATATCCCACTGGACTGAGTTTACTGGACCCTTTACACTTCCAGGGGGCCATGCTTTTATTTCATTATTTGCTCATTTCATGTGGATTACAACACCACGATTATGAACATGAAGTATGCTGAAATTACTGAGTAAATTCATACTAGAATTCTCTTTTATAATAAATTATTGTTTGATTATTATAACATTTTCTTATTTAATAAAAGAACTTCCACAGGACGGATACATCACAAATGAAATAACAGCACAAACACATAACAGCAGCTCTAGCAAGGTCGTTTTCTTTTAAACTAATACAGCTTTTAACAAACTTAAATCTTTTTTTTCATTTTGGACATTTTAAAGACAACTTTTCTATTCGAGATATAAGCAGTGTGATTATTTCATTTTCTTGTGCATATTTTATGCCTGATTGACTTAACTATCACTCTCAGTACTGGTACAATACGTTGAGGAAAGTCCCCACAGACATCGCCATTTTTAATTTAATTTCCTAAGCTCTACAAATTCCTAGTACCTGTATATTTAGTTCTAAACAGAATACCTGGCATCACCAGACAATATAATACCTAAATGCTCATGTTGAAATACTTCTTGAATATCTTTGCTAGACATCTGTAGACATAGGACTGTCTGGGGACATAACTATTTCTAGCTTCCCAATTTCTCTTGCCACTTAGGTTCCTGAACAGTGGTCTGCTTTTACGTTATATTTGGATATAAACAGAGACATATTGAATGCAAATATGTTGGAACCCAACAGAATAAACATCCAGACACATTTATGACATTAAGAGACTCATAGATTGAAAACTATGCAAGTTTTGGAAGAATTGAAAATTTCAGAATTTTTATTTCCATACACATGTATTAAGAGAAGGTGTTAATCATAAACATAGTAGGTCTTAAGCCGCCAACCCATAGGAATTTATCCATGTAGATTTCATATTTCTAAGTAATCTCTATTAACTCAACAAAGACTGAATTCAGTAGTCCCACTTGGTCATTTCAGTCATAAGGAAATGACCTGTGGATAGGCCAAGTTATCCCTCAAATATTAGCACACTGTCTGTCACTGGCGTTTTTGTGTGAAACTTAATTTAGCAAGATAATTTCCATCTCGTTATTTCATATATATATATATATATATATATATATATATATATATATATATATATATATATATATATATATATATTGATTTTCATTCAGATAAACAAAATAGTGTTCATGTTTCTTTGAAAATTAATGTATTCAATTTATTTAACTGAAATGGTGTCATGGCAAATTTATACCCATACAAATTTAGTCCTCTATTAAAAATAATATATAAAGAATAATCTAGACAATAATGTTGGTTTGTTTCACATTTCCAATTCTTCGTTACAAGTAGTCTTCCTTATGCAATCAAATGTTGACAAACATAAACTCAAACGCTCAATGCAATTTTTATTTTTATCCTCAAGGTACAAGTTTTAATCTGAATAGAGTGCAAGTGACATGTAACACAGTTGTTGAAAAACAATATTTGTTTACAAAAATATCAGTTTTTACAACATGCTTTGACTCTGTGCTTCATTTTTTATGTACAAAAAAAGATGCTAATTTTGTGTCTGATAAAAATTGTCTTCAGTTCTATACCAAGCACCAAAAATAATCACTGCAACTATTGTGCATCAAACTGAATTGTTAAAGAATCCTGGATTTAAAGAAATTAATAGTAAAGTGAAGATTATATTCAAGTCAATTCAGAAAAGAACAAACAGACCCCCAATGGATATTGACATACAAGTTTCTTATATCTTGTTCAATGCAGGTTTTCTTTGAATAGTTTCAGCTAAATTTCATTGTGGAACTTAATCAGAAACTCTCTTATAAACTCTACAATGTCAAATATGTTTCACAGTAGCATGTTATAACATAATATTTCTATAACATAATATAACATAATATTTCTATAACATGTTATAACGTAATATTTCTATAACATAATATAACATAATATTTCTATAACATGTTATAACATAATATTTCTATCCAATGTAAAAGAAAATTAGATTCACGTAACTAACCATATAGTATGAGGGTGTGTAGGTATGTTCTTGTGTGAGTGTCTGTGTGTGTGAGAGGAGGAGTCAATGGAAATTTTCAGAAATGTGAAGTGTGGACGAGTTTAACTTACTGAGAAGGCTTTTTCAATATGTTGCCAATATTCTACTTTATTGCATCATCGGTAATAGAAAATGGTCATCGAGTTATCACCCCCTTATTATGGTGACTCTACAAATATATTTTTTTATTCATCGAGTTTAGCATAACTTAAACATGGATATATTATGTAGAAACAAGTTAATAAATACATATGAAACAGTTTTAATGAAGGTCCAAAAGTTTGTGTTACTTCAGTGCTCAGGAAAAGCACTCGTCTACTCATCCTGACCAGGTGGAAATTGGCTGGGCAGAACAAGACATTACTACGTACTCATATCTGGGCCGAGTAGATGCAGAATCGTACCTTGAGAATAACAACATTGCTTAACATTTAGTGTGCTTAAGTTATCAATAATTTATGCTTAATCTGCCTACTTGTTGTCAGTCTAGAACATATTCCAAAGAAAACGACTTCATTTTTTTACACCGGTAACTGATGTAAGCTCGATACTAACAATGGGTAAATATTATGAACATATTATGTTGCCGTTTTACACTTAGCCCTCGATTTCTTAATGGTGTTTGCATTTACAGTGACACTTTTCAGTAATGTAGGCATCATTTTGATGTGGAGAACTATTCCCTTCCAATAAGCTATCACACATCAGTACAAGTCAGACCTCTGAGAAGTTAAGAGGCAGAGAATGTCGAAATTTGTACGATTTTTCATCTGGTCAGGAAATGTTACAGTTATCGCAGGTCACTGGTATTTTCAAGACTGAAGCTTTATTGATACATTTCATGCCAAAGATAAAATGCCAGCCAATATTTTGATATTTGTGTAATTACTTTTCACGGAACAAATGTTGCCTACTTACATACAAAATCAGTATTTTAAGTTTCACAGCCAATTCCCACCAACTTTCACACAATGCATGCTGTTGTAATCTACTTATAAAGCAGGTAATGACAACAACCGACTGGTCAAAATCTAGTTGGGGTAATGACCTAGATATGTTCCAGTTCTTTTGACCAATCGGCAATCTTCCTTTTTTTATGGTGCCCGTGTAGCTCTCTAGAACAGAGGTTTGACAAAAATGGACCATTTAGTACAAAAGTTTGTGGAAATTGAGACAGTTGGAATTCTTCTTTCAAATGCAAGTTACTGACATTTGTCTTGTGAAAAGTAATAACATACTTATATAAATATATGTTGGTATCTTTACTTTGGCTTGACATTGTATTGATAAAGCCACACAGTCTTGAAAATACTGCTGATCTGGGACATGAGTAATAATGTCTGACCAGACGAAAATCATACAATTTGGGAATTCTGTCTCTCCTAACTCCTATATCTAGCTAATAAAGATGTGTGATAGCTCAATGAAACGGAAAATGATGACACCTAGAATACTGCAAGGTTTCACTGTAAATGCAAATACCACCAACAAATTAATGGCTATATGTGCAACTGACATTTTCTCGAGTTACAAACCTCGTCTTTTTATACATCTATGTAAGGAGCCATGTACAAGAACCTAATATTTTCATGATTTTGACCCATTTCAGTATCAAGCTTGAATCAGTGTAGTCGAGAAGTGTACTGTGTTGAGACGAGTAACTCCTGCAACTCGCTCATCCCAGGGACGAGTGCTTGGGACATTTTTTCTCAAGCCCTGTACTTTATTCCATGAAAATGAATATAGGGTAGGGTGAAGGGTACATATATTCCTCATATGATTGCTTACAAATGTGACTTACTATATCTTTCATTCTTTGTCCCAATTAAAACTGAAGGTATAAACATGTTTTGTAACACAATCAAGAGTTTTAGGCTATTCGTTCTCATTAAATTACATGGGACCATGTTTTTCTGAAAACGGATAAAAACGCATTTTTGGAATTACACACACCCACTCACTTCAGTTGGAGAAATCATGCCAAGTAGCATATAAGAAACAGTTCATACTTGATTTTTTTATCATTCTTGGATGCATCTCCATTGAAAAATAGCTTGGGTTAGTTGCAAAACTGGTACTTCATTATTCATGTCCTATGCCTAACACATGATGGTTATTTGAATCAGATTTTCGGGTTTTACGCATCGACCCTGTTTGGCTGTATTAACGTCACTATCCACTGATGGTACCAGTCATGGAACTTTTTAATGTTTAGAATTCGACCAGCCTCATTTGGATTTTCAACGATTATATATAGCATATTATCGTCTGCGAATAGTCCAACTGATGATTGTATATAGTGATAGATTTTGATTTTGTTACAATTTTTAATCACACTGTGCATAAAGCATACAGCTTGTACCTTGATGTACTTTTCAGAATATTATTTTCTGAACGCTCACATACACCCACGAAATTTCGTCTTTATCGCTCATTATGCTCCAGATCTAAAGTTAAAACCTGACCATGAAAACGAAATGTCTCCAGTCCAGTACAGACGAAAAAAAACAAACATAAACATCAGCATTTCAAAATTTCTTTTACCTCAGCACATTACATCTTTAAAATGTATATGTGATAAAGACACGAAACCATGAGCAAATACTAAAAAGTTTAGTTCATCAAATAATATACCAGAAATGATCTGGAATATCTAGGCCTACCGTTCAATGTGTTGAGGGACCCGAATTAAATAAAAAAAAGTGTGTTCGCCACCATTAATATAATCTCAACATTTCATAGCAAATATGACTTTCCGTTAAAATCAACAACTTAAATGGAAGTCAGATGATTTTTCTTTTCTTTAGAGGGATACAGTTTAATGTAAAAGTTTTGGATTTATGGATTAGTTGCGATTGACTAGGTAATTCTCATGGTTCTACAAACCTACGACAAAGATGGTAAGAAAAAGGAAGTACAGTCGGATCAACCCTCCTTCTTTGAAAAACTAAAACGTATTCCGCGTGAGAAAACGGAAACATGTACGCATTCGGAACTCAATCGGTTATTTCTACCAGACAAAAATATGCTTCGGCTGTATGTCGGCGCAGTAATATACAGAGAAATCATACAGTTTTGTTCGCCGAAAATGTCTCCGCAAAAAAGAAACCTTAATCTATTCGAAGTATTTTGGCTATTTCTCCGATAGAATTCATATTATGATTGACCGAAATGTCACGAATGAAAAAAATAGTTTGATCTTTCGTAACTTCTCGGTCAATCCTTGTTTCGTAAATAGCCAGAGTAGTCCGAATGTGAACCATCTACATACATTCGAGGTATGATCTGAGGGATTGACCTCAAAGTTGCGAATGACATGAGGGGGTACCTCGGCTATTTCTCCGAGACAAAAATATGCCTCGCATGTATGTCGGCGCAAGTAATTTACAGAAATGATACATTTTGTTCGCAAAAAATTTCTCTAAAAAAAATGAAAAGCCCAATGTATTAGGACCATTTCGGCTATTTCTACGATTGGATTCACTGTAGCATCGACCGAGAAGTTACGAATGAAAAAAAATAGGTTGAAGCATCGTAACTTCTTAGTTAATCCTGGTTTCGTAAATAGCCAAGGTGGTTCGCATGGCAGCTATCGGCATACATTCGAGGTATGATTCATAGGATTGACCTCGAAGTTGCGAATGATCCTTGGGTGAGATAAGGCAAACATCATTAGATTTTTTTTTTTTTTTTTTTTTTGGCGGATGTGTTTTGAGACTGTTTTATTTTTTCCGTAGAAGAGTGCTTCTTTTCTTGGACTGGTCTCACACATCGTACATTAAATAGAGTAGCCTATAGATATATAATATCTCAACTCCTAAGGTGTGGAACAACCGGATTTTCATCAGCTTTTTTCGCCGAATGCTAACTGCTGAGTTTGCGCAGCGCTGCATCTAGTGTGTAGCCTGGTTCCCGGCCCGTACGTAGATACCGCACATATGTATCTCTCTAGGTTTTGTCTCATCTGCTCTATTTTTTGACAGTTATGGCCCTTATCAGTCAGCTTCATGTGCTTATATTGGATGCTGCTTATATTGATGAGTCCTTGAAGAAGTTAGATTCTCAAGCATTCCACGTTATCATTTGCATGAGTTATAGCCCCTGGATGACCATCTTCTGCTATAGTATTCGCACACTCTCCCTTTTGTTAGTACTCCCCTAACGATTTGAAAAATAAAACGCATCAAGGATATAAAAAAGCACACAACTTAGTAATTTCATTCATCAATTTATAATTTCTAACATGATTGTCGCCAGGGGGTCCCCAACACTTTCAACTTGTTGGCGTTTCGAATCGAACGGGGGTTTCTTAGTAACACGGTCGCCATATTTATATGGGCGAGTATATGTTTTCAAGCAACAGATGCGACGTAGTTCCACGTCTTTAATAATCTCAATAATTCCGTAAATTTAGGAGTTACATCTCTTTGAACACATGTATATAAGAGTTCCCACTTTTTATTGTTAATTTTTTTTTTATAGAAATATTAAAACTAGACATTGCAAATATTGGACGCAGACGACACAGTTTTTACTGAAATGGACTGTTCTATAAACCAGAAATGGACAGTGAGTAGTCTGTCTGCTTGTTTACATCGAGAGCTTTGGTTTGAAACGCCAATAAGTTGACAGAGTTAGGGACCCCTTGGCGACAATCAGTTAGAAATTATTAATTGATGAATGAAATGACTAAATTTTGTGCATTTTGTATACCCTTGCTGCTTCTTGTTTTTAAAATCGGTAGGGGGGGGGGGGTAGGGGGGGTACAAACAAACGGGAGGGTGTGCGAATACTATAACTTGGGTTTCCCAACACAGGTTTCACTCTTTAAGTACCAAATGAGCAAATTGTAGTGAGTGGGGCCCTTTGCAATGCACCCATCACTGGACTGTTCTAGAAACCAGAAATGGACAGTGTGTAGTACAGATGCAGTATTTTACCAGCATAAGCTAGCTCCGCTTAGTGATTTTCATTTCCTGAACTTTAATTGGAAAATAAAAATATCGATACCCTTTTTATTTTTTTAATTTTAATTTATTTATTTTTATTTTATCATTAAATTATTGCACTTTCAGAAATCAGTATTATCTACTCTGGTAAAATTAATTTTCCCTATTTAATAACTGCTAAAGTTAGTGTACTTTTGGACTAGTTCAAGTTAATTTCTGGAGCACATGGGAGCAGCCATTTCGATCAGCTGTCTGCTTTAGGCGGCAAGTCGTTTCCCTAATACTTACCATATACAAAGAAATTTCAGTCACAGTACATAAAAGTAGCACAGACTAGAGGTATGCCAACATTCTTTTCATTGTACTTGTTGCACATACACACAACTTCTCTTTACATCTGTCGCACTTTCAGGAGTACTTAAATAACTGTAGAGCGGAACACTACTGCCTAAACTGCAGCGATATGTTTTGAAAAACACCGGAACTTGTGAAGTTTGCTGTGGAGCGTAATCTAAGCAATAACCAGCAATCAGAATTCAATGTAGTGTATTCACCGCTTGACATACCGGAAGCATATATCCTCCAAAACTCGATACAAGTCGATCCAAGAATAGAAATAGTACTTTTGAAAAGTACCAAAGAGGATGCGAGTGAAATATTGCATTAAACAAATTCAAACCAAACGGACCATTTTTCTTTTCTTTCACGCTTATAATTGGATATAAATTTGAAGGTCTGTGCAAAGAATGAATCAACATGAAATTATGTTGATGTTTTGCCTGCTTCGCCTGTATATAGTACATAATCCAAAAACTTAGCATAGCCAGTTTAGCGAGAAACGTAGGTCATTACAACCTCAATTCACTTTTTTATTTGTGTTAACATAAATGATAAATATGAATGCATATATGAAATTGCATGACCATACGTGCAACAGTGTCTATGAAACTGAGCTACAAGAGATACAGAGTGTCTGGATTACTTTGCCAAAGCAATTATGATGACCGTAGATAGATATCTAACTTCTGTATGAGAGAGAGAAAGAGAGAGAGAGAAACTTTATAGACGTTATAGCGTAAACTTTCACTTGGTAACACATTGAACGGTTGAATGACCCACACGATCCCATTTACACAACAAATGACTTGCATTATATATTGCTCTAATTGTTGCGGATCAAAACTGCTTTACTCATTAGAGATACATTACTGTGTTTTAAAACGATGTCATCCCATAGGTGATAGCAATATTAGCTTTCTATTACCACAGAAATTAACGTGAAAGCATCTTAAGGTGTACCTACTATTTACGTCTCATACTACACATCTAGGGGTCATGTGAACATATTACTTGTTTGTCATGCTCTATTTTTAGAAGGGGAAACCACCACGTACGTCTAAATTAAACCTTCTTTCAACGCGATTTTCAGACTTTTTACATTGAACTCAATACTGAGTTCACAATTTTTTTTTTTTACATTTTGGATGGGACAGAAAGAAAAAGAAAAAACAAAAACAAATTCAAAGTAAAATGTATGAAAATGTATTAAACAGTGACCCTTGAAGTGTTGCTCCTAATTTTAGCTGCTAACATTATCAATATTGAGCCGGACCTATAAAGTGCCTGATGCTTTTGCGCATACACTATAAAATCCATGCTTGACTAATGTCCATGCAGCAAATAAGATCAATCTATTTTAAATAAATTATTGTTAGTTTCGTTTGAGGGCATGCATTTTACTTTCTACGTTTCCGCCGATCAACCCCGCTCTCCCCAATCTGCATGCACAGGAAGCGGAAAGGGGACATGATATCATCAATACAAAAATAGATTTTGTCCGTATACACTGCTGTTTGTAATTTCGCGGTTATTATAACATGACTTTATCTTGCATCAATTTGCGAAGGACAGTCCAATATTGTCGGGCAGCTCCAATCCGAATAATCTTTGCATGTATGTTATTCAGTGTTAGGCTGTGCGCTCATCTAAATACGGCCCCAAGCACAGTTACGAGCGAGGTTTGCAACTCTCAAGCCATCATCAGGAAATTACATGAATTTTACCTTACAATCTGAACATCATGTGCAAAATATTTAAAGAACTTTTTTGTGGTGATTTCCAAGTGTTCTTAAAATATGTTATTATGCTGTGTTATTGTAATTGCGTATCTACGAGTTACAAATTAATGACTCCCAGAACAAAGAATCCTCTGCCTATTGATTAGCACAGAGGGAACATAACAGCCACTGGACAGAAACAGTTGCCGCATGATGCCTTTGTATTTTTTAATATAGTTCAAGTGGTGATTTTTGTTCAAAGGAGTATTTACAAGCCAAGAAAATGCAGTTCAAGTGCTGACATTGGACACTATTATAGCTTATAGTGTGCACAACCGTGGCTTTTGAAGGTTAACAGCAGTTTATAAACCTGTCAAAAGTATGAAAACCAATAGGTCAATGCTTGCGTCAAGCGATGTACCTGATAAAAGTCATACAAACTGTCCAATGAGCTTATGTTGAAAGTATAGGCAATACTTCTGCTAAAGATGGGGGGGGGGGGGGGGATCATGGATTGCAGGCGATTTAAACAAAAAAAAAAAAAAAAAAAAAAAAAAAAAAAAATTTAGATCTTAATTAAACTGTTTTATTCAAAATAAATTTTTCAATCATATGCAGAGCTACTTTCAAGGGTAAATTTAATTGCACCTTACCTGTCTGTATCTTATGGACTTGCTGTTCGTCATTTGGGTAAGTTCTGTTCATTTACCCTGTTAATGTTCTCTACTGAACATACGTATCGTAAGATTTTCTAAGGATGGAGCTATACCAGTGTACCCGCAATGGCACATTGGGCACGCCTGTTAATTGACAGTTGTAAATCCATACATTCCAAATTAGCCTCACTAATGATAACATTTTCTTACCTTATATGTGTTTTAAATACTTGGTATGGTAAAATGTATGGTTTGATGCCTATCGTGTACGTATCCTCAAATCATGTGTCAAACCGTACTCTACTTGGGCTCTGGGTTATTTCGTCCCCAAACCAGTTCGCCAAGGGACGATTCGGTCCAAATGCTACTTTCGGTCTGGACAATTTGGCAGAGACGTTTCGGCCCACACACGTTTTAGTAGGAATAAAATGTGCTACTTGAATAATGACCTTTCCATTGGAATATACCGTGTTACTTTGAATAATGCTGATAATATTAATGTATATATGGAATAACTCTTTGTAAATGTCAATAGTGCGAATCGCTGAAATGATTTTCAATCGTCGCAAGGGAAATAACTCTTCTATACTGACAGAACATGGCTTGAGTATAATCGGCTGTCATGTGCAAATGCGGATGTTATACATAAATATTCAATTATTTAATCAAAGTTTTCTGTGATCATTTTTTATCAAAATGTAAAAAACATCTAAAATTTGGTGGGAAAAGTCGGACTATCAATTATTGTGATTAGTGACAGGTAAAATGCGCAACACAATTTTTTAACATTTAATTATTTATTATAAAGTATGTTTTCATGAATAACAAAAGTACAAATAGTAGATACACAGTATAATACAAAATATAACATTGAGCAACAAAGTGCCAGTGATCATAGTGACAGCTAAGCCGATTATGTGTTTTGATGAAATAAAAACAGCTTAAATTAAAAGTTATTCTAAATGAAATGAATTGGCCAGACAAATGTTAGTTGGTACTGGATAAAGCACTAATGTAATCAAACAGGTGACATATGAAAGAATGTCTGTCATAAAGCAGATTCTAGTTAAAGTATGCACATACTGGCCCAGCAAACACTATGCAGATATGTAATGCTTGTTTATTACAAAATTAACTCGTGGAAATCTTGTATGTAATCAAATACATGTATCAGTTGATATTTCAAATTGCTATTGGTTATATAACCTACATATTCGCATACATCTCTGATGTCTTCTTAAACAGATCAGTTTTTCACCGATTACCTGCGCTGTATTTGTCCCATATTCTATTCAGCCCATTCAAATTTCTTATGCATTTTGATAGATTTCTCTTGCAAATTGAACTCCGCAAACGCCACTTTTATGAATAAAATCTTTCGGTGAATTTGTAGATTGACAACTGTTTTAAGCTATAAATTGCTGAAATTTTATCCCGTGTTATTCATATACCCTATTGTGAACATGGAGGAGATGAAACAGTTACTGTTCTTTAAATTAATACCAAAATGTTAGAATAAACTGAAGATACCCTGCCAACAGAAAATTGCGTAATTGGGTTCATTTTGTTTGTATCAAATTACTGCAATTTTCAGCATCACACTTGGATTGTAAGTCTATTAAATCTAAATAAAGGTACTTTAGGAGAACTTCATTGGTATCAAACGAAGACTGAGTAGCAATTATTTTCCATCAGTCATTCGTTTAATTTGATATTACTACTACTACTACTACTACTAGTGTTGTTGTTGTTGTTCTTCTTCTTATTATTAATATAGGTATCTTACCTGTGCCACACGTGCGAGTCGCACGTTATCCAGTGCTGCTGTGCTTGAACCACAGAAATTCACGCGATGCAGATATTATTATTGGTGAAAACAGTTTTTTTTTTAAAAAAAATACTTTAAAAAAAATATATTACTTATTTACATGAAATGTGTGTAAGCTAAATACAAAAATACAACTATCTGTAGCAAGAAATCGCAGTAGACACATAACTAATGTTTTCCATCAGTTTAAATAGGTACACTTGTTATTTTGGATTTCAGAGTGTTTACTTGCGATTGTAAACAAACATCAGTTTATTTTAGAAACACTTTTTAAAGGTTTTTAACTTAAAGAGACCGCAACTAAATGTGCCTGTCATTAGTGGTATATTTAAGGATCAACATGACATTTTCACGTGTTTGTAAATGAACGGTAAGTGTTTGAAATATTATATACGGGTGACCTGTAGTCTTTGTTTCAAAACGGATTAGTGGAACTGTCTTCTTTTAGTTGCATTTAAGACTTTGATTTATGTTGATTGCAATGGTCCTAAACCCTTGGCAATTAACTTAAAGAGAACGTCACCAATTGTGCCTGTTATTAGTGGTCCGATAAGGGATCAAAAATATTATATTTTCACATTTGTGTAAATGAAAGAAATATTTTATGAAAAGAGTATAACATATCTTTATTGGAAAAAGTATCATACGCAGGGCATATATATATGTGGCATATGAGTCAAGTACAATCAAAGTTCTATTATATAAGAAACCATCATGGTGTAATATAAATAAGAGGGAGAAGAGAAAAAAGGAAAGAGAGAGAATAATGAGAGAGAGACAGAGAGACAGAGAGAGAGAGAGAGAGAGAGAGAGAGAGAGAGAGAGAGAGAGAGAGAAAGAGAGAGAGGGGGGGGGGGGTAATGGAATCCGTCACCCAAAACGTTATTCTGACATTTGATACATTTTCTTTCTTCGTATGGAATTTTATTCCATCGACCAGTTTCAACACGTAATTTATGGTCTTGACGTCCTAAATTTCAAGATCAGTAAGTACACTTTTTAAAAAATTAAATATTCTTCCAATCGAATACCTATTTTATACATTTTAAAATTTGTAACATACAATTTAAAATGTTGTCCTTTGGACGATTTTTAAAAAACCGATAATCAATATTGTTTGTGTTGATCTAAGAGGACGATTTTAATATAATTCCTAGTACTTCCCTTCATCATAAAACTATGAGAAAACCTTTTACAAACGTTTTACAATTACACTTTTACAGATAAACACTATTTTCTCACATTAAAATCAAAGGAACTATAAAAAGTATATTATATATAATAATTATTTATTTCTTAAATATGAATATCAATAAACATGGAAACTTGTCATAAATAAACCCATTGTAATGTTAAGACACGCACATACATATGCATTCCGCAACCAAAAATGTCAAGTGGGAGAGGGATTTTGTCAATCTTTCTTATCAAAGACTCGATTATAAGGCGGAATCATGTGACAATAATTTATAAAATAACAAAATCACCGTTTTGCAATCCGTTACATACATTCATCAATTCGATAATAAAGCTGTTGATAAGAAACACGAACATTGACAAACATCTACCTAACCAAGTGTAATTGAATTAATAAAGTTACTAAAAACCAACAGAAGGTACAATTATTTAGTTAATTTAATGTTGTTAACATTACAAACATAAGGTATATATGCACATGCTGTTTTTAAAATGTATTCCATATCAGCGTGTGATCTCCATACACATGAAGTGTTTTGGCGTCGCCCATTTCTTCAGTGGCCGTCTAGATTTTCAAGCCAGTTCCTGGCATAAACGGAAAACGGGTTATGGATGTGTACACTGTTCGTCACAAAAACTTTCCATATGGCTTGAACGAAATAGAAAACCAAGTTGCTATAAAGAAAGTCATCTTATTTGGTGGATCCAATAAATAAGAACAATTTTTGTCCACTTACACCGCATTTGTTGCCGGGTACAGTTTTATATTCAACACAAGCAAAACACCTCAGTGTGCTAGATCAGTATTTGCGCATGCTCAGACATTTACATTCGGCGAAGAAAGCTGAAGAGACTCCGGTTGTTTTATACCCTGGGAGATGAACCAATTGCTGCATGCTACTCTATTCAATTTACAAGGTGTGTGACGGGTATAGAGTACTTAGTTATTAAATGTTATATTTTTATATCCGCTGTCAAAGACACTCCAACAAGGTAGTACTCTTCTACGGCACAAAAACACCCGGATTCTGAAAACCAAATAACCAAGTGTGAGAGGACGCTCTAGCATATAGTCTTCTCAAAATAGGGAAGCAACAGAGAAACTGTAAAAGTGGCCATTATATGATCAATAAGGTACCAAAATCATACATGGGAGAAAAACAAATTGGAATGTGTCCTTTACGGCAATACAAGTTATGAGTTGGTGAATGATGTCAGTCGTTTCGTAAACGGGATTTTTATCGGGCAATATTTCAAAAGATGTTTTTATAATTTAATTTCACACATTCTTTGGTAATATTTTACCTAGAATATACTACTATAACTATAACTAAATTCTTATTCTAATTACTGCTTAATTCTTTTGATTAAAAGTTCATTTGCTTTATTCTTTTTCTTTAAGTACGGTATTTTATAATTTGAGGGCTATTGGTAATGCACAATTCAGTACAGGTGGATATGGGACGGCACTCAGATTGTGAAGAAATGGCTACAAATTAGGGCAATAGTGATATCCCATTTCCTAAATTTAAGTATCATGTAACATTTAGCAGTGAGTGTGTGAAAGTATAACTTGTAATAAAAACGATTCCATACCTTTTTGTCCACAGATTGTGGTGCAGTGTACAACAATATGGAGTCTGTATGCAGTGACAAAGAAATGTCACTGACACTTATGAGTAATCCATTTAGTGGCAAGGAGAAGTGGATTTTGTATAAAACTTCCAGAAATTGAACATGAGCTGTTTTTCTGCACATACTGTTTGCAAGTAAAATGAAGTTTTGTCAATCCTGAACAACCTTGACCGTAGTTCCTAAAAAAAAGGTCAGGAGGCCTGCACTAGCCAAAGCAGCATTTTATGATGAGTCTGTGACAGAATTGTACATGTATTTTGGTAATAATATTAATGATACAATTTTCAGTCCCAAACATTATGATGATCCCCAAAATGTACAGTCTGGAATATTCTCCATTCCCATGTCTTACCATATTTATATGTGGCTTATTTGACACGCCATAGAATCCACTGTAGAAAAGCACAGGATATATACATGTATACATGTCATATTCACCGTCAATAAGCATGTTGTGCTATACTAAGTTTAAAATAAATTCCCGATTATTGACTGTTGTAACATCCAACAGAATTGAATGAAGTACTATTCTTCTAAAGCATGCAACTGCTCATATATCTTACCTGATCAGTTTGTAATTTTGTTAAAATTTGTCTTTTTCTTAATTTGAACTACACACTGGCTTTAGGTGAAGTGCCTTCTCATACATTAGCAGAAAAACATACAACAACTGCAATAGTTCTCATACTTACAAGCAAATTCATTATATATCCCATTTATGCATACATATAAGGTTTATATAGGATAATTAGCTAATGTCAAGTACTTTTCATTGTTTTTAGACAGGTATTAAGAACAAAGGACTGACAATACATGAAGATATAAACTTCAGCAGAGTAATATTTTCTGAACCACATGCAGTGAAAGAGGAGGGGAAAAGAAGTAAAATGTAAACACACAAATAAGTCATTTCATAGTATGTATTTCAGGAATGTTTAGGAATTTTCTTCGCTATTAACAGTATCGGCCACAACTGTACTTTCAATATGGAAAGTTTGATAATTATCAGGTTACAGGTATGCGTAAAATATGACTGTCAGTCATGGGACAGAGTTGACTGTAAGAAGACCAATATGGCAGCCCTCATTACATGGCATCATGACATGTATATGAAAATTGTAACGCTTGTTGCATCTTGCTTAGTCTTCATGCAGCTTGATAATTACAATGCAATTGTTCAATACTATCTCAATGCTGTGATCTATTGCGAGTAAAAAAATGCAACATCAGAATGCATTTTTTTAGCTCTTATAAATATCTATTCTGCAAAACAGATTGCACCTGCACATTTAAATTAGCTTTTTAAGTTATTAATTTATAACTTTTCACTTTTTGTGTACTTTTAGTGATATATATGTCTATACCACACCCACCCACCCTGTAAAGCCTATTCACATTACCAATAGCCCTTATATCTGATTGACTGCTTTGTAAAAACTTTATTGCTGCCTATAACAGCCTATATATTAAGCTGTTCTGTTCTATTCGTACATGTCTTAACCGCAAGTTATAAACATATTCTTGTGTTTTTATGCTCTATAATACTTATGTATACAAACTGTTATTTTAAGATCCATTTTTGACTTGTTATATATTTTTCTGATTTTATTGTTTTATTGTACTTTGAACAAATTGAAAATTTGACTTCTTTTTCATTTTTAATAATAAATATACATAATCATAAACATTCATAATTCTTTTCTATTAAATGCAAATAATGTTAACGGAAAATACAATAGCATGTGTAGAAATACTGGGTACGAAACATCCTGGTTACGAAACAACCTGCACCCATCTTGTTCATGTTTCAAACCAAATGGTAGTTTCTTTATGAACACGGTCGCCATACTTGTGCGGCCGAGTCTATTTTTTCAGACAACAGATGTGATGTAGTTGCATCCCTTTGAACACGTGTGTTAGAGTTGCACCTTTTTATTATCATTTTTTTCATAGAAATATTAAAGCTAGACATTGCAAATATTGGATGCAGATGACACAGTTTTTACTGAAAATGAACTGTTCTAGGAAACAGAAAATGACAGTGAGCATTCTGTCTGGTTGTCTACATCGACAGCTTCTGTTTGGCTTCAATGCAAACAAGATGACAATGGTAGGGGCCACCTGGCAATGATCAGGTTAGAAATTATAAATTGATGAACGAAATGATTAAGTTTTATGCATTTTTTATATCCTTGATGCTTTTAATTTTTAAAATCTGAAGGGGGTTCAGACTGTTGGGGGGTGGGGTAGGCAAATACTAATGTGCATTGTGTAGATGCAGAAACACATATAACACATGTTACAGATTTTACTGGTAGAAAGGGGAGTGGGTGATGTCCTTTTTTAACTGACAGAAATGAGTGCCAGTGTCAGTGCATCAACAAGAAACTACAGAGAAATTAATGAAATTGCACATGTCATGGTACCCAATAGTCCATGTTTCTTCTAATCTGTCTCATCCCATTTTAGATGTTGGGGTGTGAGATTAAATTGGTTTGGTTTTGTGGGGTGGTGGCCAGTATATTTGTTGGAGGAAGAACCTGGGAAGAACCACTGACCGATGGGAAGCTACTGGTAAGCTTTCTCATATACCTATGTTGGTCAAACCAAGACTCGAAATGTGAGGTCAGAGCGCATTAATAATTTTAATAATAAAATAATAATAGTAATCAGAAGTAAGTAAAAATTAGCTGGGTTTATTGAAACTTTACTGCTTACTCGTACCAGAGCAGAGTAGATGCAGATTTTCACCTGGAGAATAAATCTGTATTTCATGCGCTTAACAAGCACCAAAGTTCAGCATCATTTAAAATCTAGTGTGCATTATTTATCTATTACACTTGCCTGTTTTGCCAACTTGTCAGTCTAGAACATGTCACAAAGGATTTCGATTTTTTACACATGCTCTGATGCAAGCTCAGTACTAAAATGTGTAAAAATCATGAAAATATTATGTTGCGGTTTCACACATAGCCCTTGATTCTAAATAACATTCACATATACAGTGACACTTTTCAGTAATCAAGGTGTCATTTTGACATGGATTAATTTTCGTTTTTAACGAGCTGTTACACATCTTTATGAGTTAGACCTCAGAGAAGACAGTGTTACACCTGCTTCAGGTCACCAGTATTTTCAAAACAGAAGCTCTATTGATATATTCTCGTGCTAAAGTGAAGATGCCAGCAGATATTTCTATAAGAATGCAACAGCAGATTAATTTTAACCATCTAACTGTAAAGAAAACTTACTCTAAGAATTGTTTAGCTTGTTTCACTCATGTTTTAAGGGGGGGGGGGGCACACACTGGCTTCATCCCACCCACCCCAGTCCGCCTCTGGTATGTAATTACTTTTCATAAGAAAAATGTTGCTATCTTGCATTGGAAATAAGTATTTTAAGTGTCTCTGCTGATTCCCACCAACTTTCACACAATGCGTGCCATTGCAATCTATTTATAAAGCACAGTAACATGATGTTGAGACAACAGCTGATTGATCAAAATTGAATTGGGGTCATGATGTAGAAATGCTGCGGTTCTTTTGGCCAGTTAGCAGTCTTCCCATTGATAGGTGCCCTTGAGTAGCTCTCTAGAAATATATGCTTGACTACATTGGTAGGTGGTGGAAATTGCAGAAATGGTTGGAATTCTTCTTTCAGATGCAAATTACTGACATTTTTCCTGTGAAAAGTAATTACATACTTATAGAAATATCTGCTGGCATCTTTGCTTTGGCATGACAGTATATTAATACTGATGACCTGGGGTGAGCGTAACACTGTATGACCAGATGAAAATTACAAAATGTGTATATTCTTTGTGTCTTAACTTCTCACCTGTCTCACTGATAAAGATATGTGATAGCTTGTTAAAAAGGAAACTTTTTCCACATTAAAATGACTTCTAGATTACTGAAAGGTGTCACTATAAACAAAAATACCACTAAGAAATTGAGGGCTAGGTGTGCAGCTGTAATTTTTCTAGTTACAAACCTTGTCTCTTATTATATATTTATATAACGGAACATGTATTAGAAGTGGTTTAAACCGAATGTCTTCACTACGAATATATAATTTTCATGATTTTGACCCATTTTAGTATCAAGCTTGCATTGGGTACCTATAGTTTTATAGTAAGATCATAAGTAGTGTAGTGTTGAGTAAAATGAAACCAAGTAACTGTTCAAACTCACTCATCCCAGGGACATGTGTTTGGAAATTTTTCCCAAGCCCTGAGGAGTCAAGTTATGCATAGATTTGAACACATAAATAAGTTTGGAGTAGGTGATTCTATTTTTGACAGTGAGCCAGTTGATTCTTTGAACAACTACAGGGTTGGTGCACAGACATTGGCATCAAAGGTGCTGCTCTCTTTTGTAGATTTTGGAAACTTTATCAGTTTTTTTGGTTGCATGTATTGCCCCAAATAGTACAAAACATAGTCAATCAAACGTAAGATATAACCATTATAAAATAATTCTCTTGCTTTTAGAGGAAAGTAGGCCTTAATTCTACCTTACAGGGCAAGGCGGGATGAAATACTAGGAAATAAATTTGGTCTATGGATGGACCAAGATAAACTTTCATCCTCATAAAGTCCTCAAAGCTTTTTATTGCTCACATAATCTAAATTAAGTCCATTAAGTGACATATTCAGTTTGGCAGCATTGATTTGAACCATATTCTTTGAAAAACTTAAAATTACTTCTGATTTCTTCATGTTGACTCTCATATAATTAGTTAGACACTAATCATTCACATTCTTCAACTCACAGTTTAAATCGGTTTCAATGTCATGAAGGTTGCTGGAATTAGTGTGTTATGTTGTGTCATCTGCATACATATCAGAGACACTTGACTCAATCGTTACAGGTAGATCATTTATATATAACAAACACAAAAGAAGTCCAAGGATAGATCCCTGTGGTACACCATAAGAAACTGTCTTTAGTGTTGAAAGATTGGAACCAATCTTAACTTGACGAGTTCTATTAACAGGATCCGACAAATTTTGAAATTTGATGGTAGCCCACTGGACTACCAAAATTATTAACTGGTTGCCCAGACTTTTTCATAGAATTTTGACCGTTGCTGGCCGGCTTAAAATTTAAGTGTGTGGGGGGTAACTATACAAAAAAAGCATTCAGTATGTTAATAGTTTATTTTTTTTTATTTTTTTTTTTAATTCATATTTGATACAATATAAAAAACAAATATGTATGACTTTTCACTTTAATAATAAATATCCAAATAGTCACTATCAATAGTCCACTGTTACAGATATAAAAAAAATCCAGTCACAACATAAAACAATTCCACTCAATATTCCACTATCACAGATTTAAAAAAATCCACGGACACAGAACAAAATTGTCACTGATAATTTTAAATGAAATAAGTAACTGCACTTGACAAAATATAGCCTTTAAATGAAATATACATACTAACATTTTCGTTTTTATTTTGCCACCTCAAGTTTGATGTCTTTTAATCCGCCTTTAATCAACACTAATTGATTTAAATCATGGCAAAATTAGCAACAATCAAAAGTACAAACTTACCGTGTTCCCTTTTGACTGCAATCATTAATGATGACCGACAAAGATTGTAATTAAATGCATTCATAATTCCATTTACAAGTATAAAGTATATTCTCCACAGTTTGACAGCCACAGGTTACCAGACTTCAAAGGTACTGCATACAAATCAGTTACTTTGCGTATTGAACAAAGCTTTAATAAATTATGGACTAAGCGCTAGATGAAAATTAATTACTCTGGGTCTTTCTAAGCACATAAACGCTGCCTAGCAACCAATACCCACAGTTGATTAAAGACCTGGTTATATATATTTTAGCTAACTATAAGCACTGGGTCTGTTGGATTTATCTAAAGATTTTGACTGTTTTCCGTATGATTTTCTCATTTGTAGACAAAGGGCTTATGGTTTGTCAGATGGCTCAGTAAGTTGTCGTTGTCAGGTTTTAACAGCATATTTAGCACATACAATGTATCTTCAGTAGCTGGTCAGAAATTCATAAAAAGGGCTCCACATGTGTCAGTTCTCAGACTTTAACTTTTTGATGTTTTTATCAATGTAATTTTTTATATTGTTAAATATGGCTTTGTATATCATAGTGCTGATGACAACACTCTTTCCTTTTCCTGCCCAGAATGTGACACTGATTGATACACTTGAAAAAGAGTAGTGTTGTGATAGACAGGTTCACTATGAACAGAATGTGCGTAAAAAGACATTCATTATGAAACCTGTATTTGGCACAAGCAGTGCCATTATAAACTGTAAGAAAATCGTCAAATGCTAGGTGTGATATTGACTACCAACTGAAATTTAATATGCATGTAGCAAATCTTTTTATGAAAACTTCAACACAAATACTTTTTTTTTTTTTTTTTTTTTATTGAACGCAAGGTGTCAGGATTTTACATATTCCCCTACATCACCACCTGACCTGGTGTATGGGGCATTATCTTAAATTATTTTGCGTCCTGATCTTTACATGTGTTCCCTACACAACACACACACATGCACACACAGACACTTGCATTCACAATTATTGTACACAAAGTCACACTCGCATACAAACCCCAATATGTTTTAAATTGCCTGTTTGTTTGTTGTACCAAAAGTTGACAATAGGGTCCACTTTTTCTTAAACTCGTCACTTCTGTTATTCACTTTGGCGACATATTTTTCCAGCGTTTTATATGATAAAACACAATTTTTATAATAGGTGAGATTTGGGATTTTTGATGCACAACGTGATATGTTATAACATATTTTGCAAGCAAAATTAGGAAGTTAATAAGATCATCAAAGTTGTTATCTCCTATAAAGACATCTTTTCGTGTAATTCTAAAATTTGGGTCATAAGTTTGGATCCATTCCACCAACAGTTTCCAAAAGTGTTCAGTAACTGAACAGTCATAAAATAAGTGCTCAATTTGTTCCATTCCCTCATTACAAAAGGTACATTTATCATTATCACTTAAATTAATCTTTTTTAAAAACTGGTTTGTGGCAATATTTCTATGGAGAAATCTAAAATTAAAGCTAATCAGTTTTGTGTCTTTTGTACAAAGCTTATCCAAAACAAAAGAGTTGGTCCATTCATTTGCACCAATTGCACACCCTAGCTGCCCGGACCAAGTTTCATGTTTACCATTCGGCTTTTTTATTTTGGTTCTTATCAGGTCTTTATAGATAAATGTATTCTTTGCTCTTACCCTAAGGAGAGATGTTTTGTCCAAAACTACATGAAAAATATTTCCACTTTTAAAAAACCTTTTAATTTTCTTTTTCCACAGCACCGAGATCTTTGAGATAAGAGCAAAGAACTGTATGAAATTATTAGTTTGTGTTTTTTTGTTTTATTTCATCAAAACTTAATAGAGATCCTTGTGCATCAAAAAGATGTTGAATAAGTACAACACCGTTTTCAAGACAAATACTTGCCTTGAAGTGAACTGGTCAAAGTTGAACAAGACTTAACAAACTGACAATTTTGCCTTCCCAATTTCAACTTCTGTCCTTTAGCTTGGCACTTCTGTTCTTTAGCCTGGCACTTCTGCCCCTTAGTTTGGCACTTCTGTCCTTTAACTTGGCACTTCTGCAGTGAAAAGAACACAACTAAACTTGAAAAACTGCAAGAGCAAGGTCTAGATTTGTATCGTATATACTTGTTTAATAAGTTGAATGCAACTGCAAACTGCACAGAACCAGATTTGTCATAGAATAATACACCAGCAGATCTGGTCTATGCAGTTTTTTTTAGGGGTAATCAGTAGAACAAACAACATTGACCCTGTTTGCATTTGGACTCAACGTTTAAGTGAGCATATTTGGTATATGATGATTATACATGCAATTACCATGAACTCTTACTTAAGGTAAAAATGCCAACCCCGAAAGAATGTAGACTCAATATCGTTAGAGACTTTTAAAATTTTAAATGGCATTGCTTTCCAATATTTGGATGACCTGCTATGCTTAAAACACAATCAATACAATTTTAGATATTCAGATATTATAGATGTCCCAAGAATTAGAAAACATGACAAAAAGCCTTTTAAATATGCAGCTGCCTTAATGTGGAATGAAGTATCAAATGATGTTAGAGAAGAATCAAATTTTAATTCCTTTAGATCCTTAATTTTATCATGCAATGGTAAAGACTGTGAATGTGTTATCTGCAGATAATCCACCCTTACCCCCAACTCTCCAGCCAAGATTATCACAAAATGTCTGTGTATGTTTTTCTTGCTGTTTTCCTCTCATGTACCACAAATTGCCTTAATTTTAACTCCATTTTCTTTCTCTTTTAGGCCTAATTTTTATCTTGGCATGTTTCTAATTCTGACCTTTGCTTCCTTTTAAGATACTTATACATGTAATTTTCTTTTAAATATTTTTTAAAAACTGCTTTATTTGCTTACATTTTAAGTTTTGTGCTGCGTGATTTGTCTCATTGTAATCATGTATTATGCTATGTTTGTATGTCATGGAAATTATGTTTGTGTAATGTCGTTATATACTATTAAAAGCTCATTTAGAGCTTATGTTTTTGTTTTTTTATTTGTCTCTAAATGAATCCTATTTTTTTATATATTACCCACACTAAAATAGTGCAGTAGACTTTGTGCTACTGCCACCCAAACAGTGTTACATTATGCATCTGGACACTTCATTGCTTAAAAGTCAGATATAGAGGTTTTGGTTTAAACTTATTTTTGAATCTTCCATACCTGAAAATCCTGTATTCATTGTTATTATAAATTTATATTGCATCATTTACAAATAATTGCATTTAAAAGTATGATCCTTACAAAAGTTGGTGTAGGTATTACCTGCCTGTGATATGTATGCAAAAGAAACTCATAACTAGAACAAAGAATTTGCTAACATAGAGATTATGGTGCTGGGAATTTGCAGTAGGTTATGAAATGAACAGTGATCCTGTGAAATTTAAGAAATTGAAACAAATAATGCTACAGCTACAGTCACTATGGTCATCAACAGATTGAGAGAAAAAGAAAACCATGACAATTATTGGAAAGATTTACAAACTTACTGTGCATTCAAATGCAGAAACATGATTTCTGCATTTTTTCTAACCTTTATATTATATAAGCCACACTGAGAAATAAATACATCAAAACCCTATTTGTTATCAAAATTATAGACAGTAACTCTTTTACAATAAACTTCAGTTCTTTGAAATGGTACATGAGAGACCTGGACCCTTTGAAAATAAACTGCAGTTCTTTGAAATGGTACATGAGAGACCTGGACCCTTTGAAAATAAACTGCAGTTCTTTGAAATGGTACATGAGAGACCTGGACCCTTTGAAAATAAACTGCAGTTCTTTGAACTGGTACATGAGAGACCTGGACCCTTTGAAAATAAACTGCAGTTCTTTGAAATGGTGTCTGGACCCCTTTGAATATAACTCTTTATCCCCCAACATAATACTTTTGCATGTTCTACTATCTCCATCATAAGGGTATAAAGCAACAGTTTAATGAAGATCTGTGCCGGCATGTCAGATTTTAGTATTATTATTCTTCCTGTCTCTCTCTTTCTCAATTGTTAGCTCACTCATTTTCCCCAGATGACTGCCTAAATGATATGTCTAAATCCTTTTTAAGCTCACCTGACCAAAGACCAAGTGATCTTATGGTATGGTCTTTTGTCCGTCTTGTATCATTCTCCATCCATCTGTCTGTTAACACATTGCTTGTGAACACTCCACATTTCTGAACAGATTTGGTATGAAAGCTTATATCATCAAGATCTCTGAAGAGTTCGATTGTGAGCGACATCCACACATATTAATAAGATCTTGCATCTGATTGGTTGAACATGTGATCACTCTACAGGTCATATTTCTGATTAGATTTTGATTTTACATGTATTTGGTGAATGAGTTGGATCCACACATACTAAAGAGGTGATCTTGCATCTGATTGTCTGAACTTGTGAACACTCTAGAGGAACATTTCTGATCAGAATTTTATCAGATCGGGTATGTAAGCTTGTGTCATCAAGATCTTGGGCAAGTTCAGTTATAAGTGACATTCACACATATTAATGATCTTACATCTTAACTGTAACTTTTGGAATTCAGTTAGAGTACATTTTAATCTACACATAATGTTCTAGAAAAAGCATGACAAGTACATGTATACATTTGTAAGATTTTCTCCATAACTGACCATTAAAATCATTTATGTCTCAAATAATGAGGGATGGATTGAGAAACTTAAACTTTTGTATTTTGATACAGTCCTACCTGTTTATGTCGACATCCTCGGGCCCGAGGAAATATTGTCAACATAAGCGGATGTTGAGAAAAATGTTGGGGGGGGGGGGGGGGCTGAAAAAAGCACATTTCTCTTGGACCTGCTTACAAGTTAAATTCATCTGTATGGGGTGACCTGTCGTCGGTGAGCAGGTTTACACTTCGAGAAAACAAACAATGGAAATTTTGAGTACATGAAGACAAAACCAGTGTCAAATACATTTCTATATTGACAAATTACATTTTGGTTACCTTTGTGCAATAAAATCCACCATGTGTTAAGTGCATGTATATGAAAAATCCATGAATTCGTGTACGGGTCTCATGTTAGAAAAAGTTTTCACAGACATCTTTTCGAAATGCCCCACCTTCAGCTTCCTTAACAGCCAGATATTTAGTTTCCAGAGACTGTAAATTTAATCTGTGTTTTACGCTGCCGTTGGTAGCCATCGTAAACATAAATATAAAAAAAGGAAACTTTCACAGCACAATAAACTTGTTTTAATCACAGATCACTTTGGAAAATGCAACAATCGATCAGATTTCAATGCTTTTATTCAAGTTTGGTGATGATTTTTTTTTAATGAAGGGTGGATTGTTTTTATTGAACATTGTAACCGGCTTGCTTTGATGAAGGGTACATGTGTTATTTAAGACGCCGCGAGAGGCCAACTTTATAGGACCAAACAAAAGCCTGTTTTTTAATCCACCGAGACATTAAAGCCTGGCGGCAAGATCAACTAATTGTTGAACAAAGTACAGGTCGGAACTGGCCGCTTGTCGATATAAATGATCTGGCGGCGGCAAAATTAAAGCTTGGCGGCAAGATCAACTAATTGTTGAACAAAGTATGGGTCGGAACTGGCAGCTTGTCGACATAAAACGATTAGAAAACAAAGGATTGTTCAAGCTGGGACCAAGGGCTTCTGTCGACATGTACGTTTATTTTTTATCTCGACGTCGACATAAGCATGACAAATTTGGTAGTAATAGTAGACCAAGGGACCGGGACTTTGTTTGTTTGTCGACATAGGCAGCTTGTTGACATAAGTGATGTCGATATAAGTGGGTAGGACTGTAATATGATCACAAGTTCGTAACGTTAGCAGCTTTTGTAACATATTACTACAAGGTTGGCATAGTGGCCAATACTGCTGGAAGTAGAGACAGCTGAACTGCCAGTACCAACATTAAAGAAAAAAAACAGATAATGGATCCAGGTATTGGCTCACTTAGGCCACTGTCTTTGTTTTTAAAATAGCAGATCTATAATTGATCTTGCGTGCATGGGCTATTGTAATAATTGGGCATACTTATTCTTGACCTTATTAAACGTTATGAACAGGGCTCTAATGTTGCCTACTACAGCTCATGCTTGCTATATAATTTTTCACAAATTTACATATATAAGTTTATTCCTTAATATATCCAAGTTTTAGCTCTAATGGTCACAGACATGGGGTTTTCACCAGAAGACTTTTTATGATCTGTTGTCATCATTCGGTCATAACTTAGCACATGATTTTCATCACTACTCCTCCTAAACTACTTGGTGGATTGCCATGAAACTTTTGCACATGCATCGATCCCAAGGTGTAGTTGGTCCCAAATAAAAATGGTGCTGATCAGACATGCAATATAGCAGCAACAGTGGCAATCTTGAAAATATTGTTATCACTTCTCCTAAATGGATGGTTATATCAACATGGCATTTGCACTGAAAGACTTCTTATGATGTCTAGTTGGTCCTAAATGAAAATGGTGCCAATCTGACATCCAATATTGCCACCACAGCAGCCATCTTACAAATTTTGTTATCACTACTTCTGATGAACGGAAAGTCATATTGACATAGGGTTTTCATCAGAAGCCATTTTTTTATGTCCAGTTGGTTCTAAATGAACATGATATTGCTACAACTTAATGGGCTAAGAAAAATGTAACAGAAAGAAAGTGAAACCAACAAATCAAGTAAATATCAATAAGCAATTTTAATCTCGATATTTTGGGTATGAAAATCAAAAGACACAGTAACGTGAATTAAAATCCAAAAAATCCAATAATTCTAAGTGTCCTAACCACAAGTCCTAAATATAGAATGTTCCGAATTAATTTAAGTATCCTTGAATGTACTGATTTGCCAATAGTCTTTAATGTCCCGATGTGTCATTAGTCTTTAATGTGCTGATGTGCCAAAATGACGTACTACAGAATATCTTTGAATAAATTCACATAAATCTCAAAATCATCAATTCAGAATCAAAAAAAGAGAATGAGCACTACAAGTAAATTCAGCAAATCTTTTGAACCAAATAATTCCTCTCTCTGAATTTGGACTGATTTATCACAGCTGTAATGACTCTTTATAGACTGATGGTAAGGTCGAAACTAAAAACTGTCCACTAAACATGGTATATATAAAGATTGGTCACATGACAGAATGTTCAAGAAATTTATATGGTGTATGTGACTTTTTTAACACACAACTGTAACGGAAAATTCTAGTTTTATCTGTAAACAAAATCAACCCTGACCTCAAATTAAATAAACAACTTGTTTATCAAAACCGTCCCTAATTCAAATACCAAGTAAACAACCTAATTCAAGGACAATCGCTAAACATGTAAACCTTATACATAACATTAAGGTTTGAGCCAATATAAAGGTCAAGAAACATTTATAATTTCCTAAAATATTTATTATATTATATAAACATCATGCATAACAATACCAATGAAAATCTTGCTATCACTACTCCTCCTGAATGGATGGTCATATTGACATGGGGTTTTCACCAAAAGACTTGGTGCTGATCTTATATCCAGTATGGTCACCACCATGAACATCTTGAAAATCTCGTTATCACTACTCCTTCTGAATGGACAGACATATCGACATGGGGTTTTGACAGAAATACTTGTGATATCTAGTTGGTCCTAAGTGAAAATGATGCTGATCCAACATGTCCATGATGGCAGCCATCTTGAAAATCTTATCGGTACTCGTAAGCAGAAAGTCATATCATCATATGGTTTTCACAGAAAGCCTTCTTATGGTGTCTAGATGGTCCTAGATAAAAATGTTGCCAATCTGGCTTCCAGTATAGCATCTATGGTAGCCATCTTTAAATTCATCTTATCATTGTATTGTTACTCCTCCTGAATGGATATTTGTATCGACATGGGGTTATCACCAAAAATCTTGAAAATCTTGGCATCACTCAAGAATATCAGAGATGGTTTTAGCACTCGGCAGTTAAAAAGAAGAAACAGTTTTGTCTGTAAATGATTCATACCATCACAATATAAAGAATGGGAGTCATCCCCAAAAAGAGAAAAGTGGTAGAGATAGAAGAATATTGTACAAGTCTTTATAATATACATCTTCAGAATTCATACAGATAAAATTGTTGAATATTTATAAAGTAGTCACCATGTTATATGAACATGTATACAATTGCATAAAGGTACTTTACCCAGAAAAAAATGAATTTTGCAGATGATTTACCATCTTAAGATCATGTTTGAATAGGTTTTAAATATTCATTTTTTGTTGGTTTAAATGGGTTCTTCTTTGACCTTATATATTGAATCCTGGACAGTTAAGAAGGTGTGAGAATCTTGGGACTAAGTTTATATAGATAACATTATGAATCTTAAAGTCACTTTTAGGACTAAAAAATGTTAGAAGAAAACCTTATAAAATTTCTGGGAAATCACGTTCTTTTTTCTTTTGTTAATTAGAAGTTGTTGCTCATTATTGTTAATGATGCATCAGTGGGTATGTACACTTATGCACTGTAGACTGTTTATATAGTCTTGTTTTTTTAAATTACCTTCCAGAGCAAGAAATATAGTGACGAGCTATGTTAAAGTTGCCATGCTGACGAAGATCCACCTAGACACAAGACATACACGGATGATTTGTTATGATGACAAGTGGAGATAACTCTGATTTATTTGGCAGGAAGGCCCTTCCTGCTGTGTTGTACAAAAGTGAGAATTGCCTGGTTATTGACAAGGCCTGGGATATTAAGATCAACAGTAATGACCCCAAAGACATAACTGTGGCAACCCAACTGAGTCATATGTTTCCTGACCTTGTGGATAACTCTACAGTACACGGTTTTAGGTACATTATTATAGATATAATAATATAAATGTTTTTTAATAATTGGATTTTGGTAAATTTTACATTCCTAATTAGTTGATATGAAAATTTGTAAAAAGCCAAATTATTAGCAGATTTGAATGAATTATGTTTGCATAGATGTTGTTCATTATTTAATGTACATATTAATGATTGACCTTGCCAAATGAAAGAATTATGTTATGGTCATTTAATTGTTTCTTTTGTTACAGGTGAAACAAAGTAAAGTTGTTCTAACTTAAAGCATAAATCTTATACAACAAGCAATTTTGTTTTATAAAGGTTTTATGTGCATTGTTAGAAATTCAGCTACATCATTTACTACATGAGAACTTTGTAATACAATTATTAGTGCTGTGAGACAAGATGCCCTTTACAAAAGAGATATTGTTTAAATGCAGATAGATAAAGATGGAAAGAAAGAAACGTAGGGATAGGAAATGTTTTTAAAATAGTTACTTGGAAATATATAAGACACAGAAAACTAGAGGACAGGTAATGGCTTGCGATTGCAAAATACCAGCTTTTTTTAAATTGTGTCTAATTAGATTGAAAAGTTTTAAGCATTGCTACATGTCCTTTGATGGCTCATTATTGCAAATCCCCACATCTACTCCCACCATTACCACCACAAAACCCCTGCCACAACACCCATCCTACCCCTGGACATATACCCAGGGACCAGAAACCAATATTAATGATATATATATGATGTGCCTTCCACAGCTATGACTCCTTGTACATGGTTTGGTATTTTTTTTAAAAAAATGTCACCCTTCATACCATCTATGCATTATATCACATATTTTAAATCTGCTTCCCTGCCTTGCACACTTTGTAAGTTTGCAAGAAGTGAAAATCTTTCCATGCTAAAGTACTATTACAGACCTTAGATTTGACACCTATGATGACATGCTTTAGTGTTATCATATGTTTTTCACTCCTTTGATCTCCTACAGCAGGGCCTTGAGGGCTCCAGAGGCATTATAACATTGTACTAACCCTGGCATCAGTGTCTGTCTAGATGAAAGCATATACATATTTACAGCCTCACTGAATCTCAGCCATTCCTTCTTCAAAGGTCATAGGCAACAGTTTGGAGTGGGTTTCATAGCACCTACCCCCTGGAGAGAGGGCTGTGGGGTTCAGCGTTGTACATACATATTTATAAATTTAGTTGTTGTTGGTTGGGTTTTAATGGTACTTTTAACACATTATTGGATATATCATGCCGAGGAAATAGGAGCTTAGTCTTTCCCAGGCTGAATTGGGCACATGTTTAACTTGCAGCCTTTGGTTACGAATCAGACTCTTTACCAACTTAGCTGTTGCAGTTCCCCTGTATATTATTTATACATTCTTGGTTAAATTCATGGAATTTATGATGATATGCATCTGTTACTAGCACACCCTTATGACCACATGAAATTTTGGCATGTTATATGAATACTATGCAGCCTAGAATCATGAAACATGGTGAGTGGATGCATCCTGATAAGTTCTACATTCTTATTGAAAAAGAGGTCTCTGTGACCTGTATGTTATGCTTCAAGGACTTTGTTGAATTTTGGGTTTAAAGTTCATGAAACTTGATAATTGGATGCATCACTGTTACTACTACACCCTTACAACCAAAAAAGGTCAATGTGACCTACATTTTAAGCGTTGCTCACATGGGTAAGTATTGGTTTTTAAGACAGCATAGATCTTCCAGGATATATACATGTACATCCTAGCCTACTCGAAAGACCCTTTCTGACCAGTGCAGTTGGAAGTAGAAATAAATGTATTTTTTATTCAGTGGTAAACTCGTATATTAATGATTATACATTGCATTTTGTTATAAGTTACCCTCCGCAGTTAACTCTGTATTGTAGATGTAAATGAGTATAGGAATTAGAAGAGTGGACTGCATGCTGCATGCATTTCATGTGAGGCCTCATCAGTAGTGAACTATGCATGTACTACCGGTTGACACTCCATGGTTTCTCAAAGACTGTGACTTTCACCAAGTAAAATCTGGTTTATAGGGTTGGACAATGATAACTGCTTCTTAAGCAGATCTTAAGAACAATGATTTAACAAGAAAAATACAAAAACAAGATTAATCTATGGTTTTTATGATTTGATATCATACTAAAGAATTCTCTTTTTATTGTTTTGTGCTTTTTATGCCCTGTATATAGGTATGTAGGTAGCTGATTAAAAGTTAAAATTTTCAATTTTGAAAAGTTTAAAATGTAAAGAGAAGAAATTGCAAAAACTTTTGTCGGAAAAAGGACCAACATTACATTGTCAGGATCACTTTAGCCTGAACTTATTTTCAGCGTGATAATTAATGTTTTCATTGGGTACTGGAGACTACTAAAAGTAGAGGTGAGCTATGTTTTTGAAAGGTACCAAAAGGAAAATAAAGAACTTAATCAAATCAACAGACAAAAGGGCAGCTATATGTTTTTGACTTTAAAAACCCCTGATCAGAGGCTCTGAGGGTTTGGGGAGGGTGTAGGTGAGTCTAGGGTTGCAGTGAAATTTTGAAAATTTCAAGCAAACCTACATCCTGTACGAAAATCACTTATTTTGAAAACAATGTCTGGAATAGAAAATAGTTTTTTTAAGTTCAAAGAACACAAAAGCCATCAATTTAATGCCAATGTGATTTAGTGACATACTTGTTTTTTACCTTTTGACCTCTGCCCTTGGCCCCAAGGGAAAAGTGAGAGGGTTAAGATCCATTCCATGTGTAAATACTATGAAAGACCTTTGATTTGACAGCAGTAATAACATGTATTGGGAATATCTTTTTTTTTTACTCTATTGGACCCTTTTACCCCCTCCCCCACCCCCTTCCAGGATTCTTGGAACACACCATGAAGAATATGCTACGTGCATGATATCTCTTGGGTGATTTCAGAACTGTGCAAAAATGAAAATGAAAAGCATAATCAACATAGAAGAAAGATCACTTGATGTATATTTTACCTTTAACTATGACCTGGGTTTTATAAGATAAGATAAGATAAGAATTCTTTATTTCAGACTGCATGGTCCATACATCTAAATTAAAATATAAAATAAAATAAAATATAAAATATAGAAGTATTTTAAGACATAAAAGTTCATAGGTGTCTTATGTACAAATATACAGACCCATCTACAACTACAGAATGTGTCTGTCATTGTTAGGAATAAAATTATGTAAGACATTTAAATAGTAATTTGTTCCATCTATCAATAATCTGAGAACTTAAATGAATATCATAGTTCCACAAAGATTTCAAGATACAGTTCTTACTATTAGATATTCTTGTCATCATTGAAAACATATACTTTCTCATTAATTCTTCAAAACTAAATACATTATAGTTTACAAACATGGTAGAGGCACTATTCCATCTTGGAACGCTTAGTAGTAACCGAAGACTATTATTATAGCCAATAACTAGTTTTCTTTTCATACAGAGTTTGCTTTAACAAAGATAGATTGATTCCCTGATGCATGTTTGTTATTTGGGTTACACCTCATATTTTCTCTTTTGATTCAGGTTTGTTCACAGACTGGATTATGCCACCTCTGGAGTCCTGTGTCTCGCTTTGAACAGAATTACTGGAGCTAAGATTAACATGGCTTTTGTTAATCGAAAAGTCACGAAACATTATCTTGCTCTGGTAAGTAAAACTCTTTTACCTTAGTTCCTTGATGAAAACCTGACTTTATATTTTGGAAAAACAAGAAAATGAAAAATCTGATCTTGAGGAAATTAGGTTACTTTAAATTACTTTACTCTTGTGTTGAAAATATCACATAAATTGTGTTCTGCGAAAAAATTTTGACACTAAATTTTTATAAAATGTTAATTATTCCTGTAAAATAAATATTTACTTGAAACATTACCTGGTGTGAAACTGAAGGTCACTGCCCAGAAAGTTTCTTCCATTTCATGTCATTGTTTAAATAAAGATAAAAATAGAATTCAAGGATTTTTTGAAGGTTTTCAAAACTCTTGTTATGTGCTAAACTTCAATGACATAGACCTATTGCAGGTATCAAAGAGGATTTGAAACTTTTAAACTAAAGCTTTGTACTAGAAAAAAATTGAAAATAAAAGCGCCAAGATCTTTTGGCCACACACACTCTCATCCAAATGTCACAACCTGATTAGCATTTTTACCTTATTCACAAATGTTAGTTTTACGTGATTACTATCAAATTTATCAATAGTACAATATTAATAAACTTTTTTATCCTTTCAAGGTACGGGGTCATCTAAGTTGCTTGGAGAGAGTGGTGAAAATTGCCATTGGGAAGGATTCCAGTGTCAAGGACATACACAAAATGTGTACGACAGAGAATCCCTACTGTAAAACCCCAAGGATGGCTGTAACAAAGATTGTTTGCCTGGAGAGGGGATACTACGATAACCAGCCTGTATCCAAGATCCTCATGTTACCATTCACTGGTGAGGATCAACCATCAGTAATACTAAATCTCCAGAATCTTGTTTTTTTTGTGTTGCTTTTCTGTCAAATGCAAACTGGCTATATCAATCACTTGTGCACTGTGAAGTTTAACAAGTTTACACTATTATTGACTTTGCCCTTAAAGTGTTTCTATTTAAAATTGGCAACAAATTTTGGTTTTATGTTGCAAATTGGAACATCACTGTCCTTGCATGCATCAAAAATTATCGATACGCCAAGCTTTTGTCAAGGTGAGATTTTTTATGACCACTTATTTTTTGTGGATTTATCATTCAAAAATATATACAAAAATAGATTCCCTATTTGTTGTGCCAACCTTTTATTGAACAAGAAGGTAAAAAACTTCATCGCTCAGCTTAGCTGAAAAATCCTGAATAGTGACCTTAATCGAGGGTGTCAATGGTCAGACAGTTGTACGGACAGGCACATGGATGACAAAGTTATCACTATTTTGAGCTTCCACCAAGGCAAGCTTCAACAAAAATAAAAAAGAAAGTATATTAATCATCCATTTTGACTTCTTGACTTATGTGCATTAGTATACCATACACAACTGTACAAATAGCAAATGGGAAATGTCTCCCATCATTACATGTTAAATCTTTTTACTTTCTTACTAAATTAAAGGTAGGTTCAGTAAAAATAGTGTTAATTTTGTTATATATTTTAATAACAAATCCAGAACTACCCACAAAAGTTTTTTCGCCAAACTGCAAGTTTGATATCTGCTAATTTAAAGTGATTCACAGTAGTATATATTACATCATAACTACAAAAAAGAAATAAGCAAAAGCAACATATTTGTGCATCATGTAAAAGATAGGAAATCTGATATGCTTTAAGATAATTTTCATGCATCTGCATTAAATTCAGATTTTTATATCGAAGTGCATAGTTGTAGTTCTTGTTTCTATCTATCCATGCATCTATACAGACATCTCTTTTTTTATGTATTTATTTATTAAACTATTTATTGATTCATTAAATTAAAAAACAAAACTGTAATGAATAAAAAGAATATATGATTTCAGAAATACCAACAGTTACATCCCTACCTAATTCTTCTATAAGCTTTGGTCATAAATTGGTTGCCTGCGTTGTACAGTGACCACTATTCACTTTGATAAGTCAGTGTTTTCCCGAGGGCCTTTTACCGTAGCGGGCCCACTATGCTATCGTTTCAAACTCCGACAACCCTGACGCTTTAGAACCTGCCGCTACGCTCTGCTCTTGTGCCGCTACGCTTTGATGTTTCCCACTACCCTTATAAAATTAATCTGTTAAACAAACATCATGTCACCTAATTCAAAGCCCAACTCAAATGACACCTGTTCTTACCTCTTCTGGGGTATTTTATTAAGATAATCCAGGATAATTGCTACTCCCTTAACCATTATTATGGCTTGCGTGACCGCCGGTGCGTGACCTTTAGTGAGGGTTTTGTCTGCACCTAGTCACGTGATTGGCCAGTAACAATGGAGTCTACTGGTAGTGTTATATATATGTCAGTCGTTTTCATTAACAGCCAAAGCAGTTACACTGATTAAATTAAAAATTATTGCGAAAAATGAACGCGCCACCTTCCAAGAAACGAAAAATTACCCAGCGCCCGGTTAGCCCCATGTTGGCCTGGTTACGACAATCAGAAATTGGCATCACGAATAGTGCCAGCATGATTTCCAAAAAGAATGATATCAAGAAACAAAGGACGGGATTTAATAATGAATGGAAGACATTATTCCCTTGGGTGGAAATTGCTGGATCGGATGGTAAGTTTTCCATATTGCTAACTTAAGTGAGTGCTGCCCTATTAATTTCTCATTTCTCTTTTCTGTCTATCCAAGTAATAAACGGAAAAATTTTTACCTTCCAGTTTTACCTCTTTTGAAAAGATATAAATAAAAAGTATTCCTTTATAAATATAACTAAAATAATTTCATCCATATTCTTACTTATTATCTTACTTATTATTCAGTGATGTCATGACCTCAAAAGTTTAATCTTCCCGGTCTATATCAAATTCTTGAAAATAAGACTATGTAATTACATATATATTTTGCAGATATGCTGTGTAAATTGTGCCTGAAGAATTTTTCCATGGTAATTAACTTAATTAGGATTCAGGTATATTTGTCTCTTTTTTGTACATCCATTAATAAATTTTATGTTCCATTTTTTTCAGATTGTGAAAGGTCATTCTCCTCAATGAATAGAATTAAGAGTGTTTTAAGGAACAGGATGTCACAGAGGGTACTGAACTACCTGATGACAATCAGTACTGAAGGACAACCCTTAAAAGACTTTAATTGTGATGTTGCAGTCAGTTTATATGGTGAAATGAAGAAAAGACGAATATCATTTATTTAAATTAAGAAATAAATGAGATATGCATTGTTGTTACTGTTATAACTTAGGTAAATAAAAAATACTATGTAAATATATGCACTTCTTTTTATTTCCTTTATATTAATTTGTTTCACTTTTATGACGTTAACGCGCTTTGTAAAACATTTTATGACCCAAACACGCGTACCACGATGCTATCAAAAATTTCTGGGGAGATCACTGTAAGTTATTAGTGACTATGTTGTTGGCTAGATTCACTTTTGCATAAGAAATAAATAATTATTTTTTTTCTATGCAAGCAGTAGATCTATGAACTCCTGATTAATATAGTAAAACATTATTTTATAAGTTCAAATAATGTTTAGTGTTGTTTGTGGTATTTTTTTGTCTATCCTGGTGGTTGTCCCAGCCAATGATCAAAAACCAAGTGAAAAAAAGGGCTTACTTATTAGGTGTTTAAGAAGGCATTTTATACATAATTTTTTTTCTCTTTTGGAGAATACCACCAAGTCCCGAACCAATTTTCAGTCTTACAGAGTATCCCATAATATTGTGTAGGGGCAATTATTGAATAACAATATTACTCATAAGCTCATTTTTTTAAAAATGGAATCAGAATTATTTGCTGGGAAAATGTAGACATTTATGATAAAATCCATTGATAATAACCTCTTTTATTAAAAGTTTAGATTTAATTTCCCAAGCAGCTGTATGTAGCGTTGTTGTTCACTAGGTTTTTGTGCAAGGGACATAATTTGAAAATTGTCTATTTGTTACACAGATGTATATCATTAATATCTATGGTTTGATTGTTGTTTTAACTTTCTCTGTTAATATGACTTCTGTTTAAAAGAGTGTTGTTTTTGTATGAGAGGCTTGGTACCTAATGTTATGACATGACAAGGCATTCCTTATCTAGTACTTGTGAACTTGAGGAAACTGTTGTTTTTTGTTTGTTTTTTTAAGAAAATGTTTATCATTAGTATTGCCCTGATAAGAATTTTATTAATTGTTATGATTTCTTAAATAATCATTTTTGCTTACATACAGTAAAACCTAACTTTGAAGATCATAGTTTTAGGAGACCACCTGTCATTTAAGGCCACAGTTTAGGGAGACCACCTGTCATTTAAAGCCACAGTTTAGGGAGACCACCTGTAATTTAAGACAAAAGTTTAGGGAAACCAACAGTTATTTAAGACCATCGTTTAAGGAGACCACCCATCATTTAAGACCATATTTTTAATGCACCAATCTGTTTTGTAACATAATTTGATAAGCTTTAATGAGAGACCAGCTGTCTTGAAAAACCTCTTTTTGTTGGCAGTAGGGTGGTTTCTCATTAAAGAGTATATGGTAACTTTAATATAATCAGACTTGGAATAGAGCAGAAAATGTGGGAATTAGCCAATCCTTAAATGAAATTGTATTATGGTTGATGCCCTCTGGATGACTCATGTGAATTGCTGCCTCTCCACCCCCCCCCCACCCCCCACCCACCACCCCCCCAGATTCCTTGGAACTTTTTTGCAACATTATTGCAAATGCCAAACATTTAAAATTGTTTTAAAAAATCCTGCAACAATCCTTGAAAAGATAACCCACCCCAACCTCTGTAATACCAAAACTTTTGGATCTTGGACATCAAATAACAATTTTGCTAAGGATGCCCTTATAAGCTGAAAGTCTCTGACACACTAACAAATTTAGGTCACTAAAGTAATTCTTGAATATATCTGAATCTCTTTACATTTTTTTATTATTTTTTTTACACTAGGGCGTACACATCAGTTACGTGTCCACTGTCACCACATAGGTCACCCTGTCGTTGGAGACTTCACCTACAGCAATCGAAGTGATACTGGTCCATTTAGAATGATGCTGCATGCATACAGGCTTACAGCATCCCTTGATGATGAAGAACTGGATGTGACTGCATCTGATTCCTTTACTCCTGCTTGTGACAGAAAATGGCATCCCAGTGAAATTTGCCTTGATTACATTGAAGCTGTGGAACGATTAAATGGTGAAAGTGAAGATTAATGACATTAATTTATGAATATGAATGAGATGATTTTTAATGATTTGTAGTACAACTATGAAGTAATGGATATATTTGTCTTGCCTCATTAATTTAACACAAGCTGTCACCATGAAACATCTCAGAAAAGCCTTACCTGTCAGCTAAATGGGTAAATTGTGAATGAATTTAAATTTTCCCTTTCCTTTAATTGTGTATTACGATATTTATCCGTTCTGTATCAAATACAGCTATCTGGGAATTCATATAGACACAGGTCTGCTGTTACATAGTGTGCCAGGGGTCAGTGCTGTTCAGTTGAAATGGTACATATAACAGCATAGACCCTGATCTCTCAGTACATTATTGTCCCCACCTTTCCAAACAAAGTGGGGGGGGGGGGCATTAGTATTTCTGTCCATATATATGTCACACTTTTCTATCTGCTCCACAACTTTAAAGCTGTTTGTGATTTAGGAATGAAACTTTGTATATTCATACATTATCATTAGAAGTTGTGTCACATGCAACATGGGGTGTCCTATTTTCAAGGTCAAGGTCTTGGCTCAGTATTTGTAGTTTTCTGTCAACCTATCCCTTCCACTCTGTAACTTTAAAGCCATTAAAGATTAAGAGATGAAACTTGGTTTATTTATACATCATCACTAGAAGGTGAGTTGCATACCATATTGGGGATACTTCAGGGTCAAGGTCATGGCTTAGTATTGTATGTTTTCATCACACTTTCCTTTCTGCTTTTTAACTTTGAAGCTTTTGAGATTAAGGGATGAAACATGGTATACTTATACACCATCACTTAAAGTGTGTCACATACCACATCAGGATTGCTATCTTCAAGATCAAAGTCACAGCTTAGTATTTTACATTCTTTCTGATCTATAACTTTAAAGCCATTTGAGATTAAGGGATGAAACTTGGTATATTTGTACGGTATCACTAGAAGGTGTGTTGCATGACATATTGGGAGTCCTGTCTTCAAGGTCAAAGTCACAGTTCAGTATTTTTCATTATACTTTTCCAGCTGCTCTGTAACTTTTAGAGCTATTTGAGACTAATGGATGAATTTAGTGTGCTCATTCATCATCACTAGAAGGTGTAATGTGCCATAATACGGTTTCTATCTTCAAAGTCAAGAGCCATTTGAGATTAGTGTATGTAACTTTGTATACTTGTACATCATCATTAGAAGGTATGTCAAGAAACACATTGAGGTTCTGTCTTCAAGGCCAAGGTTATGGCTCAATATTTTAAGGTTTCTGACCTACTTTCCCTTCCACTCAGTAATTTTAGAGTCTTTTAAAATCACAGAATGAAACTTGGTATACCTATATATATATATATATAACACCACCAAAAATGCATGGATATGAAGGACATGTCGGATGGTAATATTTTGACTGATTGCAAAATTCTTTTGTTGAACATTCGTAGTTATGAACATAAATCTTATTCTTGTTCATATATTTTACTTCACAGCAGTAAAAATCTGCCAACAAAGCAGATTAAGGTACACACTGCTATGCCCTGTAACACGTATTGTCAAGCATCAAACAGAATCTTTACTTTACATTGTTGGCATTGCTATAAATACCATTGCCCCTTTGTTTCAGATAAAAGTAATGATGTCTTACATTGTTGGCTTTGCTATAACAATAAATACCATTACAACAGGTGTGAAACTGCCTTAGGGACATAATTTTTAACTGGGAATTATACAGTTCCATGCCTCAAACAAATTTGGGTGTAGACCATTCAATTTCATGGGTAAAGAGGAATTCCCAGTAAACACTCATTTTCAAAAAGAGTATGGAAAGAAAACAAACAGTAATCCCTATTAAGATTTTAAAGTGGAATGATAAAGATGGCTTTGTACTTAATGTACAGCGAAAAGAGGGAGTATAAAGTTTGCTTGCAAATGCAAACCATGTCACACCTACAACATAAATGGTTATGTTCCAAAGTTAGTGACTACCTAGCTACATGGCATGTTATCATGTATCTATCTTAGCGACTACCCATTTAATTGGTGGGGGAGCTGGATTTATTTATTTTTATTTTTTATTTCTGGTTCCTACTTTAAAAAAATACTCTTGCTCTGATTATTTGTATGAAAAAACTAATTCTGTCCATCATATTAGCTGAACAAAAAAATGTATCTTGAGATAAATGGAAAAATTATCATGGTTAGAAAGTCACAGCCTCTTTCCTCCCACCCCACCTCAAGATCTAAAAGGTAAAATGTCCAGCAGCTGTTCACAATTTTTCCAGACTTCTGATATATATATATATATATATATATATATATATATATATATATATATATATATATATATATATATATATATATATATATATATATATATATATATATATATATATATATATATATATATATGTATATATATATTATAGTCACATCTGCCTTAATGGTCACATTTATATAGTGGACACCTGGTCTCAACAGCCATTTCTAATTTACCCCTGGCATATTTCTTGTTTAGAAGTCATGTATATAACAGTCGCCTGCTTTCCATGGTCAGTGGCCAGGTGTCACTGGAGCATTTCAACAGTGACCATTTTATGTATGCAAATTCAACTTTGTTTCACGAGGAAGTCATTATTTAGATAAAAGCATATCATGTGAATTGATGTGTAGACATTTCTTTTGTTTTATACTTAATTCACATTGTCAGTGTAATTCAGACGTGTCAGATTTGAATGCAAAGTGATTTTATCATTAGAGGAGAGGGTTGAAGCAATTTGTTTGCTGGGTAGTGGAAAAAGTTGTCGTGTTGTTGCAGCAGAAATAAAGAATTACAAACTAAAGTTATCTCCGATGATAAAAGTAATCTCTGAGGAGAGACATGAGTTACAACCCTTTTAATTAGGGTCAGGAGTCATTCTGTTTTGGTTCATATATTACTAACAATACTCCCAGGAAGCTTCTTTTCATCCCCTGTTCACCACACAAGCCAATCTTGTTGAATAGTGCTGTAAACTAAATCTGTTGATAATAATAATAATAATAATAATAATAATAATAATAATAATAATAATAAAAATACATATAATAATAATATATATAATAATAATGATAATGGTATTTACTGCTTGGTATTTGTTTAAAAACCAAGTTTGAAAGGTAAACTTTCTTACAGAGGTCACTTGTTTACAAAAGCCAGTGTGGCTTTTCCCATGGGTGGCTGTTATTGACAGGTTTGACTCTTTGTGTGTGTATGTGTATATATATATAAGATGTGTTGTGAACCACCTTGAAATTCCTACCTTTAAGGTCAAAGTCCTGGCACAATATTAAACATTTTCCATCACTCTTTCTTTTCCACTTTGTAACTTTAGAGCTGTTTGAGACTAAGGGATGCTACATCAAAGTCTGTCATGGTGTTATGTTACATTTTTCCTTTTGACTCAATAATGTTAGAGCCATTTGAGGTGAAGGGGTGAAACTTGGTATAACTATATGTCAATTACTAAAAGTTGTGTTTCATACCATTTTGGGGTTCCTATCATCAAGATCACAGGTCAATATTTTAGGTTTCAGTCAGATTTACCATTTCTGCTTTCTAACCTAAGATCTGTTTAAGATAAATGGATTAAGCTTGGTAGACTTACATGTTGTCACTAGAAGATGTGTTGCATTGCACATGTGGGATCTTATCATCATGGTCAAGGTCACAGGTCAGTATTTTTAGGTTTCTTTTGTTTCTGCTTTATCTCATAAAAGCTTCTTTGAGGTACAGGGATGAACAACGGTATGCTCATGCTTCTCATTTGATGGCATCTTGTGAATCACAGTCTTGGTTTTATCTTCAAGGTCAAGGTCAGTGATAATATATTTGTTCATCTTTTCTGTACTTGTTTTCTAATGTCCTTTGAGACAGAGCAATGAAACTTGGTTACTTTCCATGTTTGCCCAGTAAATTTACAGCACTGTCTTAAAGGCCATAGTGAGATCTCATTGTCGTAAACTTTTGAGACCTCGCCATGATAGGCGGAGGACTCAAAGTAACTGAATTTGCTTGTTTGCATTTCACAGTTGGGTGTGCATTATGCATGAGCAATGAGCAAATATGGTATTAAAGTGAAAGTGGGATAAATGAAATTGGAAGAATAGACCATGACCGTATAATCGGCTCCACCCACCCACCTGTCAGCCCATGATTTCAGGTTTTATATATCCAAAGATTTGCTAATCAGTTCCATTATGGATTGTGTAAATTTATGAGCATCTTAAGCTGAACTCTGGTTTTATTAAGGTAGCTATTCCTTTCAGAGTTATCTTCTTACCAGTAAAATGAACCAATCAAAAGTTAGGTCACAGTCAAATGGTTCAATCAGGGACCTTTAGTTACTCAAGTTTGATTCTGCCATCACCAAGGGTTAGCAGAATGGCAATGTTTGAGTTGAGAGACTGATTATTTTATTGCAACATACGTCATGCAAGTGAGAACTTGAGTTTGACTTGAAGTTATCATATGTGTTGATATAACTCATCACAGAGCTACTCTTCAGTGTTGGAAGACATTTTATGTCTGCACTGGCAATGGAAGGTAGTGCAGTAAGATAAATTTGCATTGCACATATACAGTAGTCACCCTTCTATAAGGCCAACCCTTCTGTACAGAAATACTGACCTTATACAAGGGTGTCCACTTATCAAGGGGACAGAATGGTAAGAATATACTATTTTGGTGTTCGACAAGGTCACCTCTGATTAGATTGTGGTCACCCTAGAGATGGGCATCTCAAGAAGGGAAGTACTGTACTGCTATACAATTTACATTCATTTCAATGCAGAGAAATACATACGATACCAGGATTAATTTACAACAACCTGGGCTCTATTTAAAAAAGGTTGGCATTGTTTTCACACAAAACCTCAGGAAATACTCATTCAGATATTTCTCTAGAATTATCCAACAGTTTTATCAATTATTGTCATAAAAGTCAACCATTTAGAGATGTTTTTCTAATGAAATGGAGAGATGTATGAAATATTAAAGTTTAAAGCTAAACAAATAATACTTGATCATGTCAGTATTAACTACATTAGTGGTATGTGACTCGTTTAGCTTAGCGGAGGTAACTCTCAATGGCTGATTATTTCAGGATCTGCAAAGAATCTAATTGCACAATAACTGAAGGTTATGAGACCTTCATAAAAAGCAGTTATGACACTGAAATGTGACATATAAAGATTACATTTACATCTTGACATCAGTATTTTGTATATCCCACCCATGACTGTTGCTGGGCATTAAATTTAACATGGTAGGGTGGGCAGGAAGGCTGGTGACCTTTTGGTTTCTGGATGATAATTTAAGTTAGAGTTAACAGATTTCAGTTCAGCTTGGTACATATGTTCCCCTTAGAGCAGAAGACCCGTTTTTTGTTCAGGGTCAGTAGCACCAAGGTCAGGGTCACCATTGCTAACAATAGATTTTGCCTATGGAATTTAATTCTGGATAATAACTTCTATGTAACTGAATTCAATGAAATTTAGTACATTTGTTTCCCTTAGCCCCAGAAAGAACCCTATTGACTTGGGGATCAGTAGCTCTATGTCGAGGTTACTGTTGCTAAATATATAATTTGCTTATGCATTTAATTTCTAGTGAACGAATTTCAACAAAACTTGGTACATTTGTTCCCCTTAGGCACATAAGAATTCCTATTGATATAGGGGTCAGTAGCTATAAGGTCAATGCCACTATTTATTACAAGCAGTTCAAGTGGGCCTGAGATTGCTCACCTGGCTGACATCTGACACCTATTAGCCAAATGCAAGAGATGTTGGCAGTGAAATGTGAGTCAGTAAGATGCTTTCAGTAAAAATTTCATCCAATGCTTTTGATTACATATGTGATGAAATTAACTGTTGGAATGTTTCTCTTTTTTTGGTATCTTCATCCATATTTGATGGCACATCAGCATGATTTGTCCCATATTGAAAGGCCTCAATGCCAGGATGAATTCTGTCAAAGTTGATCAAATTCTGTTCAGATTTTTCAGATAAAGCTGTTCATATGTTTTTAGCTCAATCGGTTGTAAAGCCATGTCAGCTTATTCTATGGACCTTGATCCAGCAAGCTTCTGTCGTCCATCAACAATTATTATTTTCAACTTCTCCAAATTGCCAGACCAGTTTCAACCAAACTTGGCACAGAACATTCTGACATAAAGACCTGTTAAGTTTTAACAAATTTTATGCTGATCTGTCATCCAGTATGTCAGCAATTACTAAAAGGAGAAAAACATAAAACTGCTTTTCCAAAACCACTGACTACGATTTGATCAAATCTGAAAGAAAGTATCCTGTACGATCTTTCAAGTTTTTATAAATGGTGGCAATATGCCATCCAATGTGGCTACCATTAACAAAAATAAAAACCTGTCCATTGGCTAGCAATAATTGTTATTTTCAACTTCTTCCTTAAAACCCGCCTCACCAATTTTAACCGAACTTAGGAAAGAGCATCCTGGAATAAGGGTATTTCAGATTTATAAAAATGATGCTGATCTGACATCATATATGGTTGCTGTTATTAAAAATAAAATAACCTTTAAAAAAAATCCAAAACCACTGAATAGAATTTGACCAAAGTTGACAAAAAGCATCCTGACATGAATACCTTTCAAATCTATACAAATGATGGCAATCTACCGCCAAAAATAGCTACCATTACTAAAAATATCAAACAACTTTAAACGACTTCTCAGAAACTGCTCAGCAAAACTTTGACCAAATTTGATAGAAACTTTCTGGTATTAAGGACTTTAAGATTTATTATTATACAAGTAATGTTGATTCACCATTATATGTGACCACCATTACTAAAAATGGGCAATCCTTTAAATGTCTTCTTCTCAAGAACCACTTAAAAGAATTTACAAAATTAGTCTGGCATGAAAGGCTTTTAAATTTGTACAAATGATGCCAATCGGTTTTCCATGATTGATATGGAAGCCACTCCACTACTAAGGGAGCCATACCAGACACAATTTTTTTTATAGAGCATGTCCTAACAAACATTTCTACCATATTTTATTGAAATTGACTTAGTCATTTTAGAGAAGTCAAAAGTAGTTGTTTTTTATGTGGTTGTTATGGAAGCCACATCATTTCTAAGGGAACCTCCCAGACATAATTTTGATAAATCATGTCCTAGGAAACACTCCTTCCAAGTTTATTAAAAATTGGCACAGTTTTTCTAGAGAAGAAGTAAAAAATAATAATTTTTTTCCAACCTGGTTGCTTAGGAAGCCACACAGTTGCTAGTGGAGCCACCTAAACACAAGTTTGATAGAGCATGTTGTAACAAACATTCCTACTAAGTTTGATTAAAATTGGCTCAGCCATTCTGTAGAAGTTGAAAATAGGTTTTCATATGGTTGCTATGGATGCATCATCTTTGCTTGGGGAGCCACCCTTAAGACAACTTTGACAGCATATCCTATGAAATATTCCTACTAAGTTGGAAGAAGTAGAAAATAGGTTTTCCATTTTGGTTGCTATGCAAGCCACATTGTTGCAAGGGAGCCATCCCAAACACAATTTTGGTAAAGCATGACCTGTGGCATATTCTTAACAAGTTCGATTGAAATGAGCACAGTAGTTTTTGAGAAGTTGAAAATAGTAATGTGGATTGACAATACATGATGGATAATTCATGTTGGACACGGGGCAAAACCATAAGCTAAGAAGGCCATGGACCCCATTTCATTATTTAATAGTAATAGTATGTATAAAATGTCTTCATATAAGATGACCTCCTTATATGGTGGTCCACTTTTATAATTCTATTGAACAGTGTAATAGTGAGGGAGTAATGAGTTATGGTTTGCAGGTGAGACATAGTGTACCACTGAACTTGTACTAATCAAGGCAACACATGATGTGACATACTATTTATAATTATCTCAGAGAGCCTTTGCAGCTTGTACCCCTATCTAGAAATGACTAAATAAAAGTATAATATTGTCAAAAATTAAATTTTTCTTTTAAAATATTTAAAAGTTTTGAATCCTTTTCATCGAAAATATAGCAACATGTTTTTAGTTAGTTGCATCTAGATGGTATCCAAGGCGCAAAGGGTCCAGTCAAAACTATAGTTGTGCAGTGTTACGACTCGAGGTCTTAAAATAATGTAACAGAAAGTGAAACCAACAATGTAAGTAAAATCAACAAGCAATTTATTTCTAGACAGTTAAAGTGAAAATTCTAAAGACACAGTAACGTGAATTTTAAGTGTCCTAATCACAAGTCCTAAATATAGAATGTTCCGAATGAATTCCAGTAGCCTTGAGTTTCCAGATGTGTCACTAGTCTTGAATGTCCTGATCTGCCTGAATGATGTAATCAAGAATATCTTTGAATAAATTCACATAAATCCCAAAGTCAAGTATTAATCCAATATGAGAATGAGCACTTTTGGTAATTCCAATGAATATTTCAAATGAATAATTCCTCTCTCTGAATTTGTTCTTAATTTTCACAACACAACTATAAACATCTGATTATTAAAAATTATTCTTCATTGACTGACCATTTGAACAAGAATGAAATATTGTCCACTAAAATCTCTATATATAAACAGAAGTCACGTGACAGAATGTTCTAGAATATGAGTAACTCTAATGGAAAATGTCCTCTGCGTACATGACTTTTCTCACATAAGCCATGGAAAATTCCAATCTAAGAACTAAATGCTATGTAAAAAAGTCTGACCTTGAACTCGAATGCAGTAAATATATTGTTTACAAAATGACTAAAGTACAACTCTAAAGTTCAGATCTGACCATCGGATCAGTCCAGGTAGGCTACCCTGGTGTGTCCTTGGGCAGGGCACTTTGCACCAATTGCCTCGGCACTAAGTAACGTACTTATAAATTGTACTTATTTTGAACACAATACTGTGAATTCACTTACTTTTGTGGATATTGGTGGATTTGCATCTGATGCCACCTGTTACGTATTTTAAGGAACTGTTCCATATTGAGTAGTAAAATGTAGTGTTGTAACATGTCAGTTTCTTAAGGGTTCAAATATGTGTTCTCTATTTGGAGATCTTCAGGTGGCAACCCTAGTCCTATTGTATCAACAAATTATATTTTGTTGGGTCTTTAAATTCGTGGATTTTTATCATACATGAATTCAATGAAATTTTTTTTACCCATGAATATACATGTAAGTGAATTTACAGAATGTTTTTGTAATTGGCACATGGGCAGTGATCATATGGTAAAATTATATTGCTATTCATTTTATAAAATTTTTGCAAATGAACTAGTTAAAAATTATAAAATGTTGCGATTTACTATGTTTAGGGGAATCACTTTCCTGCTTTCAATAATCTCTAACCAGGCATTACATTTTCAGTTTAGAAGTTTTATGACTCAAAAAATGTTGATTCTTCTCATTTTTATTGGGTCCAAACATAGTTGTGTCTTTTGAATCAACCTGACCAGAGATGCAGGTAGTGGGAGGGGGTATAGAGATAGTGATGTCCATTCATCTTTCCATCCATCCATCCATTGATGAGATAGTTTCCACAACATAACTTTAATTTGCTCTAGTCTTTTTCTTCCTCAAACCTTGTACATGCCATACCCATGGGTAGAGGCAGAAGCCTATAGATTTTAGGGCAGCTCTATTCCAAAGTCAAGGTCACAAACTGAAAATGTGACTATCCTTTCTGCATGATAAGTTAAGTTTCCTTTGCTCAGTTTTTTTCAAACTTCATAGGGAGACTACACTTGAGCAGGAACATTTCCCTATTGATTCTGTGGCCGATCTGAAAGGTCACTGCAGCCGACATTGCAATTTATTTGCTTTCCGATATACAAAGCTTCTTGAATAAAATTTTCATTGGAAGAAATAAATCATATTAAGCCAGTTTTATATGTCTCTCTCTTTATTTTATTTGATCTTCTTTGGTTATTGGTATTAACCCAATAGGTACTTATTTTAAGCAAATTGAATTAACTTAATATTTTTTTAATTTTCAACCAAGAACTAGGAACACATTTTTGTTTTACTATCTTCTGTAAGAGCATCGTTAAATAAGAAACTTGAAATCTTTCCTTCTAACACATTTATGAATGTAATGTGCTTTCTGATTGGTCCAGCCTCAAAGTTTTTGGCAGTAAAATCCACGATATACTGTCAGATATTTTAATGCTTTGTGACAATATACGTTACAGTGTGATGTAGTGTCAATGTAGAATGATACCAGATAATTTCTTGACATTTTTTTTCTGAAAATGTGTTATAATGGTGGCAACGTCAGTGGTGGCCTTACTTACACATAAGCAGATTTAATGCATCCCAAGTTTTTTGCATGCTATGACTGTCATATGGAGATAAAACTGGTAAACATGTTTGTCTGTCTGTCCATCTACCTTGCTTTAACCTGAGGATTAATTTTGTGAAAGGGCAACATGATCAGACAAGCATCTAAGCTTATCATGTGACCGTGAAGATTTGAAGTGGTATAGGGTCTGTAGGTCAAGGTCATGGGAACCAATTGATGAGATTCAACACAATCATTGCATATAAGACTTTGAAGGTAAGTACAATCACAGAAGGTAAGACTATGAAGGTAAGTACATCTGAGGAGCCAAAATATATCTTTACACCAAACCATCTGCTAGCTGTTAAAAAAAAACCCAACAAGAAAGCCGTTTGTGCAAAACATGCATAGTTACTATTGAGATTTAATTCTTTATTACAAGGCGAATCACGCACACATACACGGGCATGTACATGCACATTTTTGGACATGCCTGTGAGGTTTAGAAACTTGTAATAAGGGAGCTAACTTCTTCATACCAACTCGAAGGATTATCGGTATTTAAAAGTTATGTCCCATGTCACACTGAATCTGCACAGAACATTAACATTGCAAGTACCTGAAAATAAAACAAAGTTGAATGAAAGAAGCTAAGTCCACATTTTTAAATTTTAAACTATAAGTTTTTCTTTGTTTTTTTTGTGAAAGCCCTATTGCATATTAGAGACCTATAAGGGGCCATCCATATATGACGCCATGCAATTTTGGGGGATTTTTTCCCCCTTCCCCCCTCGTCATATTTCGTCACAAAAACTCAGACCCCCCTCATATATGACGTATGGTGTTTTTTTTGTGACGTCACATTTTTCAAACCTCCCTCCCCACCCCCACACACATCGTCACACAAGTCGGACCCTCCCCGGTGCGTGACGTCATATATGAACGGCCCCTAATGACTTGACAGTGAACTTGCAATTCACTTCTATTTTTTTAAAGGTTGGTCGGTTTTGTTGGTTTAACGGCACTTTAAACACATTATTGGCTATGTCATGCCGAGGAAATGGAAGCTAAGTGCCTTTCCCAAGGACACACTGAGGCAGCCCACCCGGTCCGGCCTGGGTGGGTTTCGAATGCGCGTTCCTTGGATTACGAGTCTGACGGGCTACCAACTGAGCTACAGCCGCTCATATTTTCAAAATGGCAATTGACTACACAATGTATTCAACGCAAATCCTGTGTCGTATTTGCTTGATGAAACAATTAAAATGATGCGTGAATCTATCACGTGAGCAATTAAAAGTCACTGAAGGTCAGAATCCATTGCGAAAACGATGTCGAAAACTAAAATGTACTTATCCAAAATAAGTCCATTATTTGCAATTTAAATTTCAACAAAGAATACACACGTAACAAACTGAGACATATACATCTATATAATACCGCTATGTACCATCATCATATACAGTTTCACGTAAGTTTTAAAGAATGTACATCACACCTACATCCACATGTATATGCAAAACATACATATTGGAGAATAAACATTACATGATGCTTTAGTGAACTAAAAGCACCGAATAATTAAAGCAAATAAGCAACACATGCAGAAGAAGAGATAAGACTTCTCACCCATTTGTAAATATCGTGCATAAAACCGTGCCTAGCATATGGTAGGACAGAAGTCAAAGTTATTTGCACATTACATATTTGAGTTTAATGTCATTCCAACGTTTGATAAATTACTTAAAATAATTACAAGAAGCAGCTGTTCTAGCATTATTTGGAAGCGAGTCCTTAAAAATGCTGCGAATGAACTAAAACTATTTTGTACCATACGTGATTGATTTTGGATCTTGGTATTTCTATCATATTTACATACCTGGAAGAATATTTAGAGTATTTTTTTCAAGAAAGATCATGAAAGTATGGGGGTCTCGTGCCATTTAGGATCTTATAGTTCTCAATAGCCATATGCCAAAGTCTGCTGACATGCAGAGTACAGGAGTCTACTTTGTTAACAGTTCCTCATATGTAATATTGTTGTCTTGATAAACAAATTCTGGTGCTTTGAAATGAAATTTTCGAGTTTGTGGTGTTAGTATGGCCACAAATGCCATACCATGGGACAACAATTAAATTATGTACAAGATACATGCATGGTATATGGCTTTTCTACCTCCTAGTGTCAGACAATGTCCTTCTCCGTACATTAATTGGTTTAAAGATTTCTTGCAGATTACTAATATATGTTAGTCAAAATTCAATAGGTAGTCAATTTTGACTTCTGGGAACTTTGAAGATTCCTCACATGTAATTTCTGTATCCCCAAAGCGTTCGTCAAGTTATTCGAAAATCATGTAATCAATAGCACACCTTCGCTTTCAAGGGTTGATCTAAGAATTTCAAGATTTTCATGTGAAAGTAAAGGTATTTTCATCCACATAATTATAGAGTGTAGTTTTCTTGGTTTAAAAAAAGAAAAAGATGTAATTATACATATTTTAAATATCGTTGATCCTAGTATAGGACTCTGTGGTACGTCCTCAGTGATATTTAAGTAGTCCTTTTTGTAACTACCTCAGTGAACACTGTCATCAATTACATAGATAAATACTAAGTAAATCAACAACCCCATTATCAAACCCATAGACAATCAACTTACGTTTAATAAGATGGTGAGGCAGGCAGTCAAATGCCTTTAGCATGTCCATTTAAACTGTACCTACGTAACGGCCCTTGTCGACAGTGGCGTAGCGAGATGGGGGGGGGGGGCAAAGGGGGCGGTGGCCCCGGTCGGCACTTCTAGGGGGCGTCAATTTGGTAAGAGTACCGTATATATAATAAATAATACGAATGGAGTGGGGACGTAATGTTGGTAGTTGGCCCTGGGCGGCACTTTGCCTCGCTACGCCACTGCTTGTCCAAAGCCCTCATTCATTCCTCAGTTATAGCAATCAAAATAGTTGTATTCATTCAGGAAAGTCGACGTCAATGCGCAAAAGACGTTGCTAGAATAGCTATCTAGCTGTTTGACACAGTTGGCAAAATGCTTACTGGCCGATGATTTTGTTTTCTATGGGATCACTTTTCTTATACACTGAGGTTACTCTTGCTAGTTTTAATTGTTTTGGGAATAAGAATGAATCAATGGTTCTATCTACAATATTTGTAATTGGACACGACAATACTGAATTGCATAAATATAGAATATTGAGCGATATATTTATCTACACTAGCTGTCTTCCTCGTACCAATGCACATCAGATTTGATGTAATCTTTTCTTCTGAAACTTCCTCAGAACTGAACTTTTCTTCGGGGATAGTACATTTGTCATTAATTGCTTGGATTTGTAGATCAAGGCCAGTGGTCTAATTTCCAATATCCTTAGCAACATTGACAAAAAAACAACAAAAAACAACAAAAAAAAAATTAAAAAAAATTGAAATGTCACATATTTATTCCTGGTTTGAAAATAAGTTTTTAATTCTCCATTAGTATGTTGGTATTATCATCATGTACACCTTTTGTCAAAAGTGGACAAATTATTAGCCAGAAATCATTTGACTTTGTTTCACCAGTACATTTTTCAATGAAGTACAGCTTGATGGATTGTCTTTTTAATTTTGTAACATAGTTTCTTTGAATTTTATATTTGTTCCAGTTTTCATTTGTTTTGCATCTTTGAAATTTCCCGGATCACGCCCTTTTATGATTTATTCCTTTTCGTTAAAACTCCATTCATAAATGGAGCGTTGTTTTTTCTTTTGTGTTTCTCCTTCATGGAGAGGTGCTTCATCAAGTAACCTGCTATACACCCAATAAACATGATCAATGCCATCAAATACATGGGTAATATCAAAGGGATCTTGACTGACACCCTCCATATGAGCCCTCTCATCCAGATGTCTAAAACTGAGATCTTTTTCTTTTTGATTTCATGTTTGATAACTGCATGTCCCTTAAACACTGTGATAATCATATGATGCCTATCACTTAGGTCAGCGTCACAGCACATATTATTGTATGCTTTTTTTTGTTTTGTTTTTTTTTTTTTTTTTTTTGCTTTTTTTTTGGTGACAATTACACCAACAAGAGATGGTTTACAATCTTTCATAAAACAAGTTGCAGTTTTTACCAAGTTATGAGGATCTTGTGTAGTCCCTCAAGCCTACGTGTATAGCCTTTTAAGATGCGTGTCAAAATTTGTCACCGGTATCTTTGATGTTTGATGAGAAAGTGTTTTTATTTTGTTCAGGAAATCTTACCTATTTTTTTTTTGTAGCAATCAGTCCCTACCTCAATCAAGATAAAAGCCATCAAAATTAAAACCCTGAGCTAGCGTCAGGGACTACTTTTAAGATAACAACTTCGGCATATATCGTGTATACTTATAACTCCCGTGTATACTTATAACTCAAGTCCAACTGCAAACAACATATACCCTGATCAGCCGTCACATAATGCGCCGGCAGATAAGGGTTTATGTAGTTTGTTCTACTGATTAATCCTAACAAACTACATAGACCCAGATTTGCCGGCGCATTATGCAACGGCAGATCTGGGTCTATGCAGTTTGCAGTTTGACTTGACTTATAAGCTAATATAAACGGTAAACAACACCCCCCCCAAAAAAAAAAAACAAAAAAAACGGAAAGTGCTTCAAAATCACGAAAGAACTATTCGTTACTGTAAAAGAACCTTACTAATATTTTAAATATATTTATTTTAGTTTTGCTACTTTTGACTCTGTTGTGCAGAAAAGGGTTTTAATTCAGTGTAGAAGTTTGGTTAAGTTATTTTCAAAAGATTTTACATTGATTTCATACACTAATTTCGTAATTATTATTTTATTTTTTACCGAGTTTATTTCATTTAGGATTTGAAGAAATGATATCTCGTGTCTCAATTGCATGCCTTGATATAATTAAAAAGGCATTTTATTGGTGCAGGGTATCATTGGAGCTATGCATCGTGTTTATTGAAATAGATTTTACCGTATCTGATCGTTTTCTTCAGCTACTCGTCTTGAATAACAGCACATCTGGTTTATTTTGAACGATTGCACGGTACAATTTTTCAGGGAAAATTCTTTGTTTTTGAAATTTTTTATTCGTTCGCAGCAAAATGCGGCAACAATTAAATCTGGTGCATTTTTTCTTAAGATGCTAAATAATCTTCTATCTCTTTTTAAAGAGTTCAAAACCTTGCTATTTAATAAATGTTAATTTATACATGCATGTATACTCCCATTAATGTACAGGGCCGGATTATCCATTGGGCAACGTGCCCAGGGCCACCGAGGCTCAAGGGGCCCCGGACCCGGGCTTAAGGGGCCCCCGTATATTATCGTATGCTTTTCACAGGCAGTACTGTAACTAAGGAGCCGCTGTGCCCAGGACCCCCAAAGGCCTTAATCCGGCCCTGTTAATGTACAAGTCACGTACGCTTTTCGCCTTTTATAATACGTGCACAAAGTTCATTTAGATACAGATTGTGCAGAGATGAGCAGCACGTATTTCACGTGTTTAATGCGCTACGTAGCAATGGCTCTCTCCCTGTCGTTACTAGAATTCTGCATACGAATTTCTCCATCACAGAAGCATCCTCCGCTAATTCATATCCCTACCTGAGCAAAGGGGGCCCAGCGTTATGGTAAACACAAAGATGAATGAAGCTCACGAGTTAGGGACCAACCATCGTTTAATTTTCGTGAGGGTGGGTTAGGATGCGGGAGGAGGAGTGGGCTAATATATATTTCTTTAAAATCCATCCCCAAATGTTTCTTTTTTTTAATAAGTTTCTTGTTCTGATTTGTAAACACAAAATAAGTACATCCATTTTATTGGTTAAAAAATATCTAAAGGTAAAATAAAAATAAATAAAATAAAAATATACTCTGGTTCCAAAGAAAATCCCAGCCCCCAACCCCGCCCCTCAAAAAACTGAATGGTTGGTTCCTTACCTTTAGCAATGTACACGTAGTTGATATTAGCAGACAAAAAATACTGATAACGTCAACATTCTATATAGATTTTTCGATCCATTATTTTATTACAAGAATAAAACGATTGTATATTTTAGCAAACTTTAATGTCGAGAAATCTTATCGCAGGCAGCCACGGGTGAAAAGAGAGAGAGAGAGAGACAGAGTTTAAAATTTTCACCTTGGGCTTGCAACGATGAAATGGATTTTGTGATGGTATTTAAAAAGACGATGAAATGGGTTTTGTAATGATATTTTAAGGACGCGCGGTACTAATTATAAAAAAAATAAAAATATTAGAACCAGTCTAGAAGTAGATGAAATTATGTTTTCCCGAAGCTAATCCTGTGATTACTTGAAATACTACGAAAAAAGGTTCTACTCATGCTTCGTTAGTTTTTTTTTTTTTTTTTTTTTTGCTAGTTTAGTTTAGGAACCCAAATATTGAAAGTAGCGGTTTATACCTCAGGTGCTGAATAAGCGACAAAAGTTTCAAGCACATGTATTTTTTTTTTAAATGCCGCGGCTCATACGGTTTTCTCAACAAAGAAGCAAATATCAAGGATGGTTCTATCCTGTGAGATTTAGGTTCGGTCCCGATTATTTAGAAATTGAAAGATACTGAATTTTCAATTGTACAGTTTTTCCACATGTTTATTAATTAATACCGTGAACCCTTAAAACATGTGATTGAGCGTGGTTTGGATAGATGAGGTCGAACTTGAATTGTTCGGTACTAATGGGCGAGTTGAGGATTGAGATATATTTGTTGCTATGAATTCCTCGTACAATTTTTGTTTGCAGCTCAACCTGTTTCCATTATTGTCGAAGCAATGACGATACTGCCGAAGGTCAATAAGAATTTTTTTATAACTTTTGTAACACGGTCGATTTAGTTGTTTATGTGACACTTTTTTCCAACCAATTAGTGTTCCAGACGAATTATCAAAGTCTTTCCCGCGTTTCATCACTCCATCAATGTCTTATGACCCTTTCTCGTCTGCTTGTATCTACCTCTTGTATATCGTCAAAGGTAACGCACAAGTTTCTTTCATCTTTGTGTTCACCTTTACGTTAGGCCCACTTTGCTCAGGGTCTTAGTTTCGCTTGCTTTGATTTTGATAGAGGTGGGGATTGATTGATACAAAAAATACAGAAGATATATTTCCTGAACAAAATAAAAACACTTTCTCATCAAACATCAAAGACACAGATGACAAATTTTGACACTCAACGTAAAAGGTTATATTTGTACACGTAGACAACAGGCAAAACACGTAGACAAGAGGCAAAACATAGCAGTTTTACATTGTATGTAGGAGGATAAAAGCAGCTTACCATACTATATACATGTTTGTAGAGAATTTTAATGAGAGAGAGAGAGTTATCCATTTTATCAGATGACCTCACTGTAAAGACAAGAACAATAAATCCTGTTCCAAAAGTATTTATGGAACTGTACCAAAAACTTACACTCAAGCTACTACAACATTTGCTGGCATTATACTTGTTTTAAAATGGCATCACGAATGGTAATTGGCAGACGAATGCTAATTGGTGCTGTATCTAAAAATGTATTTCTGCAAACGTCTTGAAAAATGAATAAACAGCTCATTTTGCACACGGGTTTCAATAATGTTATAAAATTCGTTTCCACGTTATTGCGCACAGTATGCATTCTATTCACCCTCCGAAGTTTAAGGCTTTCGTAATGTACATTTCTGGCACACGAGAAGTGTGGCCAGAAGCTGGTATAACACTGCTGGATTGGCCCACCTTGAATAATCAAGTGATCCTGTCGTCTATGTCATAATTTGCTATAATGTTTGTTTCTGCAATAATAAATAAAACATTTTTTAAAATAAAAAAATACAAACTGGTATAGAACCAAAGAAAATGTTCAAGACAAATTACTTAAGTAGTTATTGACCGAAAACCATCTGGGAGAATGGTTCCTGAATAGGCCTGCAACGAAAAACCATTTGACAACATGGCGGCAGTTTTTACATTACGAGGGCTTTGACATTCTGAGATTGAGTTGAACATATACTGTCCGCATTCACGGGGATAAGAACGGTACGAAATTATTGAAGTCCGTGTAATAGAACACATCATTGCCCATTAGCGAAGTCACTTACAGTAATATATTTCTAGATGCAGCACCATGTGCCATTCTCGATTGAAACCAGCCCGGTTTGACCAAGAGCTGTTACTTTACGTCGTTTGGCTTACTTTGTTCTACAATTGTTCAGCAATCTGGAAAAAGTTCTTTCGTTAAACTTCAACTTTCTAAAGCCATGCCACAGGGATTTGTCCCATCTGTCTTTTGTAGAAGGTTATATACAACTCTCCAAATAATGTCTGAAAGATATACCATTTTTTTTTAACGAATTTCGAGAACAGCAGTCCTTGACTTTAATTTGGTTTGGTTTAGTGTTTTTTTTTTTGGCACAGCAACACAAGTAGGTTTATTTAGCGTCAAGCCAATTGGAGTAAAGTGCCTTGCCTAAGTACACGCCATAGTAGCCGACTCGGGCTGATCCAATGGTAGGATTCGAATCCGCACCCTTTCAGTCGCGAGTTTGGCATGCTAACCACTGCGCAACCGCAGCTCCTCCTTGACTTTGAATTCAAGGTCAAGTATAGACGGTCGCGATCTTTCTTTAATAAAAATATGAGCTCTGTTCTTTTGAATGTTCTCAACCTTTTTTAAAAAGTCAGTTATATATATTGTGATACAACAGTGATAAAGCATAAAAATAGCTGCAGTTTGGCGTTAGGATATACATGCTTTCAATACTAGAGAATTAAACATTATTCTGAGTTAAGTTAGATACATATACTGAGACAAAATATTCCATAACATGCGTAAAACACATTACTGTAAAGATCGTTAGTCTTCGAATTAGTCAACTGTATATTTAATTTTTTATGGAGCTTTCCCATCTGCACACACCCATCCCCTCCTCGGATGTAAAATGCATATTGAAAATATACACATATCAGCAGACATATACGGTCCAGCTTGTATTTCTTTTCACAGCGCTAAGTTGTATAATATTGTCCATTAGTCAGTCATAAAAAGGGGGATGATATAATGTCTGTTTGTAGATCCTCATTTAAGAACATATACCATAGAAAAAAATAATACACATATATATTGGTCGCACACCTACACATAACTAGTTGAATTCAAAGTCTGACGTCACATGCAGTCAACACATGCGTATAAACGATACACAAATCAAACTAAGAGACAAATCATCACGCTAAGTACTAAATTCAAAACATATAGGTATACTATTACGATTGTGTGGTTGACGCTATTTATATTTACCCAATGTAGATCACAAGCTAAAAATACTAATTATATTTTATTATATAGATCACCATCAAAACATGGATACATATACATGATATATACTCGACAATTTAATATATGGTGAGACTGGTGGTCTGAAATTGGATATGGATTAGATCCAGATGATGACAAGTTAGCACAGAAATACAACAAATTCAGTTACTAGCATACGAAAATAAGCCTCCGTAGTCATAAATTCACCTGTGTGGTGGAAAAGTTCCTGTATAGGTTTGCACACAATTTACATCTTCATCAAGTTATACTGAGACAAAACCAGCACACAAATTACTAATATACAAACTGACATCACGCTGCTATGTGTTATATATTTCCTTGTGATTAAAATAAGGTGTTTCAAAATGAACCATTTTCAACAAGGCATTAAGACAAATCAGCATATAAATTACTAATATAGACACTGACAGAGAGCATGTTTTCTGCTCCTTCTACTGATGTATGCTGTATGATATTTTCCTGAGATTAAAATAATTTTATTTCAAAATTCATCTCTTTCTCTGTCTGTCTGTCTGTGTCTATCTTTCTCTCTCTCTCTCTCTCTCTCTCTCTCTCTCTCTCTCTCTCTCTCTATATATATATATATATATATATATACACTCACATGCATATATAATTTACCCAGAATCATATCGGTGCCAAGGTTGAGGGCCTTGTGATCATCGTGTATGTGTGTGTGTGTGTGGTATATATATATATATATATATATATATATATATATATATATATATATATATATATATACAAAATGGATGGTCAATCTATATACAATTTTGAAAGTTACAGTATTGGATGCGACACAATGATCTAGTGAATAGAAAACTTTGCTAATATTGCAGTGTTTACTTCTTGTTGGGCTGTATAGGTTTGATACGTATAGAAATATGCGGTTTCTTTTAATAAAGCATGTATATCTTCATAAGTTTATATCTTTTATCGCAAAAACAGATTACGTTTAAAAAGACCTATTTGGAAAATTAATACAAAACAGAAAAGAAAAATAAGGGAAAAAGAAGAAAAGAAATAGAGATACAAAGGAGAAACAGATGTGGGCATGGATATGTGTACAAAGGAGCATACATACTTCTTATTCGTGGAGACTTAAACATGATACAGTTTTGCTTAAACCTGATAAAGGTAACAGTTACACAAAAATACATTGAAAATATAATGTGTCATATAAGGTCAAAGGTTAAGAATAAACGGCTCTATCAAATGAAAATTAACATACTTTTTCTTCACACTTCAACAGGCTATTTACTATATAATTTTTCCCATTCACAATTTCTGTACGCGCTGTAATCGACACCGCAATGAAATTTAAGTACCTTTTTAAAATATGACAAATTAGGTCTGACTTTATATCTACGTTTATAAATAAATTGTTTTGCTATGAAAATAAATAAATTTATTACATCATCAACCCGAGTTCTCTCTTTGGTTCCAGATATTCAATTTTTCTTTGAGAAAATTAAGTTCTTGGTCTGGCTACATGTATTCTTCATCTATTGTAACATGTAATTTAAAAATGCCTGTGATACAAGCCCAGAGTAGATGAAAGATATTGTTTCAGATTGTAACATACACAGAAAACAAAGATCATCTGTGACAATTTTGATTGCTGAAAGTAAAGTATTTGTAGCCGAGGTTATACGTAAAATCTTCAATTACTTCTATTTGCCTTCCATTTTATGCTGGGAATGAACCCTACAGGTGTTTGTAAAAAAATATTCAGGTGTATTAACTTTAATTGATTTATGTAAATCGGAGAAGCGCAAAAAAAAAAAAAAATGTCCAATACGGATTAAAATGCTTTCTTTTAGACTGAAGAAAATCTGTCCCCCCCCCCCCCCTCCCTCCGCCACCACACACACAAAAGAAGAAGACGAAATAATCAATATTTGGTACTGAAAGCTGTAATTCACTTTTCCATTTAGAAGTCCCGGACAAAGTTCTCCTAATCCATGTAAGTTTTATGCATGGTCTTAAAACCTACCTCATAATGGACGTTATGTACAATTTTTGAAATTGGTACAGTTTATTAAAAGGTGAGAAATTTTCGAGATCGCAAGACTTTTGATAACTGCTATCTTTCCAAATGGTGTAAGAACGCGCTTGTTCCATTAGAAATGGAATTTTTTAATTTCTTAAATTTTGCTGGGATAGTTAATAACTGGAATATTCTCTAAAATGGTTGAAAACTTTACCCTAAAGGAAACAAATTAATTGCCGTCCCAATTAAGTTTATATTCAGGACAGAGTTTCAGTTAGCTGCCTGAACTACATTTAAACCATATTACATTTTTTTTTCTTTCTGTATCAATATTAAGACCTGAGAATTTAGAATATTGATACTTAATATTTAAAGCAGACTTCAAATACGTTTTTGAACCATAAAGAGTAAGTGATGTATCGTCTGCATATTGACGATTGACACGAATTGTACCATCAACATTTAATCCTTTAATGTACTTATTTTTTTCTTATCATATGAGCCAATATCTCCGCATACAAAATAAAGATATATGAGAGGAGAGGGTTGCCTTGTTTACATCTTCTTTCAATATCAAACCATTTTTATTCTTTTCCATTAATACTTATAGATGATATACAGAATCTGACGTTACAATAAAAGTTAAATATATTTTATAAGTAATTAATTACTGTATCTGTGAAAAGCCATGCAACAGAATCAAATGCTTTTTCGAGATCAATTAAAAGGAGCAGACCAGGATAATTATGCTTTCTGATGTAAAACAACAAAACATATAAATTCCTAATATTCTCACCAATGTATCTCACTTTCAAAAATGAGTTAATGTGTAACGAAGCCAATTCATGTGCGCGGATGCGAATTGTATATTACTGAATTCGTACTTAACCGTGTCTCATTTACTATGGGGCTCAGTCATTATTCTCTTTAGCTGTTTTTGTGACAGGGAGTCGCAGAATTCTGTGGGGTTTCGTGCAACCCGCATGCTGGGGTCCATGGTGACGTTGGCTCGAAGGGAGGTATTGATTGACTCGCAGTGATGTACCTAAGCTTCGAGACCAGTGGATCTGTATGGAATAAGGAGGCTCTTGAGGGATCCTTCGGCAAACTGGGAAGGGCGGGCCATGTGTGGTGCCTCCTTGACCTTGACGAGAGCTGTGGAAACGGAAATAGATCGTGATCGTCAACTGGATGCTACGAGACACATATATTCCATTTTTGAATCAATATTATTCAATTTCACTATATATATGTGAGATCAATAATTCAATATCGCTGTATGAGTGAAAATCAATATTATTCAATTTCACTATATATGTGAGATCAATAATTCAATATCGCTGTATGAGTGAAAATCAATAATATTCAATTCCACTATATATGTGAGATCAATAATTCAATATCGCTGTATGAGTGAAAATCAATATTATTCAATTTCACTATATATGTGAGATCAATAATTCAATATCGCTGTATGAGTGAAAATCAATATTATTCAATTTCACTATATATGTGAGATCAATAATTCAATATCGCTGTATGAGTGAAAATCAATATTATTCAATTTCACTATATATGTGAGATCAATAATTCAATATCGCTGTATGAGTGAAAATCAATATTACATAGATCCTTCCTGTGGATGAAACATACATTATTCATATTTTTGTATAAATCATATACTTTGATCACCTTTGATGATATAATCAAACATTGTTCATATTTGTGTAAACCCTATACTTTGATACACTTGGTGATAGAATCATACATTTTTCATATTTGTGTATAAATTCTATACTTTGATACACTTGATGATAGAATCATACATTTTTCATATTTGTGTATAAATTCTATACTTTGATACACTTGGTGATATAATCAAACATTGTTTTTATTTGTGTATAAACCCTATACTTTGATACACTTGGTGATATAATCATACATTTTTAATATTTGTGTATAAATTCTATACTTTTATACACTTGGTGATAGAATCATACATTTTTCATATTTGTGTATAAATTCTATACATTGATCATCCATGGTGATAGATCCATATATCAATCATGTTTGTTTATAAGTTCCATACATTGATTCTTGTTTGATTACTCGTTGAAGTTACATGTTCTGATAAGTTCCATTTCGGGACTATTTCATGTCCTTATATCAGTTGTTGAACTCAGTGCGCATCATTCTGTTAAAGCCATTGTTGGACTTTATGCGCACGAGTATGGTGTCAGATTTATTCATCGTTCAATTACATTATAAATACACATCTCATTCGCAAAACTCCTTTCAGTGTCTTCGCTAAATCCAATCCCAACCCGGCTTCATCTTGTTACATCCAATTTGATCTTCGTGCATAATTGTAGGAAGGACAGTTGAGATCTTTTTGCTATACAAGCAGAAGTGATTTTATATGTCACGTTTCGAAGTGAAATAGGTTTCCAGCTCAAGATATTTTGTTTGAGCTTGTCACCTTTTGGCATATATATTATGACACCCTCTTTCTGGGTTGGAGATAATTCCCCAAGTTCATGTCCAAGATTTATTGCTTTCACCATAACGTAACCAATATTTTTCCCAAAATATTTGTAAAATTCTACTGTGAAATCATCAGATTGGGGAAAAAAAATGCAGTCGAAAATCCATGCTTCCTCAACACCATCTGATTCATTTTAGTTTTTTTGAGAACTCTGCTGTTTGTTTTGTAAGGTCCGCTTTTATAACCACATCTGACCTTTTTAAAAATTCCATTCTTTTTTTCAGGATTTACTTTGTTTTGTTCCTTCTCTCTCTCTCTCTCTCTCTCTCTCTCTCTCTCTCTCTCTCTCTCTCTCTCTCTCTCTCTCTCTCTCAGTGTGAACTTGCAAATAACCGGCGGATTAGATACTTCATTAAATCAACCGAGTCGATGGGCGATATTGATATCAGTGTGTGTAACTGTTACATCCAACTTATTTTTCACAAATTCCAACATTTCTCAGCGCACTGCTCATTGGTTTCTTTCTTTTCTCTATCATCCAAACCGTAAATCTTTATTGAATCCATGCGATAGTACTGTTCCAATTTATTCATTTTGTCCTTCATTCTATTGTTTACTCTATGGGGACCGGTAATGTAATCAGCCTGTGATTTATTGTTTCTATTTAGTGTGTCAATTCTCTTCTTTTGAGTTATTTAACACTTATAATCTCCTCCTTCATCTTTAAAATTTATTCTCTCATAATCTGCTGCATTTCCTGTTTAATTTATTTTATGTAGTGATGTATCCAAATTCTTCTTAGACGCAAGTTGGTTTATCTTGGATTCGATATCTGGACAAGTAGATCAAACTTTGTCTCAGTTACCTCCAGTTTGCTCTGTTCCACCCGATCACTATTTGCGCTTCCCAACTGACTCCTCACGAATTGCTGAACAGAAGTCTGTGAGGGGGATGGAAGAACCTCATCACTTCACTTTGAGGAGTTGCACCCTCAGGTCCCACATTGTTTCTCTCTCTCTCTCTCTCTCTCTCTCTCTCTCTCTCTCTCTCTCTCTCTCTCTCTGGGTTTTACTACCTGTTTTTTTTTTCATGGCGTATTTCCATCATGAACTTACTCTTTAATGCACCATGTATTACTCATAAACCTGATTCAGTTGTTGTGTTGAGAAAGGTTAATTTGCTGTTTTCATAAAGGAGACACAAGATCACAATCAGGGGTATCATAGTGCACCTGATGAAAAGTAGGTCAACTGCATGTATATGAATATTGACTCAAACAAGGTAAATTAATGCATAGGCCCTATATCCCTCAATGTCTACTCCTGTATAACTCAAAGTTCGGTTTTCATAATATATACACTAAATGTTATTGAAGTATATTTTATGTATGATGTGGTTATCTTTCTTAAATCCTCAGAAACATTGACGCCATTCGGCGTACAAACCGCCCGTGCACCCGTGCGCCTCCATCTTAACACACTGAACCATTCTGAATAAATACTTTTCTTCGCTTAGAACTCCGAAAAGTTGCAAGCAAATATCAAAATTAAAAGTCTACAGACGCAATAAATCAGTGGCGTACTAAGGGTAAATGGCGCCCGGGGCGACGATGATGGCCCGAATTTTTATCAGCTGTTTTGGCACCCCAAGACTTCTGGTGCCCACGGCAACCACCCCGTCCGCCCTCCCCCCTCCCCGTTAGTACGCTACTGCATCAATTACTTCAACTCCCTTAACTCAATCTCTTTTTGGGACAATATAGATAAAACACCATTAAATTTTATCAAATTTGACTCACTGATTTTACATGTGACTCAACAGTCTCGATGACCTCTGACATCCGTTCTCAACCTTTTATTTATGGTCAAATATCAAGGTTAAACATGTTATGGTCACGATGTAGCATAGGCAACATGTACTTTGATCCATTTTCGATAGACCCTATTCCGTGGCGTTAATATTTCAAGAAAATCTGACAATAGTTTGCTTCTGGAACACTAAAAACTGGGGGAAACTGAGTTTTGATTGAGTCTTTGACTCAAAAATGTTGAAATTCTCTGGATAGAGAACAAATGTTTGGAGAAGAAAATAAAAGATTCTATCAGGTCCCGAATGTTTTGGAAAAACGAGAACAATGATGGGACTCTGCAGCCCATGTGAAATAGCGGATCTTGAAAATATACTTTAGAAAGAAAACTCGAATGAAAATGAATAGCACATGAAGCGGATTCTGTTGGTGTTTATATTGCAACATGCCTCTGATTACTATTAAAGCAACACTGAACCGAGCTGATTTTTTTATAAAAAAATCGAGATAATGCCGTATATTGATTATAGGTATTTAAATTCTAAAAACGGGTCATCATCTTTGTGGCCATCGTTTGATCTTAAACACGCTTTGCTAAAAACTGATTCAAGCAGGATAGATTCCTAACCATGACTGAACTTACTATGTACCACGTGTACCGGTGTTTAATTCCTAAACGGCATTCTTGCACTGTATACCATCAAAACCATTACAGCTGGATACATGCAGGGCCGGATTAAGACCTTTAGAGGCCCTAAGCACTGAAAAGATTATGTCCCCCCCCCCCCGCCTGTAAATTCAAAATAAAAACAATACTAAACCGTAATTTCTCTTCTCTTTTTGTTGGTGCCACTGCTTTGCTGGTGCCATAAGCACGTGCTTAGTCTGCATACTGGGGGTAATCCAGCACTGGATACATGCCCTAATGGTTGTTTCTTTCCATATTCGATTTTTTCGTTACCTCGCAGATGATTCTTACCGTGTTTTTTTTTGTTTTTTGTTTTTTTGTTTTTCTTTCTTTTTATCGCAATTAGTGATTGTGGACTCCCCTTGCCTCAAGTTTCAATGGAGCACAAAACTCAAGGACACACAACCCTCAAGAATGTAGCAAAATTTCATCTACACGATTCAGTATCTCTAATGTAACTTCATATCGTGCGGATCGCATAGAAACATGTTTTACAAATAAACTTGACTACTTTGATCAGGAAAAAAAAAAAAAGAAAAGAAAAGAAGATCATTTACCCACCATAAACCTGTCATTGTTATAGCAATTGACAAATCTGCAAGCTCGACCACAATCTGCCAGTCAAGCTTTGTTTATATAGCATTCTAACAAATTGCTGCATAGTCTCAATCCGGGCTCTGTTTGATTTATTACATAATATTGTCTAGAATGATAAGTTTGACAGAATATAAATCGGCCTGGCTAAATGATGGTCTGTCACCTTGGCCAATTATACTATATCATATGCGCAAATTCACACGGTTATAACTATACTGTCTTTCAACCAATTTTCATGAAATTTTTACTATAAAACAAAAACCACTTTGTAATAAAGTGGTTGAAGTTTCTAAAGAAAGTCTTTCATTTTAAAAGAAATTGATATGACAATTAGCAGGCGTGGTTATCGCTGGTTGGTCAGTTCGTTAATTCCGTTAGGGCTTTCATGATATACCTAGAGACGTCACAACGCTACCTCAGTGGACGCCAAAAGATATCGGACATGTAAACAGCAATGCTACCCTGGGTCGGTTCCGAATGATGAGTCACGTGATCATGTTAACGTATGCGTGAATGAGTTAACACAGTATAGTTTCGATATGAACTTTCGGTGTGACATCTGTATAATACCTAACCGCTACTTAAAATACTTTGGGGAACCGTGGTAGCCGAGTTGGTAGAGCGTCGGACTCGTAATCCGAGGGTCGCGGCTTCGATACTCGCCCATGTCAGACCGGGTTGGCGGCGTCAGTGTGTCCTTGGGAAGGGCGCTTAGCTCCCATTTCCTCGGCATGCTATAGATAATAATGTACAAGAAGAGTGCCGTTAAAACCAACAAACCAAACTTATAAGACATCACAAGGTTAACATCGACAAGCAAGACCAGCCGATGTTCAGTACAATAACTTAGCGATCAATTTCGACATGAACAAATTGTTTTGACCACCTTTGTTTTAAGAATAGCCAGAGCTCTGTTGAAACTATGATAGATCAACGTGGCGTAAACCCTTTGCTTTCTAATTTGCAACTTACATTGATTTTCATGAAAATAATCTGTTTCTCTCTGTTAAGCCTGACTTGCAGAAAATATGCCACCTTCACTCGCATACACAAAGAGGGAGAAAGAAAATAAAACCGCCCTTTAAATTTCTTTTTTTTTTTAAAAAAAAACTGCATACATCATGTTTGTGTAAAACGAGTGTCTACAGTAGAGAGAGAGAGAGAGAGAGAGAGAGAGAGAGTTCTTTACAATTTTCAGTTATTAGATGATGTACGCAATCTTAATCACGTCACGCAAACTTCTTAATGATAACTTCATGTTAAACAGATGCGATTCCTGTCATTACATCACTGTTCAACAATCTATTAGTACTGGAGATCCTGTAAACAACATTTATGCTCTTGATAATCCTCATAAAATCTTATTGATATGAAGTCTTCCTTAACTTTAACACATTAATGATGTTAATTGCAGCAATTTCCTACAATCCATCCGCATGATATGCGAAATTTTCACAAGTACACAACTTAATTAGTGCTTTTCACAAGTACACAACTTAATTAGTGTTTTTCATGCTAATTGAGGCTACACCAAACATATTGTTCGTGTGAAAGATTCAGGTGTGTTCTCAACTAGACTACGAAAGTGGGACAGAAACTATTCCATTTGAGAAATCTGTCTTGAAAAATCTGCCATAGACTTTATTGAGAAAAATAGATGTCGAAGAACATTGTATACATCTCATCCTGGTCACTTTCATTGGGAGGGAGTGGGGGGGGGGGGGGGGGTGCGGATGGGATAGCGGTGTGAAGACAGTAATGATCACGGATCCACATTTGTTGAAAAAGGCTATAATCCATCTAAAACAAAGAAATAGCGATGTTTTCTTGATTTTTCAATTCAACAAGATTTTTTCTGCGCTACAATTGGGATCCTTTTATCGGAAGCAGGATATTACAAACTGCTCACACATGTCGGTCATTTCTTTGTAAAGTGCCTAAAGTCTATATCAATTTTTTTTCTTCTCAAAGTTGTTATTGTTTTCGCTACTGCTTTTGTTGTTGTTGTAGTTGTTGTTGTTTTTGACGATGATGATGATTATGATGACGACGACAACGACGAAGATGATGATGTTGCTACAGGCGAGGTTTTCTCAACGTATAAAATGTGCAGTAAGTTCATGTATCGGTCGCCATATTTATGAATCCAGCCCAACAACGGTCGAAAATGAAATTCAGCGACTTGCAAAGGATGTAGAACCCTATGTAACGATAAGATATCTCAACCACAATAATATGCAAGACGATAAAATCTTGGGATCTGCCTAAATCATAAAAGAAACGAAGATATTTATCATTTTAAAGCGTTTTGATTGCTTGTGCTACTTCAAATTGACCAATCGCTTGAGCCATGATAATCATACCCACTCATTAGCATCACATTTACCATAAAATAAAATAAAAATGTTTCTTTTGAACACTTTACTGCCTTATTAGTGATTAATATTCAGCTAATTGGGATTTTTTAAAATTTTTAAAATCTATAATAATATTGATGTTATAACAATGTGAAGTTCTACATGTTATAAAGTGGAAATACCTTGTGTCCAACCATCATTGTACTACACTGTCTCTAAATTAGAGTCTATTACGTAATTATTCACACCTATCCCGACATGAGATTGGTCAGCAGTCCATCGGGATTTCGAATAAACAACGATTGACTGACAGCTGGCGGTAGATAGCTGGATCTTGCCGATTTGTCAATTATTTTCGATATGGCAGCACATGATCTTTATGTATTTATTTGGTTTACACCATCTTTTACTTGTTTGCCTTTTTTATGAAGCATTTGCGGTCATGTTATAAGTTCTTCTAATTATAGTAACCCCTCCCTAAATAACACGCAACGGAAATAACATATAACCGTGGGTCTGAGAGAGAGAGAGAGAGAGAGAGAGAGAGAGAGAGAGAGAGAGAGAGAGAGAGAGAGAGATTATTTTTCTTTATTTACTTACTTATTTATGTTTGATTAAATGTGGGTCTTTTTCAGATACTGTATCTGAAAACGGACGCAAAACTCCAGTTTATTCGTTTAATGGTTCTTGAATTTGCTCTCTTTCAAAAATTTCCCAGAAGAAGGTGGCAGTGATTTGCTCATCTGGAAACACGCCAAAACTTCCCAATATTTGAATCGAAGTTTCCAATATTTGCATTAAATAGTACGGACGAAAAAAAGATAAAGAACAACATCAACAACAACAAGTGTATCTTTTTTTTTCCAGAAGCAAGTAAAACTTTTGTGTTTAAAGTGTCAGTTATGCATGTGGGTAGCCTCGCTCATGCAGATTGGTTGATTAATGTACACTTGTTTTTCATATCCCGTCTATTAGTATGTAAGAGCATGTTTCCAATATCAGTACCTGTTAATTACTCTCTGATACTATTATAATATTGTGTATACAATTTTGCTTGAATATTTAATTAACTTGCATCAAATTTTGCAATTGTGTGTAGATTTTCTTTCATTACTCACGTTAGTCAGGTCGCCTAAGTAAATATTATTGTTCATGAGGAGAAATTTCCAAATAAGTATAAACTTCTTGCTCAGTCCTCTGTGTCTCTTGAATTGATATTGTATAAACTTTCTATGACGATGTTTACAAATTAATACTGTTGAAACCAATGTAAGAGTGTTTGCATCAGATCTTGTGCACTCTTGATGCTTCCTTACCCCACCCCCATCCCAAAATACGCAATAACACAAAGAGAATATGTATTTGTCAAATACGTATAAAAAAAAAATAATAATAATAAAAATAAAAAAATAAGCGCATTGGAATGCTAGTTGTGTATATATGAGTGTATGAGAGAGAGAGAGAGAGAGAGAGAGAGAGAGAGAGAGAGAGAGAGAGAGAGAGAGAGAGAGAGAGAGAATTTGTATTTTCAAAGATGTTGACGATAAACATATCTTTGCTGACAACAGCCTAAAACGCTCAATGGCCACGAAAGCCACTTACTACCACGCCTAGTCACTTTAACGTTGTGATAAACATTTGAAAGTTGTAAATCTGGGTGATTAAATTTCTTTGATGAAGATAGAACATGCATCTCAATTTCAATAGTTTTTTTTCTCCCTCAATCGATCGTCTTTCACATGCGATGTCGCCTAACAGGTTCCTTTTATCTTGGAATAAGTAGAGAAGTATCGGAAGATTTGATAAATTATTAGTTTAAAAAAAAAAATCAAAGGATTGGAACCTGTCATTTCCGACTAATCTTAGAGGGATCTAAGGTTTAAAGTTGCGAGTTTCACTCAAAATGCATGTAATCACGTGAAGTTGATGCTAACAGATTCTCCTTGATAATCTTGCAATTACGTAATTCGCGAGATAAACAGATTGAAAAACAATTTTAATGAGATTTTTTTTCTTCTTCAGCATTAACAATCCAGCATTGACAACAGAAATACAATACCAGTATTCATGCTCTCTCTCTCTCTCTCTCATACTGCGCTTTTTTTCTGACGTCAGTTGTATCGAATTCACAAAATCGAGTAACGGCTAGGGGCCCGAGTGTGTTATTTTTGCTGCGAATAAAACCTCCATCTAATATACAATTTCCGAATTACTTCCCTTTTGCAATACTCTAGCGACCTCCTGTTATCGGGCAGTAACGACAACAATATTTAGCACCGGTAACTATGCTTTTGATGAGCAAGATTATTATAAATGGATATTATCATATAGGTTTCTATTTTGTTGTAAATCATTTTAACCTCATTTTATTGAGAATATAAGTAATTTTGTTATTTAACAGTCATCCTTACACAGTATGAGCACTCTATGAGAGGTGAAGAGGAGTTGGAGAGCTCATCAATCTGAGGAGACTACAGGCAAATACTAAGTTACAGGAAGTGACTGTTCGTGATCTCCTATTTGCTGATGATTGTTCCCTGAATGCCAAATCTGAGTCTGACATGCAACAGTATCGATCATTTCTATTCAGCTTGTGACAATTTCGGTCTCACAATCAGTATCAAGAAGATAGGTGATGCACCAGCCTGCACCAGGAAAGCCTTAAGTAGAGCCTACCATCACAGTAAATGGCCAGACCCTCCAGGTAGTGGACAGGTTTACCTATCTAGGAAGTAAACTGTCACGTGCAATCCACATCGACGATGAAACCAACGCCAGAATTGCTAAAGCAATTGTGGCCTTTGGCAGACTATGTGAAACTGTATGGGAGCGCAGAGGCATCAGCCTGCAAACAAAACTTAAGGCCTACAATGCCATTGTGTTGCTGATCCTGCTGTATGCATGCAAAACCTGGACAAAGGACAGACTCCATGCAAAGAAGCTGAACCATTTTTACATGGGCTACCTGAGGAAAATGATGAGGATAAGATGGCAGGACAGGGTCCCAGACACTGAGGTTTTCACAAGGGCAGGCGTTCCAAGCATCCACACTCTGATGATGAAATCACAGTTGAGATGTACAGGCCACGTCACCAGGATATCAGAAGAGTGACTACCAAAGAAGATCTTCTATGGCGAGCTGAAGGAGGGAAAGCTATCTCAGGGTGGTCAGTCATCCTTGAAACACTTCAACATTGACCTTGAGTTTTGGGAATATCTCGCACAGAATCACTCCACATGGCGCAGTCTCATCCACACTGGAGCTACAGACTTTCAACTGAGGAGAATTGCAGAGGTAGTGCAGAAGCTCGAGCAGCGTAGTTCTCACAGCTGCAGCACGTCCTCTATTGATCATGCAACCCCAAGCGGCATCTCCTGTCCAGTGTGCCATAGACAGTTCAGAGCACAAATTCAGCCACTAACGTATTCACAGAAAGCAAACCTGTTAGTGATGTCATGGCCATCTTCGAACTCGAAGGACGAACAACAACAAACTGAAGCTGTTGGCATGGTAGCCTACGCCGAATTTAACACTTTGTATGGTACTTTTTGTTTTTTTTTCTTTTCTTTTTCTAACACCTCTTTAGTGCTCGGTCTCTCTGATCAAATCAATTTTTCAAGCTGAAATTAAGACCATTGCCAGATGGTAATGTCGGGCATACGTGCAGGGCTTTTTTTTTTAGAGTGTTACCCGTATTTTTGTTTTATTTTTATATTTTTTTACTCTGTAGATGTTAAGCACTGTGTCGCATTCGGTGCGGTATGCCCTTGTCATTCAATTGGTTCCGACGTTCTAAATTGTATTGCTGTGTTTCTGATTGTACCTTCTGTAATGTTGTCTCAGGATACTTCGCCTTTGGCGACGATTTCAAGATTTTGCTATGGCTTCCTTTTCAAAATAGAAATGTAATCGTGCTGTGCAAGCATATTGGCCAATTAGTACTCATATAATGTACCCGAAAAGGACGCAGTAAAAGTTTGCTTTACAAAACATTTTTTGGGTAACAAGTTTATCAGAAAATAACCCACAGCTATTAGGTAGTTGGTTGTGACCTGGCTAAAAGAAACTGAAATAATTAACTTTACAACTTCAATATCAATTGTTGACGGTGTGCCAGTTTACAAACCCAGTAGCTTTTACAAAAGCATGCTATAGGCAACAATAAGAACATTGTTTAAGATTGCATGATAAATTGTGTTGATAACGTTTTTTGTTTCAGTGGACATTTGTCTGGAGGTAGAAACTATGCTATTTATTAGCCAAACAAGTTTAAGCATTTAGCAATATAATTTTAATTTTCCTTTTGCCTCTACGGTGTTAACAATTTTGCATGGTGAAAGTTCATGTGCTATCAGATAGTTAATTGTGAAGTGATGAAGTGAAAATGGAATAATTAACTTTACAATATCTTCAATATTTATCTTTGATTGTGAACCATCTTAAACAAACTCATTTAAAAGCATTCTGTATGCAGCTGTGATATGAGATATAAGCGCTGTATGGGAAACAAAGTTGATAACGTTTTTTGTTTCGCTTGACATTTGTCTGTTTTGTTAATTATTATCTATAAAGTAACAGTACTTTTGGGATTGGGTTGTATGGAAATAAAGTTTTGTTATGTTGTACTTCGTACTGACTTTGCTGCTATTTTTTAGAGTGTTGACTTTCTTTGTCTCCAACAATTATGTTTTGTACAGGTTTCGCCATTTCATCAGCTTTAGAAACAGAAGCGACTTTACTTTCTGACCTAACGAACAAGATGCCTTAAACAGTTGCACAACCTCCTATCAAATAATCGATTGTGCAATTTGAATTTATATAATTTCTTTCACACAGAGTGCTTGCAGCATCTAAATGACTTTTTAGAATAATGTTGTTCTTTCATCAAATGTTCAAATTTATCTTTTTAAAATTACCGTGAAAGTTTTCCAAATTGCTTACCAAGTTCAGCCCTGCGTGGATCTCTTGGTCTTTGTGAAGTGACTTTCTGATTATATTGCAGCCTCTGTTTTCTCTTTTGTCTTCGCTATTTTCCATTTATTTTACAGAGAAATTTGCAAGTTAGCACAATATAAATTTGAATCGGAGCAAAGATTAATTGCAAGTCATACTGAATGTTACACTGAAGAGTGAAACATAACTTGAAATTAAATTGGGTAAATAAAAAACTTTTTACACAAAGCTGTGTCCCAGATGCGAAATAAAAATAAAAAAATAGTTTAAAACAAAAAAGGTTCTTGCAAACCTCTTTTTATTATTTATCGGGCTTTGAAATGCCGTTCTTTTTTACATCGGCATTAATGGTGGAGTTTAATCCAAGTTTAAACGAGCTTTTAATCTTAGGTAAATTGTTTTTGTTTTTGACGATCCTGACTTATTTTATAGCCATGTCACTCAGTAACAAAAATACACCAAAAATACACCAACAACAGCATAGTATTAATCTCACTTTTGAGTCTGTTATGTATTGTTCAAAACTTAGTATTAATGTCTTCGTCTGAGGTGTAACATTGTTGTCCTAAAATTAATAGCTCTGGTAAATTATTAACAGAGTTTGATGCTGTCGAAACAGAATGTCTAATAGATGCGTTGTTTGTACATGTGCATTTAATATGCAAATTACATTAGACCTAATATAATTCAATGTATCTATTCCCTCATCTGTTAATCCGTTGCTATCTTGAAGAAAGAAATATATCCAGCCAGTAGGTTCATCTTAGTCAGTTACATAATTAATTTTATCGGCTGACAATTTCCTCCAATATTTAACAGCAACTGCCCATAATTACAGTTACGTTTGTTTATAAAGTGCTAACATAACCGCAGACACAGGTTGACCAAAACTTTGGTGTAAACTTCATGTCCTTTAGACCCATTGTCGATAAAGTATTTGGTTAAAGTATTCGGGTATTGTTTCTTCCTTTGAAGAATCTCCAGCCATGTTACGGTGGAATTTTAAAATTTTTAAAGATCAAAGTTAATTGTTTCATATATATGCTATTGTCATTTGATTTGAATGCATCAGCATCAGACAGCAGTTTCGTACCTGGAAATAAACACGAAATTTGTATACTGAATTGACTAATTGACTGTGAGTATAACACATTTTTATCTCGATAAATCATTTGCAATGTCAACATGACTGAGGTGAGTTAACTGATTTACTGTATTAAACTGAATCGCAGGACAAGGGTAAGGTGGTGGACTCGCTTTGTTTTTTAAATCTTAAGTCAATAGACAAGATCACTTTAGAAGTAGAGTCTGTTACTTTTGGACCAGAACCCGCCTTATGTTGCCTCCGTATTCACAGCTACGAACCAAGGTTACACCGTGTCTCTGTGCTCTACAAAAGCAATATAGTTTCTGCGCCTATAAGTGAACCTAGTTAAGTCCATTTTTTAGACTTTAAAAAATTAACATGAAATTGACTTTTCTTGTGCAAAACATTGAGCCAATATTACTGTTTTCCACATTCACCTGCAATTCATTGCTGATTTCCCTCTCTAGTCTTTTAATTTCCATCACTGTAGTGCCAGTTTACTCACGTTTATTTTAAACAACCATTGCACCTATGGTATTTGTTTTATATTTCGTTTTCCATTTCTTCTATCTGTTTTTCTCTGTTGCATTTGTAGCATTATACAACTGAGTGTATCTCAAATATTGATTGTACCATGTGTGAAATAGTCTTCTCATATGAACTGATTTTGGTTAATTTTGTGATACTTTTTTCTAACAGAAAGTTATATTGATTCAATAAATTGTACGTGGTAATATTTTGTTCAGGAAAAAATGCATATTTGATTGTTTAGTTGTGCGAAGCGCTGCTTTTCCTGCTTTGAATGAGATTCGAGAAAAGTGTAAATGGTTACATCGATATATATATATATATATATATATATATATATATATATATATATATATATATATATATATATATATATATATATAACGTTCATTACCTGTTATTTTGTTTAAAATTTTTATGTTATCTCTTTTTATTTCTTTTGTGATATACTTTACTACCATGGTAGGGCTTCGTGTACATTGCAGTAATCTTATGACGTTTTTCATGCGTATCATTTTGTTATTTACCCGTAATGATTTTGAATGTACTTACTTTTTTCCCTCTTATATTTCACATACCAAACATTTTAAAACTCTTTCATTTGCTATTGCACCGTTTTATCCACATCTGCCACATTCTAGAAAATAAATATCTTTCAACAAGTCAAGGTTTTCATGCTCCCTGATAATGTTATTTATGTAATGTGTCCTCTGTCTCCGAAGCAGAGGTGCGTCTTTAACACATCGTTTCTGGAGAAGAGGCATACTTTGTTACATCATTTATTTTAATGGCATAATGTTTCAGCTGGTTCCCACTTGTTAAACGATTCATCATATCCTTTCCATTTCACAAGGACGTAACGTTTACAATTCATCCGTTTTGTTTTAAAATCTTGTCAACTTTGTATATTTCATCTTGATTGTCGCATAGAGATAACTCTCGTTGGTAAAACATATCCTCTATATCCTCCCTTTAAGTCTTACAGTTTGCAAACCACTAGATCACCTAAAATTACTTGTCTGATTTTAAATATTTCCTCGCCATAGTTTGGAATGTATACATTTTCAGACGTTGCTGTGTATTTCAAACTTATAACTATTTCGTCTATTGTAAATTTAGGCGTTCAAAAATGTCTGAGTTGTCAAGCAACCGAAAGGGTCGATCCTTATTCTTGATCTATTTTCTTCCTTGCTTGCTTCAACCTGATTCATGTCTATTGATCCGTGATGAGAGGTACTGTATTCCTCAATTAGCTTTGATAAAACGTCAATCCATTTTCTGGTTTCGTTTTGAGTGAAATATTTCTACATTCTGGTTTTTAGTTTTCTGTTAAACCTTCCCACTACTGATGCTTTTTGTATCAGTAAGTTGAAAAGTATTCGCCGTTTACATTCTGCATGAAATCCTTAACTTTCCTGTCGTAAAACTCTTTTCCCGTATCTTTGAGTTCTCTAAAAGTATCGCTATGTCATCTTTTATTTGTTTTCACTCTTTCAGCCTATTTGTATTTTCAAAAAAATATCTATTAGTCTCAAGATGTACTTATATCCATTGTTGTATTTTCATGTTTTCAGGTCAGTAATGTATGCTTGCCACTGGTCATCCTAATGATTAACATAATCTCATTTGGACGAGAATCTTGGTCTTGCTTGCTTGTGCAATGTCTAAGTAGGTTGTTTTCTTAACCATTCTTTTGATTCACTGTCTCTCAGTTTCTTTTTTTCAGGTGTGATTTCTTCCCACAATAAATTTATATATGTGTAAGCGACTGAACTTTCATGATCATAGTAAATATGTCTTAAGTGCTTTTCCTTGCCGGTCATTTAGAACGGTACAAGAGCATCCAAAGAATACTTTAAGCGTGATCAATTGTCTTTAGGTGTTATAAACAAGCCAACAGTCCATCATTGTACAACAAGAACATGTATTTTTTAACAATTTGCAACGTTTCTTTAATCCTTTTATATAAAAAAGTTCAGATTAGTTGTGCGTTCTAATGGTTAATTGAGAAAAAAAAACAAGTACTCCATATACTAAGTCACGGTGTGTTGTTTTAAATCTAACATTTATCTCCATAAATTGCACCTCTGGTTTTGTTGAGTCGCTGTGGATTGAAATTGTAAAGTTTACAAGATCTTGAAATTGTACTGTAAATTTAGCCGAATACAGATTTGTATACTTGTTTAAATCAAATACGTAATTTATTCTTTCTGCGTACTGCACTGTTTTAACCCTTTCGCTATCAAGACTTATGCTACTTATTTCAATGTTGTAATCGTTTAAATTAATCCGTAAAGCAGATCTTTTTTCATGTTTGATATCAATAAATGACACGTTTGAGCTCTTGAATGTTATTCTTCAGGACAACTAGCTTTGGACACACGTTTATCCTGTCCAAACATTTATCCTGTCCAAACATATAAACAAATAGGTATTATCTCTTGAAATATTTCTATCACCGGTCTGAAAATTGTGGAATTCAATACAATGTAACTTTGTGTGACTATATATGTGTGAAATGTTTTGAATTAGTGTTCGCAAATTGTCTTCATTGGTTGACTGGTGTGGTAATTTTATTGTATTGCAAAACATGCTAAAGTCTGCTGGTCAAGTAATTTTTTACATTTTGCTTTTCTAAAAAAAAATTCTCGTATCCCTGTTCGGGATGTAAAGAACAAAAGCATAAGTGGTGGAGCTTCCGCGTGTACTAACTACTCATAAGTGTCGTAGATTTTGCAAACACTCGTGGATAAATTAATCAATAGGTGTAAAACCCGAGAATCTAGTGTGGAACATTATCATTTTCATCGTGTCTAAGTGCTTTATAAATCATTCATGATACCTCTTATTATCATAAAACACAATCAATTGAGTTGCATGTATTTAAAAAAAAAAAAAAAACTAGATAAATAGGATTCGCTGTTTCACCCAAAGTGGATGTGGCGTGAGGAGGATAAGTTTTTTGTCAGGTATGGGTTATATGATCTGTTTCGAAATCAGAGAAGAAAACAAACAAACAAAAAGTGCCTTTACAAATGATTTTCCTGATGATTTTCTGTGAGTTTCAACAACGTTTCCTTGCATTCTCTCACACTTTCCTCAATACAAAAAATCTGGGGCTTTTGAGGCTATTGATTTTAATTTTTTGTTTTTTATTCTTTATGTTTTTTTTTTTTGTTTTTTTTTTTTCTTCAGATGGTGTCAGAGTCACAGGATGATCACGAGAAGTAAGTCATTAGAAATACCGATGTATCAAGCGTTTCGAAAGACTTACACTTATCTCAACAGCCTGCGGCGATGTATGCAGAAATATGTAGATACATAATTTGAACGTCAGAGTTGCCGCAAATATTTTAGTACAAGGAACAGCATAGATATTCATGCGAAACAAATTCATCAAATTAATTAATTTATCCATGAGTGTTTGAAAAAAATCTACGACACTTATTACATCAACGTTGGTGTGTGAGCCTTCCCGGATCATTGATATCTCCAGTGCAAACATTTATTAGCGGCGTATTAATCTGTTTAAAATGACAAACATAATTCTACTTACACCGTTCGAACAAAATCATGCCTTATTGCAAGTCCTTACCTCCCAGAGCAAATCTCTCACTTGTGACACGTACACTGTGACAATGTCACGTTTGAATAACTCAAATATCCTCCATAACAACCAGATTTAGTTCACATCATTAACGCTTTGTTCTCGAATTGATTGTTACACGCAAAATCCTTATAAAAGAAGATGAAAACATACTCGAACTACAATCCTTCAAAGCAGCGGGAAAATATATATTTTCTTGTCTGTGAAATACCTAATGGGAAAATGAAAAATTGACATAAAATGAATAAAAATTCTTTTGAAATCGGAGAAAATGTCAGTGATCAGGCAATAAAAAAAAACATACTCGAATCAAAATCCCTCAAAGCAGCGGAAAAATATACATTTTCTCGTCTGCGAAATGTCCATTTGGGAAATAACACAATTCTAACTTCTTTCAAAAGCGAAGACAGATGTAATTGTTCTGGTTATAAAGTATTTCCAAGAGCATTATATTGTTCCTTTTCGTTGCGTATATTTATCAGCATTCAATAGATTAAATAAAAAACATGTATGTATGTATGTATGTATGTATGTATGTATGTATGTATGTATGTATGTATGTATGGATGGATGGGGTTTAATGGCACATCAACACAATCCTGGCTATATATTGCCGAGGAAAATATAAGTTGTACAATGCAACGGTAAAAACTGCGAAAAACTTTTGGAAGATATATCCTTCCAAATAGCAAACATGTAAAATAAAGTTTTGACCTGTAGTTGATGCTCTTTTGTAAAACCTGGGTTGTCTGGGCAATATACACAGAAAGGATGAAAGCATGGTATTGCCGTCCTTGCAATAGATCATAATAGATAACCAGTTGATATCAAGTTTTAGGACATGAGTAAAATGGACAAGAAGACCTGATTTACTTATTTTTAATTAAATTACACAACAACAAACGTATTCATGCATTCAATATTTTTGAACGACAGTAATTTGAGGTGAGATAAATACATTTCCCGGCATACTTAGACCTGTGTTAAGTTAAATACACATTTTCATCTCAACCAGTTGATTAAAAAATGAAATTCTTAATTCTGTAGTCAGTCTGTGGCAATTAGTAAATTTTTTTGCTTACTTTATTGATTAATTCTTGCACAATGACTTATAAGTATTCATTTGATTTTGAATGGCTATTCCAGATACTGATCTGAGCCATTTTACTACTCGTTCAGGAGGGTATCCCAGTGGTAAATTTGGTAAAGAAATTGTTATTTGCCTAATGCAGAGGTCTCCAAACTTTATAAGACGAGGGCCATGTTAGATTTTTGAAGGGGGTTTGCGAGCCGAAACGACAGTGAAAAATTTAAATATATGCAAAATCGTTTTTAAAAAACAGTACAACACTTTGCGGGCCGGGCAAATTGAAGCCGCGGGCCGTAGTTTGGAGACCCCTGGCCTAATGAGCAGGGAACAGACCCAGATAAAATGCTTTCTGACAAGTACCCAGTAAAGTACATGTAGTTTATATCTAAAGTTAAAAGTTTAGTTCGGCTGTACCTTTCATAGTGAAATATTAATGGCAGAAACTGATATGTACCATGGAATAATCGAGAAAGAATCATTCTTTATTTTGAGATGCATTTTATTGTGGTTGTGAAAATAGTGGTGGAAGTGCACATGCAAAGTCAGTGTGAGATATGTTCACAAATTATGTTTTGATTGAACCATGACCCCGGTAGGTTTTTAAAAGCTGTTAAACGTAATTTTGGTGGGCATGTGCTGTCAAGTCTTGGTGTGTTTAATGGTCTATAATGGCACTGTCACCCCAAGAAATTCTAGTGTGTTTGGAGTGTTGGTCTGAGTTCAGCTTGGAGAAATGTAGATATGCAATATATAAAAAAAATTAACGGTGGTCCGACCCCAGCAGCAAATTTCTTATGAATTTCCCTTACAGGAGTATTAATTATTTGAGTCTGTAGCGACTTTTCATAAGAATTTCATCTTATAATGACGTTTGCAATTATCCAAAAGAATTACAGAAGTTTTATTTGTTTGGTTGTTTTCTGATAAACAGATCAGTGGTACATGAAGTGATACAACAAATTGCCATTAAAGCTATCCAAAGCTTTGTTGTTCAGTTGGTGCCATTACAAACAAACAAACAACAGTAACCTAGATTTGACATATCCCATGGTTCCCCGCTTATGTAAAGACTCATACTAAATGTACCTCATGGTCCATTATTATAAATTGTTATACCACTTGTGCTTGTACCGTATGGTCCGGCACTTTCAATTTATATACAACTTATGCTACACTTTGTTTCCAAGGTAACAGAAATATTAAATGCGGAAAATTCTAAGCATCAAAAGGCACCTATCAGCAGCTTGCTTGACATGTATACCAGGTTTGGTTCTGGTTTGGTTTAAAGATTTTTAACGGTTTGAGAGTTATTCTCCAGAAACGAAAGTGTTTACGGGCTGACAGACAGATGGACATAGCATAGCTATTTCCTATATCCCCCCCCCCCCCGTGAGCGCGCGCGCGCACACACACACACACATCACCATGATTCGGAGAACAGCTGTCTTATTTGTTAACTTTATTGGCGCATGCTGTCGTTGTAGTTGGTTTGAAGAGTTAGTGAAGAATGAAAACGGAAAGAAATAACAATAAATAAATTTCGCATAGTGTAATGCAAATATATACGAAGACAAAAAGGGGTACTCGAAAAATACAATGGTTATTATTGAACTGAATGCTGTATATATAAAAGGAGTCAATGATCCAAGGCAGATTTTAGATGCTTTACTATTCGTTTCAAATCATCAACTTCTTAGTCCGTAATTGTATTGTTTTATCGACGTCATTCCTGGTATCGGAAATGTATTTATCTTTAAAAGTTCTGTTAACTTTAATAGTAAACACTGCTTTTTGTTTTAGGGGAAATATGGATTAATATCGAAGTTCGTTCCTAATAATACAGAACTTACTGTAGTTGAGAAATTTAACTCGATACTGAGAGTCTGGTCTGAGTGAACAAAATGCATTTTCCTACCTGTAATAGAGATCTTACCCATATATATATATATATATATATATATATATATATATATATATATATATATATATATATATATATATATATATATATTTGTGTGTGTGTGTGTATCTTTATCTCTCTCTCTCTCTCTCTCTCTCTCTCTCTCTCTCTATATATATATATATATATATATATATATATATAGAGAGAGAGAGAGAGAGAGAGAGAGAGAAATGTAAAAAAAGAAGAAGAAAAAGTAGTTCATTTAAGTGTAAAATAGTCGATTAAAGAGTTTAAAAGCGTACGTGAACATTCGTGGATGACGATACTTTGTACATGCATGCACACCAATGTGTGTTTCTGTGTTTGTGTAGAGTTGAAAACTTTTTGTGTAAATATCAGCCTTGATCATCAGCACCCTAGTAAAATACGCCTGAATGTGATTACCTCTTAACACTGTCATGTATCTTAATTTTGAAGCCTATAATTTCTACACTTATCTAAACAATCTGCGCAGAACACCCTCTTATTTCTACTATTATGTATCAAACATTTCTCGAATTATATTCGAATCCAAAGTGCTCTAGTAATTTAAAAGTGTTATTGGCTTGGGGAAACTGACAGACTTTAATCAAATCGCCATAAATAAAAATGTCCCATTTGATGCATCACTTATAGTTCATCAGTTCCTCTTGGTTTACCGTAAGTATATATTGTGATGTTCTATACAGGTGAGAGGTGACTTTGATTTCGATTAGACTCTTAAGTGTTCGCCGATATACGGAATGAGGCAGTATAGTAGAAATTAGAATAATAATAAATTATATATATATATATATATATATATATATATATATATATATATATATATATATATATATATATCAAGCATGCCATTAGTTTGCATCACACTGGAGAATGAAAATATGGAAATTTAGACAACAAGTAAATTGTGCCAGGAATATTAGAGCGCAGTGTGATTGGAACATCTTTAGTCTTTTCCGTCACATGCCAGACAAAAATACAAAAGAATGTTCGTCTCTTTTCTGAAAAATAGGAGTTCCGAGTGGTTTGAAGCGGAGGAGCACTTCTGACTTCTCGAGTTCGATCGTTTCTGTCGCCATATCCATGGGCTTAGTGAATGCAATTCATGGTAAAACGTTTTCTATACCTTCAGCAATTTCGTACACTTATCACCTGCAAAACTCATACAGAGTCTGTTTGAACGACTCAGCTTGGAGAGTCCTCTTTTAAGTGGATTTCCACTTTGGGGTATATGCGGCAAAGTTTTACTCGCATCCAACTGTTTTCACTAAGCTGAAATCATAAAAGTGCTGCCCATATAAAAAAAGCCCCGCGGTCAAAGAGACGGACGTAGTCCAACATAAAAGCCGACACATTTGAGATGGATAGATTAATGTGTGTTAATGAATGTTCGAATTACAGCTTTATAGACAGGCCTTTCACAAAACAATCCCCAGATGAACGATGTCTAGACATCAAAATATCTCATCTGATATTGAAACAAGGTGTGAATCGATGGAATTCGGCCTTTACTTTGATGATCAGTTGGAGATAGATTTGCATGGACCTGTTTGTACATTTGAAACTAGAACAAAGGCAGCGATTTGTAACCAGCCATTCTTTACCGTAGGCTGGTTCTTGTTTCTTCTCTCGATATTACGTCTAGTAAACGCATTGGTATGGAAAAGCTATTGCCCAGAATTTCATATGCGCAACAATGTTTCAATAAAATGCTTCTTAAGAATCGATGTCACTTAAGATTAAAGCCATATTTTGATCGAGTATCCTTCGAATCAGCGCTGTCAAATAAATATATTTATCAATGTTTATTAAAATTGCGAATAAATCAGCCAAGTTTCTAATATAATGCCTCCACCCCTTTTAACAAACACACGCAGACAAATTGACTGGATTTCACGGTGGCTTTCGTCTATATGCATGTGCATTGAGAATTCCAAAAGGTAACCCCAATGACTTATTTAGTAATCTCATGTGTGTGTGTGTGTGTGAAGAAAGATTGACGTTTCCAGATAATGAAGCGCTTTGTCATGGGAAGAGACAACTTGCATCAACAGAGCAAGCACTTAACAAAAAAAAAAAAAAAAAAAAAAAAAAGAGGGAAAACGTTACTTAGTAGCAACAACGAAATCCACTTGGTACAACACTAAAAATAATGAATTCGCAGCCTGAATCTTGATGTCGTCGTGGATATGAAATAATGCAGTACATGTAAATGATGACAGGAAAATGTTAAAAGACTTACATGGTGGGTAATATAAAACAACGTTAGAAAATTGTCCTTGCGATTTCAAGCAAATAACTTAGACCTTGGTCGGTAGACATATTATGAACGGCAGATCAGTCCTAGAAATCATAAAACTTTTATAAATGAGTTTGAGATTGGGATTTTGTGTCAGCCAATCACAAAGAACGTTACATTTGCATCGTCACATTTGATTGGCTGAAATCTCAACTCAACCTCATTTTTTTATGATCTTCAAGCTTGGATATATGCACTTAGCTGTTGGATACGCTTTATACACGGTTAAATGCGGTATATTTGATTCCGAAGGAACTGTAAAAACAACTTTACTTGACCGAAATTCATTCGCAGAGAGACCTGCCTGAATTAAATTAACAGTTTAACTTAAAGTACCACTAAAAGCTGTATTTAAGAAAAAAAATCTGAAGTTTGCATTCACAGAGGAAAATTTTATTGGAAAAGATACTTTAATTTTGCTTGTTCGTTTGTTTTTATGCTTGTACGTCGGTACGTCCGTCCATTGCACTTTGGTTACGTTTTGTATTTAAGTCATCTTCGGTACTGTGATGGGGCATCCGTGTTCCATGAATATATTTCAAGTGTTTTAATTTGCAGAGCAATTACCACGTTTTCAACTGTGCGTAGGTTAGATAAGAAAATTTTACAAGCTTGTAAAAATATTAACTTGAGAACTTTGAAGTTTTAAAACAAAACCATCGAAGACAGAGAAAACCTGTGATAACAGTCTATTGATTTCAATGGTAACAATGACATAAAACCTACAACTTTATATGTGTAAAGGTTCTCAAGTGACCTACAAAATGTTAGCTATGAACCCTAAACACCGTAAACTAATATTTCCCAATAACAAAGCAATTAGTTGGTTTTGAAATTTAATATACGTTCTAAAACCATGCTTACAACAACTTCCCTTTATCTTTTGATCTCACATTTCCCCCTGATACAATTAGCGTTGTATAATGAACATTCTAAAATAAATGCCTCTAGAACAAGAGGGAAAAAAAACAGTAACTTGCGTACCGTATATACTCGTTTATACGTTTAGTCCAATTGCAAACAACATAGACCCTGATCTTTTGTCGCATAATACATTTTATTGAGTACCCCTAACAAACTGCATAGACCCCGATCTGCACGCGCATTATGCGACGACAGATCTGGGTATGTGCAGTTTGCAGCTGGACTCGACTTATATCGAGTAGATAGGATATTAGGCGCAGTAATTCAAGCGTAATTTGCAGATTACAAACGTTTGTGACATTTCAAATGAAACCCAAATGTTGTATTCTCCAATTTAATGAAGTACTTAAATGAAATCTACTCTAAACATTTTTTTTTTCTTTCTTTTTTTCAATGATATAAAATTTCAATACACCACAATATCTGACGGGATGATTTTCATAGATAATCACTGATTCTGTAAAATAACAATTCAACAAAATTAGGGGAAAAAAATCTTTTTTATATCGTGACTACTGTTCTTTTAGGGTTTATTAAACAAAGGTCATATTTCTCAATATTATAAATGACTTTATACAGTAGCGTACTAACGGGGGGGGGGGGGGGGAATTGGTGCGGTTGCCACGGGCGCCAGATGTCTTGGGGCGCCAAAACAGCTGATAAAAATTCGGGCCTCGTATTCTGGCCCTTTGGGCCATCATTGTCGCCCCGGGCGCCATTTACCCTTAGTACGCCACTGACTTTATAACGTCGTTTAAGGCAAAGGAGTCACAGGCATCCGAATGTATTAAAAAAGACATCACTCGACTATTGTACAGTTTAAAAGATTTAAAATCAATATTTTTCGTCATGTGATAAATATAATCTGTCATGAGTGCTCGATGCAAATTAAATTTATTAAGATCACAAATATATCTGGTGATGGCAAGAACGGTGATAGACTAATGTTGGTTGGTTGTTGTTTTGAACGGCACTTGTAACCATTATCACCGTCTTGTTATGAACGGCACTTTTAATCATTATCACCGTCTTGTTTTACGTGAAACCTAGCAACGTGTATTAGATCAAGAGCAACATTTATTTGTCTATATAGATCATAAATTAGGCCGGAAATTATTGTAATTTTTTATGGTACAGAAACCCCTTATGCTTTGAATAGATTTCATTTATGTATTTCATTAATTTTGGACAATACAACATCTGGGTTTTATACTGCGATAACGAGGCACACGAATAGTTCAAGACCTTTTTCATTTCAACATATTTTATTTGCAATAAATGTTGACAAATGGAGTCAGACTACATGTTCTTGCAAGTTAGAATAAGCCCTTCCCCTACACTCGATTAAAAATTCACATGGATAGCAGGGCAAAATTAATATGATTTCATGCTATTATATGTCAGCAGACACGAAGAGAGAGAGGGAGAGGGGGGGGGGGGTTATATGGGTGGGTTTAACGCCATTTTGCAGAACATGATAGCCTATACATAACGGCTGGTATATCTGGCGTTGGATGAACCCAGGAAAACCCTGGGAAGAACCACCGGCTCACGAGAAGCTACTGGCAAGCTTTCTCACATACCCACGTTGGCCGAGCCGAGACTCGAACCCACGCGGACAGAGCTGAAATGTCAGTGATCTGTAAAGGCGAGCGCCTTATACCACTTAGCCACCCGGGGCCCAGAGAGAGAGAGAGAGAGAGAGAGAGAGAGACAGAGAGACAGAGAGAACTGGTTATTACATGAATTAAATCATAACTGAACACATTATTGATCGTGACAGATACTGGATAAAAATACTACACCAAAAAAGATTGTAAAAAAAGAAAAAAAAAGCAATAAATACTATAGCTAGGTAGAAAAGACCGTTGTGTCTTTGTTTATGAATATGGCAGTAATTAACAGAGTGGAGAAATACAATTTTGAATACTCCTTAATTATTTAATACGTTTTAGGTCTTAAATATATGTTTTGAATAAGCAAAATAAGCAAATATTAACATTCGCAGTAAAATCAGATGATCCATAAAACAATATATTTGAAGTCGCTGGTATATATAGATGATTTAGACTTTGAACCAATTTCTGTATTTGCAAATAAAAAACGATATACATTCTCTATATCTTCACCACAAGCACACAATAGATTATCTCTCAAATGGTTAGAATATAAACTATAATGTAAATCACTACAGTTGTTTATAATTTTTATACGCAGAATAGATAATTTTCTTTTACCAAATAAGAAATAGGCAGGCATGTGTATGATCTTAGCCTCAGTTTTACTTCTGAAGATGGATTAGTTACTTTCACGTTTTATTGAATCAGGGAGTGTATTCCAGACCTGAATAAAAGAGTGAAACGAATTTCTACTTATTTTGAGTCTAGCAATAATTCCAACAAAATTATTCCTATTTATCTCACCAACACGTGGTGGTAGGAGGTCAGCAAGATAAGATAGACGCCGTATTGAATTTTATGAAAATAACACAGTTTATGAAATTGTCGCCATCCCAAACAACACCACCATATTGATGTTAAGGGCGGGTGCATGTAAAATACATCATTTTGAACGATTTTCGGATAAATTTATATTTGAGTATTTTCAAGGCATTTATCATTTTTGAGGTCGATTGCAGTATGTTATCAGTATGTTTGATCCAGTTGTCTACACTCCTCAAAGATACGCCGAGATGTTTGTGGTAGTGAACAAAAGATAGAATTTCATTTTTGAGTTCTAGTTTTTAAAAAATGGGAACTGATTTATACGAGAATAACATTACCTCAGTTTTGGTTGGTTTAAAGTCAACCAACCACTGCCTCGACCAATCGTCTATTGTTTGTAATCTATATTTAGTACATATTCAATTTATTAAGTATCATTTGATGAATACGCCAGTGAGCTTTCATCAACAAAGAATCTTGTTACGCTGAAGATATTGTCGCCTAAATCATTCCTATATACAATCAATAAAAACTGACCTAAAACAGTGGTACGCTAGCCGCAACATTTTGGCTACTGGATTCAGCGGTATTTACAAAAACTGGAGCCTGTTAAATAGATAGTCAGAAAACCAATCAATTCAAGATCTATCAATGCCATAGCACTTTAATTTATGTATTAGAACTTTATGCCAAATACGATCAATTCCAACTCACGCGCAAGTATTGACATCATCCCCCCCCCCCCCCATACATTCAAGTCCTGTGGCGATGGGCGAGTGGCGAAGCAGCAGGTGTGGATACACTGGGTGCTGTGACTGCTGACCTGCACACGGGCGGCTCATGGCATAGAGTCGCTTTTCATTGGACTGAAGCAGCAGAGAAACTCGACAGCCCCTCTGGGCGACTGAGCAGCCCTCTTTATAATCGCACTGCTCACCTCCGCACAATGGGGAATTGGATAGAAAAGGTGCCCTAAACATTGTCTGCTTCACCTTAACCCTGGTCAGCATATGGGGATCCGACCTTAGTGGTAGAAAATCACACAAGCTGACAAAGGAGACCATCGGTGCCTGGAATTTGCACACATTAATAGATAGTACATAAGCAGATAGACCAGAGAGAATAACAGCTCTAGTTGGTAGAGAACTGGCTTGATTAAACACCCAGATAGCGGCCCTGCGTGAAACTAGCTTGGTCGAGGAAGAACAACTCACTGAAGTTAGAGCCGGCTACAGCTTCTTCTGGATTGGCCTAACTAAGAGCGACGTGAAACTGGTGTTTGGTTTGCCATCAAATCACAGCTAGTCAGCAAGATCACAAATCTCCCAAAGGGCGTGAATGACAGACTCATGCAAATAAGACTCCTACTGTCTGGAAAAAGATATACAAATAGCATTAACGCCTATGCACACACCATGACTAACCCAGATGAGATCGAGAACAAATTCTATGTAGACCTGGAGTCTGTTATCTTACAAGTGCCGAAGGCAGACAAGCTCAACAGGCTGGTGAATTCAGTGCTAGAGTTGGCACAGATCACCAGACATGGCCAGGCGTCATCGGCGAAAATGGCATTGACAAACGTAACAATAACGGACTTCTCCTATTAAGGAAATGCGCTGAACACGACCTCCTTATCAGCAAAACAGTATTACGCCTGCCAAACCGCAACAAGATTTATTGGATGCACCCACGCACCAAACACCGGCATCTCAATGAATACGTCGTCGTCAGAAGAAGAAGCATGCAGGATTTCCAAGTGACGAAGACCATGAGAAATACAGAATGCTGGACTGACCGCCGGCTCTTCGTCTCCAAGCTCTATATCCAGATTAAGCTTAGCAGAAGAACATAAAGTAAAAAAGGGCTCAAAAACCTTAATGTCCCCAAATTAAAACAGGAGAATGTGAAACGGGCATTTGTAAGCCTCGTGACTGAGCAACATGGCAGATGAAATTCAGTCCTACGCAGACAGGAATGATATGAAGAACTTCTTCAATAATCTGAAGATAATCTACGCGCCATATTCATCAAAAACATCTCCAATACTGAGTGCTGACGGCACCATACAACTTGTAGACAAAGAAAAGATCATCAATCAGCAATCATCTATCAGTGAGGAGACAAGTGATTGACTGCCTCGAGTGGAAGTCAACACGACACTTGCTGATCCTCCAACTCTGACTGAAACCAACTGACCTGCTGTCAAATGGCAAAGCACATGGATACCAGCAGAAGTCTACAGGCTCGTACATGGCTCAGAAACTGACTGGAAGAGTCCAGTCAATGTGGACTCAAGGAACTATACCCCAGAAATATAACGATGCATCCATCGTCCACTTGTACAAGCAGAAAGGCAACAGACAATCCTGCGACAATCAGCATTGCATCTCCTTGCTGTCAATAGCCGGCAAAATCCTCTCCAGAATTCTGCTGAATCGCGTTGTGCCTGAGAGTCAACGTGGCTTCATGAAAGGACGAGAAACCATAGACATGGTGTTTGTAGTTCGTCAACTCCAAGAGAAATGCCAGGAACAGAACTCCAACCTGGACACGATTTTCGTCGACATGACAAAAGCCTTTGACACAAGTCAGTCGTGGGGGCCTCAGGAAGATTATGGCAAAATTTGGTTGCCCAGAGAAATGTATCGTGATGGTTCGGCAACTCCATGATGCTATGTTTGCTCGCGTCCTGGACGTCGGTGAGTCATCTGAATCATTCCCACTCATCAATGGAGTCAAGCAAGTCTGTGTGTTGGCCCCAGCCCTCATCAACATGATGTTCACTACCACACTTACATATGCCTTATGTAACTATGACACTTCAACCTGAGGAGAATACGGGTAAAGACGAAGTTACAGGAAGTGACTGTTCGTGATCTCCTATTTGCTGACGACTGTTCCCTGAAAGCTAATCCGTGTCAGGCATGCAACAGATTATGGACCATTTCTCTTCAGCGTGTGACAATTTTGATCTCACAATCAGAATCAAGAAGACAGACGTGATGCACCAACCTGCATCAGGCAAGCCTAACTGAAAGCCTACCATCACAGTGAATGGCCTGACCCTCCAGGCAGTGGACAAGTTCACTACTTCAGCAGTACACTGTCATGTGCAGTTGTCACGTGCAGTCCACATCGACGACAAAACAAATGCCAGAATCGCCAAAGCAAGTGTGACCTTCTGTAGACTTGGCACAAATGTGTGGAAGAGCAGAGGCATTAGTCTGCAAACAAAACTGAAGGTCTACAAATTCGTTGTGTCGCCTACCCTGCTGTATGGATGCTAAACCTGGACAGTGTACAGACTCCATGCAAAAAAGCTTAACCATTTTCACATAGGCTGCCTGAGGAAACTGATGAGGATAAGATGGCAGAACAAGCTCCCAGACACTGAGGTTCTGACACGAGCAGGTATTCCAAGCATCCACTCTCTATTGTGGAAATCACAGCTGAGATGGACAGGCCACGTCACCAGGAGGTCAGACGAACGACTACAAAACAAAATCTACCTCGAACTGATGGAGGAAAAGCGAACTCAGGGAGGTCAGAAGAAACGCTTCAAAGATTCCCTCATGTCATCCTTAAAACACTTTTACACTGACCCTGAGTCTTGGGAAGATCTCGCACAGAAACGTTCCACATGGCGCAGTTTCCACCATACTGGAGTTACAGACTATGAGCTGAGGAGAACCGCAGAGACAGTGCAGCACGTCTTTCTGTACAGTGTGCCAAAGACAGTCCAGAGCACAACTAAAGACAGTCCAGAGCACAACTTGGCTAGATCAGCCACTCACGTGTTCACATAAACTAAACCAGTTAATGATATCATGGTCATCTTCAAACTCAAAGGACGAACAACAGTAACTTTGTTATTAGTCCAGTAGATTGATATTGGTGTCATCAACCTTCGCCTCTAGCAGTGAAAAAGGAATTAAGACATTCTGCTTTTTCGACATCGGAAAATGACCATTCGCATTATTGCTCCTAAGTGGCGATATTGTGGTTGAAAACGTTTCTTGGACACGATGACGCACAAGTTTCCAAAAAAGTGTTCCTTTGCCCTTTTTCTGATTATTGACATTATTGTGCTTTTTTGTGTTTTTTTTTAAAATTTCCCCCAATGATTATTACTATTATTATTCCTCGTTACCCTTTCGCGTCTTTTGTACAACAAGCCAAGATTGTCAAATAAAATTATCTGCACAAACAGTAAAAGATTACATCCATATATTGGAGTAAGTTTATAATTACAGATGATATCTCATATTAATGGATGATATTATGTAATTTGTGTCACGGTGTTGTGTGTGTATTCCAGTCACAACGTCGGTTGGCGGATCGATTGGAATGCTCACCAAACCGTATTTCGTTTACCAGAATACTTACACGTGCCAGCCTTGTATAAGAACAGTGTCGGCGTTCAACATTTCGGAGTTGTCAGATTGAGCCCGTTGGAGAGAGAGAGAGAGAGAGAGAGAGAGAGAGAGAGAGAGAGAGAGAGAGAGAGAGAGATTTTCTTCATTTACTTACTTATATATGTTTGATTAAATGTGAGTCTTTTTCAGATATCCAAAATGAGACAGGTAATAGATCCAAAAATTTGAAAAGGAAATTTCATGTACGAAATGTTGATGTTGTTACGACTAGGAGTAATGTAACAAAAGAAAAGACTCAAACAAGCTTTCAAGATTGAAAACACAAATATTTAATTTCCTAAAATATTAAAATATTTCAACAAACAATCAAAGTGAAAGAATTAAAAATAACTTACAGTATAGAAATTCCTTAAAAGTCCTAAAGTTCACTGATCCGAAAGTTAATCCAAATATTCCGAATGAAGACTATTCCACCACTGAAGTGCTGATGTACTAACAAGAATCAGTTATATCCAAATAGTATTAATTCCAAGTAATCCTTGTGAATATGGAATATCACACAAGTTTATGTGGCAGTACTAAATCCAAAATGTACTGTATAATAATATCACTGAAGCAGATATCACACACAAAATGAACCAATCTTGTATATGACCTCTTAGGCTGAACGAACTATGAAAGAATGACGAACGCTGCGATTACATCTTATTTATAGTATCTGACTGCGCAATTCAAATAAAAACCCAATTATTCTACGTCTCAAACAAACACATCAGAATTGTGATCTTAAACTCTAATTTCTGGTCAACAAAATGAATCATTCTTTGGATTACGAAATCCAGGTCAGAAGTTCAAAAGTTCAAACCCTCACGCGCTGATCACGTGACATGACTAATGCTTCAAGTGAAATAATGATTTTCCCAGGACCAATGTACTGGGTCACATGTACCGTATATGTACTTTTTGCATGACGACAGCTGTTAGACTATTATGCAGAGATCATAAAATTATACCATTATTTAAAATAAATGATACATAATTCCGTAACAATGTACAAAATTTCGTAGTGAATAAATTTTGGAACCAAAAATTTTAATTGCAAATTTCTCATAAGCAGACGAACTCTATCTGTGAATTTTTGATCTATACACTATATGATTAATTGATCATGGTTGGGTATTGAACGAAGTGTTAATTTGTACCTAATCACTCACAAAGTTAACATAATTTCCGATGATCACGGTTGGGTATTTATCGAAGTGTACATGCTAAACTCATCACTCAAAAAGTAAATAAATCACTCACAAAGTAAATAAAGTCCGAAGGACTTTATGTTAACTTTGTGAGTGATTAGGTAGAAATTTACACTTCGATAAAGACCTAACAATGACCAGTTAATCATTATAATTCCAATTTTCCTCCTTTCTGTCGTCAAATCAGCGGATTCCATCAACAAAGCATTCCATTTTAGGTAGCTCGTAGTTTTATTTCTTTAACATCTTCACACTGCGCCAGAATACCTAGCCCATCTTTGCAATCCAAGGGTCGTCGGTCAACATCGTTTATCGTCATGTAAAACAAAGTGTACCCTTTTTGCGCTTGACAAGCGAAGATGACCTAGCCTGTACAAAATCATAACATAAGAATTCATGAGGGCCACCATGACTTTTTTTATTTAGCAAATATACTGTATGCGTTTAGCATTCATTGTTCTTGCTTTCTACGCAGTTCGAGTTTTCCTTCCAAAAAAGTCGAATACAGATTTAGTGTAATCCGCTGCTCTTATATCATATGATCATGACCCTAAAAAATAGCTGATTGAAAACACGAAGTCAAGCAAAAATGGAGTACTTTATGAAGGTACATTTGCTTTTACGGCCTGCGCTGTTCTTTGTTCGGCAACAGTATGAGGGTTTGGGTGTAGAAAGGACTTACGATTGCAGTGTTTGAACTTCAAATCGGAGATTTTGTCTGCCGTTCCCAAATTTGATCTGGAGTCACAGCTGGTTTTTTTTTTTTTTTTTTTTTTTTTCTTTTGTTTTTTTTTTGTGATGTTGTAAGGAATTGATACAGCCAAAGCTTGACAGAAAAGCACTGTAAACCGATTGGGAACCGGAAGAAGGTTCCTGAATTTACTGATGTGAAAAACAAATTCCAGCCTTAATCACAAACAGGCCGAGTCATTGTATAAATAGGACTTTATTAAAATAACTTTTTAGTGGAGACAAATCTGATGTTTTTTGGAATTATATTTCTGTGTCTAAGGCGGAATTCGTACATTGCAAGGAGAATATTTCTCTTCATCAAACTGAAAAAATAAATATGAGAAGATACTGAATAAATCTGTCCTGAATTTGTATCTTTTGTTGATATTGTGTTTAATTTTTTTATGGCTAGAGTCAGTCGAACCCACATTTAGCTTAAAGGACAGGAAAATCTGAAAATCCTAACTAATTTTTCCAGACCATCCAGGTTACAATATTTTTTTTTTCTTCATGCGGATCTCTCGCTTCCTGCTTGTTTTACGTAGTGTGCTATCACACCAACATTTGTCCTTCAACTGAACAGTTACTGTGTGCTATCACACCAACATTTGTCCCTCAACTGAACGATTACTGTGTGCTATCACACCAACATTTGTCCCTCAGCTGAACGGTTACTGTGCGAACTTGTATACAATCTTTAGCAAATTGAATGTATGACGAAGTAAAAAATTCTAACGTCTTCACTGGCATCATCACAAGTCCCTAACTGTGAAAAGATTATTTAATTTTTCAAACATCCGCTTTATTATAGAGCCAGACTTCTCTCTTTTATAACAAGTTCAACATTTACAATGCAGCAGTGATCACTTCTGATCAATTAAATTTGCATCAACAGAGATAACCCCAGAATGGAGAACATCTATTGCTGGATATATAATAATGGGGTCTAACATAGTCGCCAAGCGATCTGTTACTCTGGTCGGCTCAGTTATTATATTTTGCATCCCATTAGGAAATCATTACCTCTGCGGTTTTTAAGTTCAGCATTGAGAAAGTCCTCCTGCAAATCACCCATAATTATAATAGTATCACACACTCGAAGCCCGGCTTATAAAATGACGGTATTCGATGACTCCCAGAAGTGTGATGATACAAATGGATGGAGGTAGATTTCAAATAACATATTTCGTACCTTTTACGCATATTTTTATCTCTATCCTTTCAAGGTTATTTGTCAACAGATCGGTACATGGTTTGAAAATCAAATTTTCTGAAATACAGACCTATACACCTTCCCCGTGAGTTGTTCGATCACACCTAAGTAGTGTTTGGTAACCATTTAACTTAAGATCATCGTCAGTAATGTTATTATTAAGGTGAGTTTTTGTATGTCCAATAATGTCAAAATCATCGAAATATGTAGCGTAGAAATCTAATTTAAGGTAAACAGATAAAATATTTAAAGGTACAAGACAACGTGCTATGGATTGACGACCTGATGTGAAATCAGATGTAGGAATCAGATGAATCTAATACAGATAATGGGCCTGGTTTTTACTCCATGTCCCCAGATAATATAGGAACAGAAAGCATCCATAATATACCAGTGAATAAATTTGAGACCACTACATTTGCAAAAGTTGTACTCTATGTGAAGTGTGTATTCATTTACATATCTAGTAATTTATTCATTATAGGAAAATTGCTTTTATAGCTGTGCCGAGAAATAGAAAGAATAATTATGTAATTCAGTGGTGTCGGCCTTCTTTGATCTAGCAATAATTTGATACGTCTACACAAATTCGGGGCATATGGGCGCTCTAGGTGAGATAATCTGCACAAAGCCCAATCGGCGATAATTTGACACCAACAGATAAGGGACGTTTCGTCGTATGCCACCTAATGTTCGAATGTGGAAAATCATCAAAGTTACGTTCAATCTCATGATGGATTGATTCCATCTGAGATGTGGAACCATCTCCAGAGCTTCTTCCAAAGGCAATATCGGGTGAAGGTCGAAATGACAAACTTTTCAAAGTGAGTTTAACTTAAAATCCTCGTCAAATATCAGATGTAGGCTTTCAATTGCAAATTTTGAGAAACAATGTTGATTTTCAGTTTCATAAACAATTTCCTGATAAAGGAAGTAGAATTTTATTTTCAAAAAACACAAAAAAACCCCACAACCTCCCCCCCCCCCCCGACCTTCTTGCAGTTTGTTTAAACTTAACCACTGTTACGTACAACTGAGATTACTAAGACCTGTACGGGGAATTCAATCTGAAACATGAAATATGAGAACATGTACTTCCAAATAGGACACCGTCATGTTCGATCTAGGGTTAAGCTATACACGGAATAGTTTGGTACCCTGACCTTTATTCATCTCGTACATCGTTCAATGGAACTAGGGACAAGTGAACGAAGTACGAGTGGGATAAAGGTCGGGTACCAGACTAGACAAGTGTTATGTATATTGAATTTATAATACGTGTCCATGAGGTAAGTTGTAGTTTAGTCATTTTGTCAACATCATATTTACTGCATTTGAGTTCAAGGTCAGTCTTGTTTATATAGCAATTAACAATTAGATTGGAATTTTCCATATCTTGATGTGAGAAAAGTCAGGTACGCACAGGAAAGTTCCATTAGAGTTACTCATATTCTAGAATATTCTGTCAGGTGGCTTATCCTTATATTTATACAGGTTTGGTAAACAGGATTTCATTGCTATACTAAACTTCATATTAAGATCAGTCTATTAAGGAATTTATTTTAGTAATCAGATGTTACAGTTGTGAAAATCAGAGCAAATTCAGAGAGACGAATTATTTATTTTAAATATTCATTGGAATTACTGAAAGTGCTCATTTTCATATTGGATTAATACTTGACTTTGGGATTTATGTTAATTTATTCAAAGATATTCTGGATTACATCATTCAGGCAGATCAGAGCATTCAAGAATACTGACACATCAGGGCATTCAAGGCTACTGGAATTCATTCGGAATATTCTATAGTTAGGACTTCTGATTAGGACACATAGGATTATTGGATTATTTGGATTTTTAATTCACGTTACTGTAAGTATCTTTTGAATTTTCACTTTAATTGTCTGGAAATAAATTGCTTGTTGATTTTACTTACGTTGTTGGTTTCACTTTCTTTCTGTTACATTATTTTAAGACCTAGAGTTGCAACACAAGGAATTCATCTCGTATCCAGTGTCCGTTTGCTGTTCTCTACATTTCCGGTTGTGCACTTCTCACAGAAAGGCAGACTCGTATTATCATATACTGTTGTGTACTGATTTCCGGCTTATCCAAAAGTACCAAGAGTTTTTATACTTATACATTTGCAACATCTAATATCATATGGAAAAGTTATAAAAATGAAGTCAATATCGTTCATCAATGATGGCGACGAGGATAACGACAACAGCAACATTTATATAGATAAATATAATTTATATCAATCATAAACACATCGCCATTTTGGTTTAGTTTGTTCATCTTAATCCAACTGCGCACCACATTTTTAATGAAATTAACTCGTCTGTTTGTTTGTTTTCTGTGTGTGTTTAAAAAAAAAAAACTATTTTATTTTGTGTTTTGTAAACGTGAGCCATAAGAACTGTAGAAATGACAAGGACTGAAATGATTTTGTTGTTAACGAATCAAGACAAACAATTAAAACTATCCCTTATTGACATACTTCATACGATCAAGTTTCTTCTAAAACGCATATTATGCAAGAAGAAACAAAATACGTGAGCGGACTAATTTGCGCCAGACCGAGTGGACCATTATATGATAAGGATAGATAATGGAGCTCTCTCGTCGTAGTTTTCCTTTTTTCTAAACTCTATCAAATGAAACCCAGCATAGTAAATAATCAATTTTATGACAAATCGGTCCTAATTGATCTCGACATCCTGTCTCCGCGGCTTATTCTAAATATAAATTTTCAAAAAGATGTCCAGACCACTTGAAATCTCAAATATGAATTCGAGACCATTAACTCTTGAAAACCGGGCTGATTTTCTGTCTGCATGAGACTCTCGCTTGATATATGATTCTTTATTATAATATGAAAGGCAAAACTGACAATGGGTTTCACAAACATTTGTAATGGAAACTATTGAGAATAAATGGAAGGACATCAACAAGATAATGATTAATAAAACCCCTTGCTGCACAATTAAGCGACGATGGCCTAGTGAACAATCAAACCCAGCTTCCAATGTCATTCTAAGCTATCTTCTTTTCTTCGTGTCCACTCGTAATGCAAGGCCTGTCTCTTCTGTATCAGCTACAGAAGGAATTAACCTGAATACCTTAATCAAAATCCGACAAGCATGCTTTCTGCAAAAATCATTGATTAGTTTTTATTTGTATTTTTAATGAAGAACTATTCTCATTCTTCAGCGGTCTGCCTTAGTCCAATAAAAATTCACCAAAAACTGTCCAGTGAGACCATTAAGTCTTCTCGCGTCCATAGTGGCCCAAAAAGACCGGAGCTTGTCCCGGCTCCCATAACAGTATGACTCCTCCTCACCTCTCGAGGTATCACTCTACTATTACAAGTTCAGTTTCCAGGTTCTCGTAAACAAATGACATCTAAAAACAAATCTTGTCAAACCAGTTATTTTAAATATGGCCCAAAATGCAGTTGTAATTATCAGCAACCGTGCATTTAAAAAAAGTGTTATCCTTGATCCTAAAGATGTGGAAGATTTCTCAACAGTAACAAGCAAAGACTATAAAAGACACGTGCAGCACACTGTGCAAGCCTCAAATTTTCGAAAACCGTATTATACGTGCACACAATCTCTTGTTGCGAGACTCGTAATTTTCAACTCGATCCTCACAGCTCATACCTTTTCAGAAATATCGCTGCCATTAGGCTGGTTGGACGCCCGGGTCATCTGGACTAAGGTCACAATTATTTTTATATACCAAATACCCACAAAAAAGAGATTTTAAACACGAAATACCAAGTAGTCAAGAACAAAGTGCAAAGCAGATTTTTTTAGTATAGATGACGTCACAAAAGCTCATGAGGTCAAAAACCAGCCAAAAAGCATCCAGTTTCCTCTTTCATAAATCTTTACTCAACATTTCGAGTAATAAATGTTACTCCACACTTGGAAATCTTACTCAACATTTTGAGTAATAAATGTTACTCCACACTTGGAAATCTTACTCAAAGTCGACAAATGCAGCCTTTTGATTGGTAAGACTATTTTTGAGTAAGATTTGGAGTCGAGTATAGTTTTATGACGCAGGGACGCGGCCCCACCGTCATATAACATGACTCAACATTTATAGTAATAAAATGCAACTCCAGACTTGGAACTATTACTAGTTATTGGCAAATGCAGTCTTTTGATTGGTAAGATTTGGAGTCAAGTAAAGTTTTATAACGGAGGGCCTTGCCATGACGGAGGGCTTGGCGATGACGGAGGGTCTGGCTCTTCTGTCCTAAAACTTTACTCAACTTGAAATCTTACTAAAAAATATTCTGATTAATGAAAAGGCTTCATCTGTACATTTCGAGTAAGATTTAACAGTCTGGAGTAACATATATTTCTCGAAATGTTTTATGACGGTGGAGTGCGATTATGAAAATATTCTACATTATGTCTAGAATGTAATGCTTGAGGTTAGCTGTGAATCATTTCATTAAACAGCAGCAGCAACAACAACAATGACAGCAGCAACAGCATCAATGGTAAGGACGGCGACGACGACGATGCTGATGCCGACGACGACGAAGACGACGACAACGACGATGATTATGGTGATGGTTATGATAACAAGACAAAGAAAGCGATAATAGTTTCCTATAAACAATCCAAATTGATTTTCCCCAACAATACAGAAAATATATGCCCACAATATAGAAAATATATGCCCACAGCAAAAAGAATATCGCATACACATACGACAATGTTTAAGAATTTTATATATAAAAAAATCTAACTTGTACTAAAAATTCACGCGTGCTAAACCGATCATTACTTTACTCCAGCTGATGAGGGATTTTTTTTCCATTGTATTCTTCCTGATCTTCCAATGTAACGGATACAAGACTTTTATTTTTAATTCCTCATAGGATTCACTCGAAAATTCATCTCTCGCGCTTGTGCCGCAGGAAGTAACCAGTGAAATCGAAAACAATACAATTTTCAAGTGTGTGTGTGGTCTTTCGTCAGTTTCATTTTCTAAAACAGGATACAGAATTTCATACTATAACAGTACACAATAAAGCGTATATGATATAATTCACACCAGAAGATAAACAAATCTGGTTGAACTTTCATTAATTTTACGAAAACTTGTAACGGAGGTTACTTGATCCTTTTTATTTATAAGGCAATTATTGAGATGTTGAAATTGTAAGAACTTACTGAATTTTTTAAACAAGGTTATATATTTTTAAAAAAAATTAAAAAAAAAAAAAAAACGCGCACTTTACGCTCATGACAGGACGGCAATAATCTGGATCAATGATCAAGTGGAAAGTGTGATATTTAGTTACGTGTAGTAATGACTAACTCATTGATTGATTGAATGGTGTTTGACGGCACACAAATAAATGAAAGGTTATATTGTGCTATGGAATTGGAGAGAAAGACACCTTGGTGGCAGACCCAGCATAGTCTAGGCAAGATTCGAACCCAGCCATTGTAGTCGTGTGTCAGGCACACTAACCAGTTAGTATTAAATCCTATATCTTTCCGCAGCTCTCTTGACCCCTCGGGAAAAAATGTTCAATCTTCTCATTAGCATAAAGCATCTGCTCGTGCATAACGTGCACCCCGAAGTGCAAACAGTTTAGACGTAGATTTGCACTCGCACAATGCGCTGACAAATCAGAGTCTAGGTTATTTGTTCTACCTAAGATTTCAAGACAATAGCTTAGACCCTGATCTACCGGCACGTCGTGTAACAGTAGATCAGGGTTTAAGCTGTTCAAAGTCGGATACATGTTATGCACGTATAAATTCGGTAAGTATTTCTTAAAAGTCGGTGGTTTTTTGTTTGTTTTTTTGGGTACAAAAACAATTATTGTTATTGGCACAGGAGATATATATGTATACGACGGTAAATTTTTCGTTGGTGAAAAAGGCTGAATTTATAATTTATAAAGCTCTAGTTAAAAATACATAGGTGACATACACATCTGGACAAACACTAATTTTTCTAATATTTGCGACATTTTTCAATATATACCCAAAGTTGCTTCAGTGTAATGTGTGTAAATGTTTACTACAAATTCTTTACTTTCACAGAAATTGATCTACAGATGAATACGAAGAACATAACTTTTAAGTCAGTTCGCAAACAAGTAGGAATTTGGTCGATATTTATACATGATTAATCAATTACTGATTGTATCGCATAAAAACATTTAAAAGGTTAGACATCTTGATTTTCGCAGGGCATATATCTTGTCCGAGCGTCCACAAAATATTTCTTTTCTATTTTTCTCTTTTTCTCTAAAACTAGATTTGAAATTTCTTTTACAGGTCTAGATTCGTCACTGTGAAAGTCCTAGCGTCCATATAAACATTTTTAAAAAAAATATTATTTTCTCTTTCCCTTTGAAAGATGATGTGAGACTTGTTTCATTTCCCTTATTTTATCGAAGTAATAAGGAAGATCAAGGCGTATACATGTTTGGTTTGGTGTTTTACTGCATAGGAACACGAGTAGGTTATTTAGTGCCGAGGCAATAGGAGTAGACTGCCTTTCCCAGAAACATACCATGATAGCCGACCTGGGCTGACCCTTCGGTATCATTCGAACCCGCACCCTATCGGTCGGGCGTCGATCACGCTTACCATAGAACGCTTTAGTACAAAAAAAAAAAAAAAAAAAAAAAAAAAAAAAAATACATGTTGTCTCCAGGACCAAGAAGATAGCAGATTAAACCTTCAGTTTGTTTTGTACTCATATTAAATCTGTAAATATTCATTAGCGATGTTTCATATGTGAAACGGTAACCATTAACTATTACTGAAGTCGTAAACTATTGCCCCCCCCCCCCCCCCGAAACTGTACAAAATGTTAATTGATGTTTATAGGTCTGCTGCTAAATAAAAGCAACAACAGCAACAACATCATCAACAATCACGACAACAATAATACTAACAACAATAACAGCAATAATAATAATAATAATATGTTTCATACATGTAGAAACATAAGCATACTGTAAAATTTATATAACATCAGTTTTTGATTATTATTTTAGTAACATGAGTCTTCCTCTTTGTTCTGTGCTTTTTATACCTTGAAATATTATCTTCCATTACTTTTCAATACATACGAGGCACGGACATGACTTTCAGCAAAGTGAATTCCTAATACGTGTCGTCAGATTCAAATCAAAACTAACCGAAGATATTGTGTTCCAGTGAGAAACGTTTTACATTTCATTTTGATGGCTATCGAAAGCTAGATCAAACAGTAGCTTTATACATTTAATGCATTGCTTTGTCGTTTTAAATAGATTTCAATCGGATCAATGAACCAACAGCTTTGTGTGCACAATGATTCCTATCCATTATTATCACTAAGTCGTAAAATCGAATTCTCTGAAGACTTTATAACAATGTATTTAGGCGTAATTTTGCATTAAAGTTGTTATTTGTCTCCACCAAGCTGTTCGCTAGAGTATCCGAATGGAATTTACAATTAGCGATTAAACTATCCAACAAATGCTGACGCGGATAAAAAAAAAAACTGATGACAAGATTAAAAAACAAAAAGAATCGTGTAATTGCTCAGGATACAAAATATATTTGAAATTATTTAAAAATGAGTATCACAGTGGTCAGCACAGAAGCGAGGAAATAGTACATGTTACTCTGATCTGTAGTCCCGTATTCTCGTTGCGATATTCTCGATGAGTAATGTGCTGAAAATAGGTGCAGGCTAAAGACGGGGTTGGGGTATGCAAGAGGATTTACTGAACTGTGTCATTTTCTCTCTGGTTGTGGCAGTGAACCGGCATCTGAGCCGGTTCATCTGTTATGTCTAAGCCAGCATCTGATTTGTCTGAGTCGGCATCTGATTTGTCTAAGCCGGTTCATCTGACTTGTCTAAGCCGGCATCTGATTTTTCTCAGTCGGCATCTGATTTGTCATTCTGATTTATTTTTGTCATTCTGATTTGCCATCATATTTCTCTGAGCCGGCATCTGAGTTGTCATTCATTATTTTGATACAACCTGTTTATACATTTATACATGATAATACCAATATCGTGGTAAGTCATTGCATTTAACCGAAGACGAATAATGTATTCTTACATCAATATTATTATGTAAATTAGTTGTGACTTCCCCGTGGCTTCAAGAAAAGATTCTACTTGCTTATCTTTTTTAAAAAAAATTGGAAAAAATAAAGAAAAGATAAATAAAGTACTAAAAACCAATAATAGACGTAATAGTCAATGTCATATAGGAAACCATAACTTATTGGATTAAATCATAATAATTCAAGAGAAAGTTCATGTACTTACATGGGTATGAGAGAACATTTTCGTTTTATCCACTAGAGAAACAGGTATATGAAACTAGGTTAGCCTAGAAGGGACTCCTTATCTTTGCTTTCCTATTTCTTCTTATTTTCTGATTTCCTGTTTGAAGGTATTCATTTTGACTTCTTATTTCTTTCTTCTTACTTAAAAATATATCCACGCCTTTTTTTGAAAAGAAAATGGAAATTGGGTGATAAAACACATACAAATAGATATTGTAAATATAAAATGAAAGAAACGGTCCTCAAATAAAGAAATGGTAGATATTGTTGTTTTTCTTTTACAATGAAAGGCATATCCCCATAAAATAAGACAAAGATAGATAGCGTCCTCGTAACTTAGGACTTCTGACGTATACCATACGATCTCCTTTTTTCTTTCTTTCTTAAATCATAATAAAGACATCGTAGTTCAGTCTGTTTAGTCATGAACTATCTCAAGACTCAATTATACAACCATAATTAGTGTATTTTGACCTTAGTAAAATAGTACACACAGATCTCTATCTCTTTCACTCTCTCTCTCTCTCTCTCTCTCTCTCTCTCTCTCTCTCTCTCTCTCTCTCTATATATATATATATATATATATATATATATATATATATATATATATATATATATAACTGTCGGAAATATTTCCTTATTCTGAATAAAGTAATAAAAATCTAAATTTTTAAACTCTTAGTCCGAGTAAAAATTGTGTGCTCCGAACTTTTCGTGACTATTTCACCAAAAAAATGTCAGTAATGCTGATAGTATATGACAGCAGGGATCTGATAAAAGAGATTTATTATGATTAAAAGAATTTAATACCGGATCCAAACCAAATTGCATTTCGATCCGTCCTTTTATGCTGAAAAGAATGATTGATAATAAAAGGATATCAGTGAGCGTTTATATCCGACTTCTTCTTTTTATGATCTTGGTAATACTGTTTGGTACAAAGATGAGACTGGTAGTCACCGCCAGTCTCAAATCTGATATCTTCACTCTCATGTAAAAATTACAAATTAGTCTGAAATGAAACCTATTTTTTTATGATCCTTCTTTAAATTAAAACTAAAAGTAAAACTGTCGTTCAGTCTGTCCACCTGGCTTCTCTCTCTCTCTCTCTCTCTCTCTCTCTCTCTCTCTCTCTCTCTCTCTCTCTCAAGTCTGATCAGGATATGAATCGACGAATTACAAATATCATAGGCGATTATTGGAATTCAATCCCGGTTTATAGCGAATCTTCAATCTTATTTACGGCGATAAGATAGCCTCGTCTTTGCTAAGTCCACTTCACAAGTCCAAATACAGTATTTGCTAGGTCCACTTCACAAGCCCAAATACAGTATTTGCTAGGTCCACTTCACAAGCCCAAATACAGTATTTGCTAGGTCCACTTCACAAGCCCAAATACAGTATTTGCTAGGTCCACTTCACAAGCCCAAATACAGTATTTGCTAGGTCCACTTCACAAGCCCAAATACAGTCTTTCGTGAAAGCCATGAAACTATATTGCATCAACCTCCTGTAAATAAATCGCCTAACTGCAAACAGCGTAAACCCGTTGCGTAATGGGTTTGATTAAGGTTTGCGCTGTTCGTTCTATTTATGATTCGAGTGAAGAGAGAAGACAAAGATCTGCAGGCGTATTATGAGTTGGTAGATCTCAGTCAGGGCTGTTCGTACGTGAGCGTAGTATACACAGGTACCTACGGTATACCGTATACATTTCTATTACGCCCCTAGTCAAAAATATGCGTTTTAAAAGATGTGACACGATCATACTCGTGCTAGCATAGGGTTGATCCTTGTATTCAATGCGCATGTCTTAAGCCGATCAAAGGATCATGTGATAAGATGTGCCATTAGCATAAGTTGTATACCAGCGGCGTCAAACATACGGCCCGCGGGCCAGACTCATTATTTATTATTTATTTTTTTGTTATTATTTATATCAGATCTGGCCCGCCATAGCAAATGATTTGACACCCTGTTGTGTACTATTCCCTATATACAGTTTAACCTTCGTTATCTGATAACCAAAGAGCCAAACATTTGTGGCAAATATGCAGTCCGTGGAAAAACGTACTGTAATATGCACAAACTCATATTTGATAGCCATGTCTGAGAAAGAAAAACGTGGCTTCTTAAAACAGTTACATTCTAATTTCGAGTTCATTCAGAAAATAATCGGCATATTAGGACTTACATGGTCGATTTGATTGTCTAAGACATATTACTATGGTCGTTTGATAGAGGTGTTTTTTCTAAAACGGGTATGAATTTTATGAATGGTCAAGTTTCTTAGAGTAGTTCTCTGCTTAGACTCGGCGTGGTCCTTCGTTCGTTAGTTGGATTAACGACGTGTGCGACCATTCGGCCATTTACGTCGACAGCTGCTGTGGTCCTTATGGCAATATATTGAATATAGCATTCTTTCTTTCTACTATCCAAACCTTCCCTAACACCAATTTTCCCAATCCTCCAATCCTCTACCTGACGTAACTCACTTACCTACAACTTTCCAGCCCGAAAGAGGTAGAGGCCGGAGGGAGTGGCGGCCAGTCTAGTGGATGTTTAATACATGTTGATTCACAACACAGCCGGGGATCTAGGGATTTATGGAACAGGTGGGGCAGTTGTGTGTTGTGTGTGGGGTTGGAGGAGGGGAGTATGCGGTTAATTTAATCCAAATATGGAATTTAATGATCGACAAATGTAGAACATATCTATCGCACCATTGTTAGTCAAGGAAAGTTAGAAATTATTGACATTATAACGACATTTCAAGCCCATTCCAGAACACTGTTCCGAAAAACCTGACCGATGTACAATGCATGAGAATCGTTAAACTGTTAAACAACAATAAAAACGTGTATGTCGCCTAACAAACTGTTTCCATTGTTGTTGTTTTTTTATTTATTTATTTTTTATTCCTTTTGAAAATAATAATAATCTCATCCTAATTTTAAGGGAATTTTTCTCCGATATGCGTCTTGTAAATGAATATTTAAAAAAAAAAAAAAAATCACTTGCCCCAATGCCAGATCGCAGATGATGTATATCCAATATAATGATAAAATCATCATCATTATAATGTATATTATTATAACCTGAACACTGCAGACAAAAGTATTTACGAGTATTTGTCATTAAAACTTTTATTATTATTATTATTATTATTATTATTATTATTATTATTATTATTATTATTGCAAAGATTGCAATAATAAAATACAATATTCATTATTTATGATATGCATGACCAGAGACGTGTGGATAATACATTTCTCTGTACTAGTACTAAAATAATTTCTACTGAGCAATTTATAATTATATTAATAATTTAAAATATTTTACAAGACTGTCAAGATCACATCGTATGTACACGAGGCGTGTGATTGTCCCGAAAATTCATGCAGATGAATCTATGAATCAGCTGAAAAAAATCTACATAAAATCAAACATTTCCAGGTATTTTTGAAAATCTACATAAAATCTAGATATTTTTGAAAAATTTACATAAAATCTAGACATTTCCAGGTATTTTTGAAAATTTACATAAAATCTAGACATTTCCAGGTATTTTTGAAAATTTACATAAAATCTAGACATTTCCAGGTATTTTTGAAAATCTACATAAAATCTAGACATTTCCAGGTATTTTTGAAAATTTACATAAAATCTAGACATTTCCAGGTATTTTTGAAAATTTACATCTTTCATGCTGTTTTTTATCGTGCTATTTCGTCCTCATCCTATACACTGCGGTGCTGTTTGTGTCGTACGCAAATTCTCAAATGGGATTACAACAGGAGGAAATTCCGATTGCTTTTTGTAAGTCGATTGATTACAACCTGGAAAATGCTTCTATACCATCACCACTGGTACTTTTTTTTTCTTTTTTGTGTGGGGAGAAAATGGATTCGAACTACAATGGTGTATGGTTGTTTACATTCGTCAATTTCATTCCTTGTCTCTGTTTATTATATAGTATACTCCGTTTTATGTCTTCATTGTTTACTGGCGGTTTTTAATCTTTGCAAGTGTTTCTTGGGTAACTAAACTTCAATGCCCTGGTGCCCTAAATACACGCTGCATGTTGTTGTGTATTCGTCTTGTCTATTCTTAGTACCAGTTAACATGTCAGCAATGAACTCTATCAGTCGCAAAGCACTCAAGACTTTCATAATATTTCTATACTAAAAATTACTTTTCTTACTGTGTATATATTAGTTGTCCATGGGTCATTCTCAGGGGCTCAGGTGCGGATGGGGGACTCCATAAAAATAAGCGCGAAACAGCCGAAACGTTTCCTAGAGTAAGTTTCTTTACTGTTAGATAGTTAAAATTATGCCATGGAAACACTTAAAATGCAAGAGTTTCCGGGAGACTCACCGGGGGTTCCATTCCACAGACTCCTTGCCTATTTGTTTAGAGCATATTACCACGCATTAGATTAACGCTTGATGCAACTAACCGAAACAAACATTATCTTTCTTTTTACTCCAGTTGCATCGGCGCTTAATAACCTTCTTGTGTTGCTGTGCTGTAAAATAAACAAAACCAAACCGAAAAAAGTTTGAGGGCTCCTGTTTATTGAATTCACTGTTACTTTTTTTTTTTTTTTTGGGGGGGGGGGAATAAAGTATGTCAGGTAATTTATTCGAAGCAGGAATATTCTTTTCATGTTGAACAGGTGTGGGATAACTTGAAGGTGGTGTATTATTTATATCGTCATTGTTGAAATTTTTAATTCTAAGGAAATTCCATATCGTGACATATCATTGCACGCACAGGATTACCTCTCAAAGAGAAAATTTCACAAAGTGTATAAAGTCTAAATGTTGTCACATACATGCGCTTATGGTATGACACAACTAATGCAGTGCGGTTTCATGGAAGTTGACAGAAAATAGTACATGTACCTTGTTTGTGTTTATTTTATTTGGTTTATTTCTTAGTTTGCCACAAAGTGTAGCATGATACTAAGTGATTTCATGTGAAGTTTTTGTTTTTCTATAGGCATTGGTATATATTTCTACTACATTATGGCGTCACTAGCGCCTGACAGGCTGTTTAAATAATGGATGCAAATTTGTTCAAAGTAAGGCGTAAAAAGGCATTTCTACTATCATGCTTCCCCACCCCCCAAAAATGGGGTGGGGGAGAAACATTGTTAACTGAATATCGCTTTTGAATCTTTTAAAAATATTATTTATAAATGAATAGTTTAATTTTCATAAAGACAGTGACTTAGTATTTCGCCACATGATTCCGTCACGTGATAAGTCCGCTTTCATGACTGCTTAAAATGGCTGCCTCTGCGACACATTCGAGGTTTTCTTTCCAATTAAAAGGTCAAAGATACTCCGAATGAGGTAACTGCTATCGAAAGCTGCCTCCCTTACCCATGTATTGAACGTTATACATTTAATGACTTGGGATTGATAAATTCCCCGATGCAATTCCTGTCGAATTCATCGCATTAAGAATCCAGATATAGTGTTCTTTTAGAAACTTCCGAGTGCAACATAGATTGACGTCGTATGCTCTCGTAAATATGTATGCCAACACACAAGTCTCTTCCGCTTTTTAAATAAGCATGTCACAATTTGATTCTGCACCAGCCTGCGACAATCGTAACGTCCTCTGCTATTTCTGCGAGACAAAAATATACCTCAGATGTATGTCGGCGCAGTAATTTACACAAAAATGATACATTTTGTTCGCCGGAAATTTATCTGCAAAAAAGAAACCCCAATCTATTCGGACTACCTCGGGTATTACTACGGTTGGATTAATTGTAAGATTGTCCGAGAAGTTACGAATGAAAAATCTTTCGACGCATTCGCAACTTCTCAATCAATACTTGTTTCATAAATATCCTATCTGGTCCTAATGCAGTTATCTACATGCATTCGAAGTATGATCCATAGGATTGGCCTCGAAGTTGCGAATGTGGTCTGCGATTTACATATTCTTGGTCAGTTGAAACTGCTGTAAGAAAAACACCAGCCTGCATCGACATGAGACACTAATTTAGTTATACGCCAGTATGTAAGCGTATAACTTCAGCCAGTAAGGTGTTCTTTCTTATATGGATATCGGGTACATTTTCATCAAAACCCGTTAAATACCTTCTGAAATAAATACACTCAGCGCTGTGATGTGGAGCAGTAAACAGAGAAAAGCAATACAGATAGTTTTGAATGATGGGTGTTTAGCTGGGGAAAAAGTGAACATTACTTGCTTTAAATAATCAAGACTTTAATGAAAACTCGGCAAGTTATTATTTTATCAAATCCGAAGGTGTAGTACATATCGCTGTATTAGTATAGAAGTAGCCCCCCCCCCCACACACACACACATAAAAACTATACATGTATAACTGGTACTCATTTGAAGAATCCGCAATAAATGAACCATTTATTTAATAAAAATGACTTTTAAACTTAAACACGAACATTATAATAAAAGTTTAACCAATTACGACATTTTATGTATAATTTGACTACTATTTGCGCAATTCTGCATGCAAATTACATGATGTTAATTGCAATTAATATGAATATTTCATGAAACAGGTAATTTTATTGCTGAAAACGCCATCATGTGACCACGATCATCTGTTAGGTGGCGCTCTACAATTTCGTATTTTGCATGGGTTGGATTTTTTAAGAAAAAGAATTTCCCAGGTTTTCTTCACTTGTTATCCTGGCTATTTAAAAAGACCATGCATATCTTAGGTATTATTAAAAAAAAACTTTTAATTCTCTTTATTGTTGTGTATGATTGATGGGTGCAATTTCGGTAATAGAGTATACAGCTTGGTCTAACTTCAGATGTGCACTCATTGAAAAACTGTTTGCTCAGCTTGGTCATTTTCACTTCCTGGACTTCAAAGGTAAAGTGTAAAAAAAAAAAAAAAGAGCCGATAACTTTTTAAATTTTTTTATATATATATTTTGTAATTCATTCATTATACTTTCAGAAACTGGTATTGCCTACTCTGGCAAAATTCGTTTTCCCTAATTTAATAGCTGCTAAAAAATAATGTACTTTGGACTAATTCAGGCAGATTTATCGAGCACATGGGAGCGGTTTTTTTTGTCAGCTGTGCACTTAGATCATGTACAATTTCCACAAGTAAAATATATACAGAAATTTCAGTGACAGTACATACAATTAACATAGAGGTATGCCAACATTCTCTTCATTGCGCATGATGCAAATTCAAACAGCTTCACGTTACACCTGTCGCTCTCTCAGAAGTACATAATGTCTGTAGAGCGCCTCCTTAATATTTCTGAATAAACTGTTCGCTGAACTACTTTTTAATGCTAAAAGTACAGTTACGGGACCAACCAAGTAAAATCATTACTAAGAAAATAGTGGTCATCGTATTTTGTCATTCAATCACGCAAAGTCGTAATTTTGTTCAATCTGAATCGGGACACAGCGCATGTTTTGAGAAGTCAAGTGTCTTTAGAGCAGACTCTGACGTCTTTCAATTTTACAACGTCAACTAAGAGTTGATTCTTAGCTTAACGTGTGTATGCTGTATTCATGTGTGTGTGTGTGTGTGTGTGTGTGAGAGAGAGAGAGAGAGAGAGAGAGAGAGAGAGAGAGAGATAGAGGGGGGCGGAAGTGTTTGAAGTTGTCGATGCTTTATCTGTTTGGTCACTAAAAATAAAAGGTCCCGGGAATTTGAAAGATCAACGTAACACGAACCTTTATCGGTGTCTGTCAGATCTTCTTATTATAAGTATATCTCACTTTAATTAGATTGACATCATCGTGAATGGGTACCTGGTGCTTACAGGAGCTTGACGTTTGATATTGTTTACATTTATTTTCTGGCTTGTACCCTTTATATAACAAAGACAACGACGGACAGTTGCCATCTTTGCTATGATTCGATAGAGTAATATCGGCAGATAATTCTCCCTTACAGAGTGTTGCTTTCATTTTTTAGGGTAAAATCCAACGCGTATATCACACATTGATAGCTTCTGCCATGCACTGACCAAATTCATCGGTTTTTATTACTAAATGCTACCGTGAAAACGATGCATAGTCTCACACAAGATAATACAAGACGGAAGTTGACATCTATATGGGATTCCCTTCTTGTGGTTGGTTTATTTCAGTTATTAACTATACGTACACATTTAGACCAGTTATATTCTCTACCAAAGAGAATCAAAGACGGCGACTCTGTGTCCTTCTCTTTATGATATACAGGGTGCGATCCAGGAAAAAAACGGTAAACACTATTTAACGTCAAACTCCCATGCTAGTGCTGCATCTAAAATGTGTTATTGCAAATGGCTTCACTAACGGAGAAAGCGGGTTCTTTGTACACGGGCTTTAATAATTTCTTTCCGTTCTTTTCCCCGTTGACGCAGAACGTATGCATTCAACTCACCCTTGAAGGGTCAAGGCCCTCATAATGTTTTCAATAATTTGTCTGAACATTTTCTTTAGTTTTATAAAAGTTTTCTTTTCTCTTGAGGGATATGTTATTTATTGTTAAAATAAATATACTGCAAATTACGACACAAGGAAGGTCACCCCTGAAGGGTTATACAAACGTCTGGCCACTCTTCTCAGATGCCAAAAATTTACAATACGAAATCCTTGAACATTCGAGGGTGAATGGAATGCATAGGGTAAGCTTTGATGGGGAAAATAATGGTATACAATTATTGAAGCCCGTGTAAAGAGAGCTCAATTGATCCATTTGAGACGTTTGTTGAAATACATTTTTTGATGCAAGCACCTGTTATCCTTCGTGATGCTATTAAAAAAAAACAAAAAAAAACAAACAAACAAACAAACAAACAAGACCTTACTTTCTGTATGTCCAGTTTTTCCCACAATTTTTCCTGATGAAGTCAAATACACAAAAGCAAATCGTTTTCAAGAATATGCAATAATTCACTGTTTACAGCTACTCAGTATATACGGCCCATGTTTTCAATCAATATGGACAGCTAAAATCCGTTTCAAACCGTTAATGTGCACTAAAACGATTTCATTCCATCGGCGTCTGCATTAAATAGTCTTTTATTACCGCTGAAATTAACGTGAAAGCATCTAGAAGTATCCCAGATATTTGCGTCAAAGACTACACATTGAGGCGTCATGTGACCATATTACTCTAGTCATGCTCTATTTTTAGACGCGGAAACACATGCATACGTCTAAGCTTGACCGTCTTTAAAAGCAATTTTTGACTTTTTTTTGCATTAAGCACAATCTTAATTTCACGATTTTTTAACATTTGGAATCAGACAGAAAATGGAAATTTAAAGTAAAATTTTGAAAAATTTATAAAACAGTGTTCCTTGAAGTGAAGCCCTTAAATTTTAGCTGCTAACGTTAATAATGAAGATTTGGCACAACTCTATTTAGAGCCGACCCTTTAAAGTATCCAATGTATTTGCGCAGACACTATACAATCCATGTCTGACTGAAAAGGATGTCCATGGAGAAAATAAGATCAACCTGTTTGAAGGAATTATTGTTAGTTACCTTTTAGAGCAATCATTTTGCTTTTAAATTTACTGTTTTTTACGTTCCCCCCCCCCCCCCATGCATACAATGGAAGTGGAAAGGGGGCGAGATATCATCGATAAAAATAGATTCTTGTCGTGTACACTGCTTTTTTTAAGTTACTTGTTTTGAGACGCGGGTACAGTTTGATCTGTTAGAACATAATCTTGTTTTGCATGAAAGTGCGAAAGCCAGTCCAATATTGTCGGGCACATCCTTGTATTAATATCGTTCGCGCCTGGTACACCATTTTGCTATAATGATAAAACCTTCTGTATGAAGTTAATAACAACAGTCAAACAAGGAAATACTCTTTTACGTCAGGAAATAAAGACAATCCCAAAATACCCGTATGTTGCCCCCCACCAAAAAAAAAAAAAAAAAAAAAAAAAATTTAACAATCTAATAAAGGGGTAGAGGGTCCTTTAACAAGCAAGTAGAATTTAGAATCAGACATTTTTATAAGTCAGTGGAATTAATTTTCTGCAAGGTATTATGGGGATGACTGGTTAATGAACTAGTAAAGGTACAATATTGCACTAGTTTTGCCAGTGGCTTGACTTGCAAAACTGGCTGATTTGTACAGGATTTTCCGCGTCTACCGTCGTCTGCTATAAATTATAACTCCGACTGAAATTAACATTCATTCACCTGCTGAAAATTAATGAACTCTGGTGATGTCAGGGTTTGTAGTTATCATTTTTAATTTGTTGAAATATATTTTGTTTCTTCAGAAAACTGGAAGGATAGCCCAGAGACATCTACGCACATGTCTCTGGGTATACCTATTAGATCGCGTTGAAATGGACTGTAATCCAGTACGATAAAGAAGTGGAATAAGGCTGATATTTCACTTGAAATGTACTAAAAGTCTCAAAATATGATCAATGATGGCTGCTGAGGAAAACAAAAATTAAGTATTAAAAAAGAATTTTCGTCCTTTTTAAAGTGAAGACTACCACTCGGACGGTCCCAGATACTTTTGAAGATGTCCCGTCTATAATTTAGGTACGTCGTGAACCTTGTTCACTTTAGTGACACCGGTTGGAATGTCAGGGAAACTCTCAATTCTCTCTGTCTCCGTATGTTTGTCTGTTTGTCTGTCACTCTCTGCGCAATACACAGAGCTTGCAAAGTAAGCTTAGTTGTATTATTTAGGTATTGGTTTATATTTTCATTGATATATCCAGGAGAAATTTTAGTCTTGAATATTGACTTTGACTTAAACTGGCCCTTCCTCAGATTTATACTGATCAGAGAAGACCCCTAAGGAGAACTATCACACATATAATTTCAAAGGAACAGCTGAAAAACGAAAAACGGCTTAATTAACTAAAAAAAAAAAAAAAAAACCCTTCACCTGTGTAAACAAATACTTCTTTCGTTCTTTTTCTAACTTGCTAAAATTTGGAGATCGTCAACATGGATCTGATTTTTCATTCTGGTAAATCGATCGGCGTAAGGGGTTGTGGAGTTTTTTCTGTGCTAATATAGCTGATTCGAAACAACAAAAGAAAGAGAAAAAAAAAGAAGAAAAAAAAAGAGAATTTCTAAAGCGACGAGGTTTTGATATTCAGAGAAGGACAACAGAGATAAATAAAAGAAATAAATCAAAGAAAAACCTAAACCAGTTCAGGATCGCAATTATAAGATTTTAATGTTTTTGGGGTTGTTTTTCTGCTTTTATCGTTGTACGAGCAGTTGAATAACCAGCTACATAACGCGGCGTTATTTGCCGTGTTATTAGGCGACTGACAGTTTATACCACAATAACCTTTCAACAAAAGAAAAACAAAAACAAAAAAAAAACAAAAAAAACCCCAACAAACAAACAAACAAAAAAAACCCCTAAAAACAAAAACAAAACATTAAACTCTTAATTAAGTGTAGCTGGCAATGGCAAGGATGCCTGTTAGTCAGTCAAGGGGTGTAAGAGATACAATATCAGTGACCACGATGCTTTAAAATGCGTCACATTTATGGTTATAAAATACGTATTGTACTTTTTTTAAAAAAAATTTATTTACCATAAAAGCTATTATTCTTGAGCAATCAAGAGTAAACTTCATATTAAAATGAAAATCTCGCGAAGTTATATACCTTGTCAGTTCACCTTCAAATCGCTGAAACGATTATGGTGCCCCCACCCCCATGTAATTAAAAAAAAAACAACATAAAACCCCCTAAAAAAACGGCTTTGCTGGTGCCGTAAGCACGTGCCTAGTCTGCTTATTGGGTAATTCAGCACTGTATGTAGTATATACTATTACTAACCTTACATCACGGGCCTTTCACATTTTGTCAGAAGAGTATGAAAACGTTAGAATATCTGACAGAAACATATTAAAGGGGAAGAAAAAACATAGGTCAGAAGCATATTCGTATCTCAATATTGGGTTTTTCCTTTTCTGATTTTTTACCTCAGATATTCTGTTTTAATACTCTCTATACCTCGTATCGATATTCTGTTTTCATACTCTCTATACCTCGTATCGATATTCTGTTTTCATACTCTATATATCTCGAATCGATAGTCTGTTTTCATACTCTCTATACCTCGTATCCATATTCTGTTTTCATGCTCTCTATACCTCGTATCTCTATATATACGGCTTTTCCTTTTCCTGTGTGTTTTTGTTTTCCTCAAATATTCTAATGTCTTCATAACTAATTCAATTTCAAAGGCACGTGTTCGTCACGACAGGCCGATCTTCTTCCTTCCAATGGGATGTCTTTAAGATACGGATTTGAATTTTTTTTTTTAAAAACAGACAGGTATATATATATATATATATATATATATATATATATATATATATATATATATATATATACATATATATATAGTGTGTGTGTGTGTGTGTGTTATTCACTTCACTATCGGGATGGACAAGCTCCACTATGAACGGTTACGAAAGGATTTCCTCAGGTACATGCACTTGTATCGATAACAGTTTTAAATTTGATATTTCCGAAACAAGTCGTCGAAACGTGTATGGACGGACGGCAGAGGAAGATCAAAGCGCTGTTATCGCTAACGCTGTGGGGGAGAGACTCTGGTATAAAGGAGGTGTCGAACGAGGGATGTTCGAGATAAATGGGCTGCGAAATTAGACAGTCTGCAATGCATTTCTTAAATATGTCCAATATTAAACTCCACTTTAGCAATGTATCTGGTGGAAAAAAGTTTTTAATATATTCTAATACTGGATAACGCTGCAGTGTTATTATTAGTGTTATTATTGGAACTTTGCCTTTCGCTTATGTAAAAATAAGAGACAATGTCATATTGTTCAAGTAGAACAAAATCATTTCCTTTTAATAACACACACACACACACACACACACACACACACACACACACAGGGCGATTGAACATTCATTGCCAAGCGCATCTACTATCACCCGTTCCTTATCGTTATGCAAATGAGGTTCTCAGTACACTGTAAGATCATAAGTTGGATTTGCTGAAGGGGCCAGAGAAGCTCATTCATGGTACAAAAATACGACATATTTTGTAAACCACATTGCTCCTACATTCATAATTAAGATCAGAAATAAACGCATTATTTTATTGTCAAAATATGTGAGAGTGTCTTGATAAGTGGCGGTTCGACCCCCCCCCCCCCCGGCGCCGGGCGAAAGGGGGGCGCCGTCGGGTGCTACTTGTTTTTGTATTTAGGAGGGGGGGGAGGGAGGTTGGCAACTGACATAAAAACTGTTCTCTGTAGGGGCGCCACTAAAGAACATTGCCCCCAGGCGCCTCGGTAGGGGCGCCGCTAAAAAGAACATTGCCCCCGGGCGTCTCAAACCCTCGCGCCGCCACTGGCATTGATGTACATTGGAAAAATCAGAGTTAAGCCATGAATTTTGAATTTGCATAGACAATTTCACCATTACTTTTTGTAAACCACCTTACAATATCTGTATGCAAGATATATGTATTTAATTTATATTTACATACTCTATGTACATTGAAAAATGCATTGTTACTAATTTTAACTCAATAATTTATTTAATTTACCCATTTTTGATACTTCAAAATTGAAAATCAAGGTTAACTTATGAGAAACGAAAATAGATCTTTTCACTGACATTATCTTTGTCAATATCTATCATAAAATTATCAAAAATATTTGTAGTAATGGAGGACAAAATTTTATGTTTCTTTTTGGTATCGACACTATCAAAATATTAAATTTTAATTTAAAATAGGCATGGTAAAGAATAAAAGTTGCTTTCCAACATAACACGGTTACAGCTTACTTCAACTTAGGTAAGCACAGCTAGATTTCTAGTCAAAGGAAAAATTCACCCGTGCTGTGCCTTTGACCTTACTACTCAACCAACCGGTATGAACTTCATTTGCGAATCAATAGGAAACTATTGCTATCTGGCATGACTATGGAATTTCCAATCCGTGCGTTATATATTGTTTGTCTGTTTGTGTGTGTGTGTGTGTGTGTGTGTGTTATTCAAATCTGTGCGTTATATATTGTGCCTTATGTGTGTTTGTGTGTGCACCAGATGTTCAACAACAACTGGAACTAAATTACAACTTTTGCAAGCGTTATTACTGTGACTTGTGACGCTTGTCATACGCACATAAAAGGGGGTGGGTGGGAAGCGGTGGCGGTGGATGAGGTTGGAGACTCTCTTGAGTTTTCAGATATCACCGGTTCTCATTTGATTGTAAATGAGCTTGCCAGTGGTCTGTTCAACTCACAGATTAAAGGAACAGTTCTGCCTGGGCTACAAGTATCAGCAGTACTTACCTACCGTCTGTACTCGCGTATAAACTGATTCCAAATGCAGACAACATAGACCCTGATCTGCCGGCGCATTATGCGCCGGCAGGTCATGGTCTATGCTGTTTGTTCTACTGATTAGTCCTTACATACTGCATAGACCCAGATCTGTCGGCGCATTATGCGACGGCAGATCTGTGTCTATGCAGTTTGCAGTTGGGATCATATTATACGCGAGTATAGACGGTAGCTTAGAGTTTGTTGTTCGCTTAACATTGTTTTAATCAAAAGAGACCTATACCTTCAGCAACTAAATACATCTTAAATTTGATTTAATCTTATTGCAAAGTTAAAACCATTTTCAGTCCTCTGTTCTGATATGTTTTTATTTCATTTATTATCGATTATATTTAAATTTTTGAAGAAAAAAATAACAAGCGCATTTTTCAATTTGTGTAAAGTCAAAGAATACAGATAGTATTATTGTATCTCCGATACGGATGTAAATAATGTTTTTTTTTTTTTTTTTTTTTTTTTTTTTTTACAAAAAAGTCTGTTGTGTTGATTAATAGCAATTCTGTAAAATTTCAAAAATTCTTTTACCTATCATTTTTAGAATAAAATATGTGGTTCAAATAAATTACACAAATGCACTCCTAACTCTTTTTAAAAAAATAAAATTGTTATTCATCTTCCATGTCAGTGATAAACTAGTGGACACCTCACACAACCCTCAATCGGGAACCCAGGTGCGATCGGCAAGCGGGAAAGGATAAACACGGCGGCGAAAAAGCAAAGTTGCGTGTGTTTATAGTGGTTTTTTTGTTTGTTTGTTTGTTTTTTCTTTCTATTTTTCGTGTACTTGATCTGTGCTCACTATTTCTTCATGCATAGTATTCTTTTTAAGGATTAAAGTGCTTAATGGTGTTGTTGTATGGAAATAAAATGTGCGATTTACTAGCAAGCAACAATGTTTGAATAAGTGTGCTGTGACAGAGGCGGGGGCAAATTCTATGAGAATTTCTTGGTAATAATGACATTTCTGATCACTGGAAAGAGATTGGATTTTTTTCTTATCAGTTTCCTTGCTGAGAAATAGGTCAGGGAGGAGCAGAGTGATGTACTTAATCGCCATTACTGTACGACCATGGTTCGAGGATAAGACTGTTGTTTAGAATGTTTTTTTTTTTTGGCAATTTGATGTTATTACAAACAAGAAAATAAAGTTTACGAACATTTATGTTTGTTTTAAATACTTATCTCTATCATGATGTAACATCTCAGATTCACAACACCGAGGAGAATAGAGTTCACTTAGTAATATTTACACGTCATATTGAGTAATTGTACCCACTGATAGTGATTGGTTTTCGATAACTCCTCCGCCTCCCCCCCCCCCCCCACCAGTCGGCATTGAGTTTTGAGGAAAGAAATTTGAAGCGAAATATTATGTAACATAATTTTACTATTTGTTTTTTTTTATTTTTTACGTATTCATCTATGGTTTCTTTTAAAGGTGTTTTCAATATTATTTGTAACGAATTATTTATTTTATTCTAGGATTTTATTCCTCGTACAGGTATAAGCATAGTTGTAATGGCGAGTGCATGATATGGCATTTCTTGTTTTTCTATCGCAATTTTTGTTGATCCTAATCGATTACACGAAGAGTGCAGATATACACACGGATTTTCTAGCAGATATTATGAGACAGAATGAAAGAACGACGAGGTATATGAAGGGTTTAAATGTTCGATCAAAAGTCTCATTAATCACCTTATTGCGATCTGGAACGCAGGGGACCGCGATTCTGGAACTCGGGAGGAAATTTTAAAAATGTGAAAAATGTCGTTACAGTTACATCCCTACGAGGGACTCTTGTTTAGTTATTAAGATCGAGCATACTATAGAGAGGTTTTACTTTCCTGCACGAGACGACCTTTTAGAGGCACGTGTCTCAATGTCAAGTACATATATAGGAAGTCTTTAAATCGTGTGTATAGAAGCCGATCTACTGATTATGCATTAATATGTTGTTTAGACAGAAATTATGATGGTAATGCTCTAAGTCAGTATTAGTCAATATGTCAGAAAATAACACAGTAGTGAGGTTCAACCAGTCAGATGACTGAATACCTCATTAATATACCTAGATGTCTCACATCATCAGATTTACGTGAGATCTTTATGATATAAGCTGAGATACTTTGTAAAGCTTAAAACAGAGCTTTGAGTGCTAAAGGCCGAGCGGGTATGGGTAGAAACGGTAGGTTCCGTATACTGCGCATGACCCATGACTGGTCAAGCAGGTGAAGCTATTTTGTCAAACAATATGTGAAAACCTAAACCATACCTACTAAACCAAACAGTCTTTCAAAGTACAGTGGGGGTTTATATATAGTCGAAAAGCAAAGAAAAAAATCCGTTTAAGATTTTGACCATGAAAGTGACACTGAACTTTAAAATTAAGCATGTTAAAAAAGAAAGAGAATATCGTAACATTAAGAACAGTGAAATATTTTCAAAATCCATAAAGGAATTTTCAAGATATTTAAGCTTTAAACTTTTATGGGGAGATAACTTCTCCCTAACTTATTAACATTCATGAATTATGATGATGTCATACAAGCTATCAAATATTTCATGCAAGATTTAAATCTTCAGTAACGCCACTCAAATAAAACCCTCACTCAAGAGCTCGAAGAAATGTTCAAGTAAAGTCGTATATAAAATGGTAATACAGATTTGCATTATTATTATTTTTTTATTGATCATAGAATCGTAACGATGTCAATGTTAGGGGCTTTGGGATCATAGTGTACATATACTAATACAAAGTGGATTCTTACTATAAAATTTGTCGGGTTTAAAAGCTACAATATTGGATCAGTTGTAATGATCTAGTAGATATACGACCTTGCTAGCGTTGTAGGGTATAATACTTATTGGATTTTGTAATACAGTAGTTGATACATAAAAAAGCATAGTTTCTATTAATTACTTATGTTCATCTTCGTAAGTTTCGATCTTTTGTCATAAGTACAAATGTCTTACAATATAATACATTTACTAAATGGATGTCCATGCTTTGGCTTCAGAGAAGTTCAGATGTAGCAGGTCGCAAACAGACATCGTCTGCTCATGTGGAGCCAAACACAAAAATGGGGGGAGGGGGGCTCTCCCCCCAGACTATCTAGTAGGAGGGACAAGAAGCATTCCCGTTCCCCTAAAAATTCTGCAGGTAAGGCTAGTCCCTCCACTCCCCGTAGGCAGATGAGGGACAAGGATACTCCTAGAGGAGAGACAATAAACGTTAGCAGGGGCAGTCCCACCACTCCCCGTGAAGAGTTGCGGGAAGAAAATACCCATAATCCCAAGCCTCCTCCTCATTGGAGGGACACTGGGTCGGAAAGGCCTGTCTTCCCTCGGGAGCGAGAGCAGGATGATGACTTCATTTCGGTTTAGGTGAACTGGAGCGAGAATCTCTATGTTCCTGCATCATGACCACATCTCCTTTTACTCCCTCATTTGAATATGGTAATGGAGCTTGCCCAGAGGCTTTCGAAGGGCCAGGGATTCTGCAGACACCATAAGGAGTGCTCTGTTTCTCCACATCTCCCAACCAACTCTACGCTGCGACTGCTGATTTCAGCGACCAGCTACAGGGTTCAGTTCTTCGGACGCTAGGGCGTCATAACTTGGGATTTCGATGGGGACCTTGGTTCGCCTTCCAGTCAAGACGCTGGAGGCACTGGAGTTTAAGGCTCATACGCTCGTCACCATAGCCTCGCATGCCGCTTTTGTTCGTCAGCCTCCTTCAGTCTTGCTTGCTGGGGGTTGCTGCCAAAACGTCGAGGCATGCGTCTTCAATTTCCATGGCGCCATCTGCGGAGCTGCTCCACTTCCGCAAGGACCTTGCTCTGGACAAGGCGAAGGTCTTACTGGATCACAGTAAGAACCTTCGTGGGACTGCTCACTTAGAGGTGACGACGCACGTCGGAGGTCTCATTCACTCAGAGACATACGACCACATGAGGAATCAACAACATCGGTCCCTCATAGCTGGTCCTGGCCCGTCGAAACGGCCAGGACGCGTACTCATGCTGATCGCCCCTTGTGACCTTCCTCAAGGTTTTTTTAAGGGATTCAGCTTAAACAATTCAGGAAGCAACACCAATTCAAGCCTCTACCTGGCCCGTCTTGAGTTAGACGAGACGTTCGGAAGGTTCAAAGAAGAAAGTCGGTAGGCAGTCCCTCCGACAAGATCTGTTCCGTTGCTGGCCCATAATGACCCGTTTTGACTCATTCTTAAATTTGGAGAAACCGGAGCTAATCGCTTATCAGGATTTCGTTTACATGGGGATGAATTTCCTCGCCAACCTAAGGCGAGTTTGTGTTTCACTGAACAGGATAGACAGAATCCTGGCTCTTTTGGCGGCGCTTCAAGATAAGACTTCATTTTCTGCTTGCCTATATCTATCCCGCCTGGAGGACCTTGAACTCCGCGTCTGACCGGGTTCCACTAGGAAGACTATACTTTGAGCCCTCTCCAGTTTCTCCTTCTGGTGAACTGGAAACCGGACAAATATCTTCTGTCAGATAGGATTTCTCTGGAGTCAGAATTTCGTCACCACTTGAGTTAGTGGGCCAATTGGGACCGATTTCTGAACGGAGTTCTAATGCACGCCCTCGAATCCCATACCTATCTTTACACGGACGCATCAGATTCGGGTTGTGGCGCTCACCTGGAGCTAGAATGGCTAGTTCTTCAGGGTTTGTGGTCCCGGAAGAAGCTGCTCTTTACATAAACAATTTGGGAATGAAGGTGGTATTTTTAGACCTACAGGGGTGTGCAAACCAAGTAAGGAGTCATTGTGTTCTGGTCTCCTCCGACAACACATCGTTGGTAGCACACCACAGGCGACAAGGAGGTATACATGTTTAATTCTCTTTGTGTGGAGGTTTGGAACCCATCTTCTTTGGGTAGCCTCGGAGGGAATTACTTTCCGATTTCGCCATATTCCAGGCAAGAAAAATATTCTGGTGGACAGTCTGTCCAGGTGCGGCAAGGTAGTCCTCCCGAAAAGATCTCTGCGCCAATCCGTAGCAGAGTCCCTGTTCATTCTGTGGGTGAGATCCTTGATGGGTTTGTTCGCAACTAGACTGAAGACAAAGAAGACCTGGTCAGTGGACGCCTTCAGTATATGGTGGGGTCGTATGTTCGCTTACGCCTTTGCACCTTTCAGAATGATTCCGCAAGTGCTCCACAAAGTCAGGACCTTCACTGCTCAGCTCATTGTGATAGCCTCTCTGTGGTCCTACCGATCGTGGTTCAGCGATCTACTCGACCTGTTTGTAGATCACCCCAGGACATTATCTCAGAGAAGGCACCTGCACAAGGAGCTTCTTCTCCACAACAGCCCAGATATTCTCCACTTTCATGCTTGGCTTATCGAAAGAGATATATCCGCCATAGCATGTTTTCGAGGAAGTTTGCTAACTGCATCGTCCAGGCCAGGAGACGGTCCATGTCCAAGGTAAACAACCTTTTTGTATAGACAAGGTATGAGGTTCAATGGCAATTATTAAACTCTTTCTCTCCTTTGTCAACTTGGTTTTTGACGAAAAACCAGCTTCCTTCGGTAGCCCCACTCCGTATAGAGATCCCCAGTCTCAGTCATATCTGTGCTGGGGATGATCAAGATAAACTTCTCTGCCCTGTTAGGGCGTTAAGATTCTATTTCGCCGCGTTAAAGGGAGAAGAAAGGGTAGGAAGCGTATCTTCCTACCTATTAAGGCATCGCTGATATCTCGGCATATATTAATTCCAGGTGGATTGTCCACGCTGTCGAGAGAGCTTATCAGTCCCTCACTGAGAGGGAGCTTTCGTTCATGAGAATTAAAGCCCATGAAGTCAGAGGTACTGCTACTTCATGGGCCGATTTTAATTATTCGTCATTGGAAGATGTCATAAGAGCCGCGTTTTGGCGGTTGCATTCTACTTCTCCTCCGTTACCTTCGGTCTTTAGCTCACCAGAACGACGGCATATTTTCCTTGAGCCCCATAGTTACGGCACAAAATGTGTCCCAATCTGCTGCCAACTAACAGTACCGTAAGCGTGGGTCTATTATTTTTATACCAGTTTTTTGACACCATCGGCCTCTATCCGAACTGGCAAATTGAGGAAGGCAATAGTGTTAGGTATTGTATTATTGCTATTTAAATGTATTTTTACACACAAAAAAAAAAATTTGTTTTGTTGGGGGGGGGGGGATACAACTAAGTTTAATAATGTAACATTTACCTGTCACTATTACAAGATTCCCTCCTTACATCCCGCTTTGATTTCACAAGCGTAGTCTTGGTCCAAGTCAAAGAGGAAGTATATCCCGCATGAACCCTATGACGTGATAGTCAGACTGGTTCTGGGTTCTCTCTGTAGAACGTATTGTCTAATGGCAGGTTGGAATTATGACTTTGGACGAGGGGACTCTCGATCCTGAAGGGGTAAGCAAGGCAATATTGACATGTAGGTATTACATTATATAAATTAGTTTTACTCCCAAAAAAACTACATTTTCCACATTTTATAAGCTTTTATAGCCATTAATATGCTTTGAATATTTAAGAGATTAGTTCTAGGGTAGAATCTAGTTTTGAAGTTGTCTAAACATATCCAGGAACCATTTTGATTAATGAAATAATTAACATAGAAACCATATTCTGCTAAAACCTCTCTTACCTTCTATTTTTATGCCAGTATTAAACCATGCAGATGTTTGTAACTTGTAACAAATATTCAGGTGAATTAGCTTGAACTGATTTATGTAACTCTGAGAATGCGTCAAAACATATCCAAAATGGATTAAGATTCTTTCGTATAGACTGAACAAAATACAAAATCTGCCCCCCTCCCAAAAAAAAGAAGAATAAAAACCAAGAAGAAGAAGAAGTAGAAATAATAATTTGATACAGAAAGTTGTAATATACTGTTCCATTTAGAATTTCCAGACAACATTCTCTTAAGTCATTTAGATGTTGAAGCAAAAACGTTTTATCATCTTGAAACATTCTCATTGTAGCCTTTTATTACAATATTTCTTTTTATTTATTTATTGCTCCGTTTCATAGAAACTTGTAAAGGAGTGTATATATTTCATTAATTACCCGTTCTGACTGGTTTGGTAAAGTTAATAAAAGCCGAGACATTTTTTTTTAGATCGCACGACCTTAAACACTGCAAGCTTTCCAAATGGTGTAAGAAGGTACTTGTTTGTTCCACTGTGAAAGTTAATTTTTAATTTCTATAATTTGTCTGGGATAGTTAAAAATTGGAATGTTCTCCAAAATTAGGTGGAAACTTAACCGCAAGAAAACATATTCATTGCATAACTTCTTCCAAACTTATTAATATTATCAGTTCTGATGATGTTGTACACGATATTAAATATTTCATGTAATATTTAAATTTTCAATAACACCACACGTAGAAACTTTTAAAGAAATTTTCTCGCAAAAACATATGTAAAACGGTAATATACATTTGCATAATGCATAATGATTGTAAAAGCTTTTGCAGCATAGATAATAAGACATTGAATAATTAGAAATTATTTTAATTTTAACTTTAAATCAGATATTTAAACATGCCACTTGACACTTTTGAAGTGTCGAACTCAAAATAAACTTATTTAAAAATAGGAAACTTACCCTGTTCACTTCTCTCGAAAATGTAAAATTTAATTTTGTAAAAACAGAATTTAAACTAAATTCTTCGTTAATTTTATCTTTTTATGACTTATAAATTGGGAAAAAGTCTATTAAGTTGTGGATATTTACGCTGAATAATACATGTAACAAAAATACAAGTAAATGACTTTTTTTTTCTTAATCTTAAAATATAGTCCAAACTATTTTAAATTTGTTTTCCTTATCCGTGAAGACTTGAAATACTAGAGAGGGTAATTACTTTGCCTTGAGTTACATCCCCTTACAAAATATTCAATTAACTTATAAGTTTATTGTTATTTACCCGATTTTGACCAAATGCTTACCTGTTATTTTGTCTACATTTTTTTCGGACTGAGAAAAACCGGCAAATAAACGATGTCTAAACTTTTTTTCTGGGCACTATTGATTAAAATTGACAACCATCAGTTGTAACACAGTTACCAATCAGTGACTGGTAAGTTTTGTTGAGCGCAAGTTAATGGGAAGCTAAACATACTAATGACTCCCTTTTGACGGCGGCCGCGTCAACAGTTTGTTCAAGTTTTGGTTTAAGTTTTTATTTGCATATATTTCCTAAGCCCCTTCATAGATTCGCAATATACTTGGCACTAATCAGTATGACTAAGACAATTCGTTATATGACAAGTTTGATAGTCCATCTTACCTTGGGATCATGGTCACAGTCAGAGAAAATTTGTGTTAAGGTTTAGTTAATGCTTTTTCATTTGCGTATATTTCCTATACCCCATGATAGATTCTCATCATACTTGGTATGAATCATTATGAAGCTCAGAAAATTCATTCTACATTCGACACGCTCGCTCACCTATGACCTTGGAGTCGAGGTTACAGTTATATACAATTTACGCTACGGGGTTGATTCAAGTTGTTTCATTTGCTCACATTTTCTAAACATAATGATAGATTCTCACCGTACTTGGAATGAATAATTTTGATGCGAGAGAATTCTTTTTGTGACACGCTCACTTGTCCATTTGACCTTGGGGTCAAAATCACAGTCATAGAAAATTTGCGTTAAGGTTTTGTTTATTTAATATGTTTCCTTCATTTGCTTGTATTTCCTAAACCCTTGCTGGATTTTCGTCATGCTTTGGACGAATCATTAAGAAACTAAGATAATTCATTCTGCGATATGCTCGCTCAACCTTTTTAACTTTGGGGTCAAGTTCACACGTTTTACAGCAATGCTTTCATCATGGATTCAACATGCAGGCTTTACCATTCTTATTTAATAATCTTAGCCTTTATATTTTGTAACCACACACACAGCAGTGATGGTGTTTCGTTCGGAAAGACTTTGATTTTAGAAGCGACACTTAAAGTTGTAATAATTTAAGAATTTGTTTAATATTAGTCGTGGAAAAGGAGATTATCCCAATGGATGACATAAAGAGCAGGCCGCGAGAAATTTGGACATCGAACTAGAGAAACGCTTGAAATAAAAACATACAGTTCTTGTGGTGGTTTGATTATTAATGCATTAATATTAAAAAGAGCCGCCATAAGACCATTTTTCAATCAACCAAAATTTCTTTATATCAAACGTTACAGACATATGGTAAATGGGCTTCCGTGACTAATATAATGATGAAAATTTTATTTTGTATCAACAACAACAACAACAACAAATACAACAACAAATATGCATATATAAACGATGAACTGACTTGAGGTCCCCGATCGCTATTCCAAGAGTTCAGGATTGCACAAAAATACATCTCCCCGGCATTCTGGATTGCAAAAAAGATGATCACATTAACATTTTGATAAAAACAAAATTGAATCCTTTTTTCGCCGATTTATCGCCTGTTCTTTGAAAAGTTTGCTGGAGAAATATTTTATTTTTAAATTAAAGCGTCAGATTTTGTGCAGACAATATAAATAACAAACAAATAACATTTTGAATGCAAAACTGGTAGGCCAAAAATGAACGAGCAACTTAAGCCTCTCATTATTTAAATTTGCCTTAAAATAATCTACATTTGCCGTGTAATTGATAGCGTTAGCATCAATAAAATTGTCACGGTGCAACCAAGTAACATTGCTTATATATGTGGTAAAACATAAGGCATTATTTTTGTCCTTGAAAAGAAAAAATAACATTAGCATTTTAAAAGCTTTTTGTACAAGCATCGTGTGTACTATTTATTTATTTGCTTAAACAGTTTTAGATTTTGTTGTTTCCAAGCCATAACACACACACACACACACTAAATATCTTCTGAAAAGAAGTTCAAAAGTATTAGGATAAGTTCACTTACAGGCTTCTCGGGTCGGAAATTAAACACGGAGGAATCGCTTTATCCATTAAAAGGAACAAACATGCACCTAATATAGAGAAGAAAAAAAAAAAAAAAAAAAAAAAAAAAAGACAGATTTTGGTCAAAGAGCCATATATAAAACATGAAAAGAATTTGGAGTGTTTTTACTGCTCAGCTTGTTCGAACTAGTGGCTTCCCTAATGACCATACAAGAAAGTACCAATTTATCCGCTTTTGATTACAATTAGCACCCCAAGTCCACGTTTCTTGCAGTCAATCGCCCGCGAATAGTTCTTCCCGACTTCAATAGGTTTGTTTTAATGAGACTGTTTGTTGTTATCCGCTTGCTAAGCCCGATTTACGAGATTCCTTGTAACCGTCCTTTGATCTCTGATGGATCAAGCAAATTTACGATTCGGGCGATTTGAACTTTGCGAGATTACTAACCGGCATAAATTATGCAATTTACTCAAGGGAGAGAAATCCAGCAATCAATGGCGAGAATAGGCTTCTTCGCCGGTGTAAAAGATACAACTTTTAACTTGCCGCAACACAGATTGAAACAAGCGGATTGGTGAGATTACTTGTTGTTTGTTCAGTAATTCTTGCTGGCCTAGACAAGTCGAGTTTGAGACCCGAAGTAATAATTCATATATTTTTTCCACAAAGAAGAGAGAGAGAGAGATTACCCAAATTAGACGAGTGCTTGAGGAAATAATAATAATAATGGTATAAGTGAGGTAAATCATTTCAATATTATATCTTTAGTAGTAGTATTAACTCACCCTCTTTAATATCACACGGGTGATTTCTTTAGTAGTAGTATTAACTCACCCTCTTTAATATCACACGGGTGATTTCTTTAGTAGTAGTATTAACTCACCCTCTTTAATATCACACGGGTGATATATTTAGTAGTAGTATTAACTCATCTTTAAAATCACACGGGTGACATCTTTAGTAGTATTATTAACTCGTCCTCTTTAACATCACACGGGTGATATCTTTAGTAGTAGTATTAACTCGTCCTCTATAACATCACACGGGTGATATCTTTAGTAGTAGTATTAACTCGTCCTCTTTAACATCACACGGGTGATATCTTTAGTAGTAGTATTAACTCGTCCTCTTTAATCTCACACGGGTGATATCTTTAGTAGTAGTATTAACTCGTCCTCTTTTAATATCTTTACGTTCTGAGAGAATTTGATGATGTGAAGAGCTATTAGCTACTATTGTGAGGAATAACATTATATCATCGAAGAACGGAATAAGACAATGTAAAGTTTAAAATATAAAGGAAATGTACTGTTATTGTTATCAATATATTGATAACCGATGGTGATGGCGATTATCATTATTGCATTTAGTCATGCGGCAAAAATATTATTGTCTATTTTAAAAAATAACCAGCATAAGTTTAACTACAATAAATAAATGAATAAAAAAAAAAAAATAATTACCCCCCCCCCATTTCATGAACATATATATAATGAATAATATTGATTTTTAAATAACACTTTAACAGAGTTCAAGATTATATATATATATATATATATATATATATATATATATATATATATACACACACACACACACACACACACACACACACATCTGGAGGAGGGTGACGGTGGCAGGTTGTTGTGCTCTTAAGTACAGAATTTTCATAATTTTAACTGTTTCTATCAATAACACCATTTTATATAAATACACGATGAATGATTTTAATCCTGTATAACTTAAGTAATGTGTTCATAACAAAAATAATATACTAAAAATAATTCAATATATGCACAATCTGGTGTTAAATGGTCACGTATCTGAACAATAAAGATGGCGTAATTACATTGTACAAACCGATCAATAATTAGGTTTAACCCTCAGCTGTTCAAATGCAACCCTTTGATCTGTATTGTTTTGCCCCAAGTCAATTAAACATTTAGATCTGGCATCTGTATCCAGTCGCCCATTATAATCCAGCGGTATTATAGCGGCTGATAATGTTGAATAACACTACACTTCTTAGCTATTTATTCAAAATTATTCCAGAGCAAACACACACCGTCTAGGGTTTCCCCTATTACTGAGCTAAAAGCCAGTCCCGTCTGATCACTACACTTTGTGTTTTAAATGGTTTTACCTGTTCCGTCCCGATTGAGTTTGAAACACTACCTAACTATTATCCGTCCTATGAGAACAAAGCCAGGCCGGCTGGCCTTTGATTACCAACCGTGGAAGAATCAACAAAAACGCTAATTTAATATCCTTTTATTCAGCCATCCTATTATGTTCGCTTTAATTTCTATACGCATAATATTTGTATCTTTCTTCACGATCAAAGGGATACACCACTGGATCTTTGCCAAATACTGTTGTAGTTTAGTCTCAGAGCTTACCCAAAGAACTGAGCAAATTTCGACAAAAAATACACACTTTGGCAGTTTCGTGCAAGGATACACAATCAAAAGACTTAAATATGTTATTACATGAAACAAACCCTATGCAAATCTCCTACGGCGAAACTTTTTCGAAACGATCTGTCAGCTGATTTACAACTACATCTAATGTACTGGCCAGAAACTTCAAAGAGACTCCACGGCAAACGTGTGTAATTTATAGGGGCACGCGTATTATCTCCAAAGGGTTGTTGTTAAACGTTATAATAGTTAAACGAAATAAAACTAAGGTCCAAAACTTCGTATACATATATATAATAATAGGAGAAATATACTTTTCTTTGATGTACTTCATAAAAAATGCCCGCTTAGTTCAATATTTTCATATAAAGTGTCGGAAAATATCTAAGGATATCAATTCTCCTTACTAATGTTGCTATCGGAAGCCATTAAGTACCTTTGAAAGATTGAGGGGTGTGTACTTGAATTCTCTATTTTGTTTTACGATTGCATGAAGATATAACTCGTTCGTAACATTTTAAACAATTTTTTCTGAACATGGTTTTTTAATATATATATATTCTAAAAATAATATCTGGAGCTAAGACTATTATTTCAACAGAAACAAAGAACTATTAAATAAATGAAACAAATTGTATGATATACTGAAACCCCTCTATTTATGGACTCTTCCATCGCATTTTTCTGAATGTTGATTTTATCTTCACGTTGATTGGCGCGGTTCATCTAAAGGCGTGACGTCACCATTTACAGGGATTGTCGGCGGCGGGCATGTGGCTTTGATCTTCTACATTCAAACTTTTCAAATTTCATTCGGCCATTTTGAGCAACATTGGACTATTTTGCGATACTTCCTTGTGAAATGTGTCCCTACCATGGAGTAGAAAAGGTAAGCACTTAACACTGACAAATTCTGTCACTTAATGGCGCAGATGCGAAAATGTAAACCCTGGAGGTTCCTCACAGGTTGGGAACATCCCAAAATAGTATATATACAGTGTATCAGGTCGGTCGCTTACAACATGTTTACTATTGGAGGGGATCTGCACGGTTTACATACAAAATTGAGCTAAACAAAGATTTGAGTGCTGTGATAATTGTTTAATCAATAGTTGATCATTTAGCTGCTACTGTAAGTACGGAAATAAGAAACAATACAGTTATTTTATTGCTTAATTACTCCAAAGATGCGCACACTGCTAATTAACAAACACATTTTAATGAATTTACTTTCGCGTTTTTTTTTTTCTTTTAGGGTTAAGGTGCTTTTGTTAGACATTGATATTATTTTTTTTTTTTTTTTTTGTTTTCAAGAAGTAATTATTGTATGAAATGCTATGAAAGTTTTTAGATATTATTTTGAACTATGGTCTATACCGTCAATGTCGACACTGGTGAGTAGTTTTACATTTCTTACTTTCAGTTATGGCATGGAATGTTGGATAATGAGGCACATTGATATAACGAAACAAAACTGGATTTTTGATACGTTTTAAGATCGCAGAATCGAGACTGGTATATATAGAAGAAATTTAAAAAAACCTAAAAAAAAAAAACAACATACTATTCCATGCCCTAATTTCACAATTCAGAGTTTAACACAAGAATGTACAACATTTAAAATAAAATTTGAAAGGAGATATCTTTTGAGCAGGTCTAAAACAATTTAGCATTTCTGATAATTCAATCGTGTTTCATCTTTAAAACTGTTTGAGGGCCAAAATTGTGGTCTCGCCTAACGTGAATCTGTTTCTCGAGAGGACACGTTTTGACATTTTTTCCCCCTTTATTGTGATATCAGTTTCAAAGTTGTTTTCTAATATTCCTGTTTCTAATAATAATATTCCTGTTTCTAATATTCCTGTTTCTAATATTCCTGTTTCTAATAATAATATTCCTGTTTCTAATATTCCTGTTTCTATTTTTCCAGAGGCTAGTTAATAAGCCTCGGAGTTTTCAGAAATGTTTTCTATTTTGTTGCAACTGCTTTGTTGGGTCTGAGGATTGTTTCCATAGTATTAAATCCCCTTGAATGAGCCTCACACAGAGGAGATTCACGGCAATGGCGGCCTCGTGTTCTCATTTCGATGGCCCAAATGTTTGACACTTAACCACAACAGATAGCCACATTTGCTGGATCTATATTGTGTCAGACTCGTTCGGTACAGATTGATAATGTAAGTATATTGCATATTAGGCAATTTTTAGAGTATTGAGAGAGATCAAAGGCCCCGAGAAGCTTGGGACGCTCTCCCCGCTACGGTCGAGAACGATTGAAGTGGTAGGGCAAGGGTGATGGACAGTTGTTCAAAGGAACGGGTAATAAAAATGCAAAGAAAAGGGAGTCGTAAAAATACCAGCTATGTAGCACGGTGGTGAGGATATTTTATTTGGGTTGTTAAAAAGTCGTAAAGATGTAAATGGCTTTTGAATTAATTTGGTTCTAGCTGGATTGGCAGATAGGGACCGTGTCGGCGACATTTTGGCCAGGTGAAATTTGGACGCTTACAGGGTTGTAACGTTTTCTTAATTTTTTTAAAGTTTTCAAACCATTTCTTTCGAGGTGAGTGAACTAGAAGTACTTGTTTGCTTGTAGTGATCGATTTATCCATTTTAGTTCTCAATTTTCTTTCTGACCTTGGTATATTCTGGTAAATATTTATCCATTTTTATACCTATTCTCCATGCAAACTGGATAAAACATTTAGGAACATTCAATAGATAGTGGTATCCGTTTTACTTGTAAATAATTGCAGCCTATACTTATAGAGAATGTGCAGAACAAAGAAAATGTTTCTAGTAGTGTAACAATTACAGGCTATTTGTTCTAGAATTGTACAGATGAAAAGATTGTAATTTCTAAAATGATCAGCATCTTCTTGTAACAGTATGAAAAGTTCCATTACCATGTAAGTAATGAGGGAATTGGGTTGGTTAATCCAATCAACTTGCCACTGTTTGGTATCCATTAAGCATATGTATGTGCAACAGAGACCTTTATTCATTGTTGTGGGCACTGGATTGCCTGGTGGTCAAAGGCACTCGCCTTTACAGCTCACTAGCGACTCACCTTCGTGTTTGTTCGAGTCTGGGCGCGACCAATGTGGTTATGTGAGAAAGCTTGCCAGTAGCTTCCCATGGGTGATGGTTCTTGCCAGGTTCTTCCTCCACCAAATGTACTGGCCGCCAGATATAACCCTTCATGTGCTGAAAAATGGCATTAAATCCACAAAAACAAACCATTATTCATTATTTTGCTCGAGTGGCCATGGTTCCAATATATTATCATTAGATTAAAGAGACCCATTTGTGATGATATTGTCTCATATCTTCTGCATGTTAAAAAACCCACCAATACTAGAGATAGATGTACAGTAAAAGAAAAATGTTACAAACAACTTGTGCTGGAGACAAAATAAAAGTACAGGCAGTCTACCGACATCCATTCATAATCGATTTGAGCGCTCGAGTTTGTCTATGCCAGTAACAGGAACTACTTGTCTGCAAAAGGACACACCGTAATATTTGTACATTTCAGTAAACAACCAGATATTCTTCTCCTTCTCAGTGAAAGCAGTCGACATAAAAATGAGATCAGAGTTCTTGTAAAAGTTGGTCACAGTTAACTGTTTGAAATGAACCATTATTGTTAAGTAATAAAATCATATCAAAGATTTGCATTTTTGTTTCAGCCATTATGACAACTATTAGTGACCCAACATAACAGAGGCCCCTGCTGTAGCAGCGCCTGCCATGGCGAGTAAAGTAAAACTGTTTTTGAGTGAATCTGGCGGGAGTAACTTCACAGAAACAGCACCACGCCCCCCTGTGCCGGGGGAGGAAAATGAACTTCATAGCAATGGAGGCCAGTCGACTCGGAGTAGTGGATCACGCAAAAGTCAGGTATCCACTAAAAGTCATGCCTCCTCAAACAGGAGCCAGAATTCAACAAAGGGTGATGTAAACCAGTCACCAGCAGCCACGCCGAGAAAATCTAATAAAACTGGCATGTTCTTGGGTCAGTGTTGTGAATGTTCAGAAGAAGAAGCTCCACTTGGATTTGAACCCGAGGGATCAGCTGCAAATTCTCCACCTTTCACAGAAAATAGCACACCACCATACTTAAAATGGGCAGAAAATTTAAACTTTTTGCTTGATGATAGGGATGGTGTGCAGTTGTTTCGTAAATTCTTGGAGGAGGAAGGGATTGGTTCATCTCCGGTAGATTTTTGGTTCGCCTGCCAAGGATTAAAAAAGAAGCATGTGGACGACTCTCAGATTCAAAATGTGATACGTGTTATAAACAAGAAATATATCAAAAGTGATAAATTGCCATTCTTAACCGAGGAATCTAAACATGAGATTTTTGACAAAATTCAGAGGAAAAATGAATTGGATCAAAGTATATTTGATATTGCTCAGGGAGAGGTTGAGCAAGATATGAGAAACAATACATACCCTTTATTCCTAAAGTCGGATCTCTATGTGCAATATGTACAGAAAGGAGGTGAAAGCCCCAAGAGTAGCAATACTTCTAGCGGATCTAACAGTGCTAGGCCATTATCACTCCCAACCCTACCAGAGGACCAGGAATTAGAAATGACAAATATTTCATACATAAGTGACATGGGCCCTCCTCCTGTTAAGCCTTGTTCAGCTGGGAGGACTCGTTATAGTTGTGAAGGTGCTAGAAAAACTGATACATTTAGGTAAGGAACTTTCCTTGGAAGTGTATTTTTCTAAAGTGTATTCATAATGAGGATATACTACTACCATTATCCCTATATATATATATATATATATATATATATATATATATATATATATATATGTTACAAGTGTCGCACACCATACTGCCTGTGTGAAAAATTTGAGGCATATTTTCTGTACACCCTGTGGCATCTAGAGCGGCATTATCAGTGAATATAAATATTCAATTAAGCAGGTCAGTAAGGACTGTTGCCTCTCACCTGCAGTGGATCAGACATATATATATATATATATATATATATATATATATATATATATATATATATATATATTGCTTTTCTAGTGCAGGGTTCAAACAAGGCTTCTGAAATATGGATCGTTGGTCCATGACATTTTTAAAAGAAGCCAGACCAGATTTTGGTGGGCCAATATTTTGCATGGTTACAGTTTTTAGCTTTTTTTAAAAGCAAAATACACTTTTGTTGCAGTTTCAACACCACAAAATGTATAACATTGAATGTTAATAAACTAACATTAAGGTTTTGATAGGCCATTATTTTACTTGGTTTCAGTTTTAGTGATCCTGTGTATGTACAGTTGGATCCATTCCATGTGTGCTCGACTTTTCTAAATGTAGGTCTTGGGAACCTACATTTTACCTTCCAGTGGTTATATTAGTTTTTGCTTCCAGCTCCATTTCTTGAATATTCTTTAATATTTTGTTATATTCAATTGAAGCTTTCAGTCATTACAGTCACTGGATCAGTGACCTCCAAAATTTTGTCTTCTGAATTAGTTGTTGTATAGGCTGCAAAGCACTGTTGTATAATGGATCTCAAATGTTTGGCGAAAGCTGGTCTTGGACTTGATTTTTAAAATCTCAGAGAAAGCTGTCAACATTGATAAGGGATGGTTCGTCTGGCATACTACTTTTTATGCATTACTGCCTAGAGTAGGTCTCTTTGACATACTTTATCTACTCCAATGAATAGGGCAAGTGGGACCAACTATTCCAGGGAAAACTTGCTTCAGGAGATAATGTGTAGCCAGATTTGACATTTATTAAAATGACTATGACGGTTTTCTTTTTATCACAAAATTTTGTCTTGCCAGAGCTTGAAGTACCTTTGTAGATGTTAGGCGGGCGTTTCTTTCCTCTGGCTTTAGTGGGGCATATTGTGATACCAGCTGTCTGTCCTTCTGAAGATTATTCTGTCTGTCACTAAGCTGATGAACTTTGTACATAGGTTGCTTATGTTGTAGCATCTGTCAGAATGGTTTAATTATTGAGCTTCTTTCCTAAGGCCCCAGCGAGGAGTAAAAGGGCAAATATATAAAAATTGCAATTACTGGGACATTTTTTAATATAGTTTGACAAGAAGTTCTGCATGTATATATAGGGTGATGTGAGCAATGAGAACTTGGTCATTGGCCGTGGTGAACTATGGAAGTGGCTCCAGTTTAGTTTAGTTTAATTCAAGAGGTAAAGGTTTGTACCTTTGCTTTGATAAGCTGTCCATCAGTGCAGTTTTGACCCCCTTTTTCTTTCTTTCTGTTCTAGTGACTCGATTTCCATGCATGACCATGATGCCATTGTTAAATAGCTCTTGTTGTATGGTCATTGCTAGCATTTGCTGAAGTTCGCTGAATAGGGTAAATGCTCAGTAACATTTCTAGCAGTACAATTGAAATCCAATACATATTTATGGTGTAAATAACAATTTGCAGTTTTGTGAGATGGATACAGCAAAATGGCGTATAACCAAGGCGCTCTGCCTACGTTGCATTGGACCGATGACAGTGATATCTTGCACTTGGCCATGTAGCATATACTTTTGTTGGTTGAATGTGCAATCATTGGTCAAATAAGGCTGCAATATTTACCCAAATTTCTAAACTTGTACACTTTACAATAACTGAAACTGCTGTTTGATAGAAACAATTTGAAACTCGACCTTTCCCGCAATCTGTGATTGTTTCATTTGCTTTACATTATTTACCTCTTCTTATAACAGGATTTGGTTTGTATAACTAAAGAGTAAGTTTGATATAAATTTTCATTTACCATGATTTTATCATTTTCCTATATCAGGGTTCAGGAAAAACCAAGCTGAATCCAACTCTGACATCAGTGTTACAGGGTTCAAAATTAGTGCTTATCTGCTAATTGGTTCAAAATTAGTGCTTATCTGCTAATCTGAGATCAGTAAATATGCCAGAGGATCACTAAAACCCCAATCCTCGCATATTCAATGCATCAGTAAAAATTGTCACCAGTTGCTATCACAAGTTGACAAGTGGCCATGTGTCAGATTTATGTAACAAAGCATTAAATGCCCCCCCCCCCCCCCCCCCCCCGCCATGTAATAACTTGGATTTTGGGCCTCCTTCTTGAACCCCCCTCCCCCTGCATTGTAGGGGCCACAGAGAGGTAGTTTTGCCACTGTGGCTAGTTGAGCTGTCTGTCGTGTTGACTGATTACCTGCCATGTTCAGGCACTTAATGCAGTACAATGAATTCCCACTGCAGAAATGGACATGTTCTTCTATGCATCTAGTAAATAAAAGTGCTGATTGTCAGAAGGCAGCACATGTGCCAAACTACTCTTGTACCATGTCCCAAAGTATTAGTTTCAGTGCTAACAATATAAAATGATCTATGGTGTCGGGATATTTCCAAAACTTGACCAATCAAACAAGGTCATGTTGGTTGGCAGACTCTATGAAGAATGCCAGATTATACTGAATGATAGGTTTTATTTTGAGATCATTCTTAATAATAATGAACTGCATTGTGAGGTGGCAACTGGAAAGATATTAAAGTTCTTGCGAGGTGTACAGCAGTCACTGAAATGTCAGAAATTGTTAGATGGCAAGAAAGAGCATGATTGTAAATATCAATAGAAGAGGGAGAAAGTACCAGACATACTGGGGAAATGAATATGAATTTACAGAAATATAGCCCAGAAAAGGAGGTAATGTGCACCGAATTTATGACTAAAAGTTTGGGGGATTCTTCACGCTTTGTTGGTTGTAAACATTTTTTTAGATCTTTTTTAGATTATATACCAGGATCGGCGAAATTTAAGTAGAGTCAGTAAAAATGTTATGGTGATCCTTTGGATCAGTTGGAAACAATCTTTATTTCAAACCAGGGTGTTTTATATTTGCCAAGTCAATCACTGAAGTACAAGTGCTCTTGCCCTCATCTTTAATACAAAATTCTTTGTGTGGATATATTTGAAAGCTGTTTTAATTGTTACAAGATTTCACAAAATCTATTCACTCCTTCTGGTGTAGGTCTTTGGAGGGTTTACATTTTAATTAAAACTAATGTGAAGAGTAAAATGCCCCAGGGACACCTCTGGCCTTTGAGGTTAACCTTGCTTGTCCTATTGTGAATTTTTTAAATTAATGCCAAATAGTACATGTAATTCTATAGTGGCAATAGGTCTGTAATTCAGAGGTATGCATTACAGGTAGAGGGTACTAGGTGCGTTGGAACATTCAATGAGGTCCTTTCTTCTGTTCTTGGCAATTTACCCAGAGTTGTTGAGAATAGGTAGAGGACAAAAGCTCTGTATATAGGCAATGAGTGTAAATTATCAGCTTATTGAATCTAATTCCTTGATCTCAAGTTAAGGTTCACAAGGTTCATGATATGCAGTTATCGAGGGACAAGAGATGATTCTTTTCATCAAAACAAGGTTATCGGGGATGTTGATTCTTGCTGATGTCGCCTCATCTTTTATCAGTAATTTTATCATGCAGGTGTGCATTTCGGGTTTTGTGACTGCCTCAAGTTTGACAGATTAAAATGATGTATGCTTGATCAGTGCTTCTGGACATGGTACTTGACACCTACAGCAATACCCCTCTACTGTTAAGTTTATGAAATATTTGCATGGTTTAATTTTGGCAAGTTTTCTAAAATTATATGAAATCAATTTGTTCTAATGATGGTATCTTGCATAACTTTTGTTCATCTTCTGCCTTGACGACAATTTTTTTGTTGTTGAATGCTTTGGACAATCCAACTTTCTGGTGTAATAATAATTCACTAGATTGCAAAGTTGTTGAGGTCCTCCTTGTTGCATCTAGGATCCCAAGGGCATTGGACACTGTTCCCTATCCCCCTAAGTTGGGGACATGCAACATTTTAACGGGACAAATACAAATAGTATATAGTACTTGATACACTAGTAGTGCAAAAAAATAGGTAATCTTTTTTGCTTTGAAAGTTTTGCCAACTTAACTTTATAGATAGTACTGTACTTTCATCTTTTCTTTGGACACTGGCATTATTGTAGTAAATATTTTATGAAGTACTCGAGTAATTCATGTAAATGTTAACACCTTTGATTATCTAGTTCACCTGATACGAGCTGCAATAGGGAATTTTCAATTTGGATCTTGCTCCGATTTAGCTTTAACATTCACTCCTCATCTACTAGCATGTATTATAATAATACCCATTTTTTTCTGAATTAGTTTTGTTTTCAAATTAATAATTTAACGATTAAATGACAAATTATGTATTTGAATAAATTTAGTCCCATTTGTCATTAATTCAACCTCAAAATAAATCTTAAGTGGAGGTGTTCCTTCAATCTCAAATACTAATTGTCATTTTACAGTTTTCATTGCCTGTAGCAGTGTTGCACACAGGATCCTATGGGCAGGGGACACAGTGCCCCCCCCCCCCCCCCCTTCCAAATTTTGGAGTTGTGTAACATTTTAGAGGGACAAATAAAAATAATTGTCCATAATCATCAGTAGTGCTATAAAAATGAGATCATCTTGTTTGCTTCGATAGTTTGGCCACCTTAACCCTTTTCATACTGAAGCCCATTCAGACAGGCAGTTATATAGAACTGGAAATTTTTCGGTCAGTGGTGTAGCAGCATGAGAGAATGCAGTGACGTTGGTCAATCTGGCTTTACAGGACAATTTTTTGAAATTATTTTTCAATGTTGTATACCATTTTAAAAAGCATAAAATTTTCCTTAAGGTCATATATTTTTGACTGAAAATTTTCAGACGTAAAACTTCAGTTGAAAGTAAAGTTATGTAAGCAAAAATAAATGCTTTACATTTTTTTGTAATAACTTACTTTCAATGCAATTTTCCTATCTGCAATATTCATTTTACCTCCTCTATGTAATTGTATGAAATGGGGGGAATTTTATACCATTTAAGAAGGTGACAAAATAGTAAAAATCCATCTAGAATATCTAAAGTTATTACAATTTTATTAAATTTACTCGCATGAGAATTGGAGAACAAAAAACAGAATAATCCTTACTGGTAAGTCAACAAAGCTTTTCATTTTGGTTCAGTGTTTTTATTCCGCAATAAATTTTAATGTAATAATATAGGAGTTATATTGGGTGTATTTTGGTCCATTTCCAGGGATGCAGGAAATTTTCATAATATTATGCACACACTCAACATTGGTATATGTGCGAACTTTATGAGAAGTGAAGTTCTCAAAATGTCCAGTTAGCTTGAAAAGCATCCACGTCTTCATCATCGTCAATATCCTTGTCAAAAATACCAATTAACTATTTATCATCAGCTCACTTCATTCGATGCAACCAAGATAACGATCCCCACTGCCTAAAATATAAATCCCCCCCCCCCAAATTGTCTAAATTTTCATCAAAATCAGTATCACCATCACGACCGCTTCAGTACTGTCCACCATTTTGAATTACACACGTTAAAATTCAGTTTTGAAATAAAATTTTCTACTAACCAGTTTTCATCATTTCCGTTCATTTCGTTGAAGTGAAGCTCACGATCTGCACTGCTTAAAACATAAAGTTTCCCCACAAAATTGTCTATATTTTCATAAAAATCGGCATCCACATCACTGCCGTAAATTGCTGTTTCAGCGCTGGCTAGAATGTCAATTTTCCATGTGAAATGGTCTTTATTTTCAACTAATTCAGCAAGCATATAACTCTCTTTAATTCCCTCTTCAGAATATGACCGCCATATTTTATCTCGGCACGTTAAAACTCGATTTTGAAATTAAATTTTTACCAGTTTTTGGGTCTTTTAAACAATCTGGCAATGCTATGTGTACCTTCTACTTTTATTTCCTTCTTTTCAAAAGAGTACACGTAAACTGATGATGTTTTATACAGTTAAACACGTGTCTGCAAATGTTGGTAACGGAATGTAGCAACCGGAATCATATCCCGCTGGCAAAGGTAAAGTACGACTGGAGTCGTATCCCGCTGTCAAAGGGTTAACTTTGTGGTCTGCACTGTGCTGTCATATTGTACATTTACATTAGTGCCATAAAAGTAACTTGTGAAAACATTACAAGTTTGAATATCTGCTTAACCTCAAATGAGCTGCACCATGGAATTTTCTGTTCTGGATCATGCTCTCATTTAATTTCAGTGTATACTCATTTCCCGGCATTTATTATGATAAATATCTGTTTTCTGAATTAATTTTCTTTCTAAACAGAGCATTAATTAAATGACAAAATGTGCATTTGCATAAATTTAGTCTCTTTATGATTAATTCAGCCTCAAAATAAATTGAATCTTCCTCGACGTAGGGGTGACTTGAGCCTTGAAAAAACATGCTAATGGCCGTCAAACACTTTACATTGCAACTCGGCTGACTGCTACTAACTTTAAACGTTTTCGTTGCCAGATACATTGTTTCAAAATAGATATTCATTGCTATCTTACAGTTTTATCACCTTTTGCGACATTGCTAGCACCAACAGAGACATGGTTGGACATCCATTACAGTGGTACCCCTCTTATAAGGCAACCCCTTCTGCAGCAAGAAAGTGGCCTTATAAGACGGGTGGCCTTTCTAGAGGGGGATCACACAGTTGTGAGTAATAACTACATATAAAGTATAAAAGATGTAACTAATTTTTATATATTTAATATTTGCATTTAAAAATCACAGGCATATTATCTGGTTAAGGACTAAATATGATAAAACTAATCAATGTTATTTTAAAAAATATGAATAATCATGAATCGTGGTGCAAAACCACATTGTCGATAAATTCGGGGCACAAATATTTGGTTGCAAATATCCCTGTACGTCCGTTGATTCCGTCTTCCCACTAAAGTTGAATGTATATTGACGATGTTTATTTGAATCTTTCTGACATAAAATTTCTCAGTAGTTATCAAAAGACTCTCCCTCTTTTCGTTTTAATTTAATTGCTTTCATTTTTGTTCTAAACTGAGAATGTCTGACGATATTTTGCGACAACTTATTCCTTCGCGGGCAATCACGAGTGAGGCAGTGTTTACAACGGAAGTGAGTCTGTCACGTGATCGACTTTTTTTTCTTCTTCTCCAGTCTGGTACCCGGTTATGTATATTTCATAATCTATTAGAGTGAAGCCAGAAAGGCTAACATACCATTTTACTATCTGGCGACCGGATGTCACGCTGACTTGAGCTGAACAATGCTGTGCTTCTCAGCGGTTAGCTTTTGTCATCTTGATAATTATCGGTGGTAATAATAGCCAGTAATTATCAAAGTGACAAAAGCTAACTTCTAAGGAACACATGGCAGTAAGGATTAAAGTTACTTTATTGGCATATTGGAACAAAATGTCAATGTGTTGAATTGAGAAATTAAAAAATATTATTGAGATTTTACTCTGTAAACAACCATTATGTGGCTGCTTCGAGGGGTAAATTTGACCGTTTTTGCACTAAAATGCTGGCCGCTGGTCGCGTTAGAGGGGTGGCCGTCCTTGAGGGGTACTTTTGAACACAAACTCGTCGGTGCCAAGGGATTGTGGCCGTATAAAGCGGGTGGCCGCTGGTCAGGGGGGCTGTTCAAGAGGGGGACCACTGTAATGAAAAGTTGTAGGCGTATTTTTTGATTTTTTTTGTTTATGAAAAAGCTTGCTGGGGGGGGGGGCACAGGGTCTGTGTGCAACACTGCTGTAGTTACTTTGGCTATTGCTAGTGCCAACATGGATGTGGATAGATGTGCACTAAAGAAAGTAATATGCACATTTTAGATTTTTTCCTGATGAAAAGCACTCCCAGGGTGGGCATGGGTGAAGATTTGGCAGAAACGGGACCAAAAATTGTACGAAACCAGAGTACCCATGCTCAAGATGCAGCACTGGGTCCTCTACTATCTAATTTTGCTCAATTCCACAAGCTCCTGGGGTCAGGATTTTTTCTAGAATGTATGATTGTGGGATTCATACTACTTTCTAAAAGAAAAAATAACTCTGTGAAAATAACGCACCATATTTTCAAGTTCTACCATTATGTCTGCATTAAATTCCTCCAGTGTTTAGAAAATTCTTGGTAGACCCGCCCCTTTGTTTTCAGTTGTAGAATAGACCCTGCCCAGTTAGAAAAGTCCATACATGGTGTCATAGGACAAGCAAGTAACAAATGAACATTTCAGATTCAGGCCCATGCTATTGGGGGAATTCAAGGTCAAAAGGTTAATACAATTGGAAAATACCATGCGCCTTATTTATAATGCTGTGCATGTGAGTAACCTGCATTAATAAATGAGGAAGTTTTATACTGAGGGATGTTACAGTACTGATGTGCACGATTAGTCCATACAAACATGACAATAGAGTATTTAATGATGTGAAATCATTTTATTTGGTTCTTCTGAGCCAGTAACTGGTTTAAATTAAAACAAGTTAAATAGCAGTGATAATACAAATTTGACCAATTTACTGGGATCCAAGACCATTCTTGTGTTTGTAAGAGCGGCAGCAGTATACTGTGTGGCATTATAGTGAGGGGCCACTGTGTTTGTGAAAACTTCCATCTCCACTTCCATTAGGCCAAGAAAAAAATGTATTTTTCCTATTGCACTGGTTTTAAAATTAGGGTAGGCAGGTATTTAAAAAAAATAAAAAATTTTTACATTATATATAAATCAACATGTCAAGCGCTTCAAAGTACTGGCAAAACCAGTTCAATTAGAAGCACAAATCAATTTTGGCCATTTTTTTTTTTTTTTACCATTTGGGGAAAAAAGTGCCAGGGCCGGCAATGAAAAACATGGACGGTCAGCCAACCGGAAATGCACATTTTTTTTTCTTGTCTTAGTGTTGTTGTTCTGATAGCCCAACAATTATGAATGCATATAGCCCAAGAATCATGAATGCGTGTATGGGGAAGGTGCTTTAGAAAGTCCTTGAACATTTTGTGGTGGAATTTTAGTCGTTTATCAAGTGAAGGACAATACTTGTTTTTAATCGTCTGTTCTGTGCAATATTCTTTGATGTTCAAGTGGGCTGTGTTTGTATAGATCTTGTGGGTGGAAGGCAAATGCACTCTCGTGACAGTTATTGGAAAATCAGGATGTACTTTGTGTACCATTGAGAACTTTTTTCGGATGTTAGGATCATGCTTTAAAGTTGCTATGGACAGAGGTGTTGAAAACAAAGATTAGTCATTTTAAACTTCAAAATCTTTGTATGTCAGAGATCAACTAGTTCGAATGTTTTGAAAGGGGCATCTCCTGTTTGTATGCAAGTACAGTCGTCAGACTTGGTATGAATTTGCCACAGGACTAAAGGTCAGTGGTCAAGGCCACAGGTCATTGAGAAAATTATTCTACACAAGCAAGTACATACATGATGTTGGGTTACCTCTTGTACTGATTGAAATGGAAAATACCTTCAAAACTTGTGATATTAATTGGGATGGTTTGCATAACCATGTACACCACTCAATAACTCACGCCCTGATAACTCACAGACCCACTTATAATGCGGGGTCAGGCATGGATCCAATTTTTTTAAAAATACTAAAAATGCCCAAAAGCTTGGACCCTATTTGTTGAATGTGAAAAAAATCGAAATAAAAAAATAAATACCAATTCAACAAGTTTTGTCAAGTGAAATTTGTGTTTTAATTCTAGCTTTTAATAATTCGGTTTCAGTGTAATCATCATAAAGATATGTCCGCGAGCGTTTCCGTGAAAACCTCATTAAGTGCTGACCGTTTTTTTTATCTCCAATTTCCGGAAGTATTTGTTGTGTCATTACACTTGATTAAAAGCAGACCGGTCTTTTGTATCAGATCAAATAAAGGAGGGTGGAATAAAACAAAAGTTAAAAGACGTGCAAATCCTACCTGTGTAAGAACAAGTGGTCACGGCCGTGTCAGGTCCACTCATTTCAATTGATCAATCATGCACTGTTATAAATATTATTATGTTAGTAATATAATTAAACTACCTTAAATCAGCCTACTCATTCACAAATGTGATCAAAGATAGTAAGGCAACCAAGCGAAATGAGTACTTTGTGAATAAAAAGCTTTGTTTCACAGTTACGGTTCATTACGGAGAAGCGAGTTCCAGAGTTTGTAGTGAAATTCTAAATTGCTACTCACAAATTTGCTGAAGGATGAGAAGTTTCACCATTACTTGCAATGAAATCATGGCATCCATGTTTTATTAATAGAACAATAAATAAATAGAGTTTTGACGTAGACAGTTGTTTCATGAAATAAATGTCCCTAGTTTTTGTAAAAAAGGAATCTTGTTTTGTTGTGAATCAACAACAGCGAAAGGAATGATGTAATACACAATGTTTTCGCGTATACGTGTTGTTGAAAACGCAGGGACTAATGTTGTTAACGATCTTTCAGCAGTTGGGTATCTTGAAAATAAAGGTAATTTATACAAGAAAAGCAAAATAAAACAAGTCTTCAGCCATTAAACAGCTCCATAGCCCCCCCCCCCCTGCGTTTTTTTTTCAATGTCCAGCGGAGATGGCCTCCGCTTCTTATTTTTTTTTAGGTCTCTGTGACTCGTGCCCTCGCTTATAGTGCGGTCTATGTTTTTGAACCCTGTTGTGCGCGAGTTATCGAGGGGGAGGTGTATTTTCAAAGGATCAAACTTGGAGCATGGTAATTGGTTCAGTGCTTGAAAAATCCATGTCGTTACAAATGTTGGTGGGTAAGGACAAATAACTTGCTGCACAAACATGCATGTGTTTGCAGATGCGTGCACACACACACACACACACACACACACAGAACTATTATGGCTTCTGTCCAAAAAGAGTTGAAAGTGATTAAAAATGTTTGATCCTTTTGGTTAGGATGCTTTGATGGAGGTTGGATGAGGATGTATCTATTACTTTGAACCACATTTCTTTAGGGATTGAGAGACTTGCTGTAAAAAAAAACAACAAAAAAAACGCCAACACCGTAGCTCCAAATCTTCAGTTGACTTGTTATCTTAAAAGTTGGCATCAGCGCAGTTTAACTCCGTAATGATAATAATACAAACATAATGCATCCTTTTTTCTCCATGTGTTCTTTTAGTTGTAAGTAGATCTAGATTGGACCTTTCTGCTGTTGTGTTTCAAATAAGAGCACTCAGTAGGGGTATTTCCATATGGTGCCCTTTTTCTCATTCTGCTGTGTAAAAAGTGGGTTATTTTCTTAGCTAAAAATTTCTTAGGCTCTTCCAGTTGGACCTATATGAATAAACTTTATTTCTTGCCTGAGCCCTTTGATACTGTAGCACTAACAGAGATACCTCTCGAGATGCCATATTTATTCATGATTCTGGGTTTGTCTTTGATCCCCGACTCACAGATAATGTGTGAAAATCAGTTTGGACTACCCTTTGATTCAGAAGTGCTATATAAATAGCATTGGGACTTTTGATTCAGGTACCAAATGACTGAGAAAAAAGCTATGATGATTAACATGTGCCCAAGTGTGAAGAGCATAGACCCAGATCTACTGTTGCATGATGCACCAGCAGATAATTATTTATACTCTTCACTTGAAAACCATTATTATGAGTAGAAAGGACAGTGTATACCCTTGCTTGCTGGCACATCAAAGAATGTTGAAGATGTGTGTAAGCTGTTTGTAATTTGGTAGGCATTACACAAGAACTAATGCAGTATAAATCTTAACCAAAAAGTGCTACACATCTTTTATCTGGTCTATTCTTGGAACAAACAGTATTTGACCCCAGCCCTGACACAGGAATGGAAAATTATTAGAGAAAAAGTGCCCCCAGTATGTCGAAACAATCAAATCTCGACTTTGATCTCTGCTTTGTTGTCAGTTTGATATGTATTGTGAAAAGGAGAGTGGCTTTAGCCAGTACATGTCCTCACAGGTACCAGCTAGTCCTTCTGATTCTGGAGCCTTAAAATCTCATTATATAAGGCTACTTATAATCTTGGGATGATACATTTTTTTTAGTAATTATTTTTTGGACAAAAACTACATAGGTTCTTGTAAAAAGGTTCAAATTGTCTTTATAATGTTCCTAACTGAGCACGAATTTTGATGCTTCCCACAGAACTTCTAATGAATTGGGATTCCACATTCTCAGTGTCATATCAAGGAATCTCGGGGGCTGAAAATGGGTCTCAGTCCCACAAGAAATAGTTCAAAACAACGGAGAATTTGCATTTTCAGCAATTTACTCCCCAAAATTTAATTCCAAATTGAACAAAGTTTATTCAATATAGAACCAGGCTTCATTTTCAATCGCCGAAGACAAATCACAAATTCACTTTCCTCATTTTTTAAAGTTTTGTGTTTAGAAAGAGAAAAGATGACCAAAAACGTGTTGATTTTCAACATGTAAATTCATTCTGCGAGTTTTGTATGACAGCATTTTAAGAAAGTACATGTATGTCATAATAGAAGCTGGGAAGAATTATTTCCAGTTTGTAACAAATCATTGAAAATGATTTGTTGTAATTATAGTAATTTAATGTAATTATGGTAATTTATTATATAAATAAACAGTTCAGTTATGAAGTTTCGAAAAATTATTGCAGTGTGAAAACATTTCATCACTGAAGCATGACAGCTTTGTCATTACAGGGAGAAAAACTCCCCATAAAACTATTTATGAAAGTGTTCTGTTTAAAATTAAAATTTATGTGAGAAGCCATTGTTTGCAAAGATAGAAAGCTTCAACGGGGTTTTCTTTGAAATTCATTTCATGGTCACTTTGCTTAATGCTATCTAGCCCCAGGGTGGACTTTTGTTGGCAAGCCTTTTGATGTTGCAAGAGGTGGTTTCTTTGTGTCACCTCTTGACAGATCTCGTGTTATTATGCTTTAGGCTTAGCCTGCTGTTACTATTTACAGCTAAGGATTTCCAGAAATCTTAAGGCAGCATGGTTCCCCCCCCCCCCCCCCCCCCCCCCCCCCCCCCCCCGCTAACATGAATGTAGGGTTGGTTGGTTTTAGAAAGTAAGTTGTGTCACACCGACGGTCCTGAACATTTTTGTTTTAATTTAACAGATTTGTATAAAGGATATTAGTTTGAAAAGATGAACTAACCTTCAAGTCGTGTGTACTGGTGCATTGGGCTTCTCTGTTACCTTACAAGATGTAGTTTTTAAGATTCTGAAAACTGTGATAATCTGTATTTTATTCATAGTTATTTTTTAAGGTCATGTTGCTTTCAAGCAACATGAAATAATAATAGGAGTGCAGCCAGAACCCTCTTTGTGCTGCCAACATCATAGGGACAGTGCCATTACATTCGAAGCTTTGTATCAGACCGTCTGTACTTGTAGACAAGTTGCTTCCATAGAAAAGTTGCACCCCTATATTTGGCCTGAATATTGTGCTCAGATGTGTATATTGTTAAGCATCATTTGGATATGTTGCACTTCTACTCTTCACTGATTTTTTTTAAATTATTTTTTAAATGCAGGTTGTATGTGACTTGTCAGTTAGTATGGTATTTTGTCACAAAGGTTCTCAAGATCTTTTAACTGATCCTCTGGAGTTGGATGTTACTTGTTTGTTGGTTTTAACAGCACTTTTAACACATGTAGGCAGTATCATGCTGAGGAAATCAGAAACTAAGTGCCTTTCCCAAGGACACCAAGACAGCCAACCAGGGCGGGTCTCAAACCCACAACCCATGGATTACAAGTCTGCCTCTTTACCACCTGAGCTACTGCAGCTCACTAGCAATTATTTTGACAGAACATATGACTTGAGGATTTATTTATATATATATATTTTTTATTCCTTTGGTTACTACTTAATTGTGCAGCAGTATGAGTTGGCTTTGCATGTAATCTCAAACTGGGATCATCAGCTTGCATAGAATATAATAAAGCCTGCAGTAATGAAACTTTGGTTTTGTACCCGTATTTTAAAAATTTACCAACAATACTAATATAGCATTGAATTTTTACTTTTTTTCTTCAGCAAATTAAATGTCATCTTCCCAAGAACAATAAATCTCTTCTTCTTTTTTTAGTGTTCATTACCCAGGCCAGTCATCTCGAACAATACCTCATCCATATCATTTATCGTACACCACGGTCTCTGCCCAGGATAGTGAAATACAGAGTCTATCCAGCGATGCACTGACAGATGACACGAGGTCACTGACTGACAGTAGTGTGTAAGTATGGTTTCCATGTTTCACCTGCAACAAGCGTCACACATGGTATGATCTATAAATGAAAATTAAGTCCAGTAATTCAGTTACTGCCAGATTAATTTACAGTTTTTGGTATTTTTTTTTTTTTTTTTTTTTTTTTTTTTTAGCCTTATCTCCAGCTTTTAGGCAAGAAATGCATTCGAGCTTTACCAAGGAATAGGAAAGACTCTCCAAGATAAATGGGTCAATGTTCAGGGTCACGTGTATCTGTCTTTTTGCAAAAAACAATTTCATTTGCAGCTACCTGTTATGTACAAATTCACAAGCAGTTAGGTATGATGGTACACACATGTGCATACACACAGACTTGTGCACACTCACAAACACATGCATGCACACATAGACCACCTTCAACTGGCATCTGCTCAATGAGGACTGAGAAACATTATCTTGTATCTGATAAGCAGAAACATGCAATCATGGCTCTGGATTCGTCCCTTGCCAACATGCAGATGTGAAGTATCACTGTTATCTTTATGATGTTCATCATATCACCAAGGTCCTTAACCTTGTTCTGATGTCTGTTTGGGAGAGTAGATAGATCAACATTTGCAAGAAACCAACTTGTGAAACAGAGGATGTTGACAGTGTTACTAACTTTTGAACCTCCCGTTTATTATGACCCCACCTAGGTGTGAAGTTCAAATCGACTGCACAAGTATGGATTCTACATCTTATACATACTTGTGAATTATAGGAGAGTCCAAAAACCATATATGCAGTAAACCAAGCTAAGTAGGTGCATAATGTGCTGGTAGATCGAAGTTTGTGCTGTTTTTAGGCAGTTAGACAGTACAACTCCATTGTTTTCTCCCAATGTGCAACGAATATTGTGCGCAGACATTTAGTCATGAACCAAGCAAAACCTGTAAAACGGCAAATTAACTGCTCACATAATTACACGTGTTAATGGCCAAGTTTACTTTACTGCCTGTAAATATTTACAAATTGGTAACTGTATAAAAGAACATGTATGCATGTGGCTGATAGTGATGCAGGAACTACCCATTCCAATATTAAAGGATATATTTCAACATCTCTTGGTGGCGTAGCAAGAAATACTTGATCCCTTCCCCCTCATTCTGCAAAACTTAATTCTGGGGCCCCCTCAAAATAAAAAAAGTTGTTTGATAAAAATTTGGGGCACCAACTGGCCCCCTCTCCCCCCACCCCCACCCCCCCCCCCCCCCCCCCCCCCTTCTGCACTTGTGGGGGTTGCTTGGGTGGTTGCTATGCCACTCAGCTCAAGACCACTATTTGGTAGGATTTTTCTGTAAATTCTTTTAGTAAAATTTGGACGATTTTTATTTTAGATGTGACATCTAGGGGGGAAAAAGCCCAGGTTGAGAAGACCTGATTGTACTGCACATTACTCGGGTTGATTTATTGATCATTCTGACAAATAATTCTTTAAGCTACATTATTTACCTATGACAAGTATTTTTATTAACACAGCCTTTGACAAGTAACATTTTTTCGTGAAGAAACAAAGTTTGAAGGTTTGAAACCACTGCAGTTTTTTGTAGTGATTGTAGACCCTACAAAAACATAGTAAGTGCATATTCAGGTAGTACATCAGTTGCATTATTGTTTTTTTCATCAGGTGAATGCATGTAGTAGTATAAAACAAAATCATGATGATCCTAAGGACACTTTCACCTAAATCGTCCGGTTTTTTCAACAAAGACATGCCTTAGTAAGTGAATCCTGTCATAATAAGAGGTACAAGATGTACAGCAAATGAAACAGTTTGTAAGTTGAGTGGGGTATGGCATGCACATTGTCATTGGTTTAAATATAAATAGCAGTGAGCTGTAAGCTTAATGTGCAGATAAGGTGAAGGGTCAAGTTTCAGATCATTTTGATTGAACGGCAACGTTTCAGTTATTGTATACCATGCACACATTTAGATGTTTTGGCAGATGTTGCTGCCTTTCTTGTACTGATCATGCAGAGCGCTTGATTTCTAGATCATGTGCTAAAATCAAGCGCTTACCTAACTGACATGTTGCAATTAAACTGTGAGATGCTGTCGGGGTTCTCCATAGGATTTTGAAAGTTGCAGTCCTTCCTTGGAAACTGTTGCAGTCCCTGTCCTAAAACTAGGAGTCTCAATAACAATACTTTTTTCCTCCATGCAATAATTCAGAACATCATGTGTGTATTATTGTGTCACCAATATACATCAGATTGCTAATGATCATTCATTTAGTATTAGATTAAACAAAGGAAAACTTAAGGCAGTTGATTGTGATGTTACATCTGTAAAAATTCTCAATACCTTCAACATGCCATTTTTTAATTGTGTATGCAGCTAGAAGGAATGAAGGAGATTGCACTTTCTTTTCTATACAAGACACTGGAAGAAGAAACAAATGACCATATTGCATTCACTTCTTTCATTTCATCTGTTAGCAACACAGCATACAACGTTCACTTTTTTCTTAAACAAGCTTTGATAAATTCTTCATAGGTTTAGGATCAAAATCCTGAAATTCTTGACCTGGTGTTCCTTAGGTTGCCAGTGCATTTTTTCTTTCACAGTCATGACGCCCACAAGATCAGTAATCCTCCATTGTTTTCTCATTTTTCAGCCCATGGGAATGTCTTATTTCATGATTCATTCAACAAATCCCTTGGTCTGTTCTGCATTGTTTTCTTTATAAAAACTAGATACATCTACTCATTTATGTCTGGCTGTCTTGTGAGAATCATGCTCATTGTTTCGCTTGACACCAAAAATTATGTAAAGTTGCCACCAGAATAGTACACATATAAGAATCGCTCTAAAACGAAGTACATGGCACCAAAAATGGCCACTATTTTTCTAAATACGGTATACAATAAAATGCCAGTGTTCCAAACATCACATTTATATGATGGATTAAAACTGTGCCTAGTATTGTTTATCAATGAGAGGTGTCAAAGCACACGTGCATGTTAATTAGTCTTTTGATAAAAATGATCAATAGGAACCTACAATCAATTGACAGGTGTCTTAATCTCCATGTCTGCCAAGATCTAACCTAGACATCGGTAATCATTTAGAACTGCCATGCCAGGTCCACTCGGTTGTATAGTGCTGTGTAGAGTTGTGCGTGCCACGAGGCAAGTCATATTCCAGACTTGACACTTTCCAAAGAATCTGGCATGCCACCATTGGCACACATGCAATGGTTGCAGACACCTAACCTAAGCTGCTTCATCTAATCCCATTACAATCAGTTGAACTTCGTTTGATAGCTTGCACACTATATGACTGATACGGATGAAGTAAAAAGGAATTTCACAGACAACAAAAAAAATTGCGTGCTGAGGACTCGGCTGTTGGAATTTTCATGCGTCCAAAAATAAAAAGTATGCGTACTTTCATGTGGATTTTGGCATCCCTGAGAACCCTGTGCTGTCATTGATTATCTAAATCGTAAAAGCGTTTTAACAACTGCACTTGATGAGGTGGTAAATGCTGAAAATCTAGATTTCCTTTTTAGATGGCTATGTTCCTGCTCTTCCATGCAGTGCTCATATATATGACATAGTGCCATTGTCATTATATAAAATTGCTGAATCATGATGGGTATAAACAGTTGTAGGCTTCATCTTTATTCATTAAAAAAGTTATTTATCTTGCACTTTCATAGAAATACAATTTGCCTATTCATCATATTTTTATACATTAACTTGAACTGCCCCTCTTAAAAATCCGAAAGTTGCATTAAGAAAATGCAAGAGCAGATGTTCCATTCTGTGTGAAAATCCTGGAAAAGTAACTGTAACTTGTTCATACACAAGTGCTTATGATTTCTCAACTTCACCTCTGATACTAGTGAAGGGAGGATACACTCGGAAAGGAAATGAGCTTCATAAAATTTAGATAATTGATATGAAAGTCTACAGTTCAACAATAAGAAAGGTATTTTTAGGCACATGTTCAGGCACATGTGAATTCGAGATCTACATGTATGCATTGCAAATTGCTGGACTCCATCCCATCTTAACATAATATGTCTCGCTTTTCAGGATGTTGCCAAAGTAATGTTGGACATTGATTCTGTGGCACAATTTTCAACATTTATCTTGTGTTGTGTTTTTTTTTTTTTCTTCCCAGGACCTCTGGCACTCTGTAGGTAGCAGGGCATATGTTCCCTACAACAAAATTCCTACCATTCTCTTCCTTTAGAAGGACAAAAAATGTAGAGCAGTAGGCGTCCTGGCACAACAATGGAAACATGCAAAAACAAAGATAAAGGTGGTTTCTATAATTAAAAAGGAATCTCAAAAAAATCTTTTAAGTTCAGTCCTAAATGGGAAATTTGTTGTGCCCATAGGTTTCCATGCAGTGTGGTTTCCAAGGAACTGAGAATGTGGTATTTCAGAGTTAGGATGAATCACTAGAAAATAAGTATACTTCTTTTTCTCCAGATGTAACCATTGGATCCAACAAAATTAAAATGAGAAAAGAAATAGGAATAGAGTCTGTCACTCGGATGGATATTTTGTGATTTGATTTTTAGTCAGAGAAGAAATCTTCAGATAATTCTGTTGTGTGACTTGCAGTTAATTTTGAATGAATTGACCAGCTGTTTTATGGATTGCAAGGTCTCTTATTTTCTTTCTTTTTTAAACATCTCCTTTAATTATATCCTTCATAGTTTTGTTCATCGACTTCAGACAATTGCATTAATGTTTAATATTGGGAAATCTGCTAAAGGAGGGGGGTGGGGTGGGGGCTCAAAAAACAAATTTGTAATACAAGATAGGGCAGCTGTTAAGATGTGTACATGAATAATTTATGAAAAAGATTGTGTATGAGCCTGAATTGTCACTGGGCCAGTGCTCTTTTTAACACCATTCAGTGTGGGTACTCCTGTGTGCTACTGAGCAAAGTAGCAGAGTAGTTCCCCACTACATTGGCAAGAGTAACCTTCCAGATGGAAGTAAACCCTAAGTAAAGTACCAGATGGTAAAGTAAGACCTAGGAGTCTCTTTACAGATGCAAGAGCAAGCCCTGGGAGTCGTTACAAGTTTATATAGCCAGGAATTGGCAACCACAGGGAGTCTGTAGGCAATCCTTATCTTTAAATATACTGTGCTTTGACTAATCAAAGTAAAATTTTAATTGGAATTTAGGGTCAGTGGAAGGTGTGATTGGCATGTCAATGTTTATAGGACAGATTGGTCAGTTTTGGAGACCTCCAGGGATGAAATGGTTCACCAATGCATCCGCAGTTTTCTCTCAGCTTTTCAGAGGTCTGAATGATAAAGATGTGTGATACTTCATTGAAAGGGAAAATTTCTCCAAATCAAAGTGACATAAAAATTGCTGAAAAGTGTGTAAATGCAAACACCATTAAGAAATCGAGGGCTTGTGTGAAACTGCAACATATATGTCGATAATATTGACCCATTTTAGTATCGGGCTTACATTGGGTACATGTGTATAAAAAAAAAAAAAGTCGTTTCCTTTGTGACATGTTCTAGACTGACAACAAGTAGGAAAATTAATTAAAGGCTATTTATAATTGATACACTCCAAATGTTAAGCGATGTTGAACTTTGTCACTTGTTAAGGGTAGAAAATACACTCGGACTTATTCTCAAGGTACGAACCTGCATCTACATAGTAAAGTTTTACTCTGCTCAGCCAATTTTTACCCGGGCAGGATGAGAGGATTAGTGGTTTTCCTGTACCTTGGAATCACTGATGACTAGCAGGACAGCCGTTTGATTGTATTTTGGTTATTCTGTCAAGGATGAGAATGGTGTCCGAACAGTTGAAAATGAAGAGCACAGTTTAAAATAACTAAAATGATGCTGTTTAATCAAAACAGTTAGAAATTCCACCTTGCCCCCTGTCAACTGTTTGGCTTACTGAACAGCTGACAGCTATTACAAAGTGCATGCCATACCTCGCTCAACTTGCAATTGTTTCATTTGCTATACATCTTTACCTTGTATTATGACAGAATTCGGTTTGTAAGACATGTCTTAGTTGAATACATCTGGCAGTTTTAGTAAAATATCCATAGAATTGTCATGATGATGTTTTCTACTGCTACATATATGTACATGATGAAAAAATTTATAATGGAACCAGACATGCTGCCTGGACATGCACATGCTTTTGTGGGCTCGACAATGGCTAACCAACTATGCAGTGGATTACAAACTTTAAACTGTGTTTCTTTAAAATAAAATGTTACTAATCAAAGGTTCTGTATATGTTGTTAAAAGATAAATACAGTAGTTTCAAGAAATTGTTATCAGCATTAGTGGTGGATCAACCTGACGTGTAATGTGCACTATAACCAATTCTCGTCAACTTCTCCTTTTTCCTAGCAATGCCACATTCAATGTGAAAATCATAGATACATACTTTAAGAATAAAATTAACAGAAAAATCCTACTAAACAATCCGCTTAAGTAGTGACGTGGAAGTATATAATTTATTTGGAACGGGTAGTTCCGGTGCAAGTGACAGCCTACATGCATGTTCCTGTATAGGTTTACAGATTTTGTAATGTTTACAGGCAGTAAACTGAACTCAGCTGTTTACATGTGTAAACATTGCAGCTTTATTGACAAGTCTACATCTGTCTACAAAGTGTTGCACATCTTGAGAATACTGAAATGTGACCAATTTGAAGACCCGTCTGAAATGGCACCACCCTACCATTGACAATCCTTCTAAAGATTACAAGACCTTCAAGTTGAAATGTGTATTGATAATGTATCATATTGTAGGTTGTGTCTCACGATACGTATCAATACATGGCATAGGTGCATTGTTTTACCGCAAGAGTCCTCCAGAATTGCAACCCCATTGATAAAAAATTTTGATCACTGACAATAAAATAATTATTTGGGCTACTGGATTATTTCATTGACAATGAATATTGTGTACAACTTTTATTAGGAAATTTTTGGTGAATGTAAAATGAGTCTTGTTTGTAAAAGTACTGGTATAGGATTTTTCTAGGTCAGTTTTGGGGCAGAATATGGGCCCCATTCCCAAACCAAACAGGACCGGAAAATGCCCAATTCAGACAAAAAAAAGTTAAATAGCTAAATTACATTCCTTTTGAAATGCTTGTAACTTTATTTTAAAGATCAGTAACAGATGCAAATCACCGTACAAAAATAAATCCTAGGAGATGACAGTTTTTTCTTTTCTTGTATCGGAAAATTTACCAGCTAGGTCTTGTTCTGTGCAATTTTCCTACTTCCATGGGCCCCAGACGAACACCATGGAAAATCCAGGTCTAGAATTTAACAGAAATTTCTTTGTAGCCAGATTGACTAGTAGGTTATGAAATTGACTAGTCCAGCTGAACTTTCACTTGTCCTATGAAAACTACTAGTCTGACAAAAAAATTTCTAGACTCGGGCTAGCGGACTAATGCTGATTTCAAGCCCTAAAATCCCTGGATATAGAACATGAAAGTTATATACTTTGTGTTTTTGTGTTTGTGTTTACCGCCCTTTCCAGCCCCCTCTTAACTTTAAAACCTTGCCAATGCAGGTTTGCTGTTTACTTGTAATGCCTAGGTTGATCCTCACTATGCTAAGCATGAAAGGGATGAAAGACAGGGATGGGGATTGATTTCATCCCAAGAAACTTTGTCTGCCCTTTGCTCTTAATGGTCGACTAAACCCAGTGGCAACTGAAATAGCACATTTCCCTTGAAGTTGACCTGTGTGGGCAGTCGGTCACTCTACTAAGGTGGATTTTACAAATAGCTAGGTTTATGAGGACATTCTATCTTGATGGCTTTGTGTAACACTGGAGTGGACATTATGGATGAAAATCTGTGGCCCCAGAGGGGGGAAAAAAAAGAAGGAAAAAAAGAGTTTGTTTAGCTGGTAGGCTGCCAGTTTGATAGATTAGTGTGATCTCTTAACCTGGACACCAGTTCAACAAAGGCATGGCTCCAGGCACCATTGATATCCCCTGTTCACAATTCGAATTTCATTTTCACCATTCAAGTCTCTGAATTAAATGCCTCTTTAATAGATCATATGTAGGTAAAATTTGGTCTTCCTCAAGGTTGACTGACTTGGGATCTAAAAGCCTCTTTCTTATATGAGGGCAGGAAAATTAATGCAATCAGGGAATGAGATATCAATGTTAATTATGGTAATGAAGTTGGATTGGATGATAATACAGGGTTATAGAGTCCATTAGTGTCTTTTTAATGTTTGTCGGTTTATGTATGCACGCTGATTTCATTGGATGAATAGTTTATTTGATCAGGATAAGACACCAGGTATTAGATACCTTATGCAGTAGTCCAACAGCAATAATGAATCTTGCTAATGAATCTTGACCGTGCACACACTGATTTGTATTGGATAAACAGTTTATTTGATCAGGATAAGATGCCAGGTAGTGGACACCTTGTGCAGTAGTCCAGCCACAATAATGAGCCTCACTATTAGACATCCTTGAATACAAATAATCCATCCAACATATGCATCTTGCCTAAAATGTTAACACTGAAGGTAGTGCAAAACACGCTGGAGAAAGCCCGCAGCATCAACAACAATAGAGGATAAAAACCTTAAGATGGAGCTTGACCTCCATTGTAAGTTGTATTTTGAGTCTCTGTCATTGTGTGATTTTACACTTGCGATACTGTGGGATTCTTCGTTCATAAGCATAACCTTGGATATTGACGAGCTGCAGTGGCTAAATGATTAAGGCATTGGACTTATGACCAGATGGGTGCATGTTTGAATTTTACCACCGGATCAGTCCAAACTGTGGCATGTTTTTGGGCAAGGCAGTTTACTTTATGATATAACCTTCAAAGTGTTGCTGTGTTGTAAAAGGTCAAAATAGAACTAAGTCCACACTGGACTTGAATGCTTGAGCGAAGTGCCTTCTCCCCCACCCAGCCAGACTAGGGCAAAAGTGGAGGGAAAATGAAAGGAAGTGAGTGTAGAAGGTCAAAATTTAGAATGTTTAATTTATGAAATCTTTGAGCCAAGCAATATAAGAACATGAGAAATACTTGTTAAACTTTATGAAAATGATACATTTTTTCTTGCTTTATTCAGCAAAGTTGTTGTATGTTGCTTTTTATTTTGTAAAAGATGGTAACCTCAAAAGTAGGTTACCATTGGAAACAGGTGACTATTGAGGTACAAGTCCTCTCTTACTTTTACAGGATGAAATATGAAATAAATTTACTATCCATCAGCCTATAAACCTTAGCAGAATAATAATTTGCTCTTGATTAACACTTAAAGTGTTTGTAGCTGCATAATTGTCACTCTCAGTCTTATAGCACTTGTCATAGGATATGACATTTTTTTCAGTTAAGCAACTGTTTACACAGGTACTTCAGCTTGACATGAATGGTTGTGAAACTAAATTTGATTGGTACAGTGGGCCCTGGAACAAGCAATCTGTTATAGTTTACCCTTACAAATGCATGGCTAAAGTACACACTACCTAGAAAATATGAAATGCCCCACTCCCAACATCATTCAACTTCAAATGATTCAGCAAATGCTGCCTGATGATGACAATGATTTTGAAGCTGGGGAAGGTGTTGCTGGAAATAACAGTTAGTGATTTTGAGCCAGAAAATGATGTTGATGTGTACGTGCAGGATGGACAAAAACAGATGGCCTGTTGGCCAACCCCCTGTTAAGCAGTATTTTGAAATTAAATGGAGAAATGGGGAATACCAAGCCTATAGACCATTTACCAGTAAGGCTATTTTTTCATGAGATTTTTTTTGCATTTTATCATAGATAAAACAAATCTTCATGCAGATCAGAGAGTAAACGAGGTAGACTTGATTGACAACAGCCACATGAGAAAATGGAAGCCAGTCACACCTAACAAATTGAAACTTTTTTTGCAATGGTTATAGTCATGGATTTGGTGAATAAATCTAACTTAGATTTTTACTGGACAGTTGAATATGTGACGTCAACCCCATACTTAAGTAGCACAACAAAAAACAAAAAAAAAACGAATAGGGATATATTTCTCGATATTCTAAGCAAGTGTGAACAGGTAATGAACTCAACCGACAGGTGACTGTGTAAGTTCACAAGTGGACACGAGATGACAGACATGTACTAGAATATATATAGTAAGAAAAACTGCAAAGTTTTGTGAACATTTATTACAGACTTTAAGGGGAGAAAGTTTGCGTGTGGTATTCCTGGACTAGATGTTTATTAACTGTTGCCTATTCTACACCTGTGATTTTCACAACTTCGATCTAAAGTTGTAACAGACATGTATATGGTTGAGTCACTAAAGAAAAGAGTATTTTTTTAGACTTACTTGAACTTTTTCATAAAAAGAAACAAAATATAAATGAAATACAAAGGTAGTTTATAATCTTACATGTATTTGCACCTGCAAGTGCAAATATGACAAGTTACAGATGTAACTTGATGCTTATAATAAAGTTCAGACATCAACAATCATTTTATCATATAGGTCTGGGTTTGTGTATCAACATATACAGTAATTAAAATAGAGGCAATTTTTAAAAGCAGGGTGCAGTTTTCATTTCTTTTCTTGAACAATTCAGCACTGATGGATCTTGTACTACAAAACTATATGGCATCACAAATGCATCAAATTTCACAGACTTTTTCACGCTTCATGTGTGAATATTTGGCCAGATTCTTATAGATGGAAATTTAATTGCAGAAATAAATAATCATGAAATTGACACAAAAGTTGACCAAAAAGTTTGAAAATGCACTGTTTTAATTATTTTATATAGCTCTTTGACCATTGAAAAAAGTTAACAGGAGTTGATGTTGTACTGAGAATACAAATGCCCCAAAATCCCGAGAAGTGAAGATGTCAGCTTGAGTAAAGATGAAGTTGTCTTTGCTTTCTGTGCATATTTGGGTAAAATGACAAGCACTGGCGAAACTTTTTCACTTAAATCGCCTGTAGCGTGCAGTCTGAAAACCAAACCTAATATTTTAGCAAGTTGGTATGCAGGGTGTGTGGAGGCCATTTTAAATTTATTCCAGAGGATGCTTAAGATGTGCTAGACTGCAATATGTATTTTTTTACTACAAATTTGGATCCTTGCTGTTGATACGGTACTTAGTACTGTTACTAGGGTATGAATGGTACATTAAGAAAAGAAATAGATAATCAGAGCACTAATTGGCCCAGAGTAATGCTCTAGAGTAAAATTTACATATTTAATGAGATGATGCTGAATTTAGTTTCATCTTGCATACTACATCCAGATTTAATGGTATTGGTATTGATTACTGGAATCATGCCAATTATAATTGCTTATGATTATTTAATGGTGATATGGTAATTTGTAAAATCAGTTTACCATATTCACTCATAAAGAACATAAAAATATCTCTGTATATAAAATTAAGACATCTCTGATTGGAGTCGTTCAATCCATTTTGCCTCTGACATTGTAGTCAATGGGTATATTGAAATCTAAGATGTATCAATTAATTTTGAAACCTGTTTTTAATTATGTAATTTAAAAAAATGGGTTATGTAGGTGCTTATTTAATTTGTAACTGAAGCAACACTGAAATCATATGGAATCATGTGGAATTTTAATGTGTTTTCTTATCTTTCTTAACCAGAAGGAGGAAATGGGCTCATTAGAAATGAACTTGCTCTCCTGACAGTTTAGTGACTGATAATAAATCCACCTTGTATACTCTGCTGAAAAAATGTTCATTTAAACTTTAGCTGATCAGTATTTTATATTCTAGATAAAATGATGTTCTATATCCAAGTCTTGGTAAATGTGAGTTGAAATTGTGTAAACACAGGCAACTGTGATCTCCAATGTGTGAAAGATGAATACCAGTACATTCCTTTGTGTCACAACTTAACCCATTGTATACAGTGTTGTACCTTAGGTGAGCCCAGGGGACATTTGTCCACATCACAAAAGGCCATGTCCCACAAAAATTTGACTAGTTCCCCATTCTTTAATTATTACAGAGGGATGAACTTGTATACAATATTACCCAGACAGCTGAACTTTGGTATAATGCTGCTTCTATCATACTAATAATTTAACCAGTGTGGTAGGCAAAATCCCATTTCATAGATTATATATACCTTGTTTAGACTTTTGCTGAAATAGCAGGATAAATTGGACGATCCCAAATGCTATGCCACATAGCACATGTATATGTACATGCAGCTGTTGGTGAGAGAATTCTGACAAAGCTTTGAACAGTGTTGTCAAAAAACCACTTGGTTCTTGTACACAAATTGCAGGTGTATTGGTAGGAACTAGCCATCCATGCCAATGGACTTTTAATGGTTTCGTCAGCTTTGATACCTGAACTGGAAACTGTTTTGATTTTCAATTTGAAGAGATAGGAGCTTTCCAGGTAGAAAACATTTCTCTTTGTGAATCGTTTTAAATGTATTTTAAACGTGTGAAAGTAAATCAGAATGTCCTTTGGATTAAATGAACTTGAACCTGATGTTGATTTTTGAAAGGGGGAAGAAGAAAAAAGTCGCCATGTGTCATTTTAATTTTCATACGAGTTCTTTGAGCATTTTCAGTTTCAATATTTACATACCTGTATGAGGCCACATTGAGAATTTAAACGTCTCTCGCCAATTCTCTTGCAAATTAGTGGAGAAATTCATGAGCACTGGATACAGTGTTCCAGAGAACCATGTAATAGAGAGGACGTTCTCAACAATATTGGAATAACTCACAATGTCATGAATAGCAGCAGAATTTATTTATTCCCATTTATTTGTTGGAACAAAATGAATTTTCTCTAAAATAAATCGGCCCAACTTTTCTAATTACAGCCACCTTTCCCTAGTGTAACTTGTGGTCTTGATGGGTAGGTGTTCGTTAATGTACTGTAAAAAGTGTGAGCAAAGGAGACTTGCCAGTGCAAACATACCAACAGGAGGTCCCTTTAAAGCCAGGGTAAAAAGTACATGTAATTATATATATGAGTGAAGGGGATAAAATAATCTCTACTTGCTCTTTGTTGAAAGATACACATAACTTGTGCCTATATGAAAAAGCAAATTCTGTTGGAACATGTTAATTTACAAAAAGCATAGGTGAATTGGGCAATTCACAGCCAATTCATTTGGTCTGGCTAATTGTCATCCATCAAGCAGCAATGCATTTCTTTGGAAGTATCTTGTAATTGGGTGACTGAAATGCTTTTGTAATTTATGCAAGAAACAGATGATGCTTTAATTTACAATAAAGGAGATATTCTACATTCAGAGCAATTTACCTACAGTGTATCTCGTTGAACAAAAATGTGTGGTATAAACAATTCATTAAACCTTTAACAACCTAGTATTGTAATAAATATATATTGTTTGCATTTAAAGTTTTCCTTACCTACATTGTAATAGGTATACATTTTTGCTTGGCTGAGTTGTTTATTAATACTGATCATAGACTGATTTATTCATATGGAAGAATGAATAGATCTGTCACTAATTTTGCAAAGCCACCAATTTATTTCCTGCTGTTTAGCTTAATTTGGTAGCTGAACATATTCATAATTTGATGGATTAGATGAATGTATGTGTATTTAATGTTATTTAATGTCATCCCACGGCTTATTCATGCATCACAAGTCTTTGTATCCATTCATTGTTTTGACATGTTTGAAGTTGTTCTCTCGGCGGTCCCATAACAGGGCCTATACAGGTTCTTTGAATATCATTCTTTAAACCCACCTGGCCCTCAGTCCTACTTGTGGACTTGAAAAGCCACATAGGGGCTGTTTGTATACGAGGCAGATAAGACCTGGATTACCAGTACACAGCAGGAATTCATTTTGCCTCTTTATTGCCTGAGGCTAATTATTTGTCGATAAAAAAAACAAGCCCACTACTTTTGAAGCTAGGTTTATCTGATGATGTTTTGCATTACCAAATGTAGGCAATTGTGCCGCAAGATAGATAGTGGGTTCTTGAGGATATGTCAGTTCCATAATGAACTTGGAAATATGAAGGAAAAAAGATGGCTCTTTTGTTATTTTTTCCCTACACCCTGTCCTTCCTCCCCTCTTAAAAAACGACAACACTTTTTCACTTTCCTAAATTGTAACATTTACACTCTTTACAAGCAGTACTTTTTCGTTAAAAGATGGCTATAATCTTTGTTATGGCAAAGAAAAACCTTGAGCTTGAACAAGACCTCTCGGTGAAGTATGTTTTTTTTATTGTAAAGGAAGAAGTCCTATTTTTCTGGTTGTTAAATTTTCATAAAAATAGAAATAATGAATATACAAGTAACACTTGTCATTGATCTAATCCTATAATTGTGTGTGTGTGTGCGGGGGGGGGGGGGGGAGAGAGCTTGAACAAGGCATTTTTCATTCTTGTGACTAAGTGAGTTTTATTTTAAATTTTAATGATAGTTGCTTGTTAAATTTAGCATGGGTGGGGGTTGGGTTGGGGGAATCATAAATATCACCACCTGAAATATGCTTGTCTTTTTGAGCCTTGAGAGGGTGTCAAAAAGAAAGAATCAACTTGTTCAACTTGTTAGATCCGCCTTGAAAATAAACCCACCAGAGACTTTAGGGCCAGCTTGAATACTCTATCATGAATTAACCATACACACAATGAGTGTTTACTTTTGTAACAAGCACAAAATTACATGAAAGAGAGATGTATTGATACAAGATGAAAGAGATGTGTGTTGGTAATGTCATGTATCACAATGATGTCACAGGCAGATAGATTGTTTTCTACAGGCTTCAAGAGAGAATAAACACAGTTTCATCTTCCTCAACCAAAACCATGACGACTGAATCATGGGTACCATCTATACTTGCTTACAAGTCGGGTCCAACTGCAAACACCATAGACCCTGATCTGCCATCACATAATGCGCTTGCAGTTCAGGGTCAATGCTGTTTGCTCTGCTGGCATAATATGTGATGGCAGAACTGGGTCTATGCAGTTTGCAGTTGGATCTGACTTGTAAGGGAGTATATACGATATTTATCACGACTTGTTTACATTTGATTTGAAGCTTCAAATGATTTGATGTGAAGCTTCAAATGAAACTGTGTAGATTTATCTTGGTTATATTTAATTATCTCCCCCCTCCCAACACCTTTTTTATGTACAATCACACCGAACTACACACAGCATAGACCCTGATCTGTCTTATCTGTATTTCCTTCTTTCTTTCAGAGATGGTTTATCCCATAGAGAATCCAAGAAGTTTCATAAACAACAGCGGGCTATGCAAAAACGTGCTGAACAGAATCGTGAGAGTGCAATCAACCAATATTTCATTCCAGTAAGAAATTTACAAACACTCCTCTGATTTAAAAACCATAACTTCTTTTTATACAACTGTGGTGAATACTTCTATCAAAACTTTCAAGATGGCCCTGTACATCTGTCTGCCCATCACATGCTAGCTTTTTACAAATTGCCTTTTGAATTTAGCTGCAGAATATTACATTTTGGATGGTAAACAAAGTTTATAAAAGCCAGGAAGATGACCCAAATGATTACATGTAGTCCCTTGATACATTTACTAGTATTGGGGTTAGTGGACTGTTGATAATTTCAATCCCTGTAGCATGATTACACAAAATCCATTTTGTTATAGACAAATATATATAGGCTTGCTTCTGTGTACATGCAGATGCATTGATTGGATTGAACTAATTTTGGGATATTTATCTATCTTTTGCTTTTTTCAGATTTACTTTAGCACCATGTTCACACAGTTATACAGAACTCGCTTGACCTAGACAAATGAAACGTGTTGTACTTGTTTATATACATTTGTTGCCAAGTTGATTAGATTTTTGTATCACTTAAATGATTTGTAAAGTTTATAGGTTTAATCAATTATTATTATTAGCAATCAATAATTGTTGCATCTATTTTACATTAGAAAGTGCTAAAATAAATCCATGTATCTGTTGCAGAGAACAGACCGAGCTCCAAAAGATCGAAATATAGCGGAAATTGATCCCAAAAGTTTTGCAAAGCTATTAATAGAGAAATTAGAAAGGGTACAGAAAGAACAAGAAAAAGAGGAACGACTTCAGGAGTCCATGAGCAAAGTTATGAGTCAGGTATTTATCCACATGGGCTGTAGGCTTAGCTTTCACATGTGTTTGACCTGCCTACAGACTATTTTTAATTTACATACATTACGAGTTTTCTCCCTCACATGACCACAAGTTAACTCCCATTAATTATCAAGTGTTCTTTCATTCAAATTTCATGCTTCTCACCAAGATCCCAAGGGAATGAATTGATAACTCTTGTTGACTGCTTGCCACACTTTGTGCTGTTGAGAGAAGATTTAATTTTAGAGTGATAAACTGCAGTTTTGGTTTGCTCTTTTATTTATTTTGACAGTGAAAGAGCTAGGGCTGTTCACAAAATATTGGAAAGGTTTACGCCTTTTAAGAAACTAAATGAATCCATTGAAACACGATCTTACATTTTTGTAGTAGACCACAAAGTGGATTTCTGTAAATGAAAGTCACAGTGCTACTGTATACAATTATCTTAAAAAAAAAAAAGTTTCCAAGTTTGTTGCATTTTACCCATAAGTTTTGAAAGACATATTCAGAATACACGTCCATTTCAATGACTTAAGTAGAATATACATTACTGTGCTAGTTTTCACTTGATACCTAGGTAACAACCGATTAAGCAGTTGATCGGTGCATTAATTTTGGCAGCACAAGTAAAAATGTATCTTCATTCTGAACTAATTGCTAATCTGAATTTAAAATGTACAATTCTATTTCTCTGTTGACATGTATATACATATGACATGGTACAAGCACACCTGATGTTAGTAATTTTGAGAATAGCAGCAATGGTGTAACATCAGGTGGTCACTTTGGACCAGTAAAGGGTCTTGAAACAAGTTAGTAAAAATGGCATTTGAACCTTAGATGATTTAGCATCACTCGTAGATAAGACTGGCAAAGCTGACGTTCATTATATAAAGCCTATCAAAATTTACCAGGTATTAACATAGCAATTCAAAATTAAAATTAAAATAGGAAACGATAAGAGGGATCCAGCTTGGCACAGAAACTTTAGAAACCATCCCCATCCACTATGCTGAGAGGTTTCAGGTTGCATGCACACATTATGGCTGTATTTTCAGTGCACCTTTGCCATTTTGAAAGCTGTAATTGGTTGTTAAGTGAGGATTTGTTTTAAACCAGTTTCAGTTAAGGGATTTTTGTTTTTGCTTTAGACGAGTTGACATTATGCCCGTACTACAATTTGAGTAAGCTGACTCTGCTGCACATAGGATGCATTTCATTCTGTTTTCCACTATTTTCTGCCTCTACTTTCCTGTATAAGCAAAATGTTAATTGTTATATTGAATGGTTATTTACATTTTTGACTACCAATTGATTTTTTAGAACAAAATGCTTAAATAAGATGCAGATAGTTGCATGCAAAATGCATCTGTCTCATGAAGACAGTTCTAGGAAGCCATACTTTTGATGAAAAGCTTGTATTGGCTTGATTTTACAAGGGTATATTTTTGGGGGTATAAGATAGATATTTTCATCATTTATTGAATATAGAGGGGTTTCATGCTTTAAAAAAAAGGAAAAAAACCAATCAGAGACATATGGCCATTGACAATACAGCTAAATTAAATTTACAATATGCATCCCTTGGTAATCCAAGTGAAAAGAAACGAGCCTATAGATCAAAGAAAACACCAAACAATGGCCACTGTAGGGTGCCAGTTTCTGCCTATCAGTCATAATTTTTTTCTACTTTGAATTGGTGCAGAAGTTAATTATTTCCATTTGCTATTCTAATCACTTTGCTTGAATACTGATGCTGTGCAATCTGCTTGTACCGTATGTACCATTTTAGTGGTACCATACATGTTCCTTGTTTGAACATGTAGTATTGTATGTAATAGTGTTGTGGATGAGGCCCACATTGTTTAATTGTTATTAATGTTAATGCCTGTCTTGAATATGGCTGAGCCATTTTTAAGTGCTGGTCATGTTCACTTTTTTTATTTTTTATTTAATCTATCAACTTCTGATTTATACTATTATATTTTTTTAAAAAATTAACTATTTTCAAAGTTTTTAATGTTTTTCTGTTTATTTTTGTACAAGGTAAAGTACTTAATTGAACCTTCATGTTGCACAAGAAATGATGTTTCCCTTCAGTCATTGTAAAAGTTATCGTTAGAGCCCAGTGTTTTTTAAATGATTATTCATTTCTTTCCTAGCCACATTAAGGAAGTAAACCCTCATTGTATTGTGCACTCATTGTATTGTGCATGTGTACAGCATTAATTAAGAGCAAGAATTCGCATCTCCCATATAGGATCTTGCACTATACTGAGCTTCACTTAGTAGTATGGAACAGTCAGATGTCCATTATCTAGACTGTCAGGGAGACACAGATTCTATTGGGATAAATAATCATCTGGATAAATGATAATAATACAAAGAGACAATTGTTGGTATATGAGGACATTCCATTAGTTCAGATGCATTAAAAGTCATGATTTTAAAAAAATGGTTTACTTATAGTTGATATTCTTCATTGTACTACCCCCTACTTTGAATTGAGCAAGTTAGAGACAAATCTTTCATAATGTAAATTCTCTGGTGATGATGTAATTATTCTCTTTGTTCCAGTCTGATGTATCTGACGAGTTTGCACTGGACAAGTCATATCTAAACAAGTCATGCATTTCGAGTTCTTCTGGAAAGAACAATAACACAGCTACCTCACTTGTGCCTCTGATGAGCTCCTCTATGATTGGTTTTGAGGAGGAAAATGCAGACAGTATTCTTGAAGAACATTGTTCTAGGGTTTGGGAAAGATCTGCTCAGGATACACCTAGTCGATCCCCTGGGAGACGTTCACCAAGTCGATCAAAATCACCCGATCGGACAATACGGAAAGATCCACAGGGTCAGCCATTTTCAGGTCCTGCCAGTATGCCAGGGACATTGCATACAAAATCATTACATTCAAAGAAAAGGCCAGATTATTATTCCACACTTTCATTTGACAGTGGAATGGGTGAGGACAAGAATGCTTTTGAAACTCACAAGCATATTCATCACCACCACCACCACCATCATGGACGAGAAAGTAAATCCAAATCACAACTTGAAATTGAAGCTCAGAATCACAGTATGGTGTGTTGGGGGGATTATGAACGCAAGGGTGATCATGATCGTGGAAGGACGGCTCGCAAAACAAACCGGAAGCATTCTGATTCTAGCAGTAATATTGACAGTGGCATTAGTCTAGTGGAGTCTGTATCGCCGATTCCCAATATTGCAGATCCAGCAACAACCAAGTAAGTACATGCCATTGAATTCTTAGTACACCCACTCCCCCAATCATATGACTACATTAAATGTTACTACTTGTGACATTGATACCTCTGGTGGAAATCTGATATTCCCAATATACTGTAGTGAGAGTTTCTAAATCTAACTATACACTTACTGCTTTTACCAGCCTGAAATCATAACTGGTAATGGTTAGAGACTGATCATTTACCAGACATCTCCTAAAAAAGTTTTTGTCAAATATAGTACCAGAGGTTTTTCGCTGGTGATTTAGAAAGGGATGTGGGCCATTCATTGGTGAATAAAATTAAGTATATGAGAAACAAACATTCATTAGAGTAAATTGCAAAAATCGTAATTCTGCATGAGTTTGAAGTATTTCTCATTGGGACAGGGCCCATTCTTGGCACTAGAGTACTCCTGTGAAATATTTCTGTTACCACTTGGTCTTGCACTACTGTCCTCCTTAACTTGGGTATGGTATTTGCTTGTTTTTCTTGTCTTGAATCTGCTTAAATGGAATAGCCATCAGATTCTCGAATTTTCATGATGCTTTCTAGATGTGTTGTAAAACAAAGTGCACATGTCGAGAAGTGGGGCAGGAAGCAGGCTGTATCTCTCGGTACATGAATGTAGTTGGAAAGTCAGCTTACAAAAGTTGAAAGAAACATGGAGGTGTAGGTGTTGAAAATCCACTAGCCCAGCTCGAAAAAGCACCTGAAAAATCTCCAGTGGTCAAGTAACCAGTGTTTCTCTTTAATGAAAAGGATGTTCTGTTGAGAATATTGCCGACTTTGTTCATTGAAAGTCCTACTTTCTACCAGAGCTTTGTTTTCATGATCAAGCTTATACAAACATTCACGGTCACTCTTTGGTACTAAGAAACACTCACCAGAGGCAGAGCAGATTGGACTCGATTTGTAACTGGTGTTAGAAGGGTCAGAGAACAAATTCTAGAAAACAACCTTTCACACAATTTAACTCTTATATTTTGATAATAACTGGTTGAGTAAGTATTTATTCAGGGTGAGTACAATTTTTTAGTTCTTGTATGACTGGGAAGACATTTTTATAAAATTGTTCAACCCCTTAGATAAAATAGATGTATTGGACACTCCTCTCTCTCTCTCCACCCCCCCCCCCCCCCACACACACACACAAACACACACACACCAAGTACCTCTAAATGTATTTGTTATAGAATGCTGAATTAATTAATCTTAATGAGATGACAACAAGTGACGCTGTGCCTAGCCCCAAAATACAGTTAGGAGAGTACTTTTCCCAAAATACAGCCAGGAGAGTACTTTCCACATGGTTAACCCCACATGTGAATGACTGGACAATGACAATTATCCCTTATAAATCATCACCACCGATTTGTGGTTGACCCAAGCTATTGGCAGAATCCAAGAAAGCAATAACAATTTTTGACACCCCCCCCATTTTTTTTGTTATATTATTCATTATTAACTATTATCCATTATTAAATATTGTCATTATCAGTGAGAACATGTTCCAAATTGTACCTTTGCAGCAAAATGTTCCCCATTGAACTCTAGTGAGAAAAAACAAGAAAAAAAAACAGACAAGTCCAACATAAGTGAACTGGATATTTTAAGTTTACTGACTCTAATAAACTAGAAAAATGTGCACACTCCAAGTTTCCAAGGGGGTTGTGTCTGTTACCCAGTAGGAATAGCTTGTGATCCATTATGGAGACTACACGGTCCTTGATATTTCTGTGCCCTTGTTCCTTCTCTCCCATTTCCATAGGCTGTGGCAGGATGGTAAACTTTGAAGTCTCTTAGGTGTGCATGCGTGTTCACATTTCATGAAAAAGTCCTTTATTATTTTGCCAACTTTGGAAAAATGACAACATCCTTTGATTTATGCTAACATAAAAGCAGACAAACATGCATTTTATTCTTGCACAGCTGACTGTTTTTGCTTGTTCATCTAACATTAATTATGGTCAAATACAATTATGGCTTAGATTATTAAGCTGATGCCAATTTTGTTTGTTTCCAAAAATTTTATTGTGTTTTTAGCAGTGTTTGAAATTGGGCAAAAAATAAAATAAAATATGTGCGTTTCCTACTGCACTGGTTTTAAAAGTAGGGTTGTCGGGTATTTTTTAATTTTTTTTTTAACATTAAATATAAATCAAATAATATTTCAAGTGTTTCAAAGTAATGGGCAAAACTGGCTCAATTAGATGCACAAATCGATTTTGGCAATGTAATTTTTTAAAGTTTTTATTTTTATTTTTTTAAATTGGGGTGGGGGGGGGGGTGCAATGAGAAACAAAGACGGTCGGCTGACTGGAAACACATTTTTTTCTTTCTTTTTTTTTTGCCTTAACTTTCAAAGTCCTCTGGTCTGGTACTTAAATAAATTGCAAAACTCTGTTAACAAGTTAAGCTTGCTTGAAAAATTGCTGGTTTGTCAGCCACTGGTCAGGGACCGATTTGAAATGAAAATTTAAGTTAATTTCTAAGTTTGGTTAAAATGCTTTGTTCAACAGATGAAGACGATAGTTAAAAATTTTAATAATGGCTCCTTGACAACATCCTAGTTTCTTAGAGCCAGAATTTTGAGGTAGAATTGATTATGTTGCTTCAGTTCTCGGTGTTTCACATTGAACGTGGGCTTTCTACAATTTTTTGCCCTATGTCCCCTAAATCTTGACCCTGGGCATACTTTTACATCAGAAAAAAATCTAAAAATATGCCTACAACTTTTCATTAGTGGATGTCCATTCATGTCTCTATTGGTGCTAGTAATGTCCAAATATGCAAAAGGTGAAAAAACTGTAACATGGCAATGAATATCTATTTTAATACAATGTATCTGGCATTGAAAACATTTCAAAGTTCATGGTAGTCAGCAGAGTTGGAATATAAAGTGTTCGACGGCCAGTAGTGTAACATATTATCAAGAGTAAAGTCACCCATATAGTGAGGAAGATATAATTTTTTTGAGTTTGAAATAATGACAAAAGAGAATACATTTATGCAAATATACAATTTGTCATTTAATTAATGATCTGTTAGTTTGGGAAAAAAAAGTAATTCAGAAAACAAATGTATTTATTAAAATAATTGCTGGTAGATAATGAGTGTACACTGAAGTTAAATGAGAGCAAGATCCGGAACAGAAAATTCCATGGTGCAGCTCGTTTCAGGTTAACCAGATCTTCAATTCAACATGTTGATGTTTTCAAGAGTTACTTGAGCACATGATAAAACTTTTATTGCAATAATGTAGGTGTTCAAGAAAAATGTGTACGTGCAGACCACAAAGTTAAGGTGGCAAAACTGTCGAAACAAACAAGATTATCTCATTTTTAATGCACTATTATTGCATTATGTAGTATTATTTTCATTTGTCCCTCAAAACTGATGTGTCCCCCAGATTTGGAGGGAGGGGGACAGTGTTCCCTACCCTTGGGATCCCATGTGCAACACCGAGTTTTTCTAAATCAATAGTAAATAATATGGCATTCAAAGATTTAAATTACAATTCTTTTCTTTTGAAGTCAGGATTCCAATTACCCTGACAAGTTTTCTCTCAGGCACTCGTAGTGACATTGCAAATGTTTAAGAAGGAATATGATTATTGGTTTTTGCTTTGTTTTATCGCCTGCTACCTTTAATTCATTCCACCAACAAAAGCCCAAGATGAAATGTAATCTATGATAAGTATCGGCCTTCTCTGTAATTTTGAGCCATAAATGCGTGTCGTGTTCTGACTAAATGATCTGTGGACCATCATTTAATGTACACCATTTGTAATCTGAGTGGTGTTTTCACTGTGAACAAGTTTTTGTTATTCTTTGATATTCACATTGACTGTCGTAATCCCTGCGCCTGAATTATTTGAGAAGGGTGTTATTATGGCTCTTGGATTTCAAAGACTTCACTTCCCCTAAAAAACAAACCTTAACCATACCATTAAAAAATAGTCTTGTGTGCATGTTACCTAAAGGTAGGCGACTTTCAGTTGTTGTTGTTTTTTTGTTTTTTTTTTCACCTTTCACACATCAGAGGGATAAGTTTGTATTCATCAGTATTAACTTGTTTACCACAAAATATATAAATAGATGGCAAATGTTCTATCAGTGGGATACAGCTAGCTTCTATTAATTATATAACAGTGGAGTATCATTATTTAATATTCTTTATTTATGCTAAGTATACCATATACCCTTAAACAGGCTTTATGGGGTGCAATCCATTGCTTTCCATCAACTTTAACATTGCTAATACCTAGTATCGAGCAGATTGGATACTTGAAAAGAAAACCAATGAAATACATTATATTTCCTGTAGAAAATGCATACAGCAATTTTGACTTTTTTTTCCCCCGCTCATTCATGTATATACTGTGATACATGATCTTCAAGTTATATGGTCCAGTATGTATTGGATATTCCAGCAGTAGTACGGCAATCGATGCAGTATATTGTAGCAGAAAATATATTGATGCCAATACATACAGATGAATTGTTTCACTTGTAGCATGACCATTTGTCTGATAAAAATTTTAAAAAAAGCAATATCAGATAGACTAGTTTACTCCTGTACCAAAGCATCTCGTAAATATGAAACCTGATATTGCCATTGAGTCAGAAATATGTGTACTGTTTATTTGAGTTTTTCTTCTTTGATCGTTGCATATTTTGTTAGCCACTGATTTTAATTTCCACTTCGTGACATGATAAACACTTTAAAAAAATATATATATATATATACATCATAGTCTGCTTTGCTATTCAAACAGTTGCATAATAATATTTAGATGCCTTTAATTTTGGCCAGTGATGTGTCTTTGTAAAACAAACGATTCAATTTGCCACTTGTGGATCACATCAGATGCCAGATTTATGAAGTTTATTATCCACTTTTATGTACAAAACAAAATACAGGGGCATATTTATCTTTTTATTCTTGTTTTTGGCAAAGTTTGGCATACAATCCAGCTCAACAGAGGCTAGCGATCTTTGGCTGACAGCTTAAAAAGCTGTTTAAATAGGGTCCTCTTTGTGCAGCCAGCTCAATGAAATACGAGGGAAGATCAAAGCAGTGACTCTGTCCTGTTTTTGTTCATGATGAAAGTGGGGAAAATGTGGTGTATTGTGTGTTTGTGAGATATCCTGCAGCCAAGGGTAGACGTGTTAGCTTTTATGTAGGTCATGTGATCTTGTAGGCAAGCTGTAGGATTGCTGAAATGAAAGCTATTGAAGCGGAGCTTCAAGGAACTAGGTTTCTTTGTTCTCTCCACATTAAGGGCTTCACTTGTCTTTGTACCTTTTGTTCACAGGATCTGAGTCATTTGGAGAGGGAAATTAAATTTTTGAACCCTTTAATTTTCCTTGATTAAAGAGGAAAAGAAGCCATAAAAGGTATTATTAATATTAAAACTAAGATTTCATTAGGAACAATAAATATCAACTATTCAAACAGGGAAGTCATCACAGGATTATCTTTTTCTGGGTTATGATAAACTTGAAAGGATTTGGGTAGGTTTTTAGCAAGTGGCAAGCAAGATGGCAACATTCCAAAAAAGAAAATTTCCATTTTTAGTTGAACTTGATATCAAAAGCACATATTCCGTGTTTTTTTTTTTTAAAGCTTTTTCAACATAAATATAAGAAGCAATGTACGTGATTAAAAAAAAAAGTCTAGCATAAGCAAAACATTGAATTTTTGCAGAAGCACTGAGTTATGGAATAATACTTGGATATAGTAAGCAGCAGTAAAGAAATCTTTTTTTCTGGCAGCCTGGACAAGTTGAAAATGGTACTGGGCAAGTACAGCCGTTGGTCTTTTGACCAGAGTTGTATATTAGAACATTAAAAATTGCGATTTTTTTTTGATTTGATGAAAAGTTTGGTTTGGGTCAAGTGGGTTAATTCTAGGATATTTGCAAGCCTACTAGGTAGTACTCTCTCTCTCTCCCAGGGGGAAAACAACCTTTTTGAAAACCTTTTTTTTTTTTCTTCCTTTGGCAGCTTTTTAAAATTTTCTATTACCCACCATTCATAAACATCATTATTAAAAGCAAAAGGTATGATATTTTCTCAAGTTGAAATTTAATTTCTGTGAAAGCGGACTACCTATGATTATGTGGTAATTTGCATGTTGCCATCAACTTGCATACCATATGCATGGTGTAATATGCACTAGACATGAAAAAACTTCCTTCACAGAGATTGATTTCAGAGAACGCGAGTAAATATTTAAAAAGTTTGCTTTGATCTTCTACTTTGCTACAAGTTCAAAGGCCCTCGAACAAAAGCAGCTGTTAGGAGGTTTTTGAAGTGTGCCTGCATTACAAAGAGTCACAGATGTGGTTGAAGTGTTATGATAGGCTACCAGCAGCCTTCAAAACAAATGAGATGCACATTCGTATAACTTCAAGTGCTCTTTATCATCCATTTCAACAACTTATTCCCTTGATCTTGCATGACAAGGATAATTTTTTTATCCCTTTTGTAATTGCATCTCTTACATGTAATCAAGGAGTATTCCAAGCTTTTATTAGCGCTAATATCATGGATAAATCTGTATTTATTGCTGCAACTTCACTTCAGGGATATCAAATTGAAAATAAACATAGCTTGAATACTCATAATTTGTCAGTTGTTTTTAAGACTATTGACTGACGTCATGATGAGGTGTACTTTTAGTTTGCGACTAGGATCATAACCATTGCTTTCCGTGTCAAAGTCCCTGTCAGATCTGTGCAGTAAAGATTTACAAAGGCAAGCTCTTCTGGGTGCTTTGTTCACAATATAAACATTCCCAAGATCCATTATGGACCAACCATTTAAAATGGGGGTGGGGTAAAAAGCTGGGATTTTCATTCCAACTTTTTTTTTTATCTAGAGAGAATTTATGGTTCGTTGAATAAAAAAAAAAATCCTAGGGTCCCCTACCAAAATTAAATGGATGGTCCCGTAAGGTGTAGGTTATTTCATCACAACGACTATGAGATGTAACTGGACCTGATTGCAGTGGCGGCGCGAGTATGTGTGTGGGTAATTGCCCCCTGGCTACATGCTAAGGGGGGGTACCGTCAGTTTTTTTTTTTTTTCCAGCTGAAATTTTCGTAGTATTTCACCTCACCTTATTGTAACAGAGGCAATTCTTCACAAAACATATTTAAGAGAGGGAGGAGGATGGAGGTTGGCAACTGATAAAAAAACTCTTCTCTGTGACAAAGTGGTGGTGCCATTAAAGAACATTGCCCCCGGGAGCCTAGAACCCTCGTGATTGTCAAGGTCCATGCCTGTTAACTTTATGTCATTCATTCACACTTCTCTTATTTCTTTCCGTTTCTTCACATCTTTTTCTTAATGAGGATGTTGCGTGAGGATGAGGATGTTGCCTGGCTAATATCCAACATAGTTCCATTACCTTTATTAAGATGATTCATCATGACAGAAATAGTGTTATTAAAATTGAACGTGAATTCAGTATTGATTATTAATATTTACATGTCTACAATTGTAATAGGTGTATAATATGGAGGAGTGCAAGCAAACTGTTATCTTAATTTGAAACTAATTTTAAACAATCATCTGTAAATTCTTTGTAAATCAGGGCTTAACATATTTTATAAAAGTTGGCTTGGGCAAGCTGACTGGAAAATTGAACTTGCCAATTGGGATTTGAGCTTGCCCCAAAATATGACAACAAAATATCACAACAAAAGTAAAAATATATCATAAAATAAAATCAAGATTTTTTTAAGGAAATCACATTACATAAATTTTACAATATAGAAGTTTTTTCTTCCTGTTATCTTTGTTTGCACCTTTAACCCTTTTCATACTGAAGCCCAATCAGCCAGGCAGTTATGTAGAACTGGAAATTTTTCAGTTGGTGGTGTATCAGCATGAGGGAATGCAGTGATGTTGGTCAATATGGCTTTACTGGACAAGTTTTTCGAATAATTTTTCAAAGTTATGTACCATTTTAAAAAGCATAAAATTTTCCTAAAGTAATATATTTTTTCATTTTGAAAATTTTCAGATGTAATAAATTCATTTAGTAAAATAAAGTAAACTTGAAAAACGTGCTTTACATTTTTTTTTAATAACTTACTTCCAATGCAATTTTTCTATCTGCAACATTCATTTTACCTTGTGTGTGTAAGTGTATGAAATGTGAGGAATTTTATGCCATTTTAAGAAGCCGACAAAAAAATAAAAATCCATTAAGAATGTCAAAGTTGATTTAAATTTTATTAAATTTACTCTCATGAGAATTGGAAAGCAAGCACAACAGATCCTTACTGGAAAGTCGACAAAACTGTTTATTTTGTTTCAGTATTTTTATTCCATATTAAATTATAATGTAAAAATGTCAGAGTTCTGTTGGGTTTATTTTGGTCTGTTCCCAGGAATGCAGTAAAATTTCATAATATGCCCACATCTTAAACTCAGTATGCGGGTTAGCTTTATAAGCAGTGAAGTTAACGAAATGTCCAGCTAGCTTGAAATCCATCAGTCTTCATCATTGTTGATATCCAAGTAAAAAACATGCCTAATGACTAATTATCATCTGCTCATTTCATTTCAGTGTAGTCAAGATCATGATCCCCACTGCCTAAAATATTAATTTCCCCCACAGAATTGTATATATTTTCATCAAAATCAGCATCCACAACAGTCATCGCTTGCTACTTTAGTACTGTCCACCATTTTGATCTTTGCATGCTAAAATACAGTTTTGAAATACAATTTTCTACTAACCAGTTGTCATCAACTCAGTTCATTTCATTGAAAAGTCAAGATCACTATCTTCACTGCATACGTCAATTTTCCCTCAAAATTGCCCATATTTTCAACAAAATCATTATCCACATCACTGCCATAATACGCTGCTGCAGTGATGTCTGCCATGTTGATCTCTGCACGTTGAAACTCGTGTTTGAAATCAAATTTTAAAATAACCAGTGATCATCAACTCCGTTCATTTTGATGAAGTAAAGATAATGATCCCCGCTGCCTAAAATGTACATTTTCCAGACTAAATTGTCTTTATTTTCAACTAAATCTGCAGGTACATAACTGCCATCACTTGCCACTAGAGTAGTGACCGCTATTTTCGATCTCTGCACATTAAAACTTGATTTTTTTACCAGTTTGGGGTCGTTTAAACTCGTTCTTTGACTGCATTTGTGTACTTTCTACCTTTATTTCCTTCTTTTTAAAAGAGTGCACATAAAATGATGATGTATTACATGGTTAAATGCACATTTCCGCGAAGTGGTAGATGGAATGTAGTGAACATATAACCATAGTCGTATCCTGCTGGTAGAGGTAAAGTATGACTGGAGTCGTATCCTGATGGAAAAGAGTTACACCAATGTAGATGAGGTAAAAAAAGGAAGGGTTGGAATGCAGATATAGTTAGAAGAACAAAGATTAATATGGACATATATAAAAATGGACAAACAAATGGATAGGTAGATACAGGTTTTGGAAATGGATGTTTTAAGAGAGAGAGAGAGAGATGTTTAGGTAAAATACTTTAAACTGAACAATTAAACAGCCAAGAAAAGAACTGTGTTAACTTAATTTTAACCTCGTTGTCCAGCCAGATTTCACCTTAAAACAATCTTCGACAAGTCACCTTTTGAGAACGATTTGATAACACTTTTTTTTTTTATCCATTTAATTATTTGCCATATTGGGGGACACACAACATTTTAAAGTGTCAAAGGAAAATTGTAGTAAATAATGCACTAGAAGTGCTAAAAAAATGAGATGATCTGATTTGCTTTGACAGTTTTGCCACCTTAACTTTCTCATATTTTCCTTCGACATTTACATTATTGCAATAAACGTTTTATCATGTGATCAAGAAACTCAAGAAAACATTAACATGTTTGAATATCAGGTTAACCTGAAATGAATGCACCATGGAATTTTCTGTTCCGGATCTTGCTCTCATTCAACTTTAGTGCTCACTCGTTATCTACTAGCATTTATTATAATAAATACTCGTGTTTCCTAATTACTTTCCTTTTAAAAGTATTAAATCACTAATCAAATGACAAATTGTGTATTTGCATAAATGAGTACCTTTTTTCATTAATTCAGCCTGAGAATAAATTAAATCTTCACTGTTGTAGGTGCGACTTTAACCTCAAGAATACATTACAATAGTGGCGGTCAAAGACTTGAGTAACTCTGTCGACTACCACAAACCTTGAATGTTTTCATTGCCAGATTTATTGTTTTGAAATGGATATTCACTGCCATCTTACAGGTTTTATCACTTTTAGTGACTTTGGCCATTGCTAGCGCCAACATAGACGTGGATGCACATCCATGAAGGAAAAGTGTAGACATATTTGTTTTAATTTTTTCCTGACAAAAAGCTTTTGGGGGACATTGGACAAAAAAATTGCGGGAAACTCGTGAGCATGCGCTCTAGGTGCAACACTGCTGACAAGTATAAATATTTATTTCCTATTTGTCAAAACTTGCTTTGAATAGTAAATATTAATATTATGTATGCAAGAAAATGCAAGACTGACCTTGAAATTGACAACAAGATGAAAATGATCTACTTTGACAGTATATTGTGAAATAAAGTATCGACAGATGAAAGAAACTGCTGGCAGTTATGTAATTGAAGAATATGGTACCTATAAATGCAAAATATGTACTGTGGTGATATCACAGAGTATAAAACTTGCAAAACATGAAGCATTATGAACTTGACACAACAGCTCTCTTTCTCTCTTTCTCATTTTTTGGATTTGCCAATGGGCAGATACCTTGTGAACTTGAGCTTCCCAAGACAAATTTGAGCTTGTCCTGGGCATTGGGCAAGTGCCCTGTACATAGAATATATATCTTGAATGATTTGAATGTTGTTGTCTTCATGATTTGTGTAGAATTCAGTAACCTTTACTTTAGTCAGTCAAGTACACTGCTCATCATGTTGACAGTTTTGAAAAACAGCAAATGTATTTGGAATTCATTTCCATTTGAATATTGCTGTTTGAGTCTTGTTACATTTCAGGGACTGACTATACAGTTTTCAGTGGAGGGGCCTGGGATTCTTTCAGAAAATAATATCTGGTCCTCAAATAGCTTTGAAATAGTTCTTTGTTCTGATTTGTAGAGAAAAAAAACCTATTAAATCCATGATATTACCATGATATGATTGAAGAAAAAAATTGTCCTGGTTTTAAAGAAATATCTCCCATCAAGTATGGATGCCCCTATCAGTCTTTTTGGAAGCTTGTTCTTCAACACGAAACGTGATTTAGATTTCAATGCCATTATTAAAGTTGTATGTTGGTTAGATTTGTTTATGACATAATCCTCTACACTAATCTTCGCTTTTGGATCTTTTGCATATGCTTTTTTTGTCTTTTTCTTTTTTTTATTTAAAAAACCCCCACCTCTTTCTGACTTTAAAAAGGAACATCTCAATAAAAATAGTTTTTCTTGGTTCAGAAATATTTAGATGGTATGAATAATAACATTGATTCACTGTCGGACTTGTTCTGTATTCCAGAGTTTTACAATGGATGATGGGCAATGAGAATCGTGGAGCCAGTTCAGCTTACCCAGACTCCGACAAGAGTTCATCTCACAAGCGCTCTGGCAAGACGTCTGTGCCATCTGCTGCACATTCACAAGGGCATAAAGCCAGGTAAACCAAACTAGTCTCTAGCCAGTCTGGTAATTAACTATAATTTTGTGGTTTGACAATTTGGATGTTTATTGATGACAACAGTACATGAAAGTGAAATGCAATGTCTTCTTCAGCCTGCCTCTTCAGGGATTTAATTTACAAATCCTCTTGCCTGACTCCCGGGACAAGCTCAAATTAGGCTCGGGCAAGCTCAAGTTTGCAAGGTACTTGCCCACGGGCAAGTAAAAAAAATTGGGAGTAAGATCCAAGAAATTTTATTTAACGTTGGTAGTCTGGGTAAAAGACATAAAACGCTAGCTCTGTGTGAGCTATTTTACCGACAAGGGGTTGTGTTCAGTTCATAATGCTTTATGTTTTGGAAGTTTTATATCCTGCGATCTCGCCACCGTATGTATAAACAGTATATCAGAACCTCGCCACAGTATGTATAAATGGCATATCAGCACCTTTATTTAGTGTTTATATGTACCGCATTCTTCTCCATAACTGGCCACAGTTCCTTTCATCAATGATCTATGGTATCTTGTAGTCAACGTCAATAGGAACGCATTTTCTTGCGCAGACGTGATATGATTATTTACTATTTAAAGCAAATTTTGACAAATAAAGAAGAAATGTTTATATTTAAACTTCCCAGTTACATTTTAATTGTAATATTTGTACGTATCTGGGATTCGCTTACTTCCATGTCCTTGGACACGTTAAAGTTAGCTTTGGGCATTTATTAGCTTACCGATTCTGAACAATCTGCTTGTCAAAGATTGGTATGATGCATGTCACCGATGTTAACGTGATTCAGTGTAAATTGTTAATAATATAAATCATGAGATTTCTTTGACAGGTGTGTTTGGAAATAAAAGGCTCTCGACTTTATTGATTAACCACCAGGAGGATTTCGTTCAGAGCGTGTTTGATCTTACAAAAATTTAGCATTCACATGCTGTGTTTATATGTTGTTTACGTGGTAATTACAGGAGAACAATACAAACTTACTATTTGGCAAACAATTAAATGGATAAAAAAATAAGTTTTCTCAAATCATTATGTTTGGGGCAAGTTCATATTTCCCAATAGCAAATTCAATTTTCCAGTCAGCTTGCCCTGGGCAAGCTGATTTTTTTATAAAATTGGTAAATCCCCGCTCTTGTTCAACTAGCATTGCAAATGCCAATAAATTTAGTCCTTTCAAAATTTGTGGCAAATTATTGATTGAAAATGTTTCCCCTCATAGCTAAGTGTAATTTTGTATTTGTTTTCAATTTTGTCTACGATATTCTGACATTTTCTTACTACAGTGATAGTTTTAAAGGCCTGTTCACTAACATCTGAAACAGTATATAAACTGATGACTATACAGATGTGTGTGTGTGGTCCAGTAAATTATTTTTCAGTTTGTAAAGGCTTTTTTGAAGGAGAGTGATAAGAAACAAAGAAGAATATTTACCAGCTGAGCAGTAATTAGGTATGCAGATACCTTGTACATTTATTGTCAAAGAAGTGATAAAAAATCATTAAATGCTTGTTTTAAATTGGGTGTTACTACACCATATAATAATGTTGTCACACATCAGCTACCATTCAGCATAGTTTCCCCTCACCCCCCTTCCCTGATGATCCCCCCTCCCCCTCCCCCAAGTAGATAAGTAGATGTGGGATACCTGCCCCTCTTTAGAAAATTTCTGGCAGCATCTCTGTATATTAAAGTCAGATTTAAAATATTTTTCAGCATATCAAAGAAGAGCAGCACGCATGGAAATAGGTCCACATCAGCAGAGCGTGGTACAGGGTGGGCAAGCGTTCCAGGTGCTATTAAACCAAATCAGCCATTCATGCAGGATCCCTCCATGCCACCCATGCCTCCACCAAACACCACAATGCAGCTGGATGAGGTCAACCGTCGACTTGTACTCGAAGCTGACCTTGCACGACCAGTCAAGTCAAAGTAAGAAAACCTGCTCACTTCTGTACAGTTTATTTAAATGAATGAATGAAGAAAAAAAATCAAATGAGAAATATATCTCGGTTTTAACAGAAAGTACATGTAATGGGGTGGTGGGGGAAGTATGTACAGATGTACAGAAGACAATAGCCAGCTGCTTTAAGAATACAGTACATCAATAATAAGAATTCCAGGGGAATGTCAATCTTTGGGTTGCCCAGTGCATTTGTTCCATTATCCAACAGTGTTCACTGCTTCAGGGTTTCTTATTATTACAGATTCTTAGAACAGTATATGTGTAATTTGGACCGCAGTATTGTTCATTGCAATAGAATGTTTTAATATCACACAAGGACTATACATGATATTATACATTATTTATTTGGACATGAAATAGGGAGATATCGAGAGTATTTAATACCTTGATAGTAGTAATACTTGTAGTATAGTAAATATTACTGATATTATCTTTGCCAATGAAGTTTGGAGGGGATATAGTGTTTTGACCTTTTGTTGTTCATTTGTATGTTTGTTTGTTTGTTCATTCTTTTTCTTTTCTTTGTTGCACCATGAATATCTCGGACCCTTTTTAACCAACACTTATGAAAATTGGTATGTGGATCTATTTCAAGGAGATACCAAAAGTAGGTCACAGTGACCTAATCTTCTGGCTTCAATGACTTGGGGTATTTTCCATTATACCAGTCTGTATATTGTTGGCTGCTCCAAACATGCCCCTGTTATCAGGGAGATTCGTGTTTACAAGTCAACACCTTGTTTTAGTTTCTGAATGTCTGAATTTCAGATCCTTTGCTGGGGTTCCATCAAAGCGTCCCAATGTACCCACCTCTCAAAGCTCAACACAGATGCCGCGCCCTGCAGTTCCAGGCACAAAGACTGTACCTTGTGACCTCGACATCTCGGGAGAGACTACAAGTAGTCAATCTACAGCACAGACTGCTGAGTAAGTACTTTTATATATTGACTTGTCTTTAGTAAGTGCTTTATCAATTAATTTGCATGTAATCAGTTGCAAGTATTACAATCAGACAGACCCTTTGCCTTTATCAGCAATAGGTAGCTAGAGTACATAGCTGGTCTTTCAAGAATGTGATAAGAAAGTACTGGACAAATACATAATCCTGTACATGGAAAAGAATAAAAAGCATGCATACTGTACCTTTCTAACAAAGCATATGGATGTTGGACAATCTTATTTATTTTAGCTTTGCAAATAATTTATAATGCTTTTCTAATAAGAGAATTTCAATACATTTCTTTATTACCTAAACAGCTTTTACCTTTGGTTTTGATTTTGTCTTGGAAAATAAAATGGAATCATATTTTGTAATTGCCAATTTGATCACAAGCACAGCTTGAAAAACTGAATTCAATCAAAACTCTTTTGGGAGGGTGTGGCTTTGCTGTCTTGAAAAGGGATTTTTGTTGTCGTGTCCCTTGATTGAAAGAAGGATATTGTATTACATAATGCATTGAAATATCATCATCACCTCTATTTACAGACTGTTTTCTTTTTCCAGGAAAAGATCCAAGAAGTCTTCAGGTAGTGGCAACACGTCAACTTCGAGCAAGCAGGAAGAAACTGTGATTGGATACTACTTGTGCGGAGAACCAATTCCATACAGGATAACAATTCAGTCCTCCAGTGTTACATTGGGTCAATTCAAGCATCTTATAAGCAAGAAAGGAAACTATAGGTAAGTAACATGACTTAAATCACACCCAAAAAAATTGGAATTCTAATTACAGTCTCAACTTTTTCATCAAATATCCATTTATGAACCTGTTAATTTAGTAAAATGCAAGGAGGTTGGGTTAACTAGACAAAGGAACCTAGATTGTACAGTGAAACTTTCTAAACTGGCTTTCTGTAGCCTCAGGCTTCCTCTGCAGCCTGATCTGTTCAGTGTTCTCCCCAGGGCATTTTAGGATCGTGGGTCTTCTACTTGATCATGAGCATTCTTTTTGAGACCATACTACTATCAATCTGCAAGTCGGTTGAGATGTAGTGGACTGGACCCTGTCTTCGCTTGGTTATTAGATTTGCCAAATACTGTAGTATCATTTATTTTCGTGGGGCTCAATTTTCATGGTTTTGTAAAAAAAAAAAAAAAAAAAAAAAAAAAAAATAGACATTTTCGTGGGTACTTAAATTCATGTTTTTACCTGTCAAAGTTTGCATATTACTAAGTGTTTAATTTCATGGTTTAACAAGACTACAACACTAAGTCAATCGGTTATTAAAGTAACCTGTATGATCTCAAACCACTATCAATAAAAGAAACAAAACACGTGACCAGCTGCCCTTTGATCCAATCAATCAGCAAACAGTGGCAATATTTGATGTGTCTAGAGCCCATCAATGTGAGAAGATGGTAACTAAATTGAAAGACAGTGTGAATCACACGTTTGTTTGTGCCTGCCTCATGTACAGTCCAACTTCAACCACTAGACTTGACGATAAATAAAGAGTACAAAGAATAATTAAAATCGCACTTCCACAACTGGTATGCTAAACAGGTCATTGAGGCCATCACAAAAAAAGGAAGATGCTACTGGTGACGATCACTGATTGCAACCTCGTTAATCCAGCCAATTCGGGCTGAATGGATAATTGCAGCTCGCGCGACAATGAGTGAAAGATGGGACCTAATTTTCAGCATTTGGAGAAAGCTGGACTTGTTTAATTCTGCAATTTAGGGATTATTTACCTGTCAAGTATTTGTGTGTACATTGAGACTTGTTTGACACGATGTTGATACTGTGGCTTTGTCCGAAAATCAATGAAGTGTGAGCTTTAATACTCTGCTGTATGTAATTGGTGTATATACATTGTGTTTCATTAATAATAGTGCTTCAAGCAATAGTTCTAATATTTTACAGGCTTGTTGTTCTTTTGGATTAAAAATGCATGGATAAAATGAAATGTGGTTTCAGGAGGATTTAAATTGTTCAACAACAGTTGTACTCGAGTGAAGGATCGATTTGAATAAGTATTTAATGTTTTTTTTATAAACCATTATTTTTTATTATTCTTTCTTTCATTTTCAACATTACTAGTGTTTGAATACCTTATGCTTTTTCTCGTTTCTCTCTATCCTTATCTTGCATATCGATTTAAGGCAGTGAGTGGAAATTACAGCTATCGGATAGCTTATCGACACGTGCATTGAAACAATATAAAATGCTTTATAATTCTTTTTTCAAAGGTTTAAAATAAAACAAGCACTTGTAAAAACTAATATTTTATTTCCAAATTACAGTATTGACGTTGATTTATGAAATACTAGTAGGTTCCTTAATCTCTAGGAATGACACACGGTAAGAAAATGAGGGGGGTGGGGTGGGGGGGTCTCGTCATCATACGTGGCTAATTTTTTGTTGGGTATTTAAATTCGTGGTTCAGGGCAACAATGAAAACCACGAAAATTGATGATACTACAGTAGAACACATGTACTTCTGGATCATTTTCAGCTGTTTCTGTTTTTATTGCATTCGATAATCTGTGTCAGTTAAGACAAAGTCTTCACAACTCGTTCCTCACTAATACTGCAAGTGCATGCTTGATTTCTAATTGTAGACCTTGCATTTGATATGCAGTGTTTTGTAAACTGGACACTATTAGATAGTTGCACATCGACATATATTGCCTGGTAGTGAAAACTCGAAACCATGACATTTCAAGCAGTTTAACTGCAAACACAAAATTAACGTGAGGAAAAAATTCATTAGTACAGTTTCACTTCATGATGAAGTACTTTGTGAGGAAAGAAACAGATATAATTTAGGGGACAAATGTTTCCCCCCACCCCCATAGTAGACTGTCTACTTTAAAGTAAGGAAAATTCTCTTAATTATATGTAAGGATAATATATATTGTCAAGAAGATAAAATAAGATATATACATTATATAGTATTGCCTTTGTAGGCACAACAAAAGATTGTTTCATTTACATTACAATTATTATTCAACAGTTGAGTAGCAGAGGTCTTTTCAAAGAATCATTTTGATAATGAGAAAAATTCAGTATGCAAATAGCACAGAAATTCTTTGCTTGTATTGCCAACAAGTTAGTATCAAGATTTCTTACTGAGATATGTGAGAGACTGTCGTCATGAAGAAAATTTAACTATTTGTTGACAACATGCATCTTCCATTGTTTACATACATGATTTGGGTAAATGGATATGACCTTTAATTTGTATAATCTGAAGTACAGGGTTAACTTAACATGTGCATAATTTACAGATGTTGGCACACATTTATGTATATGACACAGGGTCCTTTCAGGATACCCAGTATCCTATTAACATTTTCTGCACTTGTTTGGTTCCAATAAGCCTTATCTACTACTAATCAAACTTGTGTACTGGCCATCTGTATAAAATGACCCAAATTTTTGGGCTTGACAGTGTCAGTTATACGTAAGTTCTTCTGTATTAACTGAGGCCATTCTGCACAATTAACCCAAGAGGGTTTTGCATTCTTATATTTTTACCTGCATATAGAACTAATCCTCCTCTGCTAGTGACAGTTTTAAATACAATAGCCTTGGAAATGGGGATGACCAAAGTGGTAATGTTGTATAGATGTATGGACATCTTGTTCAGTTTATAAAATATACCCATCATCACCCACCCCAAGCTGCTCCACTTTAATTGTTCCAACATGCTTGAAGATGGAGCAGACATTTTAATGCCCCACCACAATAGGGGTAGGGGAATATATTGTTAATCATACCTGTCTGTACATCCATCTGTCCATCACACCTTGGTCAAGTTTTGTATTTAGTTGATTTTGGGCGCTGTAATGGGCCACCCAGTTTCTATGAACACCTTTCTAGTTCTTAAATGATATTTGTTTATTTTGGTTACATGTTGGTCTTCCATTCAGATAACTCTCAGTAAGAGTACAGAAGACAGCTATGACCAGGGGCAAAGACCTAGATATATAACGAATAATATATAATGAAGAATCCCAAGAGCAAGCATTAGAGTGTAAAGACATGGCATTAATCAAAATGGCACATTAACCTTGCACAGAGGCTCAGATTTTTGATTTGCAAGCAACATAAAATGTTTTATTATTGCCTTAACATGAATGGATACATGAAAAATGGTCATATGGTGCAGTCAGTGTGAGGGAAAGTATTTGTGACTAAAAAATGTTCTGTCTGCCAGTGGATTTGATGACCAGAAAAATGGTTGGCTCTTGCTTCAAGTACAGGTTACTTGGTTTTATTAGGGCCCCAAGGTATACACATAGGTATCCTGGTGTGGTTGGAATGACCAGTAGGTCATGTGAAGCCAAACGTGTTCTTGTAGAGTGATCCACAAATGATTTAATTGTCACTACCTTGTCTTGTTGCAAATGTTATGGTTTCATTCATTTTCATGGGTACTTTGTAAACCCTCCCTCCTTCCACCCCCCCCCCCCCCCCCCCCCCCCCCCCCCGAAAGTAAAAGAAAATGAGAAAAAAAGACCATTTTGTGAGACTTCAAGGCAGGGAAAGTTTTATCTGAGATAAAGGTGGAAGTTTTCTTGTTACATCCAATCGAATACAAGCACATCTGATTCAGAGAGACTTTTTATTCCATGTTGCTTAGATATGTAGAAGTTGTTTTGGATTGGGGTTTTCACCCATGCATGAATAGATGGGTGAAAATAGGACTTTTTCTTTTTTCATTTTTCTTTTCTTATTGGACCCATGATTTTCATTTACATGCCCCCTTTTTTCCCAAATCTCAAATTTAACCTTATTTTTGCAAAGGTTCTTCTGTTCATGTGATGTTTTGACAAGTCTAGTTTAGCTCTATTGAGAAGAAATCTTAAATCCAGATTCAGACTCTGATCAGAACTGTTGGTGTTTTGGCTTTCAACAAATCTTTTTAAAAAAAATTGGCTTGTTTTGGCTGCATTTTTTAACACTTGTAGAACCTCTACATTACTTGGCATCATTGTAAAGCAACATCTTTTCTCTAATAGCACCAACTTGGGTCTATCATGAATTGTGATGGTGTCACAGACCCTAAAACGAGGGTACTACCTTGTATCGCAATCTTGCAACATTTTTTCTTTATAGGAAGAACTACTCTCGTTGGGTCTCCATACTTGTAGTTTGAAATGATCATAAAATTCATTAAAACTTGGTACACCAAAAGTTAAAATGAATTCATAGTATTAATACTGTAGAACCTTGGTTATCTGAAACTTGTTCAACTGGATTAATGGTTTATCCAAACCACATATCTATTTGCAATATGCGGATTTGTTATAATCCAAACTCATTGATCTGTTCTCCCATTTGCAGAGTTGTAGGTAAGATTTTAATGAATAGGATATTTTACTCCCTGGTTTGGAACTTGTTGCATTTTATAAAAATTTTTGATACAGATCTTAGTCCTTAAGGCATTTTTCATACCTTGGAGAAATTGCCAAATGGCTTAGTACAAAGACCAACTCCATGTGCACTCACTTGCTTGTCATGGGTTTTGTGACTGTTGTCACCATTATCAGGTATTACCAGTGAACTTCTCCCAATGACATAGTTTATACTAATTGAATGAGACATGCTGAATGTTGACTGTGCTTAAGGCAGCACAAGTACACTGTCAAGATTGGCTTAAATGCTTAAAATGAAATTTGTTGAGTTCTTTGTGTATTTTTAACCAATTTTATAGGCATAAAGTATGCAGATACACTGCTTATCTCGAGCTCTGCATTTATCCGTTTCTTTGTGTTTCTTGAGGAGTTCAAATAAACAAGTTTTTGTGATCTTTAGAGCTAGATTTAAAAGATTTGAAGTTTTAAAATCTTTTAAGCAGGAGCAGAGTATTCAGTTGCAAAACTTACATTTGTATGGCATTTTTCCCATAAAAAATTGCAGAGAAAGTTGGACCTCTTTGCCATACACAGGTAACAATGGTTTGTTTTTTTTGCAGAATTTATAAAAAATTTTTTTAAAAAATTCTGAAATCCAAATGAAATTGATGAAATTCAGGAAAATCAGAACTTTATGGGATAAAGGAATTTTCTATGTGGACATTGGTAGGAAGAAAAGTTTTCAGCACCATTTTGACATACTGGTACATAGAATTTTGTTTCTCAATGTAAAGTACAAAATATAAATAACAAATGAAAACAATATAATTTTAAGCAATTAGTACAAATTTGCCCTTGCACTTTTCCTGACGTAAGCAAATTCATTTTTTATTATGGTGCATTGATCAATATAAACTCTGCAGTTGGGACAAATTCCAAAAGTTAGTGAACATTTGAAATCATAGTATTCAATACCTGTGAACACGCTCGTGAAGTGGTCATATAAACAAACATGTGCTTAGCAAGTCTTGCTAACTCGGCAATTTGATCCATTCTTAAAGGCATGAAAATGTCTTGGTAATCAAGATTTGGTTTGGTATCTAAGTTTGTTGTGCAATGTTCACAAAATATCCTACCTGAATATATATATATATATATATATATATATATATATATATATATATATATATATATATATATATATATATATATATATATAAGAAAACAACAATTAATTGTAAGCCAAGGAGTAAAAATACCCAGTTAATTCAAATCTTATATTGGCTTAGATACTTTGTGATTGTCTTTAAACTCTTTGCATTAAACCAGCTGTCGGTATTGGTATGGCAAACTACAGACAGGTGGCCAAATTATGGATTGGACTTTTGGAAACTACTGGTAGACATCTTTCTGGGTAAACAGGTCTGCTGTTGAATGAATTTGTATTAACAGGAGTGCAGGCTGTTGATTTGCTGTGGAAATTTGTGTCATTTAAAAAAAAAAAACATTGCTTCTGAATAGGTACTAATTCATGTTATTATTCTTTAATGTTTTTTGTTTCTAAAATTCACATTATTTTAGAATATTTGCCCTTTATCCTGCCTTAAAGCAACTTGACTTTATGTAAATAATGAAGTGTATATACTTTAAAAACAGGTAATATCCAATATCAAAGCTTAATAGAGGACAAGATAAACTTAAAACAAATTTAAATAAAAGAAGAAATAAATTACCTCCACGTTTGAATTTTAACTCCAATCCTTAAAAGACTATGCTATTTTTGTCACTGCGTGAGAATTATGACTACCATTCATTTCTCCTTTGTACAATTAAATAGTGAAAATAAATGCTCTACCATTTGATGTGTCATAGGAAACTATCAGGTTCGACACTAATGTTTGTCAGTGGCAATGGAATAAGCTTAAGTTGACCCAGATTGGCCGTGCATATTTTTGTGATCCGGTCTTGGTTCATCTTCATTGACGTACACGTACAATGATAAAGATCTGTTAGTTGTATAGAATGGTCCTTCTTTTTGCTGAACACTATACATCAAAAGGATAGCTTTCAGCTAAGATTAATGTAGCTGTGGACATGTGGGAACAAGGACAGGAAAGGAATTTTGCTTGATGTATTTAGAAGGCTTGGTAGTCGGGAAACTTTCGAGTGTACCTACATTGGTATTTGGTCAAAGTTTCTTAATCAACATGTACTTCACCTACGGGGAAAAAAGGTGGGACCTCAAAGCACCATTTTCACCGAAATATTTTGTTGACAAAACCATTTATACATGTTGGTAGGAATTTTGTCTCTTTGTAAAAGGACAGTTTCTCTACAGGTACTTTAAATCAGGAGTGGTGGTTGGGGTGGGCGAGATATCAACTGGGATATATTGTAAAACTATTTATACGTGTAGCTTATTGATTTGGTTTGTAAAAGAGGGTAAACTGTACCCTTAGTTTCTATAACAGAACAGGTATAGACAAAGTTTCTTTGTTCTAATTGTTCATTTATATAGCCATTTCAAACGTGGCTGAGAATATCCTATATTCATTGATGGATATATCGATGATATGGAATAGTAATCTGTATACATGATAGGGGATTATCTAATGAGCATTGTCAGGTACATTTAGTATTGAGTTTGACTTCACTCTGGTTTGAACTTGGGGTCTCTGTTGAAAAACACGGCAAAGGGAATGAACATTTGACCACCCCCTTCCCTGACCCCCAACCTTCAAGAGACTCCCATGAATAGGTAACACATCAATAAAGGAATGCAATATTATCAGCATTAGGTAGAAGAAAAAAAACTCGTCTGCATAAACACATTGTACTTGTAGCTACACTGATTCCTTTGATAATTGGGCCATCATAAAATTCAAGTATTGCTCCATTGCAAACCAGAAAGTAAGTTTGTTTTTATTTTGCCATCATTTATCAAGGATGTGGTGTAAGATACCAGATTATCCCTGAATCTGATAGAACTGAAGATGGGGTCTTGGTAGGGCATTGTAAATGTATATTAGGGAACATATATGACCCTTAATTTATCCCTTTTGCATGCATGCATGAAAATGTGTTTAGCTCCAGGTTTGCTATAGATTGTTCAGAGTTATCTAAGCAAAGAAATGGCTGTCTACTTCAGGCCAAGTGGAATTTAGTTCATTATGATACAAGTTTATGTCTAGCCATGGCCTGTTATTAAATAAAATGTACCAGAGATAAAAAAAAAAAAATGCAAGCACTATATACTAGTTACCTCTACCTCCAACATTAAACAGAGGGAAAATATGATCTTGCTGTAGAAGTGCTTCACTGGATTTTTGGACCATATGCACTTGGGTTTAGGTGGAAAGCATTCTAGCTAACAGCATGACATCTAAACCAGGATCTTGCCCTAATTTCCCTGCTAAATAACTTGGGCAGCTTGAGTCTAAATAGCTATCACAATCTTGAATTGAGATGGGCTGCATATATAATGTCCCCTTAAATTGCATTTATTTGGAATAAATGGGTGTATAGTACCAGTGCATGTTTCATTATTCAGAAAGCTGCAACAAAATAATTGTTATTTATGATACCATAAATTCAGGGCCAGATTAACTCCTAGGCTTAATAAGGCTAAAGCCTTAGGTCCTCATATTTTGTAGACCCTCCATTCCATATTTTTTGCAATATGTAATACAGAATTAGGCCCTTATCTCCTATTAGTCTTAGGCCCCTTGTAACCTTAATTCAGCCCTGCATGAATTTAATCAACTTTTTGGTAAATAGAAGCATGAACCAAACTGTTTGTTGTTGTTGTTGTTGTTGTTTTGTAGTAAGAAATGGCAACTTAACATTGACTTGTTCCTTTCTTTTTAGGTATTTCTTCAAGACCTACAGTAATAGCAAAGAGTTTGACTCTGATGTTGTCTTTGAAGAAATAAAGGATGACAATGCATTCCTCCCACTCTGGGATGGAAAAGTTGTTGCTAAGGTGGACAAGATAGATCAAAGCTAGATGCTGAATTCAGCATGTCATGAGGACTTTTATCAACAAAAACTACCTTGGTTAAGTGGCCCTGAAGTTCAGAAACTCTCCCAAGTCTTGCGTCGTCATCAAAGCTGGAGGCAAAAGCAAGATTTAACCACCCATCACCAGATAATCTCCACAAGGTGGCAGCAGAGGAATGCATTTCTGCCTCGTACATCCACAGAGATGTCTAGTACCATAGACTGGTTACCAAAAATCGTGTCTTGAGATTAAAGGCCTAATAAGGACAGTTGTCCTGTCTTACCTAAGATTCAAGAATTTGCCAGAAAAAAATCAAAATGATGTTTAGTTGTTTTTTTCAGTGAGGTATATTGACTTTACAGATAAAGAATACTTCAACCCAAATAAGGGTAACTTTAACCTAGATGCTGATTAAATGAATGTTCAGTTTTATGCAGTACATTTTTTTTTACTGTGCATGACAATGAATATTTAATACCAAATTTATCTATATGTAATGTGCACATGACAGACTCAGATCTGCCATTGCATACAGCACTGGTTTATCTGGGCACTTGGCCGTGAATTATATAAAAAAGTAAATTACTTCACAAGTCAGCAGAGGCTGTTGAAATGATAAACTGGATAAACAAGTCAGAAATGTTCATAAAGTTTTATATTTTTAGGCAAAGCCAGTCCATTATGCATGCTTTGAAATTTGTAATTGTTAGCTCTACTGGTTATAGACCCGAATAGTTTATGGGATGGTCTGTTGTCCATTGTCCGTAATCTGTTTGCTATCACTACCCCTAAATGAAAATGGTACTGCTTGAAGATCCATTATGACCTCTACAGTGGCCATCTTGAAAATCTTGTTATTGCTATTCCTCCTGAATGGATGGTCATATCGGGGCAAGTTTTCACTAAAAGACTTGTTATTATATCTAGTTGGTTCTACTTGAAGATGGCACTGATCTGACATCCAGCATGACCAGCATAACAGCCATTTTAAAATCTTTATAATGCTGCTACTCCTGAATGGAATGTTATATCATCATGAGGTTTTCACTAAAATACTTGTTATAATAACTAGAGTTGGTCCTAAAGGAAAATGGTGCAGAGCTGATATCCAATTAGGCCACCATGGCAGCCATCTTGAAAATCTTGTTATTGCTACTTCTCCTAGACAGAAAGTCATATTGACATGGGGTTTCAATGAGAACACTTCTTTTGGAGTCTAGTTGGTCCTACATGAAAATTGTGCTGATATGACATCCAGTATGGCCACCATGGTGACCATCTTGAAAAAATAGTTGTCACTACCCTGCTTGAATGGATGGTCATATTGACATGTGTTTTTCACCAAAAGACTCCCTATGATACCTAGTTGGTCCTAAATGAAAATGGTGCAGCCATGACAGTCATCTTGAAAATCTTGTCACTACTACACCTAAATAGATGGTCTATTGACATGAGGGTTTCACAAACAGACATTTTGTGATGTTTAGTTGGTCTGAAATGAAAACTGTGCCGATCTTGTGTCCAGTTTGGCTGCCATGGTGGTTGTCTTAAAAATTATTTTATTACTAGAGAATATCAGAGATGGCTTCAACACTTGGAAGTGAAAAAGAAGAAACATTCTTATCTTAGATTCCAGGAAACTCTTTTGAGCCAGTAGGGTGTCACTCCCTTCAAGGGACTCTTGTTTAGATCACAGCTATGCTATAATTGTTACAGAAAGAGGTCGAGACTTTTACACGCCTGCCAAAAGGTGGAGTATATAATGCTAATGATGACTGTCCATCTGTACATTCGTCCATCTCTTACTTTTTGCATTTCTGCACAATAACTTTAGTTTTACACCATCTACCTTTATCAAACTTTATGGATGGCTTCCGCTTGGTGCAAGGACAAAGCCTATTGATTTTGGGGTCAACATTTCCATTGTCAAGGTCACTAACTGGAAGAAGAAAAATGGTTTCCACACAATAACATTAGTTCTACAATTCAAATTGATACCAAACTTTGTAGATGGCTTGCACTTGGGTTAAGGAGGAAGTCTATTGATTTTGGAGTAAAAAGGTGAAAGGTCAATGTCACTGGCTGAAAGGAGAAAAATGGTTTCAGCTCGATAACTAGTTCTGCATGACAGAACAGGACTAAAGTATGTGGATGATTTTCATTTTGGGAAAAGAAGAATCCTATCGAGTTTGGGGTCAGAAGGTCAAAGATCAAGGTGACCAGCTGAAATTTGAAAAAAAAAATTTATGCAGAAACACTAAAGTACTTGACCATATACCATCACTAAAGTTTGTGGATGGGTTACACATTGGGTAAGAAAGAAACCTATTGATTTGCTGGTGAAAAGTTATAGGTCATTGTGACTCGCAGAAAAATGCACAGTAACTTTTGTTATAAAGTAAGTTTCCTAAACAAACTTTGTGGATGGCTTGCACTTAGGTAAGAATGAAAACTATAGATTTTAGGGACTAAAGGTCAAATGTTATGGTCATGGTAAATCTAATGAATAATTTTTTGTATAGTTAGTTTTGTTTAAGACTGCATACTTTTAGCAAAACTCGAGGTCATTGAGACCTGTTGGTCAGCAATCTCCGGAGTCGATCATGCCCTAAAAGTGCATACATCAAGGATAATAAAAACGTGGCTGCGTATAATGTTTCATTCACAGTATTCTTGTTACATCAGGTTTTCATTCTCTTTGTCAAGTAGCATACTAAGGTGAATAAAGATAACTGTTAAATAAAGAAATTGTGACCATAATAGAGCAGCTGAAAGAAAATCTTCAGTATACTCTTTTCTTTAATTATTTGATAGCTGTTTTCTGAGAATTTTCCAATATGAAAGTTTAATGTCTTAATATTTTGCACTATAGTGCACATTGTTTTTTTTAACAAGTTTCCCAGAAATGTTTCATTTAGTCTGTTTCTAAGATATATTCCTTAAGTTGTTGATAATACCTAATTCTTGGCTATGTTATAGTAAGAAGAATTATTTTTGACATGTCAGTAAATTCAAAAAATGTAATCAAAGTTGGTTTCTACATTGTGCAGTTGGAATATAGGGTGGTAACAAGGTGGAATTGTGTATAATTTGGGTGATGGTAAAGTCTAATTCCACTTGTATGATTAAGAGGTTTTAAAAATGTGACTTTTATATACAGTAAATGCTTCCATAGAAATAATGATAAAACTGTAACCCAATTCATTCTCTTAGAAAAGTGACAAATCCATGCTGACTGCTCATTTACAGTATTAGCAACACCATAACCACTATTCCATATCAGTCAGGTAGTCTTTATCATTCTACCCCGTTATCATTGGGTATTTTTCGCGAACACTTTAGCCCAACTTGTGGAGAATGCTGCAACAGATGATTTTAATGGCTCTTACAAACTCAGGAAGATTTTAAATTTAAAAAAAAAAAAAAAGAATATTGTTCATATTTTACATACCTCAGATACTGTGTAGTGTTTCTGTTGTCACAATCATCAGAATCACAAAAAATTCAGTAAATGTAAATAAATTGAGTCTGCATGCTAATATTGATGATAACTGTGGTCCCTAGGGGTCTTTTAGCATCATCACCGTGGCAGATCAGGCCCTTTCACACTGCCATGTTATTTATACGTGTATGTATATATTTGAAACCCTCTTTTACCAACAAAGTGTTGTTGTCATTTTTTGCTATCCATGACAGAATCAGAAACATTTTTGTGCCCTCATTTGAACCTATATGTTGCCTCTTTCCTAAATTACTGTATATACTCGTGTACAAGTCGAGTCCAGCTGCAAACTATGTGGACTTTGATATGCTGACATGCTTGCTGGCAGATATGGGTCTATGCAGTTGGATCTGACTAGTACACGACTATATATGGCAAGTTAGATTACCTTTGCATAGTATATAAAAATTGCAAACTTCAGAATGGCACAATATAAAAAAAACCCCTAATTATGAGAAAATTGCTGTATATGAATATGAAGCATAATTTAATTTTTAAAAATAACAAAAAAACCCCAAATTCCTATACTTTTAAATGAAATTATGTTCAAGATCCATTTTTGTTATTTTGAAATTTACCTGATAAACTTTGCAATTTATATCCGAAAGAAGGCTTCATAATAAGATTTGACCAATTTTGTTGATTGATCATCTCGATTTTTATAAGAAACTTCGTTGTTTCATTTTGTGAAAGTTGTACTTATTTTCCAACGATTCAGTTCTTTACAATTTTTCCAATGCATTTAATTCGTGCACCTTGAAAATTTTGAAACTGTTGTTCTGTCATGAGATAGTGAAACTTACTTTCAGAGTAAATATGACCATGTACATGTAGTATCAGGTAAAGAATTTATCATTAAAGAGTCTGTGATGATTTGTATGTATGGTTGTTGTGTGGCTATGGTGTACATAGTGAATTAGTCATTTATTTTTAATTAAAGGTGATACTTTTCTCTCTGTCAGAGAGAGCTAGTGCTAGGTTGTCCATTTCAGTCCAGGTAATAATAAGTGTTAATTTCATCCATGTTCTTACAATTGTCAGTTCCAGTCCACGTGAATTGTCTCACTCACTCCCAATGGAAAGGTGTGTTCCTGGGAGAGAAAAGTTTTTCAACTCGACTGAGACCTATGTATAATGGTCATCTCTGTTATGAAAAATTGTCTTTACACGAAAGTGGCTTTCACATACAGGTTAATTTTGAAAGTATAATAAAGCATCAAGCAATCAGAGTAGTAAGAAGACTAATTCTACAACTATTTTATAGTCTAGTCTTGTATAATATATTTGACACAAAATCCCTTCCTTCAAAATGTTGAATTTACCAATTTAATTTAATTTGATCACTATTAAATCTTTCTTGCTTTTTCATTGAAGTCAAGGAATATTTTAATAAATGGAAGATGAATTATTTCAAATCCTAGTCCAGATTGTAAAGTACAGTGAAACCAAGCTAATCTGAACATTTTTGTTTCTAGACCTTTCATTAAAAAAAACGAGAGAGGAGTCCAAGTTAATGAATTGCTTGAAAGAATAGAGGACATCTGTTCCCAGATGGGATGGCAGATCTTTCTCTATTATGTTTGCACTTGTGTGCCCATTATACATGAACAAAGTTTGGATTTTGTTTTTTTTTTAGGTATTTTACCACACAGCAATACTTTTAAGACGATTTTGTTACGAGGCAAGTAGGGAAAAGTGAGTTGCCTAAGGACACACCATAGTAGCCAATCTGGCCTGATAAGATGCTTTAATTGAAACCGTATCCTTCTGGTCACTAGCAGTGGTGATTGGGGGGGGGGGGCAGTTGCCACTGGGCGCCATATGAAGGGGAGCTTTTTTTTTTTTTTAAAAGCTGAAATTTTCATAGTATTTCACCTCACCTTAGTGTAATGGGGGCAATTCTTGACAAAACTTATATTTGGGGGGTTGGGGTTGGCAACTGACAAAAACTTCTCGGTGGCAAAGTAGGGATGCCACTAAAGAATACTGACCCCAGGTGCCTCGAACCCTCGTGCCGCCACTGGTCACTAGTCCAACATTATCCACTGCTCTTTAAATATGAGTAAATGCAGTTAAGTTTTAAAGGTTGTAAGAATGAAAAGAAGACATGAACTTGTCATTTCCTATTGAATTTTATGTGGAAAATGTCTTTTTCAGTGTCTGTATATTTTTTCCGAGGTCAGCCATCTTAATACTTCAATTACTAAGTGTTGAAACAGTTTGAATAGTAATTTGTAGTTGTGGTATTCTTCCTTCATCCATGGAAAAAATCGGAGTCCTTGGTTATTTATTTTTTTTCCCATAAAAATTTCACAATTATTGAACAAGGATTTGAGAATTAGACCATTATGGAGCCGAATGGTCCTTTTAGAAAATTCAGTAAAGCCATTGCATTTTTTTGACATTATTTTAAATTTTAAAAGCTAGAGAACTGAATTATTTCTGATAAAATAGTGCAAATCTAATTTATTTATTTTTTGAGAATTGGGGCAAATATCAAGACCACCTGTTCCACAAATAAATTTTTTAACTTTCAATTATAATTCCACCTTTGTTAATGTCTTAATTCTAATTTGTTGCTTATGTTATAAACACTATTAAAAGGTAGAAGGACTCTAGTGCATTTAAGTGTTATGGAATGTACAGATTGTAAGTTGTATACAGAGAAAGTTTTTATTTATTGTCTAATGTAAGTTTTGATTTGTTGCCGCCAGCTGTCATCTGCAAACTTGTGTTAAAATATTGTCTTATTCATTAAAAGAACCTAGAGTGTAAACAAAATTGATTTTTCAGTGTTATTTTATTGCAGTTTGAAATTCTTTGAATTCTTTTAAAACTGTCTTTTCTCAAAGTTTTCTATCAGTTGCATCATTTAAGCGATTTACTTAATATTTTAGTTTTTTTTAATGTGAATAAACAAATCTAGTACTGAAAATTATTTAATATTGAAGGAAATTAACTTTTAAATGGAAGTTGGAGGAATGCAAATATATGTGAATAGAATAATTTGAAGAAAAATAAATCTGTTCTAATATTTTAATAGAAGAACTAAATCGTCACAAACTGTTATTGTTCAGAGGGCATTAATAGTAGTAGACTTTTGTGAGATTACATACTGTGTAATTTTTCTTGTACTTTTTATTAAATAGTCAGTTGGGTGTACAAATTATATGTAAATATATATATATATATATATATATATTGATTATAATTTTCAGCTGATGCTAAGTACAAATATTTACACAATTTTAAAAATACAAAGTTCTTAGTACAAAAAATAAAGGCCAGAAAAAAATATTGGATTGTTTGATGGCATAAATGAGGGGGTATGGAAAACCTTGGTACTATCAAATATACATGTACATGTTTCATGATTTTCGATCTGAATACATGTACTCAGTTCTCAGTGTTTAATATAGTCAACAGTACTAGTTTGATGGGCCATCAGGGTGGAGTATGTGTATTCCTGGTCTGGTTACAACACCTGGTCTAACAACCTTGCTAATCCAGTTAGGGTCATTTTCGGGTTTGAGGATCAAAGGAAATTAGAAGTTAAATATTAATCAGTCTTCAATCAAGATCAAAACAACATGAATATTAATGAGATTTTGGCAACAGATTGCTAGCTAAGAGTTTCTAAATCAATCAAAGTTACCACTTGGAAAAGAAGCCCAAGCTTTTGATCTACTCTATTAATATAATATCCTGGCTTTGAAATCAAATCATCTGTCAAAGGCTAGCCTTTTAAGAGTGCCGTATGTAACGTTTTATTGGTTCACTGGGAACAGGAAAAATACTTCACTTTGTTAGTGTCGTGACTTGATGGCTTATGGTGGTGTATAAATTACACAGTACATACTGATTATATTGAGATTGTTTTATTAAGCCATCTTCTCCACTTGCATGTATCAGTTATTGGTTTATGCCAGCATGAAATGATAACTGTAGCACTCTGATGTGCAACTGCACGAGAAGGCACAGTACCTCACTAATTAGTAATTCAGAGCTGTGAAGTTTGTTGCATGCACCAGACATGTGAGCTATGGTTGTATGTTCAACTTTGATTATACTATAAAAGATCAAAGTGAGAACCTTCTATCTTCATCCCTTCCCCCATTCATATAAATTGAGTGTTTATGGGAAATTGGAAAAAGGGATGTCGTTTGTGGATGGTGCTAGCATATTAATAATTAAAATTCTTTGAAGTCTATCTTTTGATGTTGAATTTTTTGCAATTTGACTTCTAGCATCTTGGGATGCATTTCTGATCATGATTTATATTTCATAAATTGTATTTGATCAAAGAATGTTACCAAATGCGGATCCATAATTTTTTTTTCAATAATTAATTTTTTTTAAATTTTGATTGCTTCGATCAAAGGAATTTAGGTTTCTGCTCACATTGTAATGTTTCCTAAATTGGAACCATTTAGAATCGACTTTTGAAGTTTGATATCATAATTAAATTTATTAAAGGTTAAAATTTTGCCATGAAATTTCATCAAGGGACTTTAAATAAACAAGCTTATTTAAGAATTTGTCATTGCATGTAAATAACTTTTTCCATACCTTTCAAAAAGTTTCTCCAGTCAGGATTGTTCTTGTTTCAGTACCATTATGTTTCTTTACAAGTTTTTCGTAATTGTATAAATGGTGCAACCTGTTTGCAAGTTGACAACATAAATGGTTAAGGAAATATATTTCCATACTCTCCTATTTATGTCTGATACATAGTGATATTTCTTTATTTTCCTTTTTTTTTTTTTTTTTCTTTTTTTGTACACCTGCAGTGTCAACCACTACAACAAAATCTCTTTTTCCCCTCCATGGTTAACTTGAAAACACTCCACCACTCCACATAGTCTTGCTAACTGTGAACAGTGTAATATTTCTGCCACTATCTATTTTATCTTTTAATAAATATGTTTTACGTTACATTATAGAGCTGGATTAATAAGTATGGATTTCATTACACAGTTTTACATGTGAACTCCACAAGGAACTGAAAGTTTTTGGATTCTGGTCTTAATTTTACATGCTGACATTAGTTTTAAACATGACCTCATTTGTTATGTATCCCTCATTCTGTATATAATTAATATTGTATTTTGCCCTGTGCTCGTTCATGTGGACTTGCAGAATCTTACTGAGCCATGTGAATGTATGACCTACTGTCATTAATGATGCACGTAGACGAACAAAATAAACTTTGTAAAATATTTTAAATTAAATGTACTTCTTTGCTCTTCATTTATACCCATCTTTGATCTAATTGGCATGGTTTGCTTCTTTTGATGATGCGAATTTCCTTAAAGCTGTGTCTTTACAGCGTGGAACTTTGAAAATTCTTTATTCGCTACTGATTGCTTGGCTTCCATTGACTACAAAATAATGGCGAGGTGAAGGTCATATTTAAAGATTGTATATTGTTGATTGGAATATACATGTGTTGTAGGATATCTGATTCAGATTTGTATATACCCATCATAAGGTGGTGTGTATTATGTTGTGATGTCCGTCCATCTGTTACCAATTGAATTTCTGCACAATAACTTTACTTCACCATCTACAATCACCGAACTTGGTGATGGGTTGCACTTGAGGTAAGAAAGAAGTCTATTGATTCTGGGGTCAGAGGTCAGAGTCATTATGACTGAAAGAAGACAGATGGTTTCAATACAATAACTGTCATTTTACATCACAGACGTGGACCAATCTTTGTGGATCGCTTTCACTTCGGGAAATGGAACAAGTTTATCAAATTCAGGATACAAGGTTTCTGCACAAAGAATGTAAGTTCTCAACCATATACTCGAACCAAATTTTGTGGATAACTTGCACATTGGGTAAGAAAGAAATCTATTGATTTTTGGGTCAAAAGGTTACGGTCACTGATGGAAAGGAGAAAAATGGGTTTTACGTAATAACCTTAGTAATAGACCACATATCTTGACCAAAGTTTGTGGCTGGCTTGCACGCGAGTTATGAAAGAGGCATGCTGATTTTGGTGTCAAAAGGTCAAAGGTCAGGGTCACTGTGGCTCAAAGAAAAATGGATTTTGCATAATAACTTTTGTTCTAGAGTAAGTTCCTTGACCAAACTTTGTGGATGGCTTGCACTTAGTGGTAATAAAGAAACCTATTGATACTGGGATTAATAGAGATCACAGTTGTGCTAAATCTGTTATTACTACTCGTAAACTATTTCAAGAATTGCCATGAAACTTCACGCACACATTCATCCCATGGTCTAGTTAGTCACAAATGAAAAATGTTGCTGCCCAAGTAGCCAATCTTGAAAATCTTCGAACAGAAATTAAGTTTGACTACTTATGATTTGTTGGGCCTACATGAAATGATGCAGTTCCGACATTCAATATGTCCGTCACGGTGGCCATCTTGTTATTGCTACTCCTTATTAATAGTAATATCAATATGTGTTTTTTCACTAAAAGACTTGTTTATGCTCTAGTTGATTCTAAATGAACATGGTACCGATCTGACGTCAAGTATGGCATCCATCTTTTAATAAAAAGACCATTTATACTCTCTCTCTCTCTCTCTCTCTCTCTCTCTCTCTCTCTATATATATATATATATATATATATATATATATAGAGAGAGAGAGAGAGAGAGAGAGAGAGAGAGATATCTTTCTTAAAATATCATATATTTTTTTATACAGTATAAAACAAAACGGAGTTCTGAATTCCTGGCTTTTCTTTCTGGCAAGTAGAACATCTGCCCAATCGGGCGACTTGTGTTTGACTTGTATTTTTTGTCTGGAATATCACTTCGGAACCAATGAATTTATTTTAATAAAAGTTTTAACAATTATGTATCATGTATTGATGGGGTGTCGTGTAACACCACCATGCCACCTCCCTCGAGGTCAAGGTCGTGGCAAGGAAATGTGTAATTATGTGAATTGTACTCTTGTCCAGAGTATAACTTTTGAACTACTGAAGATACTTTAATGAATCTTTGCCCAGGTATGTATCATGACTAGATGGTGTGATGTGTACCATAGCCATGCTCCATGCATCGAGGTCTAGGTCGCGGGAACGCAAAATGTAATTCTTTGACTTGTATACTTGTCCAGAGTATAATTTTATAACGGACTGAAGTTATTATAATGAAACTTTAACCAATAGATGCATAGATGGTGTGTCGCATATCATAGACATGACTCCAGCCTAGAGGTGTGGGTCACAAGTAACTCTGAATGGTATCGTTGTCCAGAGTAAAACTTTTGAACAAGTGAAGATATTTTAATGAAACTTTAGCCAGTTATATATCTTGACGACAGTTTGTTGTGTATTTAGTCATACCCATATCCTCAATGTCAAGGTCACAACAAGGGATAATGTAAGTCATTGGCCTGTTTCCTTGTCTAGGTTGTCACTTGTTAACCCCTACATATATTTTGATAAAACTTCACCCAGGTCCATACCATATCATACAATAGTAAAGTCCCTAGCTCAAAGTTTAAGGACTATAGTAGGGGAAATGTGACGAGAAAGGCGTATCGTGCTGTTCGCGGTTTTCTTGTTTTTCTTATTCTGGGCACCAACTACTTGATTCCAATCGCAATAGAAGCATACTGAGTTTTAATAATTTAAGATCATGTGTAAAGATCTGAAGTTCGATGTACGAAAAAATATTTTATGGTTGTCCTCATCATTCGTTACTTTCGTTTAGGAACACCTTGATATAACATCAGCCCAAAACCATTCGTTTTTCAATGCTTGAAAATGTTGGCCTTTCATTCAAGCAGATTTCATAAGATGATTGTAACGGAACCAGTATGCCCTGGCAATTTTTAAAAAAAGGACTTGCTGAAAGTACAAACTACAGGTTACAACACGCGTTCCAACAATATTTGATTTCGCATTGCTTTCTCTTTCTGTCGGTTTTAAATCTACTGGTCATAGACCAGAAGAGCTTATTGGGTGGTCCGTTAGCACAAGTTTGTTATCCCACTTCTCTTAAACTACTTAGAGGATTGCCATGAAACTTTACACATACATTCATCGCATAGTCTAGTTGGTCCTAGATGAAAATGGTGCTGCTTGAACATCCAATATGGCCGCCACAGTGGCCATCTTGAAAATCTTATCACTACTCCTATTCAATGGATGGTCATATCAACACGGGGTTTTCACTAAACGATTTCTTATGATGCCTAGTTGGTCCTAAATGAAAGTGGTGCAGATCTGGCATCCAATATGGCCGCCACAGCAGCCATCTTGAAAATCTTATCGTTACTCCTCCTGAATTGATGGTCAATCAACAAGGGGATTTTACTAAAAGACCGCTCTCTTATGATGTCTACTTGGTCCTGAATGAAAATTGTGCCGATCTGACATCCAATATGGCCGCCATGGAAGCCATGTTGAAAATCATGCTATCACTACTTCTGCTCAATGGATGCTCATGTCACCATGGAGTTTTCACTGAAAGCCATCTTCTGATGTCGAGTTAGTCCAAAATGAAAATGGTGCTGATCTGAGGTCAAATATGGCCACCATGGCAGCCATCTTGAAAATCATGTTATCGCTACTTCTACTGAATGGATGGTCATATCAGCATGGTATTTTCACTAAAAGACTTCTTATGATATTTACTTGGTCCTAAATGAAAATGGTGTCAATCTGAAGTTCAGTATGGCCACCATGGAAGCCATATTGAAAATCTTGTTATGACTGCTTCTCCTGAATGAATGGGCATATCAGCATCAGGTTTTAACTGAAAGACTCCTTATCAGGTCTAATTGGTCCTAATTGAAAATGGTGCTGAACTGTTTTCCGATGTTCGTCCGTCCGCTAGCACAAGTTTGTTATCACTTCTAAACTATTTTCAGGATTGCCTTGAATCTCTCTCTCTCTCTCTCTCTCTCTCTCTCTCTCTCTATATATATATATATATATATATATATATATATATATATATATATATATATATATATATGACACAAACATACATACACATGCACATGTAGATTAAGATCCCTGATCATAGCTATCAAATCACTTAGAACATAATTTTCCATGTCGATGTAAACTGAGACTTGCATTGTGTTTGAAAAAAAGTCTCATCATGATTAGTTTCGTTGTCTTCTACACTTTGGTGAAGTATATCTCGGTCTACCTGGACTTGGAGATGTGGAGGGTGTTAGAGGTGTTATATATTTAGGCGCTATGTGGCTTGTGCCTGCCTGTACTTGGATTTTAATTATCTTGATCAGTGATATCGTCTTCTTCAATCTGATGAAGTGTATTTGGGTCTACCAGGGTTATTGATAGAGAGGTGTTAACTAATTATTCAAAATGTAGCTTGCGTCTACTTGGGCAAGGGAGTTTGTGTTTGTGGCTTTGCTTGACGGGCACTGATACGAATGGAGGATGCTGGTGTTAGATCTATTGTTTATATCTTAACACAGTTCAAGAAATCCATTATAAGTCCAAGCCAAGCAGCCACTGCCTTGAAATAAAATTGAATTTTTTGACGGGAACAGTACATTTAACTTTATTTTCACACGAAGTAGTGATTTTGGACACGTACCCATGTGGCTATGAGTATTTGTAGAGTTGGAAATTAGTCCTAGGTTCATTCATCTGCTTCAGTGATGAGTTGTTCCTGACATGGATAGGGATACAGTCTTGATTTTCTTTGATATGGATAAAATTGGGGATTACCTTTCTGTATGAATTTACTTCCACATCACGAATATCCTGTTGGTTGAATCCAGAGAACTCAGATACACTAGATCCATTGAAATTTTCTACAGTATCGACAGTGTTAGATTTACCACCATTTCATTCGTATGCAGAACTTTGGTAAGTATTTTCAAAAAATAATACAATTTTTAACAGCATCAGTCACAATGAGTATTTACCAAAGCATTTAAGTACTTAGATGAACAATGAATAAATCCTAGATGAATGAATAATCATATGATATTAATTGATTTTGATAAAGTACTTCTTAGCAATTGTTTACCTGGCCACCATCTTGGAGCATGAATGAAATGATGCGTAATCACATGCTTTCGTCATTAAAAATGGTGGACATTGTTAAAACGAAGAAATGGTCTTATCTTGATTTCCTGCAAATTCTTTTCTTCCAGTAAAGCATCAGTCCCATCTAGGGACTCTTATTTTAAAAATGCCCTCACCGCGATAGCAGAAGAGGGCATATTGTTTGCCGTCTGCATGTCCGTGCATCCGTCCCGAATTCATTTTAGCGCGAGAGTACTCAAACTATTAATTTTGAGTCATGAAATTGTACACACTGTATAATGGTCCAATGTACATACATACATACATACATACATACATACATACATACATACATACATACATACATACATACATACATACATACATACATACATACATACATATATGCCATTACAGTAAATTTTTAATTATTATTATTATTATTATTTTTATTTTTATTATTATTTTTATTATTATTATTATTATTATTATTATTATTATTATTTTACACATTTTCATTGTAGCTGTCAGCAAAACGTTGGCGGACTATATTTACGATGGTGTTGGCAACGGACCTAAATAACTCCAACTTAGACGCAGAATTTCTGACATCTACAGAATAGTCCAACACCTGTAAAGGTGATTGGAGAGAGTATGGCTGACAGTTTTTATCAATATTGATCAATCTGCCCAGAATAGATGCCTAGTGAATTATCGGTAATATTTGTCTATTCAACGCAAACTAAGAAAACATTATAGGATTAAATGATGATGATTGGGTATTTATCGAAGTGTACATTTTACAAAATCACTCAAACTATAAATTAAGTCCGAAAATAAGTCACTATTCTTAAGTGATCGACACAAATGTGCTGAATTAATTAAAGAGGAATCCCTCAATAATAACTAAAGAACATTACATAAGCACACAATATGGTCAGTACATCAAAACAAGATCATAAACTTGATTTCATGAAGGATAAATAAAATGTTGTCACCTCAGCCAAATTTTGAGATCACCTTAGAATATCCTATTGTAAAAAGTAGCCATTAGTCACTCGAGAGGAGTTGCATATGTGTTCAGTAAAGATTCCTCGTTAAGAACTGTTGTGAGCTTGGAAGAGACAAGTGACGAAATTTGTAATAATTTTCAAATATACGGCAACTCATTGTCGTTTCTGTGTGTGTGTGTTTGTGATAAATGTAAAGTATGTGTGTGTGTGTGTGTGGGGGGGCAGTGATATTCTTTCCGGCCAACTAATATGATGAATAGAACAAGATCTTTTCTTCTACATATCGGAACAAGATTTTTTTTTTAAATCCACGCTTAAGGGGGCAGGAATTTTGTTCAAAGACACCTCTACCCCTCCTCCTACCCGTCTTCCCCTCCCCGCCTCGAAAGTTAAATGTATGATATAGAAATATAAATTTTGAAGTAATGCCAGATGCTGCGATACATTTATGAAGCAATGGCATACCTTAAAAAGGTGATATAAATCTGTAATCTATTTGAATTTTTCTCAACGCGATCTACCTGCAGAAAGACGGTCGTGGTGGCTGTTTCCCCCTCATACATACAGCGAATGATTTTTATAGAGGATACCTACGTTTTTTGAGTTGTTATAAGAAAATGTTTCATGAGTGAGTAGTAATATTAAAATACTTCGTTACATCTACTCCAAAAAGCATAGATTTTCTTTTTATTATATATTTTAAAGACTTAAACTGTCCATTTGCATGGATTTTTTCTTCTTTTTTTCTGTCTATTCTGAGCAAATGCGATTAACTGCTGCATTGATATAAAAAAAAAAAATAACAAAATTTTACAATAATTTGAGGACAGCGACCTTTTAGAAAGTTTGCTTGTACATGTGATGCTTCAAATTTTTTATGTTGTCAAAGTAATAACCATTTTCATACGCAAAAATGAAGAGATTTGTATATTCGTTAACACATTTCTCGCGCGGATTGATACAGTGAACATTGGTGGGATGGGGTTACTTTAGAAACATCACAGAGCAGTCTTATCCGACAGACGTCAGAGCGTAACATTTTTAAACAAAAGATTTTAATGATTGTGAATTTACTTTAACGGATTTTTATTCTTAATTTTCTTTATTTCTGCATTCAAACATGAATTGCGTGGCCTTGGCAAGTTTAAGTCAAGCTCGGTAACAGACGTTGCACTCAAATTTCGGTTGTCACTTACTTTCAGTCTACAGTCAACTCTCATCTATTCCCGATTTCTCCATCATTTTCAAACATGATTATGATTGTCACTAGAGTTAAAATCGCTACTTAATTTTAAAAAAAAAATTGTTTTATACTATATTTAATCAAGACTAGTTCCTTAAAACGTGTACCGTATGTCGTAGAGTGTAACAGATATACAGTACTGTATGGGTGACACAGATTATTGAATAGCAACAGGCCGTTAAGTTCAGTCACTGACAACTTGATGTCGAAAACTGATTATAAAAAAGTGAATACTTGAAGTCAACTATTTTGCTGTTTGGAAATCGTTTTTAGGCATTTCTTGGAGGCCACCACCTCATCGGCTTAAATATGGAAATACAGGTTTGAATAATGTGATGGCAGATACTTAAGTGGGAAAAGAAAGAAGTTCCAAAAGTCATACCACTCATGTGGCGATAGAAGTGGTATCGCAACTATAGTGATACCATTTTTCTCCCATAGATACATTTCAATATCTCATTATAAAATATATAATAAATACGAACGTATCTTCTGTAAAATCTTGCATTTATGTAAATTTATATGCATACGGTTTTCATAGGATTTGTATATTTTGATGCATTGAGTCTAAAAAAAAGGCACAGGACAGCTTGATTCTGTGTGTATCAGTAATTAAGTAAATATTAACATTTAGTAGACATTTGAAACGTTTAAGAGAAATAAAAGTAGAAACAATAACGAATATTAAGATACTTTAATTCAATAAAAATTCAGGATAAGATTTTACGTTTGCACTTTACACCTATTGGAAATCGTCTCGGACTATCCATGATTGAATAATTGAATAATTATGCAGGTATGTTGGACGATCGTTGTATGTGTGGTTTTGATGAACACGAGTGTCTAAGAAGCTTTGATGAAGGTAAACTTGGCTGATACGGATTCTATTCCCACCAGTGTCGGTCGATAATTAACGTTTATCACCCGTTAAGTCACCATTGATCATTGATTGACAGTTAATTACGTAGGCTTGGTCTACAAAATGCCTTTGATCAGACGGTTATGAGCGTTAGTCATGCTTGGTTAGCTTGGGATTTCTGTATGACAAATTACATGTTTTCATAGCGGCACTCACTTAGCGACAATCGGGTGTAAGAATAAACTATCTTTGTATCTCCGTCTTCCCCTCCCTCTCTCCTAATTATTTTTATTTTTACTTTAAAAAGATAATTTCGTTATTCATAATACCATTGTAATTCTAATTGTATAAGTTTACCATATTTGAACTTTCAAAGAGGATATATATATAAGAGACAAAGAAGAGATTAGGAGATTTAAGGACCAAATAGTTGGGAATGTCCGGGAAAAAGAGGACGTATGGTAGCCCTATAGTTGTATGAAACTGTATTTGATTGTGTATGTTTCTGATTTCTGTTACTCTTCTCTTTGTAGGCGTAGTGATCGGAAAATTACTTTCATTTATAGATACATGTGCATTGTAATAAATAACAATTTCGGGGACACGGTAGTGTGTATGTATGTATGTATATGTATATATGTATGTATATATATATATATATATATATATATATATATATATATATATATATATATATATATGTATGTATGTATGTATGTATGTATGTATGTATGTATGTATGTATGTATGTATGTACCCTGCATCTCAATCATTCTTTCTTCCTAGGTCATTCGAAACAGTTTGGAGTGGGTTTCATAGCACCTACCTGCTGGCGATGAGGCTAAGTGGGATAACTTTGTACATGTACATTATTTGTACATTCTTCGATAGATTTTGTGTTGAGCTTTATTTTTTTTTTTTTTTTTTTGCACCCTGTATAGAATTTAGTTCGATTTAATCGTTTATTTTTATAAGCATGTACATGCTCATAAACTGAATACTACAAATATTGCATGGTTATCGAATGCTATACGTACAACTGTTAACAGAAACTCAGAAAAGGTAATCAACAAAAGCTAGAAAGATGAGGATGGACATATATATTTATGTATATAGAATCTATAATGATAGCCTAAACTTTTGGTCTATGACAGTACTTTAAAATACGGTCAAATAGTAAGTCGCACTTTAAGTTTGGTTAAGTTGTCAACAGGATGTTGACTACATTTGGGTTCAAGGTCAGAGTTGTTGACCATTTGTTGAGGATATTCCATTCGAATGACGCATTTTGTATTGCATTGTGGGTCGCTAGATGACACGTTTTCTGTTGTGAAATAGGCCATTTGCAAAGAGTATATAAGAACTTGGTGAATGCAATATAAAGATTCCAATATTAAATCCTGTGTTAAAACATTTCTGTGTTGTTTTTTTATGATCAGTCTCTTTGGAATCATCATACTGTTTTGAATCATAGTTGTGCTGTAGTGTCGTAATGATGTAATGTTGTACTGCTGTATACATAATTCGAAAGGAATTAATGATTTTAACATTCATTGGAGTTACCGAAAGTGCTCATTAACTTTTGGATTGAAATAAATGACTTTTGGATATTTGTGGACATTCTCAAAGATGATCTAGATTACATTACTGGGGTACATCAGTACATTCAAGGCTATCATTGTGGTACTTCAGGACATTCAAGACTAACCATTCATTCGGACTATTCATTCACTCGGAAGATTCATTCATTCGGAACATTCTATATTTAGGACTTGTGATTAGGACATTTAGGATTATTGGATTATTTGGATTTTTAATTCACAATATAATAAGTGTCTTTTGAATGTTCAATTTATATGTCAAGAAATAAATGTATTGTTGATTTTACTTACATTGTTGGTTTCACTTTCTTTCCATTACGTTATTTTAAGACCTAGAGTCGTAACAATATAAACAACCTTTATAACAAATTATTGTACAATGTATATAAACTCTTTATAAACAGGGGTCCCCGGGCGGCAGAGTAGTCTAAGGTGCTCGCCTTTACAGATCACTCACACATCTCACCTCTATCCGCGTTAGTTCGAGTTCTGGGATCGACCAACGTGGGTATATGAGAAAGCTGGCCAGTAGCTTCCCGTGGGTCGGTGGTTTTTCCCGGGTTCTTCCTCCACCAAAATATTGGTGGCCATATATGGCCTATCAGTGTGCTGAAAAATAGGGTTAGACCACACAAAACCAAACATTTTCATAAACAAATGTAGCTAATGAACATAGTTTTCTTATTACTAGAAGTTAACATACAATTACACGTGGAAGGTTTGTTTCAGAAGTACTTTTTAATTAAGTTTACACGTAAGTTAGTATATACTGGACACAATACAAGACATTTATATTCATCTTCAATATCATAGTTGTCACATAGCATACCATATCTTTCACTTCTATTAGTTCTATTCTTTTCTTAGCCCAAGTTCAATTCTCAATTATGAGAAGACATTCGAAATTTGGTCAAAGCTGATCTATGTTTATGTTTAGTCAAGAATCTGAAATAATCTTCGAGGCCGAAGTAAGTTTTGATACGCTTAGCTCATAGTCACATAAGTTGTTTTGTTTGCATCATGTAAACATGCTGTTATACCTCGAATCATGAAACTTGGTGAGGGGATGCATATTGAATGAGTACTATATCCTCATCACAACAGTAGGTAATTGTGACCCATATTTCACGCTTCAGATACTTGGATTAAATTGCGTGCTTTAAGTTCATCTTGAAAGCATTGTTTGTGCTAGAGTCATCAAACCAGGTAATATTATGCATCTCTTTTTGTATCATAACCTGCCAACAAGAGAAGGTCACTATGACGTACATTTCACATTTTACTGGCGTTGGTTGTTTTTGCCCTTAGTTCATGACCACAAATTTTTGCATCCTGTAAACCCAGAATCATGAAACTTGGCGAAGTGATGCATATAGATGAATACTACATCATCGTCACAAAAATAGATCACTGTGACCCATATATCATGCTTCACGGACTTTGGTTAAATTTTGTGTTTTAACTGTTCATGCTTGAATCATTAAACTAGATGGTTGTATACAGCTCTTTCAGTACTACACCTGTACAAAAAAAAGTAATTGTGACCCATATTTCACATTTTACTGGTTTAGGCTAATTGTTTGCATTTAGTACTATACTCAGATATTTCTGTGCATGCTATACACGTACTATCTCATCTTGAATCATGAAATTTAGTGAGGGGATGCATCTTGAGTACTACACCATCATTGCAGAAGTAGATCGTTATGGTCCATATTTTACGCTTCACTGGCTTGGATTCAGTTTTATGTTTGATGTTCATATCTCAGGTACTGTTCATGCTATAATCGTGAAATTGATGATGATATGCATCTCTATTAGTACGACACCCTTACAACAAAAGAAGCTCATCGTGACCTATGTTTATCTTTTACTGGTTTGGGTTAAATATTTGCTTTGAGCTCGAGACCACTCGAGTTTTTGGCTTGCTATATGCATGATATCAAACATAGAATCAAGAAACTTGGCGTGGGGCTGCATCATGATAAGTACTATACCCTTATTCAAAAGGAGGTCTCCTTGACCCATATTTAGTGTTCAGTGACTTTGTTGAAATTTTGTATGTTAAAGTTCATTTATTGGGGGTTGTTTATGTTAGAATCACGCAACTAGATAATTGGAAACATCTCTGTTAGTACTACACCCTTACAACAAAAGAAGGTCACTGTGACCTTCCTTTTAGGCTTCACCAACACGGGTTAAGTATTTGTGTTTATCTCATGATCACACACACGCACACACCCACCCTAGCTATCACAGAAGGACAGATGACCACCGCAGTTAAAAGTAGGAGAAAACATGTATATTCAATTGTAAACTTTCCATATTAATAACTAAACATTGTATAGTGTGAAACGTTGATGCGTTACTCTCAAGAGGTTAATTGTGTATTGTACATGTGAAGGAATATAGGAATGAGGTAACGGGACAGCGTGCATTGCATGTACGACTTAAGCTGTAATGAAATCATGGTAATTACTGATGCATACACTCTGCTTCTAATACTGATCATTTCCTTTTTTTTTTTTTAGAGACATGTATAGTGCTAACGTTGGGAGCCATGGAGTTTCCTTTTTTTTTTTTTTAGAGACATGTATAGTGCTAACGTTGGGAGCCATGGACTCCACCGTTTACAAAATACAGCATACTGAGAATAACTTCTATTTATTAGGCTGTAAATTATAAAAATTAGTTAATCAAATTCACATCTACTATTGTCTGATGTCTAAAAAAATGCAATTTATATATATATATATATATATATATATATATATATATATATATATATATATATATATATATATATATATATATATATATATAACAAAACGGATTGTGTAATATTGATCATGCTAGGTGTCACACCAAGTTACTCAAAGTCTGTGATTTTCATCCAGTAAAATGAAATAATAGCTTCTGAAGCAGATTTTAAGAGCAATGATTTTAAAGAAAAAGAAAATTAATATCTGGTTTGTATCAACTCATTAAAGTACCTGTACTTTGATTTCATATAAAAGAATGTTCTTTTTTAATAGTGTTTTATGTCTTTGATGCCCAGTCCCAGGGGCCAATATTTCATTGTCAAGATCACTTTGGTCTGAGTTTTTTTCTCTCTGAATGATGATTAATCTCTTCAATGGCTGCTGGAGACTACTAAAAGCTTCATTGAAGTAAGCTGTGCAGTCGTTGATTACTTTTTGGTTACAGGGTGCCTCTGGAAGGGAAATAGTGGCATAATTACCAATTCCTGCAAGTAAAGGTTTAACAGTCTTGAGCAATTTTATTTTGTTTAAAAGTCAAGATATTTTATCGGTGTGTGTGTGTGTGTGTGTGTGTGTGTGTGTGTGTGTGTGTGTGTGTGTGTGTGAAAGCAAAGAATGTCTGCCGCAGAGAGGAAGATATCACCCACACACCACTATAAACACATACAAACATGCAATCAGGAGATGTCCAGGCAAATAAAATCAGATGAACTCTGTCACTATATGTGCAATAATTTTAATAACAAATTTGTGTAGACTGAAACTTACTAATCGTAAAATCGTGTGTTAAGATCCTACATATTAAAATACAATTTCTGGTATTACATGTGTGCTCAGGCCCCTGAATCATGTCAATGAAATACGAACACGCTCAATAAAGTTGGAGCTCTATAATAAGCGCGTTCATCAGTCCGTCTGTCAACAATTTGGTTTCCACAAGGTAATTTTACCTGGACTATATTGGATTTCAACCAAATTTTGGTATACAGCTCTATGCTGATGAGACCTCGCACTATTTGCATATTCAGCGTACTATGTAATCATTTAGATGAGTTATGCCCACTGGTTGCCTTTCTCCCTAACTTAGGTTTCCGCCAAATAACTTACAAAGAATTCTTAGATTTTAACTAAATTATGCAGTAGCTTTATATTGAAAAGACCATGAATGACAGAAATTAACAGGGTTCCACGTCATCATTGTCAGGTGTTATTGTCTCGGAATACCCATCCTCCTAACATTGGATTCAGTAGCAGAACTTTATTGTTTGACTTCAATAAAATTTGGCACGCAGTTTTATATTGATAAGACCTGGAATGGGTTTGATTTCCAGTGTTATGTGTCATCCTCCAGAGAATTTATTGCCCATGAGTATCCGTTGCCCTAACTTTGATTTCCATAATATAGCAATTACAAGGATAGTTCGACTGAAAATGACTTTTGTATGCATCTAAATATTAACGGGACCTTAAATAATTCGCTTTCAATGTTCCATCTTCATCCTGATTGCCCATCTTCAGTGGCGGCGCTAGGGTTCGAGGCGCCTGGGGGCAATGTTCTTTAGTGGCGCCCCTGCTTTGCCAAAGGGAACAGTTTTTTTTATGTCAGTTGGCAACCTACATCCTTCTCACCACCCTCCGCCTATCTAAATATAGGTTTTGTGCAGAACTGTCCCCGTTACACTAAGATGAGGTAAACTACTATAAAAATTTCAGCTGCAAAAAAAAAAAAAAAAAATGAAGCTCCCGACGGCGCCCCCCTTCGCCTGGCGCCCGGAGTAATTGCCCCTCCCGACCCCTTCCTCGCGCCGCCACTGCCCATCTTGTTAACTTTAGTTTCGACAGCATACCTTTATGAGGGAGTATTGGATTTAGTGTTGGGAATTTGATAAAAATTGTTTGAATAATCATCAGTTTCTTCTAACCAATACGTGATCAATTCATAATCTGATAATTTTTAAAATCAGTTTTATGATCAATATACAAGAATGACATTGGTACTTTAGAAAAGTACCAACAGAGGATGCGAGTGAAAGATTGGATGAAACAGAGTTGTTACTTTGCTTCTCTTTCATAAAATCAATCCAAATTAAAGATTTTTTCCCTCTTCCTTCACGCTTATATAATAGATATTTCAAGGTATGTGCTAAGAATGAACCAACAAGAAATTCTGAAGCGAATATGTCTCGCCTGCTTCTCCCGTAGATAAAAAACAGTATAGCGAAATTATCAAGAAAAGTAATTACACAACCACAATTAACTTTTGCTTGGTTGCTAACGTAAGTGATAAAGATGAATGCATACATCACTTTTCATGACCATACATGCAACAGTTTAGAGGAAACCGAGCTACATGTAAAGGCAACAAATATAAATATTCAATGGAGTATGAGAAGTACGTGTACGTCACTTCAACCTGCATTTGCCTTCTACCTGTCATTATTTCAAAAATAAATACACCCATACAATTTCATGACTCTATACACAAGACTGTCTGTACTCACTTGATCTTGAAGAGTAGATCACTGTGACTGTCATGTGTTTGCAGATAGTGCATTCAGACCACCTCGGCTATTTCTGCAAGATAACAATATACCTCGGATGTACGTAGGAGTAGTAATTTGCAGAAAAATCATACATTTTGTTCGCCGGAAATTTCGTCGCAAGAAAAGAAACCACAATCTATTCGGACCATCTCAGCTGATTATACGATTGGATTAACCGTACGATTCACCGCGAAGTTCTCGGTTAATCTTGTTTCGTAAATTACCGAGGTAATCCAAATGGCAGCATATAGCATCATTTGGAACATCTTGTCTCCGATGCGAGTCGAATAACTTCAACTCCTGAAAGAAACTCAAAGGTAATCGTTGTGATACTTCCCAAATTAGTAAGTTTTTGGAGGACGAACATCCAGCAAGATGTGCGAAGAACAGATTCTTAAATCTTGAAAATAACACTCGACGACGTTTCAACAATCAATAAAATACCTGTACTTTTCATTTTAATGATATTCCTGCAACATTGTAATGAAAATATTAAAGAAATCCTTTGGTTTAAATGGCCTGAAACTATTGCTGACGTTGCTCTTAGTGATCATACGTCATCTAGCGATTGTGACTTCGATAACGTAATAACAACCACGGACTTAAGAGCAGTTCAAAATGGCCATTATTTACATCTGAGGCTTTTTTTCTAGCATGCCATGGAGAAAGTCAAGGACCTTCAGGCATGCATTCGAGATATGATCCGTACTATTGACCGAGAAGCTGGGAATGGCCGATAGGGGTACCCTCCAAGAAGAACGTACTCTTGAGCGATAACTCAATACGACCGATCAGCGGTCACTTGGAATTTCGCACATGCGATACAATGCACTCCAATGTATCTATGCATATAAACGGTTCTGACATACTTTGCCAAAGCAGTTATACTCGCTGGATATATCTAACCACATTAGGTCTGAGAACAGTATTTTTGCCCACGTATCCCCTAATGTTAGCTGCTGACACACTTAAAGGTGAAATATGGAGGTTTTAGTTTCAACTTAATTTTGAATATTCCATACCTGAAAACCCCATATTCGTTGTTATGATAAATTTATATTGCATCATTTACGAATAACTGCGTTTAAAAATATGACCCTCACATAAATTGGTGTGCATGTATTACCTGCCCCTGTATGTATGCGGAAGTGACGTATTACTAGAGATTCTAGTGTAGGGAATTTACGATACGTTATATAATGAACAGTGACACGGGAACTTAAAAAATAAATAAATAAAAAGTTTAAACGACAAATGCTCTTCGTACGGTCAGTATGGTAATCGATAGATCGAAAGAAAAAAGGAAAACATATTATGACAATTATTGGGAAGGATTACAAAAATAGTATGTATTGAAATGCAGAAGCAATCTGCGTATTTTCTAACGTTTATATTATATAAACCACAGTGAGAAAATAAGTACATCAGATCCCTGGTTTTAGTCAAAACTATCGACAATAAATCTTCGAAAATAAACTGCAGTTCTTTATAATTGTACATGGGGGACCTCCTTAAATGTAACCTCGTATCTCCTAACATAATATTCTAATTGATATTTGCTGTGCCCTTATTTCTCCATCATACATCTTTAAAGCAAAAACATAATGAAGATACGTGTTTGCGGTTCAGATTTCTGTAAAGTGTGAAAGGGAACGACGTATTTAAAAAAATTCTTCTTCTTTTTCTTCTCTCTCTCTCACTCATTTTCACCAGATGATTATGTAAATGATACGTCTAAATCCTGTTCAAATTGTTTAGAAGGATATATCTGATCGCTTGTAATTAGCTTGGAAAAAAAGAAGAAAACATTAAGGTCTACGCTTCCTTGTTTGACACAGTATAATCGGTACATCCCTATTTTCTGCGTCTTTCTTCATTTTGAAATTTATTAAAAGGAACACGATGACCCCTTTTCTGTTTTTGATCACGTTTTGTGAACGTATACTGCACAAAATCAGTAATGTTTACTTGATATGACCGTACAATCAATACACTTCTACATTCTAGAATGACATCACACATAACAGCAGACCAAGCCATGGTCAAGGGAGGTAATGCAGTCGGTCATTTTAACATTTACCTATTCATTATTTGTAACAGTTAACTTCGGGAATTCGACTGGATTAAATTTGTACGGATAAAAGATCTTCAATCTGCACTTAATGTTATACAAAACGCATGATAAATTGAAATTTTTAAGATTTTCTTCATTAAGTTTCCACAAATCGATTTTTATAAATCCCGCCCCCTCCCCCTCCTTTCTCCTCTCACCTTCTCTCGTTGCAGTAAAACCTATAATATTAAGTGTTGGACGCATCTTCTCAGGCACTATACAATCCATGTATGACTTAAGATGGATGTCAATAGAGCAGATAAGATCGATTGTTTGAAACAAATTATTGTTATATACTTATTAGATCACGCATTTTGTTTCGAAACTGCTGTTTGGCACGATTACGCCCACAAACCTCTCTATTTTTAACTATGCATACATATGAAAAGGAATGGGGACATGGTATCATCGATACAATTATTTTATTTTTTTTAATTAGATTTTTGTTGTGTACAGTTGCTTTTTTAATCGTGTGTGCCGGACGCACTATTAGAGTGCACATTTTCTCGACGGAAACTGAAATAGACTGTACAATATTGTGGGGAACACTGCTCATCATGCGTGCCGGATACAGCAATAAAAAATCAAAGTCAGGAAGGCCATGTCAGAGAGAGAGAGAGAGAGAGAGAGAGAGAGAGAGAGAGAGAGAGAGAGAGAGAGAGAGAGAGAAAGAGATCTGTCAAGAATGATAACTGCAATGTTCCTGAACACTTACAAGATTTATATCAGAGTACTGCTGAATAAAAATGACAACAAGAAACCAAAGTGATAGCAGATTTACGCAACAAGTGTGAGAATACGTTTTCCTGAGATGATGATGATTTAGATTAGACAACATTCTCTTACTATAGTCAACCTTTCTTGTATGTAGTTGAAAAAGGCAGTCCAAAAAGGAAGGAGCAAATCAAGGTAACACTAAACAGTTTCGTACTCTGACCTTTGAAGTCACCGCTATCAAAACGAAGCTCGATAACCATTATTATCATGCATACATTTTCAAACTCGTCAGAGAATGGAGAAATTGAATCAGTAAGACGACTGGCACGACAAAGCTGATATATCTTTGACTATCCCCTTTAAAGTCACGCCAGTCCACCTCCTTGATAGCCAGAAAATCCATAAAAGTCGCGATCTTTTACCTCACAAAGAACCTATACATACTAGTATAAGGCGGTGACAATTGCGTCCCGGATGTTACTTTATTGAAGAGGAAAGTGGACCATGATTTCCCACAAAAGCACTGACTATGAAAATTGTGGTTAACATAAAAACAGAGCTAGAAGAAAATGGGCAGCCAGTAACGCACTTTGTATCCCATAATTTAATCTCGAAACCGATTAGCACAAATGTGTTTCTGCACTAAAATCTTCCCTTTGTGCATACAACATGAAGCCACACATTCTTGACACCACTGTAAGTAACGAGAGAGAAATATGGAGATGAAGTATGGATATCTCTTCAATTAAAAATCTACCCCATGCCCAAGCCTATTACATGATACTTTAATATTCTTGATTATGAATAATACGGGACCTATTTTTCATTGCTGCGAGCAAATATAAGCTACATATGGACCCTTCTAAAATATCATTAGGGGGTGCATTTAGTTACATTTGTATGACACATGTATGGGAAACCTAAGCTGCACATCACTATGAAAATCTGTTATAAAAAGAAAACACGACAATAAAGACAATGAAGGTAGCTCCGTGGATACAAGCTTTTTCTTTCAACATAAACAATAGAAACATATATTTGATAAAGTGTACAGGAATAATGATTTTTAAGCTGGCATACCTCGAAGTGTGACGAAAAATAGTGAAATATCATGCCTTTGCACGTATGACCTTTGGCTCTTGTGACTTTGAGATTCGTTTCCAATGGTGACACTATATTATAACTTTTAGACATCTGAGGGATAAATGGTGAAAGTTTCAAATCCCTATCTAATGTAATTACTCACGTTGCTAGGGCGAAAAAAGGGTAGTAATGCGCATAATGACAATTGCCTTTTTCTTTACTATCCAAACGAAGAAAATGGAAACGGGGGGGGGGGGGGGGGGGGGGGCATTTTTATGACGTTTAATTATTTTAATCATACTTTACTAAGTGAAAAGTTTTAATTTAGGGAAAGGGTAATGTAAATCAAAACCTAAACAGTATGAAAATGCTCATTAAGTTAGTACCAAACAGTCGCTCTCAGTCGAGCATGTACCCAGAGAATACAGAAACCGAATCAATAAAAAGATTGGCACGATAAATCTGATCTATGATTATCCGCTTTCATAATTATACCAACCCACCTCATTGCAATACCTGAAAATTCTTAAAAAGTCGCGATTTTCAACCTCATAAAGAACTTAAACTAAACAAAAATCGTTTCAGGTATTATTTTGATGAAGAGGAAAGTAAACATAAGCCGCCATACACAGTCTGGTTCCTTTTCCATTGTTTTTGACTGGATTTTAATCTTTGATAGAAGATTGTGCTCGTGTACTAATGCGCGGAGACGACGTTCTAAGCAGTTGTTTGCAGTCGGTACTTCTCCTAAAGTACTTGGAGGAAAGTCATCAAACTTGACATACAGTTTGACCCAGTTGTCTAGTTGCTCCAAAATGAAAGCGGTGCCATCTTGAAGCTCTTCTTATCGCTACTCCTCCTGAACGGAAGGACATATCAGCATGGAGTTTCCACTAAAAGACTGACATGCAGATGCTCCTAATGAAAATGTATCGATCTGACATCCACAGTGGCCACCATGGCTCCCATCTAGAAAATTTTTATTATCACCACATTTCCTAAACGGATGGCCATATTGACATGGGAGTTTTCACATAAACTACTTCGTATGACATGCAGATGGTTCTAAATGAAAATGCTGCCGAGCTGACATCCAACATGGCCGTCGTGCACGAATGGACATATTGACATGGTGTTTTCTCGCGCGCGCACTCACGTTCAACATGACCATTATGGCGGAGATCTTCAATAGTTTGTTATAGTTACTTCTCCCGAATAGATGGTCATATCGACACGGAGTTTCACTAAAATACTTCTTATCATATGTAGTTGGTCCCAAATGAAAATGTTGAAAATCTTATGGCCATTTCTCCTAAATGGATGGTAGTATCGACATGGATTTTTCACTAAAACAATATGTATCAGGTCCTAGATTCAAATAATGCTGATCTGACGTCCAGCATGATAACCATAGTAGCCTTCTCAAACAGCTTGAAAGAATGGTAAATTTCACATGGAGTTTTCAATAAAACACCTGTTGAAATAGGTAATGGGTCCTGAATGAAACTGGTACAGATCTGATCATCAACAGGTTTGAAAACGAGATTTACTTGACCTATGGGTGAAGTCAATGGTCAGTGCTTGCATTTTTGTACTCCATTCAGCTTACAAAAACAGTGACTTGTACATATACAGTTTAAATTGCAACATAACCTGTATTTCGTTTTTTTTTCAATATGGAAGCTGATAGTCAGCATTCTAACATTGATTTTAAAGTCATAAGTTTCGACCCCAGTTTTTATCTGGGATGGCTTGTGAGCATACTAACACGAACAGGTATGATTTGATGTATATCAAACCCATTTTATGGGTAATTCTGAACAATATCTTGAATAATGTCAGTTCCATAACTTGAATTTTTAAAAATAATTATGGATTAAACCAAACTTAGCATGTGGGTATATCATGACAGTCTTTGTGACGAGTTCAGTGATCTTCTATTCCGACCCAGGGTCAAAGACCATGACAAAAAAGTGTGCACTGCACTAATCTTGCAATTTGTAACGTCAAACATGGAAGAAAATATTTTTGTTACTAAATTTGATTTATAGAAGTATCTCAAGAATATATGAAAGGATTTCAATACTAGGCAATTAAAAATGGTTAAAGAGGGAAAGAAAGAGCTCTCGTGAGTTCATTTAAATTCTTTTCAGCCAGTAGAGTGTCAGTGCTTTCAAGTGACTTTTGTACTGAAAAGATCGATGCTCGATAATCAGGTACTCGGAATAGCATTAGATGGATTTCTACCAAATTATGCACTCATCTTTATACTGATGCGACCTTGAATGAGTTGACTTCCACCATTCACGTCTTCATTTGGAGGAGTTATGTCCCCTAATTTTCCAATCTCTTAGTTTTGACTTCTGCAGCATACTATTATTAGAGGTTGTAGGATTGTAATCAAAGTTAGCTAAAAGCTTGTTATTAATGAGACCTTGAATTTGTTTGACTTCCAGTGTTCAACTGCATCACTTAGAGGAGTTGTGGCTCCTGATTGCCGAACTTCCTGCTTCTGCAGATATTTGAACCAAACAGTGGCGTAGCGATGGGGGGGGGGGGGGGGATGAGGAGAGGCACTTTCTAGGGGGCGGCAATTTGGTAAGAATACCGTATATATCATAAATAACACGAATGGAGTGGGGGCATAATTTTGGTAGTTGGCCCTGGGGGGCACTTTGCCTCGCTAAGCCACTGGGACCAAGGATTGTTCGATTTCAACCTAATTTTGCAGGCCATTTGTATTGATGATGACCTCAGATGAGTTCCATTTCCAGCTCCTATGTCTTGAGACAGAGAAGTTACGGCTCCTGATTACCCGTCCCACTAGATTTGGTTTTTCAGCATAACGTTACATATGAATGTTGGAAGTTAATTCAATTCGATTTTGTACAAAATTCTTATTAATATTGATTATCACCCTTCTCCTTTCTTTCAATTTCTTTCCACTATTCTCTATTAAAGGCTACATCCTTATCATGGATACTTGTTTTGTTATCTGACTTGGACTGTTTTGACAAAACCTTGTTAGCACGATTAAGGTAAGTGGGTGTGTAGGGGTGTGGGGGTGTCAGTGCGCAAACAGGTCGGTCAGATTTATTTTAACAAAAAGTGACATACAACTACATGTCAACTTGGTCAACAGTGAATGAAAAGTTAGGATGACAAAATAAAAAAACAAAAATTGAAAAAGCTGTGAATGAAAAAATCAATGACCTGCAATTTTTGAAACGCTCGCACTGTCACGCACACACATGCTTGTTACACCCCACTCTCCACCCTTCTATATGTATGGGCATGTTAGAACACCTACTATAAAAATGACATTGTTAGTAACTGAATTTAATAGCTAACTAGACCACTCATTTTGAAAAAAAGAATCCTCGACTTCCGAAAGCACTCATTAAAAAAATTAAAAATACCATCGACCCCCAAAACATTCATTTAAATAAAAATGAAAATAGTATCGACTTTCGCAAATACTCATTGTAAAGAAAAATACCATCGGCTTTCGAAAACACAAATGCTACAATTGTCATACTGCAAAACATGACACAAGGTATTAGATTGTTCTGTCAGTATTTCATGAGCGATATATATGTATGTGCGCCCGGTCAGGAAAATCAATACGTGATTCACCTGGCTTTGTGGAGGCAGACTATTATTCCAGATTGTTCTGTCTGAATTTCACCAGTGATATATGTGTGCAAGATGGGAACTTAGGATAATTTATAAATAACATGGCTATTCACATATAGAATAAACAGACAATATTCGCAACGTCACAAATATTGATAACTGATCAAATTAATTCAGCCGCAGCTTCAGATAGATACTGAAACACAGGCAGACAGAGAGTATTTCATATCAGCACAAACATTGATAAATGATACAATTAATTTAGCTGTAGATATATCCTGAAACACAGAAAGACAGCGAATACCAATCTGCACATAGATTTGCAATTGTAGTATTTGCAACTGACATCATTAGCTAAATTTGTACGTGGGGTGGATTTCTAAACCAAGGTAGCTGGTTTGAGTCTTAGTTTCGCCTAAAGTGAGACTAGATTGGTGCCAAGGGTGTGAGTGACAATACAAGTCCTTAAGATTACAAGGTTCTTCAGTCTCATACCGGCAGATTTCACATAAAAAAACCAAGGCAACAATCCTCACAATTCACTGTAAGAAAAGTCCATATATCGCACAAGTATGATAGTGGATTGAGCAGATTGGTCCTGAGCTGAGGTTAGTAGACAGTAGATGCGATTCAAAGGTATTAGTTGACATTACTGCGTAATCGAAGTGACTGAGCGACGTATGAAAACCAAAGACACAATCTTCCCCCCAATTCACCGTAAGAAAGAATATAAATCCTATCCCTGGGGTGGCTAAATGAACAGATGGTAAAAAGAGACTATGCACGTTTATCAGCATCATCACAATCGTGGACGTCATCGTGGTCCCTTTGGGACGATGACAAGGCTTGCACCAAAGTTATAGTAACAGTGAAAACATCAAAGCACATTCCATCAGGGTTTTGTTTGTACCTCAGGTCATCTCATAAATGTTTACGGGCCAATAGTTTACAGTGGTACTGATTGCATTCAGGTATTTTACAACTGCTTGGATAAGATAGCGTGACTAATGTTCGACGGACTGAAATATGCAAAACCTATGGTATTCACAGATGAAGCTTCCATGACTATCCTCTTGCTCCAGAGAAGTTAATTCTAAACGAAAAAATGATTCATCGCAATTAGTAAGAAATTAACAAACGATTGCAATGGTACGAGAGAAACTGTGATTAATTTATTGTGTTCATTGACAAAGATAAATATGTGATACATTACGAAAACTTCAAGCTTTACATGCAGGTGGATTTAAAACTGAATAAAGACACACAGAGTTATGTTGTTGGAACAACAGCCTTGGCTAAAGACTGAATACCAGTTGAAACAAAATGCTTCCAATAATTTTGAAAAGGACATCTTCAAACTTATGAACAGTTCAGCGTTTGGAAAACAAATGGAAAATCTCTGAAAGAGGACAACATTGAATATATGTTCAAACGAAAATACATTTTTTTAGTATCAAAAAGACATATCATTTCAAAAAAGTTTTTGCATTCAGTCTCAATCAGATATAGTACAAACAATGTTTTACCAAAAGTAGCCACTCCACAAATTATCATGTTATGAAGCTCTTTCAAAAGTTATACAGGCATAAAAGAGAATTGATTTCAGTTGATTGTAGTAAATATGCCTTAAATACTGTTCTTTCTAGATCATTTAAAACGGTCTAAAACATTCAGAGAATACATTATGCTTGACAAATTGTCTTTAGGCGTTATCAACAAGCAAAAACAAAAGGAGGCTGTAAACTCTTTCAAATAACTCAGATCGACCATTACAAACAAAGATGGCTCAAAAATAGAAGAAAAAATCCAGAATCTCCCTGGTCGCAGCTGCGCTTTCCTACCTGAAAAGCGTGTGCAAAGACAAAAGCATCACTACGAAGAATAAAGTTAGACTACTAAAGGCACTGTTACTGTCAGTGTTTATACGCTCATGAAATATGGATTTTAAACAAATAGACTGAAAGTACAATAAGAGTCCTTAAAACACTATGCTATAAGATACATCATAGGCATCCGCACCACTGATCGGAGAACAATCGAAGAAGTGCTCAACACCATCCAGTCAGCCACTGGCGACCATTATGACTCCAAACAATCGTGACAAAGAGAAAGTTCCGCTGGTTTGGTCACGTCGCACGATCATCAGGAATGGCCAATACCATCCTAAAAGGCAATGTAGGTGGCAAATGGAAAAGAGGACGCTAACGCAAGAACTGGCTGAAAAACGTCATGGAATGGATGGGAATGACACTTCAAGAAACATATATGACCTGATTAGATTTTAATGCTATATAAGTAAATTTAAGATTTTGCAAAGTTTTGAATTTTTGGGTCTTAGACTTGTTTGATCTGCGCATACGTATTTGTTTCACCATCCAACACCATATCTCTCTGTCTCGGGAAGTATATATTCTAATAGCTTAGTTCCATAATTTATCCTGAACAAAATATTTCCGACTGCAGCTCGTTCTCTAAACTGTTTGTTTTAGATATACATTTAAACGAGTAGCCTAAACCTTGATATGCCAGATCTGGGTCTACACGATCTGTCGTTCGGTGTGCGTTATACACGGTTACATACACAGGTTGTTTTTGAAACATTTGGCGGACTGTAGAATTCTGGTGGAAAACAAATTACCGTATAATAATTTGACATTCCATGCTCCAGTAATCAGTTTTGTTCGATTCGTAGTTGATACCCGAATATGAAACCAAATGAGGTACATAGGCCTACAAATCTAATCACAAAGTTGCTTCGCAGGTGCGGTAAGTTATTAAAAGAAACAAAAAGTTTCAAATAAAGGGAAGATATGGATTTATGTGTTCGCCGAAGCTGTTTCTATTATTTCATTCATTCGTCCATCCGTCTTTCCTATGTAAATATGTAACATTGTTGCTACATTGGAAGACTGCAGCTTATAGATTGATTTTCTTCGATGTGTTTTTGGCATCGAGTGAGACTCGTTACACATGCACGATTCTGAACATACAACTGATTTACTGAGTGTATTGATTGATTGGTATTTGACAGCACATCAAAACATTAAGGGATATATCGTGCTGAGTCAGCTGGAGTAAAGTGCCTTGCTCAGAGACACAACACGGCTTCCGACCCGGACTGGTCTAGGCAGGATTCGGACCCGCACCATCTGGTTGCGATTCTAGCGTACGACCCCTGAACCACCGCGGTTCCCGTTGTACTGAAGCGACTGCTAGAGGTGGCCACATTATGCAATGCAGCGGTAACGTGTTCGCTTTTCACTTCTGCGGTTTAGAATTTGATACGCGCTCCTGTATGCATAAGGATAATTTCTCTTTTATACAAGGTCTAGATTCCTTTGAAATCACCGGTTTCCTCTTCCATAAATGACCATATTACATTAATATCTGGGCCGTCGCTAACGTATTTTATGTTGCTGGAACATGTTATTAAGTCGACGTAAACAAGTGAAATTTAAACTTTGCAATGGATTTAATTATATTGCCCATCCTTGCGTAGTTGCATAACCTCAAGCGACTGCATCCACACCATTTAGGATGCTTCATATGTCGTATCTTGGGATAAGAGTTAGTTAGGTTTAAATATTGAACAATACTCAACATATTTAATTTAAAAAAAAAAAAATTTGTATAGGAGTGCGGCAAAAAGTTGGGTGGGTGTGTTGGGATGGAGGTGCCGTGAGGCGGGGTCGGGGTGGGGGGTGGGGTGTGTGTGTGTTTGGGGGGGGGGTGAAGGTGGAATGATAAACCGACAAGCGTGTTAACCTTCAGATTTTACGCATATTTATAGTTTTCTTCGTAAACAAATCCACTGTCTGAGGTCACGAGTACGTTAATTACTAACAAGAGGAAACAGAGTGGGAGGATCCTCAAATTCCAAGTCCACATGGTTTCGCATTACGTCACCCCAGTTAATTGGCTGTTTCGAGATTTTGCCATTAAGCATCGATGATGTGCTATCTTAATATTACCTGAATGCAGCTTTGTTCGTAGTAACCACCTAAATGGAAAGTATTAGCCTCTGACTCATAGTAGGTCTACACCAGAAGCAAGCATCTATCTTTCGATATGAAGGCTTCATACTTTATTTTATATCAACTAGAAATTTTGACAATGTTTTGTCGCTGTTGTATTATATATAAATGTACTTAATGGTCGCTGAAAGACAAAGGCAAATCGAAAACATTGTATTAAAAAGGAGCGATAACAGTTGCCTCCATGTTATGAACTATTTGCTAGATTGATTTTTTTTTTCCTTAAATTTCACCGAATGGACTGGACATTCGTCATTCTGAGTGAACTGTACAACATATTCTTGCCAATTAGTCTCGAAGGCTCAGGTAGTCTTTGTAAACTGGGCTTTGAAGTTGTACCCACCACCCCCACCACCCGAGAAAAAAAAAAAAAAATAACAAACTTATAACTGAGAGAAACGACCGACCTTGGATAAACGTCCACTTACTCTTCCACGTGATGCAAATGGGGATCGAACCTGAGACTCCTTTTGTGCAAGCGCATTACCGCTCTACTATTAAGATCACCAATATCGGTATTTATCTGTCTGTCTCTCCGTCTATCTATTTATTCATGCATGCATCCATTCAGACATAGATATGCAACTATGAAGTAAAAATGGACCTTAAGTAAAACCCGTGTAATCAAGACAGCAAGAAATCCATTTTGTTTCACTGGATCAGGCAGCAAGACGGAACAATCCAATATAAAGTAAATTCTCAAAGAAAGACATAGTCTTTATCCTCAGAAATACTCAGGGGCCGTATAAAAACTCACAGTACAATACTCAGGGGCCGTATAAAAACCCAGAGTACAATACTAAGGGGCCGTACAAAAACCCACAGTACAATACTCAGGGGCTGTATAAAAACCCACAGTACAATACTCAGGGGCCGTATAAAAACTCACAGTACAATACTCAGGGGCCGTATAAAAACCCACAGTACAATAATCAGGGGCCGTATAAAAACTCACAGTACAATACTCACGGGCCGTATAAAAACTCACAGTACACTCAACAGTGATCATTGTTGTCATGTATATCATTTATGCTTTTTTTAGCAAATGTGTAAAATCAGGTAGTCTTGCGCCAAATCGCCGTACTTGACTATCAGTTGTGATTGTAAACCACTGCAATGCCCCACTAATTGATGGCGAAGTGAGAGACGTAGTGGAAGGGTGTACCGGTACTTTGTGTTCGAGATGAAACACAATCACAGTCATACACACTGTGTTGGATTTTTCTTTGTGTTCGAGATGAAACACAATCACAGTCATACACAATGTGTTGGATTTTTCTTTGTGTTCGAGATGAAACACGATCACAGTCATACACACTGTGTTGGATTTTTCTTTGTGTTCGAGATGAAACACAATCACAGTCATACACAATGTGTTGGATTTTTATTTGTGTTCGAGATGAAACACAATCACAGTCATACACACTGTGTTGGATTTTTCTTTGTGTTCGAGATGAAACACAATCACAGTCATACACACTGTGTTGGATTTTTCTTTGTGTTCGAGATGAAACACAATCACAGTCATACACACTGTGTTGGATTTTTCTTTGTGTATGAGATGAAACACAATCACAGCCATACACACTGTGTTGGATTTTTCTTTGTGTATGAGATGAAACACAATCACAGTCATACACACTGTGTTGGATTTTTCTTTGTGTATGAGATGAAACACGATCACAGTCAAAACCACTGTAATCGTTTCCATATGACTTGCACAAAGGTGATCAAATTGGAATATAATCTCTATTAAATATTTTCCTATAGGCCTTCTGCATACATACAAATATACAAAATTAATGTTAATACCAACATGAAGTAATCGCAGACATATATTAGACAATATGCGGTATAAATCTTTATCTCCAAAATTACACAGTGCAATTCAAAATACAATAGTATGAATCACAATCACAACTTTAGACGTATATGTCAAAATCTGAATCATTATGATTGTTTAATCTATGTTAATTGCTACAAAAGAACCAATAAACAAAGCGGAGAAGGCAAAACAAGAAGTAAGGAGAAAGAAAAAATAACCAACAATCACATAAAATGAAAAGGAAAAAGTGAGCACACTATCAGCAAGTTAAGCAGTTACAGCAACAAATTAAAGAATTTATAATTACCATCTTATATTAAAGTTCGTTGAGGCTGGTGGAGACAGTATCCTTTTTATGAAATATTTAACAAATTTATTTTTGAAAGATTATGAGGCAGACTTCAATACTTCACTGTGAAACTTTAAAAATCTAAAATTAAAACTGCTTTAATTTTTTAAAATAATTTTCTGATTATTACTTGAAAGTAGATACACTTTGATCATATTTGGATGCTTCCAATATTATTTAGGTATATACTTGCGTCTATATTCCATGTAACAATGACATACTAATACAAAATGAAATTCGCCCGCTGGCACAATATTAAAACGACATGTTCTATTTTCATGAGAAATTGCTTGCAGCTTAACCCATCTATCTGTTTCGACATGTACCGTTTATACTCGCGTATAACCCGATTCCAACTGCAAACTGCATAGACCCAGATCTGCCGGCGCATAATGCGCCGGCAGATCTGGGTCTATGCAGTTTGTAGGGACTAATCAGTAGAACAAACAACATAGACCCTGATCTGCCGGCGCATTATGCGACGGCAGATCAGGGTCTATGTTGTTTGCATTTGGATCTGAACTATACTCAAGTATAGAGGGTAGTTTATGAGATGATGGTCGCAATTAGTTAGTGATATTGTAAAAGCCTTAATAGTAATACAAGTAAGATATTGTAGATATGAAAAAGTATTTGCAAGATGACTATACAACCTTACTCTACTACAACCTTACTATAATAGAAGATTCAAATCTGGAATTCCAGTTCTGAATAAAATCCTCTTTCAAGCGTTGCTTTACTACCTGTTCGAACATATCAACATTACTTATACCTTGTTGCAGCCATACGTGTCCGAAACTAACTGTTCCTAAAAGTTCTATAATTATTACTTCCCATGAAATTTTGTTTGGGTTTAATATAAATTCTGATTATAAAATGTCTTACAAAATTTGTGTATATTTCCTACTGCTAGAATTTGCAATTTTTAACCAATATTTAATAATCCTAAAGAGTCCAAGTATTTTACGAGAAACTCTCCCAAATTAATTCACTATATGCAATGTCATTCTGTGCTGAATATTTAACACCTAAATTATTTTTACAAAACTTGTAAATGAACTCTTTCAACAACATTCCCTTGTATAAATCTCTACACTTCTACACTATATGAAAGAAATAGAGCAATACGAATATGATACATCGTGAAACATTTTGCGGTATATCAGAGAAAAAAACAAACAAAACGAAAATTTAATTGCTTTTCCTGCTAATTTTGTTTTTTTCAGCTTCCACAAACGAGCCAGCAGTCTCGGAAACAATTCTTAAATAGACAAATTTACTATGAATTTCAATTTCAGTTCAATCATAAAAAGATGTTTCATCATTCGAAACTCTATCGCCTTGGATATCTACTATCCACCTACATAAATAAAGCAAGGGCAAAATGGTAAGTGGAGGTTTCTAACCGCAAATATGGTCTGAACACATTTGTAAAAAAAAAATTAAAATACTCTCGATAGCACATTTGTTTTCACGTTAGCATCATTTAGGTTTGCAAAATGGTACAAAAATATCAATCTAAGTATGAAATAAAATAAAATCTATACGTACCTAAACCTATAAAACATACTTTTTAACATGACCTTTGACCTCGCAATTGTGTGGTGTCAGATAGTACCTAAAAACGAACCGCGGTGTCTCGCTGGTTGCAGTGGCTCATTGGTAAGAGTGCGGAACTCGCGACCAAGAAGTGTGCGAGATCGAACATTACCCAGGAAAAGACATTTTACTCTGATTGTCTCTGCACAAAATAAAATTTCACATGCTGGTGTACCATCGAAAACCAATAAATCAAAGAACCATTTATATTAACAATCACCTGCCTTATACAGTCACATTCTCAATATTCCTACAATAACTTTAGAGGTAACGATGCTGTTTTTCAGCAGCCACCTCTCTTTAAAGATGCTGCTTCTTCTGCCCCTTTTTTTACTTGCCAGAGGTGGCTGATTAACGCGGGTTAAAACTGTAATCTCTTCCACATGACTTTTAACCTCGTCATCGTTTAGTAGCTGGATAGGACGGTCAAAACTGTTTCAAAGTTCACCTATATTACCTCTTCACCTATCTTACGAATTCGGTGCCAAATGGAAACACACACACACATACACACACACACGCACGCACGCGCGCGCGCACGCACACGCACATGTTACAATATCAAGATTACAGATTTTTAAGTGTGATCCATCTCAGTGAAACAAAGTTAACGATGCTTGACCATGAACGAAAACACTTTGTAGTATGCATTAATTCGTAATTAGTGGTACTTTTTATTCTTATTACACGATCGTTAAATAATTCATGCATAAAGCATGCATCACTGTTGCAAATACAAAATTTCCAATGCATGAATTACTGTAGAATTTTAACAGACAGGTATCATAGATTTCGAAGTCAAAGGTCAAGATAATACCGTACATATGTCGATGTTGAGAAAAGAAGTTACGACGGTCAAACCTGTGTTGAGCAGTCACCTCTCTGGTATGAGAAAAGTGTCCTCTAAGAAATGTGGCTACTTATTAGAGGTTCATTTTTACAGTAAAGTGCTTTTACTCGGCCTTGAAAATATAGCTATTTAAGATGGGTGAATGAAAACAGCAGAAACCGAGATCTGCTCTTGCATAATGTACCGGCATAGCTGGGTTTATGCATTTTTCTAGGACCAATCAGTAGAACAAACAAAATAGACCTCGATCTCCCGGTGCATTATGTGACGGCAGATCAAGGTCTATGTTGTTTGCAATTGGATTCAACTTATTAACGAGTATATAGGGTATATTTATAAATGTCTTTACAACAGGGCGTCCACTAAGACAAGTTTTGAATATGCATTTGAATTTTTCGTGAGGTTTACACAGATTTATGATTCTAAGAAAAGATATCTTTAAAACAGGCGGAAAGAAACAACTTTCTTTGATGACGCTTGTAAGTATGTTGCCATCGCTACAGATTACATTGTTTTCTTTTACCAGCTCACATATTTTGAAAAACGGAAGTAGTCTGCATAATATTCAACGAAGGAAAAAAAAATTGAAAAAAGATCGAAAAATCCAAATAAAGCTGATGGTTTGTAAAAATGCTTATTTCTGAAATACAATCGAGAGATTAGAATACTAGACCCTGTCGTACTAGCTAATAAGTCGAGTCCAGCTGCAAACTGCATAGACCAAGATCTGTCGTCGCATAATGCGCCGGCAGATCTGGGTCATTGCAGTTTGTTAGGAGTATTTACTAGAACAAACGACATAGATCCGGATCTGCCAGCGCCTTATGCGACGACAGATCAGTGTCTATGTTGTTTGCAGTTGGACTCGACTTATAAGTGAATACATACGTTAGTTATCCGCTGATAATCATGTGACAATTATATTATAACAAAAATTATGCTCATGGGCATTAAAAAAAAAAAATCCCCGGAAAAAAAATTTAAAAAAAAAAAAATATAAAAAATATTAAAGACAATCGGGGCATTACTGAGTGTGTTCTTATGTTTTTAAAACATGTGCATTTTTAGATACATTTATTAAACCAGAAACTATCTTTAGGTGCCACAGCTAATGGGTACGGTGGTGGTAAGGTGTGGATGGTTTCTAATTAAACAGAGTGAAATTTGTACGGTATAAACTGCATGAGTCACAAACAGGCAGTGCTGGGGGGCAGAATTAAGGTATGTGATGATTTAATAGTTTATTTATTGATGATGATGATATAATGGCTTATGTATGAAGGCCTTTCCGGAGCTTTCAAATACCGCATCATGGCAAGGAAAGAAAAAAATGAAAGATAAATAAGGAAATAAATAAATAAAGACAGACAGACCGTGTGTGTGTATGTGTGTGTGTGAGAGAGAGAGAGAGAGAGAGAGAGAGAGAGAGAGAGAGAGAGAGAGAGAGAGATGTTTTCAAGACATTAATCTAGTAAGCGAGCTTTTGCGGTATTCTTAACAAAATTGTACACTGTTTTATAATAATAATAATAATAATAATAATAATAATAATAATAATAATTCGTACGTTCCTTTCTGTCGTAACATTTATAAAGCACGTTGGTGAATCAGGATAAGTAATTCATGCATTCATATCGCCCCCCCCCCCCACACACACACACACACACAGGCACACACATATACACACAAACACATATACACACACCTTTTTCTTGATTTTTTAATTATTATTTGGCCTTTTTGTCTGCGAAAATTAAACATTGCCAAGTCTTCCTCGCCTTGATTTACATCTTCTTTTATTTGACCATTTCATTCCAAAATGTTTTTTTCCTCCAATAAATATAAATTGAACTTTCGCATCAAAATAGCCAAAATATTAACATGCAAAAACCAAAAGCGGGGTAACTCGGCCTAGTAATTACATGCTTGTATGATCACCTGCATCCGGACCAGTACAGATGTCAGTGCGCGATTATTTCGGACAAATATAGAATAAAATTAAGCGTCTGAAGGACACAGTAGAAGGGTTTTTCCATCATTATAACTGCCTTTATTTCCGTCATATTGAAACATAATTTATAAAAAAAACCCAGGCTCATAAAGTTTTATTTCATCTATCTAATTATGTGTAAATCTAACGCCCCTTTCCCTGTCAAGCTGTAACAAGCACCGTAATGCAAACAGGCTTTAGGATAGTATTTTTTAATATATGTCATAAAAGTGAGAATGAAAGTAATATCCATAAACTTATATATTTCGTACAAGTCAAATCTAGATTTCATCTAATTTATCACAATAAAGACAAGCTTGAGTAATTTAATTATCCGACTTCAAAGGTGCAACCTACTTAATGTGTAAACATCTATAATGGCGTTCACTCTTTTAAGACAACTAATACTATCCTGTTATTAGTTAAAAAAAAAAGGATTAAATAAACACACAAAACACACGTACAGAGATGCACAGAGCTAAAAAATTGGAAAGTAAAAGGGATATCATTTGCATCTTTTTTGTCAGAATATGAGTGTATCCACAATGCACATTTTGTGTTCGCTGAGTGAATTTTTATTTGATAATATGACATTTTTTGTGTGTGCCTATATCTTCAAGTTAGGCGAAAAAAATTGTGCATCACAAAATTTGTTTCAAAAGTGTTACTTTAAGAACACACAGACAGACAGACAGACATACACACACACACAATAAGAGTCCATATTAACATATTCAGCGGTGAATGTCATTTTTACATTTTGTTTGTCTACCACAAATTATCATCGGTCCTGTTCAATGCAGTGAGAAATATTGTAGAGTTTGGCAACTGACCGACACATCACAGGCCCTCGTTTACATCACGTGGCGGTGCATGATTAACGCAATAGAGGCAGCCATATTGAGGGTCTAGCACAACACCACACATCTTTAGATTTCGGTTAGAAAGGCGGTTTGATTGTAATATTTTTGTGATATATAAAGGACATGTCGTCGATATTAAAGACGGAAATAAAATGGTGTAATGATTCGATTGTTGGTTTTGAAAATTTATGAGAGGAGGATTTGGTCATGCGAGTAACGATTACAAGGGGTAGTGTGACACCGATAGTCAAAGGGGGCGGGCGGCAATATTTCCGTTAACTCTACTGTATACATCTTTTCATGCTTCAAGCAAACTGATTATATCTGTTATTACTATGATATATCTGTTCTTAAAAATTTTATGTTATTATTAAAATAAATTTCATGAAAATTTTCAGATTTTCAAGCAAATTATTTAAAATTAAAGGGCAGTTATGAAAGTCTACAAATGTAAATAAAGTACAATTTTAGACTGTACACATTTTCTGAACTATTTGCCAAATGACCTGCACTTACTAGTTTGCATGCATTTATTCATGTTTGATCAATTTAAGTCAGATTAGAGCTCATCTAATAGCTAAATTTTAAACTAAATCTAAGGGCAGTATCTAGGGTTCAGAAATGAACATACAATTCTATCTTTGAAATAACTGTCAAATACATACACATTTCTCTATTTTAAGTATTTCTTCTTGTTCTATTAAGTCTAATATTTTTTGTTTTAGATTAAATGCTAAATAAGTTTTCTATACACGGCACAACACATGAAAAAGCTAATTTCAAATTTAAACGCAGTATTTAGGGTGTAAACACGAGCAAAAATGCTATATCTTATAAAATAACCCCAAATCTCCTTTAAAAAGCAAATTTCAGATTTAATAACAGTATGCAGGGTCTAAGCGTAACCGAAGCCATTCTTGAAAGAACTCGAACGTTTTTTACTACTCGATCTATCTCAAATGTATTAATTGTTCTGATTTTTGCATATAGTCATCATTCGTTCATCGAGTTTGATTTGGTTGTATTTAAAAGCTTAATGAATTTTCCGCAAACTGATAAATTTGTCTTGAATCGTATTATTCATTTTGAGACATTTCCCAATGGCAAAATAATGCATAATCATTGTAGGCAAAATAAAAAATACTTTGTCAATCCCAGTTTATTTTTAAGTCACGGGTACTTCTTGAATTTTCTTCAGTCACAGGCTTAATCACTTTGAGATAAGGCATTATTTTTATGCCATCATTTTGTTCGGTAGCCCAGCATTAAGAAGGAAACAAAAAATACAGACACACACACACACACACACACACACACACACACACACACACACACACAATAATTGATAGCAATTGGTGCAACTCCCCTCCCCCACACCCACACACACCAAAAAGTCTGTATAAAACGATCACATATTCAAGCTTAGAAATAAAGTGTTAGCTTAAAGTAACTTCCTAATTTTAAATAGTTTTTTTTTTATTGAATAAATACTTCAGTTATCATATACATAATAACGTAGTATTTTGTCACGTGATGGGTTTCTTCTCATGGTTGAAATTCTAAATGACTGCTTCTCCGACACATCCGAGTTTTTAAAAAAAATTTTAAAACTGAAAATACAGAGAATGCTCCGATTGTAATTGATAGATGTTTTCAGTATGTCAGGTTATCGGTTCACAACGGCCTTCATCAGTATCAAACTCATCCACACTGACTTTGTTTTCTTATCCCAGAAAGTTATGCTAATGATGTCAAAATTATCGGCCAATTTATACATCAAAGTAAGACAAACAAATATGAATTATCTGAAAATCTTATCGCTTTGTAGCAATAACTGCGCTAAACGTGTTGTTTGTGCAGATGTTGCTTAATTGTCTTCACGATATGGAAAAGTATTAAACTCCGTGTTTATTCATATAATCCAAAGGAAAAAACAAATCCGCAGCAAACTCATATTCATTGGATGTTTGCATTGCCGTATCACTTGCAACCGAACAAGCGGAAACGGGCACTTGCCTGGACACTCTCCTTCTCAATACTCTCATTTGTGTAGGAAAAGACAATCATGCGCTATAACAAAGGCAGTCGCCTAGCTGCGAATCTCTGGTTCAGGTCAACTGATCCTGTTTTCCTGTCAAATGCTTTGTTATATAATATATCATACTATCGATTGGTGTTCAAACCTTTAGACGTCCCAATAAAATGCCAAACAATTTTCTAGTGGGTTACTTACGCATACACTAAACATACCAGTTTAAGTGTATTGTAGATGTCGTGAACACAGCCTCGAGAATGAATCGTATGGGATATTTCGTTAAAAAACTTAATTGTTACTAAAACAAATACCTTTCCCAATCCAAACTAAATATGTTAGCCCAAAAATATGCATTGAATCGATTGGTAAAGCACATAAAGTACTAAAGTAAAGTGCAAAGTCACACTTTTCTCTATATATCTACCGCAAGTGAATGTCTGAGTGCGGGGATGGCCATTACGGTCACGTGAGTCGACGGTGGCGTGGTTATCTTCGTGAATGTCCACTTTTCCTTTTCCAACGCCTCCAGCAGAATGCTTTGCGCAATGTTGAAGTGAACCCCACTTCTCTTCACGAATCTTTTCCTTCCTGGCAGCGTATCTATTTCCTCTATCCGGTCTAATAGGTTCCTGGCATTTTCTAGATGAGTCAATTCGGTGTAGATCTTACTGGCAGCAGTCATCTTCACTGATAAGCGATGGATGGCGAAACGTTTGACTAACGCTGGATTATAGTCGCATTTCGACCATTCGGTCATGCGCTACGGCTTAACTATGTGCGCACGGCACAAATTAATCGTTGTCAGTTAGAAACACAGTTAGGAAAGTCACAAAATGTGTTAGCCACATATTTTGAATGTAATAATCGTAATTAGTTGGAATTTACATATCTAATTAAGATTTATAATTTAGTGCACAAAGTGTACTAAATGTTTCCAAAAAATATAATTCAATAAGGGGTGTAAGTTTCTCTTCAAAAATTTCAGTGATCTTAATTGTTGTTTCGAGATCGTGATGAAACTGTGGTATTTAGCTTCAGACGATGGGTCGAACGAGTCAAATTTCTATTTAGTTTGAGTTGTAATCAAACACGGGTTTACGAGGGCCAGATTGAACATCACCAGTAGTCTTTTCGGAGCAGCTGACCCCCGGTGACTAATCTTTGTGGCTGATGGCTGGCCTCCGGTAAGTTATGGCGCCTCCGTCTCCATCAACCATGGTTTCATCACCAGCCTCACTGCTCTTACTCCAACCAGCAGCTGTTGTAGCCGGTAAGGGGTGGTTGCAGGTGGAATTCTTGACACCTTCATCCTCCAAGGTTCATCGCCAGGTTTGCTGCTCCTATTCCTGCCTAAAAGCTTTGTGCCCTCTTAGAAGTTAGCTGGTCCCCGGTGGCTAATTGTGCCTTAAGTTCAGTCATCATCTATAGCCACCTGCATTGCTGCCTCTACTATTGGGCTCCGATGGGGGAGGAGGTCGAATTCATTGCACCAGATAAATCCGCGAAGACGGCAGACAATCCCCTCCCCTTCCTTCTGAACAGCTCGGTTCGCTGATGTGACGATGCTCTCTCCTTGACTGCTGGCGGCAGACCGTTGAATGATGATGCTGGGCAAATGACGGTTTGATTGAGATTGAATTTAAGTCGTGTTCGCCATTCGGCCATGCACGACTATTTAGATGTACGCAAGTTTCGTCAAAGATGGGAAACTTGCCTGTAGCCTACCCCTTTCGGCATTGAGTATTCCCAATTCTCTTGATAGGTTCGGTAAGGGTAAGTGTCCATGCTGTTGCTGACTAGTTGCTTGTTCAAGCACAAATCCACTGCACTGATCAAAGAATGCATGCAATTGTTGACGGGAGCCACTCCGGCATCTTGGTCTGGATTCATATTGTTGCTTTTGATGACTTTCATTTTGAGGTACAATTAAATGGTATTCAGATCGATGTACTCTTCGGTTTGCTCTTTGATTTCAAACTCGAGGGGTGCTAGATGGTATTCTGTCCACTGAGATTCTTGTATCGTCATCATCGTGGGTGGCATGGCAAATAGATCGAGTTCCGCTTTGGAACATTCGCAGAATTATTAGTGCATCATCTTTGCGTATTTTATTTTTTTAGTGATATAAAAATGTCAAAGTTTATGACTGTCCTCGTCTCTTTGTGCAGTGTCCGTGTTGTCTCAATGTTTTTCTACGTCTCTTCCTGCCTTGTCCTTGCTGCTGCATGTGTGTCGTACCAACTGCTTCGACGGGCGTGTGATGTGGTTTTATAAAAGGTCCAAAAAGCCCCTTTCCCGTCTGGATCAGCACATTATTTTCCCAACACTGAGCAACGATTGCTTGGGATTCTGTCGATCGACCATTACTTTCTGTATGAATTGTTTTCCTTGCGACAGGGTATGACTTTGCAAAGCATGTAGTCCATGGTGAACGAAAGATTTCAAGACCAGTGCGACAGTACTGATTTGAGCATACTCCCCAAACCGTATCCTCGCTGTCGAGCTACTTCTTGGTACACGGGATACATGAGTTACAAGTCAATAGAGAATCGTTTGCCAAAGTGAAGTTTCACCATGACTTTAACTTTGGCTAATACAATATTTTGTCCGAGATTTCCTTTTATACTAATTACAGTCAGAAATACGATTTGCTGACTTGAAAAAATGCGGATAAAACGAAATTATCTGAGTAAATGATACGTATTTCTTTTTTCATTGCAAGCGCCTATTGCAGAAACCACTTTAAGTGGAATGACTCTCAGGAACGGGGCGGATGTGTTTCCATACCGCATAAGAATATACATATATCAAACTGAGTCCTTCATTCAATTCGATGGGCTATCGACAATACTTGAATAATTTGTTGTTATTGTTATTGCTGATGATGATGTCATTTGAGTAAGGAGGCAGATCCATAGTTCCATCTAGAATAGCAAAGAAAGTCGGACAAAATTTGATAGATTATTTTGCCGTGGAGAAAATCCATTCCTAGATGACGAGAAGGTGCATGGTAGCCGATAATCACATGTTTGTTGGTTTTAGTTGAGTGCGTCGCAAAAGTGATTGTTGAACAGAGATGAAATCGTATCAAAGAGATATTGAGCATTAAAATGATATCCCTCAGCAATTCTCGTGTCGTACACATTCAATGGAAAATTGGCTGCTAATGGCGTTTCCTCCCCTACTATCCAGAATCTTTCTGTCCAGCTGTCCTTGTACTTTGCGTTTAATATTTCAGAGAAGAAATGCGTTTGATTCCCGGTTCATATTTCGATGGTTTTCGTCTCCGAGGAGTACCCCAGTTTCAAAAGAGGATCACCTTCCAACTGTTCCATGAGGTTGCTGAAACTGTTGTTGTTGTTGTTGTTGTCATGGCTAGGACTGAGGGTATAGTTGCTGGTACTGTTCCTAGTGCTCCCGTTGGTACATTTCAATGACAGCTTGGGAAGAAGACAGCCAATTCAGCTGCTGAGTAAAAAGATACACATTTGCTTATCATCTTGTTGAAAATTCAAGTTTCCAATAGCAGCTCCAATCACACAATACATCACGGTGATATGACGGAAAAAGACGATATGATTGTTCGGGACACCTTCTCCTCAACGCACCTATTGCTGTTATTGTTGTCGCTGCTTTTGTTTCTGTGTTTCCTGTAGTGATAATACTGATGGTGGTGACACCAGGTCTAAAGGCATTTTCATGGATTCTTCTTTTTAAACTCGATGACTTGTGAGGCTGCAATCAAAGAATCTTAACAAGATGGAAAAACTTTCCAATGTACTGTCACTTCTCTGATGCAACTTTTTCTCACTTTGAGTGTTCTTGGGTGAAGGTTGCTTTCGACGTCTTAGACGCCGCCATATTTTTTGATTACTCGTTTAAACTCAAGCAAGTAAAACAGATTGGGAAACGCTTTTGTTATATCGGGTTTAGCTGGCATCATCATAAATGGAGGAGAGGATGTTGACACAGGTGAGGACACTGTTGTGGATGCTGCTTCTGGATTGACCGTTGGTCGAAGTTTCCGTGGGTACGTGCGCGTTCTGGTTGCAGTGCCTCACTTTTTCTTTATGGTGGTAATCGTCTTTGTTGCCTTTTTACTTTTTGCCACTGTTGTTGTTTTCTTCTTCTTTGTCTTTGTCTTTGTTTTCTTGTGGGATATCGTGTTTGCTGTTGCAACAGTGACTCTCTTCGTCTTCCTCTTTGCCTTTTTTGTTTAGGCCTTTGCTGCTGAATTGGGGTCGCATCGTAAAAGCGAACGAATAATCATTCCTCCAAACAATCCACTGGCACCCGGTTTCAAGATAATTTGTTTCTTGTCCATGTATCAATTCTCGGGTTTGCGAGCTGTGCCAATGCCACTTTATGCTTTTCTAAAAAAAAAAAAAAAAAAAAACCCGGCTGTATTTGTTTTGGAATGTGAATGATTCCTTGTAGTTACTGACGTACCGAGAAAGCATACAAACGCAACTCTTCTTTGAGGCTAGCTTCGAACAAATGTCAAAGCACTTGTGCATCGCTGTAGCAACTGATCACACACAGTGGTCAAATAGTTGGAAGAAATTTAAATGATGTCACCTTGAACGACAATGTTAGCAATTACTGAGAAGTAGGTGGGAGTAAATGAGGTTTGAATACTTTTTAGACGGACAAAAACGATGAGGACGATGTGTCAATCACTGGACCACCATAGTGATTCCAATCGCGAAACAAGTCAGTACGAAAAATTAAATAATCTGGTGAACTGGATTTTAAATCGATCTGTAAAAACTCGTGTGGAAAAAGTGTCGCATTGTCATCGCAAAATTGAGCCATGGCGATCCCAATTGTTTAGAGAACACTTGAATTTGAAAGACACACGCATTGTGGGCTACTTATCACATCCAAGCATCGAATCCAAGGCTTTTCCAATTGTGTAGATCCTTCCAGTGTAGAGTATGTTGGTTAAAATCGCTAGCGACACACAAAATTTAGTAAGTGTGGTGTGTTGACAAGGAGCGACGAATCTCTTCCTCACATGTAGGTAGATTTGTATTAATCATCAATCGCAATGTTTTCAATACCATGGTTTTCTCGTAAATATCAAAGTTGTTATCGTCATTGCAATCATGTCTCATCATGTAATGTCGATAAAGAAATCAAAGTGGATCTAAAGGTAAAAGAAATCCAAGAAACACAGTCACAAATACACACACTAAACGTCGTCCGCAAATTTAAAGGGGTATCGTCATGTGGAATTAATACTTCTAAAAGCACTTCGTAATCCTCTAAGTCGGTAGTCCTGTGATTGACATTCTCCGAAGGAAATCGGTGCAACATTGCACGCAAGAGTCGTGACATCAGCAGTATTATAACGTGTTCACAGTCTTTGAATGTCTGACCATTTGAAAACTAACAAGACAATCAGCCTTCTTACATTACTCAGATACCAATTGTTAAAATGTCTTTAATGTTTAGGATGATGTTGTTCTTTTGCGTATCAGATGAATCCATAACAAATATTTGTAAATGTGTTCTCGGAACTCAAAAGGTAGATTCTGAAGTGCTCTTCTGAAATGAACAGATCTCTATGATCAACAACGGCTTTCCTCAACCAATCTTTTAACAGTACTGAGATACAAAGGACAGTGAAAGCGCGGAGGCCATTTGGCATATTCTTTATACTCCCATTCGTAGAGTTTCACGGCACAAGTGAAACACTTTACTTGATCTCCTTCTCCCATGTACACAAATTCTACTCTAGCTAAACGTTTGGGAGTGGGTCCCTCCAGATAATTTTGCCATTTCCCTTTGAACGTGTTTACTCGACTGACGGACTAACAATATCCCCGTAGAGTCACTGGAAACTTGTATTCTGATCTCATGAATGATTCTCCGTTACGAGTTGGGGGTAGTTCTGGACCGACCGGTTTCACTTTAGGTTATGGTGCCGAGTGTGAGTTGTAACAGCGGTGAACATGGCTGCTATACCAAGGATGATGACATCCAGAGTTTGGCACAGAACGGCATCACTTTTTATGCTGGTTGTTTTGACTTTATAATGTAATGGTAATCCATAATCGCTTCTATTCCCGTGTATCGGGTTTTCTCTGCTTAAACTCTAGTTACCACGATGGCAAGTGCTAAGCACATGTTGTCTTTGACGTTGTCGAGCTTCACAATACTTCTTTGAGGGGGGTGGCGAGTTGACCCACGGATAATACTTTGCAACGTCGGAATGTCCACAGCGTCAAAGAAACGTAACCACTCTTACTACGAACATTGAAACCTGGTCCAGAGTACAAGAGCAAAGATGAATGTTGTGTGTGTCACTGGTAAGGACATTGGTCCTCGGGGTCTCCAGAACGCAAAATGAAAGTGAAAGAAAAGAAAAAAGGATGATGAGGAAAAAAAGAAAAAGAGGAAGAGAAAACGGTTGAGATTTAAGAAGAAGAAACTACTTCTTCTAAGAAATTACAGCTGAGACGAAAACAAGATATTATCACATGCAAGGGAAAACTATACCAGAAGAAACCCATATAAAAAGCCAAATGGACATTTTGTAAAATGACGTGCTTCAAATGTGTTGTAATTCCTATTGAACCAGAATATACCAAACATAAGAAAAATTCCAATGGTGCTGACTTGTTTATTACTCCCCCTACCAACTTTCTGAAACTATACCCCCCGCCCCGGGTAGGCAAATTTCCTATATAAAAGTCATGTATATAATGTTCACCTACTTCACGCGGTCAGCGACCAGGTGTTTCCTAACCAAATAATGGTTTATCACGGATTTGAGTGGTCACTGAAGCGAATCGACAGTTACCGCTCTTGGCATGCAAAGCAAAGACTTGTTTCATGGGGAAAGCATTCGATCGATCAAAGCATACAATGTGAATCAACATTTCTTATTTCGCTTGTACTTACTCCCCATACTTCAATCATACTGTCAGTGTAACTTAAAGGGGTCAATATGTCAAATTCGAAAGCGAGGTTGTTTTTATCATTAGGGGCAAGGGTCTACGCTATACGTTTGCTGGATGGTGGGAAAAGCAGTCGTGTTGTTGTAGCAGAAATGGGAATTGCCTTATGTGCCAGTGTGACAGGTATAATTCGATGTCTTCATCTATTTGCCTGAGAATACAAGCTACCGCTGGTGAAAAACAAAATCATATTTGAGGAGTCATACAAGTTACATCCCTTTTCATTAAGGTCAGGAGCCATTCTATCTTAACAAAATATGTAAAGACAGGCGAAGCTTCGGTTATGTGTTACTAACAATAACCACATAAGACTTCTTTTATTACCTATGGACTAAGTGAGCAGGATACAGTAATCTTGTGTGGAACAAAAGTTGAGAGAGAATATTATGAAATTCTGCATGCAGAGGTCTCGAGTTTTCAAAGGCCGGTATGACATTTTTCATAGGTTACTGTAATTGAGAGGTTTGACTATATATATATAACCTTTGGTCCTCTGCGTGATACGCACGATAAACGCTTCTTTGAATCTTTGTACACAACTTTGTTGGGCTGATAGAAGCATAACATATATATGCAGTTTGCCCGTTTTAGACCGTTTTTTAATTTTGTCTTCTTTCGTTATTTTACAGCTATCCTTTGTTTGTTTATTTCCCCATGTTCTCCATGTAGAAGTCAAGAATTTTTCTTGGCTTTTGTGTTTAGTGTTTGTTTTGTGGATGTAAATTGATGTAAATTGGGTTTTCCCTGACGAAGAGCTTGTTTAGCTCGAAACGTTGGGAATCTGTTTTGTATTTGCGCCGTTATCAATTTTTGTGTCCTTATATATACACATATATATATATATATATATATATATATATATATATATATATATATATATATATATATATATATATATATATATATAATGTATATTAAATTTATGTGTCCATGAGGAGAGTTGTACTTTAGTCATTTTGTAAACAACATATTTACAGCATTTGAGTTGTTCAAGGTATGTCTTGTTTACATAGCATTTAACAATTAGATTGGAATTTTCCATATCTTGATGTGAGAAAAGTCAGGTACGCACCGGAAATTTCCATTCGAGTTACTCATATTCTTGAATATTCTGTCAGGTGACTAATCCTTACATTTATACAGGTTTGGTAAACAAGATTTCATTCAGATGCTAAACTTCATGTTATTAAGGTCAGTCTACTAAGGAATTTATTTTAGAATCAGATGTTACAGTTGTCAAAATCAGAGCAAATTCAGAGAGAGGACTTATTTATTTGAAATATTCATTGGAAGTACCAAAAGTGCTCATTCTCATTTTGGATTAATTTATTCAAAGATATTCTGGATTACATCATTCAGGCATATCAGGACATTCAAGAATACTGACACATTATAACATGCAAGACTACTACCACATTAGGACATTCAAGGCTACTGGAATTCATTCGGAACATTCTATATTTAGGACTTGTGAGTAGGACACTTAGGATTATTAGTTTATTTGGACTTTAATTCACGTTATTGTAAGTGTCTTTTTAAATTTTCATTTTACTTGTCTAGAAATAAATTGCTTGTTGATTTTACTTTTTATGATGATTTGGTGAATTTTACAAGGTCAAGCTACATCGATTAGAACAAAATATATATAGAATTTATGGAGAACAACGATTTAAAACAACATATGGTTACTTGATATATGAAGCAGCTGTTTTAGAATCAGCCATATAATGCTCAAATTTAATATAAATCTAAAAGTATTCGTACGTTTGAAAGGATTGAAGAAATGTTGCAAATTATTGAAAATAAAAGTATGTGTTTTAGACGGTGATCCTGTTGGCTGCTGACAACGCCTAAAGACATTTTATCAGGCATTAAACAGTCTCTGGATGTTTTCATACCGTAAATGACTTATCAGGCATTAAACAGTCTTAGTATGTTTTCATACTGTAAATGACTTACCTCGGAGACGTTGTAGAGTAAGACAAATAAGGGTATTTAGCACATCTTTACAACGATCATGAAAGTCCATTAGCTTACACAAATATTTATCAATCGTATGTACAACTTCAAAGAAGCAAAAATAAAAAAAAATATGCTGAATGGAAAGAACGGTTAACTGAACAATCTAACTACACATTACACAAGCAGGCTAGAAAAAGATTTCCTTAAAAAAAAGTTTATATGATACACGTTGGTAACAAGTGGCAGGCAGACATAATTGACATTCAAGCATATAAAGAAGAGAACAATTGAAACAAAGACAATTTGACAATGATATATATTTTCTAAAACTTTGTCTGTACTCAAGAAGTTACAACAAAAAAGCCAGACGACATACACGATGTATTTAGAGAAATCTTTAACGAGCGAAAACCTGACGAGATACAGTTGGTGAAGCAAAAGAGTTTTTCAAGAGGAAATGTAAGGATTTGCTGGAAAAGGAAAACACTGAATACTTTTCAATGTACTCAGACTAAAAAGCATATATAGTGGAAAGGTTTTAACAAAACTTTAAAGACCAGAATGTGGAAATATTTATAAAAAAAAATTAAAACAAAAAATGGATTGACGTTTTACCAAAGCTAATAGAGGACGTTTACAATCGCCGAGATTCAATGGTAACGCGAGTTATCGCATTATCTCTCTAATCGAAAGAGAGGCTCAGGGTGTATGCCTCCCATATGAGTGCTAGAGACAGTGGTGGAGCATTTTAGCAGAACAGCCTACTTAGGTCTGTTATTTGACCTTAATGGTCCAAGTTTGAGAGAAAGCCCTTAAAATGGAACGAAAAATAATAAAAATGGGTCTAAGGATAAATATATTCTAATAGATATAATGCTCTTGATCCCATCCCTGAGGCCAACAGCTCGAGCGACTATGACATGAATCAGCAATACAAACGCGCATGCCAGTTGGATTTTACAAATTAAATTACCTGTATTTACCTTTCAAGGTTGATAATTAAATTAGATTATCACCGTATATTACTTTCTCAAGGTAACTTTCATCAGCTGTTTGACTTAGTAGTGAGGACATGGGAATACGGTTAAAGAAAAATAAATAGTGTTTGCTGGGAGAAACTGAAACTTTATCTATCAATTCTTTAAGGAAACATAGACATTAAATAGTGTGGAATGAAGACGAAATAAGAAAATAAATTGTTTCAAAGGGTAAGCGATTGCCTCAAGAAATACAAAATATTTGCCAGTCTTGATTGAATGTCGTACAAAGTAATCATATGCATATTAATAAAGGGAGTAAAATACACGTTGTATATACTAACTGCAAATCCTTAATTTAAATATATACATGGTCTCGACGATGCACTGACTTGCCGTGGGTGGGTGGGTAGGGGATGGTGGGTGGAAGTCAAACGCTTGGTATATAGAGAACGAGTTTGTCGACAAATACCTTTATTAAAAAGAGGAAAAATAATACTTTGACACAATAAACTAAATAGATGATCATTTCAAATTTAATACACTAAAATAAACGAAAGCAACATGTAATGTTTCACAGTGTTCTTTGCGTCAGGCAGTGACTTTACACTTTTAGCCTCGTTCTCGTTACGCTCATAGCACCGGAGACAAGGCCAAAGATGCTCCAATTGAAGATTGTGAAAGGTCTTAATAATGGGCATCTGCCCTATTTTGGACCACTTGTTAAAAATAAAATCCATAGGCGGGTGTGTAGAAAGCCCCCTTTCTTGTACTATCAAGGATAGTTTTTCCAAGTCTACCATATATGACAGTACACAAGATGGAAATGATAGAAAGAAAATAGCGTAAAGTCTTGAAATAAATCTCAGAATTGTCTTATGAACTCCATTCCGTAACCCTACTCTCTGTCTCTGTTTGTCTCTGTCTGTCTGTCTGTCGCTCTCTCTCTCTCTCTATATATATGTATGTATGTATGTATGTATGTATGTATGTATGTATGTATGTATGTATGTATGTATGTATGTATGTATGTATGTATGTATGACAGTTCTGGACCACTTTTCCATTTTACATTAAAACAAAACAAAAACAACAACAAAGTATTGATTTCTTGGTACATATCGAACAGTAACTGTAATCACTTACCCACAACGTGTGCTCGGGATCTATCATGATCACCTTTTTATGTTTGATCCACTTTCAATCGTAAGTCTTGTTGCACAGAAAAGTTGGACAGATGGTAACGCTGTGATTGCCCCCCCCCCCCCCCCCGTATATTCCGTCTTTAACATATTCAGTCCAGAACAATTAGTCATTCCGTAAATGATCATGTTATGGGGTTCATTCAAATATTCAACTCGATTGTTTTGAATGTTAACCGGACCATCTGAAACGAACTAAATATAGTAGTATATTGCATAAGTACCAATATTTTCTTTTCTGTTGTTTTGCAAGTGAATACCTTGTTGTACATTAGCTAATTTAAGATCACTACCATGTACTGTAGCTGTTATCGTGAGATCTTCTCAAGTCAAGCCACATGCAGTCAAAGTCAGTGTAAACAATTGTTGACACTCGAGTCGCTCAATTATGTGTGCTTTTCTTGCTGATGGAATAAATACTTAGTGGCCACTACAAATTGGTGCCTCAATTGAATGCCCTGCGAATAAACAATGCTTGGCAGACCATCTATTGCCACCGAGATCTTCTCTATTGCCGAGTTGTGAAACATTTCAGGATCACTTTCACCAGTCTTTTTCTACAGTACCAAAGCACCATTCAAGCTCATTATGGGAGAATCAAGAGTGATGTTAGTTAAAGTTGTATTGGCTGCTATGTCTATGATTCTCTCTCTTGTTATGTAGTCGTAGAAAAAAAGCAATTCCAATTCTATACGTGTTATTCTCCAACTGACCAATTGGTTCAGAGGTAACGGCATCATACTGTAAGTAAATATTTTCAATTTCGTAGTCCTGGTTATCACCTTTTATCACTTCATCTGTTTTGGCGAGTGTAATGTTAAATCTGAAATCATGTGGATGAGCGAAACCATTAGACTGGACAAAGATCTGCTAGCATTTGTCGTGAAAATATTGTAGTCATTTAACTTGCAGCAAAATATCATAGCTTCTATATGATATGGTGATATCTTTCACGAGCATTTTACCCCATTTTGCTTACCATAGCATCTCCTTTAACCTTCATATCAAATGACACAAAATAACTGCCAAGTACAATCAGGATATTTTTGTGTTGAGCTCTGGTTTAATAATGTTGGGTGTGTGCATGATACAATGATGTGCTGGACAAAGGTATTTACCTCCCTGTAGTATCATCCCCTGCCTGATATGAGTTATATATTTACCGAATATCGCTATTGTGCACAAAAACATACAAAAATCTGCAAGCAACATACACGCTAACAACCATCACAACTGCAATGAAACTATTTCTAATTGAGGTGTTCATTTGAAGGTTGGTAAAAGTCATTAATTTTAGGTTCTCTTTGTTTTGCAAGGTTTGCCTTACCATCAGGATAATTTAAACCATGTTTATCATCATCACTGGGAGCAGAAGCGTATGTGATGAAATCATCATCCAGGTTTTTCAAGTGAAGACACTGTGTTATCTAAATATTTCATTCAAGTTGTCAACCGTCTTGGCCCTGTTATCATTGAAGTGTTCAGTTTTTCTTTAATATTCGTTAGTCCAGTGTCATGTCTAATTCTTTCCTCATCAAATCCAGTAGAATCAAATAACTTGAACAAGTAGTGGCTTCCTGTAGATACTAAACCGTTAGCTATTGATCTTTACGCCCATTTCCGTGTTCAAATCGGTTTTGGACGGACTCTATGTTGGCGTTTGTTTCAGTATTAACTCTGTCAATGGTACCACTTAACGCTAGTTTTTAAAATTTATTTCAGTTTGAATAGTCTCTATCTCAGTCTTAACTCTAATAATGCTACCACTTAACGCGAGTGTCTATTCTTCTGCTTCAAGTTTGAATGCATACATAGCTACTTAAAACGTTTTCTTCAATTCATTTAAATCCTTTCTTAGTCTCTTCATCTATTAGTCTCTTTCGTCAATGCTACCTTGCACCACACTTTTGTTAGTCACTACTAGTCGATCAGCGTACTCTTTTGTATCTGATATAGATTGTTCAACCACTGCATGCAATTTGTTATAAAACTCTGTGAACGTAACATCTTTAATCATTTTGATTATATCATTAAAGTTCGTAACTGATCGATCGTAGGTTGTTTTCTTTGATATGATCGAGTTTTCGTTCACATTCAGTTGTGCTCAGGCCAGTAATTTATGTATTCAAATGTTAGAGTGTTATCTCTTGATCGTTATGTTTGATTTTGTTATTCAAGTCTCTCTGTAACTTCTCCAATCCAATTAAAATTATAAAGTGGAATGGTTTTCCTGAGTTTTTAAAATAAATCTCCCCCCCCCCCATGTCACTCTCCAAAGAATATATTGCACTATATATTCTCTTTTCGATCGGTTATAAAACATTGCCTAACGTTAGTTAAATCATCTGCTCTTTTCTTACTGACTGTAAGGTTTGTATGTCAGTAGATAATGCATTGAATCTCTGTTTCAAAGGTCTTGAGCTTCTAATTTATTTATTCTGTTATCATGAATATGTTATCGTATCTCAAAGATTTTGTTAGTTCTTTCATTACCTTTCTTTTCAACATCAGTTGATTTACTGTCAACATTTTCTCTTCACGTCTTGATGTCTTTCAAATTGTTCTCGCTAAATGTGCTTAGTATCTGGTTATTAACTCTCTTAAAAACAAATCTTTTGTTTGTTGCATCAGTTAATTTATCAGGATCACGTAAATTGACTATACGGTTATTGCTGCGGTCTAAGTCACTGCTAATTGTTTGACCTGGTGTTTTATCTTTTGCATCTGTTTTTGTCTCACTGTTTAGAGGTTCTCTGAGACCTCGAAGTGATATATTTCCAAACATTCTCTACCTGTTCTATGTACTTTACACGGAAAACGTAAGTTACAGGCATACCGTTAAAATCTATTGATTTCCATCTTCATCGCTGATGATCATTCTGAATATGTTAATTATGCCCCTCAGTAATTATTTGTAGTTGCCATACACATTGTACGTAACAAAGTTTCTGTGAAACACATTGTTAACTGATAAAGACTGGATTAAACACGAATAATAGCCATTAATGTAATTTTTGTGTGATTGATTTGGTCTAGGAAAATGTATAGTTTTTTGGGTTTTAAAAACACGAAAACTTTATCTGATTCATGCAATGCTTGTATAGTTCCCCGGCTTTTGAATCCTAGCAATTCAGCATTGTATGTGGTTATGTATAATATGTAACGGTTACTCGGAGTGATTCTAACTTTCGAGTTGAGTTTTAAACACAACATCAATACTTTCTTCGTTGTCACCATGTACAGTCATTCATTCTTTTACTTTTTTCATGTGCATATCAAATTTGTAGTAACCGTCGAGAATAAGGACAGGCTTCATTTCATTATTGTTATTGATGTAATTAAAAAGATTGTTTTTGAGTTCATCCGAAATATTGTAATACCCAGATACCAAACCTACTCTCTGGAACGAGATGGGTATTCTGACATTTCTGGTATAAATTGGATTGGAGAAATTGTAATGTAGCTCTCTTGATTTTATCTGTCCATTTATCCAGCGGTGTTTCTTTTAAAATTCTTCCCTTCATTTTTTCCTGATTGAGTTTTAATATTTTTGTACTCACTGAACTCCTCATCGCTTATCTTATTGGCAGTAATCAATTTGCTTATCAAATTATCGATACTGTGCAATCTATCGATGGTTGACGCTACTATTTCATCATGTTTCGAAACTGTGCTTAAATAAATGTTTCATTCAAACCATATAACATAACTCCTATGACTGTTGTGCTAAATCCAGCGAAGGTTAGTGGAATAACTATACTAGTACCTATTACAGATAAACACAATCCAGCAGTTGAAATACGTACACGAGCTGAAACTGTTTCCATACCTGTATTTAACAACTTCAAAGCTTTGTATATCGTTCTGTATCTTTTTTGTATGACTTTGTATTATTTAATCTCCTTGATCAAATCATTTTAATACTTGTAACTTCTCGAATATGTTGTTGTGTTGTCGTTTCACCCAATCCATATGCTTTGTTCCTAACAACAAAAGCTATAAATTTTCAGGTAAAATCCATTGAATATCAGGTAGTCTGTTGTAAATTGGCGAAACAAACGGAATTATCAGTTAGAAAACGTGTCCAATATCCATTGTTGATTGTGAACAAATGTATGTGTTGTATGATAAAGTGTGTTGATGATATTGTTTTCGTTCGACATTTTGCTATTTATCTGACGAGAAAGTTAGGCAACAGGAGAACAAACTTCAAGTATTTTTGGTATTGCGTTGTAACAAGTGATGGTTTTATCTTGTTGTTGTACTTTGGTTGATTGATCATGGTTATTTTCAACTTTTTTTACCAATGTGTATTGAAGACTCTGTAAATAAGCAACTTTACGTTTTGATCAGATGAACAAGATTCCCAAAATAGTTACTACGCCGCCTGTCAAATATTAGATTGTGTTGTTAGAGTTCATTTCATTTCTTTCTTGTTGTGTTATTTGTGGCACTGTTCCAGCATCTTGTTCCTTTTACAAACGAACGTTTCCCACCTTGCCTACCAAGTTCAACTGTACGTGAATATTATCTCCTCGACGAGGTTACTTTTCCTGGTACTTTTCTTACCTTGTTTTCATCTTGCTTTTTGTCATCGCTATATTCCATTTATTTAGCAATAAAATCTGGAAGATAGATGAACATAAATCTGAATGTGAACAAAGGCAAGTAGCATGATGACTTACCACGTTACAATACATAGTGACAAGTGATTCGAAATGAAATTGTGGAAATAAAAGGACGGAATCCAAAACATATCCTAGATGTGAAGAAGAGAAAGACGTATCCGAATTTTACAGGACTGTCAGGAAATTGCAAACCTTATCAGAAAGACTATTGCAAAACAAAAGTTAAAAAATGGAGAAATGAACATAGAGATCACAAGGAAGTATATGACAAATATGAACAGAAGAGAGCACTATCATGAGTATTTTAGACCAAGGTACCACAATGGTGAGAACAGTAGGACATCACAAATTGGCTATAAGTGGGATATTGCAAACTTCAAAACAAAATATCAAATCAGACACGACATTGAAAATGCTAGGGGTTCCATCAATGACTTCTACATAAGGTGGCTAAATTTAACAAAGCCCGAAGAGGCAAGCGATGACAACCTTCATATTGATCACGTTATTCCAACAAAACAGCGGATATACATTTTAATTGTCAATAATTTACCCTATTACCTTCCGTTGACTTGCTGAAATCTGCATGTTTGACGGTATCAAACTAGGACTCAACACGAATGGGGACAAGCTTAGCTTAAATGAATACAAGTCCTGTGGAATATTTAATTCCATTGACTGTCATGTAGTCATCTTTCAATTCATTTTGTAAAATATCCAAGTTGTTTATTAGACGAATTTTGCTGATCATTGATGTCACATTGTAAATTACAACATCTGAAAATGATTTGGAGATTTGTGCATCTTTGGCATTTACAAACATTTCATACGTTTTTTGTTGCTTTCATTTCGTCAATGTTTCTTGTACTATTTTTCAGTAAAGCTTTTACCGGTTATCTCTTTGTAAGTTTAATTTGCTATAGCTCTGCTCAATTCCTGTTTTTACTGTTCAATTTCAGGTATTGTTACAGGAACTGTTCCATGATAATGAACGTATTTGTCTTCCATAAATCGCGAATCCCAATTATTTTTTCTAACTGTGACTTTTCCAATTTCTTTCCTATTTAAATAACTGAAAATTGGTTAAAGGTGGTAAAGATTTCGAACTGAAAGAAAATGGTGAATCTGAATATGAATATGATGAACTCTGGACGGAAGATCCTCGACTTTAAATAAGAACATATAAAATTACACTTTGAAATATATGAAAAACAGGCTGAAAACCTAACAAAAGACATCAGCAAAGAAAAAGATCAGCGCAAAAAGATTGTATTACACGAACAGATGAAAAGCGTTAAGAGTAAACACATCCAAATATTAGGACATCTAACGCAGGTGGAGCGAAGTTTCAGAGAACAACACAATCAATTTAAAAGTGAGGTAAAATTGCCGTTAGGTAAAGGCTTCAACGCCTGTTTCAAGAAAGGGTGTAACAATAGCAGTAACTGTTACAGAGATTGCAGTGACAATATAAACAATTGCTCTATATACAGCAAATTTGGGAAGAAGTACTGGTATTCTTACTCCAGATACTCCTCCTGCCCCAACTCCACCTCCTAAAGGTGGATAATTTTGAAATGGCTAAGAAAGACTTGAAGAATTTAGCCGATTATTTGTTTTGACTGGCCAATAGAGTAGCAGCAGCGTTACCTGGAATTAATAATAGTGTGCATTTGTGGTCGGAGGTGTAAACACAGCGACTGAAGAATTAGAGGCAATTAAACTATCTAAAAAAGCAAAAGATACCAACTCCCCCAACCATGATTATCAAAGTAAATGATTGTTTATTTCATGGTCGATGTTGCTTTTTTGGCGTTTCTAAATTAGACTTGTGCATTTCGCGTCTTTGTTTCACAGCTTCGTGATCGGATTTTGTCTAAGCTACGCCATTACCTTGTGTCTTTTGAACGCCAGAGAATGTGATATAATTAGCAGACGTACTATGCATAACATCATAAGCATAGTCCTTCTTATCTACATAATTGTTGCTCACTTTATCTTCATGTTTGTCCTCTGCATTTGTGTGTGTGTGTGTGTCTGTTGAGGTTGTTTACAGCCTTTGGAATACCGCTCATGCTTACCTCAGTATTAAAATAGTATTCAACTATATTACCCCGTTTTATTACTACCTCACCCGGTAAGAAAAAAATACCTTTCCCGCAACAGCATAGTCCAATTTCACTTTTGAATCTGTTATATATTGATGGAATTTTACTAAGCTATTCTCATCTATGTCGTAACCTTTCTGTACACGAATTAATAGCTCTATCAAACCATTTAACACTGTCTGATACAGTCGCAACGGACTGAATAATAGATGTTTTGTTTTGAACCTGAGAACCCACGATGTAAATTATGTATGATCTTAAAATATCTTCATGCCAGACCATTAATATCATGCAGAAAAAAAGTATGCCCAGCATTTAGGTTCTCCTTTGTTTACCATAGCATTCATTTCATCAGCTGATATTTTCTCCAGTATTCAACAACACGTGTCCCATAGTTATATTTACGTTTATAAACGACTTACACAACAGCTGGTGTAGGTTACCAAAAACCTTGATGTATAGTTTTATTTTCTTCTGGCCCATTATCAAGCAAGTAATTGTTTTTCTCCCTTGAGGTATCTATAGTAGTGCCGTAGTAGATTTTTTTAAATCGTTGCAGGTCAAATTAAATTGTTTTGAGTCAATGTTGTTATTCGATTTTGAACGCATCGTCATCAATCAGAGGAATCTTACATTCAGACAGAAGCTTTCGCATCTGAAAATTTGTATACTGATTTGGCCAACTCTTGTATGTCTTTGTCTATCAAATGCCAGTATGAAATTTCTCAACCCAATGTTGTCATCCACACTGCCCAGTTTAGTCACACTGGTATCTGGATCTTGTTATTAAATAAACGCTGTCATATATTAGAGGGTAGTTTGCTAAAATACTCAATGGTTTGCATGTGAAAAATTGAGTTTAAGTGTAGTAAATTTGTATCTTGTTAATTATTTTAAAGATATCCGGATTCGCGGACAATTAAACTGAACTGCAGGATAAAGGTAAGGTACTGTACACGTTAATTTTTTAATCTTAAGTCCATTATTTTAAATCAACAAATTAGTTTGGAATTGGCTTTTTTTGTGCAAATACATAAATCCTCTATTTACTGTACTTCCATTTCCATGTGATTCCCAGTTAATTTCAATATGTAATATTTCCATTTCTTCCACCGTCATACCTTAATAATCTTGTTTGTTGTACGCGATCTCCATTTCCTCCACCCGATTTACTCTGTGGCATTTGTAACATTTTACAACTTTTGGTGCATCTAATTGTTTAATTTAGTTCAGTAATTAAATTTCTATAACTACTGGATGCCTGTGAAAACTATATCTAAACAATATGTATATCCGAACACATTATGAAAAGTGTACGGAAGTTTACCTCATGGCTTGAAATATTTTCTCAGATCAACTGATATTTGTTAATTTTGTGGTAATTTTCTGTGACTGAGGGTTTAATGGATGTTCTAAAATTGTTCATGGTTAAAATATTTGTTCAGGAAAAATGCACAGTTGGTTGAGTAGTCGTGTGATTCGTTGTTATACCTTTTTTGAACGAATTGTAAAAGAAGTTTAAATGTCCTGATGATTGTATCAACACCTATTGGATTGTAATGACCTTTTTGTTCAAAATCTCATATGCCAACTTGTAGTCATTTACGGTGTATGTGTTTTTCACCTTTTTTCAATGTAGTTGAAATTAACTTGATATTCTCGAACGTTGTCTATTTTAATTTCTTCTGTGATGTCTTTTATTACCTTGGCAGGACATTGCCCACATTGTAGTCAACTTATCACCTTTTCATGTGTACCCATTCTGTTATTTGACTGCGATGTTTTTGGACGTAGTTTCCTTTCTTCCTCTGGTCTCGTGATCAATACAAATTCGCATGACGTGCATGTTTTAAATCTCTCATTTTCCAATGCTCTGATTTTACCGCACGTCACATTCAAGAAACTTGTTATTTTTCAGAAACTTAAAGTTTTCGTGCTGCTTGATACTGCTGTCCGTGTATTGAGCTTTACCATTTATGTTAAAGGAATAATGTTTTCTGCTGGTTCTCAACTCTTTAACTATTCATCATATCCCTTTCATTTCATGAGTATATAATTTTTACAGTTTTTTCTTTTCGTCTTTGTAAACGTCATCCCGTTTGTGATACAGAAATAGCTCTTGCACGTAAAACACACCCTCTATACCCTCTCCGTTCAAGTCTTCCAGTTTGTAAACAGCCAGTATTGCTTGCCTGATTATAAATATTTCCTCGGTGACTTTATGGAGAGTAGGTCTTAGGTCTTTGCAAAATTCTTACTGTACTACCAATGTTTAATTTAGATGTTCCATATGTATCAGTTATCAAATAACCGAATAGATTGCTCTATACTTCCGATCTGTTTTCTTCTTCACTCGCTTCAGCTGGAGGTATGTCCATTGATGTATAATGAGTTTTATTGTATCCATCAATTAGCTTTGCTAAAACGTCAACCTGTTTTCTTGTTGCGTTTTGAGTGAAATATTCCCACATTCTAGTTTTGAGTGTCTTGTTAAACCTTTTCACTACAGTGCTTTTTTTGTCTGAGCACGTTAGAAAGCATTTTATTCTTTTAATTTTTGTTTGTTTGTTTGTTTGTTTTGTTTTCGAACTGATCTCTGACTCTTTATGTTGCAAAACTTCTTCTCATCCAACTGTATCTTTTCAGGTGTTCTTTGTTGAAGATGCACGTGAAAGCGTCGTGTATGTCATCTACCCTTTTGGTTTTTACTCTCTGAGCCTGTGCGTATTTTAAAAAGACATCTATCACTGACAAGATGTATTTGTGTCCATCGTTGCATGTTTGATATGCTTGCATGTCAGCTCTCCACTGGTCATCCACGTGAGCAACATAGACTCTTCTTAATTTATTCTCTTTGATCCCACAATTGATTGATATTTGTATATTTTAGGTTCGTAGTAAAGGTGTCTTAAATAATATTATTTGTAAAAAATTTAAACGGTATAAAGATGTATAGATTATGCTTTATGTTTGCAAAGTGTCTTATAGCGTGGTCATCAAGTCAACAGAATATCCATCTACATCTGATACTTTTAATTTCAACATTTTGCAACATTCTTTCAATCCCTTTAAACATACGAATATTTTCAGATCGATGCAAGATTTTCCCATTTCAATGGTTGATTGAAAAACAGCTACTTTGTACAATGAGTCACCATGTCTTGTTTTGAATCTAACTTTGTTTTCCATCAATTCATTCTCTGATTTTGATGATTCGTTGCATATTGACCTGTTAAAGCTGACGAGAGCTTAAAGTTTTGCCATATTGCTCTCCAAATTGATGCTGCTTACCTCAATGTTTTCATAATGGAATGAAGTCTGTAAATCAGACTTTTTTGCTAAACATTGCATTACATATTTTTTAAAGTTTGAAATAGGTCAATCAACATATCTCTTCTCTTCAATAGTGTTTACTATCACAATTAACTTTGACCATACACTTTGATACCATTCAAACTTGTCAACAAATACACATTATCTGTTGATGCAAAAATTCTTGCTTTTATGTTAAACTCATTGAATATCTCTATCACCTCTCTGAAAACTGTTTGAGTTGATCGCAATGTAACTTTGTTCCATCATGTATGTTGTTCAAAGAATTTCAAATTTTTTATGTTGTAATTTTGAAGGAGCACAATTTTATCATCTCCATTAAAGTGGCAGTGATGTTTCAATATCACGATAGTATGTAGAGTTTCAGTAGAACGTTATCGGAGTGTTCTCGTAGAGTTCCTGGGTCACCTCTTTGAAAAGCACAGGAGTGTTATGATGCTGTTTTTGTGTTGTTTTATGCAGTAGTAATGAAAGTGGTCCAGCAATGAGTAGGTATCTAATGGGAGAGCGGCAATTTAAATTAATCAGTCAATCATGTATGTTTCATTTGTTGTGCGTGGGCGAGGTTGTTGCGAAGCAACACGACTTTTCTCCTAGGGACAAAAATAGCCCACGCCAGTAGTGATAAATGGAAAATTACCATTGTGTAAAATCGTAAAGTGGTCCCCACCTGTCAGAGAGAGAGAGAGAGAGAGAGAGAGAGAGAGAGAGAGAGAGAGAGAGAGTGATTACTGAGTTAGAAATGAATATATATATATATATATATATATATATATATATATATATATATATATATATATATATATATATATATTACTAATATCATAATTATGCTTTCATAGTACTCTGTTTAATGTTTGCAACCTTGTCTATATTGTTCTATAGACCTTTTGTCTGAAATTAAAGAATTTTACTTAATTGACATATGGGTAGGATAAGGTATATATTTTGGTGGCTTTGTCAATTAAATTTGTCAAACTAAAACCATTAGAGGCCATGGTATAGTGGTTTTTACAATAAACATAAACTTGTAGAGCATGTAACCCTTATGTTGATAGAATGGCATGTAACCCTTATGTTGATAGAATGTCAGTTTATTAAGGTTCGCAGGGTTTGAAGGCTAATTAATACGATGACAGCGCTTGTAAAATAATTATTTAACTAAATATTTGACAGATAACGTGTTAGGTGGCCTAAGCAACAGACATCAACATGTTTACTGGATAAACTGTAAATATGACAGTCAATTCTGACGGTGTTATCATAGGTTAGTAATGCATTCAAAACGTCGCTATTGAAATATACATCGTTTGATGGTACAATTAATTTATCTCAACATTTTTGTACTCACACAAGAATGTCCAGATTGCAACTTTACGTTCCAAACATCTCTCATCGAATTCGAATTTGCAATTTATGGGGCTAGGAATGGCCAAATCGCCATTGAAGTGGTTGCCGAGATGGCTGGAACCATTCCCTACCACAGCATGCTGAAAATGAAGGTCGCCACCTCCCATCCGAGGAAGATAATATATATCAGAAAAAAAAATATTATTCATTTAAAACTTAAATAAATATATAATACGTAAACACCTCAACACTACAAAGAATATATGATACATATACATAATCAAACGCATTTGGTTACTTCTGTATGGGTATGTAACATTCTTTTGGAAGAGAGCCCTAATATATACGTAGTTTTAACTTTGGAAGATAGATAAGAGTATGCACAGGTGTAAAAGAAATGGTAGTGGAGGTGGGTAAGCTGTCTGACCATTACATCAAGGACGGCTGTTCCGAGGGATCAGCGGATTACGGCCAATGATGGGGATATAAATGATACAGTCATATCGCCAACAGCAGCAGCAGCAGCAGCAGCAACAACAACAACAACAACAATATGAATAGATGTGATAAACGAAGATACTGAACTTTCAGACTCGTGAAGTGCTGATTTGCACATATAAATAATGCAATACTCAATAACATAACACATACAACTAGATGTTATGTATGAAGAACACACACACACACACACACAAACAGCTACAGGTACAGAAAATGTACAGTTCTCGGCTTCAAATTTGTTAAATATGGCAAGGTTTGTGACAAGGTGAGTGTTGAAGGACACTAGCTCCAGCAAAGTCCTTAGTCCAGCATTGTGTGAATTGCTTTGATAGTAAGAAACTGCCATTTCCAGATTTAAAAAAAATGAATTTTCTAAAACTTTGATAAATATATGACCTAGTTCTTTTCGTCCCTTATAGTAGATTTTTGAACATTGTTATCGTCAGTAAAGCTATGTTCCGAATAATGAGTTTCACTTTCGGAAACATGAAAGCTGTAATTTGATTGGAAAATAAAAAAAAGTCAACAGAATATGACCTAATATACGGTACCTATCAGATTTAACTATTGTAAGTATATCTCGATTTTAATCACATTCAACTTCTATTTTGCACTTTTTTGCTGTCAGCAGACGGTGATGACTGTCGTGGGTCAATAGGTCGGTGCACTAGAATGCTAGATCGTGCCGCCATTTTGAAATCTAGTTATGAAAGAGTTTATTTACTAGTAAAGAAATGGACACAATATTGTATTTAGGACTTTGCTGGAGCCAGTATTGCACTTTCCCTCACGTCAAAAAATGTGTCATAATTAACAAAACTGATTCCGAGGATTTTGGTTCCATAGCTTTTATTGTCTGAGTTGCTTGTAAAATTATTCATAGCAGCGTGTATCTTCAACGTTCCATTGTATTGCAAAGGCTAATCTTACACACACACACACACACACACACACACACACACACACACACACACACACACACACACACACACAGTGATGAAATACAATCAAGAACAATGGGCGGAAAACCTTTTTATTGTGAATATTATGTACAAGATTACTTCTTTTTTTTTAAATCGAAAACTGGTATTGATCGATTAAAAAAGATACCTCTTTTCCATTGGATATTTATTAAATAATGAAAAGGAAACACCACTCGAAGTAAACTAGTTTCATTTCTGTTTTAAAATTCTTGAGTAATACAACCGTATGCAAGTAAGCCACAAACAAAAATAACAAGTATTCATTTGAGCACAGCACAACGAACTTAGTAGCGTGTTGTGCAGAATGATGCAATGCAGTATGGAAGAAATACTCCACAGTTATGACAATGTTGAAAATTGATAACAACTGTACAATATTGCACTTGTGACGTTCCTGACTTTAAGTGACGCTATGATATACAGTGAACAGAGCAGTTAACGCACGCCCTTTGTTTAACAGTTTTCTATGTAGGCACTTGTAAGGTCATGGTTGACCTCTAGATTATTGACTAGCAGGTCTCAATGACCTTAACCTTTCTTAAAGTGTCTTATTACTATGACCGTGCCCTTTGGCCTTTAAAAATATATATTTTAAAAATTTTTTTTTATTACCCCATGTGCAAGCATTCCGCAAAGTTGATCAAAGAAGTTACTTAGGAGCAAAGGTTATTGTGCAAAATACATTTTGCTTTGAGTCACATTGACCTTTGACCTTTTGACCAACAGGGGCCCAAGTGGGCCTGATATCGCTCACCTGGTTTACATAACTGAACAGTTGATCATTTCACTAAAAAGACTTATCTAGTATTGCAAGAACACAACCTAGGCAAACTATTTCACCAAATTTTATATCATGTTCATTATACCTATTTTATTATATCCTGATAAAAAAATGTTATAAAGATAATGGTATAACTAATATGCACAGTTTCTTGCTCATACTCAGAATCATCCCAGATTTAGATGATATAAACCAATCTACCACGTTTTACAGAAATTGGATAAGAAATATAGTCTCTAGATCTATAGAGGTAACAAATTCAGCCAGTCAGAAGAATGGTATCTGATTAATATCTCCTATAGTTGAAGTTTGATATAAATCATATAAAAAATATGGCTTTAAAAGTAGTAACACGCTCAACCAATCAGATGCAACTTCGCCTCATTAATATGCACGGTTCTTGCTCATTATCGAAAATGTCCAAGATCTTGACGATGTAAGCATATATTCCAAGTTTGATCAAAATCAGACAAGAAATACCACATCATGAGTAGTCACAAGCTTAGCCAATCAGATGCAAGATTACCTCATTATTATACATGGATCTTGCTCATTATCGAATCCATCCAAGATCTTAATGATATAAGCCCATATTTCAAGTTTGATCAAACTAGGATCTGAAATATGGTTTCCAGAGTGGTAACAAGTTCAGCCAATCATATGCAAGAACACCTAATTATGATCCGTGGATCTCGCTCATTATCGAACTCATCTGAGATCTTAGTGATACGAGCAAATAATCCTAGTTCATTAAAATCAGACCACAAATACGGCCTCCATAGTGGTGACAAGTTCAGCCAATCAGATGCAAAATCACCTCATTAATATGATTAATATGCATGGATCTCGTTCATTATCGCATTCGTCCGAGATTTTGATGATATAAACCCATATATTCCACGTTTGGTTGCAATCGGTTCAGAAATATGGACTCCAGAGTGATAAATAAGCAATTGTTGACGGACGGAAGCACAACGGACGTAGGGTCATATCATACACTGACTTGGCCTTACAATCAAGTGAGCTCAAAAATCAATAAGCCTTTTCCATACCTTAACTGCAAACTCTTCACAAACTTTGGTCAAGACACGGGTCTAAGGTTATTATGCGAAATCCATTTTTCTTCTTCCAGTGACCTTTACCCTTAAATTAATAGGCTTCTTTCTTATTCAAAGTGTAAGCCATCCACAAACTTTTGTGAAAGTACATGATCGAAAACTAAAATATTTTGTGCAGAAACTTAGTTTCATTTTTCAAGGACAGTGACCTTGAACTTTGATCTTTTGACCCTAAAATTAATTGGCTTCTGCCGTTCTCCAAGTGCAATCCATCCACGGAGTTTAGTCCGCGTCTGTTATCAGATCTAAATTATTTTGTTTGTTTTGCGGAAACCATTTTTCTCACTTCAGTCAATCTGACATTGAACTTCTGGCCCCAAAATAAATAGGATTCTTCTTTACCCCAAGCGCAAGCTAGCCACAAAGTTTGGTCCAGGTATGTGATTTAGAACTAATGTTATTTTCCAGAACCTATTTCACTTCTTTCAGTCACATTGACCTTGACCTTTGGCCGTTTGATATAAAAGTGAAAGACTTCTTCCTTACCCCAAATGCAAGCAAATAACAAAGCGTAGTGGAGAACTCAAGTTACTGTGCAGAAACGAAAATGGGAACAGCCTGACGGACGTATAGATGGATGGACAGACGGATATCATAACACGATACACTCGCATTATTTGCGTATAAAAGGTCATATTTCAAAGTTGTGCACTAAATAATGTAGTACAACAATTACAGAGATTTGTTTCTGTGAATATGAAGTTTTTGTGAACATTGCAAACCCATCACATTGACCTTCGCTTTGCACTGGTCAATACTTTATGTTACGCACCTCTTGTAACAGGTGTACGATTTGGTTGGTTATCGTTATCTAGAGGATGATCGACCTCGGTGTTATTGCCCGGATCGAGTAAATAATAAATAAATATGAATTGTATAAATGGGATTAATAGAGATCTGAGCAGAGATATAGAATAGAACAACACGAGCCCCCGTACATGAAATATAACAATTTAATCAATTACATAAAACAAAATGAAATAGTACAGAACATTTTAAAGATACACTTCTTTTAGAAATCAATTACCGAATCTCAATAAAATATGTAATTAGCCGATCTGTTTTATCGATAAGACTCAGTTCATCATGGAATCGAGTGAACAATCGAATCAATTGCCCAGCATGCCCGCATAACCTTGTTATTGCTGGTCACTCCCAATTCAACGTTGCTGATAGGTCAAGGTAGATGTTCTCCCCCTTTCCTTCTCTCTCTCTCTCTCTCTCTCTTATCCAGCCTCTTTCGGTCATCAAACTTTGTATGGGATGCCTCTTCTCTCTACCCTCTACGTTGATACGTATATGTGTATCGATGGATGGTTGGGTAGATAGGTGGAGCTATTTTCCCCTTGTGCTTTCAAGACTCGCTCGCTTCTACCGCCAGAATCGTGTCCCTCAACTTCCAGAGACCTGTCCCTTGAACAATTGTTTATACGAGAGAATTTCGCCTTATTCTGCTCGGAGCCAAGAATCTTCCGGCCTTTCGCAGGAACTTGGATTGATTAAATTTTGCGAGGTGGAATACTTAAAACATGAATTTTCCTCTGGGAAACACACCTCTTATTTAGCGTAGCCAATCAGGATTAAACATATCTACCGCCTTTTATAAATACACGCCCATCGTAGTTAGCGTAACTCTCTAGATTTCGCGCGCTATTTAAATAACTGATTCTGGAAAATTTCAAAAGATGACACTACTTCAACTGGCTTTACAAATAGTCTCTGCATCTTCTCAACTTTGACATTTTTCGATACATAGACCCCAAATTAACTATACCCTTTTGCATCTGTCTGACCGTTATACAACGAAGGCTTAATTAAGAATCAATTGCGCCCCAACAGAGACATTAAAACCATCGCAGTCTAGCGACTTAATACGGTACCTTTCCTCATAAATTTGATTAATTGTTCGTGCCACACTAACCACAGCAATAATACATCGACATAAATTTGCACCCTTACACTTTATATTCACTTTGTACCGGACAATATTTTATATTTACCTCAAAAATAGTAAATAATTGTATGGTATTGACATGGGTGTATTTATAACCAAGAAAGAATTAGTCATTTACAAAACTAGTGATATTAAATTGAAGGTTAAGGTCAAAGCTCAAGTCATATAGTATTTTGTGGAGGAAGAGCATAATTACATAACTGGATTTATCTAAAGAATACACGTAGTGATTTTGGTGAAATCTAAATTTTGAGCTGGAAAATATAAATCTGGAACTAGGAAGAAGAGAAAGACGACAGAAACAGTCACATAACTTTGTAAAAGACAATCAACGACAAGAGGCCCATGCGTTTCTAAGATTGCTCACACCTGACCTCTACCTCAAAGCCAGGACAGTTGGCATTGAAATCTGGGTTAGTATGATGTTTTCTGACATTTATAGGTGTTTCTATTTATAGGTTATAGGTGGCAATATTTGATGGCGGATCAGCATCATTGGTGCAAAAATAAATGGTTTGATGTCAGGGTGCTTCTTTTGAAATTTGGTCATCAACTGTTGACGGGATGTCGAGAAGTTGTTAAAAATGTTTTTTTAATTTTTTTTGTAAAACTGACACACTTAATAGTGGATGGGCATTATGTATACAAAATTGAAAACCTTCATGCAATCAAGGTATTAAGAATAACGATAGCTTGGAGGGTTCGCATACATTACACAGGCTCAAAGGGACGAGCATAACTTGCGAGATATTGATAATCATGTTCCTTTCTTATGCTCATAAATAAATACCAATATCCCTTTACATGTATGTAATCTGAAATGAAAATTTCTTTTTCGGTGAGGGTGGGGGTGCGGGGCTCGGGGTGGGGGTGCGTGGGGTTTGAATCATATTAATTATGCAATACGTACCTGACGTTACTGCATCTTTTCCTGGCGATAGTCCCCAGTCCAACCCTTGCTGGTCTGGAATTAAACACACACACACAAATAACGTGATGCCCTCACTCTGGTGCGACATTGATCAAAGGTAAAATGATGAGAAAGTGGAATGAGATCGCCAGAAGGCGGGTTTCATTACATCATTCAAAGGGCGATAATTTAAAAAGGCACAATATACAGCAATTGACCTGACCTCATGGGCTTGGATTTTCAGGGAAGAGATCTCTCTCTCAGCGAGAGACTGATAAAATCTTTTAATAGTCCAAAAATTCACTTCAAGATGGTTGCTGCCGAAAAATCTAAAGTACTTTTCAGAGGAAAAAAAGACGGTTACAATCCTTTATTTTGTCTTTTGATTTAAATAGAGGCTCTAACTGGACAAAGGGGTTTACCTTGATAATCCACAGATACTAATGAGACTGGGGATTTCAACAGGAACATGAGCTACTGAAAGCAGCTAATTCTTATCTAGAAACCCAGGCTGGCAAAGACGAGAGACCGACTCACAGTTACAATTGAAAGGTAAACAACTCAGTGATAAAGTATAACTTTTACTGTTTCTCCTCGCCGAAGCTAGGAAGAGAAGGAAGACGGTTCTAAGGGTAAGGTTCTCGAAGGAAGATTCACTCACACGTTCAAATGTAGGTTTAAATAACGATCGAAAAAACACACGAGGTTCCACCTCGGCATTACCGAGCGAGAAACTGGTCTCTGGAGCTCCAAGTACCTGATCAGTTCTGAAAGATGTGGGTCCTAACCTATAGCGAAACCCACTGAGAAATTAAAGAGTATTAGAAAGTACTGCTCTATAGCCCTTAATAGTGGATACTGAGCATCTCGTTGAAGAGAAAAAGAAAATCTCCAACTGCAGTTAGAGAGGAGCAGATAGGATGAACGCATTTCCTATTACACCGATTACAGAAAATTCTACACTTAGAATTGTAAACCTTGGAAGTCGATTGCCTTCTAGCCTAGGCGATGCATATGGCAACCTTGCTCAAAAACTGGTCCTGGCGGATAGATCGTTTGAGACGAGCCAGATGTTAAGAAGGAGAATTAGAGGAGGAGTGCTGTGCAAGAAGGACCCTCTACGTTGCGACAGCAGATCCCTCCTCGGTGGTAATTCCCTGGGATCGTCGACTAACAGGTCAAGGAGATCATTGTACCACGATTGCGGTGCCACAGGGGATCGATCAGAATGAAACGTGACATGGAAGTCCTGACTCTGTGAAGAACCCGAGGAATTATTCTGAAAGGTGGGAAGGCGTAGGCGTAGGCGTACGGTCGATCCTACCCCAGACTGAAGGCATACACAGCCCATGCCCTCCGTTCTGGCACTGCATAGACATAAAGGGGGAACTTGATGTTCAGTTTCGTTGCGAACAAATCAACCATTGACCTTCCCCACAGATGAAAAGTGTCTATGCTACTGACTGGTGTTGAGACCATTCCGAGAGGACTGTTCGCCGTGTCTGGACAAGCTGTCGGCTAGAATATTACTCTTGCCCGGAATGTGACGGACTATGAGAGTGATCTCCTCTGAGTCTGTTCAACGGATGAGGTTCCAGACTTCCAAACAGAGAGAAGGGGTATGAGTGCTCCCTTGAAGTTTGAGATGCGCTACGACAGACGTGTTGTCTGTAGCGACAATGACGCAGCAAAGTCTTATGCGGTTCACGAACCATTAAAATCTACCAGCATTTCTCGATTGTTGATGTGAAGGTAAGATTATTCCCGAGACCATAGCCCCTGCAGGACTACTCCCTCTTGCCCGACGTGAGCCCCGCAACCTAAATCAGAGGCGTCGGTGTAAGGGAAGGAGTGGAATTCCGAAACGTGAATCGGAACTACGGCAAGAAACCTATCCTGATGTTTCGCCAACTCCGATGGTGATGAAACTTGGATCGTAAGGGAATCCGATCGGACACGGGGTCCTTTTGAGGTCTCCAGTTTGCTAGAAGCAAGAACTGGAGGGGGCGCATATGAAGACTTCCAATGGGAACCAAGTCCATTGCCGCGTCCGTAGTCGACAGGATTGCGAGGTTGTGTCGAGCAGACAACCAAGTCTTCTAGTCCAGTCTTGTTAAGAGAGCAAGCATTTATGAGATCGTGTCGAAAGTAACACGGACTATTCCTTGACGGGTGAAAAACTTCATCCCCACGTAAACGAATTTCTGAGAAGGGATCAGATTTGACTTCTCCTGATTGGGGATTAGGCCTAGACGAGTCACTGTCTCTAAACAGAGAGCTATATGCCTCAGAGGGGCACGTCTGAGGAAGTGTGCATCAACCAGTCGTCGATGTACTGTAGGATGGAAACCCCTAAGGACCTTAAATGAGCCGTTATTACACACACTGCCCAGGTGAAGGCTCTGGGGGCTGAAGCTAGGCCGAAAGGAAGAGACGGAAATGGGAAGATCTGTCCATACAAAACAACATGTCTTTAATGTGGACTGGAAAGATAAGGATGTTAAGATAAGCATTCTGGAGATCTATGGAGACTGCCCAGTCGTTCTGCCTGATGACATTTCTGACTGAGGCGGTTGTTTCCATCTTGAAACGTACTTCTAAAAAGAATTTGTTCAAAGGGAAAAAGATAAATGATGAGTCGAAACTGTCCCCCTTCCTTTTATTTTAAAAAAGAAGATACGGGAATAATATCTCGGACTTTCTATGTTCGTCATCTTCTGTACTGCGCTCTTCCTTAGAAGGGTGTACATCTCTTCCCGTAGAGATACCAGTTGGGACTGGTTGAACAAAATGGAGATCCTTGAAACAGTCAGAGGTTCCGGAAGCGAAGCCGGTAACCCTCCCTGGATCCACGCATCGTCTGAGGGGTCCAACCAAGCCTCTGAACAAAAGGCTCAGTCTGTCACCTACTGTGACGTTTGGAAGAGGGAGACTTGGCAGGAGTGGGTGCGACTCCATAGTGACGATTGTCTCCCTTCTTAGAGAAGGAGAGGGGTCCGTAGGCTTCCTCCCCTGGTCACCTGGTCGTGACAAAATCGGGCGGAAAGGAGTTTTTAATTGGGTTTGACAGTTCTGATTGTTTACCTGTTTCAAACGTTTGGGAAGGGGAGCCGTGGACCTTTTGGGGTGGGTATCGTTTCTTCGCCTGTTTATCAAACAGTGTTGATAATCTCTCCAGTGTTGCAAGACCACTGTAGGTAATTGCCTTCCAAATAACGTCTCTGCACAAGAGGGGTGGCCCGCAAAAGGTGTTTGCTGTGTTCCAGCAAAACCGTTAACGTCTCTAAAGCAGCATTCACACAGAGGTGAATGTGCTCTGCAGATAGGGCCATGGACATAGAGAGTGCGAGTCTCGATGTCTTGACAACGGCCTTTAACAATCTCTGCAACGCAGTTGGAGATAATGATTTCTCCTTTAATAGACTCAAGCAGGCCGCCGAGAAAAGATCGGCATGAACCTGAGTCTATGGTAACTAGTGTCCGCGCTTACAGTTCCAAAGCCTCGACAACATTGACGGGGAGACTTGCCCTGGTCTGGCTGAAATCCCCACTAGGAAGCACCTGGGTCCTTCTGCATTCTGGCCCCCTCTTGGCTTCGAGACAATTTTTGAGTCGTTTCTCTCACTATCGCTCAGTGAGAAAGCAGCAGTAGGTCCGACTTAGGCTGTGCCCAAGAGAGCCTCTCGAAACTGTTTCCTAGCCTCCGACGATCCTAAGGGTTTGGGACACAGACCTAGGACAAGGAGGCGGTAACCCTCATTTACCACCTTATCAAAATTCCATATCGATTCCTCCTCCGTCACCTGACCCGTTGGGTGGGACGAAGGAAAACCCAACTGATGAGAAGGATCCGATGCGACAGGTTTTTTTTCTGCGATATCGTCTGCATCCACAAAAATCGACAGCTCATTGTCTTTTTTTCAGCCACGTGGTGAGGCAAGACTATTTCGTCTCATATCTCTCCTGGGAAAAGTAGACTTTCTGACAAAGTGTTCGTCCAGGCGAGGGGAGGGGTGAGTGGAGGTGGGGACGAGCTAACCCGTTGATCCTCTCTCTCTGCCGAAAGGGATTGGCTACTCCCTCTTAGCGCCGGTCCCCCTTCCCTTCTCTCAATAACAAGGCAGGAGGAGTCGAGGAAGATCTTCGGCGTTACCGGTCCCTCGATCGATGGAGCCACGGCAAAGTCATCCATGGTGTCATGATAGGAAAGGAGACATCACCGACTCACCACCAGGTCATAGGAGTCCCGAAGCTCTGTGGGGGTTGGACAGGAACGTCGAGAAAGTAAGGCATGGACCCGATGTCTTCCCTATGACCAGTCCTAAAAACTCGAAGCCCATTCACCGTATAGATAAAATGAAAACATAGATAAAGGGGGGTTGTCGAAAAAATCCCTTCCTATAGACCGGTGTCCCTGTCTCGGTGCCCAGAGACATGCGAAACCAAAAACGGAAGATCAGCACCACACACCATACCCGGTGATCGGCGCCTGGTGCATTTTTGAATGGTGAAAGGAAAATAAGAAATAAAACAGGGAAAACAACTTGGTAGGAATTACTTACACTTACAGTGATTACTAACAGTGGAATGAAACACAAGCACCACATCGCTTAGCGAGCAACTCAAAACCCTTAAAATAAATATTTTAAGTCTTTTCTTCCTTTTATCTCTCAACAGTAAATTGACTAAAAATTCAGAAAATATTTTGAGAAAATATTTAAGCAATTACCTTTTATGAGCATTTTCTATTGAAATGATTATTGTTTGATTCACCGAAACTGTCAAACTATATAAAGAGAGGTAACGACCGAGTCTAATTGTTTTCTATGCGGATTTGAATGACCGACTTTTACAAGGCCAAAAGTCCAATAATGCTAAATATAAAAATGTGTCTTTTACTGGAAACACAGACAATTCAAGTAGAAGAGTGTAGACAGCATATCATATGCTTGGAAGCATGACTCCAAGGCAAAAATGCTTTCTGTCAAAATTTGTTAAATTCTGAACAGTGGTTTGAGAAGAAGGCATTTAAATGTTTTTCTACTTTTCATAATGGTGGTCGAATCTGAAGGTGGATTAGCATCATTTGCAATTATTTGAAAAGTCTTTACGCCTGGGTGTTTTCTTTTACATTTTGTAAATTTCTGTTTAGCAGGTTTCGGAGTTGTTTACAGGATTTTGATTTGTAGTAATGATGGCCATATTTGATGGCAGATTGTCATCATTTGTACAGACTTCATGCTTGAATGCTCTAAGACAAATATGGCTGAAACTGGTTCTGTGGTTTTTGATCAACTGAAAATAGCAAATGCTGATGGATGACACTGAGCCGCATCATAAGCTCACCTGACCTTACAGCCAAAAATGAATAATAAATGTATTAGTAAAAGGAGTAAAATAATCAGTTATCTGATGAGAAAACATGGGCAAGTTCTAGTGTAACCATCCTGGCTCATCTCAAGCGAGATATTCGGTGAAACCTGCACAAAAAGGACAGAAAAGGGATAGGACAATTTTGTAGTCTGTTTGTAGTGTCCTTTACTTTAAAGAGTCATAACAAAATGCCTCTCATATTCATATGTATTTTTCCTAAGTGTAAAAGAAACTTTTGAAATGAGGTTTAATTAAATCTGATCTAGCAAATGAGCATGTAAGCAATACAAATATTCTATGTCAAAGTTCACTTTTGTTGATGACGAGGTACAATTTTCTTTACATGCAGTACAAATACTATTTGCAGAGAATTCATGGTCTATTTTTTTTTTATATTAGATATCCCAATGCAAATATAAGGCATTTATTTATGGACTGGTCTTATTTACATGTCAGATAAAATCACAGAAATGAAATGCCTCTCCGAAGTATTTGTACACTGTATTTGATCCATAAATATTTTTGCCACTATCTACTGTACACAATTACCTATTAATTATGCATCTATGCTTTCTTTACATATGTACAAGACAAACAGAATCTCTTTCATGTGCATCAGTGAAGGACAGGAAAATGCCACTCAATGGGTCAAAACTTTGCATCAGACATAAAGCAATCCTGTGGGTGGAGTTTTTCTATCCAACACTGATGCATAATCCCGAATTTTACTTTCTTCACATTCTCAATGAAAAATTGGGTCAAAGTCAAAATGGTGTACTGTGGATACTGATGCAACTTTACAACAGCAATACACCCATTTCAAATTTTCTCACCTTAAGATAGAGCATTAACAATTAGGTTTATTCTGAAAAATACTTCAGTGTAAGCAGCAATAACTATCACTATGATGGAAATACACAGCTTCGAAATTGTGTACTGCAGATAGCTTGTGCAATGATAAAAGCGTGAACAGGCCCCAAAATAATGTTCACTCTTTTCCATAAAATTATGCAAGACAGTCAAAAATTCACGACAAAGTCCTTGATTAAACTTTGATCTAGAATTGTTTTTCTTGTCATGCAGAACCACGAGAAGATGAATTTGTTAAAAAATTACAATTACACCAACAGATTTATCACTTGAAACATGACAGAATCTGTAGCTAGGTCGATCAGTGCAAAACATAGCAGGACACTATAACCGCTGCAAATATGTTGCAATAAACGTTCATCTCTGTTGCTATGCTCAAGTGATGATGGAATTCTGAGGTTTTGCCAGTTTGTGAGCTGTGAGTGCAATAGGTCATGTGACAAATGGTTTGGTTTTGTGGGGTTTAATGCCATTTTTCAGCACATGATAGGCTATATATGGCGGCCAGTATATTTGGTGGAGGAAGACTCTGGGAAGAACTACCGACCCAAGAGAAGCTACTGGCAAGTCTTCTCACATACCTACGTTGGTTGAGCCGAGACTCGAACTCACACGGATAGAGGTGAGATGTGTGAGAATAAAGGAAAGCGCCTTAGACCACTCGGCCACAAGGTGCCCCATCATGTGATGAAAGACAGCAGTTACATGATGAAAGATAGCGATATTCCCCATTTATGCTCTATACTGGAACACACGATCATACACACGTAAGAATGCGAGAGTACAAGGTTCTGAATACTGGCGGTATCTCGGGGTCATTTTGGTCCTTAGCAATGAATTCAAACCTCCAAAATGTGATAACAATATTGCATTATAGGTTATTTTAATTATGCCAAAATTTCTCTCTTCCCATCACACTTTTCTTTACTCAGTGTTTAATGTCTCACTGCTGACTGTTTGACACGACAATGATGAAGAGGCGTAGGATATTTTTTATTAAATTTTCACGCTTTTTACTTTCAAAGAAGATTGACTGATCGTGAATATAGTGAAAATTGAAACCTCAAGAAAGTACAGCATTTATTTTGAGGCTCTATAATAGTAGGTTTGTAACTGAAACTTTGTAAAATCCATCAGGTCGTCAACAATATATATTCATAATTTGTCCAAAAATGCCCAGTTGCGCCAGTTAAACAGGGTTTTTACAGCCCTGAAGATATTATTTTCAAGGACTTTTCAAGGATTTCACACGTTTTTCAAGGAGTATTTTTCCCCAGCGTTGTCATCATTTGTTGCTTTGAATAGCTTGTCTGTTTTTTTTCCCAATGAATGGTATGAATGGTGTTCAGTCACATTTCTCAAATTCAATAATATTTCTGCTTTTAAAATATCATCCTTTGTTGCACAATTATCAATAACGCCTGAAGGCAGAGCAGTTGCTGATGAAAACGTTTGGGGGGGGGGGGCACTTAACCTTTCACTCGAGACAGTGGGTAAAGTTCCAGAAGCCTCACTTATCATCGCAGTCCCATAAAATGAATGCAACATGACATCAAATGAATGCATTTCTCTTGTGTTTCTGACTTTTCATACGAGACTTCAGAGCCAGGGCTAGAAAGGGGAGGGGGGGGGTACAGACCACCCCTTACGTTGTCCATCAAAGTCTTGGCCCTTACTAAACCTTTGGGAAAGCTCCTTAATCGTAACCGATTGAGGATGCAACAAGATATGTCCGAGAGTTGGCACCTGGAAGTTTATCCAAACTGGAAAGAACTTAGAGTCACCAGAGTCTGAAGGTCTGGGACAAACATCACTGAGCAAAAGACGGTAATCATCGTTTACCATTTTATCGAAAGTCCAGCTCTCTTCCACCTCTGCAGCCTTGACCGACGGGTGGGGGAAGGCAGGGGCCCGAAGGGAGGGAATGCCACATCTGCCTATTCTGTATCAAACTCGTGCGAATCGACGAGGACAGAAAGGACTATGACACCCAATGTATCTCTGTTGCGGGGGAGACTTGGGTGTAAGAGGAACTTGAACCCGTAACTCCTCATGTGGATATAATGGACTGTCCTTAGTAGTAGACTTAGGTGAGAGCGACTCTCTACCCTACTGGGGCGTTTGAGGAAAGAAGGTCCGTCCTATCGCCTTTTTTTTTACCGAACTTCGAAAGAGGAAGATGTAGGTCTACGGCCCACAGCATCGACCTCTCTTCCATGTGGCCAACGTCCTGAAGCCCGTGGCTGCATGCAGGGAATGGGCCAATTACTTCCCTGCAGCGGAAGGCCCACATCCCGTATGGATTTAGAGAGATTATTGGAAAGGGGGATGCCGATCCGATCCCCTTTCCAGATCCGACGTTTGTAAGCAGATTCCCACTAAAACGCGGGATGAAACGGCAGTCTGGAAAAGGGAGGGGGGGGTATTGACCCATTCCCTGTACCGTAGGTGGTCCAATGACCGGTATTCATAGACCGGTGACCGACGCCAGGCGACTCAGATCTGTAGGAAGACCCTTTCCCAAATCTGATAGACGTGAATCTGAGCTTTCCCCTTACCGGGTGGCTCGATCCCGTCGCCGACAGCGGGCCTCAGGAACTAATGGGGTGCTGCTCCCTCTTACATGAACGCAACTCACTTTTAGCCCACACCGAGCTGTGGGCAAGTAGAGGGTGCTGCTCTTCCCTCAAGGGGGGGGGGGGGCGCGACTCGCTCTCTGTCCTTCTGGACAGAAGAGGGTGCTGCTCATCCCTTACGGGAGGGAGCGACTTGCTCTCTATCCTATTGGCAAAGAAAGGGTGCTGCTCCTCCCTAATTGGAGGAGGCGTTCATTATCTCCTTTGCGAGTGGTCCCACTAACCCTCTGAGACTTTGGCAATTCTTCTCTGGGACCCGAGGGACTCAGAAAAGGAACACCCCCAAAAATTGTGAGGATGACGAGGCAGGAACTTTCTTCCTTCCTTTAAAGGTACGTCTATGTTCGGCGAGGTCCCAGATCTTGTCCGACCATAGGCTGCAAAATGGACAACCATCTTTCCTCTTGCAGCCTGTACAAGATAGGCAAGTGGGGGGTGTGTCCCAGGGGGCTTTCCTGTGGTTACACATACCCACACCCTGCTTAGACATTGCTGTAAAAGAATGCTGAAATGATTTATTCAAAAACTTCTATGCACGTACATGTAAAAAAAAAGTATTTACGTGGACTAAGTCTACGATAAATGTGATAACAGCAAGAACTCACCTTTCCTAGGTGTTGTCTCAAAAGAATTAAAACAATCACCACGTTTTAATGCAAAAAGGCAAGCAATGCTAAGCTGACACCTGAAGATTATTAAAAGATAATGAAGTCAACCAGACTTTTTAGAAAGCTGGGGACGATTAAATAAAAAAAAACAACACTTAGTAACATTGCTAATAAAATAGAATAATACCAAGGAAAACTATCCGATACTAATTCTGAGAATGAACTGGTGTTTGATAACCAAACACAATATAAAGGGAAAAACTGGTGTGCAACCTACTTTTCTGGGTTATAAAAATAGCACAATTCACATTAAAGGAATGTGAGTTACAATTTGTTAATTGTAATAAACAATAAAATGAATCAAAATGAGTACATAGACCCAATGAGGCAAAAATAGGAATATTTTAACTTAATACCTACTGGAGCTAGAAACTAATTCTCAACAAAATTAGTATGCGAACACCCCTGTGGGGTGAGAATCTAAATGCAAGGTAGTACAAAATCTTGAACCAGAACAAATTTCGAATAACCCTCGAGAGCTCAATTTGAACAGAAAATATTCTTTATCAGGGGTAATTCCACACGACAAAAATGATGCACATAAAGAATAAGTCAAATCACTACGTTAACACATGAAGCGAAGGCGATTCTTCGACGTAAATAAAGCAGCTGTAATGTTGGCAACTGGAAAAAGAATGAAGGACAGTGCACATGGGCAAGATACATGTGAGATGGACCAGGGGCGTCCTGGTATTCGAGAACCTTCCTGTTCACCCTTTGGGAGGATGAATTCTCATCATACAGTTGGGGTATTTTCCATCCGGAAAAGAGCCAGCTTGGCAATAGGAATGGGTATGTATTACTGATATTGAACTTTTTAACTGCTGACTGTTGAAATCAACTCTGATATTTTTGAATGATAAGATTTTAAATTAGCCACTGTGGCAACCATACTGAATTGACACCATTTAGGACCAACTAGATATCATACGAAGGCTTTTGGTGAAAACCCTATGTCAATATGGCCACCAATACTGGAAGAGTAGTGAAAACAAGATTTTGGAGATGGCTGGCATGGTGGCCATATTGGAGATCAAATTGGCATAATTTTCGTTCAGGATGATCTAGAGACCATAAAAAGTCTTTCGGTGAAAACCCAATGTCGACACGATTTTCAATTTAGGAGTAGCAATAACAAGATTTTCAAGACTGCTGCCATGGTGTCCATATTTGAGGTCAGATTGGCATCATTTTCATTTAGAACCAACTAGATATCATAATTAGTCTTCTTGTGAAAAGCCCAAGTCAAAATGACTTTTTGTTTAGGAGGAGTAGCGATATCAAGATTTTCATAATGGCTGCTATGGTGAACATATTGGATGTCAGATCAGCACAATTTTCGTGTAAGACCAACTAGACACCATAAAAAGTTTTCTGGTACAAAAAACCCTGTTGATACGAGTTTCCATCCAATAGTAGTGATAACAAGATTTTCAAGATGGCTGCTGTGGTGGACGTATTGGATGTCAGATCAGCACCATTTTCATTTAGGACCAAGTAGACATTATAAGACCTTTTCAAGTGAAAACACCATGTCAATGACTTTCTGTTCAGATGGAGTAGCAATAAAAAACTTTACAGATGGCTGCGGTGGTGGACATATTGGATGTCAGATTGGCACTTTGTTCATTTTGGACCAACTAGACATGACAACAAGTATTTTAGTCAAAAATCCCCATGTTGATATGATCCTCCATCAAGACAGCTGCTACGGATGTCCAAACAGCACCATTTTCATTTAAAACCAACTAGACATCATAAAAAGTCTTCTGGTTAAAACCCCACATCAATATAATTTTCCATTCAGGAGGTGTAGCAACAACAAGATTTTCAACATGGCTGCCATGTCAGCCATATTGGATGTCAGATCAATACTGTTTTCATTTAGGACCAACTAGACATTATTAGGTCTTTTAGCAAAAACCCCATGTTGATATGACCATACAATCAGGAGTAGCAATAAGATTTTGAAGATGGCAGTCCATATTTGATGTCCAAGCTGCAGCATTTTCATTTAGGAGCAACTTGACATCAAAAGAAGTCTTCTGGTGAAAACCCCCATGTGGTTATGACTTTCCATTCTGTTGGAGTGGTAATAGCAACCTTTTCAAGATAGCTGCCATGGCAGCCATATTGGATGTCAGATTGGCACCATTTTCATTTTGAACCATCTAGACATCGTAAGAAGTCTTCTAATGAAAACCCCATGTTGATACTACACTCCATTCAGAAGTAGTAGTGATAACAAGATTGTCAAGATGGCTGCTATAGTGGCCATATTGGATGTTCGTATGGCACCAATTTAATTTATGACCAACTAGACCTAGGAATGAACGTGTATGCAAATTTTCATTGCAATCCTCTAAGTAGTTTAGGAGAAGTAGTGATAACAAAGTTGTGCTTATGGATGGATGGACGAAAAATGATGGACAACACGCCATCCCATATGCTCTTCTGATCTATAACCGGTAAAGCTAACAAAATTTAAACTATTTGAAAGTACAAGTAATAATTACACTTTCATTTTTTTGTTTTGTTTTGTTTTAATTCTTTATTTTGTGTAAGAAAAGGTACATAAACAGTGTTATGTAAGTTCAGTTCAGAAGTAGGCTTGAAATGTTTATAGCTTTATACTTGGATTCTACTTATTTTGATTGTATCCAGAATAAAAGTGGAGAGAGAGAGAGAGAGAGAGAGAGAGAGAGAGAGAGAGAGAGAGAGAAAGGAAGATTCTAAATAGCTATACTATAATACAGTTTACATATATGTTAGGTAGGAAAAAAAGAGGACAAGTTTTTTGTTTTCAATAACGGTCATTTTTTTTCTAAGGACTGGAAGTAGCTTTGAGAGGATTCCATTCCATTTCTTTTCTATCTTACTTAATTTATTTGGACGAAAACCAATGATTTTCTCTATGGTAATATCAATCATACTCAATCGAACAAAAAACTTAAATACAAGGAATTCGTTTTTTTTTTTTTTTTTTAGCTAATTTGCATGTGTAAATAAACTTACTAAAAATTCATATAAAATTATCTACTTTCTTGTCATTTGTTTGCATTCCCCAAAATGTCTTAAATAAGTTGACATTTAAATCTATATTTTTACCTTTTAAAAAATCCTGGAGCTTTCTAAAAGAAATCTTGTACATTCATGCATTCCCAAAATAAGTGAAGCATATTCCCTTCATTCATTGTACAGAAATCGCACATCAATCTGCAAAGGATTTTCTACAATATGCACGAGAAACTGGTTTTGAAATGTTCTTAGTTTTGTATACAGCATACATTTAAATGGTTTTAAAATTACACTTTTATGCTAGAGTACAAAAGGGATGATCTTAAAAATAGATAACTTGTAGCAAATCTAAGTTGTTACAATATAAACCTTTCAATAATAACATGAGCAATAGTGTTACACAAGAGAAAACTATTTGAATCATTTATTGCTTGGCTTATGTGACATAAAATGTGGTTGTATGGATCAAGTGTTGTTCCTGTAGTGTTTTACAGAGACAATGAGTAAAAATATATTTAAAAAAATTAAAAAATAAAATGCACACAAATACTTCTGGTGCAATTTAAATAATAAGCACACTGATGCAGTAACTATTAATGGATGGACAAATGAAGATGAATATTTACACATTAAAATTTACCAGTCGCAAATAACCTTGCATGAGCTTAATATACTATGCACCCAACTGAATGTAGATGTATTATGGACCTGCCCAGGGTCTATTTCAGAACTGAAACTTGCGGGGAAGTGGAGATTTCCCTCCCTCCTATATTTGAAACAATGGGTGTTTTTCAAAATTTAGAGGGGATTTACTTAAAATGTAGTTCTTGCAAATATTATGTGTGATATTTGTACATTTGGTTGAATTTGTGGTGTGTTTTAGAAATGAGCAAGAAATCTGAAATCGCACATCCTAGAACAGACCCTGCTGCCATCAAATTATGTAGCAGTTCAGGGTCTAAACTGTTCTTCTTGTGTGACCATATGGTTTAAGATGGCAGATCTTATACTACAGTATTTGCAGCTGAGTGCATGCTATACACAGACCAATACAGTATATGTAGTATTGATAGATTATTAATTGGATACAATACATACAATTAAGACAAATCATTTCATCAAACAGCTTCCCAGATCATGTCATAAATAACACCATTGCCTGCACAGACCATTTCACCCAAGGTGAACCTCATTTTTTGTTGTTATTGCAGTCCTTTCTACACTGAATATTTGCACAAGTAGATCAAAAAAAATAAACCATAAAAGTGATAGATGTTTAAAATTTCTATACCGTCAAGTTACTTTCTTGTGAGTTACTTATAAAATGTGTTGAAAACAAAAATCGATATGCCTACAAGAAAGTTGCCAATTTCAACCTGTGGTGGTGGCATTTTGAGCACTATCTGGGGAGTAGTTTAATCATTTTATATACAACAATGGAACTGCTTTTCAAAATGAACAAGCACATTTTTATTATCGATCACGACAAGGTCGTATTATTAAAGTTTTGCAAAATGAAAGTGACAATATTTAAATTTGATTCTTTACCTAAATTGTATCCAGCTGCTAAGATTTCCAGTGATTCAAATCAGAAATGTTAATTTAATACATGACATCTTCAAAATCAGTGTAGATTTACAGTATACTTCCAAATAATGCATGGTTTCTCCAAGAGAAGTGGAGTGAAAATTGGAGCTATTTGTGATGGGTGCATCACTACTATTTTCTCCTTCAGGCCTTAAACAGAAGAACTTTATTTGGGAAACCAAAGTTAAGAGCAAGATAGGGATTCAGGGGCCATCACTCCTTTAAATGATGATGTGGAATGCTTGAAATCCAACTCCTTCAAAGACTCATCAATACAAGCAACATCCCATGTAAATATATGAAGTTGATCAACAAGGGCCATAACTCTGTCCAAATTGGAGTAGAGAAGACAAAAACCCATAAAAGGCACATTTAGGTTGATGAAACAATGTTCACATCAAATTGCATCAAAATATGTTGAATGGTTCTTGACCTATGCTGTTTACAAGCAACATCCCATGAAAACATGTGAAGTTGATTAACAAGTGCCTTAAATCTGTCCAAAATGGTGTAAATGAGCCAGAAATCCATAAAAGGCACATCTAAGTCTAAATGACAATGTTCTTACCAAATTCCATCAGAATATGTTGAATGGTTCTTGAGTTTTATGCTGACTGGAAGCAATATTCCAAGTTTGATGTGAAGACAAGAATTTACTTGATAGGGGGCATAACTCTGTCTGAAATGGAGTAAATGAGACTAAATCCATTTAAAGCACACTTAAGTCTATGAAGCTCATACCAACTTGCATCAGCATATGTTGAATGGTTCATGCACTCTGCTGATTACAAGGATCTGCTGTTGATGAGATTTACAACTGATGGAAGAAGGGCAATAACTCTGTGAAAACTGGACATGAATAGACTAGAAGACATTCATGTGGAATAGGCAGTTCTCTTACCAAATGTTATCCAGTTGTTTTTAAGGTTTGAAAAGACAGACAGCCCTATGAACAGATGTACTGATGAACAGGTCAGTTGAAAAAGATGATTACTATCAGGCTCCCACATTGAGATGAAGTGCCCTAAACTTCATTCAAATTTCTAGCAGAGAATAATCAAAATTTGTGTTTATTCATTGTACTGGAGAAACCAGCTGGAAGATTAGTTAACATTAAAGCTTCTAATTCAGACCAAGTAAAGGTTGTTTACCTTGAATTGTTTTGGACTAAATAGACCCATTTCAAATGATATACACAGTGGACATTTTGGAGGCCACCTGATAATATATTATTTTACTGACTATCTATGTTTATGAAAATTTATATAAATTTGTTAAAAATGAAAAATGTAATGTAACACAAAACATACACGAACAGAAAGAATAGACTACAGGGTCTCCGTCACTGTCTATATTAGTTGTTTTTGTGCTGATGTTTGTCTCAGCATGGACTGTTGAAAATGGCAATTTTTAAAATTTATTTACTTATATCAGACCAGCTGCCAGTTTGCCCTGCACATGAGTAAATTTATGACTACCAAGGCTTAAACACATCTGCAAGTGATCTTTCTGAAATGGGTCTAATGACACTATTTAACAGGAGGAGAAATAAATATGAGAAGGAAGAGTCACTTAAAAAAAAAAAGAATGTAAAAACAAAGTAAGATCTTCTCTTTGTCACCCGGAGCTGACAAGGGTTGTGTCCAACACCATCTCAAGGAACTGAAAAATAAAAATGCAACATATGTATCTGGCAATAATTGCTAAAATTCAAAACCTTAAAAAAATAACTTTTTCAATTGTTTGAACTGGTCGAAACTTATTGTTGAAACTATTATACTGTTCAAATTTTAAATTTTTTTATCAGGGTTTGTTTCCTTGTTACACTTATTTCGTTTGTGTTGATTAATATAATGCATCAAACAATTTGCACATTCTACTATACAACACCCGAACCCACAATTTTTCTTAATAAAATACAATGTTGTATAGGTAGAGAGAGAGAGAGAGTGTGAGAGTGGGTTGGTGGGAAGGAAGGGTTGTGTTAATTTTTGAAGTGAAGTCACCCTTTCTATAGCTCTTATTAACATCTTTCTGGTATAATTTCACCTTTATGATTATCATATAATGTCAATGCATTTTTTACCTGACCGAAAAATCATGAGCATTAGAACACGACTTTGTTCAATTTTTTTAAATTCCCATTTAGAGATGACAAATACAGTTGCATGTATCTGAATTTTTAGTTTTAATTTTTTGTTACAGGTTCAACCATATACCTTACTGCACAATTTCTTTTCTGACAGGAAATTTTGACTATAACTTTATACATATAAATATTTCAGCTATTGCCTTCTTTTTTATTTCATGGCAGACAGTTTATTTCACTCCAATACATTAGTGTTTATCAATAGTGAATAGCATTTTTGAAACTAGAGGCCTAAGTGGGGCTGAAATCACTCACCTGGTTTACATAACACTTGATTATTTCACTAAGCAGTCTTATGTAGTACTGGGAGAACACAACCTATGTAAATTATCTCCCAAACTTTATATCGTGATGATTTTACCTACTTTACAACAGCCTAACAAAATTATTTCTTAAGATAAAGGCATAATTAATATGCACAGTCTCTTGCACATAATCGAAGTCATCCAAGATCTTGATGATATAAACCATTTACCAAGTTTTACAGATACTGGATGAGAAATATAGTCTATAGATCCAGAGAGGCAACAAGCTTGGCCAATCATATGCAAAGTATCTCATTAATATGTGCAGATCTCACTTATTAAAGAACCATTCTATGACAATGATAACATAACCTTATTTATCAAGGTGGAGCAAAATCCAATTGGAATTCAGTTTCTAAAGTGGTAACAAGCTTAGCCAATCTGATACAGTATTACAAGGAGAGGAAGCATACATCATCACTATGTCACAAGGATAAGTTAACACTTTTAAAGGAGAAAATACCTCCATTCGCAATGGATTTTAGCCTGAAGAAAAATAAAGAGAAGGCCTCTGAGGAAAAAGGTAGATGCACCATGCCCAGGAAATTGCAAGCTATTAAACCACCAATTACCTATAGTTTGCAGCCATTTTGGAGAACACTGAAAATGTTTCTGCTGAAGGATATACATGCTTAAACTTAAAACCATTAAGGCGGCTTAAATCACCATTTCTTCATAGCCTCATCATGCTATCATTCAAAGCAGTTTACCTGTTGCAAGTTAATGATTAATCATTTTCAAATTCTTGAAGGGTGTCCTTTTTTACAAAAAAATTCAAATGTTATGAATCTTTGAATAAAAATTATACCATTAACACACATCCAACGATGGTAAGTTAACACTTTTTTTTATCTGAATGTTCTTTCTCTAACTGTAATAATTTGGTACATTGGAAGTAAAATTCTTTTTTTCTAAGCCTTTTCACTTCAATGATGTGCACGTGAGAGAGAGAGAGATATTTAGTCCATGGGCTAGGATGACCTACCATGTACCCCCCCCCCAGGACTCTATCTCTTTGGTATTTTTTTATGCTTTAGGGTATGCCAAACAAGAAAAAGATCCAAACATTGTGAATTTTGGGATGCACTAGCTCTGCTGGCTGAATATTTAAGGGAACCCCAAGTGGCCTTTTTAGAGCACACAATGAGATAGTTGTGGGATCTGGTGACATTGCCCCTATTGGAATACTTTCTTGTAGAAGCCAGTGGCTTTGGATCACATGGGCAATCTATCTGAACATTTCCTCTGTCCATAACAACAAACAGCATCCAAATATCTCAACCCATTTGGCCACAGGAAGGTTTTAAAAATAACTACCCCAAAGTCAATTTTGTTTTAAAATTCATAACTTTATGCATTTTGTTTGCAATGTGTTGCATTAGACTACTAGAGAGAAGTCTCTTGGAATTAATTTGAGCCATTTTGCAAGTCTTGAGCTGTTGTTAATGTAATGGTGTTCAATTGATCCTTCTAACTCCTAACTTTTTTAAAGGTTATTTCTTTCTTGAAAAATGAAAGAAAAATTATCAATGGAACAATAAAATGATTGTCATATTTTATATGAATCAGTGACAGGTTTTGGCATGTCTGGATCGTTATTAATCAGTTTTTACATACTTGCATATAATTAGCATTTAGTATTTAGTAGATTTAGTATTAGCAGTAGTTTTCAGTTTTTGATATTTTGTTGCTTCACAGCTTGTGGACCTGCAGTGTAAATACACTAATCCATCATTTACCGACATAAGATATCATCACTGTTATTATTATTTGATCTTGCAGTGAATTGGAGTGAATGAAGAAATAGAGGAAGAAAATGGATTCACAGAAGAGAAAATGAGAACAGGATGAAGTTTCAACTTCAGAGCAAATGAAGAGACAGATATTTATTGTTCACTTTGCAGTATCAAACTGTGAATCATTCACATCTTTATCCTTAAGATAACTTCAGATAAAAGACTGAGGAAGTTAAAAGATACATGTAAACAAAGGCCGATTCAACCTGTAGGCTCTGGGCAAAGGATGGAGGATACTTGTGAACAAGTACCTGATGAATAGCAGAGGAAGACGGACACCACCGCGACTGTTACCAAAGGTTTACAATGAACCTGTCCCAATTTAAATCAACACCTGTCTTGTCACAACTTGCAATATGTGCACCTCGAACTTCATGCAGTTGCATGTATATGAATTTTTAGTTTTAATTTTTTGTTACAGGTTCAACCATATACCTTACTGCACAATTTCTTTTCTGACAGGAAATTTTGACTATAACTTTATACATATAAATATTTCAGCTATTGCCTTCTTTTTTATATCTTTGCAGACAGTTTATTTCACTCCAATACATTAGTATTTATCAATACAATAGTGAATAGCATTTTTGAAACTAGAGGCCTAAGTGGGGCTGAAATCACTCACCTGGTTTACATAACACTTGATTATTTCATAAGCAGGCTTATGTAGTACTGGGAGAACACAACCTATGTAAATTATCTCCCAAACTTTATATCGTGATGATTTTACCTACTTTACAACAGCCTAACAAAATTATTTCTTAAGATAAAGGCATAATTAATATGCACAGTCTCTTGCACATAATCGAAGTCATCCAAGATCTTGATGATATAAACCATTTACCAAGTTTTACAGATACTGGATGAGAAATATAGTCTATAGATCCAGAGAGGCAACAAGCTTGGCCAATCATATGCAAAGTATCTCATTAATATGTGCAGATCTCACTTATTAAAGAACCATTCTATGACAATGATAACATAACCTTATTTATCAAGGTGGAGCAAAATCCAATTGGAATTCAGTTTCTAAAGTGGTAACAAGCTTAGCCAATCTGATACAGTATTACAAGGAGAGGAAGCATACATCATCACTATGTCACAAGGATAAGTTAACACTTTTAAATGAGGAAATACCTCCAGCCTGACTGCATCTTTTGCAACAAAGAAGAATGAAAGAAAACGAAACAGAAGGGAATATGGACAACAGAAGGAACTTCAAAGTTTGAATATGATGGATGGAAATCAGTCCTTGAAATAGCTGAGAGGAGAGGGGATGAGAAACTTCTCACTGGAATAAGAGATTATGACTTGTTGGCTTCAGATGCACAGTTCCAGAGCCAATATTGTAAGAAATATGTTTAAGATCCAGTCTACTGGAGGAGGGAAGATTATCTTAATCTTTGTTTGGGATAAAAATGTCAATGATTCAGTTTGATCCTGCAAATTGAATGATGCATATGTCTCTTTTTTTTCTCTAAAGTTGAACCTTCACTCTCTTCTCATTTTTTCTTCTGTGAATCCATTTTCTTCCTCTATTTCTTCATTCACTCCAATTCACTGAAAGATCAAATAATATTAACAGTGATGACATCTGGTGTTGGTAAATGATGGATTAGTGTACCGGTATAATACACTGCAGATCCATTAGCTGTAAAGCAACAAACTAACAAAAACTGAAAACTACTGCTAATACTAAATACTAAATACAAAATACTAATCATATGCAAGTATGTAAAAACTGATTAATAACGATGTAGACATGCCATAAACTGTCACTGATTCTTATAAAATACAATAATATCATTTTATAACTCCACTGATAAATTTTCTTTCTTTTTTCAAAAAATAAATAAGCTTTCAAAAAGTTAGGAGTCAGAAGGATCAATTGAATACCATTACATTAACAACAGCCTCAGAGACTTACAAAATGGCTCAAATTAATTCCATGAGACTTCTCTCCAGTAGTCTGATGCAAAACATTGCAAACAAAATGTATAAAGGGTGTGAATTTGAAAACAAAACTGACTTTGGGTAAAAACACGAATTCATGTCCAATACACATTTACTAGGTATTTTTAAAACCTTCCTGTGGCCAAATGGGTTGAGATATTTGGATGCTGTTTGTTGTTATGGACAGAGGAAATGTCCAAATATATTGCCCATGTGTACAAAAGTAACAGGCTTCAACAAAAAAGTATTCCAATAGGGGCAATGTCACCAGATCCCACAATTATCTCATTGTGCACCTCAAACAGGCCACTTGGGGTTCCCTTAAATATTCAGCAAGCAGAGCTAGTGCATCCCAAAATTTGTAATGTTAACATCTTTTTTCTTGTTTGGCATACCCTAAAGTATAAAAAAATTCCAAAGAGATAGAGTCCCCGGTGAGGGATGCATGGTAGGCCTACCTAGCCCACAGACTAAGCATTTCTAAGTTGCAGTAAAGCCTTAGGTCCTGTAGTATCAAACAGTTAAAAAAAAAAAAAAAAATGCAGGTAAATTTGTTGTAGAAGGTTGTTTCAAACAGAAATTTGTGAACATACTCAAAAGCATGATTGAAAGCGAGACAGAGAGAGTAATAAAATATATGGTCTTGAATTGATGATCTTGCAAATCAAACAATATATTTCTACAGTTGTTACTTTGTCACGGAATAATTTTCAAACGTGATAGATAGATATATAGATACATAGATACATAGATAGATAACTTGGTTTGGTTGTAGTTTGGTGTTTTACTGCACATCAACACTCGAAGGCTTTATCAAACTGAAGCATGTAACTGCCCTGTCTATGACGAAACCTATTAAATCTAGCTTAATAGATAGATTGACAGATAGACTGATAAGGAGTTGATAGAGTTGCAAGTTGTTTGAAAACTAAAGGTTTCCTTATCCAATAAATGGAAACTTTTGTGGGATGAAGATAATTGATACTGATATCAAAATAATGCAAAAAGAATGGATATCATGGGGAAACCTGTTTTTGAGTCAATAGAAAAAATGTTAAACAGCAAAACTAAATTTATTAAATTGAATAGGCAGTTGAATTTCTCAGATCTAATGTAGTAAATCAAAATTTCCATTTACCTATGACCTACTCGGTTTTGTCTTCATGATATTGTTTTAAAAATGATTTATTTCTAAAGAAGTCTTTATATACATGATAGCTAGTCTACATTCCCTCCATCATTTACTTTTCTTTCAGTAATGGACATAAGCTATTGAAGTTTTATGGAAAATTATTTCACAATCAGAGCTTGCATTATTAACAATGAAAAATTGCATGTGTGCTATGTGTGTGGAAAACCTTTCACTTCAAGACAATGAACTGTGATGCCACAAGAAATGATAAAAAATAATTTTAAAAAATCAGAGTTGAAGTTTCAATGGGAACTTTGTCAGAAGCATTGGGAAAGTAAATCCGAGCTGCAAGATCACATGGATTCACAAACTGGCCAGAAATGGCACAGATGCAACATAAACAACAAATCATTTAGATTTAAGAACAATTTAATATGGCACACGAAGTTATCTTCTGACTCTCAATTTGAAGGTGCACTTTGTTTTGCCAAGGTAACCATTTCAATCCCACTTGAGTGAATACATCCAATAGGTTCATAGATCTTAATCTGTACAATGCAAACTGTGCAATAATTTGTTCAAATTATGAAAGTATCTAAATTAACACAAACAGAATAGCATCTGTCAAAGGAAGATTTCACTTTCCTCTTTTTTTACCAATATTTTTTTTCTTTTCTGGCACTGTGAGTGTTATAGCTTTCTGAAATGGTAACTTGCATATCCAGTTACCACACATTTTCTTTGAATCATCATACCAGACATTGGCATAAAACACGAGAGCTTTTTTTTCTTTTTTAAAGTGCATTTGGAGAAATGTTGCTTTAAGCATATCTCTTCCTTTAGGATTTTACATTTGGTCTATTTCTTGCATTATTTCTTTATTTCTTCATCAGGTATAGATTTTATCCATTGTACATCAGTACCAAAAGTCACTAATCCAGTTGATACCATGACTGATGTCATACTTTGTGTTAAAGATGAATATTGTTAGTAAGAATTCTATTGTTTTAAGGATGATCAAAGTATTTGATGTAAATTATGCCAACAATTCATGATTAAAACATTTTCTTTTAAATTCTTCTTTTGCATTTATTTCTACATGATGTGTACATATATGTATGTGTTTGTACCTGTGAGGAACATTTAAGATTTTTTTAATGTATGTATGTTGAACATTGTAACATTGAAACATTTATTTTTTTTACTGGTAATGCAAGTGACTCAAGAAGAGTGTGCAATTTTAAGTCTGTATTTATTTTGTAACTTTTTTTTGTGGGGGTGGGGGTGGGGGAGAAGAGTAGTTTCAATACCTCAAGAAGTACCTATGCAAATTCTATTTTTCTACCAAATGTTTCTTTTAATCAATCAGAGTATTACTGATGATTGCTTATTTTTTTTAATACAAATATACTGATTATACAGAAATATGTACAAACAAGATTTTACTTCCCAGTTTTACAATTTTAACAAAACTGATATTTTTCTTCATTTGATCTATATTGTCATCTATAGCATAACTTACAATTTTTCTCAAAAATTTAACCCCACATTTGCACAAGTAATCCAGATGCGATGTACATCAGCAGTAAAAAAAAGTGATTAGTCTCATTCTCTTTTTTTAGGAATGATTCATATCCTTCTCAAATTAATCACCAGAACAATAAGGTCAGTCTCCCTGGCTTTGGATAATGCCACAGTTGGCTGTACACAGAACAATAAGGTCAGTCTCCCTGGCTTTGGATAATGCCACAGTCGGCTGTACACAGAACAATAAGGTCAGTCTCCCTGGCTTTGGATAATGCCACTGTTGGCTGTACACAGAACAATAAGGTCAGTCTCCCTGGCTTTGGATAATGCCACTGTCGGCTGCATACAGAACAATAAGGTCAGTCTCCCTGGCTTTGGATAATGCCACAGTCAGCTGCATACAGAACAATAAGGTGAGTCTCCCTGGCTTTGGATAATGCCACAGTCGGCTGCATACAGAACAATAATGTCAGTCTCCCTGGCTTTGGATAATGCCACTGTCGGCTGCATACAGAACAATACGGTCAGTCTCCCTTGCCACAGTCGGCTGCATACAGAACAATAAGGTCAGTCACCCTGGCTTTGGATAACGCCACTGTTGGCTGCATACAGAACAATAAGGTCAGTCTCCCTGGCTTTGGATAATGCCACTGTTGGCTGCACACAGAACAATAAGGTCAGTCTCCCTGGCTTTGGATAATGCCACAGTTGGCTGCATACAGAACAATAAAGTCAGTCTCCCTGGCTTTGGATAATGCCAATGTTGGCTGCATACAGAACAATAAAGTCAGTCTCCCTGGCTTTGGATAATGCCACTGTTGGCTGCATACAGAACAATAAGGTCAGTCTGCCTTGCTTTGGATAATGCCACTGTCAGCTGCATACAGAACAATACTGTCAGTCTCCCTTGCCACAGTCGGCTGCATACAGAACAATAAGGTCAGTCTCCCTGGCTTTGGATAATGCCACTGTTGGCTGCATACAGATTATTAACAAGGACAAAAGTTTTGATGAATCTGGAGAATGCACTGAGATTCCAATATAGGATATGTAGTAACTGGAAAAACTACTGACAGAATCATTCCCTTGTGTTTTATGCCTGTTATCTGGTATAATAATTCAAACAAAATGTGTGGTAACAGGAATATGCATGTTACCATCTCAAAAAGCCATAACACTGACCATGGCAGAAAAAAAAATGGAAACAATAAAACTTTACTTGGATGGATGCTAACTCTGTTTTGATCCTAACACTGTTGTGTTTTGAACAGTTTATTGCACAGTGAACATTGAACAGGCTCAACTTGATGGACATATCAGACAAGTTTGCTCAAGTGGGATTGAGATCGATATCAGAAATCCGAATGTATCTTCCTGTGCTGTATTAAAAATTGTTCTTAAATTTGAATGATTTGCAGCATTTGTTGCATTGCACAGACTCAATGTTATAAACCTATCAGACATGATCTCTTAAGTAGTATTGATATGAATACTTGAAGTCAAAATATATCTTCATGTGCCATATTAAATTGTTCTTAAATCTGAATGATTTGCTGCACATGTTGCATCTGTGCTGTTTCTGGCTTTACGTGAATTCAAGCAGTCTTCCAGCTCTGATTTACTTTTCCAATGCTTCTGAGAAAGTTCACACTGAAACTTCAACTCGTTTTTCTGTTTTCTCTCGTTGCTTCTGTGATTGCAGCTTATTATCTTAAGTGAACAATTTCCCACACACATTGCCAACATGCAATTTATCCTTCCCATGCATAGCCAAATGTCTATAAAAGCTTTTCCACATTCAGCACATTTTGATGTCTCAATTCATTTTAAAGATGTGAGCTTTGAATGTGGAATAGCTTTCCATAAAACTTGCATAGTCTTAAATCCATTACTGAAATAAAAGTAAATGATGGAGTGAATGCAGACTATATATATATATATATATATATATATATATATATATATATATATATATATATATAAATCAGCATTTTTTACAGATATCTTTGTCCCACAAAAGTAATACTTTATTTAATAAAAGAACCTTTGGTTTTCAAACAACTTCCCACTCTATCATTCTGTCTGTCTATCTATCTAGCTAGTTAATTAACAACTTTGTTTGAAGGCAGTGCACTTTACCTTCTTCAGCTTGATAAAGCCTTTAAGTGTTGATGTGCCATAAAATACCAACTACAACCAAACCAAGGTATCTATCTATTTATCTATCACATTTGAAAATTATTCCATGATGAAGTCACAACTCCAGCAATTTATCACTTTATTTGCAAAAAGGTCATCAATTAAAGATGAAATATTACTCTCTCTCTCTCTCTTGCTTTGGATATGATAACATATTTCTGTTTGAAATAACCTTCTGCAACAAATTTACATGTGATTAGTCCCTTATTTTCAAGTAGTTGATATTACAGGACTCAAGGCTTTATTCCTACTTAAAAAATTCTCTCTCTCTTGCATGCACATCACTGAAGTGAACAGACCTAGACAAATATAAAATGTGACAACATAATTTATCTTACAACATACAGATTTTATTTTTTTTACTTATCATCCTTGGATGTGGGTATTAATGGTATATTTTTTTTGTTCTACCTTTTTTTTAACTGAGGCATTCTCTTTATGTTTCTCCTGGCTAAAATCTGTTGCAAATTGAGGCATTTTCCTCCTTAAAAGAGTTAACTTATTGTCCCTTGTGTAGTAGCGATGATGTATTCTCCCCCCCCCCAAAGTGGACTACCTCATTAATGGATCTCACTCATTATCAAACTTTTTCAGAGATCTTGATGATATAAGCATATATTCCAAGTCTGATCAATATTGGATAAGAAAATATCAACTCCAGAGTGGTAACAAGCTCAGCCAATCAGATGCAGGATTACCTCATTAATATGTGTTGTTCTCACTCATTATCGAACCCATCACATACAAGATCAATTCATTAATATGTGTGCATCTTGCTCAATTTTATTGAACTTTTCTGAGATTTTATTGATATAAGCATATAATGATTATATATTTCAAGTCTGATCAAAATCAGAGTAGAAATATGGCCTCCTGAGAGCTAACAATGTCAGCTAATCAGATGCAAGATCACCTCACTCGTATGTGTGGATCTCACTCATCACTGAACTCGTCTGAGATTTTTTATGGTACAAGCCCATGTTCCAAATTTGATAAAAATCTGATCAGAAATATGGACTCCATAGTGCTAACAATCAATAGTTGATGGAAGACTGATGATGGACAACGGATGCCGGACCATACCATGACCTCACTTGGTGAGCTAAAATACAGATAGAATTATTAAAAAAACAGCGTTTGTGAGGTTTTAAGTTTCTTTATAAATTTTCCATCATTTTAAAGTTAAAATGAGAATATTGGAAAATGCATTTGCCATTTTTAAACAATACATACAAAATATTCAATTACATGGATTCACTATTGTTATTTGAAAAGATAAGGTATATTTAAATTACATGAGATCAAAATGAAACAAACTGCTTTACAAAGTTTAAAGTTATGAGGTAACAACTAAATTCCAGAAACTGATGTAGCCTGCTTTTAGTTGGAAGTAGGGAAGTATAGTTTTGTAGAGGAAAGGACAAGGTGACAATGGTGATATATGGTAGTAAATGAGTTAAGGTACATTTGCAAAGGAAGACACTAATGATGATGAAGACTGACATGGAACACAGGTGAGGTCAATATAAAGCTCTGTACAAAATGTGGGTCCAACATTCAGCGGACATAACTCCACTAAACAATGATATAGGAAGTTGATAATCAAATTCTGCTTAAGTTACATCAATATTGAGCTGCATATATGATTTTCTTGAAATCCAATAATAATAATTAAGGAAATTATTGTGTGGACACAAAAGTGGGTAGGTCCATCAATCAGGGGCCACAACTCTGCTAAATATATGATGCAGATCAAAAACTGAAAAATAGAACTAAGCTGAAGTGTTATCCACATAAAGTTGCATACCAAGGATTTAATGTGCAGAAAGCAAAGTTGGTGAGACCATCTCTAGGCTAAAAGATGACGTTGCATGCTACCTAAGCAACAATGACAATTAAAGTCAGCAAAAGTATCATTAATATTAACCTGCCGACTAAATTTGCTTAAAATTCAATAAAGGAGTATTCATGTGCTGAAATTGGTAGGTTTGACAATCAGGGGCCATAACTCTGCTAAATGACATTTAATGCTGACAATTTAACTTTGCCTAGATCTCATAAATATCGAGCTGCATACCATATGGCTGAAATCAAAAAATAACTAGAACTATCAGCAATGGGTGCATTGCAAAGGGGCCACTCACTACAATTTGCTCAGCAGGGCATTAAACCAGAGAAACTTGTGTTGGGAAACCAAAGTTAAAAGATAATGGGCAATCAGGGAATGCTACTAAATGATGATGTGGATTGCTAGATATCTAACTAATTCAAGGTATATAATAATTCTGGTTGAAATCCAACATTCCTAAGTGAAGTTATGCTGCAGAAAACAAAGTCAGGATTGGCAATTAGAGGCAAGAACTCTTTTAAATGATAATGTGGCATGCTGGAAATCAAACTCATTCAAGGTCTCATTGGTATAATGCTGCATGCCAAATTTTGCTGAAATCCAACAATCCTTAGTAAAGAAATGATGCAGAAACCAAAATCAGGAGGATGGTCATTCAGGGGGCATAACTACTGTAAATGATGTTGTGGAATTCTGGAAATCAAACCCATTCAATGTCTCATCAATATAAAGCCCAAATTTGGTTCAAAGCCAACAAATCTTGGTAAAGTTATGCAGCAGAGAAAAAATGTCTGGAGTACAGCAATCAAGTTGCATAACTCCTCTAAATACTGTCATCGAACACTTGAAATCAAAGTTGATAAGTTCTCATCAATATAAAACCCATACCAAATTTGGTTGAAATCAAACAAACGTTGTGCCACATAAACCAAAGTGAGGATGACAGACAACCAGGAGGTATTATCAATATAAAACTGCAATTTAAATTTGGCTGACATGCAAGAAACCTTGGGAAAATTATACTACGGAAATTAAAGCCAGGAGGACAGGCAATCAGGGGCCACAACTCCTGCAAATGATGTCATGCAATACTGGAAATCAAACTGATTCAAGGACTCGTCAATTTAAAACTGCATGCCAAATTTGATACAAGTTCAACAATCCTTGTGAAAGTTAAGCTGAGGAAATGCAAGTTAGGGGATAGGCAATCAGGAGCCATAACTTCTGTAAATGAGGACAAATGAGGGATGAAATCCAACTCTTTCAAGATTTCATCAATATCAAGTTACGTACCATATTTGGTTAAAAGCGAAAAATTCTCACTCAAGTTTTCTTGCAGATCTTGCTGAAACCAAATTGTTGATCGATGGATGGACAGCTGCATGGTCCAACTGACACATGGATAACATAATTACTATAGGGCTCTGCCAATTTTGTTGAGCAGGGCCTTAATTAATAGAGTTATTGTGCAGATACAAAAGTGGGTGGGTCTGACAATATGGGGCCATAATTCCACTAAACAATGACATAGAACAATGACAAATGAAAGCAGCTATGGTCCCATCAATATCAAGCAGCAAACCAAATTTGGCTGAAATCCAATAATAATCAAGGAATTTATTGTGGAGAAAAAAAAGTGAGTGGGTCTGTAAATCAGGGGTTATAACAATGAAAATGAATATGTAAAAGGCTGATAATTAAACTTAGCCAAGGTCACATCACTAGCAAGCCACATATACAATTTTGTATGAAATCAAATAATAATTATACGAGTTATTGTGCAGAAGCAAAAGTGTGTATGTGGGTCTAACAAATAGAGGCTATAACTCTGCTAAATAATAATAATGGCAAATGCTGACAATCTAAGTCAGTCAAGGTCTCACAAATATCAAACTGCATACTAATGTACTGTATATACTCGCATATAAATCAGAGTCCAAATGCAAACAACATAGACCCTGATCTGCCCTCGCATTATGCGCCGGCAGATCAGGGTCTATGTTGTTTGTTCTACTGATTAGTCCTTACAAACTGCATAGACCCATATCTGCCAGCACATTATGCGACTGCAGATCTGGATCTATGCAGTTTGCAGTTGGTATCGGCTTATATGCTACTATATATGGTAGTTGAAATCAAATAATAATTAAGGGAGTTATTCTGTAGAAATGAAAGAGAGACAGATGGATGGATAGGCCCAATTTAGTATTCCATTTCTGTGAAAGGCAGGGGACAAAAAAAAAAAGGATAATTGCAGATTAATTGCAGAAGACATTTCCACTTTTTTGTCTAACAAAAGATTCTCATGAAACAACCCAAATTTTACTTTCTGAATAACTACAACACATTGTAAAGAATTACTGTATTAGTGTATAACCCTATGATATAAGAAGAAGGCCAGGGCCAGCATGTCAAGCCCAAAACTAAAGCATTGTCATAAAACATGTGACCAGGACTGCAGTCAAAAAGTAGAGTAAGCATGTCACAGAATGAAATGTCTTAGTTACATAATGATTCATCTGATGAATGAACAAAACCCATCAAAGGGTTTTGGAAACATAAGGAAATGAAAAAACCAAAACAATGCAATTTTTTTTATGCCTACGACCTTGACACCAAGATCAATTGGGCAAACATGCACGTTAGTGAATTAATTGTCTTACCTTCATATGTGATTCAACCCAAGTACAAAGAAAATCCATATTGGGGTTTAGGAAATATAAGCAAATGAAAAAACTTTAAGCAAAACCTAAACACAAATTTTCTATGACTGTGAGCATGCAGTAGAATAAACTGTCTAATATTCTTGCCCAGGATCACGAGAATCTATGAAGGAGTTTAGGAAATACATGTAAATGAAAAACTTTAACCAAAACCTTAACAAACTGTAGACACTGCTACCGTGAATGTTGGGAAAATGAATGCTCTGTCTCACTTCCCACTAATGAGGGCTCAATAAAAACTGATAATTTTTAAGTGATGCTAATTTTTACTAATATGTATGCATCTAGACCTTTTGTAACAATTAAAATTGTAAAAATATGCATAAAAAATTAAATGATCTATTTTTACTACAAATTTGTAAAATATTACTAATGATATAGTATTCTCTATGAATATGAAAGCAACAATAAAAAAATCTTTAAAACTTATATTGTTTACCAGAATAAAAACTTGTTCCCTCTATCTCTTCAGTGTTGTGTCTAGTATCATATCTAGGAACTGTCAGAGAAAAATGAGTGGAATTCAGTTGGTTTTAAAAAAATGCCTATTGATTAAAAAGTAATATTTTCACCCAAGTTTTACCACACAAAAAAAAAAAACAAGAGCACACTGTAACATTTTCACAATATTTTACAAAAAGAGAAATTTTTCACCAATTTTTAAATAAACTTTTGGGTTATATCTTTGGATGTGAGAATGCCTCTTTATGCCATTCTAAATAGATAAATCAAAAGAAAAAGAACTTTGAGAAAGTTTTGTTCACATTAACAAAAATAAAAGTTTAAAACAAGTGATTAATCAAATTTATTAATTGAAAAACTGATGAAGCAAGTTTTTGGACACTGAAAAGATTTATTCACTGCAGTAAACTTTAAACAAACAGACTGAGAATATTCTAGTAACTCAAGAGTAATCTCAAACTACCCAACTATGTACCCAACTATAATGACAAGTTGTTTAATTCAACAAAAATGGGATTATCCCCCTTTTCTTTCATCCATTTAAACATTTAATGTTGAGATTTACTTACTGCGATATACATATCAATCCACATTTTTACTTACTGGAATATACAAAATGTAACAGAGATTTATCAGTTTACAATTTAACCATGAGTTTTACATGCTGGTATATATATATATATATATATATATATATATATATATATATATATATATATATATATATTCTAATAGAGATTTATCAGTATCATTATATTAATCTCCCTTAATGTATCCAAATATGTTCACCATTTTTGGGGTTAACCTTCAGTATTTTTACTGGGCTTTGTTAGCACATGTTAGCATTTAATGGTACCCCAGCACAAAAGTGGCCATGTGGTGACAAACAAAAGCCAAGTTCCAGCAATTCAAATTTTGTTATTTTCTTTTTGACCGAGAACCAATAATTTGTAATACAGTACTTTTCTCATGATAAGTCATTGGGGCTAGCTCTGTAAAAATTGTTTAAAAAACATTGATGGGATTGTCATGGTTTTGGTAATATCTCTGAATGATAACTACTAGGAAGAACAGAAGTACTGTGTGAGATTTTGACCACATCATATTAATATAAAAATCTGTGGATACTTTTGAATAACAAAACAAAATATTGAGTACCGGTATACTGATGTCTTGGAAGGTTGAAGTGATACTAATTTACATACAATCCGATGGAAGAACAAAACTCCAGAGATCGTGCTATTTTACAGTTCTCTTTTACCATCACATTCAAATTGCTTACAATAATCTTTATAATATTTGTAAAAAATTTCTTTTCTTGATATTTCACAAGAGGATTTATATTACTGAAGAAACATTATTTGAAAAATTATTGTGATTTTCTTATGAAAGCATTTTCTATCATTGTTTCAAGTATTACCATCAGTGGAAAAATATCCAATGAAGATTAACTACCATCAGGTCTAATCATTTACCTAGATTTGAGGTGCCTCCCTTGACATTTAAGCTGGTCATCGAAGGCCAGTGTTTATATACTGTTATTAATTTTAATAAGACTATAAAGTTTGTTACTATTTTTGATATTACAAATTATTTTAGGTAACATAGAATGGACAATTTTCCATAAGCACAGAGGGACTGAAATCCCTCCAAGCTGAAAATGCTATTTTTTCAAAAAACATAAACCTCCAAAATTAAAAAATATTTAATTAAAATAAATTGACGAATTAAATCTCTGCAATAAATGAACCATAAGATAAGAAACAGTTCTTGCAGAGAAGGGTTATTATGAAAGTCTATGACATCATATAAACACTATCTAATGTGATCACCTTGTGATCTGTAACATTAGCAGTTTCTAAATTAAAATAAAGCACTTGTAATACATTCTACTTGAGATCATTTTCTGCAAGAAAAAAAATTGTTATACTGTAAATCAAAAACTGTTGAACAAGCATAACATTTTAGCTAATTTAGCAAACAAACCAAGAATTACTTATAACATGTAGACCTAACAGGCGCCAATAAAAGTTCATGTTCTGGTGACCTTTGGAATTCCTGGTACACTTATATTTATCAACATAACAGTTAAAGTATTGCATTTTGTTTTAGGGAGAATTATCATTAAAAACATTATGTTCCAAATCATGTTTTTCACTTTCATAAATCTGAAAGTTGTATTTTTGATTGGTGACTAAAAAGGTCAACAGAACATGACCTTGTATTAGTGTCCATCAGATCTCTTTATGTCGGACATCTCAATTTATAATCAGATTGGCTAAACTTTCGTGATTGAAAAACATCAGTGACAACCAGGACAGACAGTCCTGGGAGTTTATAACTGGGATTAGATACAAGTATCCACAGTTTCATATGCACCATGTTTTACTTTGGATGCAACACCAAGATGTGAGTAGACTTGTGGATGTTCCAATTACCATCTCTACTTGCGTATAAGCAGAGTCCAAATGCAAGCAACATAGACCTTGATCTGCCATCACATAATACGCTGGCAGATCAGGGTCTATGTTTTGTTGTACTGATTAGTCCTTACAAACTGCATAGACCCAGATCTGCCGGTGCATTATTCAATGGCAGATCTGGGTCTATGCAGTTTGCAGTTGGTATCGGATTATATGCGAGTATATACGGTAATGTTCTGCCTATATTTGTTTTTTTCAATATACCTTACTGTCAGCAGGGATTCATGTTATACATGATTTGATGTTTTTTGAAAAAAAAACGACCACACTTCATTTCGTGTCTTACATGTACATAACAGCACACACTGCCGTTGTTTAAACAGGTTAAAACACAAAAATTATATATTTTTGCTGATTGGTATTTCACCTAAATTTTATGTTGCTAATTTGCTAAAATTTAATTATGCTAAAATATTGGTTTACTGCAATTGTTATAATAGATAGATGATCTGGCAAGAGCCAATAGAAACAAGCTCCTTATCATTGAAAATAGCTCCCATGTACCAAAACGTGGAAAAACGAAAAAGCAACAGTAAGGGTAAAGGCATCCTACCAGTGCTTGTCAATAATATAAAGATTATTTCATTCTACACAATCAGCTTTCAGTGTAATTTCATTACTTACAGATTAAAATTGATGTACTTCTTTATCCTTTACAAAACTGTTGTTAGAATAAATGCATTTACAAGTCAATCTGTAATGATGCTCTTCAAACTTACTCTGAAAGCCACTTAAGGCTGAAAGAACACAGAAGTAATTTATATTTCAAAATCTATGGTTTCTGAGAATGCTGATGAAAACTGACTTGGAGACCATACAACTTCTGAGTTTGAGTTTGAGCTTGAGATTTTACGTCTACTAATCACAATGGAATTTACTTTTGTAATGCTACTTTTTGACTGGTTGAAAGAGAAAACTCAATCTCAATTTCAAAGTTTTATATTTCCAGACTAGGCCCTTCTGACAAAAAACTTTGCTTAACTCCAAATCTTGCTCTAATGTATTCTGTATAATCAAAAGGCTGCATTTGCCAATCTGGAGTAATATTTTCAAGTTTGGAGTAACATTTATTACTCTGAATGTTAAGTTTCATTACAAATGGGCTGGGTTGCTGACAAGAACTGGTAGGACATCATTAGAAGTGAGTTTGATATATTCCAACATCTCAGTTACAGCATTTCTTCTATGATAAACCCAGAGGCACATTTTTTAAATATGAAAAGTATGTGGTGGGTTTATTATTGGACAAAGCCTTCTTAGATAAAAATCTGCCTAAATTTTCAAAAAGTTGGGGATAGACTTATCATCAAGCATGGGCTTGTTATTGAAGAAATATCATATTCTGTACAAGATGTCATGGACTTATTATTGGAGAAATTGGGCATTCTGTACAAAATGTCACAGGCTTATTTATTGGAGAAATATGGTATTCCATACATGATGTCATGGACTTATTATTGGAGAAATATGGTATTCTGTACATGATGTCATGGACTTATTATTGGAGAAATATGGTATTCAATACATGATGTCATGGACTTATTATTGGAGAGATTTGGTATTCCATACATGATGTCATGGGTTTATTATTGGAGAAATATGGTATTCCATACATGATGTCATGGGCTTATTATTGGAGAGATTTGGTATTTCATACATGATGTCATGGACTTATTATTGGAGAAATATGGTACTCCGTACATGATGTCATGGGCTTATTATTGGAGAGATTTGGTATTCCACACATGATGTCATGGACTTATTATTGGAGAAATTTGGTATTCCATACATGATGTCATGGACTCATTATTGGAGAAATATGGTATTCCATACATGATGTCACGGGCTTATTATTGGAGAGATTTGGTACTCCATACATGATGTCATGGGCTTATTACTGGAGAGATTTGGTTTTCCATACATGATGTCATGGGCCTATTATTGGAGAAATATGGTATTCCATGCATGATGTCATGGGCTTATTATTGGAGAAATATGGTATTCCATGCATGATGTCATGGGCTTATTATTGGAGAAATATGGTATTCTGTACAAGATGTCACGATCAATTATGCAACTGTTATAATAGTCCGAGAATAACAATGCCTTAGACCAACTAGCCCTAATTATCATTGATGGGCTAGTAAAATTTCATGTAAGTAGCCCAATTTTTACATTAAAATAAATGAATACAAATGCAAATTTAATCATCATTTTCCAAGAATTATCCTTCCTAGGCTAGAAGGTCAAAATTGGATTTGTCACCCTGGCAATATTTGTAGGGAGTCAGGAGACTATTTTGTTTTTGTTTTAATCAGATAAGCATGTGCCTCATAAAGGGTGCAAGTATTTACCTCCTCATAAGTAATTCTGATCATTCCATTCTGCTGTACATCTTTGACTCGGAACTTGTCTGTAAGAGTTTTTAGCATCACACAGGCCTGAATAAAGTCATCAAAGTTAATATTCCTACCTCCCCTTCTGTCAAATACTCGCACAACCAAATCACAGAACTGTGGGGATCTGAAAGAAGAATCAAGTATTAAATCTGCAAAGTTTACATGTGTAAAAAGCGCAGTTTCGGTTACTGGCTGTAAAAGATGTAAATGTCAAAGTACAGTCAAACCTGTTTTAAGCAGCTACCTAATGGAAAGGCAAAACTGGCCACTTTAAAGCAGCTGACCTAAGAATGGAGGTTAAAGCTATCAAACTTGGTTTATGAACAAATATCATCCAAAAAATCCTATTGTTGTTGTTATTACTATATCTTGAATCAAATTTATTTTGAAATAAATCTTCAATCTATGTTCTTAAAAGTTTCAGAGCTTTTTAAAATTCCTTTTGAAACAATTTTCAGGCAATTGGCACAATTTCTTATCTAAAGATTTCACTGTGTAAATTTATCATTCAGATATTTTAGTGGAAATGGGTTTCATTCACAGATTTCTTCAATCTTTCTCTCTGTCTGTTTCTCACTTGGTACATTTTTGCTCATATATACAGTAGAAAGGCAGCTAGCTCAGCTGCTTGTATATTGCAGCTGGAGTCTGCTGTCTCAGAAGTTAAGGACCTAGACCAAATATATATAAAGTTCAACCCAGTGACTGACAGGTCACATCTGTTCAAAGATTTGTGATACTTTTTAAGTAGAAACACTAGTCTCATAACTCTCATCATGAATTTACTATAAAATTTGCACAAAATTCACAAGTTCTAGAAATGTTTCCGATAATTCCACAGAGCTGTATAATAACTAAAGCTGAAGAATGCCAGAATGCTGCTATTAATCCTATAATATAGTCTCCCACTATGGAGAAACAAAATAAAACCCATTACGTCTTTGATAAACAACTGGGCATTTCGAAATATTACAACCCTCTCCAAACCAATCAGAAATTAGGTTATGCGTGACATCTCTAAAGTACCAGTTTACCAATGTTTATAAACAGTAAATAACGTATTTACTCATAGAATCTAGGTCAGAAGTTCAACTCCTCACGCGCGCTTAAACCATATGATATGACTAAGACTTCAAAATATTGATCCAATTACCGTATGTGTACTCATGGCAAGACGACAGCTGTTAGACGAAGAACAGAGATCATAAACTAATAAACTATACCATTATTAAAAGAAAAATGATATATAATTCCGTAACGCTCCCAATGCTAAAATGCCAAAATCTAAGCAACCGAAATATCACATGAAATTCATTGACGAACGGAAACTGGAATTTCAGTGGATGGAATCAGATTCAAAGGACATGAATATTTCGGGGTTAGAAGTGAAATTAACTTTTAAAATTTGAGGGTTTCTTTTATTTTTTTTCAAGATTTATAATTTTTTTGAGGTTCAAGACACAAAGCAGTTACAAGATTATCTCCATGGTGAGCATAACATTTATTGAAAATTTTAATATCCCCATAAAGAGAAAAGGGACTTTGTTACTGAGCGATGAAGAGACCATTCTATGAGGACTGTTTTGTCTGACCTGGACAGACACTCTGCTAATATGTTCTTCTTCCCTGGAATGTGGCACTTGACAGCAAAGGAGGTTTCACCTCCATGCAAAGACAATGCACATGTGAGCCTCCTTGACATCAGAGATATGCTACGATGGACATGTTGTCAGAGGAGACCATGACACAATGGCCCCTTACTCTGTCGATGCACCCTAAAACACTTCTGGTAAAATAATTTAATCCAAACAAAGGTTGAAGCAAACAGACTTAGAACTGTGCAAGACTGAAGCAAATGCAATGCTAATGCTGTTGATGATCCGACAACAAAACAGAGTGGGATTCACGTTAATTTGTAAAAGTTGTGACAAGAAAAACCCCAAAATGGATGCACTATATTTTCAAGCCCTACCTTTATTTCTTCATTAAATCCCTCCTATACTTACAAAATTCCACCCTTTTTTTTAAAATAGAGGAGAATTTCCCCTAAACTTTCAGTTCTTGAATAGACCCTGCCACAGGCTTATGACGGATTAATCCCTCCAAGTAAAATGTACAGTCAATGATGTAAGAAATGTACAAATGGTAGCAATGCAAAACAATATCCTGATGAAACAAAAGATGTTTCTCGTATTTTCTTCAGATATGTAAGAAACAAATATGTCTTGCCAACTGAATCCTGTCATAATAAGATGGCAGTAAGATGTAGCAACTGAAACTATGCTGACTGGAGCAAGGTCTATCATGTATATTGCCACTGATTTACATTCAGCTGTCATCTGAGAGCCTAAAAGGTACAAAGTGGGAATGAGGTTGACTTTTGATTCAAAGGCATCACTTCAATTATTGAAGATCATTTACAGGTACAGGGCAGTTGGTTTAGAGATTTTTGTTAATGCTGCAGCCTTCATGAGTATACAAATGCCATTTGATAGAAATGAAAAATGTAGGAGAATAAACTAAAGTTCAACCGTTCATAATACAATTAGTCATTTTCAACAATAACCTTGCATATCCAGCCTGCTTATGGTTTTGGTGTTTTTTAGCACAGCAACACTTTTATGGTTATATTGTGCTAAGGAAAGTAAAGAGTGCCATGCCAAGGACACACCATGGTAGCCAAATCTGGGCTGATCCAATATCAGGAACTGAACCCACACCCGTCTGGTCACGAGTCCAATGCCTGAACCATTGCCAGTTTATGCATTCCTCTTCTGTTATTTTTCTCATATATTTTACCTCCCTTTGGTAGCCACATCTTACATGAACAATATGAGCTTTTAATAATAATGAAAGTTACGGGTTTTGTCCGGGCTATAGCAAATTGTCTGTACACGATTTTTATGCATCAAACTGAAGTGAGGAATTCATTAAATTTAGCAGGGATCTGCGCAATCGCGTGTCCTGGAGATAAAACTATTGTTCCATCTACTGTGATGTATAAAGCTGGATATCTCCAACCATAATTGTTTTCGATATGATATGTAACACAACAGTATTGCTACATAAAATTTTTTTAAAAATACAAGTGCGCCCATTACAAATGTGGTTTTTTCCCTTCTGCATAGAATGTATGCAAACTGTGTAAACAAGCATCTCTTGTATCATTCTGAAATCTTGTAGGATAGGCTGAATTACAGGAATGAATCAAAACAAAGCTTTTACTTCTCTTTCTGTCTTTCTTTCACATATTCAGGTCCATTAAAATGATTTTGAAAAACTTTTATTATGCATTTTAGGGAATTAGATTAATAATAAATGTATGCAGTAAGTGTACAAATGCAAAAAATATTTTGCTGAAGAAACTATTTACTAGAATGAATCAAAACATACATAGCTATACAGTATTTTAAAAATACTTGTAAACGTCCTGAGAATAATAAGTGCTGTCATGTGAGAGACTAAAATTCTTTATAAAATAAAACTGAAAAGAGAATTTGTAGCAGTTAGGTATATACAGTAGGTATAAGGTTTTCATACAGGGCTTAAGTGGCTTTGTTCTTTACTTCATTAAAACTGGAAGAAAAACAACAAGAAAATGTTAATTTTTGGGCAGTTTATATTGTTTAATTCAGTTATCATTTTACGATTGTTCTGTATCTATAGATTGTGTCTGTATCACAATACACTATCACCGGAAAGTATTGTAATTTATCAATGCATCAATAATATCAAATCAGCTTTAGTGATTTCATGGAAACAGCATTACAGACCCTGATCTGCTGGCACATTATCGCTGGCAGATCTGGGTCCACATTGTTTACAGTTGGATGTGCATTCCAGATGGGAAAATATGTTAGTGTTCATTGAACTGCAAAAAAATAAGAACATTGCTTTGCATGCCATGAAAAATACTCAACATGGTACTCACAGATTGTATCCAAAAGTTCTAAATGCTGTACTTAGCTCTCCTGCATCGATATTCCCTGATCTGTCAGTGTCAAACCTGAAGAAAAAGAAAACATGCACACATTATTATTTGTTACTGATCTCTTGTCAATCTAGCATCACTAAAAAAAAATTTTTATGACATGGACCTCCAAAAACATTTGCTGTAGGAGAATTCATTTATCATCAGGTTCCACTGTTCATGGTTGGTGCTAGAATTTCCAAAGCTGTCTCCAAATCTTGCCCTGAATAATAATACAGTCAGCTTCCAATCCATTGTTATTTTTTTTTATCTGCGCAAGAATCCATGTTACACCCCCGCATCTTTTCAAATACATTAGATTGCTGTTTCCAAAAAACAGAATGGATTAAACATTGCGTTCACCGTTGACTACATTTTTCCAAATTACAAACATTTGTGCAGATGGAGCACAGTATGGTTTTAAATTTTTACGGTATGAAGGGATTAAATAATTTTTTGCTAGACTGTAATTGTGACAGGTAATTATTTTCCGAGACTGAAGGTGGAGTATGATTCAGAATGGGTCAGGTGCCAACCGTAACACTGTCTGTTATCTAGTGCACCAGGAATGGGCACTCCTGATCTGGCACCTACCCAACTTCAGTCATTACTCATTATTCACTAGTATTTTCTTTCATTATTCCCATCTTTTTCTTAAATTTTTCTATTCAAAGTAATAAAAGTTTGATTAATTGCTTATTATGTATTTCTGCATGTTCCTTTGTTAAGAAAGTTAGTCCCTTACATCATTTATGCAACATCAAAAATAAGTTACACTAGCAGCCATCAGCAACTTTATGGTAAAAATCGGCAAACAACAGCAAAAAGACACTAAATTTTCAATCAGCAAATATCCTTTTTTAATAAAATCACCATCTAAAGATTTTGATAGACACCGCCAATTTTGGTGATCGCTGGCACCAACATGGACACTCATCTGCCACCAACTGTCAATGTGCACACATGGTCCCACAAATCTAGTGCCAGGAGTTAACAGAATGCTAGATCTAAGTTACCATATGCTTAATTCAAGTAGTCCAGAAGGCTAACAAAGGATATCACAACTTCTTCTACATTTTGTTAAAACTTTAAAAATATTTGACAAAAGAGGATATGTATCAGTGACTAATAACTTGGAAGATGGAAGGTCCTAAAGCTGAGAGTTTCATATGAAAGTTCCTTCTCTGGGCTACTTAATTATAGCAGGGCAACCATATCAATCAAAGATGAAAACAGAAATGAAGTCAGACACAAGGGACAGCTCATTATTATTCATGCAGAACATGAACCAATGTAAAACAGATAACAAAACAGTACTGCTCCTCGCTTTCTACGTAAAGTTTATAGCTTTAAATACAATTAAACAGACAATCTTTAAAAGGTGGTGGGCCTACAAATTGAGCCAGGGCAGGGGGCTGAATATTAATAATTTACCAGTGTCTTTCATGAACTTCAAAATGAAAATGCTGTATTTTGGTGACACACTGAAGGTCACTATCATGCAAATTAGATAACACTTTTTTTTGGACAAGCCCAATGGGCAACTCACTTAGAATATGGGACGGTCCCCAATCTAGATTTAGAGGGCCTCTAGGCATGGGGATATCCAATTTTTTTTTAGTTCTGGCATGGTTTGACACCTGAGCAGTTTTCACTTACAATGACAAGTATACCAAACAGTGTAAATTTTACACAAGATTTAGATGCTGTGTTTATCTCTTCTGCATGAATATTTCCTTATCTGTTTTAAGTTCTAAATGCTGTGCATGTCAAAACTGTCCTAACTCAGCTTTCCTCAGATTTTCTTGAAAATTTCACTTCACCATAAACCTAAAATTTGTAGTTAATCATGTAGGAAAATTGTTTGAAAAAAACTTTCATTTAATATAGAATTATAAACTAATGAACAGATATGGTTTTCTCATCCACTGGACAGAGTGATCCTTGTTTTTAATCTGGGGTTTTTCTTAAAAATTTCACTTCACCATAAACCTAAAATTTGTAGTTAATCATGTAGGTAAATTGTTTGAAAAAAATCTTTAATTTAATAGAGAATTATAAATTAATGAACAGATGTGGTTTTCTCATCCACTGGACAGAGTGATCCTTCTTTTTAATCTGGGCTAGATAAATCTATCTTACCCTAAGGTTAGATAGATGATCTACTATTGCTACAGCATTCTATTAATTTCCTCTCTGGCAATTTGGTCAGTTGGTTTTACAGAGTGTTGCACCTTGGATCCCAAGGCCAGGGGATATGGTGTCCTCCTGTCCTCCAAATCCTGTGGGCACACAAAATCTCAAAGGAAAATAAAAAAAATACTGAGATCATATTTTCTGTGTACACTTACATTATTGTAAGTCACATACATTATAAAGTGCTAAAGTAACCTGCAAATATTAATAAGTAATGCATATCCCTTTTGGTTACAGCAGAGAATTTTATATATAGACTGGTTTCCTCTCTTTACTTCTATGTAGGCAAAGTTGTTTTTGGAAAAACAGCACCAGGGTTCAGATCTATGATTAATTACCTAATCTTGTTAGGCACTCAGGTCAACCAAACATTGAAATTTGAAGCAACTGGCAAGTTTGTAGTTTCATAGCATCAGAAAATTTTAATAAAACAGATAACACAGTAAATAAGCCACTCCATTATCATTATATTCATCCCAGATGATGCAAAACCCACAATTCAGTGTTCAAGGTGCGACACTGGAATAGAGAACCGGCACAAGCATCCTGGATGAAGAGTCAAAACAACAAAGACCATTGAGGCTGGCTTGCTTTACAAAGCCTATTTACATGGAGAAATAATAGAGCAAAATTTCAAGGCTTTTTCCTCTACTACAGTATTTAAAATCTGGCTGAAAATACACCAAGGTGTAAGGGTGCAAATTTCTGTTGATGTATTCGGTAGAGCAAAGCAAAGAATATAGAGCACATTAGTTTTGGCAGAGAACAATTATTTAGATTTATGAGGGAAGATACCGTATTAAATTGCTAGACTGCAATGGTTTTAATGTCCCTGTTAGAGGGGCGAAATTGATTCTTAATTAAGCCTTCATTGTAGCCCTAACGGTATGAAGGTTATTTGGAGGTCGAGATAAAAAATGTCAAAGTTGACAGTTTGCAGGACTAGATATGAAACAAGTAGAAGTTGCATTATCTTTTGGAAATTCTCCAGAATTGGTTATTTAAAAATCTAGAGGGTTACGCTGACCGCATTTTGTCGCGTATTTATAAAAGGCAGTAGATGTATTTAATCCTGATTGGCTACGCTAAATAAGGGGCGTGTTTCCCACACGAAATTTCATGGTTTTAATATGCCCCATCGCAAAATTTAATCAGTCTAGGTTTTTCTGCAAGAGAAAATATATTTTGACTCCGAGCAGAATAGGAGGAAATTCTCTCGTAAAAACAATTCAAGGGACAGATGTCTGGAAAGTTGACAAACACAATTCTGGCGGTAGAAGCGAGAGTCTTGAAAGCACAAGGTATTTGCATCAATCTCATGTAATTCGTTGATACCAATATAATTATTTTGCTTGAATTTATTTGTTTATATTTGCATGAATTTATTTGCTTTAATTCGTAGATCAATTTTCTTGATATGAGTATAACTATTTGTTTGAGCTAATTTGTCTGAATTCGTACAATAATCTTCTTTATACGAGTTTGATGAATTGTTTGAATTTATCGTCTTGATTGTTATAGGAATCATGTATTCTAAGGATTTCATGCATTACTTTATTTGATACAAGTTGTCTTAGATGATTTCATGTATGATCAAGACTTGAGTATTCACTGAAATTAATGTAGTTAAGCCCTGAAGTGAATTTCATTGATTCATTTGTATAATTGAGATGGGAACTGAAACTGTTATGTCTTGTGTGATGTTAATGTGAATTAGGGATGAAATAGCCGTTAGAAATACATTAATCTTCTGAAACTAGGTTTGTTTATGGTCTGCCAGGCTTGGCCTGACCAGATAGCCTTTGGTATCTGTTTGAATTCCGATAGGACGATATCTGACGTAACGAGAGTGGAGTAAGGTTCTATTCCCAATAGGATATTTGATGGAAGATATAGGTTGCTTCTCTGTTTATTTTGAAAGGGGAAATAGCTCCACCTGCGTATCCACGTATCCACCTACCTACCCACACAAAGTTGAGGGCCGACAGAGGCGAGATAGAGAGCGCGAGGAGGGGAAAAGCGAAAGAACAAAGAGAACAGCAACCTTGAAGTTGGAGGGACCAGCTTATTGCAGGTTATGCAGTTATGCAGGGCAATGACTTCGATTGTTCACTCGATTCTATGATGAACTAATTCTATCGTTTAAACAGATCGGCTATTTGCATCAGTACATTTGTGTTGAAATTCAGTAAATGATTTGTTTAAAAAAGAAGTGTATCTTCTAATGTAATGTATTATCTCAGTTTGTTTTATGTAATTGATTAAATTGTTATATTTCGTGTACGGGGGCTCGTGTTATTCTGTTCTATATATCCGCTCAGATCTCTATTTATTCCATCTATAAATTTCATAATTTATATTATTATTTACTCGATCTGGGCAATAACACCGAGGTCGATCATCCTCTAGATAACGATAACCAACAAAATAAAGCGGACATCTTGTAACGAGGGTAGTCCGCCACACAAGGTGACCTAAAGAAGGTCCAGGTTACTAATTTCAACTGCACAGGTCCATCAAAGTACTGAGAATACTGATGGCTTGGAGGATTGTAGTGATACTAATTTATGCATAATCAGAGGCAAGAACACAACCCCAGAGCTAATGCTATTCATGGTCTCTTTTTACTATTATCATACTGCTCTAAATAATCTTTAAAATGTTTTTTTAATTTTCTTTTCTTTGTAAGTCACTAAAGAATTTATATTAACATTTGAAACATTATTTGAAGAATTATAGTAATGATTTTCCTTTAAAAAGCATTTTCTTCTATTATTTCAAGTATTACCATATGTGGAACAATATACAAGGGAGATAACTACTATCAGGTCTAACCATTCACCCAGTTTTGAGTTGCCTCCCATTTGATCTGAAAGGCCAGTGAATCTATACTTATTTGATAATTTTAATAAGGTTATAAAGTGTGTCACAATTATTAGTAATACAAACTATATAGGGTTTTTACCTGTCAAAACATGCTTTCCAGTCTTGTACATACTTCCATAAGGCTGCAAATTCAAGTACATCAATTGTTCCACTCCTGAAGAAAAAAAACTGCTTGTGAATGATACAGCATCAGAAAAGCTGATCTTGTTCTTTAAAATATCACCAAGTTTTCAACCAGTGCTTTGTTATTTGATAGTTTTGTCTTTACTGCATGCAATTTACTTTGTACAGTATCCTTTATACCATATCTTTGAGTTGGAAGTGTAAAGAAAACAAGTAAATTTTTAAACTGGCAGACATAATTGTGACTATTCACATCATAGCAATGTAAGAAAATTTTGACAACTGGTATAACAGGATCTTGCAAATCTAGTGCTTGAAACACAGGGGCTGCCAAATGCAGAATTCAAAAAGCCCGAAAGGCTGATACACAATATGATAATTTGTTCTAGATTTTCTAAAATAAAATAACTATTAAAATATTTTACAAAAAGAGGAAATTTATTAATAGTTTTATATTGGCAGCCAAAATCAAAATGGTGCAAACGGTCAATGCACAACACAGTAAACATATCGAAGCACAGGTTGGCAATAAGCATCCATTCACCAGACATTTACACAGTATTGGGATGACATTGCATCTGAACACTAGTGAATAGATGTCAATCACCTGTCTGCTCTTCGATATTATAACTGTGACAGGCATTGATTGTTTGCATCACTTTGACTTTTGCTATTTCAAGATGGGCTGCTGGGCTACCATCTAAAATCACGATCTCCCTTTTACCTGTCTCTATCAAACATTCCAATCATCAGCCTGCATGTTTCAGGATTGAATGGTGACCAGTTTCCATTCATTAGTGCTTGTTGTAGTTCCTCTGATGTTATTTTACCTGACCTATCCTGGTCTACAGCCTACAATTACAACAAGAAAAAATTGAAAATAATTTATCAGACTTATTTCCCTCAAGATATGGTTCTCCTGTATGGTTGTACTGAAACAAAATTGTACATTAAACCAATGGAAAGGGGAGAAAGTACACTGAAATGAGACTCACTACATCCCAAACAGTTCAAGTCAAGATAAAGATATTCCTCTTTCGTTAAGAAAAAACACCATTTTTGATTTACTCGTAATATGCAATTTTACGTTTTGTGGATAAAGTACTATTTTCCCCACTCAGAAAAAGGGCAAAGTACTGATTAAAATGGGTCAGAATTTTGAAAGGGCAGGGAATTACAATGTCACTTGTTATTCCTGAGGTTCTAAAAATCTTCTGCATGTATACAATACAACTATTTTTCAAAACTACCTTTTTTTCTTTATAACTGATGTTGTATATTTTCAGTGACTTTGTCCTCAACTAATGATTCAGATACTGAGATATGTACAATTCAGATGACAAAGGCAGTTCTTGGTTGGCAACAGCACCACCAAACCCACCACCCCACCCAAAAACTTTCCAGTGGTTGAAGAAAGTCTTGTTATCAATAGTTTTTTTGCCTAATAGGTACTGCCAGCTGCTAGTGTAATGTACTTTCAAGGTTGTATCAATGAGATCAGGCACTCTGTTTCTTCAGAAAATATGTTGCAAAAATGCTAAATTTAGCATTATCTTAAATATGTATTACTGGTAGTTTGTGAAGAAATGATTTCTGAGGAAGAGGACAATTATTAAAGAAAATACTATTAGTTAGAGGTTGAAGCATAGAGTGTAATGAGTAAAACCCATACAAGAAAATTTAATACTGCAGTCTTGGATATTAACATCTCCCCCCTCTAGGACATTTACTGTATATGCACACGTATAAGCTTAATCCAAATGGAAACAACACAGACTCTGATCTGTCATAGCATAATGCGCCGGCAGATTAGGGTCTATGTTCTTTGTTCTACTGATTAGTCCTTACAAACTGCATAGACCCAGATCTGTCGGTGCATTATGCGATGTCAGATCTGGGTCTATGCAGTTCACAGTTGGTATCGGGTTATACACGAGTATATACGGTACTCCAGCAAGACTTTGAAGTTGGCTGGTCAGAACCAGGTCTTGCTGGTCAATGTCAATGTCATTGTTGCTTTTGTTATTGCTATTGTTTTTATTATAATAATCATCATCAGGGCTCAAACTAGGGTAAACAAATTGGGAGAAGTGACTTCTTCCAGATAAAAAAGGAAGAAGTGAGCGACTTTGCAAGAGAAGTGCTTAAGAAGCTAAGTGTAAATGTTATTTTCATTCACAAATGTATATTTACTGATTTAAAATATTAATAAAGGTTGTCATTACTGTGGTCAACAGAATGCTGTACTCGTGTTTTGAAATTGAAGATTGCAGTGCTGCACATTTATTTTTATAATGTACTATTTAAAGTAACAGTCTTTTCATCAACTCTGTTCCACAAAATGGTGACAAATGAGGTACTCAAAGCAGAATATGTACACATATCTTGTGAAGAATTTTTACAGATGGCATTTTCACAAGAGCTCTGAAAAAATATTTAAAATTTATTTTTTTATTTATTCCTTTGTAAGCTTGTCACTGGACAGTTTCTTACAGTATGTACATATTTCCAAAACTGTTAACACTAATGAGTCTAATCAAGAACTAAAGTTGTCCTCTTTGGAATACAATGGATGTTACCATACAAACAACTCTGTGCACAATTCTTACTATTCCCACTGGTATTTCAAAACCTTGATTTTGGATAAGGCTGCAATTTTTATACATGTAAATGGCTTAGTTTAATTTACTGCCTGTCAACATTTACAACATTAGTAAATGTGTAAACAAACATGCACATGGTTGTTAGTGATGCACGAACTACCGTATATACTCGCGTATAAGCAAGGTCCAAATGCAAACAACATAGACCCTGATCTACCGTCACATAATGGGCTGGCAGATCAGGGTCTATGTTGTTTGTTCTACTGATTAGTCCTTACAAACTGCATAGACCCAGATCTGCCGGCACATTATGCGACAGCAGGTCTGGGTCTATGCAGTTTGCAGTTGGTATCAACTTATACGCGAGTATATATGGTACCTATTCCAATTAAATGATATATTTCCAGATCTAAGAGGACTCTTCAGTCGTATTTTTCTGTAAATTCTTTTCTTAAAGTATTTATGATTTTCACACTGAATACGGCATCTCAAGGAAAAAGCCAACACTGATGAAAATTGGTTATAGTGCACATTACACAATGTTATACATCAGGCTGATTTACTGACAATGCGGATACAAATTTCTTTAAACTAAAGTACATGTATTTACCTTTGAAAAACATGTTTCTTAACAGAACTTTTGATTAGTAACCTTATATTTTAAAGAAACACCATTACTGGTATATGTTTTTAAGCCACCATACCACTTCTTAGTCAATATAGATCATACGAAAACATCCTATGCTCATGTCCACACAGAATGTCCGGTTGCAGTACATGTATTAGCAGTAGGAAACAATATTACTACAATCCTAGTGATGTTTTACCTAAATTGTCAGATATATTCAACCAAGACATATCTTACATACTGAATCCTTTCATAATAAGCAATAATATACATATATAAATGAAACAATCGCATGCTGAGTGAGGTACAGCATGCATATTATAATAGCAGTCAGCTTTTCAGTAAGCCTAATGGGTAGAGAGGGTTGAGTTTCTAATCATTTCAATCAAATGGCATCTTTTCAGTTATTGCAAACCATGTACACATTCAGAAATTCTGCTAAACATTGCAGTCTTATTTTTGGAATAAAACAATTAAGGTTAGTATTTACCTACTCAAATGAATCCTATCCTATCAAGTCACCTTGACTCCTAAAACGACTTCATGTAAGGAAGTGGATAGTTACGCAATGGGCTAAGATGACAATTATGTATATTAACACATCTTCAAATGGGACCGATTACATATGACTAATAATGAATGTCCTACAACTAAAACCTTCAGGAATGTTCTCTCAAACGATGAAACATGGATATGGTGTTTCGGGGAACGCCCGATCTCTGATCAATGAGAAACTGTGACAGGGAGTAAGAGGGTACTATTCAAAGCCATGTTTGACTGGGGATCATCTCCAAATCAGCAGGCAAAGTGAAAATCACTCACATGAATAAAAAAGGCAACTTTTAGCCAAAAGAGTAATTCTAGTCACTTTTCACCAGCTAGTTAGAACCCCGATTATTATTATTATTATTATTATTATCTCTATTGTCCACTAAGTAAGTGAAATATTCACCTTGACTTCTTGTATTTGATGGACAGTAGACTATTGAAGGTACTATATATAAATAATGTAATCATATTTTGGATTTTTCATCTGTAATACATTTTGTTCTGGTTGACCATGAAAGAATTATTTTACTTCTTAACTATCAGGGAAAAGTGCATGATTGGAACTGGATTTAATCACCTGTCATTCTAAAGTACTGATTATGAATGAGGTGTGATCATCACGCCTTTATTACCTGCTGCATTTCTTGGGCCTTTGTTATTTACTGATTATGAATGATGTGTGATTATCATGCTTTTGTTACTCTGTGCCATTGTTGTTACACCCCTGTTATTTAAATGACCGCCATTGTTTATCTGGCATCAGCATGTCAAGTGATAAAAACGTTATAATTTGGCTAATTTTTTTCAGGCAGACCACACAAATCAAACACTATAACCAATTAAACATTTTAACAAAATAACATTATAACAAAGCCTTTGGAATATATAGTAATTAGGAATTTGGCCAGGGAAATTAAACTCAAATGTTCTAACAGAGAAAACATCGTATCCAAGAACATAATAAACAATCTTTACTGTAGTAAAAATGTTCTAAATTTCTTTGATCTTTGATTTCCCCACCCCTACCCCATGACAGAGCATACATCAGAAAACTTGCCTAGCTACAACATACGTCCCCATTTATAGACTGCATGTACCTGTAAGCATACACATATGCAGAAATTTACATACTGTTCTGCATGAAGTGGTACCTTCGATGTTCTTCCTCAATAAATAATACTTCAGAAAGTTGCTTGTTGAACTGGTTAATAATTTGTCACAGTTTCCCTTTAATTACCATACTATTTCCAAGATGCACTTTAAACTAATTATTGAAAGTAGCATACAAATAAAAAGCAAATTTTTAGTAAATTATGTTTCTCCACAATACTTACCCAATCACATTAATGTTAGGAAGAAGCTCTGCTACCTCTCAGATCCAGCACTTACAGAAAGACAAAAAAAAGTTGTCTTTCCCATCTATATTCTATATAAACAAAGGGAAGAAACTCTTCCCAACCCTTCACCTTACCTTGTCTCACCACTTCCAGGTTTCTACAGTTGTTTACCAGGTTTTGGTTGAGCAATACCTTGATGAGGATGCTCACATATGCAGGCAGGTGTGGAAGGTTTAATAGAAATGTGATCAGGTAAGTATCCTCGGAGAAACATAATTTACTAAAACATTTGCTTTCCTCTTTGAATGAATTCCCTGTTCACATTAACGTTAGGAGAATAGTTAATAGGAGGAGGCAATGCTGAGCATACTACCTCTACCATAGTCACCCTCAAGAGAATAAGGATTCTTCCCTCTATGAGGATAAACCACACTCCTAATATCTGAACAGCACAACTGACAGTCACCTAAGCCATGACGACAGTACACGGGTAAGAGAAAAGGAAGCAAACAACTTTTTCTTACAGAGTAAAATTACCGGGCAAATCCAGCAAATGTGCTGTTCGATGCCCGTGGTAAGGCTGTGCTGACTTTAAACTGGTTTGGTGATGGTCTGGGTTGCAGCCACCAGACCTACCAGATTCAACTCTTCTCTTTGCAAAGCAAGATCATGCAGACAGAAGCTTCAGAAGGTTGACTGTGTGTGCCAGCCAACTGCACCTATTATGTCTCAGATCATCATGTTATGTTCTAACACGAGGCTTGTACAGATAGCTCTCATTTAATGAGCTAATTTTCATGAGGTGTACTTGATTTAATTAGATCTTGGAATACACAGAGCGTATTACCCATGTTAGCCACGATGCCAGGGCTTGGGTGGTTATATCCCCTTTCCCCAGCTTGACCGGAAGAAAGAGACATTGCCGGGACCACCAGCACTTTTCTGTGCACTTTATGTAGTGTTTGAGTGTGCAGACTGGGTCTTGCATCCCAGCCTCTCTAGACTCATTGATGGATAAGGGACAGATGACCACTCTTTGAAGCCTGGTTGCATCATCAGGACCACAAAACCATCTGATCTGAACTGTAAACAGTTTGGGTCCACTGAAAGTGCATGCAACTCTCTGACCCTGCATGGTGAAGCTAGAGCTATCAAGAAACATGTCTTGTATGATAGCAGCTTCAAGGAGGTGCTGGCTAAGGCCTCAGATTGATTTGAATTGAGCCATACCAATAGCCATGATCAATTCCACTTGGGAAAAGGGTGCACAATTTTGGCCTATTAAATTAAAAATTGGCTAATACTATTAGTAATAGGTCTGATAAATCCTTATCATGATCTGTATCTGCTCTACTGTGATACCTGAATGTGTCTGAGATCATGGAACGGTAGCCTTTGATTGTTGTAGGGGCTAACTTTTTCTCCTCAAAGAGTCAGAGAAAAAAAGTTAGCAAACTGTGGGATTGAGGCACTCAAAGGAACAATGTTGTTGCTGTTGCACCAGCCCCTGAAAACCCACCGCTTCTCTTTGTACACCTTCAAAGTAGAGGGCCTTCTAGCTGGTGAGAGTCTATCCACGACAGAAGGTTTAAATTCTTTTCTTTGCAAGGCCCTCCTGACAAGAGCCAGGCATGAAGGAGTACCCTGTCTGGGCATGGCTGAAGCACGTGTGACCATGGCTGTTTCAGCAGGTAGGGTCTTGAAGTAGTTTTCCTTGGAACGTATATCGCTATATCGAGCAGATCATTCACCCAGGATTTGTCCCATCTGACAGGGTTATGAGAATCACTTTGCATTTGTGGCCCCTCACTTTATGAATTATTTTTGGTACCAAGACTGTGGGGGTGGGGGTAGGCCTGGTCCCAAAACCCCTCCCAATTAACTGACAGTGCATCCACAGCCCATGCCTCTGGGTCTGGGACTGGTGAAATGAAGGTGGGCAATTTGTGATTCCACCTCCTTGCAAACACATTTATCATCGGGCAAGCCCAAAGTGCACAGATCCGCTGAAAGATGGATGGGTGGATGGACCACTGTTTGTGAAGGGTCTGACCCCTTCCTTATAAATGAATCAGCCAGAACATTGAGCCTGCCTGGAATATGTTTGTTTTGGGCCATAATATTCATTTGTGTACACCAGCAGAGAAAATCCCTAAAAACCAGTATGCATACATCTGGTGATTTCTGGTTCCCCCTCCCCTAGTTTGAGATAAGCTGCTACCACAGAAATGCATCATAATGAGGACAACTTTTCTGTAGAATTGGTTCTTCCAGAAATTAAACGCATATAATATGGCCTTCATTTCTAGAATGTCAATGTGGAGAGGAAACTCTTTTGGCTCCCATTCACTAATAACACTAGTGAAGCTAGGCAACAGATGGGGTCCCCAACTGTAAGAGCTGGTGTTTTATTCCATATTGATGGTAATTTCTGGATTTGGATTTTTCTAGAGGAATTCATGTCATTAGCCACTGTTTATTGCATCACTGGTGCAGGAAAGATCATGATTTGTTGATCTAGTCAACTGGAAGAGGAGTGCCAGGGGGCTAGCAGGGCCATTTGCAATGGGTCATGAAAAAGTGGCAGAGGAGAATCAAATCTGTCATGTTGAGTAGGCTGAAGGGTTGCAAAAACTCTCTCAAAGAAATCCACTCCTTGTCAGAAATTGCTATGCACAATTCAGGTCGCAAACAAGGTTGAGGTTTGTACAAAATTCCATGCCCAGGTGGACATAATGCTGCAATGGAGTGAGGTCTGACTTGTCCCAACTGATCAGAAATGCTAACCAACTCAAAAGGGAAAGAAGATCATTTCTGCCCTTGACCAAAGATAAACTTACCATGTGTTTTGGAGAATGTCGTCATGATTATGCTGTTGTTGATGCTGACAAGGTAGAAGAGAGATGACACAGTTGATGATCTTGGTGAAAGCCCATGGGAAGATATTGTGGACAAAACAGGAGAGTGTGAAATTGGTACATGGTTCCATGGAAAAAAACCAAACAGAAGGAACTTGCATGAGGGTATGTATAGGAATGTTAAAGTATGTGTTGCTTAAGTCTAAACTGACCACAAATTTGTTCTTTTTACCGAAAGTAAGAATGATCTTGCTGTCTTCATTTTGAACCTTGGTGCAGCTATGTATTTGTTGAGCCGGCTGAAGTCTATGACTGGTCTCAGATTCCCATTGGTCTTGTGTATGAGAAACAGCCTGGAGTAAAATCCCAGAGTGTTTGGACTGTGCACCATCTCCACCAACCGGTCATCAAGTAGCGACTAGATCTCCTGTAAAATTACTGCCTTCTCCAAATCAGACAGCAAGTCTGTCATAAAAAAGAAAGTCGAAAGGGAGGGGGTTGGACAAATGAAATCCGATGCCCCTTCAAAACAACTTGGATCGCCGATTCATTCTTGGAAAACAGGTCAATCCATGTGGTTCGACAATGAAGGAGTCTAGCACCCACCGGAAGGCTGTCTGTGGGTGGTTGGGGTGGCAAGTCAATGTCAGCTGTTAGGAGGCTTATTACACTTCCTCCAAACAGAGGGACATGCTGCTGCCTGAAGTTGGCTTGAGGACGATAACTGTTGTCTTTGAGCATTATTCTGCTGCTTATCCTTTTGCCGGCAATCTCTGCTACAGCTGAGACTGGTTTGGCCTAAAAGTAGGTGCAGGCATCAAAGAAAGTTGAAGAGGCAGTTCTTGTGATGCCTGGTTATGTACTTCCTCAATTTTTTCCACCAAACAGCAATGGCATGCCAAAAGTTGCCAACAGCAGGGCCATGGTACAAGGTGGCTTTAGGGAGGATGAGTGCAGGTCGACATTTTGTCGCATGAGATCCAGGTTAGCCAAAGCTGTCAGGGCATTAACTATCATTTGATATGTGGCCCTGTTAATCACCTTGGCAATATGGGCTGTGGATTCCCACACATGATCGCTACCTGCTTTTTTGGCCAGTTGCAGAATTGCTAGTGATGCCAAATCTAGCATTGAGGAGGTACTAATCAAGTTTTACACTAACTTGGAGGTGGCGTGCAAGACATTCTCATCCACCTTATAAAACAGAGGGTTGGTCATATTCATACATGTGAACCTCCTGCATGGGAGGGTTTTTCTCCCAAGATTAGGGATGTCTTCCGTCACTCATGGAAATCTCCCACATATGCAAAATTATTATTGAAAAATTATTTTTTTCTCCATTTTTTCACCTTTTGGTTCTAGCATATTATATTTACGGTAATACTGCCTGTGATCACATGACTGTGAACTGGCTTAAGCAAAGCAAGACAATGTAGTTGCTATTTCACCCTTTGATCCAGTCAGCAGGGTCGGCTGGCTTCATTGTTTTAAGTTTGTTGAGGTGGATTATACTATGTGTGAGCAGAAATAATCCCAAAAGCATTAAATACGTTATTTGATTATGGTTGGGTTACTAAAGAGTTCAATCAGCATAAAACAATAAACATTATGATCAAAAGTAATTTGGACAGGATTAATTCCCAATGCCAAAACACCAAAATCCAAGCAATGGAAATATCACATGAAATTCAATGATGGATGGAAACGGGAATTTAAGTGGTTGCAATCAAGTTCGAAGGGATTTGAATATATATTCTGCTCTTCATGTAAAGATGATTTTAAAGTCTGTTATGGTGGCAAGAATGACATCATGCATCATGCAGAAATCCCCATCTCATAAAAGTATAATGACCGTGACAAACAAATATGCCACCTCTGAAATCCATGTTCGCAGAATCTGCATCAAATCTGGATCAAGTTACACGTGCCAAGACACTATTTACCAACTTTACAACCAAACATAATCTCCTGTTTTTGGTAGCAGATCATTTTTCAGATCTAGTTAAAATAATGTTCCAGGACAATCGCACAAAAGTTCTCATGCAAACAGACAAAAACTCTCACATAGTGACTATTTTATTGTTCATAAGAAATCATAATCTTAATTGTATAATAATAATAATAATAATATTATTATTATTATTATAAGAAGAAGAAGAAGAAGAATATGAATAATTTATTATATAAACTCACTGTCATGAGTGACCAACTGCAGAATGCGACCAGTGACCACGATGTTTAGGCAAAATATGTGTTCAACACTACTATGAATGACCGTATTGCAAAAACTGATATAAACACCACTGACCTTGGTTTAATCCTTTGTAAACATGAATGTAAACCAGACTAAAGTACACGTCATTAACTGCCATTGTAATCCGTAATGCCTGGGATGAATGAGGTCTTTGTCTTCGTCTATAATACAAGCAAGTGATATTCGTTTTCTGGATTTTATTGTCATTATTAAAGAGTGGTGATAGTAATGATAATGATGACAACAAAGTTGTCTGAATATTAGGCTTAGAGTTATAAAGGGTGTGATGGTATAATGTACAAGTTTGTGCTTCATGTGGAGAATCTTACTGACATTAAAACAACATTAGACCCAGACTGTACCAATCTTTAGCAGTTATGGCAGGCAGTCAGCAAGCTGAATCTACCCATAGGCAGGAAACAATTTTGACTTCTTGGTGCACTCAGTAAAGTTGTACCAACATTGCCACATTCCAATACAGACACTGAAAGGCCATTTTCCATTCCGAGGAAAATTCAGGCTGACTCAAGAGGAAACCTGGATCCAGTAACAGTACATCATCTCCTAAGTGTTAAGATCAACAATGATGAGGACTGCCACCAATATAATCCAGGCAATGCTCTCCTAAGAAATGCTAAAAATGCTTGTGGTACATATAACGAGAGTATGAATGGCAATAAGTTACTGTGAAAGGACTGATTTGATTAGATGATGTGCATATTTTAGTATTAAAAACATGTAAATTTGTTCAATAGTTGTAATTTTTGTCCATTTGCATTTTAAAAATTGGGTCGATGAAAATTCTCCCTCTTTTGAGGTCAAAACTCCTGACCAAATTTTGGAAATCTCCCGATCTGTCCTGACCTGATGTGTCTTTTCTGTCACATGTATGCATATTGACCATTGCAGTGTTTTCGTCCAAGGATGGCAGCGCAGTACTGAACGTTGGTGAATGTGTGCAATACCAACATAGAGAGAATGGTGCTGGTAGCTGGCTTTCTGAAAAGAAAGCCTTGGAATTGCCGGGGTCCTGTATTTTATCAGTCCGGTGGTCAAAGATTTCTTTAACCTATGCTGACTGTGCATGAAGACTGAAGGATGGCTGCTCATCTTTGTCTTCCAAATCCACTGAAGCATTGACCTGATAGGCCTGGCTTGCAGCTGACAGGGCTAGGCAATCAGAAATTGGCAAAACTCTGTAGATTTTCTCCACAGCCCCGTTCAAACTCTATTCCATATACTCCATTGTAGAATTGGCGTACAGTAAATCATCAAGGTATTCCCCGCACTTACTGTGGAGGCTGTCCTCATTGGGCATTTTGTCAACATCAAGATAAAACATTGTGGGAGCCAGGGCCAAGGCTGTGAACATTTTGCCTATTGCCTGGAAGGCCATCTAAGCTATCGACTAGCTGGTCAGCTCTGCTCTCGGCTGGACAGCCGGCCCAGTTGTTGGGATTTCAGGTAACTGATTGTGGAGTATGGCCAGCTGACCAGCTGGACTGTCTGGTCATCTGTGCAAGAGACCTGAATCATGCATGTCTTTGTTGACTTTGGCACAAAATGTTGTCATTGTTTAGTATGAAATGACAAGAACCAAATATAGGAAATAACAACCCAAAGAAGATTACATATAACAAAGCAACAGCAGAAGAACACTTTGCACAAGGGAGACCCATATCATGTGTGTCCTTGTCAAATTAAAATCTTGCACTTAGCATATTACATTGTCATTATTTATTTGAAATGAAAAAAACGATGACAAATTGGAAAACAATCCAAAAGTCTTAAAATATATGCAGTGTGCATGAATAAACAGCCAACAATGAGCACCAATAATACTGTGCTGGGACACAAGGTCAGAAATACAAAGAAGTCCACAACTTCGAAAAATTCATATAAATAAATATAAGATTCACCAATAATGAATGCAACATGTAGTAAATACCTTTACATTTAATGTTATACCAACTCTGTCAATGGATGGTCAATAATCCACAAGATTAACTTAGATTCTATGAGGTATTAGATATGATGCATATCATATCAGCAAAAGCTAAACACTGATAAACTACCATAGCCACCAAGTGGTGTTGAAGGAAGGTAAGCGGAAGGGTTCTGGTCATCTATATTTTCGTCTTTCCACAATTACTGGATTCAAGAGGTAGTGGAGCTACTTCATAACTTTAATGTGATCAGGAAATGTATTTCAAAAGGGAAAATGAAAATCCCTGTCTTATCACAAATGCATGAGACATTCATGCAAGATAGTTATCACTTATTGCATTCGTCCTTTTGATAAGATCTGAAACAAGAAAGTATAAAGTAAACAGAGAATTTACATTTACCAACTTAAAAAAATGTCAGGTCTTTCAAAGACACATGCAGCAATAATAATTTAGAATGAAGATAAACTTTAAGACTATGACTAATTGAGATTACAAACAAATGCTATACTATCTATAGAGTACATGTATCATCAAGTACATGGACATAATGACATGTCATAATTCTAAAGTTTATTCAATAAGTATAACTGACATTGCATATTAAAATAATAAAAAAGATATTCGAGCTATGCTAGAAAAATATTCTTCTTAAGTTTTATCCGTAGACCAGAAATGACACCAATGATTTAAAAGGATGACACTTTTTAAATGTGTGGAATTCTTCTATACTGTATGGACAGCTGTGCTCTATCAGCGGACATTCATGCTATTAATGAAGTGATTAAATGAAAACGTTCACTTTGTTAACCATTTTTTAAAATGAATTTATCATCATTGAGCAGCTGTGGAGAGATATTCTAACTTTGAAGTAAGCCACTCTGTGTATTAGCTTCATACCATTTTTTTGTCAACAATGGTCAGCAAGTACATGTACTCAAGTTCTGTTATTTTGTCAACAATGGTCAGCAAGTACATGTACTCAAGTTCTGTTATTTTTGTTGTCAACAATGATCAGCAAGTACATGTACTCAAGTTCTGTTATTTTTAGTACCGATATATTTCAAAATAAACATTAACTGCTGAATTAAAATGTTTCTTGTTGTCATAAAACCAAACATTATAAGACTAGTAAGATATCAGCTTGAGAAAAATGAATTGGACTTGTAATATGGACTGAGAAACGCAACGAGATTAAGTTATGATATTTTTGCATAAAATTGGTTTCTAGTTATATACAAAGCAAACCATATAAAATTAATTTTCATTTTCTCTATTAATCTTTCAACACTTCACATAGAATAGAAGTTTGCTGCAGCCTCACATAGCTATGACATACTTAACAAAAGTTCTTTTTTAAAAATGCATCTTCCATATCTTTGTAACAAAATGAGTTTATTATATGCAGAAATGAGACAAAGATTATGCATCACAACCTTTGATTAACATAACCTGTAGCTTTATCCACAGACTCAGAAAATGACACTGATTATTTAAGAGTATGACAGTTTTTAAATGTTCTGCAATTATCTTCATTTCAAAATTCGTATACTGACAACATTTAGAAATAAAAATATTGATACTGTTCTATATGCAGAATAAATAAATTGCTGCCCAGCAATGAATTTTGCATTTAACACAGAAATGCATACGAATAATTGGGTCGTTAACCTGCCAGCATTGTGCTTTTCTTATATTTTTTATTATTTCCAGTTTGGCTCTATGGTCCAACTTGGTCATGATTAACATAAACGAACTAAAAGCTTCAGAAATGTAATAGATTGAAAGTCAAATTAGCCAATATTGCTGCAATAATCAAAATGAACACATGGACAATATTTGTGATGACCCTAGAATTTATACCAAAGGTTCACAACAAACAGGAAATAATTTGGATTAACAACCTTTGAAGCCCAAACATCTCGCAAGTCCAGTTCAGAGCAAATAAGAAAGTTCAACTAGGGATATCTAATAGTATTTGAAGCCATTAAAAAAGATGAAACCACATATTAAGATCAATGGATGCAAGTACAATCAGAGATATATTATACAGCCTTGGCAAACACACGACTTACCAATTTCAGCCGATATATGAGACATTATTGATAGACATGATGTAATCAGCTTAGGTGTAATACAGCACAAGTTAAACAACTAAAACTAAGCCGACATACAAAAACTAGAGACTATTTACATAAAGTAAATGATACAATAACTATCACAAAAAACACATTTCACAACCAAGTTTGCATAATAGTAGTCATTTCAGTTCAATTTCAAAAGATGATGACAATGATGCATGCCCAGGTGAAAGTAACTGCTACTGCAATAAGGAATTTATTTTTCCATCGGCACTTACTGGCCCCAACTGTTTTCTGTAGCGTGTACATGTATACCTTAAGGCATGTCATTTTTTATTATTTGTGCTTTTAATTCTACTTTGGAGTCTAAAGTTTGTTCAAGTGACTTTAAACTTAGTTTCAGTTCCAAAAGATTCATTTGGGCAATTATAGATATAATTTCATAGTGTCAGCTTCATTGCTAAACACTGTCTAAATACATCTTTTGCATATATTCCTCGGTTACAAAATGTTTTATCTGTATTCATGTAAACTTCTTAAAAAGAATAATCAGGTTAACATTTAAGAAGTTTGTAACTTAAATGACAATAAAACAATATTCACTTTACATCTGAGAAGTTCTGTAGTATATGTCATGTGGACTGAAAACATACCAGACCAACTGAAGTTGTATCTGCATACAAGTTTAATTCTTACTGAAAATACTGAAATGATTATGCTTTTCCATGATTGTCACGCCTAAATTTGGTAATCTTAAACTCGTCGGATGACCAAACCAGCCATTATAAGTATATTGTTTGAACTGCTGGTGAAGAAGACAATAGCATGTGCTTAGTAGAGTCTGCGTAAAAACAGAAGGTCTATGATAAATGTAAACATGTGTCTCTCTTGCTCCTCGGTTTTTGGGAAAATATGTCTCATGTACATGTATATTTGGTGCAGAAGTATTATACAGTGACTGGACTAGAGGATGTATCTTGGATATCAGTACGTGTATTTCAGTGTGTGGAAAATATTAAGAAAAAGATTGTAAATGACTGTTTTTCTTGTATTATTCATTTTATTAATTTACAGTATATACTCATGTATAAGTCAGGTCCAAATGCAAACAATACAGACCCTGATTTGCCAGTCGCATAATGCGCCGGCAGATCAGAGTATGTTGTTTGTTCTACTGATTAGTCCTTACAAACTGCATAGACACAGATCTGCCGGCGCATTATGCGATGGCAGATCTGGATCTATGCATTTTGAAGTTGGTATTGGCTTTTACATGAGTATATATAGTAACAGTCCATGCTATCAGGTTACAGATTGCTCCAAAGTCTTCTTTCTTCTCTTATGAACCCACAAATACTAATGTGTTTTCTTTTTTGTTGTTGCTTAAAAGTAGAATCTCTCTCACTCTCTTTCTCAGCCATAGTTATTAAAATCATTGTACCATTAAACTTTTTTTATTTTGTGATGTTACTAAAAATTCTCATGGGATGTTTGCTTGGAAATTTATCTTTCATCTCTTGCTATATATGTTTATGCATTTTACTGGGGGAGTATTTGAAAATTTAAACGCACTGTGCATGTCCAAAATTGCTAAATTATATTGCTGCAACTTTCAGATGGAAGCAGTAAAGCTTAATCTGTCCACTATGAGCCACAATCTGGACATCCATGATGGCCAGTATATCTGGCCTGTGATAGACAACAGCATGGATGAATTCATTTCCAATGCGGAAATGCTGATTTCCCGAAAGCCGCAATGTGTGTACTTTAATGTTGTGCCCTGCTAAAACTGTATGTTGATTGCCTTTGCTTTTACCTGAAACCACTGCCATAACTCTGTTGAAACCCCTGGGGGAGGGGATGGGCCTCCAAATCCTCCATAACCCCCAGCCTGACCATATCCTGATTGACTGCCAGTATATGGTGGGGGCTGTTGGTAGCCACCATACTGCTGTCCCATGGCAGGCCCCTGCTGACCATAAGATGGAGGGGGATGTTGACCATATGCTTGTTCCCCATGTGGTGCACTTTGGCCATAACCCCCATAAGCTTGAGGTCGTTGCTGGTAACTATGCATTTCTGACCCTCCTGTCTGGTATCCCTGTGGAGCTCCATAGCCTCCCTTAAAAACAGAAATGCATACATGAAATACAGGTTAATGTGAAGCATAAGATTAGAATTCCTCATCCAGTCACCTCAGACTAGTTCAAAATTTTGTTGGCATATAAGAATACATATTTAGTACCAGGTCTAGCAAACCTGACATAAGAACATGAACTGAAAACTCTTGGTATACCATCCTTGACCTATCATGAAGACCAAAGTGACATCATATAGCTTTTTAAATTATTAATGGACACAACCACGGTCTTGATATACTACTATTATCAACTATATGTACATATATAACAAGAACTTGAGGTCATGATTTAAAATTAAAGAAACTGGTCTTCACAAGCTGAAAAAGTTAGTACCACCAAGAATAGGACAGTTTTTACTTGTAAGTATTCTGTGGTGTTCCATCTTCTGCCAAGGTGACAACAACTGTGTCTTTGTCCTTCATGGAACTATCAAGTTTAGGACCTTATTTTGACATATTGACTACAATGTGCTTAAATAATGTATTTACTGTAATGTAAAGGATTTTTCTTTAAATACTTGAATAAACTTATTGATATAGTGACTTCATGTTTATTTCAAAATTGTGGTGTGGCTATAGGAAAAGAAAGAGTAAATCAGTGCCTCAAATGAGACGGTCCTTGTAAAGGAGGCAACAAACAATGGCCGATTACTTCACAACAAAGAAAGTGAATTTAAAAGTGAACACAATCTTAAATACAGGCTATCAAATATCGGTCAGCATGTAACATTTATATTCAAACTTTCACTTTTTGCACTTGCGCATTTAATGAAAATGAAAAGATCAGCATATTAAGTAAATAATAATGAATGAAGCTCGAGGAGTGCAGAGAGCCCCACTTACATAGCGATCTATTTAAATAACGCATGTGTGTGTGTGTGTGTGTGTGTGTAAAACAGGCTAAGTGTAAGCTATATGACTAGCAGTCTGAAAACAGTGGTACTGGAAGTACAATAGTGCTGCCATTAATGATCATGTTTTTTTGCTTATCGGAAGAGAACGAAGACAGACTAATAAATGTCTGTGATGTTCATCAGAGATTCTTTTCTCTGCCATGGGAAATGTCAATAAAATTTCTCCAAGATTTGTCCTCTTATTACTAATTTAACAACAATATAAATAAATATTTATTGAACTCGGGAGGATGGAAAATATGCACGAGATGCAATGTGTCATGCAACATCAATCAGTACACACAGCTGACTGCAAGCTTTGTTTGCTTCTAGGTTCTATCTATTTCATATTAGTATTTTGGAATGCAAAGACTTATTTGTCCTTTCACGCACTATGTAACAGGGTCATGTGACTCATCATTCAGATCTGACCCTAGGTAGCATGATTACATAGACTCAAGTGAACCAGAGTTATTATTGCTTAAATTTATCAACACCAAAGAAATGTTCAGATTCTCAATTGGATTGAAATGATGCTAAATACATTCTTATTTTACAATATGATAAAAGATATTATGAAAATTGCCAAGCTTTTTTTTAATTACAGACCTTAATTCATCAGTCCTCTACAGTTCCCTCCATATCATGCACCATCCACTGTGGTAGCACTGTGACATCATCGAGATCAATCATGAGGTAGTACTAAACAGTTTCATATGATTTGGCTACGGGGTAAATTTTTACTACCAGAGGTATGGACAAGTCATCCCACAGTATTATCAGCAAAGATGTCATTAATTTATTTCTGCATATAGTAGTCATTGTGAAGCATTAGTTTTGTGCAGAAAAACTTTGTGCCAGTTGGGTTTGAGATTAAGTTTAAGGTTACAGTTGTTATGGGCAGTTGTTTTGCTAGGATTAACTCTGCATGGGCACATGCTTGTCAATTTTCAGAGCAAGTAATTTTTCAGAAAAATAGTCCATTCATGGTACACTTATGTACTGATTTCTTTACATACCGGTGTCTTCCTTGATAAACCTTCACTACTGTCATTTACACAATTTTATTTTTATTGATTTGTAATGGGGTTGAAAATACAGCTTTATACTTATTTTTTGTTCACTCACTAATTGGTGGGTGGGTGTGAAAATGGGTGAAATAACCTGAGGAAATGTTTGTCATACAAATATTTTATTTATACAGTTCTTTGTCCTCTTACAAGCATAAAATATATACATGTTGAAGACTGCATTCTAATGTATTGCAGTGGGTGGATCAACATGGTGCATGCAGGCGTGTACACCCTGCCCAATACTATTTAGTTCTACCTCAATGCACTGAGGCATGGGCAATATATGTACTGCATATGGCTGGAAATGTGTTCATTTACATAGGAGGTGGATATGCTTTATCTTTTGTTTGTAACTATACAACATGTACACTATCTGATGCATGTGATTATGTGTGCAGTAACATTTTAGGGCACTTCAGCACAATCATGCATGGGAAACAACTCTGATAGGGATATGTATGGAGCTAATGCATGAAATCAATAACAAAGTCAGGATAGATTAAACATTCATTTAATGTAAGAAATGTCACAAACAATTGGCATCATGCACAGAAAATAATCAAAATGCAAGTTTAAGACCTTCATTATTTACATTACTAAAGAATTATTCAAATATTTTCAGGATTAGTTGTCTCTTTTCAGGTGAGTGAATATAGTCAGAGGTAGAAAAATCTATTGCCTGGGACAACTAAAAGTGAATGCCGGTAAACCATTTTTACAAATGTGAAAGCCTGGTTGGGCACCCGAAAAATATTAAAAAATAAAAGTGAATGCCGGGCAACCATTTTTGCAAATGTGAAAGCCAGGTTGGGCAACTGAACAAATTATTACCGGTATGAAATTTTATATATTTTCCTGTGACAAATGTTTGATCACTGAATTGGCCCTCAAGTTACATGTACCTACAGCATGATGCATGAATTATGTCCACATAATCCATAGTTGTGTTGGGTGACTCTTAAATCAGTAAGGGGCAACATTAACACAAAAGAGACAGCTACTCATTATCTGATTCACAGTTAGTAATCATAGTTATTACTACTAACATAGCGGACCTAGAACGTGTTCCCATATTTTGTGATCGTTCCGGTGTGTATTCATATGACTGCAATCTGTAGTTTATTGGTCTTGTTTATCAGCCTATCCATAGTCCAATTACATTTGACTCTGCATTCCAAACTTTCATTATTTATATTCTTTATGCTGATATTTTCATTTTTTTTCATATGCTGTTATTATCAGGGGTAATGCGAAATGTAATAATTTTTTTGCCACTTTCTTTATGCGTGTTCAGCATAGTTCTGATTGCTGAAGTGTAAATGGGCCTAAATCATGTATTTAACATTAAATAAACATATGCTGTTTCTGTTTTGTGAATTAATATCATAAAAATCACTTATTTGCATTTCATATCAAAATTAAATCCCAATTTTGTGCATTATTTCTAAGAGTTTTATTGGTCAAGTTCTTAAACAGACCAATCAAAATGGAGACAATAGTTAACACTATGCTAGAATATTCATACCTGCGTGAGGCATGTGCATTTTTGTAACTACACCCACACACACATCCTCAATTTTCTCATGAATAACGTTTTTGAACGTGTTTTCAACATATTAAATCTAAAAACTATAGTGAGTATTATTTTTCTACATGTGTTTTCAACTTATTTACCATAAATTTTAGGTTCAGTAGCAACATATTATGTGAAAATTATTGCTTGTTTTTGAACAAAAAATTTTTGATATGAAATGCAAATAAGTGATTTTTATGATATTAATTCACAAAACAGAAACAGCATATGTTTATTTAATGTTAAATAACCATTAATCAGAATAAATGTAGCTTATTCAACTGCATGACACAAAAGAAGTGTATGCTCTCCAAACTCGACCCATGTAATCAAGATACGAAGCAAAAGAGAAACTTATAGTAAAAGTGGCCATTAAAAAATCAGTAAGGTACTTAAATTGTACATGGGGGAAAAAAGTTCGGAATGTTATGAGTGACTGAATGAGCCAATGGTACAAGAATCGTAATACAGACCACCGCACTCTGAGCTGAAAGAGATTGAGGAGCTAGGAAAGTCACTGTCAAAACTCCCAAAGAACTTCATGGATAGGCATGTCATCCTACCAGGAGACTTACCAGATGTTGACTGGAAATAATATTGCATCAGACCAGGATCCTCAGAAACCAAAGAATATCTGACATCACTTAGTATCACAAATGAACATTTGCTAACTCAAATACCGAAAAACCCAACAAGGTTTAACAACACACTAGCCAGACCATCCCAGAATCTCAGACCATGAGAATATAATTGTAGATGCAGATTATGTCCAATTTATAATTTATAACAAGACCAAATCCAGGGAAGTTTTCATTTGTAAATATGTTGACTGTGAAAAAAAACAAGACAGAAGTAACATCCTTACACAACTCAACTCAACTGTACAGAATTTCACAGACTCAAATGATTTCCATGTGGGAAAGTTTTCGTGATGGCATATGCAACAGCCTGAACAGGATGGTACCATCTCGCATGACATTTGTAAGATTTAATCTATCTTAGATGGATAAACACCTGAGAAAAAATATAAAAATGAAACAAAGGCTGTATAACAAGGCAAAGAAAACCAAAAACAAACTTGAATATTGGCACAAATACTGAGAGCATGAAAACCATACTGAACGATCCCAGGACGGCAGAATAGAAGTATGTAGAAAACAGCCTGAAGAATAGTTTGGACTAAAAGAACACTATACCAGTTTGGAAATATATAAAATCCAGAAAACATGTAGGAAGAGCACCAATCAAACAACAAGGAATTCTTTACACTGACACAAAGATCAAAGCTGAAATCTTAAACCAACATTTCCATCGAATCTTCACTAAGAAAACAGCCCATAAAACACCTCTTATACCAGGTCATCAGCATCCAGCTACAGATCATCTACGAATCACTGTAGATGGCACAGCCAAATTATTCTCAGGTATTCAGGTGGACAAAGCTAGTGGGCCTGATAGAATCCTGAACAGAATTCTTGAAAAACTGTTCAACATAATTGGCACCAGCACTTTTGGAAGTCATTTTCCTCAGGCAGTGACTGGAGGAATGCTAACATCACTCCAATTTTCAAGAAGAAAATAGACATCTTGCAAATAACTATCAACCAGTTTCCCTTACATGTGTGTGCTGTAAACTTATGAAGCTTATCATCTGCAAGTATGAACTGAAACATCTGGAAAAGAATAAGGTAATGACACAATTCAAACACAGTTTTAGATCTGGACATTCTTGTGAGTCTCAACACCTGGTCACTGTCAATGACCTTGCTAAATTACATGATGATAAAGTGCATGTGGTAACAATGGAATTCAGCAAGGCTTTTGATGCAGTTCCACACAAACAACTGCTATCTGAGGTGGACCACTATGTCATCAATGGCAACATACACCTCAGGATAAAGTTCTTTCATCCAAAATAATACCAAGGAGTCATCATCAATGGAGAAGCCTCAACATCTGTAAAAGTGGAATCAGGTGTTCCACAAGAAATGGTGCTTGGTCCTTTATTATTCCTCTGCCACGTGAATTAGTTAAAGGCATGTGTGTGTTCACAAATTAGATTATTCGCAGATGACTGTCTTCTCTACAGACCAATACATTTTTTCAAGACCACATTCAACTCTAACATAATCTAACCTCTGGGCTGAAAATTGGGGAATAAAATTTAATGCAAGTAAATATTATTAATGCTGTCATGTTTGCAAAATATTGTAAA